>CM060932.1:770335824-771622699 GCA_030765085.1 Allium cepa
AGCTAACACCATATTTTGATGTTTCCTGCTAAGAGCATCGGCCACCTTATTACCTTTTCGTGGTGTGTATTCTGTACCAAAATCATAAGCAGCCAAAAACTCCAACCACCTCTGCTGTCTCATATTCAACTCCTTTTGAGAGAATAAATAACGTAAAGACTTATGATTGGTATATAACTCAAATCTTTCCCCTAAGAGATAATGTATCCAAATCTTCAATGCAAAGATCAATGCTGCCAACTCCAAATCATGAGTAGGATATCTAACTTCATACGGTCTAAGCTGCCTAGATGCATAGGCAATGACTTTACCATTCTGCATCAACCCCCCTCCTAACCTAGTTCCGCATGCATCAGTATCATAACAAGATTTAAAACAATGTAAAAATCCAAAAGCACGTATTTGAGCTTAGAAGGGGAATACTTTGGAAAGTTACCTAGTTTTTAATACAACTCTAATATGTAGTTTCTTATATAAATGTTTTTATCCCTAAAAATAAGCGAGATTTCAAATAATTTGTATTATTTTGTTAAATGAAGTTCTTGCTTATTATAGTAAGCTTTATAAGTTGGATATTTGGAAGTTGTTGAAACTTGATACTTTACAAGTGATTTAAGAAAATTTGATAGAAAATGATTTTAGATGGCTTTGGAAATATGGTACTAAATTTTTTGCCAGAAGTTTGGAAAGTGGACATAATTTTAAAAGCGGTGGAATGTTTTAGGAAATATAATGGTGGATAAACGAATTTTATGTGATATACAAAAGTTGGTGAAAATTTTGAAAAGTTGGCTTCAAAGTTTTTGAAAATTATGAAATGATGGCGATATATTTAGAAGTACTATGGAATAATTTCAAGAAGGATTTGGAAATTTAATGATCATTTAATAAAATATTTATGGAAATATTTTGGAAGTAAAGTCATTTTATAGTATTTTAGAGTACTATGATTTGGATGAAAAGTTGACATGGCTAGTAAAATATTTCCATTGGAAAGTGTGTTTGTTAAATATACTATTTCTCTAATTTTGGTAAAAAATGATTAGTGAGAATGTTTTGGAAAGGAATGTCAGCAAATTGCTATCATTGGAAACTACGATGTGATTCCGCTCGCCATTGTTGTGATAGTTTTTACGGCATTGGAGTGCCTTTGGTTGTGGCCATCAAGGATGGTAGTCATAAGGCCATACAACCAAACGTGAGTGGCGAGTAGCGAGTAGCGGTAGTTTGTAGTTATCCATTCCTAGTTGTTTTTTTCCTAGTTTTGGAAGATGATTTGGAAATTTTGTAAAAAAAAAAGATTAAATGATTTGAAATGACAAATCTGAATGTGATGGGGAAATATTTTGAAAAATGATTTTGGTGAGGTAAATTTCAGAAATATTTAGTGAAAATAAGTTTGCAAGTTTTTTTGAAATGTGATATGTATGATTTGGAAGTGAGATTTTATGTAAATTATGATTTTGCAAAAGCTTTGCTAACATTATGAATTTAATTTTTTTTAGAAACATCCACCATCCAAAGTGTATTTTTGGAAAAAAAACATGATGTGTTTGAAAGAACTCCACAATTGTAAACCTTGATTTTGAAAATCTTTTGTGGAGTAATTTTGAAAAGGAAATCCACTGCAGTTATATTTATTTTGGAAAGTGATGGTTGAAAAGTACCTTAATGTTTTAAAGATATGGCTTTGAAGGCATGTATATACATATTTTTGAAAACTATATGTTTTTATGTAAATATTATAGATTTCTCCTAAGAAGAAATTAAGGGGACACAAATTTCTTAAGTGGGGGAGCCTGCAACAACCCGAGATTTTGAGATATTGAATTTAATTTTTTTTATGTGTAATCAATTGACAGTTGACTTAAGTAATAAGAAATATGGTGAAATAACTCCTAAAAATATGTATTACGATGTTAGAAAGAAGTAAGCGAGTAGTTACATAAACTGTAAAGTGATTGAAAAAGAAAGGAAATGAATTGAAATAAAATAGGTTAGAATATTTGAGAGGCCAAAACCCAAACTCACTTCATGAAAACCTAAATTTAGACGATTCTAAGTCTAGAAAGTTCATTTTGCTTCATGAACACAATTCATGTTTCATTCTCCTTCTCATCCTTTTATTTTCTTCTTACAATATGAAAAGGCAAACCAAACCATCCTCCATTCTAAAATCAAATAAATGTCCGAACAACGTAAAACTTTAAATATAAATTCTCAACACCTACATGCACTAGTGGAAGTTTTCGAAATCAAATTTTGATCAAGTTTAGATGGTGAAAGAATTGATAGATTGAGATATATTTTCTGGTTTATAAACAATGGAAATGATGTTTGTTCAAAGAGTGATTTTGGGTAACAAATCAAATTATTTTGGTTTCAAAATTTTCAAGTGAGTTCCATAGACTCTTATTTTTGTTTATTATTAATATATTATGTTTATAAGGTTGCAAATACGACTGGTGATGATATTTGTTGATATGTTTGTCTATTGATGAATTCTATGAATATAAACCCTCTTCACTATAAAATTCGTATTCAATTCATACGAAGTGTAAAATTTTCCAAATTTTAATATGTTGTTTCTGACATATTCCAGCACCTATGTTTCAAATTTCATGAATTTTTATTTAGTTTTGACGTGTTAAATATTGTGATTTACTCAAGATTTTTCTATACCATTTGGATAAAAAATGCCTGTTGGTTTTTAATTCATATTAAATTATAGAAAAATCTAAAAGTTATGAAATTTGGTTATGTTATTTTGAACTCAATTTCTAGCTATTGATAAAAATTTCATTTAAAAATACTATGATTATTGCCCTAAATAGTTGATTTACAGAGGCAGAAATTATGTTTTTTTGTTGCAAATTATTTACAAGAGTTCAATGACATTAATTAGTTTCCATGTTGAATGATCCTACTCTTTGCCCATGATAAAGTCTATTTAATCTTTGTAATGGGTTTTGATTTACTTTAATACTCTTGTGTGAAAATTTGAAAGATGGATGATTTTGGGAAGATACATAAGTGGAATAATTTTGTAGATTTTGTGAATTAAAATTGTTTAGTAAATGATGAGTTTTGAAATTTCATTAAACAAATGAAGTTTGAATATTTATATTAATTACCATTGATTATAAAATTTTACAATGATCTATGAACTCACAACTATAAAAGCCTGACTCGAGGTTTGTTTTTATCGACAATCCTCAGGTCAAGCCGATGATTTATTGCAGGTTTAGCTGGTACATGTTTGGGTACAAGGTGGTGGATGGACAGAGTCAACGGTTTTATGTATTCTTTTGTATTAGAAATTGATAGAGTTACATTGGCTTGAAATGTATTAAATAAATTCAGATTTTTTATGAGATGTTAAAATGTGTAATGTACATTATTTGCGTCCATTAGAGTACGATGTGATCTATTTATATGTGATGATGTTAATTTTTCATTATTCTATCCTGGAAACATCCACATCGCCACATTCTTTGTGTTACTTGAAAGTATTACATAGCAATACTCTTGGGTGATATGACTATAGAGGCGAGGTGTTACAGTTACCGAACATTTGGGCAGGAGCCCATAATGTTTTTAATATTTCTCAAATAAGGAATTATGCTCGAGATCTAGAAATTATATTGCGTCGACTGTGTTAGATGATCGAGTAGTGGAACCAGACATGACTATAGGTAGAAAACCAGTTCATATAGTCACGAGAGATGAGAAGAGACTAAGGAACATGACGGTCAGATTAGTCAAAATCTAGCGGAGTGGCGAAGAGAGAGACTATACATGGGAAACTTAGAGTAGGATTGGAGATACTTATCCTGACTTGTTTCATGGTATGTTTTACTTTTATGTTTGACTATCATGGGTATCTTCCTGTAATTTCAAGAACGAAATTCTTCAAGAGGGGAGTCTGTGATGACCCTAATTTTGAGTAATATTATTTAGAACACTTACTTAGATAAATTAAATGAAATAATATAAATGGTTAAGGGATTGAGATTTGTTGATTATTAGGGGGCCGTGCCTTAATAAATATGAGAAAAAGAGAATTAAAATGGAGTAATATGAAGGAATATGATAAGTGCAAAATATGAATTGTCTTTGTTCTTATATCTTAAACCCTTCTTACTTTCATTCCTTACTCATTTTCAATATTACAAACAAAACTAAAATATTTATAAGCTTGGTCGACCACCATTAATAGATTCAAGAAGAAGAAAAGTTAAGATTCAATTAGGAAGCTTAAGAAAATCAATCAATAGAAGAATCTCAACCTCCTTAAAAACAAGCAAGGTGAATAATAATCTTACATCTCATTTTTGTTGATTTCGGTTTCTAGTTAGATCTGAATTTGTTTAGCAAAAAAGATGACATGATATGATTATTTAAATGGATATATATGCTTATTGATGATTTATGTTGCTTTATATAGATTACATGATAAGTTTAGATTTGAAAAACCTATTAAATGACAATCAAATGACTTGCGTTTTTAATATATGGTCGAAAACATTATTTATGAAGTGGGTTTCAAGTTTCATAATTTTATAAGCTATTGTGGAATTTTTATGAAAGGAAATGGCTAATGTTGGGTTTTCCCAGTAGCTTTCGACACCATACCTTTGCCCATGACCAAGTCGAAACCAATGCACATTGTATCAAACAATATACATAGTGAAATGGGGAAAGGCGGAAGGTATAGCATCAAAACCAAGCTTTAGAAAGGGTAGAAGCTACTCTTATTAAATTTGAATTACCTCTGTTTATAGTGGATGCTTTCGAAGGGGTTATAATAGCTTTCGTCTTAATTAATTTGCCTTTGTTTATATGAAAGAGCTTTCAAATGAGTTGCCGCCTTTATGTTGTAAAAGAAGCTTTCGAAAGGATAAAACCCATGCTGCTTGCATTCAAAACTTTTGAATCAATGATTTCGTAAGGATGCTTTCACCTTTATACTCTGAAGCCTCCTTCTCAATGCTTTCGAAAGGGTAGTTTAACTGCTTTCAAAATGGTTTCGGAGGTAGTAGTTTCGAAGGAGTTGGATTCGAAATTATTCTCTTTCTTTTACTTAGGACCAATGCTTTCAAAAGCAATGCTTTCGCCCAAGTTCTTTACGACCCTTGATTATGTTAAAAAGTTGAACCTAAAGGTTTCGGAAGAAATTATTTTAAATGGTTTCGAAGCCATTCTTCCATAAATTATTTACTTGAACCCAATACTTTCGAAAGGTACGATTTAAGTGAAGAATTTCAATGCTTTCGAAAGGTTTATTTTAAGTATTTGAATGGAAGGCTTCTAATGCTTTTGAAAGGCAAGTTTAAATGGTTTAAAAATAGGATGTCTATGGTTTTAGTAAAGCTTTCGAAAGGGTTTTTCTCAATGATTTCAAAAGGCATTGTTTAAGATTTAAATAGAGGTTTCAAAGGTATTGTTTGGCTCCACGACCTAAAATCTTTTAAGTTGAAAAGGGTTTTTAACTTACTCGGAAGGGATAAATAATCCCATTAATGAGATTTCATCAACACTATTTTATATGATGGCGTAAGTATTTTGAGTAAAGCAAAGCATATAATTTCCTTGTTTTATAAAGGTATGATTTCATGGGTAAATCATTTGTTAAGACTATTTACAATGAAATGGAGTTTTAACTGGGTAGTCAACCCTAAGACAGGAAATGAAACATGAATATGGTTGTTAACCCTAAGTTTATGACTCAGATATTGGAAAAACAAATGAGACTGGTCTAGGGTCGTGCCCTATACTTTAGCTATTAGCCCCTAGCTATAGAAAGTCTAAAATTCCAGTGTAGGGCTTGTCACAGGTGGGACTAAATTGAGATTACACATAGAAGGGAATATACAGTGTAAAAATAGGTTATTGGTAATCCTGCAAAACCATTAGGATCAGTTAAACTTAGATGAAGATAGTTAAGGGCAGATAGCCAAGTAGTGTGTCTAGCGGAAGTTGGATGATTGATTATGTTCGGCAGACCCGAGTTAGCCAATGAATAATAGTTAGACAGATAAAACTATTATGTGGGTTGATAGTCCATTGATTTCCTGATTTTTATGCATATATGTATTTGCTTTAATTATCATAATTAGTTTGATTGTAAGATTTGATTTATAAAAGATATGTTCTTTAAAAGGGATATTAGCGAGGAGAAACCCGTTCTGCTAAGCGGCGTGGTTTCACTCAATATCAGCAAGCCGAGATGTAATAGTATTATTCAAACCAGGCTTTATGTCTAACTCGAAGTTTATGTTTTCCCCTTACACTCTCGGGTGCTAAAAAAATTTAATTTGAGTAGATTGAGAATTAAGGTTTCCAGGTTTAGTAGGTTGGACGAATAAGCTTTCGAAGTCGTGCAGAAGGCAAAGTTAGCTACGTAGGAGCTATTTAGTCTTATTCTCGCTGTGATGTATATATGACAGACGTGTCTATCTCGCACTCTGATCATCCAAAGGGGAATCTTCATATGTCGCTCTTGCGTAATTTGTAATAATTATATTTGATCAAAACCTGGGAATCATTTTGGGATTATGTTTCTGAATATGAAATATTGATTTGAAATGTAATCAGAAAAGCTGTTTGAAATCTGTGTTGATTTTATTTCATATTCATGTGCTTCTGATATTTTGGATACCATTAACATTACTATATTTTGTCACCGAAAGTTAATAATATAGATGGCTATAGCATCTGTAACGCTTAGCTTCGGGCCTCAAGATAGGATTACATGAACCAACAATAGAATCTCTCTCTCGAATATCACACATAGAAAGCAACTCTAAATCCTTCTACTTTGCTAACATAATAGAAACAATAACCTGATGCTTCTGGTTAGCTCAGCTGGTTGAGAACTACCTTGCAACCATGGAACAAAGTTCCTGGAGGTTGCGGGTTCGAGTCCTGCAGCTGAGATTTGTTTCCCATTGGCCTTGAGCGGTCTATCCTCTGAATAAGCTGAAACGCGTGGGGATTAATGCTCTTGGTCGGGCTGGCTTAAAAGGGGGGTTAGTGTGGCGGACAGCTGTATCCCCTAGCTCTACTCTCCAGAGTAGGGTTTTTTTAAAAAAAACCTTATGCTTCTTACTCAATACATCTAATACTCTATTTCCCGTCCTAGGAGTGTACTAATTCTCAAAGTCATAGGCGATGAAAACTTAAGCCAATTTTATTGCCTCATGTTGAGATCTTTTGAGTGAATGTATATTTTAATACATTATGATCTATATAAAGCACAAATCTCTCACTAAGAAAATAATGTCGCCATATCTTCAATGCAAAGACAATGGTGGCAAGCTCCAGATCATGAGTAGCATAAAAAACTTCATTAGATCTTAATTACTTAAATGCATAAGCCACCACTCAACTACCCTGCATAAGAACAGCTCCCAAACTAGAACCGCATGCATCTGTATAAACCTCAAGGTTCTGGTTGCCTTCTAGCCCAATAAGAATGGGTGCATGGCTAAGCTACTCATTCAACTACTAAAAAGATGTCTCACATCTACTCGTCCATTGAAACTTTATGCCCTTTCTAGTAAGATTAGTAAGAGGTAGCATTGTCTTTGAGAAATCCTTTATGAAATGCCGATAATAACCGGCTAAGCCCAAAAAACTATGGATCTCAGTAATTGTCTCAGGCCTATTCTAATTCTGAATACCTTTAATCTTGGATGGGTTAATAAAAATACCATCATCTAATACTACCTGGCCTAAGAACTTCACCTCTTTCCAAAATTGGCATTCAGAGAACTTGGCCTTCAACTGATTTCGCCTAAGTGTCTCCAGAACACTTCCGAATTACTACTCATGCTCTACTTCTTACTTGGAATGGACCAAGAAATAACCAATAATTACTAGGATAAACTTATCAAGATAAACTCTAAAAATCCTATTCATTAAGATCGATGAAGTATGCGGGCGTATTCGTCAATCCAATTGGCATCACAAGCCACTCATAAGAGCCATAACGAGTCCGAAAAGCTGTAATGGAATACTATCCTATGCAATACGAAGCTATTGAAAACCGATTGCAAGGTTAAGCTAAGAAAAGAATTTAGCATTGCTAATTTGATCAAACATATCATTAATCCTGGGAAAAAATTATTTATTCTTTATAGTGAACTCATTCAACTTCTGGTAATCATTGCACAACCTAAGAGAACTACCCACTTTCTTTACAAACACTGCCGCGGCACCCCGAAGTGAACTATAAGAATTGATAAAATGCTAGGCTCTAGCTCTTTTAATTGCTTCTTGAATCCTCATCCTCTTTAGCGGACATCCTCATGGGAGGACAACTAACTGGCTGAGCTCCAGGACTAATATCAATACAAAACTCTGCAGCCTGTCTTGGAAGAAAATTAATAATAGGCTCAAAGATGTCAAGATAATATCTAATAATAGAGATTTTGGAAATATCATCTTCTTCTTGAAACTCAAGTGTAAATAGAAAACCATTTGAACTTTGACTAAGGTTTCCAAGAGCTATGCTCAAGCAATCTATGAAATCTGGATGACTAAGAGTGGTCACTCTTTCAGTACATAAACGATGAGCCTCATATTGATCCTGTCAATCCATGCCAAGAATAATGCCAAATCCTAGATACTCAAATAAATGAAAATCATATAAGAAAGAAAATCTAGATAAGTCCAAAAAATATCTCTACATAACATCCTAAGGATTGCATAACCCACAATGGGATTAGAAATCCTCAAAGATGTAACCAAGCCCACAATATAAAGATCAAATCTATCAACAAGTTCCTTCGACATGAATGAATGAGACACACTCGTGTCAGCTAGTATCTTCGACACGAATGAATGAGACACGCCCGTGTCGAAAAGAACTCTAATAGAAGAATCTCCGAATAGGATAGTACCTTCGAGGACGGATGGAGCTTTTCCTTTAAATTGAGATGGTCCACTAGAAGTCTCTAAAGCATTCAACTTCCTAACCTTATTCGGATAAAAGTAACTATGATGTCTCGACTATATACTAATCTTGCACTTCATTTGAGAAGCTCGAGGATGTGGCTTACTACACTCTTTAGAATAATGTCCTGCTCTCTAAAATTGAAACACTCTACTAGCTTCTTAGCTTTACTCTTGAACTTTGGTATTTTCCCCTGAAATTGCTTCCGATAAAAGCTAAGTTTCTTCTTATGAAATGGAAACTTCTGCTTCTGACCAATACTACTCTTTCTCTTCGGAACCTCATCGCCACTCTCTTTATCTGCCTCCACCAATCTCAAAGCTGTATTAACAGGCTTCTCAAAAGTGACCTCGTGTTACGATCCATAATTTAATCACTTTTAATTTGAATAGTCAGTATGTTTATAAATGATTTTACATTGGATTTTATATCTAGAATAAAAATTTGGATAAAACACCTTGAATGGATTTTTTTTAAACTGATGTAAAATGTTAGTGTAAAGGTGGTTTGAGTTATAAGGCGGTTAGGGATATCAATTTATTAAACAATAAGTTTACCTAATAAATTAGAATAGTATAATTACGTGATTAATAAAACAAGGGAGAATTGTTAACCTTGCATAATAAAACAGAATAGTATAATTATTTGCCTAATAAAACATAATAGTAAAATTACTTGCCAAAAAAAAAACAAGAAGAACTATTAACCTTGCCTAATAAGATAGAATTGTATAATTACTTGCCTAATAAAATAGAATAGTATAATTACTTGCCTAATGAAACAAAATAGCATAATGATTATTATATTCCATGCGGATGGTTGCTATTGGACTAAAATCTGGTTGAATCAGGTTATGCCACGCAGATAATTGCCATTGGATCAAAATCTGGTCGAATGAGGTTTTGCCATGCGGATGGTTGCTGTTCGACCAAAATCTGGTCGAATCTAGTTCGTCCATGTGGATAGTCGCAATTAGACCAAAATCTGATCGAATCATTTATGCCATAGTTGATAAGGAGGATTCCTACTGGACCAAAATGTGGTCGAATCAAATTAAGCCCTCAAGATGTTTTCTATTGGACCAAAATGTGATCAAATCATATTAGGCCATCAAAATATTTTCTATTGGATCAAAATGTGGTCGAATCTGGTTAGGACGTAGGAAATGACTAAAGTACCCTTCTCTTCACCTATAAATAGCCAAGTCCATATCTCATTTTAATTCATTCGCAAACTAAAGTAAAGAACTAAAATTCATTATCAGTGGTGAAGTATTCCAAGTCTCCATCAAATCAAATAGTTTAGTGAGTATATTCCTTGTTTTCATAATTTATTGAGTGTATTACTTGTTTTCATAGTTTAGTGAGTG
Organism: Allium cepa; assembly: GCA_030765085.1. Taxonomy (NCBI): domain Eukaryota; kingdom Viridiplantae; phylum Streptophyta; class Magnoliopsida; order Asparagales; family Amaryllidaceae; genus Allium; species Allium cepa. The sequence continues at coordinate 770,346,153 of CM060932.1, forward strand.
TATTTCTTGTTTTCGTAGTAGTGAGTAAATTCCTTGTTTTCATAGTTTAGTGAGTATATTCCTAGACTATCATATGCTATTGGATGTTATATATGTTTGATTTTGATTATTGATGATGGTTGTTTAATATGAACGTTGAATATACATGCAAGTCATGGAAATACACGTCGATAAGCAAAAAAGAAATCACTTTCCTTTATTTAATGAATTAGCATATATGGAATGTTAAACCTCTTTAAAATTGTTTAAAATACAAAATAAATTCTAAAAATATTTTAAAATGTTTTAAAAGTGATTTGAATTTTATATATGAGTTTCCAAATGATAAAAAAGAAATCATTTTGATCAACATAGCTTAAAAAGCACTTTTCGCAGCACTTTTGTATAACTTTTTAAATGTAGTTTTAAACGCAACTGTTCATTTTCAAATCTTTTGTAAATATTTTAAAATGATTAATAAATTTTTTTAAAGATGATTTGAAGGATTTATGGAATAGTTAAATTTGAATGATATAGAGTCGATCAAATTAGTTGACCGCCTTATGGGTCATAGAGAATCTAGGCTTGAGTTTGGAAAACCATTTTCCTGCTCTCCCAAGCTATCCGGACTGGCCCGATAGATGGGATTGTACATTTGATTTACTCGGAGCAAAACTTTCCAAATTTAAATGATACAATTATACAAAGATAAATAACATGAATTTTATAGAGATAATCTTGTTGTACTCGGTGTTAAAGCCCGAAGAGGGAACTTAAACTATTCGTAGAATTTAAAGGGTGCTTTCGCTGTTATTCCATCCATAGTATTTGTTGAATATAGGAATTGATATTGAGTAGAATTAGATAATTTCTATAGATTCTGCTCGCATAAGATTTACTGGTTTTGGATTAACATCCTAGGTAACATGCTTTTAACCGAATTAAAATTATGAGTTTTGAATTAGGAAATCTTTGTTAAGATTTAAATGAAATGAATTGGAAACATTTTTTTTAATAAAATATGAAAGGGTTTGGAATTATACCACGATTTAGGAAGGTTTAAATTAACTAAAAAGATTTGATAAATGAAGCTTGATGATTCCATATACTTTGAGAAAGATAAAGAAACATTTCAATGAATATATCTCTAAGATATATCTCTGAATGAATAGAAATATGAATTAAATTGAATGATGATTGATAATCACATATGAACTTAACATCTTTTTAATCGATGATTAGTTCGGAGGAACTGGGGTCGGATTTGGGTAATTCCTATCCGAAGACCACTTTGAACCAATTTACTATTCGAAGTGAGGACATGGATGTGATATTAAGGATTTTCGTAATGAAGGACTGCTTGTTGATCATTTGGGGATAAACTCCCCATATACTATAGTAGCAGTAGTCTCTTCGTTATCAAATATCCAATGCAAGGACTAATCGCTACTAATCCGAGGAGTAACTCTTGATAGGATGTGGTAGGAGAGTGCCTCCGATTTGTCCTATTCCTGGACAACTTGAATGGACGGATGTCGGACATTGCAATTGTAGTTACATTGGTTGATTTCTATGAACATATCATCTGATTGGTGGCGGAGAAGGCAACTTCTCTTAGCTTAACATCCTTTTTTGAGACATACGAGCTTAGAAGCTATACATTTGTAGAAATCAGTTATGTGATTGTGGATTGGCAATGTGGCATTCAAAGTGGAATGATCTATGAGTAAGGTAATCGTTTCCTCGAGCCCTACCATCTGTAAATGACAAAAATAGGGTAGATGCGGTAGAGCTAAGTGGGTCACTCCCATTAGGGTTTACTCATCACCTTTTTAGATATATTTATTCTCACTATGATGTCGGGTTTCAAATTAACATGGTGTATGCAAAGAGAGCTCTCGGGTAGGTTGGGAATGACCGGGGTGATGACATATTCGGTCTTATCTATGGTAAAGGTAGTTCGGTTCTATGTTGGTAAAGGTTGGATCCTCCGGTGCATTTTTCTATAGATGTACTGTCGAAAGGTAATCCCTTACTTTGTCATTATATGGAAATCCATTCTCCAATAAGTGCCTTCGGATTTGATTATAGAGCCTAGTATGCTGGAATTTAATAATGTAACAATTTCAGCTAAGATTATGTATACTTACTTGAAAAGTGTTTTCAAAAGAATGTCATTAAAAATAATATCCACATATTCTGCGTAGAAAATGTTTTGGTTATCATAAGAAAAAAACCTGTTCCATGTTATGTGCGACGTGGTCTTATGAGATACCTTTTATTTTCAAATATTGTATTTTGAGTTTCTCACACTAGTCCCATGACTGACATGGAGTTTATTTTCTTTTCCCCTTAAATTCTGGGTGCCCTATTTTCTTAGGCAGCTAACTAGTTAGGTAAGCTTGGAGCATTCTGGAATGGAGCACGAAGCATGGAGCATTTTGGGTCATTTATTGAAGTCATCTTCCACTTTTCGCTGTGTTTGTATTACGTATTAGTATTTTACCAGCACTCTAAGGATAGGTCGTTATAACTATCCTAGTTGGGTTAGTACCTGTCATAACTTTGATGGAACAACTTTGAGTAATTGCATGTACTACTTATATGTATAATTATGTGTTGAATACGATGTGAGATTCTATTATTGTCTATCTTCTGTCTTTATTTCTTTACCCCATGATAATCCGCCTCTCCGGCACTTGGATTTATGGCATGTGAATACCGAGGATGTATTAGTGTCAATTTCTAATGGTCGAGGAAGTGGGTCGTCACACCTTAATCCATGGAAGCATGACCTTCCTCAAGGCCTTGGTCGTGCCATAAAAAAACTTCCGATTCTATTTTAGAGGAGTGTTAATGTGATCGGTACCATACTTTGAAAGAGCCTCAAATGTAGCCACATACCCTGCCACTATCATCTATCCTTGCTTCAAATCAATAAACTTCTTAGCCATAGTTGCTTTCTGTATCTCGAGAAGGAACTTCTGCTTAATGCGAAGCCTAAACCGATCCCATGTCAGCTCAACCTCATCAATTTCAGCCACTGAGAGCTCACATCAATCAAGTTCCCTCTCCTGCTGACTAGAAGCAATTTGAATCCCCTGTTGATCGGTGACTCCCATGCGAGTAAAGATGCACTTGCATGTCTTGAGCCATGCTTGAACTCTAATAACTCCCTCAGCGCCCTTGAAGGTCTTCCCTCCAAGGCTAGCATAATCACTAAACATTCGAGAAAAATCAATGTAGGGAGTAGGAGGATTAGTTGTTGCAAAAGCACTGGAAGGACGAATTCTCTGTACAAGCTCGATCAATTGATCGGTGGTCATAAACACTTTCTCATTACTGGAACCACGGGACTATCCAGCACCCGCTCGGGTGAATCGATCGTCGGCTATTCTCACTTCTGTATTAAAGTGAGATTCATATTTAGAATAATAAAGATAATTATATTTGCATATATAAAACGTAAAAATAACAAATATGCCCACCGAGCAATTATCTCAACAATCACCGTGTACACCAAGCTTGTACTTAGGTAATCCACCTAACAGCTAAGGGACAAGGACTCCTAAATTCATCTAAGACCACTGGTTTTGTGTCTCCTTGTATCATATATTGTTCTGAACTTTCTATAATCCCAACTGTAACGCCCTACCTCTATACCCATATTACCAAAGAGTGCTACAAAATAATATTATCTAATAATATGGAGAATAAGGCCAAAAGAGGCTTAGACACATGAATATTCCATTGGGCTAATGGTGGTAAATATCTCAAATCACATAATACAAACTATTACAATATCGGTACAATGAAATAAACGTGTGTTTCCTAGAAGTAACAATATACAACATGCAAATACCAATACGCAACATAGAATTACTATACATAGAGAACACAAAATCGAAGCATAGCTATAAAGTATAATACATCAATGATACATTTCCAAAGTGAAAAAAAAAATGCTAGTCCAATGCTCACTCTATCCTATCATGGTTATATATATGCATCATCATAAAGAAATGAGGCAACAAAAACCCATAGGGAAACTGTCATCCTATTGTGTATACTAGCTTCCAAAAATGTCCAACAAGTCAGGCTGTTACTTCATACTTGGGCCTAAAATATTTCAGACTGACCAGAGTATTATAAAATAACATACGAGTCAGACTATGTTTAAAACAAAGATGATATACCTGATAAGGAAGGTGTAAGGACCCACCTTTTTGAGTATCGAAAGTCGACACCAGATATATCCATAGTATTCAAATGTCGAACATATAATCACCAAAAAGGCAGATTATTAGGGTAAATTAAAAGAACAACACAGAAAAGAATAGGGAAAACGGAATTTCGCAACGGAAATTACAACATATAATATTATAAAGGTAGCACAAACTGTCACTCCAAGAAACAAAGTACATCAGAGTCAAAAAAATCCCTCTCAACTGGATAGTTCCAAATTTTTGACCTTATAATCGCTGATAAATATATATAATATAGCTGAAAATAATTATGGCAGGTGAATATCCAGCTCTACTCCATAAGCACCATCTCCCACCAATGACCACCTGGAGATATACTTGGTTTTACCCAAGCTCTATAATAAAATAACACCAAGATCAGTGTGCAAAACCAGTGCGAGAAAAATCAAGTAATACGATGAACAATAATAATTTTATGAGACCACACCGCTAAATGGGGAACATCTTTTTACCTCACAAGAATAATATCCATAGATGAAGAAATGTGAAAAAAAAAAAATCCAAATAAGAAAGAATGAACACAAACAAGATCAAAATCCAAACTTAAAAAATGGACACAAATAATTAAACATCGAGGAGATCTCCAAACACTTCTTGGTGTAATTAAGAAAGCATTCAAGATTTGAATCAAATAAGTAACAAGAAATTTTCCAAAAATGACTAGGAGGGTGCGCCCCCTTACCGAAAGCATACCACTTGACAATATACTTGAGAATGTCATTTTCTCAACAACATTCTTGGAAACTCCAAGCTGAACCCTCCAACCTTACCAAGAATTCGTGCATTTCACATCTCTGCAAGCATACAAACGAATCCAATCTAGAGTAGATGTGAAGATACCCTAATGGGAATAGTTCTACATAACTTGGTCGCCACACGCTTTTTGATTTTAGTCATTTCCTTCAAAGGATATCAATGCTTAAATGAGAAACAAATCATCTTAAATTGATAAAACACAAAAGAGGAAAAGACTCATTCCAGGGATGGAATAGAAACAAGGAAATTGAATTTATCCAACTTGATTAGGAGGGTGCGCTCCTCTTATCGCAAGTATATTTCTAGATAAAATACACTTGATAGCCCACGCAAAACACGCATCACTCTGGGGAACTTCTAAGCTGGATCCCATTAAATCCATAGGCATTCAAATATACTCATATCAATGCATGCATGCTACCAACAACTTTCTACATAAATGCGAATATATTCTAATAGGTGCGACCCACATAGCTTAGCTCTCACTCGCACTTTATTTTTAGTCATCTGCAATGTTGGATGCCAATGCTCAAAATAAGCAACAAATAATCTTAGATTGACGAAGCAAAAGAACAATATCAAAATTAATAGATAATAAGTCAACTATCAAAAGTAAATGTATGATCATTTATGAGAGTTAGATGACATACACTTGTCGCCTAAAAACGAACCAAGATTTCAAACATTTGACTCTTAGTGGTGCTTGATTTTCACATCACAAATATTTGTAAAACACTTAAAAATTCCCATTAAAATATTCTTTTAAAGGGACAAATTTTATTTCTATGTGCATTAAAAAAGATGGGCCAAAAGAAATTGTCATTAAAACACCATTTACATTGAAAATCCAAAAACACTTTACATTTTATGGTAAAGTCCCGAAATCCACCCAGCTCAAACTGACAATAAACCATACATGTCCAGCTCAAACTGAATGAAAAACCTGATCTTTATAGAAAAGAAAGAAGAAGAGAGAAGAGAGAGAAGGAAAAGAAGAAAAAAGAAGAAGAAAATAAAACAATTATTGAATCACACAATCACAGTGGAAAAACATATAATATCATATCAATGATCTTTACAAAACAGAAACTGTAATATATATACACATAAATCAATCATCAATGCAACCAATTTGTGTTTAGTGCCTAAAGTTAAACATGCTGCTTCTCTCAATGCCTTTCGTCCTATTGATTGTTGTAATATTATATACAAATGCATTTCTAAAGTTATTGCTGCTAGGCTTAGGCATGTGCTTCCTACTGTGATCTCTGAGAATCAAGCTGCATTTTTGAACAATAGATGTATTCTTGATAATGTGTTGGTCACTCATGAACTCCTTAATGGTTATGGCCGTACCCATGTATCTCCTAGAGCTATGATGAAGCTTGATATTAGAAGAGCATATGATACTGTTTGTTGGGACGCGTTGACTGGTATTATGAGTTTAATGGGTTTTCCATGCCATTTTGTCAGTTGGATATATACGTGTATATCCACTGTTTCCTTCTCATTGTGTTACAATGGTGGCACTGTTGGATATTTCAGAAGTAAGAGAGGTATAAGGCAAGGAGATCCAATGTCTTCCTACTTGTTCATTATTGTCATGGAATTTCTTACTCAGCTGATTAACAAGCAAGTCAGACTAAATAAATTTGAGTTGCATCCCAAATGCAGGAATCCAAACATTACCTCTCTTCTCTTTGCTGATGATGTGATTCTTTTTATGAAGCATACTGTCTCATCTGTTAACTGTGTCAAAGGCATCCTTACTTCCTTTGAGAATTGCACTGGTCTCCAAGTCAATAGTAGTAAGTCTTACCTCTTGGTGGCTGGTCTCAATGACATTGACAAGCAGACCATTTTTCAAGAAAGTCAATTACCCATTCTCCCTGATGGAACCATGCACTTGGGAATTCCCTTGTCCACTAGGAAAATTGGTTCCAATGCTTGTTTACCACTTTTTGAAAGAATCACTGAGGCTATGAACATATGGGCTAGCAATAAGTTATCTCAGGCTGGTAGAACCACAATCATTAAATCTGTTATTCAAGCCATGACTGTATATTGGAGCAGGTGTTTTATTTTGCCCTCTGCTCTTTTATCTAGAATCAGGAAAGCTATGAATCACTTCCTATGGACTGGGGATATGTTTTCAACCAAAATTATTCCTATTGCTTATGCCAAGTTGGAAAAACCACAAAAATATGGTGGTTTGGGTATCAAGTGTTTGACTACTTGGAATCAAGCAGCCTTTTCTAAGCATTTTGATAATCTTATCAATGTCAGACCTAATCTGTGGGTTAAGTGGGCTAGGAAACATCACCTTGGCAATAAAAATTTCTAGAAAATGGTTCCCTCTCCTCTGTGTGGCTGGGTGTGGAGATCTATCCTTAATCTCAGAGGCATGTTACTTCCCCATATCCAGCTGTTACTTAGCCCTGACTGTGATGCAAAGTTCTGGTATGATCCTTGGGTGGGTAGAGGGGTGATATTGAATGACTTGCTTTCCTTTGAGCAGAAAATGCAAACTGGCATCCCTTTGAATGCTAGTGCATTTGATTACTGTATTGATGGTGTGATTGATTTACCCTATACTTCCAACCCTAACATTAATCTTCTGTGGGATTCAGTGAAATGCTACAGGCTACCTTCTGATTGTAATGGTTATGTATGGGCTACTAAGCATGAAAGGCACTCTATTGCTTGCATTTACAAAGCATTGAAGGGGGATGCTAGTAACCCGGTGTTTAGATGGCATGCAAGAGTTTGGAATAACTTAACTTCACATAACCTGAATTTTTTACTATGGAAGGTCCTCAGGAATGCGCTGATGACCAAAGTTAAATTATGCACAAGAGGATTCTCTGTGGACTTGAATTGTGTCTTCTGCAATGTTGTTGCTGAGGATGCTGCACACCTGTTTTTTGAGTGTGTGGTTACTGCTAAAATTTGGAAAACTTGTCTCACTAGTGCTGGTTTCAATGATCCTATTCTACATGGTGATGTTGAGTGGAATAGGTTGTTCAGGAAAACAAGGTGGAAGAATACAACATCATTATGGCACTTGTTGATTTTGAAAGTGTTTGTGTATGTTATTTGGGCTGAGAGAAATGCAAGGGTTTTTGAGAATAAAATGAAGACTGACTGTGCTTTGATCAGTGTTATTTCTGCTATGGTCATGGAGAAGTCCTCGCAGCATGCTGCTTATGACTCCATGGATTAGGGTGGCGTTTTGTTTCTTTGTGTTTCTTGCATGGTTGTCCTTTTGTTTTCTTTCTTTTTTCCTTGTTTGTTTCTGTGTGTTTCTTTGGGAGCTCCAGTTTTTGCTCTCCTTGTTTTTTTTGTGTTTAATAAATATGGCTAGGGACCATTCAACCCTCCTTGTCTTTCAAAATCAGAGTACAACAATCAATAAATAATCATCAGCAGGGACAGTTATAATAACATGTCTTTATAATTACTGATAATTTGAACAACAAAACAATGGAAAAATAAACATATACGTGGAATACGACTAGAAGACTTCCATCTCTCCTATTGAAGCTGTAAAGCAGCCAAATCTATATCTGTAAATATACTCAGTCTGACCCAAGCATTGAAAGGGAGGAATGCCCGGATCAGTCTGGTAAACTAGCGTGAGAAAACACATCTCAACTTAATTTATTTTAAAGTTTTAAAAGCGTTCTTTTATTAAAACAAAGGTATCTCGTAAGACACCCTCCATATAAACATAGACGCGTTTTTACATTACGATAACCAAAACACTTCATATCAAATCCTATTATATTATACTAGTGTCTAGTATACAAATAATAATTCAAGTAGATGAAATTGTTACCATTATTAAATTCCAACATACTAGGTTTTACAAACAAAATGGCAGGCACGTAGTGGAGAAATGAGTCCATACAAATGATAAGGTAAAGGACTACCTTCCGTACAATACACCTCTGGAAAAATGTACGTAGGGTCCAGATACAGAACTCCTAAACCAACACCGAACCGGCCTACCCCTTCGCTGGATAATACCGAATATGATATCACCCTGGTTGTTCCCGACCTATCCATGGCCACAACATACAATACTCGACAGATAAATGGTAATCTAGAAAGGTGATGACCATATCCTTATAGAAGTGACCCACATAGCCCTACCGCTTCTACCCTATTTCTGCCATTTTTGGCTAATGAGACATAAGGTGACGATTACCTTTCACATAACACATTTCACTTTGAATGCCACATTGCCATTCCTTCGATCACTATTGACTTTCACGAACATACAACCTCCGAGCTCGTACATCTCAGAGAAGGGTGTTAAACTAAGAGAAGTTGCCTTCTCCACCACCAAACAGATGTACGTTTGTAAAAGTCAACGATGTAATCTTAGAAATGTAATGTCATACATCCGTCCATACAAGTTGTCTAGGAACAGGATAAACCGAAGGCACTCTCCTACCACATCCTGTAAGGAATTACCCCTAGAATTAGTAACAAAAAGTCCTTACTTTAAATTATTTTTAGAAAGATATATCTTCAAAAACCATTTCAATCTTTCAATATTTGAAAATATTTCTGTATGCTTATATTAACAGTATAAATATATTCTCAAATCAACTTATTTTCAGCACTTAGATAATATCTTCATGTACTTAAATTCGTAACAAGTATGTTTACAAATCATTTTAGGTAAGCTTCATATTTTTCAAAATACGCTTTATGAGACCAAAACGAATATTGCGTAAAACATCATTACGATGATCCAAAAACATTAGTATAGGGATTCGATTAAAAATATAAAAATCCCGTATACTATATAAAACATTTCCTTTGAGAAATCATTTACTATAATAATAGTGTTATAGTCCATGCCTTCCATACTTTCCTAAAAATGTATATTAAAACAATAAAAGTTGAAATCTATGTTTTCGATACATACACATTTCAAAAATGTTTCAAACTATTAAATTCCATTTGGAATTATTACTTCCCAAAACATTACTTTAAAATGATAATTTACATTTCAAAGCCATTAATTTCTTCAAAAAGATCATTTTCAAAACAATCCTTTGAAAGATTGTTAAACTCTTAAAAACTCAAATATAATTCCTTTGTATAAAAGTCTACATTTAATCTCAACAAATATCATTTTCATATATATAAAACTATGTTTATAAATCTCCTTTCTATTTTATAAAACTTCTATTTTATAAAATCACTTTATTTATAAATTCTATTTATTACTCATTCTTTAATAAAAACTTGCTTCATTATCAAAATCCATTTATAAATCCATTTATTTGTAAACAAATTTATTTATTAAAATCCATTTATAACATATTTCATTATAAAATATATTTATTTATAAAATCTATTTACCAAATAACTTCAAATCCATTTGTAAAATATTTACAAACTCTGATTTTAAATCTATATCTTTATTTATAAAATATCGCTTTTAAAAAACATCCTTTATAAAATATTCAAAAGTCTCCATATGAAATATTTTTCCAAAACCATATTTTTTATAACATCAAAAACCATACTTTGTATCTATTTAAATACAAATTCTTTCCTTTTAATAATTTAATAATTATTAAAAAGATATACTTCCAAAATCACTTTGAAAATCATTTCAATTCAAAATCTTTATTTAAAGTATTTCAAAATACTAAAAATAGGCCCAATGCTACCATAGCACCAAATAAGCAAACAAATCCATGTCATCAATTATGACATCCAAACACATCATATATTAAAATATATGACATAAAATCAACAGTATGAGCAATCCTGTTGGATCCCTCCAACATGTCCTCCTGCATCAAATACATCATATAATCAAATATTATAAAAATCAACCACTTCGAGACTGCATTCATATACAAAGGGTTATCCGCTCATAAATGGGAACATATAATGTCTCATCCGATCAAATAGGCGGGAATGTATTCAAATCAACTAATATATATATATATATATATATATATATATATATATAATATCATCCAAACAAGCATCAATAAATACATATATGAAATTTATTCCCACTTGTATAAAAATATAAGTAGGCCATAGAGGCGAGTTAAGTCACAAAAAATGCCAGAAATCACCTAAGCGCTCCAGATTGAATTAAGAACAGTCGTTCAATTTAACTCAAAATTTCTACGAGCTTCGAATTTGTCCAATCCTCTCCACAGCGTAGTGCTTACTATTATGAACGCAACACAACTTGCCGCTCTCGAAACGGATCTCGTACGAGAAAGTTATGCATTTATGAACATTCGATAATTAAAAATTTAATTAACTAAAAAGAATAAATTAACCTTTTAACCTACCTTTGTACTTCATTCTTCCCTCCAAGCAGCTATGGGAACCCACGCCCAATTTTTTTCTTTTTTTATATGCGATTTCAAACCAACGCGTGCGGCCACCACTCAATCGACGACCACCTGCCATCGTCGCCGTACCCCAACGCTCCATCCTCCTAGCCTGTGCCACCGGGACGTCGCGCCTACATGCATCGCGTGCGTGAATATCACAGCCGACCTAAAAAATCTGTTGCGAACTGAGGCGATTTTTGCCCGCCTCGGTTCACCGTTCGATGATCCATCCGTTGAATAAGTTCGTGTGGTTTCCATCTACATGTGCCTAGTTGAAGTCGTTGGCTAATTCGGCTCCAAGTTGCTCCGATCGATGGTCCATCATATAATTATAAGTTAATGGCGTCTGAAATATTAGGGTTTGCGAATGGGAGAAAGAGAGGGCTATTTATGGAAGATTTCGTGACACTATTCATCCGTGAAAATTTCGAACTCCAAACAAAGCATGCCGCCTGGCGTTCTATATGTTATATCCCTATTTCGAACACAATGTAACATATATCAGGAGCCAATTCCATCATATACAGAAGATAGCTTTTCAAAATCAAATTATTTTAATTAAATTCCTTTAATTAATTTCTATGTGTTTCGAACTCCACGATCAAATGATATATCCAATCGACACGAAATTCGATAACGTACTATAATTCACTATTACGGATCCAATGAAACTAGTTTCATCGAAATCCGAGAGAGTGTCAAAAATGACTATTTTTACACGTTAATTAAATCAATTAATTTCCATTTCCTACTAAATCACTTATAAATCAAAATTAAAAGTTTACTAACTTCATTCTAATTCAAAAAGAATTTAAATCAACTTTATAAATCATTTTCATTCATTTTTAATTCAAATTCAAATTGTTTAAATAGTTTCAAATACTAAATAAGCAATTTAGTTATCAAATAAATACTATATTTGAAATAAAAGTTATTCAACTCATATAATTAACATTTTAATATTTGAAATCAATTGGATATTCCAAATTCGGATGACTAAAATTCTAGGTCGTTACATTCACCCATCCTTAAGAGAATTTCGTCCTTGAAATTACCAAGTAAGAAAAAGCCAAAAAATCCATTAACTTTTCAAAACAATTAGTTGAAATAGATTACCAAATTCATTTAACCCTTTTAACATTTCGAAATTTTTTAGCTAAATGTCTTATAAAAGCTTTTTCTACGTCTTCAAATTAATTTATAGTTATTTACTAATGCCATTTTAAAAATCAACTAATATCGTTTCAAGTTATAACTCAAAATCAAAATTTTGACCGAAATTCTCAAAAAATTTCTAACGCCTTAAATTTACGAAAAATTCCACTAGCATCTCCTTTGCGTGGTTCATTCGTAGTAAAATCATAATATATATATATATATATATATATATATATATATATATATCACACATGTATATCTCATCTTCAAGATGAGACATCACGTGGAAAAAAATAGAAAAATATGATATGTAATCCGATATATGTACCTTTTATTATATTAGCGAGCATACACAACCAATATAGCGCGAAAGCGGGCTCCAAATGTGTAGCATACGCCATCCGCACCTACTAAAAACTCAACAATCAATGAGAACGTGTATGTAGAAAGTAATATCAATATATAACTCATACTAATACAACAACTATATGCAAATATAGCAAATGCAACTAAAGCAACCAGAGAAACCATCAAACAATTAATATTCATCCAATTAATTCATAATTATATCAATTTACATTTTCCAATGTCAACATTCAATTTATTTTACTCGTATGATTTACATATATCATCCGTACGCAAAACCATACCTGATCACTCGCTCGATCGCATAATTTCACTTCCGACTAGTATCGTTCACATGACCACTCTAGCGCAGATTCAGATCCGGTTCCTTCCTTGCATAGCCATATAGTATGATAGAGAACATCAGAATCAATCGAAAATCCATATCCACCATTCTCTTTCAAGAAATCGAGTGAAAAACCAAACTCGGATCGGTGTAAGTAACATCGAAATCGTATATTCGAATCTGGAACAAACAGTTATGCGAATAAAACAATATACGTACAACTTACGTATTATTTCAGTTGGGTTCTAATTATATCTGATTCTTATTCCCGATTCGTTTATTTACTTTCAATTCCTTTTACGTTTATTTAATCTGCATTCACTTTAAGATCAAATTCAGTTATTTATATTTATTTTGCCTACATTCAATTCATTAATCATCCACTTATTTATCTTCACTTCAAATTCAATTTATGTTTAGCCACATTTCATTCTGTATTCAATTTACTTAGTATATCGTTTTTAACATTAACAACACTTAATAATCTTTCCATAAAATTCCTTTATTAAGTTTATAAATATTTTATACAATACTTCTTATGTTTATTTTCGCTTTATACTCAAGTTCATATTCAATTTTAACAACAACATTCCAAAACATATTTCATTGACTAATTTATTTCATTAGCTCAATTCAGTTCACTCGTTACATTAATTCATTTAATTAATTCACTTTAAATTCTATTCATGTTTAACAACATTTCATAACATACTCCATATTCAATTCATTTAGGAATCATTTTCATAATTTCATAAACATTTTCCTTAGTACTATTATCATTTATAAACCATTACTTAAGTTTCATTATATTAATTTTTTACAAATCAAATCAAATTCAATTCATTTTCTTTAACTTTGCTGAAGTAAAATTTCATTTCAAATTCATTTTATTTAACTTAACTTAAATTAAATTTTATTTCATAATTCAATTTCAAATTTACTTTTCTTTACATTCATATTCAACAAATTTAAAAATTTGTTTTAACTTACTAATTCTCAAATATTTATAGTTATAAAACTTAGTTTCTTATGTTTTAGCAAAACATCCAATTTTTATTATTTTCAAATCATTTGAAAAAAAATAGTTTTTTTTCAAAATCAACAGGATTTTAAATTCTCAAATTCTTAGCTTTTAAATCCATTTATTTACAAATCATATTTTATAAATAATTTCTTATATATATATATATATATATTCACTTTGGTTATATAAGACCATTTCATAATTTTTTATGTTTGTTTATATTATAATAACAACTTTTTATTAAACAAATGATAATAATCAAATATTACCATTCACTAACAACCAAACAACCATATATAATTATAATAATTTTTGAAAAATTATTCCTTTATATATAGAGTATAATTTAGGTAAAATTATTTAATTTACTCCAATTTCAAAACAAAAATCATTTGTATATATTGTTAACAAATACGCGCTCATATCTATAATCTATAGTACGCTCAAACTCTTTCTAGGTTGCTACTGACCCCTATCTATAACGAGTACCCATCAAAGCCTAAGAATTCACTAAACTTAAGCTCTAATACCAAGTGTAAAGGCCTGAAATGCACCCAGTTCAAACTGACAATAAACCACACATATCCAGCCCAAACTAAATTGAAAACCGGATTTTTAAGGGAAAGAAAGAAGAAGAGAGAAGAAGAGAGAAGGAAAAGAGAGAGAAGAAAAAGAAGAAGAAGAAGACAAAACAGAAGAAACTAAAACAATTAAATGATCTTCTACTCTTTAAAATTAGAAATGAAGTTGTAAGCTGTATATTTCATGAAATAAAAATGGCTTCCTAGTCTCTTTCTCTTCTCTTTTTTACTTGTTTTTTTTTTACTTTTATGCTCATTTATTCTTATGCTCTCTTTCATTTCATGTTCATAGTTTAGATTTACATTTATGCACTAGTTTGGTTCATTTCCTTCTAGTAGTTAATCTTCTTTTTCTTTGTTTATTCTCTATTTTATTTTATTTTCAATGTTGAAATCTCTATGTGTTGAAATTATAATACAAATGAGAGGCTAAACCCCTACAATTTAGGGGTAATGAAGCTTTTATTTATCATGCAAATTCAACATAAATTTGCTATGTATGATCTCTTTTGTGCTTTGCGAGAAAATGAATGTTTATGTTTGTTTGTGTTTTATGTTGAACTTGATAGCCTACTTTGTTCATAATAAGTAGGCTATGCTTAACTCATTAATCACAAATTGCCTCTTCATCTAAATATGATCATGGAAATGAAGTGAAGTTTTAATCAAAATTTGATGATCTATGTAACTAATTAATAGTAAATAGATCATACTTAAACTAGATGTTGGTTTCATTTCTATGCCATGTTTCATGAGATTTGAAAAAGTAGGACTAGAGTTGTATTATAGTTTGATAGTTTGATTTGTGTTAATTAATAACTCAAACAGGCCAAGCTTATGATAAATACATCGCTAATCATACTTAGATTAAAAAGAGATCACCATTTGATTTTATGTTGATTTATGTGAAAAATATAAGAAAGTGGATTTACCTCTAAATTGAATTTTAATCACATAGTTTTTAATCTCAACACTTGCTTAACTTTCTAGTTTTCAAAACAATCCACTTTTGGTTTAATTTGATAGATTAGAAATTTAAAATCTAACAATTCCCTATGGATCGATCCGTACTCACCACATACAAACTTTTGTACACCGTGCGCTTACAGTTAAATTTTAATTTGAAATTTGTCGTCGATTTTCTAGTCCAATAGAAAACTCGTCGTTAAACAAGTTTTTGACGCCATTGCCGGGGAGGAGTTTTGATTTTAATTTTCTATTCTTCGAATTATTTTTCTTTGATTTTTGTGTGTTGTCATTTTGTGTGTTAGTTTGCATTTAAAAAAATATATTTTGTTGTTCGATTTTTACTTGTATTTTGATTGTGTTTTTTGTTTTCTAGTTGCATTTGCATATACATTTTCATTTAAAAAAGAGCATATACTATTTCACAACTAAAAAGAATTGCTATTTCACTTTTCATTTACATTTCACAATTTTGATTTACATCGTTTTCTATATATATGTATGTATGTATATATGTATGTATATATATATGTATGTATATATATGTATATATATATGTATGTATATATATGTATATATATATGTATGTATATATATGTATATATACACACACACATACACACACAATTTAATTTCCTATCATTCTCTGTTGGCTGTTACGTATCAATACCACCTGAAGCTCACATACTCACACACATCATAGTGCTACTTATCCACTTCCACTAAACATCCTGTGCAACTTCACTTTCCAACACTCCCCTCTTTCAAACCGACAATTTTAACCATCATACTGCCTTGTCATAACCAACTGCTACTACCACTATCTATAAACAACACAAAACACTTCATTCCCCGCTTACAAACTGCTACTCTCTGTAGGCCTTCACCATCACCTTCCACTAATGCAATTCCAACATTTCAACATCAGTCGACATCCCTGTGCCTTGCTCCACCTAAACACTTGCAGTCCAACAAACACTATCACCAATCAACCGTCCACATCCACATCCACCTTGCCAACAATAACCAAACTTCTCTACCCAATTCTACTCATCTCTACTTCTCTATCTCTACTACTAATAATGAAAATTCGTTGAACGAATTTACTCGGTGTCTTTTTGAAATTCCAAAAATGCCCTTACTTTCCGTTTACATATTTACGCTCATACAAAATATCAACGTACACGATAACACCAACAGCCCGTGTGCGAAGCACGGGCCCATACTAGTACCATTAAAAAAAACTGCCTCAATTTCAGTACATAAACAAACAGAGACTACTCCATCTCCAACCTTCCACTGCTAACAACAGCCTCGCTCCCCTGCCACTCTCCATACCACCGAACCATTTCCTTAACTCGACACTCAACCATCGCCATAGCCTTCAAACACTTGCCAACTATTTCGACCACCTGAACACTTACAACTTCCACCATCCTCCATTTAAAACCACCTCACAACCAACTAACTTTCATATATTTTACCCTACCTGCCACATCAATCTGTCATCCTATCAACTACAACCATATACTCTTCCTCAACAACAATTCAAATAGCCTACTCACCAAACAATCACAACCATCATCCAACCATTAACACCACTTCATAGCACCTTCTAACATTCAGCCTCTAACCAACATTTTCCATCACCGCACTCCAAACTCACCGCGCCCTCCAATCGAATTCTAGTTGCCTTTGACCGCTCCAGAATTCAAACCCGCATCCCTCACGCGATCACGAATTCGAAATTTGCCTGATTGGAATTGGAAGTCTGATTTGGCACAAACCGTTTTAATTTTGATTTGAGAAGAGTTTTATGGATTCCTTCCATTTGTTTTCATTTAGCAGTTCGATTTTGTTTATTTCACATAAAAAAGAAGTGCAAAATTTAAGCATCTGGTTTTTGTTTGGCTGGGGAATTGACTTGTTCGATAGTAGGCCTGTAGTGGGCTTTAGCGGGCCTAATAGTTTGGTTCTATTAAAAAAAACAAAAGGAGAAAGGACTTGTTTGATTTTTAATTAGTAGTTTGCTTTTTATTTTTTTTAAAAAAAAATTAATTTTGCTTCTAACTTTTAGTCTAATTTGTGTTAAGTTTTTCATTGAGGAATTTTTTTGTCTTTAAAAAAAAACTTGTTTACATATCATTTTCTTGCAAAAGCAAAAGGAGAGGAAGAATTGCTTGCTTCTTGCTCTAAAAAATATATTTTGCTGCTGAAAAATAAATTGCTAATAATCTGGTATCGTGCTTTCATCTCATGTTTTTTTTATTTGAATTGCATTGTTGGTTGTTTACATTTTCATTTATACATAAAAAAAATTCAAAATCGAAAAACAAAAGGGAACTTCATTTTAGTTGCATTGTAAATTCACGTTTAGTTTTTGTTTTGCATTAATCTCATCTTGTTTTATTTTCTTAGGGCACTACTCCAATTCACATAAGGTGAGAGATTTCATCACCCTTTCCATAGCCAACAAGTTGCATTTCACCGTAGAATTTGACTAATAATAATGGTTAGACATTTGATTTAAGGGTCTCGCGAGCTCACCTAGAGCTTAGTTGTATCTTTACAATGGTTTTCTTTAAATAATTTTATTTCTTGGTGTTTGGGCTACTGTAGAGCAATTACCGTTTATAAATGTTACGGTGATTCGTAAATATTATAGTGGTTGTTCCTCTGAAGGTACTTAAACCTTCGATTGCATTGCTACGGTGATTCGTGGTGCACCGATAACCCCTGTCCAAAACCTGGTTGAGAGATATTTTTGTTGATTTAAGAAAAAGTTTGATCATACAATTTTGGGTTCAGAAAAATGTAATTTAAGTCCGTTGCATTCATTTAGTTGCATTAGTTCATGCATATTTAAAAAAAAATCAAAAATCTAAATTTTTTTGTAAATTTTACTTAATTTTGGTTTTTAATACAAAAAAAATCCTTTTGCCTTTCCTTTAAAAATTTTCAATCAAAAAAATAATATTATCAAATCTTTTCAAAAAGAAAAAAATTTAAATTCAAAAAAAAAATTCAAGTTTTCCATTTTCTTAAAATAAACAAATTTCCTTTTGGTAAATATTTGAATTCAAAAAAAATATTCAGAAACTTCTCTCGACACTTCTAAAGTAACAAAGGAATCAGAATAGAATGTGGAGCTAAATGTTGAATCAAGTGCCAATCAAAATTCTTCTTCTTCTAATTGAGTATTTCTGCATACAAAGTATCGTGTTCCATTTCCACTTCGTCGTCGACCCAAGAAACACTCTTACCAAATGGAAAAGATGTTGGAAATTTTTAAACGAGTAAAAGTGAACATCCTGCTTCTTGACATCGTTCAACAAATCCCCACGTACGCAAATTTTCTCAAGGACTTGTGCACCTAAAAGCGACACACTCAAGTGCCTAAAAAATTCTTCTTAAACCGCCAGTTTGAGCGAAGTCTTGTCCCATTCCATGCCTGTCAAATACAAAGATCATGGCTGTCCTGCGATTTTGTGTACAATTGGAGATAAGACAATTAACAAATGCTTGATAGACTTAGGTGCGAGTGTCAATTTGATTCCATATTCTGTGTACGAACGATTAGGCTTAGGTGATCTCAAACCTACAAAGGTCATGCTTCAATTCGTCGACCGTTCCATTAAGAAGCCCGTGGGAGAAACCGAGGACGTGCTCATTCGAGTAAGGCAATTCATATTCCTTGTTGATTTTATTGTTCTCAAAACACAACCAGTGGCAAGTCCCGCGAGTCAAATTCCATTAATTTTAGGCTGACCATTCTTAGCCACCTTAAGTGCCGTAAACAATTGCCGTAACGGTTCAACGAAAATCTATTTTGGAAACATGACTTTGGATCTCAACATTTTCAATCTTGAAAACCAATCAAATGAACCTTACGACCAAACGTTGGAAGTTAATTGCATTCACGAAATTTTCGAAAACGGGACATTTGACCTTAACGACGAATGTGAAGCTGAGTATGAAAAATTATTTGATGAAATACCCAACGAGATTTAATAACTCTTCCTTTTGAATCGCTTCCACTTGATTCTGAATCTCAAACCCTATTCTTTGATCGAGAAACTCCCGAAGTTGGACTTAAACCACTTCCCGATCACCTTAAGTACGCATACTTAGGTGATAATGAAACTTTGCCCGTCATAATCTCCGCAACTCTCTCTCTTGATCAAGAAACATCCTTATTTTCTATTCTTTTGAAAAACAGTGAAGCAGTTGGGTGGTCCATCATCGATATTCAAGAATTAGCCCTGCTATTGTCCAACATCGTATTCACTTATTGAAGAAGCCAAACCCATTCGTGATGCACAACGGAGGCTTAACCCAAAAATGAAAGATACGATGCGTGATGAAATTCTTAAACTTCTTGACAATGGAATCATTTACCCAATCTCTAATAGTTCATAGGTTAACCCAATTCACGTTATACCAAAAAAGTCTAGGCTAACCATTGTCAAGAATGATCCAAACGAACTTATTCCAACTCGTATTCAAACCGGTTGGCGTGTTTGCATTGACTATCGAAAACTAAATGCCGCAACACGTAAGGATCACTTCCCTCTTCCTTTTATCGACCGAATGCTCGAACAGTTGGCCGGCCACGAATTCTATTACTTCCTTGATGGTTATTCCGACTATAACCAAATTCCAATCGCTCTCAAAGATCAAGAGAAAACGACTTTCACATGTCCATTTGGTACATTTGCTTATCGATGTATGCCATTAGAACTTTGTAATGCTCATGCAACTTTCCAACGATGAAAGGTTGGCATTTTTTCCGACATGATTGAAGCTTTCTTGATGTTTTTATGGATGATTTCTCTATCTTGGCGATTCTTTTTCCAAATGTTTACACCATCTCAAGTTGGTTTTAAATCGATATAAAGAAAAACCATTGACTTTGAATTGGAAAAAATGCCACTTTATGGTCAAACAAGGCATAGTCCTTGGACATATCATCTCAAATAAAGGTATTGAGGTAGATAAAGTGAAAGTCGATATAATTGCAAACTTACCCATTCCCAAATTTTGTTAAGTACATTCGATCATTTCAGGGACACGCTGGCTTTTACCGACGCTTTGTGAAAGAATTTAGCACAATCGCCCGTCCTTTGATGACTCTCCTCGAAAAAGACGTTCCATTCGAATTCAACTCTGAGTGTATCGCTTCTTTTGAACGTCTTAAAAAAGAACTCATTTTAGCTCCAATCATTTGCCCACCCAATTGGGATCTCCCATTTGAAATAATGTGTGATGCTTCAAACTTTGCAGTTGGTGCTGTCTTAGGAAACGCATCAACAAAATCCTTCATGTTATCTACTATGCTAGCATGACTCTGAACGACGCTCAAGTTAACTACACAACCATTGAAAAAGAGCTTTTATTTTTAGTTTTTGATCTCGAAAAATTCCGACAATACTTGATCGGGTCATACATTACTGTGTACACAGAACATTCCGTGCTTCGATATCTCTTTGCTTAAAAGGACGGTAAACCTTGCTTGATTTGTTGGATCCTTTTACGTTTTACTACAAGAGTTCGATCTTACAATCAAGAACAAAAAAGGATCGGATAATGTCATACCCGATCATTTATCTTGTCTTCCGAACGCACCATCTTCTTTGCCAATCAGTGAAAACTTTCCCGATGAGCAACTCCTTTCAATTTTCATCGATCCATGGTACGCTGCCAATCAATGAAAACTTCGTCGATGAACAACTCCTTTCTATTTTTATCGATCCATGGTACGCTGATATAGTGAACTACTTAGTCATTAAAGAAACGCCCTCATCTTGGTCCAAACAGGACAAATACAAATTCATGTCCTAAGTGAAATATTTCTATTTGGACGATCCATACTTGTTCAAATATTGCCCCAACCAAATCATCCGACGTTGCATTTCACATAACGAGATCAGGAGTATTCTTTCGTTTTGACACGATCAAGTTTGTGATGGACATTTCGGTCCTAAAAAAACTTTGAAAAAGGTGCTTTAATGTGGTTTCTACTAGCCTTCCCTTTTCAAATACTCATTCAAATTTTGCAAAACTTGCGATCATTGCCAAATGATTGGAAGGATTTCTCGATGAAATATGATGCCTCTAAACCCCATTCTTATGATCGAAATCTTTGATGTTTGGGGTATTAACTTTATGAGACCTTTTTCCAATTCTTTTGGAAATTTGTATATTCTTCTCGCTGTCGATTACGCCTCAAAATGGGTCGAAGCCGTTCCTTGTAAAACCAACGACCATAGAATTGTTATGAAATTTCTTAAAGAAAACATCTTTTCGAGGTTCGGCGCAACTCGCATAATAATCAGTGATAACGACATACAGTTTTGCAATCGTTCTTTTGAAACTTTAATGAAGAAATAATCGATAACCCACAAGTTATCCACACGTATCATCCCCAAACTTGTGGCCAATTTGAAGTTTCAAATCATCAAATAAAGCAAATCACGAAGAAAACTGTTAACAAAAATCGAAAATATTGGTCTCAGAAATTGACCGACGCGCTTTGGGCTTACCATACTGCTTTTAAAACTAACATTGGGATGTCCCTATTGCACTTAGTTTATGGGAAAGCTTATTATTTACCTGTTGAAATCGAACACAAAGCATTGTGGGCAATAAAGAACTTAAACTTTGATCTCGAGAAAGTTGGTGAAAATAGAAAATTGCAACTCAACGAACTAGAAGAACTTAGGAAGGAGGTGTATGAAAATGAAAAAATTCACAAAGAATGAACAAAAGTTTTTCATGACAAATCAATCCTAAGAAAAACGTTTTCATCAAACCTGAAAGTTCTTTTATACGACTCTAGACTTCATTTATTCCCTGGAAAAGAAAAATCGAGGTGGACCGGACCATTTGTGGTACGAACTATTTTTCCATATGGTGCCGTAGAAGTAGAAAACCCCAGCGATGGATCGATTTTCAAAGTCAACGGTCATCGTTTGAAACCTTTCTTGGAATTGACAAGTAACCAAGAGGAGAAGCTCATGATTCTTCATGAGCCAAGTTATGTTTAGTAAGAATGTTAACCCTTTTTTGTAAATATGTACACATTTTTTCCCGTTATTCTCATTATATCATGCATTTACTCTAGGGACGAAGTCAAAATTAAGTATGGGGAAGTCTCATTTTCATTTTTTTTGTTTCATGGCATTTTTGAATTTTTATTTTCTTTTAACTCAAAAAAAATATATCAAAAATTCTAAATCTCAAAAACATTTTTTTTTAGCATTTTGACTTATTTTTAAAGAAACACGATAGGAGAAGTATATGTTTTGGCTAATAAATTGAAATTTTTGAAAATTTATTTGTCTTAACAAAAACAAAAACGAAGTTTGATTACAAGTAACAAAGGTTTAACTAGTATATAGGAAGGTTCATATGTGTTACTTATGAAGTATATTCTAACTAAAAATCTTTGTTTAAAAAAGTGGTAAATTTAAAGTAAGGGATATAACATTTTTATCTTCTAAGTCAAATGGTGCTAAGACGATTTTGCAAAACTCTCTCTTTCTAAAAAATAGAAAAAAAACACAAAAAATATATAAGTAGAAAAAAAACATCTGTATATATGTATATATTTTTAACACATAGAGTCATATGTACACACTCGTATGTTCATCGCCCATGCTCTGCACCCTTCTTACGTAAGCCCGAAAGGCAATGCACGATCCGTATATCTGGCCTCAGTTTACCCGAGTTAGGTGTATGTATATAAAAATTCTTTTTAATAAAGCCTACAGTCGTTAAGTGTTTACACTTGTGTGTTCACTCGTCATGCTCTGTATTCCCCTTACATCAGTCCAAACAAAGCAGTGCACGGGTAATATATCTGGCTTCAGTTTACCTGAGTTAGGCATATGTGAATATTGTTAATATCAATAAAATTTTCAAATAAGAGAGAGTAAGCAATTGAAATCCAAGCACCATTTTAACTGGTTGTGATTTGACTTGTTATTGGAAAGAAATGAAAATACCACTTTGATAAACTTTGATAATCAACTAAAGATCTATTTCAGAGTTACACTGTATTATCGACCGAAACATCGAGTTAAACTATAACCCATTTTTTCCGATAAATTCGTTTTTATTGGAAAGTTTTACGAATAAACGACTTAAATTTCAAGATAATGACCAAACCCTATATTTAACATATTTGTGTCAATTTAAAAGTAAATCCTTCATTGTAAATTTTTTCAAAAACTTGCATTCATCCCATTATAAATAAATCTTGCACTTTGTAAAAATTTTCACTTTGCATTTGCATTATGTAGGTAGTATCCGTGAAAACCCTCACGAGACAACACTCGTCCTACTGGGGATACCCAAAGGTTAGCAGCTTGTTGCATACGCTCAATGCAATCGTGCTCCCTACGAAAACTGATTTGTCTTAGTTTTCCTTTATTCGAGGACCAATAAAAAGATAAGCGTGAGAGGTATTTGATGTGCACGTAAATGTGCATATATTTACGTCCATATTTTATCCATTTTTATTTAAATAAATGTCACATTTGGGCATTTCAACATGTTTAAAACCAAAATTCAATTATTTTCAAATCATCATATATTCATCTTCATTCAGGGGCAAAATGGTCATTTTGTGTATGTGTCAATTTGAGAATTTTTACTTGGACATTTTTTATGATTTTTATAGGATATTTTGATGCATATGGAAGAGGGTTTCATGAAGATATATGCATGCACAAGGGAATGCAAGGAATGAAGAGGAAATAATTCAAGCTCATGATCATGAAGGATCCTACCTGCTTACCTAAATCTATAATTAGAAGCTAATGGACAACTAAGTGGAGGTTAAAGTTTCATGCATATTTAATGAAGGATTAATTAGTGGCTAAAACTTACTTGGTGACCACACTTCCTAAAGGACATTTTGAGAAGCACCCTGAAAATTGAATTAGGGTTTTATGCATGTATAAATAGCCCTCTTATGGACATGTTAAAGGATCTTCTACTCTTTAAAATTGAAATGCAAGTTGTAAGCTCTATGTTTCATGAAATAAAAATGGCTTCCAGCCTCTTTCTCTTCTCTTTTCTACTTGTTTTTCTTTACTTATATGCTCATTTTTGTTCTTATGCTCTCTTTCATTTCATGTTCATAGTTTATATTTACATTTATGCACTAGTTTAGTTAATCTCATTCTAGTAGTTAACCTTTTTTCTCTTTGTTTATTCTCTACTTTATTTTATTTTCAATGTTGAAATCTCTATATGTTGAAATGACAACACAAATGGGAGGTTAAACCCCTATAATTTAAGGGCATTGAAGCTTTCTTTTATCATGTAGATTCAACCTAAATTTTCTATCTGTGATCTCTTTTGTGCTTTATGAGAAAATGGATGTTTATGTTTATTTGTGTTTTATGTCGAATTTGATAGCCTACTTTGTTCATAACAAATAGGCTATGCTTATCTCATTGATCACAAATTGCCTCTTCATCTAAATAAGATCATGGTAATGAAGTGAAGTTTTAATCAAAATTTGAGGATCTATGTCACTAATTAATAGTAAATAGATCATGCTTAAACTAGATGTTGGTTTTATTTTCTACGCCATGTTTCATGAGATTTGAAAAAGTAGGACTAGAGTTGTATTATAGTTTGATGGTTTGATTTGTGTTAATTAATAATTCAAGTAGGCCAAGCTTATGATAAATACATCACTAATCCTACTTAGATTAAAAAGAGATCATCATTTGATTTTATGTTGATTTATGTGAAAATATAAGAAAGTGGATTTGCCTCTAAATTGAATTTAATCACATAGTTTCTAATTTCAACACTTGCTTAGCTTTCTAGTTTTGAAAACAATCTCCACTTTTGGTTTAATTTGATTGATTAGAAATTTAAAATCTAACAATTTTCTGCGGATCGACCCGTACTCACCACATACTAACTTTTGTACGCCGTGTGCTTGTGGTTAAATTTTAAACTTAAATTTACTGGCGATTTTCTAATCCGATAGAAAACTCGTCGTTAAAAAATAGCATATTTCACTTTGAATGCCACATTTCCATTCCTTCGATCACCATTGACTTTCACGGATATACAACCTCTGAGCTTGTACGTCTCAGAGAAGGGTGTTAAGCTTTGAGAAGTAGCCTTCTCCACCATCATATATATGTACGTTTGAAACAGCCAACGATGTAATCTCAGAAATGCAATGTCAGACATCCATCCATACCATTTGTCCAGGAACAAGACAAACTGAAGGCGCTCTCTAACTATATCCTGTCAGGAATTACCCCTAGAATTAGTAACAAGAAGTTCTTGCATATCGTAGATTTTCATAAAGATGCACTATTGCCACCATAAATACATGATATGGTAAATTTCACCTCGAGGGACTAGTGTCAAGTAGCACTGCATCGTGAAGACGTCCTTCTTCAGAATCATAATATATACCTGCACTTTCGAACACATACATTGGTCCAAAGTGGCTATCGAATAAATCCAACCCTGGTCTCTCCGTACCAACAACGATAAAAAGGCCAAACTTGATTGTGACGACCCGTAAAGTTTAGTGGTTTTATTTATTTAATTAATTGAATTTTTATGAAACATTAAATAATTGAATTTGAAAATAAATTTTTTATTTCGAATACGTCTATTTGGACATAGAAAATGAGAAATTTTCATCAGAAAATATGGAAGTTTAATTTTCTTATGTAATTTTATTTAAATTCAAATCAGTTAATATTTGATGATAATAAAATATTATCCAAACCCGGATATTTTTATACAATAAATTTGTAAATCATTTTTTAAGTGAGATGTCAAAATTCGTTTCTTCAGATTTTGATTTCGCTAGCCCAGTTTATCTTATTTTCGACAGATTTGCAGATTTCGGTATCGACTATCGACTTTTGATAGGTTGATCGTACCACTGATATTTGTATACCATTTTGATCGTCTCGTCATGCTGATCTCAACGATATATTCCTTTCTATTTTTTGAACCCTGATACCTCGAGGAATCAGTAAATGGGTTCGTTATTTTAGCTACTTGGTTTGCTATGACTGTTCAATTATCCATCAGTTGAATTCAAACAGCCATTAGTTATCAATAATTTCTTGAATTCAACCGCTATCTTTTGCTTTTCCCTAGCTCCAATCTAACTCAGTTCGTCATTTTGTTCGTTTGATTGTTTGTTTCAAAAGAAAATTAAAATATTTATAATACACAGCTTGTATAAGAGTTATTTTTTTTGTTTAGATCAGTCTGTTCATATTTTGCTTTTCCCATCTCAATCTCTCCACTGAGTCAAGGCCCAGAGCCACCAACCACCCGACGACCACCCATGTTCTCTCCTTCTTCCGCCTTTACTTCCTCAGTCACCAACCCGAGCTCCACTCTCTTGACCAACTTCCCACCAAAAAACCCTTCGTCCGAACCTACCCATCAATCTTACACAACTCCATCTTCCCTATTCTTTTGGCCACGTCACCGCCTCAAACCCTGTCAGCCAAGCGGGGCACCTGAATTCGACTCCACTACCAGACAACCTTCTCTACTCCAGAAGCTCCCATTTGCCATTCTTTTACTGCCAAGCCGAGCTGCTCTGATATATATACCTATTAAGGTATTCATACTTTATATATTAGTTACAGTAATTTTAAATATTGACTTTAGATATAATATTTGTGGTTATATATGATATGTTATATATGATATGTTATATATGATATGTTTTGTTAACTCTAAATTATACGTGTCTATATGTATAACACATATTATTTTATATATATATGATCGATCTGGGTATATATGTGTCGGCATATATAAGATTTTGTGGTATGATATGTTATAAAGTTATAAAAGTTCATATTGGTTTTACTCGTAACTTATATATTTATATACATCGTATATTCAAGCTAATATACATATAGTATATGTATAGTTTATGGGTTACATGAGTTATATTCAATAATTGTAGTTGGTATGTATAATATATACATAAAGTGTATGCTAATAGTTTGGGAATATATATTATGATAGCTAAAGTGTATATGTCAGCTATATGTTTAAAGATATGTATGCAAGTTAAATATATGTTACATAAGTTATATACCATATTTTGTTTTGTTTTGCTGAAAAATAGAATGGTTGAAAAAATGTTATATGAACCAGTTATTTGCTAAGTATTTTACTGTTATATAAAAATAATAATGTACTAGTTTATGAGATTTGCTATTATATGTATATAGCTTATATATAGGATACGTAAGTTTTAAAAGATATTTTTGTTTTATATATATAAAGGTTATATATATATATATATAAAATCGGCTGTGTAATATATGTTGTTCATGTTATTTTAAAACTTTGAATTGCAAGTATATATATGTTTATTATATTGTAAGTTACATTAATGACAGTCTAATTTATATAGGTTTATATATGTTTTGTATATAATAATGAATACAATGTTTTGTATAAATGTTAACATAGTCTACATATTATTTTTTATGTACTTACATTTATTTTGAGTATAAATTTATATTAGTTTTATAATATATTAGTTATATTATCTGTTGGTTTGTGAGTACATTGTCTTTGCATATGGTTGTTCTATCTGCATATGGGTTGTGAGAAGCCTGCATATATGTTAGTCTACACCTATATATATATCTAGTTGTGCACATATATTTAGTTTATATGAGAATTGGTAGTATATAATAAGTTTATATATATATATAAGTTATATAAAACTATTAAGTTTTAATGTGTTGATTTAAAATTTATTATATATATATGTTTGACTTTAATATATGAATTTTTAATTTAAAACAATGATTTTGGAAACTATATATATATATATATAATTTAATATATGGTTAAATTTAGAATATGATTTATATGTATATAGTTATATATAGTCGTATATATATGTTCAATTATACCATTTATCTTCATCAATCCTGTTCTGATTTGATTTCATCCATTCCCTATTGATCAGCTCTATTCGTCGATTCGTGTCAATCTTACATTGCTTTGGAATTCATGCTTGGATCCGTAACTTATCTCATTCTCGTTCATCTCTCTAGCCTCGAAAGGTGAGAAATCACTCATCATTAACGTTCTTACATTTATTAAATTTGATTTCAATTGAAACGACAATTGAAATAGGCTGCTGTTAGTTATTTACACTGCTATATATATGTTATTATCTGTATTTGTTCACCTGTGACGTCTGACACCATTATCCATTATTTATATTGATGATATATGCTTGTTATATTATTATCATATATGTTCACATTCTGCATGTTCCCTGTTAGTATAGAATTCACTATGGGTTGAAACGATACATACCCGAACGATCTATAGAATAGGAGAAAATCCTTGTAGGTTGAAATGTTAAACCCAAGCGATTTTCATTGAATTGAATTTGGGATTGCGGATTGAAATGATATATACCCATATATATTTAAATTACGGATTAAAATGATAAATATCCGCACCACTTGACCATAGGATAGAAAATTATATACAGACACCGTTGGTTAATATATATATTTTGAAATGATTTCCAGGGTTTCGAAATGAATATTTTGGTTCAATAAATATTGATTTAAGATGTATATATAAATGTTATTTTTATAAATGTTTTAAATTTTGATTTTTAAAATTATATGTTTTGAAAATTTAAAGTTATAAGTTAGTTTTGGAATTATAAATTTTAAAATTTTGCTTACAATTTTACTATTTTAAAATATATTTAATGTAAGTTCAAAAATAAGATTTGATTTATTAAAGTCGATTTAATAAAGTTAATTTAATAAATATATATATATATATATATATTATGTTTAAGTATTTATTTAAAATTTATATTTTCTAATATAGAGTTTATAATGATTTTATTAAAATATAGGTTGGAAAGAGAAATAGAAATTGGTTTGAAATTGAATTTATTTAAGAATTATACTTAAATAAGTTTGATTTGAAATTTATTAAATTTGGGATTTTAAAGATACGATTTTATAACTTGATTTTGATTAAAAGTGATTGAAATGAATATTTCAAATTTACATAAATTGAAATGGTATATTTAATTTTAACTAAATGTTATTTGAATGATTAAGTAAATATTTCAAAATAAATAATAGTAAAGTGAATTTGATATAAATATATGACATTATCAAATCTAGTTTTGAAATGTTTGAATATTTAAATCTTTGAAATATTGAAATTGAAATGGTTTATTTTTTGGTTAAAAATCTATATTTGAAATCGATATAATTTGAAATGGTTTGTTGAGAAATAGAATTGAGTTGAAATTGATGATTTGAGATTGGATTTAATTTGGATTTTGGGAATTCGAGTTGATTTGGAATCGATTTGTGAAATTTGAGAAAGCTATTTTGTTATATAAAGTATTTTTAAATCATATTTAAAACTATTTATATATTTTACTTTATAAATTATTTTCTTATAACTATTTTAATATAAATCATTTTAATATAAACTATCTTATTATAAACTATTTTAATATACTAACTATTTTATTATAAACTATTTTAACTATTTTATATAAACTATTTTATTTTATAAACTATTTTATTGTATATACTATCATTAATATCTAAATTGTTTAAAGGAAAGTGTTTTGATTTCCAAAGTATTAGGATTTCTAAATTATGATTTCCAAAGTGTTATGATTTCCAAAGTATTATGATTTCTAAATTATGATTTCCAAAGTGTTATGATTTCCAAAGTATTATGATTTTTAAGTTATGATCTCTAAAGTGTTATGGTTTTAGAAGCTTTATAATTTCGAAAGTATTGTAACTTTGAAAGTGTTATGATTTTTAAAATGGATATATTTGAAGTGAAAGTGATGTCGTATTGATATGGTTTTAAAATGGAAATGATATTTTGGTTTTAAAGTATAAACTAATTTTAAATGGCCGCGGTGTTATAATAACATTTGGTTGTTAAAGAGACCGGGACCGGTTATTGTCATACTCTCTGCCAATGCCAAAACCATTTTAACAACCGTGTATGCCGTGGAGATTCCAGAATGAAGTAGGATGGTGACGATGATCCTATATGAGGTATATATGTAGACTCGACTCCCGTGAGTTGGCATAAGGTGGCTAAAATAGGAGGAATTAACGGGCTAAGTGAGGTAGCTCCTCTGATCGAACACACTCCATCATATGCCATTCTATTACTTTGTGATTGATTTTGGAGTGTGGCTTAAGGTGGGCGATTGCTGTGGCTCTACATTACCACTAGCACGGAAGTGTAATTGGTATATCTACCTTGACATTGCCTAGTTGTGCCGTGTCACCTACCTTATCGAGACCACTACGAGTTTGTTTTGTGTTGTACCTATGGAGTGCCCTCTGATAGCTCCAGTTTACGGGGTATCATGGTATTGTATAGACTATGACACTATAAAATGTGTTAAGGGGGGTATGGGTAATGCCTTAAGGCTATTTTAATAGTTTACTTTACTATAGACATTATTATAATAACATATATTACTACATAGTAGATAGTTTAAGCGATCCTTAAAGGATGGTTTTCCCAAACAGAGTTACTTGTATTTCAGTTGTTATTTCACTTTGGTTGGATTTATTGATATAAGAATGTTAATCCTGACTCCAGTGTTTTATGTTTTTGCTTTACGCTCGGGTCAGACTGAGTGAAACAACATTCGAGACTCGCCTTTGGAGTTGGAGCTTTGCTTGGAGATCCATCTCTCTATTCAGCTTGCAGTTATTCAGTTGACTCATGTGATATATGCTGATCTTGTATTTGACTATTTTATTGAGACTTTTATGTAGTCGAGACTTCTGTTGTATCTTATTTAACTCTGTTATATATGTATAGTAGCTTCATGAACTACTATTCATTTTTTTCCGCTTCTTACTGTTATATTACTCTGTGTCTGTGATTCTATGATTATTTATTAACTGTATATGCTGAATTTTGCCAAATATAAATTAGAAATCTGATATTTTGCGCAATTCAACTCCGACATGTGAGGATGCGAAAGGTTGAAAATATCAGGGCATTACAGTTGGTATCAGAGCCAGGTTTTAGGCAAAACTTAGCGTATAGAGTAGATTTAATTACAGAATTACCTTCGTTCGAGCTAGAATCTCTTCCTCTTTGATTCAGGTGTCCTTTGAATTTTAGAACATTCCTTGTTCTGAAATCCATTCTTGTCTCTCCCTATTCGTGTTTTCTCGATTCTGGAGTATCCATAGATCCACTGTATAATTTGTAAAGGGGTGAAACTCCTTTACAATGAGAATTGATTTACCGGATATTTCTGTATCCTCGGTTTAGATGCTACTATCTCTTGCTGCACCCGAATTCTATCGATCAGATGTCGAGTTGCCTTTGGATTCTGCATCGATCTTATTCTTGAAGTCATGGTTGACCCGGTTAAGGTTGCCCGAGATATATATAAGTCATTCCATTCTTTTCTCTCTTGGTAATCTATTTATCTCCCTATAGAGATTATCTTCTAGTAGAAATTCTTTTGATTATAATCTCTCTAATTTGAATCTCTATCATTGCTTCGAAATCCATTCTTGAATTATCGAGTAAGGGAGTGTATTGTAATTAATATTAAGATGTTTTATATATTGTGTTGTTTGAGTTGTTATGTTGATTTGGGGTTTCAATATTTTCGTTTGATCAATGCTATCGATAGGAATTCCAAAACACTTGAACATAGTAAACCGACACAATATTGTTTTCAAATTTAGTAAATGGATAATTCTGTATGATTATATTATATGTAAGTATAATTTTCTAGGATT
This sequence comes from Allium cepa, assembly GCA_030765085.1. NCBI lineage: Eukaryota > Viridiplantae > Streptophyta > Magnoliopsida > Asparagales > Amaryllidaceae > Allium > Allium cepa. The sequence continues at coordinate 770,378,788 of CM060932.1, forward strand.
TAATAGTCAAGTAAATTGGTTATTACAAATGATAATATTTGATTTTCATCTATTGTTTTGTAAACCATTGATTTTTCCAATATATAAATAAATGAATTTATCAAAAATGGTTTATAATTTAATTCGGATTTTAAATGAATTCAAATTAGAATTTGAGATTTTAATTTTCGATGATTCCTAACTTTGGTTTAAAGTTTTCAAATGCATATTATTTAAAGTATTTTCAAATAGAAATCATTTGAAAGAATTTTTAAATGTTTGAATCAGTTCTCTCCCCTTTTGTCACTGGAAAATAATATCGGTAATGACGGCCGCATCATCAAAATTCATTTTCGAGTTTCGAAGTAGAGAGATCAATTCGTAGCTTTGCTACACTTTTTTTTTTAGAAATTAAATTGATTTAATTTTTTAAGTATGACTTGATTTATAATATATATATAGGCATATGATTTTGAATTTGACTTGATATATATGATTTATATATATGTATGTATTACATTTATCTCTAAATTGGTTGGAGTTAATTGGAAATTTAATTCTTAAACCTTGTTAAAGGATGATTTTAATTTTTGTATAAATATTGAAATTTAAAGTAATTTAAATTGGAAATTTCTTGTATAATACTCAGTTGCATTCCAAATTATATAACTTACCTAAATTATTCAGAAGTTAACTATGGAATTAAATAATATACAATTTAAATTGATATTAATGAAATTTATAAATTAATTTGAGTGGTTATAATAAGTGCTTATACACTTAATTTATGATTATACAAATTGTTAATTGAAATAATTGAATAATAGGATAGTGAATAGATAAATATGAATTTAGAAATAGTTAAAATTGAATTACAAGTTGAATTAATGTAAGTAAAATCAACTGGATTAAACCAAATTGTTGAATATTTATTAATTTAAATTGACGTTTATATGGTTTTAAATTAATTGTTTTATTTTGTTTTCAATCTATTTTCTTTCTTGTTGTTTCTATTCTCCTACCTCGTTCCTTTTCGGAAACGAAAAGTTTTAAGTGGAGAAGAGTGTAAAGACCCGTAAATTTTAGTGGTTTTATTTATTTAATTAATTGAATGTTTATGAAACTTTAAATAATTGAATTTGGAAATAAAAACTTAATGCTTGGAATACATCAATTTAAATATAGCAAATGAGAAATTTTCATAAGAAAATATGGAAGTTTATTTTTCTTGTGTAATTTTATTTAAATTCAAATCAATTAATATTTGATGATAATAAAATATTTTTCAAACCTGGATATTTTTATACAATAAATTTGTAAATCATTTTCTGAGTGAGACGTCATAATTTGTTTCTTCAGATTTGGATTTCTCTAGCCCCGTTTATCTTATTTTCGACATATTTGCAGATTTTGGTACCGACTATCAACTTTTGATAGGGTGATCGTACCACTGATATCTGTATACCATTTTGATCATCCCATCATGCTGATCTCAATGGTATATTCCTTTCTATTTGTCGAACCCTGGTACCATGAGGAATCAGTAAATGGTTAACCATTGTGGTTCGTTATTTTAGCCTCTTGGTTTCCTATTGACTGTTTAGTCACCCATCAGTTGAATTCAAACAACCATTAGTTATCAATAATTTCCTTAAATCAACAACTGTCTTTTGCTTTTACCTAACTCCAATCTAACTCAGTTCATCCTTTTTTCATCTAATTGTTTGATTCAAAAGAAAATTAATATATATGTATATATATAATACACAGCTTATATAAGAGTTATATTTTTGTTTAGATTAGTCTGTTCATATATTTCTTTTCCCATCTCCATCTCTCCACCGAGTCAGGCCAAGAGCCACCAACCGCCCGATGACCACCCACGTTCTCTCCTTTTTCCGCCTTTACTTCCTCAGTCACCAACCTGAGCTCCTCTCTCTCAACCAACTTCCCACCACAAAACCCTTTGGCCGAACCCACCCATCAGCCTCACACAACTCCATCTTCCCTATTCTTTTAGCCATGTCACCGCCTCAAACCCTGTTAGCCAAGCTGAGCATCTGACTTCGGCTCCACCACCAGATAGGCCTCTCCACTCCAGAAGCTCCCACTCGCCATTCTTTCATTGCCAAGCTGAGTTGCTCTGCTATATTTACATGTTAAGGTATATATATTTTATATGCTAGTTGAATAATTTTAAATATTGACTTTAGATATAATATTTTTGGTTATATGTGATATGTTATATATAATATGTTTTATTAACTCTAAATTATACATGTCTATATGTATAATATATATTAGTTTATATATATATATATATATATATATATATATATGCTCGATTTGGGCATATATGTGTGTCAGCGTATATAAGATTTTCTGGTATGATTTGTTATAAACTTATAAAAGTTCATATTGGGTTTACTATTAGTTTATATAGTTATATACATCGGTATATTCAATCTAATATACATACAGTATATATATAGTTTATGGGTTGCGTGAGTTATATTCAATAATTGCAGTTGGGCATACGTATAGTATATATATAGTTTATGCTAATAGTTTGGGTATATATATTATGATAGCTAAAGTGTATATGTCAATTATATGTTTTAAAATATGTATGCAAGTTAAATATATATTGCATAGGTTATATACCATATTTTGTTTTGTTTTGCTGAAAAATAGAACGGTGGAAAGAATGTTATATATATGCACACACATATCTATAAATGTTATATGAACCAGTTACTTGCTAAGTATTTTACCGTTATCTAAAAATAACAATGTATTAGTTTATGAGATTTGCTGTTACATATATATATAGCTTATGTGATGCCCCACCTCTATACCCACGCTAGCCAAGAACACTACGGAGTAATGTTGTCAACTAGCACGGAGAATAAGGCTGTGGAGGAGCGACCATCCATGTAATTGCTTTGTGCGAGCACCGATATGTCAGATAGTATAGCATGCATTTCATTTAAGGAGGAAACCCGACATACAGATACAAACTCAAAGCTACTACACAGTGGCTATATATAATCTTCGGAAACAAATATAGAAATAAACATAACACAAATCAGTCACAGACATCCATATCACAAAGGCGGAAAAAGATATGAATATATAACACATGAAAGTGTACATCAGAGTAGTGGTCTGAAAGATCCACAATAACACAAAAGAATAGCAACATGTGCTATACAAAAGAATACATCTATGAGTAGATATCTCAAATGTATACAACAAAAACTACTAATCTAAGTAGTTAGCCAAAAGTCAGAGTAATAGATCCCTGGAGAGAAGTCAAGCAGAAGCACCTGTAATATCTCGGTCTGACCCGAGTATTATTTCATAAGAAAATAATAAACGGATCAGTCTAGCTATAAATATCAGATGACATGATATAGAATAAGAGATATGGCATAAACGTATAATAACCATAATGGCATACTACTATAAGTATGTAAATGATAATCAACAAGAGATTAATCAATATCAGAAGAATCTTCTCAAAGATCCAAATCCACAAAATGGTAATGACACATGAATTCACCAATGCACAAAAATTGATAAAACTTACCAATGAAAATCACGAAAATTGGTGAAGCACAAATTCCAGAAATCAACATACGAAATCCAGAAATCACAAAAAGGGGGAGGCCTATCACAAGAACGGGAGCATGAAAGCTCACCAACATGTGTATCACACAAACGAGATGCTATCTCATGGTAGCTAACCATTAATTTTGAGCCGAGGCTCCACACGAACGACCCAAAGACCATGGGGCGCTACCCCACACATGTGAGTCAAAATATCACACAAACGGGGTTTAGTCTCCCTCGTAGACAAAGAGACATCGCACAATTGCTAGTCTAAAACACAAAAATGAATGTCAATGATCATCAAGAAGTGTCAATTACACTAAGTCAGTAAATATATGAGTTTAGCTTCATGTCCCATAACCACTTTCTTAACTTAAATATTTACGAACAAACTATAGATCTTCACTAGAAAATTGTCACAAGAGGTTCAATCGAACAAGTCTAAGAATTAACCGACGAAGTAAACGCAAGCATTTCATACCACTTGTTTTACTAAGCCGTTTAATTAGATTTCTCATTCGAGTGAGGTAAAGGCTTGTATATAATAATAGATTGGAAAACGGTTTAGGAAAAGAGCTTTGTAATAAAATAGTGTTGAAATCATTTTGATGAAAGAGTTTTGATATTTACTACTAGTATTGAAACCTTTATATTTTTAAAGTGACAAGTCACAAAATTGACTGTAGAAACAAATCAATTCACTAAAATTCACATTCGAAGACGTGAATAAAATCCAAGGAAATCAGTTCCAAAACCATCAAAGTAGAAATACCCACACGACCTAATCATGGCCGAGCTAAAGTGCAACGACCTAAAGAGGTAGCGACTTAAAGTAAAATAGGTCGAACAACCTAAGGATAGCGTGCCAAGCGACCTAGGTGAGCAACCTAAGCATGTGGCGCGACCTATAATGTCCGAATGACCTAACTAGGTGTGCGACCTAAGGGGAAGACAGGTCGAGCGACCTAACTCATGGCCGAGCTAAGGAAAGGCGCGACCTAACGAGGTGCGACCTAATGAGTAGGTGAGGTCGAGCGACCTAAAGGAGTGGGCATGAGGCCTAGGTGGTGCGACCCAAGGGGTACGCGACCTAAGGAGTACGCGACCTAAGATTATCGCGCGACCTAATGGAGGTGCGACCAAGGGCTAGCGACCTAGGAATGCAAACGACCTATGCCTTGAACGACCTAGGGGTTTCAAGCACAAAATAGGTGCGAGTTAAATAGGTCGAACGACCTAAGGAGGAATGAGCTAGCCGAGGCCCAACATGGCGCGACCTAACGTGGTTAACGACCTAACTCGGTCGCGATCTAAAGTGGGAGCGGCCCATTGTGGAACAAGCTATCTGCCGAACGACCTAAGGTCTTACGACCAATGGGACACGACCTAACTCATGCGAACGACCTAAGGGGTTAGGAAAATATGTAGGCCGAGACTCATCGAGGCAGAGCGACCTAAGCCCAGGAATTCACCAAAAACACTAAAAATTGGAGTTTATCACCAATCCAATCCAAACCAAACGCAAATGTACATGTTAAACTGATAGGAATTCATTCCCAATAATCCAAGATAGTTATAGACAAGAATGTGAGATAAAAATCTCACCTTTACACAAAATTTATGAAGAAGAAGCTTGAATCAGTGTCTTCTCTTAGAATTTGAAGTTGGATGTTGGATTTGCAAATGATCTTGAGCTTGGAATTTTAATTTTCCATTCCTTCCCCCATTTTTGATTAAGCTTGAGTGTTAGGAAATGAAAGCAAAGTTATGAAGGGAAGGGGGTTGAGCTAGAGTAAATAGTTTAGGCAAATGGGCTGAACCAAACCCAAAGTGAAAAAGTAACAAAATTCCACTAACTCCAAACATATCAAAATTTACACTCAAAAAGATCGCAAACGGTGTTTTGAACTCAATGGAAGTGGTTCCGAGTCCTAATTCAACCGTATGAAAAAAGTAACTTTTCGGACTAAAATCCGACTAACGATAAAATATTTAAATATCAAATCGTAAAATATGCGGGTTGTTACAGACTCCCCTCTTTAAAGAAATTGCGTCCTCACAATAATTAAGAAGAAAATATATGGTAACAACCATAAAAGCATATTCAACACAAAAGGAGTTTGAAATAATAAATTCACCTCAAAGAGCACGAGAAAGTAATTCTGGATGTGTTCGCTCGATGAATTCTCTAGATTCCCAAGAGCAGTCCTTAGGATTGGAGGACCATTGAACTTTAACAAGCGGAACATCTTTATTTCGAAGGCGCTTGACCTCCGAAGCAATAATACGAATATGATGTTGGTCATAAGTTAAATTAGGTGAAACTTCAATTTCTTCCACAACACCGGGCTCAAGAATAGAATCGGAATCTCGAAGGCATTTCCGTAATTGAGAAACGTGAAACACGTCATGAATAGCAGAAAACTGAACCGGTAATAAAAGGCGATAAGCCACTGGACCAATACGTTCGGTGATGGGAAATGGCCCAATATATCGAGGCGCTAGTATTCCCGATCGACTGAAACGTATAACACCCTTCATAGGTGAAACATGAACAAACACAAGATCTCCCATAGAAAATTCTAATTTCCTTCTCCGGTTATCGGCATTGGATTTTTGTCTACTCTGGGCTTTTTTCATCCTATGACGAATAAGGTAAATCTTCTCTGTGGAATCACGAATAAAATCGGGACCTAAAACCAGCTTCTCACCGGCCTCAAGCCAACAAGAAGGAGATCAGCATGGCCTTCCATAGAGTGCCTCGAAAGGAGCCATACCAATACTAGATTGGAAGCTATTATTATAGGAAAACTCAACAAAAGAAATATGTGCTTCCCAACTTCCACCAAAATCAAGCACACATGCACGAAGAAGATCTTCAAGGGTTTGATTCACACGCTCAGTTTGTCCATTGGACTGAGGTGGATAAGCGGTGCTAAAATTAAGCTTCGTTCCCAAAGCTTTTTGAAGACTCTTCCAAAATCCACTAGTAAACAACGGATCATGATAGCTAACAATAGAAGTAGGAACTCCATGCAATTTAACAATTTCCTTGATAAAGAGTTTGTCCAAGACAGGAACGGTTCGATTGGACCGAACGGGAATAAAATGGACGCATTTAGTAAGTCTATCAACTATCACCCATAAGCTATTATAACCCGATCGAGAACGGGGAAGGCCGTCTATAAAATCTATGGAAATTTGATCCCACTTCCAAATTGGAATTTCTAAAGGTTGCAATAACCCACCGGGCCTTTGGTGTTCGGCTTTGACAATTTGGCAAGTCATGCAACACTTAACAAAGTTAGCAATATCAGATTTCATTCCCTCCCAATAATAAAGTCGCTTCATGTCCGCGTACATTTAACTACTACCGGGATGAATGTTAAATTTAGAACGATGTGAATCTTCTAAAATGTCTTTACGAAGATTACTAATATTTGGCACGACAAGTCTACCAAATTTTTGAATACCGCCACGAAAATCAATACCAAAGTCTTTCAAACCTTCAATATCAATCTTATCCTTAAAATTTTGGCCAAGAAGAGCCAATTCGGGATCTAGCCTTTGAGCTTCAAGAATGCGGTCTAAAAGAGAAGGATGAGCCTCAAGGCTACATAAAGCAAGAGATGAACACAAATCGGAAACACGATCTCGAATCTCACAAGTGGATTGAATTCCGAGATCATTCCATTCGGATATCATCATAGAAACAGCCACTTGTTGCTTACGACTAAGTGCATCGGCAACACAATTACCCTTTTCGGGAGTATAAAGAATATCAAGATCATAAGCTGCAAGAAATTCGAGCCAACGTTATTGACGCAAATTTAGTTTCTTCTGAGAAAATAGATACTTCAAAGATTTATGGTCGGTGTAAAGAATAAACTTTTCTCCCAAAAGATAATGACGCCAAATACGAAGGGCGAAAACAATAGCTGTGAGTTCTAAATCATGAGTGGCATATCTAGTCTCGGTTGGCTTCAATTTCCTAGAAGCATAAGCAATAACCCATTCTCTTTGCATAAGAACGGCACCCAAACCAACGCGACTAGCATCGGTATAAACAACAAAATCTTGATTCCCCTCAGGAATAACAAGAATATGAGCATTAGAAAGGAGTTCTTTTAATTTCTGAAAAGAAGCTTCACATTTGTCCGACCAAATGTATTTTACTCCCTTCTTTGTCAAGCTAGTAACAGGCATGGAAATTTTGGAAAAGTCCTTTATGAAACGGCGGTAATAACCGGCCAATCCGAGAAAACTATGGATTTCCGTCACACTCTCCGGTCTCTTCCAATTTTGAATCGCTTCAATCTTTGAAGGATCCACGGAAATTCCAGATTCGGAAATAATATGACCAAGAAATTTCACATGAGATTGCCAAAAGTGGCATTTAGAAAATTTTGCTTTTAATTGATTGCTCGTGAGAGTTTCCAACACAATCCAAAGATGTTTATCATGCTCCTCCTCGGTTTTTGAATACACAAGAATATCATCGATAAAGATGAGAACAGACCGATCGAGGAAGTCTTTGAAAACTCTATTCATAAGGTCAATGAAATAAGCCGGAGCATTCGTTTAACCAAATGGCATCACAAGCCATTCATAAGATCCATAACGAGTACGGAACGACGTCAAAGGGATGCTATCCTCTGCAATACGAAGCTGATGAAAACCGGTAGCTAAGTCTAATTGTAAAAAGACTCTAGCACCACTAAGTTGATCGAACAGATCATCAATCCGAGGTAAAGGATATTTATTCTTGATAGTAAGATCATTAAGCTTGCGGTAGTCAACGTAAAGCCTAAGTGTACCATCGGATTTCTTCAAAAAAATAGCCGAAGCTCCCCAAGGAGAGGAACTAGAGCGAATAAATTGCTTCGTCTCTAATTCGGATAATTGTTTACGCATCTCCTCATTTTCTTTATTGGACATACGATAAGGAGGACGAGTGATAGGTTGAGCTCCAGGAATGAGATTAATCTTGAACTCAATTGCTCGCTTAGGTGGTAATCCTAAAACGGGCTCAAATATGTCGGAAAATTCACGAACAACGTGAATAAGAGAAATAATATCTTCCTCATCATCATTATCGTTATCATGAGGATTTAAGGAATATAAAGATGCAACCAAACTGGAATCTGAATCTTTAAGGTCAATATGAATCTACTTAACAGATTGAGGATGTCGAAGATAAATAGTCCACTCAGGACATAGGATTTGGGCTTCATAACGGTTATGCCAATCCATTCCAAAAATCATTCCAAAGCCTAAGTAGCGCATAACATGCAAATTGGCTCGGAAAGAAAGATCACACAAAATAATCTCAACATCTTTACACAATAAACTGATTGTTGCAGATCCACCAACCGGATTCGCAATTCTCAGTGAAGTCATTAAACACAAAACATCTAAAAGAAAAAGTATCAACAAGTTCTTTTGATATAAAAGAATGGGACGAATCCGTATCAAAAAGAACTCGAATAGGATGATCACGAAATAAAATAATGCCATCAAGGATAGAATGAGAAATACCTTTACCACGAGATGTGTTGCCAAGGGCTTGAGCAACATTAAGCTTTCCCTCCTTCTTGCCTTGAAGTTTGGGACAAGAAGATAAATAATGATCCGGGCTTTTTCAATAACGACTAGCTCGAGGCTTTGAACACTTGTTCGCATAATGGTCCTTAGAACCACAATTGTAGCATTGCCCACTACTAGAAGTAGGAGTCTTAGCTGCCAGAGAGGCTTGCTTCCCTTTCTTATTGTTGGGATAAGGACCCTTGAATTTACTAGGCCTTTTCTTGCTGTTGAAGTTTGGTTTAGTACTCACAACTTCAACATCACTCTCTCTATCCGCTTCTTCAAGACGAAGAGCGATATCAATGAGTTGATTAAAAGAAACTTCTAACTTTAGAAGTAATGGCTTCTTAAGATTTTTATTCAAGCCATAGACGAATCTCTGATTTTTCTTCAATGGGGTATTGATGTATTCAACCCTGTATTTAGAGAGAGATTCAAAAGACGTGACATAGTCTGTCACGGAAGATTCACCTTGAACAAGGTCAATGAAATGGAGAGCCAAAGTCACCTTCTCAGCGTCTGGCACAAATTTTAATTCGAAGCACTCCCGGAATTTCTCCTAAGTAAGATCCGCTTCATTTATTTCTGAAATCAGAAGCTCATACCAATCTAATGCTCTTTCTTAGAGCATACTAGAGGCCACCTGAACACGGTGAAGATAAATAAGATTCATGAGAGAAAAGATTCGATCGCACGATCTCAGCAAAGCCTGGACTTCGATAATAGTCTCAGAACCTTTGAATGGCCACCCACCCAAATTGGTATAATCGCTGCACAAACATGAAAATCCAGACCTAGGGTGAGTAGACTCCGGATTAGATCCGGCTGCTTGAGCATTCCTCACTAGATCAAGAAGCTGCTGGGCAGACATAAATACTCCATCCTGGGGAGTAGTACGAGATTGACTGGCGCTGGGACGACCAGGTCTAACCATTTCTCTTCCTTTTTGAAAGAAAGAAAGAAGAAGGATAAGGTTATTTACCAAACGAATATCAAGCAACCTTGATAGATAAACAAGGAATCATAAAGAAAATAGGATGAATCGGTATGAAGATTAGAATCAAATCCTAAGGCACGACTCCTAAGATGGACTTAGGACGATGATCCTTGTTAAATTATTCTACATTGTTCCAAAGTTTGGCTCTGATACCAAGCTGTGACGCCCCACCTCTATACCCACGCTAGCCAAGAACACTACGGAGTAATGCTGTCAACTAGCACGGAGAATAAGGTTGTGGAGGAGCGACCATCCATGTAATTTCTTTGTGCGAGCACCGATATGTCAGATAGTATAGCATGCATTTCATTTAAGGAGGAAATCCGTCATACCGATACAAACTCAAAGCTACTACACAGTGGCTATATATAATCTTCGAAAACAAATATAGAAATAAACATAACACAAATCAGTCACAGACATCCATATCACAAAGGCGGAAAAAGATATGAATATATAACACATGAAAGTGTACATCAGAGTAGTGGTCTGAAAGATCCACAATAACACAAAAGAATAACAACACGTGCTATACAAAAGAATACATCTATGAGTCGATATCTCAAATGTGTACAACAAAAACTACTAATCTAAGTAGCTAGCCAAAAGTCAGAGTAATAGATCCCTGGAGAGAAGTCAAGCAGAAGCACCTGTAACATCTCGGTCTGACCCGAGTATTATTTCATAAGAAAATAATAAACGGATCAGTCTAGCTATAAATATCAGATAACATGATATAGAATAAGAGATATGGCATAAACGTATAATAACCATAATGGCATACTACTATAAGTATGTAAATGATAATCAACAAGAGATTAATCAATATCACAAGAATCTTCTCAAAAATCCAAATCCACAAAAAAGTAACGACACACGAATTCACCAATGCACAAAAATTGAAAAAACTTATCAATGAAAATCACGAAAATTGGTAAAGCACAAATTCCAGAAATCAACACACGAAATCCAAAAATCGCAAAAAGGGGGAGGCCTATCACAAGAACGGGAGCATGAAAGCTCACCAACACGTGTATCACACAAACGAGACGCTATCTCATGGTAGCTAACCATTAATTTTGAGCTGAGGCTCCACACGAACGGTCCGAAGACCATAGGGCGCTACCCCACATATGTGAGTCAAAACATCACACAAACGGGGTTTAGTCTCCCTCGTAGACAAAGAGACATCGCACAATCGCTAGTCTAAAACACAAAAATGATCGTCAATGATCATCAAGAAGTGTCAATTACACGAAGTCAGTAAATATATGAGTTTAGCTTCATGTCCCATAACCACTTGCTTAACTTAAATATTGACGAACAAACTGTAGATCTTCACTAGAAAATTGTCACAAGAGGTTCAATTGAACAAGTCCAAGAATTAACCGACGAAGTAAATGCAAGCGTTTCATACCACTTGTTTTACTAAGCCGTTTAATTAGATTTCTCAAGGTAAAGGCTTGTATATACTAATAGATTGGAAAACGGTTTAGGAAAAGAGCTTTGTAATAAAATAGTGTTGAAATTGGATGAAAGAGTTTTGATATTTACTACCAGTATTGAAACCTTTATATTTTTAAAATGACAAGTCACAAAATTGATTGTAGAAACAAATCAATTCACTGAAATTCACATTCGAAGACGTGAATAAAATCCAAGGAAATCAGTTCCAAAACCATCAAAGTGGAAATACCCACGCGACCTAATCATGGCCGAGCTAAAGTGCAACGACCTAAAGAGGTAGCGACTTAAAGTAAAATAGGTCGAACGACCTAAGGATAGCGTGCCAAGCGACCTAGGTGAGCGACCTAAGCATGTGGCGCGACCTATAATGTCCGAATGACCTAACTAGGTATGCGACCTAAGGGGAAGACAGGTCGAGCGACCTAACTCATGGCCGAGCTAAGGAAAGGCGCGACCTAACGAGGTGCGACCTAATGAGTAGGTGAGGTCGAGCGACCTAAAGGAGTGGGCATGAGGCCTAGGTGGTGCGACCCAAGGGGTACGCGACCTAAGATTATCGCGCGACCTAATGGAGGTGCGACCAAGGGCTAGCGACCTAGGAATGCAAACGACCTAGGATAGCATGCCGAGCGACCTAGGTGAGCGACCTAAGCATGTGGCGCGACCTATATTGTCCGACTGACCTAACTAGGCGTGCGACCTAAGGGGAAGATAGGTCGAGCGACCTAACTCATGGCCGAGCTAAGGAAAGATGCGACCTAACGAGGTGCGACCTAATGAGTAGGTAAGGTCGAGCAACCTAAAAGAGTAGGCATGAGGCCTAGGTGGTGCGACCAAAGGGGTACGCGACCTAAGGGGTACGCGACCTAAGATTATCGCACGACCTAATGGAGGTACGACCAAAGGCTAGCGACCTAGGAATGCAAACGACCTAAGCCTTGAACGACCTAGGGGTTTCAAGCACAAAACAGGTGCGAGTTAAATAGGTCGAACGACCTAAGGAGGAACGAGCTAGCCGAGGCCCAACATGGCGCGACCTAAGGGTGTTGCGACCTAACGTGGTTAACGACCTAACTCGGTCGCGACCTAAAGTGGTGAGCGGCCCAGTGTGGAACGAGCTATCTGCCGAACGACCTAAGGTCTAACGACCTAACTCCTGCGAACGACCTAAGGGGTTAACGAAAATATGTAGGCCGAGACTCATCGAGGCAGAGCGACCTAAGCCCAGGAATTCACCAAAAACACTAAAAATTGGAGTTTTTGCCAATCCAATCCAAACCAAATGCAAATGTACATGATAAAGTGATAGGAATTCATTCCCAACAATCCAAGATAGTTATAGACAAGAATGTGAGATAAAAATCTCACCTTTACACAAAATTTATGAAGAAGAAGCTTGAATCAATGTCTTCTCTTAGAATTTGGAGTTGGATGTTGGATTTGCAAATGATCTTGAGCTTGGAGTTTTAATTTCCCATTCCTTCCCCCATTTTTGATGAATCTTGAGTGTTAGGAAATGAAAGCAAAGTTATGCAGGGAAGGGGGTTGAGCTAGAGTAAATAGTTTAGGCAAATGGGCTGAACCAAACCCAAAACCCAAAGTGAAAAAGAAACAAAATTCCACTAACTCCAAACATATCAAAGTTTACACTCAAAAAGATCGCAAACGGTGTTTTGAACTCAATGGAAGTGGTTCCGAGTCCTAATTCAACCGTATGCAAAAAGTAACTTTTCGGACTAAAATCTGACTAACTATAAAATATTTAAATATCAAATCGTAAAATATGCGGGTTGCTACAGCTTATATGTAGGATACGTAAGTTTTAAATGATATGTTTGCTTTATATATATATATATATATATATAAAGGTTATATATATATACATATAAACGATTGTGTAATATATGTTGTTCACGTTATTTTAAAACTTTGAATTTCAAGTATATATATGTTTGTCATATTGTTAGTATATACATTAATGACAGTCTAGTTTATATAGGCTTATGTATGTTTTATATATAATAATGAATACAATGTTTTGTATATATATTAACATAGTTTGCATATTTTTTCTTATGTACTTACATTTATTTTGAGTATAAATTTATATTAGTTTTATAATAAATTAGTTATATTATACGTTGGTTTGTGAGTATATTGTCTTTGCATATGGTTGTCTGTCTGCATATAGGTTGTGAGAAGCCTATATATGCTTGTTTACACCTATGTATATCTAGTTGTGCACATATATTTAGTTTATATGAGAAGTGGCAGTTTATAGTAAGTTTATATATATATATATATCAGTTATATAAAACTACTAAGTTTTATGTATTGATTAATTTTTTTATTATATATATATGTTTGACTTAAATATATGAATTTTTAATTTAAAACAATGATTTTGAAACCATAAATATATATATATATATATAATTTAATATATGGTAAAATTTAGAATACGAACATATATATATATATATATATATATATATATATATATATAGTTATATGTAGTTGTATATATATGTTCAATTATACCATTTATCTTCATCAATCCAGTTCCGATTTGACTTCATCCATTTCCTAATTATCAGCTCTGCTCGTCGATTCGTGTCAATCTTACCTTGCTTTGGATTTCGTGCTTGGATCGTAACTTATCTCATTCTCGTTCATCTCTCTAGCCTCGAAAGGTGAGCAATCACTCACGATTAACGTTCTTATATTTATTAAATTTGATTTCAATTGAAATGACAATTGAAATATGATGTCGTTACATATTTACACTGTTATATATATGTTCTTATCTGTATCTGTTCATCTGTGACATCTAATACTATTTTCTGTTATTTACATTGATGATATATGCCTGTTATATTATTATCATATATGTTATCACTCTGCAAGTTCCCTGTTAGTATAGAATTCACTATGGGTTGAAATGATACATACCCAAACAATCTGTAGAATAGGAGAAAATAGTTATGGGTTGAAATGATAAACCCAAGCAATTTTCATTGAATTGAATTTGGGATTGCGGGATGAAATGATATATACGCGTATATATTTAAACTGTGGATTGAAATGATAAATATTCGTATCACTTGATCATAAGATAGAAAATTACATACAGACACCGTTGGACAATATATATATATTTTGAAATGATTTCCAAGGTTTTGAAATGAATATTTTGGTTTTAATAAATATTGATTTTAAGATGTATATATAAACGTTATTTTTATAAAGGTTTTAAATTTTGATTTTCAAAATTATACGTTTTGAAAATTTTAAAACAATTAGTTAGTTTTGGAATTATAAATTTTAAAATTTTACTTACAATTTTATTATTTTAATATATATATATATATAAAATAAGTTTAATAATAAGATTTGATTTATTAAAGTTGATTTAATAAAGTTGATTTAATTAATATATACAATGTGTTTAAGTATTTATTTAAAATTTTTATTTTCAAATATAGAGTTTATAATGATTTTACTAAAATTCAAGTTGGAAAGAGAAATAGAAATTGGTTTGAAATTGAATTTATTTAAGAATTATACTCAAATAAGTTTCATTTGACATTTATTAAATTTGGTATTTTAAAGATATGATTTTATAACTTGATTTTGATTAAAAGTGATTTAAATGACTAATTCAAATTTACATGAATTAAAATGGTATATTTAGTTTTATTAAATTTGTAGTTTTATTTTAATGTTATTTGAATGATTAAGTAAATATTTCAAAATAAATAATAGTAAAGAGAATTTGATATATATATATATATATATATATATATATATATATATATATATATATATATATATATATATGAAATTATCAAATCTAGTTTTGAAATGTTTGAATATTTAAAGCTTTGAAATATTGAAATTAAAATGGTTTATTTTGTGGTTAAAAATCTATATTTGAAATCGATATAATTTGAAATGGTTTACTGAGAAACAGAATTGAGTTGAAATTGATGATTGGAGATTGGATTTAATTTGAATTTTGGGAATTCAAGCTGATTTGGAATCGATTAGTGAAATTGAGGAAGCTATTTTATTATATAAAGTATTTTTAAATCATATTTAAAACTACTTATATATTTCACTTTATAAATTATTATCGTGTAAACTATTTTAATATAAATCATTTTAATATAAACTATTTTAATATACTAACTATTTTATTATATACTGTAACAACCCACTATTTTGGACCATTCAAATCGACAATAAAACCACACATGTCTGACTTGAATAATTCAAAATAGTAGATTGTAATATAATTTGAAGCAAATAAAACCAATTACAGAATCATAGATAGATAAATAAGAATAACTCACGGCGGAAATAAAATAACCATAGTAGCTCATGAAGCTACTACAACATAGTCTCAAAACAGGTACAAAATTCCAGAGTCTGAAAAGTAAATACAACAGAAATCCCTATACATAAGTGTCCGCTAGTACATAAGCTGAATAGGAGTACTAAATGGAAATAGATAACAACTAGATAGGTAGATAAACTCCAGCGAATCCTCTATCTCCAGAAGGTGAAATCCAAAGCTGATACACAGGCTGAGCCGAGCGTAAAGCAAAACGCAAAACACAAAACACTCGTGTCGGGACATACATACTTATACAATGTAAACCAACTCAAGTGAACTGTAGAATAAATGCACAAGTAACTTAAAGAATGCTTGGAACCGTCCATCCTTTAAGGATCCATTAAACCATTTACCATGTAGTAATATACGCTATTATAATAATGTCTGCAGTAAAGTATAATATATTTAAAAAATAGCGTTAAGGAGTTACCCAATATCCCCCTTAACACATTTTATAGTGCCAATAGTCTATATAGTACCGTCATACCTCCAGATCGGGAGGCTACCACCAATAATCCATAGGTACGACACAAATCAAACTCATACAAGGCTTGCTAGGGTAGGTGACACGCACAACGAGGCAATGCCAGGGTAGATATACCAATTATGCATCCGGGCTGGTGGTAATGCATAGTCGTAGCTACTGCCCACCTCAAGCCACACTCCTAAAAATAAAAGATGCATACCATATAAATCACAAAGTAATAGAATGGCATACGAAGAAGTGTGTCTGATCAGAGGAGCTACCATATTGGCACGAGAATCGCTCCTGTTTTAGCCACCTTATGCCAACCCACGGGAGTCGGTTCCATGTACATACCTCAGCAGAACGTCGCCAACATCCTACTCCATTCTGGAATCTCCACCGCGTACATGGTTGTTAAAGTGGTTTTTGGAGTTGGCAGAGTATGACAACTTCCGATCCCGGTCTCTTTAACAACCAAACGTTATTATTACCCGTGGTCATAAATTCCAAATGGTTTATATTTCAAATCAAAACATATTCATTTAAACCATTTAATTCAATGTCAATATCTTGCAAAAATATAATGTTCATTTCCTGAAGTTGTAGCATTTCTAAGTTCATTCAATTATAACAATTTCAAAAAAACACATGGTATTATAGCATTCGTGGCACTTGAAAAATGCTACTATAAATATAGTAGTATTTCAGAAATATTGTTCTTTTCAGAAACAACGGCACTTATAAAGTGTTACAGTAGATATTTTAGTATTTCAAAATAGTTCAATTTCAGAAACAACAGCATTAATAAAGTGTTACAGTGGATATTTTAGTATTTCAAAAATAGTTCAGTTTCAAAAACAGCAGGACTTATAAAGTGTTACAGTAGATATTTTAGTATTTCAAAAACAGTTCAATTTCAGAAACAACATCACTTATAAAGTGCTATAGTAGACAAAATTAGTATTTCACAACATAGTTATATTTCGGAAATGGTAGCATTTAGCAAATGCTACCTTAAAACCACAGCATTTCGGAAATGCTTCCAATACAAATTCCAGATTTTTATAACATTTCAAAAAGATTAAAATCTCAATTTTAGCCATTTTTAACTTAAAAAAATATCTCACGCTTCAGAAAATATTCATTTGGATATCATTTAATTGATTATTAAATAAAATAAAATTTTATAAATAAAATATCCAAATTAACTATAATTCATTTATTAAGTCAAAAGTACATTATTTTCTTAACTTTTTAACTTAACAAATAACTTAATACTTTATTTTAAAATACCCATTTCATAAATAAAATATTCTTATTGCTAATTTAAGCTTAAAATTTCCATTTGAAAACTAAATTTTTAATTATCAAGTTAAGTAATATTTAAATTACATTTTTAATCCATTTATTTACTTATACATATTTAACTAATAGAAAATCACTATAACATTTATTTAAATCACTTAAATCCAAATTTAACTTAACAAATAACTTAATACTTTATTTTAAAATACCCATTTCATAAATAAAATATTCTTATTGCTAATTTAAGCTTAAAATTTCCATTTGAAAACTAAATTTTTAATTATCAAGTTAAGTAATATTTAAATTACATTTTTAATCCATTTATTTACTTATACATATTTAACTAATAGAAAATCACTATAACATTTATTTAAATCATTTAAATCCAAATTAAGTTAAAATTTCATATTTTAAATTTCAAAAATACTTAGTAATTTTCAGAAAATATTTAAAATTAACTACGGATCTGTATATATTTTCTAACTTGGGTCAAGTGATATAGATATGTATCATTTCAATCCGTAATTTAAAAATAGAAATCCGGGTTCTCTCATTACAAACCCACAATCCCAAGTCAGATAAAATAAATAAAAATCACTTGAACCTATCATTTCAGCTCATAATGATTTTACCTTATTCTAGTTTCCGTTCGGGTATGTATCATTTCAACCCATAGTGATTCTATTATGTAGGGAACTTGCAGTGGGAGAAATAGTAAATAAAATAAACAGTATAATATGACATATCATATCAGGTGATGCAACAAAATAAATATCAGGTTATAACATCATGAAATATCATATCACAGGCATATATAAATTACTATCATATCATCAACTACAATTCACATGCCATTGTTTCACAATTATATAAGTACGAATGTCGAGAGTGAGAGCTGGAGTTAACAATTTAAGACACATGAATAAACTTCGAAAAGCGCGACGAAGCACGACTTAGATTTGAGTGGATGGAGAGCCAAGATTCAGATCTTGCAAACAAATAAAATACAACTACATAAACATAAAATCCAACACATAAATATAAATCAAAACAATGTGAAAATACGAATCAAAATGAAGCAAAGTGGACTCCACCAAGGCAAGTGGGCTCGGCCACTTATCAATTTGGCTAGACACATCATCACATGGCTCAACCATGATTGTTTAAAAGCATCTATGCTCAGCCATAGTCACAAAAAGTACGACTAGGGGTTAAAAATATGAAGGGGATGGCAAGCAAAGGTCAAGGAAGATAAAGAGGCAAGGCAACAAGCCACTTTGGGTTCGACCTTTGCTAACATGGCTCGACCATGGTGCTTGGTTTGGATCAGATTTGGTCACGGCCTAGGGTGGGTGTGGTCAAGGCAAAGCAAGGCAAAGGAGGTGGACTATGTGGTGGCCGAGGCTAGTGAAGGGGAGGGTGATGGTGTAAGGCTCGGCTAGGGTTTATGAAGCAATATCGTGATGGTGTTTTTGGATCTAGGTCACGACGTGGGTGTGGAGGTGAGATGGTGTTGGAGATGGTCAGTCTAAGGTGGTGATAAAGTGGAGATGTGGTCGGCTAGGAGGCATGGCCGAGCATAGCATGGAAATAAAAGAGAAAGGAGAAAGAAAAAGATAGGAGAAGGAGAGAAGCCATGAGAAACTTACTGTATATTTTCTTTCAAGAATGAAAATGGGAAATGAGAGACGAGAAATAATTTTTGTACGTGAATTACAAAGAGAAGTGGGCTAGGAATTTGAAAAGTTTTACTTCATTTCCAAGAAAAGAAACCTAAGTCTCTTTGAATTTCCAAGCCAAAAATCCAAATAAAAATAAAATAGAAAACTCCAAACAAAATAGAAAATAGAAATTAAAATATACAATAAAGATGAAGTAGAAAATATAGAATTGAAAATAAACAGAAAAATGCTGAAAATAATCGCGTGTAAAATGCTTAAATTTATCAAATTTAAAAAGTATAAAACGGAATTTTACGAAACGAAAAGTAGCACGAATATCAAAATCAAATACAGTTTCAAAGAAAAAAATTAGAAATTAAAAGTTCAAATTTAAAATTTTCAATTGAAAGTCAAAGTTTGATCACAGTTAACCAAAATATAAAAAATTTCAGAAATCTTTATTTTATTATATTTTGAAAATAAATTATAAATAAAATCCAAAATTACACTGTGAAAATTGCAAAATTTTAAATTTTTAAATGATTTAAAATCAAAGTTTTCAAATAAATTGAATTAAAAATATTTTTAGAATTATGGGTTGTTACGCTCTCCCCCACTCAAAACTTTTCGTCCTCGAAAAGGAATGAGACACGAAAACAAGGAAAGATAAGATAGAAAAGCAAATAGTACCTGAAATAAACAATTCCGGATTCGAAGCACGCTTGCTCTCCTCCTTCTTCCAGATACAATCCCGATCATCAGTAGTCAACTGCACTTCGATCAGGTTGACAGATTTCTTTTTGAGCTGCTTTGTACCTCTATCAACAATATGAAGTGGCTTCCTCTCGATAGTCAGATTAGGCTCAATATCAAAACTCCTGAGAGCAGAAGGCTGGACAATCAAAGATGGATCATGAAAATATCGGTGAAGATGCGAAACATGGAATACATTATGTACTCTAGAAAACTTCTTAGGCAAATCCAGATGATAAGCTAAAGGACTAATCCTCCCAGAGATACGGAAAGGACCTATGAACCTAGAAGCAAGCTTCCCACATCTTTCACTTTATCAAATTATTATTAAATTTATTCCACTTAATATCTTATCACATATGTTAAGTATATTTACTCTTCTCATAACTACTCAAGTTTATTTATAAATTCCTTTAACACTATTTTATATTGTATAATATCCAATTACATACCTAACTTCTGAATAATTAGATAAGTTATATTGGAATGCAATTTGGTATTATAAATAAAATTTCCAATCTAATTATTTATAAAAAAATTAAATTATTTATCCACATTTCCCAATTCATTTATTTCAAGTTCAATCATCTATTCAAAAATTCTTTCAGTTTATATTTGAAATCGCCCTGAATTTAAGAATTTAAATATCCGGTTTATCTCAAATAATTAAGAGATAATTATGTATATATTTACTATACATATCAGATCAAATCAAATTTAAAATCATATACTTATATATATTAAATCAATCCATACTTAAGAATTTTAAATCAATTTTAAACCAAATTTCAAAAAAAAAGAGTAGCAAAGCTATAAACTGATGTCTCCTCTTCGAAACTCGAAAATGAATGTCGATGATGCGGCCGCCATCACCGAAATTATTTTCCAGCGACATAAGAGAAGAGGATCGATTTAAACATTTTAAAATTTATATTAAAATATAACTTTAAATAATATACATTTAAAACACTAAAACCAAAGGTTGAAATCATCGAAATTTAATTCTCAAATCCGTAATTGAAAGTCATTTAAATTCCCAAATCTGTTTATAGACTATGCTTAAAATTCCAAATAAATTTATAAACTGTTTTATAATTCCAATTACTTATTTCAGGAGGTAATAGTCACTGGTTTACAAAACAATAAATGAATATCAAATATTATCATTTTGTTAACCAATTCAGTTAACTATTTAATTTCAAATCAATTCAGTTCTCAATAAACCATTTCAATCTCCATATATTTCAAAGCTTTAAATAATCCAAAATTTCAAAACTAAATTTTTGATCATTCCATATA
Source organism: Allium cepa (assembly GCA_030765085.1). Lineage (NCBI taxonomy): Eukaryota > Viridiplantae > Streptophyta > Magnoliopsida > Asparagales > Amaryllidaceae > Allium > Allium cepa. The sequence continues at coordinate 770,400,315 of CM060932.1, forward strand.
TATATCAAAATTCAATTAACTATTATTTTGTTTTAAATTTTTTACTTAATAAACCCAATATCATTTAAATAAAACTTTTATACTTCAAATAACCGAATATTCCTTCAATTTATTTAAACTTAACATATTCGTTTAAATCAACTTGATATATTTATTTAAATAACCTTAAACCGAAAATCAAGTTACAAAAATCATATCCTTAAAACCTCAAATTTTATAAAATTCAAATTAAATTTATTTGAGTTTAATTCTTAAATAAATCCAATTTCAAATCAATTTCAAATTTATCTTCCAACCATAATTTGTTTAAATCATTATAAACTCTCTATTAAATATAATTTTAAATAAATTTTAACCATATTATAATTTAATAAAAATCAACTTATTCACATCCGATCAAAATAAATTTCAACAGATAATATAAATCTATAAAAAGTATTATATATATAAATCATGTAAAATTATTTCATTTACCCAATTTGAAACAGTATTGTGTCAATTTATTCTGTTCAAGTGTTTTGGAAATCCTATCAATATCGCTGATCAGACGAATCGCTGAAATCCCAAATCAACATAAACAACTCAAACAACATAACATATTAAAATGTTTTATAATATTGATACAAATACACTCCCTCACTCGATGATTCTAGAATGGGTTTCAAATTAAGGAAAGAAATTCAAATTTGGGAGATTCTAACCAAAAGAATTCGAAGATAAATGAGATAGATAAAGGCTTAAGATAAAATTAATATAGAAGATTGAAATATACCCAATAACTGTTGTTATAGGTGAATTCAACGAGATGGAGATGATCTTCTCATGATCCTCCATAATCCGAAACACAAGCACGAAGAAGATTCTCAAGATTCTAATTCACTCTTTCCGTTTGACCGTCGGTCTGCGGATGGTAAGCAGTGCTTAGATTCAGATGAGTACCCAAAGATTACCGAAAAGCTATCCAAAACTAGCTGGTAAAAATGGGATCTCTATGAAGACGAATAATCTCCCTCATATAGATCTCAGCCAAACAAGAAGCAGAACGGGTGGACTTGACCGAAAAGAATGAGCTGACTTGGTCAATCTATCCACGAGCAAGAAAAGAAGAAAGACTTACATTGATCGCAACGATTTCAACTGGATCAACATAAAATCCATTACTAGAACCCATATGCCTGAGAACTCGGACTTCGTCCTACAAGAAATGGCATTTCGAGAATTTAGCTTTCCACTAACGACTCCTAAGAGTTCCTAGAACAAAGCTAAAATCAACAAAGAAAGCAGGAGTGTTAGTTCAAACCAAAAGGCATAACTAACCATTTATAGGAACCGTACTCAGTACGGAAAGTAGTCTTGGGAATAGTTTTCTCACCAACTCCAAGTTGGTGAAAACATGTGGCAAGATAAAGCTGAGAGAAACAGTAGCTCCAAGGAGTTGATCGAACATATCATTGAGGCGAGGCATATGATATCTGTTCCTCATAGTGAGCTTGTTCAGCTCCCTATAATCAACACACATCCTCAAGGAAATGGTTTGGGTTTCACAAGAGATAACAGCTTCATGCTTCTTCAGCTAATCACCCTAGAGAAATATTAAAAGCATCAAAACTCAAAACATAGAAATCACCAGAAAACCGGTAACCAGAATGGAAGAGTTTCACATTTCTACAAATCCTACTAAGGTTCGTAGGACCGCCAATAGGATTTAAAACACACAAGGCTCATCAGAAAGCCTAGGAGAAAGGAGGTATTCAAATTATCCCAAATATCCACAGAAGTAAAACTATGGAAAACTCCAGGATCAATAAAGCACGAACGGGAACTTAAAACAAAGAAAAGGTGCCCTGAAGAGTACCTTGGGTAACACCAGAAGCAGGAGCAGAGTAACAGCAAAAATACCAGATGACTTGCCCTTCTACTGAGTAGGACACTGGTAATTAAGGAGCAAAAGACAGGATTCAATCGGAATAGAAATCCTACTCAAGGAATTTAACCAATAAGGTGGATAAGAAAAGAAAGGAGTTAAGAAAAATTTGATTTCAAAACAAGAAATGTTTTTATATCAAAATAATCTTTAAAATCCTTTGAGAATTATTTGAAAATCATTTTATACTTTAAAATATGTTCTCTCACAAAGAAGGATTCCAGGATTGATTTCACTCATTCTAGGGTATTTCCACCCTATCTCTAATGAGTTTTTGCTCCGTAGGCTAAGTTTTGCCTAAAACCAAAGCTCTGATACCAAATGTAACGACCCACTATTTTGGGCTATTTAAATCGACAATAAAACCACACATGTCTGACTTGAATAATTCAAAACAGTAGATTGTAATATAATTTGGAGAAAATAAAACCAATCACAGAATCACAAACATAGATAAATCATAATAACTCGCAGCGGAAATAAAATAACCATAGTAGTTCATAAAGCAACTATAACACAATCTCAAACATAGTCTCAAAACAAGTACCAAAATCCATAGTCTGAAAAGTAAATACAACAAAAATCCCAATACATAAGTGTCCACTAGTACATAAGATGAATATGAATACTAAATGGAAATAGATAACAACTAGATAGGTAGATAAACTCCAGCGAATCGTCTAGCTCCAGAAGGTGAAATCCAAGGCTATTACTCAGGCTGACCCGAACGTAAAGCAAAACACAAAACACTCGAGTCAGGACATACATACTTATACAATGTAAATCAACTCAAGTGAACTGTAAAATAAATGCACAAGTAACTTAAAGGATGCTTGGCACCGCCCACCCTTTAAGAATCCGTTAAACTATTTACTATGTAGTAATATATGCTATTATAATAATATCTACAGTAAAGTATAATATATTTAAAAAATAGTGTTAAGGAGTTACCCAATATCCCCCTTAACACATTTTATAGTGCCAATAGTTTATACAGTACCGTCGTTCCTCCAGATCGGGAGGCTACCACTAATACTCCATAGGTACGACACAAATCAAACTCGTACAAGGCACGCTAGGTTAGGTGACACGGCACAACGAGGCAATGCCTGGGTAGATATACCAATTACGCATCCGGGCTGGTGGTAACGCGTAGCCGCAGCTACCACCCACCTCGAGCCACACTCCTAAAAATCAAAGGTACGCACCATATCAATACAAAAGTAATAGAATGACATATGAAGAAGTGTGTCCAATCAGAGGAGCTACATCATTGGCCCGAGAATCGCTCCAGTTTTAGCTACCTTATGCCAACTCACGGGAGTCGGGTCCACGTACATACCTCAACAGAACGTTGCCACCATCCTACTCCATTCTGGAATCTCCACAGTGTACATGGTTGTTAAATGGTTTTCGGAGTTGGCATAAAGTATGACAACTTCTGATCACGGTCTCTTTAACAACCAAACATTATTATTACCAATGATCATAAATTCAAATGGCTTATATTTCAAATCAAAACATGTTCATTAAAACCATTTAATTCAATGTCAATATCTTTGAAAAATATAATGTTCATTTCCGAAGTTGTAGCATTTCTAAGTTCATTCAATAACAATTTCAAAAAAAACACATGGTATTATAGCATTCGTAGCACTTGGAAAATGCTACTGTAAATATAGTAGTATTTCAGAAATATATTCCTTTTCAGAAACAACAACAGTTATAAAAGATATTTTAGTATTTCAAAAACAGCAGCACTTATAATGTGTTATAGTAGATATTTAATATTTCAAAACAATTCAATTCAATTTCAGAAACAGCAGCGCTTATAAATTAGATATTTTAGTATTTCAAAAACAATTCAATTTCAGAAATAGCAGCACTTATAAAGTGTTATCGTGGATATTTTAGTATTTCAAAAACTGTTTAATTTCAGAAACAGCAGCACTTATAAAGTGCTACAGTTGATAAAATTAGTATTTCAGAACGTAGTTATATTTTAGAAATGGTAGCACTTAGCAAATGCTACCTTAAAACCACAGCATTTTTGAAATGCTTCCATTACAAATTCCAGATTTATTATAACGTTTCAGAAACATTAAAATCTAAATTTTAGCCATTTTTAACTTATAAAACATATCTTATGCTTCAGAAAATATTCATTTAGATATCATTTAACTGATTATTAAATAAAATAAAATTTTATAAATAAAATATCCAAATTAACTATAATTCATTTATTAAGTCAAAAGTACATTATTTTCTTAACTTTTTAACTTAACAAATAACTTAATACTTTATTTGAAAATACATATTTCATAAATAAAATATTCTTATTACTAAGTTAAGCTTAAAATTTCCATTTGAAAAATAAAATTTAATTATCAAGTTAAGTCCTATATAAATTACATTTTTAATCCATTTATTTAACTATACGTATGTAGCTTATAGAAATTCACTATAACACTTATTTAAATCATTTAAATCCAAATTAAGTTAAAATTTCATATTTTAAATTTCAAAAATACTTAATAATTTTCAAAAATTATTTAAAATTAACCACGAGTCTGTATATAATTTTCTAACCTTGATCAAGTGATATAGATATATATATTATTTTAATCCGTAATTTAAAAATAAAAATCCGGGTTCTATCATTTCAAACCCGCAATCCCAAGTCAGATAAAATAAATAAAAATCATTTGAGCCTATCATTTCAGCTCATAATGATTATTCATTATTCTAATGTCCTTTCGGGTATGTATCATTTCAACCCATAGTGATTCTATTCTGTAGGGAACTTGCAGTGTGAGAAACAGTAAATAAAATAAACAGTATAATATGGCATATCATATCATATCAGGTGATGCAACAAATAAATATCAGGTTACAACATCATGAAATATCATATCACAGACATATATAAATTACTATCATATCTTCAACTACAATTCACATGCCATTGTTTCACAATTATATAAGTACGAATGTCGAGAGTGATAAACTCACCTTCTAAAGCTGGAGTTAACAATTCAAGACACACGAATAAACTTCGGAAAGCACGACAAAGCACGACTTAGATTCGAGTGGATGGAGAGCCAAGATTCATATCTTGTAAACAAATAAAATACAACATACATAAACATAAAATCCAACACATAAATATAAATCAAAACAATGTGAAAATATGAATCAAAATGAAGCAAAGTGGACTCCACCAAGGCAAGTAGGCTCGACCACTTATCAATTTGGCTAGACACACCATCACATGGCTCAACCATGATTGTTCAAGAGCATCTATGCTCGACCATGGTCACAAAAGGCACGGCTAGGGGTTAGAAATATGAAGGGGATGGTAAGCAAAGGTCAAGGAAGATAAAGAGGCAAGGCAACAAGCCACTTTGGGTTCGGCCTGTGCTAACATGGCTCGACCATTGTGCTTGGTTTGGATCAGATCTGGTCATGGCCTAGGGTGAGTGTGGTCAAGGAATAGCAAGGCAAAGGAGGTGGACTATGTGGTGGCCAAGGCTAGTGAATGGGAGGGTGATGGTGTAAGGCTCGTCTAGGGTTTATGGAGCAATATTGTGATGGAGTTTTTGGATCTTGGTCATGGCATGGGTGTGGAGGTGAGATGGTGGTGGATATGGCTGGTCTAAGGTTGTGATGAAGGGAAGATGTCGTCGGCTAGGAGGCATGGCTGAACATAGCATGGGAATAAAAGAGAAAGGAGAAAGAAAAAGAAAGGAGAAGGAGAGAAGCCATGAGAAACTTACTGTATATTTTCTTTCACGAATGCAAATGGGAGATGAGAAATAATTTTTGTGCATGAATTACAAAGAGAAGTGGCTGCTAGGGAAAAAGAAAGTGAACGACTAAGAGATGTAAATGTTTTGAACGGCTAAGAATTAGAAAAGTTTTACTTCATTTCCAAGAAAAGAAACCTTAGTCTTTTTGAATTTCCAAGCCAAAAATCCAAATAAAAATCAAGTAGAAAAATCCAAACAAATAGAGAATAGAAATTAAAATATACAATAGAGATGAAGTAGAAAATATAGAATAAAAAATAAACAGAAAAATGCTGAAAATAATCGCATGTAAAACGCTGAAATTTATCAAATTTAAAAAGTATAAAACGAAATTTTACGAAACGAAAAGCAGCAGAAAAGCAGCACGAATATCATAATCAAATACAGTTTCAAACAAACGAATTAGAATTAAAAGTTCAAATTTAAAATTTTCAATTGAAAGTCAAAGTTTGACCATAGTTGACCAAAATATAAAAAATTTCAGAAATCTTTATTTTATTGTAGCTGGAAAATAAATTATAAACAAAATCCAAAATTATATTGGAAAAATTCTAAAATTTCAAATTTTTAAATGATTTAAAATTAGAGTTTTCAAATAAATTGAATTAAAAATGTTTATTAAAATTATGGGTTGTTACATAAACTATTTTAACTCATAACTATTTTATATAAACTATTTTATTATATATACTATCATTAATATCTAAATTGTTTAAAGGAAAGTGTTATGATTTCTAAAGTATTATGATTTCCAAAGTGCTATGATTTCCAAAGTTTTATGATTTCTAAATTATGATTTCCAAAGTGTAATGATTTCCAAAGTATTATGATTTCCAAAGTATTATGATTTCTAAATTATGATCCCTAAAGTGTTATGGTTTTAGAAGCTTTATAATTTCAGAAGTGTTATAACTTTGAAAGTGCTACAGTTTTTGAAATGGATATATTTTTGAAGTGAAAATGATATCGTATTGATATGGTTTTGAAATGGAAATGATATTTTGGGTTTGAAGTATAAACTAATTTGAAATGACCATGGTGTTATAATAACGTTGGTTGTTAAACAGACCGGGACCGGTTATTGTCTTACTCTCTACCAATGCCGAAAACCACTATAACAACCATGTATGCGGTGGAGATTCCATAATGAAGTAGAATGGTGGCGTCGATCCTATATGAGATACATACGTGGACCCGACTCCCATGAGTTGGCATAAGGCTGCTAAAACAGGAGCAATTAACGGGCCAAGTGAGGTAGCTCCTCCGATCGAACACACTCCATCGTATGCCATTCTATTACTTCGTGATTGATTTGGTGAGCACCTTTGATTCGGGAGTGTGGCTCGAGCTGGGCGATTGCTGTGGCTCTGCATTACCACCAGCCTAGAAGTGTAATTGGTATATCTAACCTGACATTGCCTAGTTGTGCCGTATCACCTACCGTATCGAGATCACTATGAGTTTGTTTTATGTTGTACCTATAGAGTGCCCTCTGATAGCTCCAGTTTACAGGGTATCATAGTATTGTATAGAATATGGCACTATAAAATGTGTTAAGGGGGATATGGGTAACGCCTTAACGCTATTTTAATAGTTTACTTTACTATAGACATTATTATAATAGCGTATATTAATACATAGTAGATAGTTTAACGGATCCTTAGAGGATGTTATCCCAACCATCCTTTGAGTTACTTGTATTTTAGTTGTTATTTCATTCGAGTTGGATTTATTGATATAAGAATGTTAATCCTGACTCAATTGTTTTGTGTTTTTACTTTACGCTCGGGTCAGACTGAGTGAAACAACATTCGAGACTCACCTTTGGAGTTGGAGCTTCGCTTGGAGATCCATCTCTCTATTCAGCTTGTAGTTATTCAGTTGACTCTTGTGATATATTTTGATCTTGTATGTGACTCTTTTATTGAGACTTTTGTGTATTCGAAGCTCTGTTGTATCTTATCCAACTCTGTTATATATATATAGTAGCTTCATGAACTACTATTCATTTGCTTCCACTGCTTATTGTTATATTACTCTATGTCTGTGATTCTACGATTATTTACTTACTGTATATGCTGAGTTTGCCAAATATAAATGAACAATCTGATATTTTGAGCAATTCAAGTCTGACATGTGCATATGCGAAAGGTTGGAAATATTGGGGCATTACAATTATGGTTAGTTATTTAATTATCAAAGCAACAACAATTTCTAGCACATAAGCGGTCACTAGGCCATTTAATTAGTCTTTCATTAATTAAATCATTTTCAAAATATTTACTTCAAATTATCTTTAGAAAGATATATCTTCAAAAACCATTTCAATCTTTCAATATTGGAAAAACATTTCCATATGCTCATATCAACGATACGTATATTCTCAAACCAATGTATTCCCAACACTTAGAAAATTACTTCATATACTTAAATTCGTAATATGTATATTTACAAATCACTTTAGGAAAGCTTCATATTTTTCAAAACATGCTTTATTGGGTCAAAATGAATGTTGCGTAAAACATAGTTACGATAACCCAAAAACATTAATATAGGGATTCGGTTAAAAATATAAAAATCACGTATACCATATAAAACATTTCCATTCGGAAATCATTTACTATAACAACAATGTTATAGTACATGCCTTCCATACTTTCCCGAAAATGTCTCTTACAATAGTAAATGTTGAAATATATGTTTACAATCCAAATCACATTTCAAAACATTTTTCAAACTATTAAATTCCATTTGGAATTATTACTTCCCAAAACATTACTTTAAATGATAATTTACTTTTTAAAGCCATTAATTTCTTCAAAAACATCATTTCCAAAATAATCCTTTGAAAGATTGTTAAACTCTTAAAAACTCGAATATAATTCCTTTATATAAAAATCCACATTTGGATCTCAACAAAAATCATTTCCATATTTATATAACCATGTTTATAAATCTCCTTTCTATTTTGTAAAACTTCTATTTTATAAAATCACTTTATTTATAAATTCTATTTATAACTCATTCTTTTATAAAAACTTGCTTCACTATCCAAATCCATTTATAAATCTATTTATTTTTAAATATAATTTATTTGTAAAAATTCATTTATAACATGTTTCTTTATAAAATATATTTATTTGTAACATCTAAAATTTATTTACCAAATAAACTTCAAATCCATTTATAAAGTATTTACAAACTCCGATTCTAAATCTATTTCTTTATTTAAAAATATCGCTTTTAAAAAACCTTTTATAAAATATTCAAAAATCTCCATAAAAAATATTTCCAAAACCATATTTTTATAACATCAAAAATCATACTTTGTATTTATTTAAATACAAATTCATTCCTTTTAATACTTTAAAAATTATTAGAAACATATACTTCCAAATTACTTTGAAAATCATTTCAATTCAAAATCAATATTTTATAGTATTTCAAAATACTAAAAATAGGCCCAGTGCTACCATAGCACCAAATAAGCAAACCAATCTATGTCATCAATTATGGCATTCAAACACATCATATATCAAAATATATGAAAACAAATTCAGTAGTGTGAAGAATTCATTTGGATCCCTCCTACCTATCCCCTTATATCAAATACGACATATAATTAAATAATATAAAATCAACCGCTTCGAGGCGGAATTCGTATATAAAGGGTCATCTGCTCATACACATGAATGTATAATGTCTCATCCACTTACATAGGCAATAATATATCCAAACCAACTTATATATATATAATATCATCCAAACAAGCATCAATCAATATATATAAAATTTATTCCCACTTATATAAAAATATAAACAGGCCAGAGAGGTGAGTTAACTCACAAAAATGCCAGAAATTGCCTAAGCGCTGTGGATTGAATTAAAATTGAACCGGCGTTCAATTTAACTCAAAATTTCGGCGAGCTCCAAATTCGTCCAATCCAACTCCATAGTGTAGCGCTCGCTGATACAAACGTTACATAATTTGTTGCGCTCATAATGTACCTCGCATGAGAAAGTTATGCATTAGTGAACATTCAATAATTAAAAAATTTAATTAATTAAAATAAAAATAAGGTTTAGAATTTTAACCTTCCTCTGTACTTCAATCTTCCCTCCAAGCAGCTACAGGAACTTGTGCCCCTTTTGTTTCTTTTTTAATAAGCGACTTCAAACCAACGCGCGTGACCACCACTCGATCAACGACCGCCTACCACCGTCATCGAACTCCCAACGCTCCGGCCCCCAGCTCGCGCCACCGGGACGCCACACCTGCACTCATCGCATGCGTGAAAATCATAACCGACCCAACAAATCTGATGCGAACAAAACCAATTTTCGCTGCCTTGGCTCGCCATACGACGATCCATCCGTTGAATAAGTTCGTGTTGTTGCCCTCTATGTATGCCTTGTTGAAGTCGTTGGCTAATTCGGCTCTGAGTCACTCTGCTCGATTATGGCCATCAGATAATTATAAGTTAATGGCAGCTGAAATATTGGGTTTTGCAAATGAGAGAAAGAGATGACTATTTATAGAAGATTTCGCGACACTATTCATCCTTGAAAATTCTGAACTCCAAAAGAAGCGTGCCGCCTGGTGTTCTATATGTTATACCCCTACTCCGAACATAATGAAATATATCGGGAGCCAATTCCATCATATACAGAAGATAGCTTTTCAAAATCGAATTACTTTAATTATATTCCTTTAATTAATTTTTATGCTTTTCTAACTCATGCGGTCAAACGATACGTCCAATCGACACGAAATTCGACAACATACTATAATTCACTATTACGAATCCAATGAAAATGGTTTGTCGAAAACCGAGACAGTGTCAAAAATGACTATTTTTACGCATTAATTAGATCAAGTAATTTCCAATTTCTATTAAATCACTTTTAAATCCAAATTAAAATTTTACTAACTTTATTCTAATTTAAATAAAATTTAAATTAACTTTAAAATCATTTTCAATCATTTTTAATTCAAATTCAAATTATTTAAATAGTTTCAAATATTAAATTAAACAATTTAATTATTAAATAAATCAATATATTTGAAATATAAGTTATTCAAATCATAAAATTAACTTTTTAATATTTAAAATCAATTAAATATTCCAAATTCCGTTGACTGAAATTCTAGGTTGTTGCATTAGAATTATTTTTAAACATTCATTTTAAAGGATTTTCTCATTTGAAAACTATCATTTAACTTTAAAAACAACATTTGTCATTCCGAGAGTAATAAGTAGGTTTAAATACTTTTCTTGATTTAAAAAAGGTCAATCACCCTGAAAAATAATATGTATAATTCTTTTATAAATATATACTTTGAGAAAAATATCGATAAAATGGTCGAAAACCGTTTTATCAATAAATAGCTCTATAATTATCAAAAGTCATGCATAGAGCAAGACACATAAACTTATTTATCCATGTAAACAAGAATTTGAAATAAAATTATTTATTTTATTTTTGGGAGCAAAATGTATTTATGACATCATCAATAATGGCGTCATATTTAATAATTGATTTATGAATTTAAATTGAGATTTAATGATTTAGCAATTATTCCAATAATTGTTTTCAAATGATAATAGTTCATTTTAATTATAAAGTGATAATAAATCATTTATAATAGTTTATAAAGATATATATTGATTTGAAATTATAAGGAAAATTCGTATCACTCGATAGATATAATGACACTTTTTACAAATGATTGTTTAATGTTAATTTATATGTTGTAAACCAAATGTGATCATTTTATTATTTAAAATGATAAGAAATTAGTTTCCAAATTTTGTTTATATTTGTATGAAATTTAATTTATAAGTAAAAATGTGACCAGGAATCGGCTTCTCGATTTTCAACGGTTTAACAAATGGAAGTTGTTCAAAGTTGTTGCAATCTTATTTATATGTCTTATGCACATATATAACATACACATGCACACCATAACATAAACATGAACACATATATACATAGATACACACATACACATACACATACACATACATACATACATACATACATACATACATACATAGATATATATATATATATATATATATATTACAAATGATCTAAGATATTTACACACTTAAAAAGCAAACTTAACTTCACTCTTATAGACATCAAATCACACACATGGCTACACACATGGGGGGGGTGTATTTGGCCATGCATAGTGATGGAGGTGGAGGGATTGCTGGTGATGTATATGCACATAAATATAATGATATTTTAATTCACAAATTTTCTTATAAATACCACCCTCCATTTTCGTTTCATTTTTTCATAAATTCCTAAGCTTCTTCATCTTCTTATACTCCTCTTCAATGGCTTCCTACCTTAGGAAAATTAGGAAGAAAAATTATCAAAAATAAAATAAATTTGTGTAAGTATATATACATTTACAATCGGCTTAAAAACAAGCTCAAATCCACTCCTCCCTCACTCAAAACCCTCGGCCAGCACATCCTAGCACCCAAGGTCCAGCCCATCTCCATTTGCAAGCTTAGGCCGAGCCCATTTGAAGGTCCAAGGCTCGATTCCATAGCCTTTGATTAGATCGTAGCGAAACTGAAGCTAATTTTCATAAAGTTAAAAACCAATGAAGATGAGAAACTCTATTTATATTATGATATTTTGGATGATATAAATATTTGGCTATGCTTGGTTGTGATGATTGTGAACCATGTTTGAATATGATAATATGTTTGTTTGAATGTGCCAACAATTCACATTTAATACACGTCGAATGTCACAAAGGAAATCACTTTCCTTTAAATAAATGAAATTGTGTAAATGAGATTCCTAAACCTCTTTAAAATGGTTTAAAATGATTTAGAAATGTTTTATATACATTTAAAAGTGTTTCGATAAAGTTTGGAAAGAGTATGAAAATTGAGTTAAAATAGGCGCGTCGCGTAACGATAGCTCGCTATTTTGTATGTAGAAAGTTAAATCAATTTATACGATGGATTCAGAGTTGAAATTCTTTGGATGAAGAATTTTCGAAACTCTAATAATCATAATTTTCAAACAAAAGAAAGTAATTGAGATTTTGTTTAGTAGATTTTGAAATATGAGCAAAACAAGTGTTTAAAATAGTCGTGCTTTGGCAATTCGAAATCCAAAGCGATATATTCTTTATGGATATTATTAATTCCTTGAAAATATGAAATAATTTTTAAAAATATTTTAAAATGTTTTAAAAGATATTTTAGTTATAAAAATGGATTTCTAAATGATAGAAAATTTGTTTTGATCAAATAAGCTTTGCAAACACTATTCATAGCACTACTCGTAGCACTTTTTGCAGCACTTTTAACTACTTTTGACATATGCCTTTACACTTAAGTATTTTTCTCAAATCTTTTATAAACATTCTGAAATGAAAAATCAAGTAATGATTTGGAGGTTTTATAATTTATTTTAAAAAATTTAAATAAATGATTTAAGGAAAAGCTGTTATAATCAAGTGATTTAATCTTGGCTCTAAAAGCCGATGAGTAGACTAGATTTTTGTATTCGTGAGATCCAGATGTGAGGTGCTTAAACTAAGAAGATTTTCTAGAGCAACTAGTGCCTTGGCTCACCTGGCCTCTTTCCTGAGCGAGGAATAGACATGGTCGAAATGTCGGAAATGAGGCACATATAAAAGATTCGAGTTTAATTTAATACAACTTGGATTGTACAGAAATAATCTTCTTGTACTTGATAGTAAATTCGGAGGAGATAACCCATACTATCTTGTGAATTTAAAAGGCTATTTCACCATTATTCAGTGGATAGTAAAGGTTGTATATGAAAATTGATGTTGAGTAGAATTAGTATAATTTATATCGACCTTCTTTTACTCAATAAGGTGTTGCAATATGATTTGTAAGAAATAATTTTGAGTTGGTATTTCCAATGTTAAGAAGTGGTTTAATGATTCCATATATATACTGGAAAATAATATGATTTAAAGATTTATATCTTTAAAAGAGGCAATTTATTTGATAAAAGATATTAATCAATGAAATGATTATCACCTTCAAACTTAACATCTTTTTATCGATGATTGGTTCAAAGGAACCAAGGTTGGGTTTGGGTGATCCCTATTTGAAAACCATATTGAACCAATGTACATTCAAAAGTGAAGACATGGAATGATAATAAATGGAATGAAGGGCCGCTTGTCACTAACCCTTGGTGGAAATTTTCCATATCATATATATGGCAGTAGTATCTTCATTTGATCTTCGATGTAAGGGCTGCTCATTGCTAATCCTAGGGATGATTCCCGATAGAATGAGGTAAGAGAGTTCATTCAGTTTGTCCTGTTCATGAACAACTTATATGGATGAATGTCTGACATTGCATTTCTAAAATGTATGTACATGGATTTTTACAAGCGTACATCTGTTTGGTGGTGCAGTAGGTAACTCTCTTATACTTAACACTGTTCTATGAGACGTACAAGCTCAGAGGTTGTACATTTGTGGAAATTAATAGTGTGATGGAATTGGCAATATGGCATTCAAAGTGGAATGCGCTATGTAAAAGGTAATCGTTACCTCGAGCCTTTTCACATGGGAATGACAAAAACAGGGTAGATGCAGCAGCGCAACATGGGTCGCACCCAGTAGGATATAGTCATCACCTTTCTAGATCATCCTCTATATATCGGGTATGTTGTATATGTGATGCAGCCCGGGTTGATGAATTCATAGGTCGCGAGCGACCTAACAAGCTCGAAGGTCGCGTGCGACCTAACTGTGTACGGGATGGTGAGTTAACGAGGAATGGAGATGCAACGTTGCCTCAAATTACCAACTCTTCAAGCCACGACCTAACGGAGCCACGGTATAGCAAACTAAGGAACAACGAGTTATGCGAGTTAAGTGAAGGTCGCTTGCACAAACAAGCTACGTTGGATTTGGATGGGAAGCGACCTAGTGAGCTGATAAGTCGCTCACGACCTAGTGAGAAGGTAGGTCGTCCAAGCAACCAAACCAGTTATACAAGAAACACAGTAGAGAAGAGCCAAACGAGTTATGCAGAGAAAGGGGAACCAACGACCTACGTTAAATCGCTCAACTTTAGGTCGCTTGAAGAAATCCACGAGCCGTTTCCTTTAGGTCGCGAACGACCTAGCGACCTACGAGTTAACAAAGAGAACCGAAACTACCTTAAGTCACACCAGCCAGGGTGAACGAGCTATGACCTAGTGTGTTAGGTCGCGAAGTTGGATAGGTCGTTTGTTGTATTCTTGTGTTGCATTGTACTTAAGTTGTTTATATATAGGTCGTAGGTCGGCCAGTGTTCGGTCGTTGTGTTCTGTTTTTAGGTCACGTGGAGGCGTTGAGATGTACATTGTTGTAGGGTCGTTTTTGGATAAGTCATTCGTGTAGTAATACTGTAAGGTCGTGCATGTTGTTAGCTCGCGTGTGTTGTAACTTTCTTAACTCGTGTGGGCTGTGTTGTTGTAATAAGTTAGGTCGCAAACGACCTTGTTTAGGTCGAAGGTCGCGTAGTGACTTATGTTGGGTCGGGGAACTATGTTATTGATTGAGTTGTAGCCTATAAGTAGGCGTGTTGTATCATTGTAATGATTGTTGATTTCTGAATGAAACTTTGTTTGAGTGCTTTGTGCCTCTTTGAAATTGGTAATTGAGTGTGATCTCCTATCTCCACTTTCGGTTATTCGAGTGAGCTCGAGTCAACAATTGTTGAAGCCAATTCACGGTATCAAGTGCGCTTGATCAACGTTTGAAGAATTGTAGATCTTCTTTCACGGTATCGTGCGCGATCAACGTGTCGAAGATAGCTAGAATTCGGTATCTTTGTGATCAACTAATTTGGGCATTTCAGTATTTTCAAACCATCGATTGTTACTTTCATCGTTGTTTCCATTTTCTATTATATCCGCTGCGTCATTTTTGGTATCAAAGCTAGACTTAGCCAATCATAGCTAAGCCGAGTCTTGGAGCCAAGGAGAAGTATTTGAAGTGTATGAACCGGGAATTGAAGCATCATTTTGGTATCATTTGTTGAAGTGAAGGCCGAGCATAGCTTTGTGTTGAAGTTTGAGCCGAGTTTGAAGTTTGAAGGTGGTGATCATCGTGTTCATCTTGAAGTTGCAACAAGTTGGAAGCTTTCGATCCATTTCATTTTGGAACAAAGTTTGAAAGGTGTTTGAAGCCGACCCGAGCTAAGCCTTAGGTCGTTGCAAGCTTGTGCGAGCTAGTGAAGTGTTGAGCTAGTTTGAGCCGTGTATTGTTAAAGTTTTGAAGTTTGCATTTGTATTTGTTGAAGTGTTTGTGATTGTGCAATCGTGCCGCCGAGAAGAGCTAACCGCCATCAAAATATTGAAGCTTTGTATAGAAGAGAAGAGGCCGATCAAATGGAACAACGCATGCATGAAAAGTTTGATGAAGGAATTGGTCGATTAGAGAGAATGATGCTTGAAATGAATCAAAGTAGAAGAAGGGTTTCACCGGAGTCGAGCCATGGGGGAAATAGAGTTTCACCACATTCAGATTGGGAGAGAAGAGAAGACCATGATCGTAGAAATGTTGACAATCGTGATAGGAATGTTGATGATCGAAATCGGAGAGATGTGGATGATCGTGGTCGGAGGAATGTAGATCGAAGGGATGTTGGTGGTAGAAGTGGTAGTGGTAGAGATGTTGGTAGTCGTGATCGACAACGCTATGCATCAGATTTTGATGAGGAGTTTGATGGTGATAGAGGAAGTGTTCATTACCGAGAACGAGATCAGGGACGACGTCAATATCAGGATGTTGAAGATGATCGACGTTGGGAATCAGGGATGAAGATGGAAATTCCTGAATTCAAGGGTGGAATGGTTGTAGAAGAATTCTTGGACTGGCTGTCTAATGTTGAAGAAATCTTTGATTTCAAGGAGGTTCCGGAAGATCGTCGAGTGAAGTTAGTTGCTACTAGATTGAGAGGTAGAGCTATGGCGTGGTGGCAGCAAACCAAACTTACACGAGAATGGATGGGGAGGTCGAAGATTGAATCATGGGAGAAGATGAAGAAACTGATGAAAGCTACATTTTTACCTTACAATTATCAATCACTTATGTATCAGAGGTTGCAGAATCTGAGGCAAGGGACGAAGACTGTTAATGATTATGCTGATGAATTTTATCAACTGATTGCTCGAAATGATATCATGGAGACAGAGGAACAATTGACAGCTAGATTTGTTGGAGGGTTGAGGATCCAGATCCAGGATATAGTGAATATGTTTGATCCAAGATCTGTGGCTGAAGCGCACCAGAAAGCGTTGGCTTGGGAGAAGCAGGGAAGATGAGGAGGTGGTGTGTTTCCAAGTTCCAATACTCAGAACAAAGGTGCTAGTGGGAGTTCCAATGTTTCGAAAACTGTTAGTAAAGCAGTTGTGAAAGAGGTTGAGAAGGCGAAGGTCAACAACAGTTTCAAGTGTTATAATTGCCAGGAAGTGGGTCACAAGAGTAATGAATGTCCGAAGCCGAAGAAACGAACTATGATTGATGAAGTTGAAGGTGAAGGTTATTCTAGTCCAATTGAGAAGGATGAACAGGATGTTGCATCAAGAGATGAAGGATGTAATCTAATGATGAGGAGGTCTTGTTTAACACCCAAGCAAGAGGATGAAGCTAGTTGGTTGAGGAGTAACATCTTTCAGTCGACATGCACTATTCTGGGAAAGGTTTGTAAATTTATGATTGACGCAGGAAGTTCTGACAATATTCTTTCTACCGAAGCTGTGAGAAAGTTGAAGCTGAAAACGGAGAAGCATCCAAATCCTTACAAGTTAGCGTGGTTGAGAAAAGGAGGAGAGGTGAAGGTGGACAGGCGAGTTCAAATTCCATTTTCTATTGGGAAGAAGTATAAAGACGAGATTTGGTGTGATGTTGTGGAGATGGATGTTTGTCACTTGCTTTTGGGAAGACCATGGCAGTATGATCGAGCAGTGCAACATGATGGTCGAACGAATAGCTATAGCTTTATGTTTGAAGGTGTTAAGATCATTTTAGTTCCGAAGAAGAGACAACAAGAAGAGAGCAAGTCAGAAGAGGTTGAGAAATTGAAGACTTTATTGACTTTGAAGGAATTTGTTGAAGAAGTAGAGGAGAGTCCAGAGGTGTTCTTGTTGATCGGACATGAAGCTACTGAATCTGTTGAAGTTCCAGAGGAAGTAAAGCCGGTATTGGAAGAATTCAGAGATGTATTTCCCGAGGAGTTACCAACGGAGTTACCACCGTTGAGGGATATTCAACATCAGATCGATCTTGTGCCAGGGGCAGTATTACCACACAGACCACATTACAGGATGAGTCCTAAGGAGCATGAGGAACTGAGAAGGCAGGTGGAGGAGTTGTTAGAACAGGGGCGTGTTCAGGAGAGCTTGAGTCCTTGTGCAGTGCCAGCCTTATTAGTACCGAAGAAGGATGGTTCATGGAGAATGTGTACAGACAGTCGGGCTCTAAACAAGATCACTGTGAGATACAGATTTCCTATGCCAAGGTTTGATGATTTGATTGACCAGTTGAGTGGAGCTGATGTGTTCTCAAAGATTGACTTGAAAAGTGGATACCATCAGATTCGTATTAGACCGGGTGATGAGTGGAAGACTGCTTTTAAAACCAGGAAAGGTCTATACGAATGGTTGGTTATGCCGTTTGGCTTATCAAATGCTCCGAGTACTTTTATGAGAGTAATGAACCAGATTTTCAGACCATTCATTGGGAAGTTTGTGGTAGTTTACTTTGACGATATTTTGATCTATAGTGGGAGTATGGAAAAGCATGTTCAGCATTTGCGTGAAGTACTGTTGATTCTACGACAGGAGAAATTTTATGCTGCAACGAAGAAGTGTGTGTTCATGACGCATAGTGTTTTTTTTCTGGGATATGTTCTGTCGAAGGAAGGCATTCAAGTGGAAGCTGTCAGGAGTTGGCCACAACCCAAGACAATTACTGAAGTGAGGAGCTTTCATGGGTTGGTATCTTTTTATCGAAGATTCATTCCGCACTTTAGCAGTGTAATGACACCTGTAACCGATTGCATGAAAGGAAAGAAGTTTGCATGGTCAGAAGAAGCAGGGGTTTCTTTTGAGAAGATCAAGACAATATTGACGTCAGCGCCAATTCTAGTTTTGCCGGATTTTCAGTTGTTGTTTGAGTTACACACTGATGCATCGAAGGTTGGAATTGGTGGGGTTTTGAGTCAGAAGGGAAGACCGGTTTCTTATTTCAGTGAGAAATTGTCTGGAGCTAAGTGGAGATATAACACTTATGATGTGGAATTTTACACAATTGTTCAAGCTGTGAAGCACTGGAGACATTATCTGTTTCAGAAGGAGTTTGTTCTTTATACAGATCACGAAGCTTTGAAGCATTTGCAAGGGCAAGACAAAGTTTCATCTAGGCACGCTTCATGGGTCGCGTATCTACAGCAGTTTAATTTTGTTGTCAAACACAAATCAGGGGTGACGAATCGTGTAGCTGATGCCTTGAGCAGGAAGAATCATTTGTTGACAACGATGAAGGTTGAAGTGACAGGATTTGAAGTATTTCCAGAGTTGTTTGAAGAAGATCCTTACTTTACAAAGATTGTTGAGAAAGTCAAGGATGGGAGTACTGATGAGTTTGTATTGATGGATGGATTCTTATTCAAAGGGAATCAATTGTGCATACCAGAAGGAAGCTTACGAATGAAGATTGTAAAGGAGTTACACGAAGAAGGACATGTTGGACGGGATCGCACGTTGCAGTTAGTCTCTCAGTCCTTCTATTGGCCATCGATGAGGCGGGAAGTTGAAAGGTTTGTGCGTAGATGTCATATTTGTCTAGTTTCGAAAGGGACAGCTACAAATGCTGGGTTGTATATGCCTTTACCTGTTCCTACAAAGCCGTGGGTAGATATAAGCATGGATTTTGTGTTGGGTTTGCCGATGACTCAACGGGGAAATGACTCTATATATGTTGTAGTGGACCGTTTCTCGAAGATGGTACATTTTGTTGCTTGTAAGAAGACGGCGGATGCAGTCCATGTGGCCCAGTTGTTCTTTAGAGAGATATATCGCTTGCATGGTTTACCAGAATCTATAGTTTCCGACAGGGATACCAGATTTCTGAGTCATTTTTGGCTAAGTTTGTGGAAGATGGTGGGAACAAAGTTGAAATTTAGTAGCGCTTATCATCCGCAAACAGATGGACAGACGGAGGTTGTGAACAAATCGTTGGGAAATTTATTACGGTGTCTTGTGAAAGATAATCTGAAGAGTTGGGATGTGAAGTTATGTCAGGCGGAGTTTTCTCATAATCATGCTATCAACCGTAGTACGGGTTTTAGTCCATTTCAGATTGTATATTCAAGCTCGCCAAATGGGCCGTTGGATTTAACAGTAGTACCACAACCGAAGGGGACAGTTAAGCGAGCTGCTGATTTCGTTGATGAGTTAACAGAATGCTATAGATTCGTTCAGGAACGATTGGAGAAGTCAAATGAAAAGTATAAACGATCTGCGGATCTGAAGCGAAGAAGTGTTGAATTTAATGAAGGAGATTCAGTGTATGCTGTATTAACGAAGGATCGTTTTCCAGTGGGAGCATACAATAAACTTAAAGCTCGAAAGATTGGTCTTGTAAAGATTGTGAAGCGGATCAATGAAAACGCTTATAGGTTGGAGCTGCCGAAGGATGTGTAGACTTCTGATGTGTTCAATGTTAAACATCTTATACCTTATTATGGGGATGAATGATCCAAGGGGGAAGAACTTTTAAATTCGAGGACGAATTTTTCCAAACCAGGGGAGGATGATGCAGCCCGGGTTGATGAATTCTTAGGTTACGAGCGACCTAACAAGCTCGAAGGTCGCGTGCGACCTAACTGTGTACGGGATGGTGAGTTAACGAGGAATGGAGATGCAACGTTGCCTCAAATTACCAACTCTTCGAGCCACGACCTAACGGAGCCACGATATAGCAAACTAAGGAACAACGAGTTATGCGAGTTAAGTGAAGGTCACTTGCACAAAGAAACTACGTTGGATTTGGATAGGAAGCGACCTAGTGAGCTGATAAGTCGCTCACGACCTAGTGAGAAGGAAGGTCGTCCAAGCAACCAAACCAGTTATACAAGAAACACGGTAGAGAAGAGCCAAGCGAGTTATGCAGGGAAAGGGGAACCAGCGACCTACGTTAAATCACTCAAATTTAGGTCGCTTGAAGAAATCCATGAGCCGTTTCCTTTAGGTCGCGAACGACCTAGCGACCTACGAGTTAACAAAGAGAACCGAAACTACCTTAAGTCGCTCCAGCCAGGGTAAAAGAGCTACGACCTTGTAACAACCCTAGATTTTTATGTATATTTTAATTTTGACTTTATTTCATTTTGATTTTTTTTAAAACTTTTTTCATTTCAAAAATTTCATTTTTAAATATAAACTTTGATTATTATGTGAATTATAGTTCCAAATGGTATAAATTGAATATTTTCCTGAAATGTTGACTTTGGTCAATTTGGGTCAAACTTTGATTTTTAAATTTCAAATTTAAATATTTAAATTCTTAAATTTTATCTTTTATTATGAAAATATATTAAAATTTAAGAATACTACTTTTCGATTCGTTGAAATCCGATTTATATTGTGAAAGTTATGCTTTTTACAATATTGTATGTAAATTGATTTATTCAATAAAAAAATTGTCTATTTTAATTTATATAAAAAAATATTTTAGTTTTTATATATATGTGTAATATGTTATATTATATATTTTTTGTCTTTTAAATCTTTTTAAAGTGATGTTTGAATTTTTTCAAAAATTTATTGAATTTGTTTTCTATTTTTAAAGGCTAATTTTCATTTTTCTGCTATTTTCTTCATTAAATTATATTTAATTAAAATTTATTTATTCATTTTTATGTATGCATTTTATTTTTATGTTCTTACCTTTATTTATAAATATTTTCAAGTACATAGAAATTTTCCGAAGTTTGTTCCATTTATTTTCATATTTCCAAGACTAGTTTGTATTTTTAAGCTATTTTCTTAATCAAATTATATTTAATTAATATTTATTTATTTATTTTTGTTTATTTACTAAATTTTCGTGTTTTTATCTGTATTTATAAATATATTTCAGTTATAAAAAAATTCCAAAAGAAATAAGAGAAATATGAAGAGTTGTGATCATTGATTTGCTTATGTCCTATTGTATTCACACCTTTTCACATTTCTACCATCACTTTTCATTCAATTGGCTGCCTTAACTCATTCTCTTCAGCTGACCACTCCCATAACATTTCACGTGAACGTTTTCTTTTCAAATCTGAAAAAAAATTCGGCCATTCTCTTTGGGAAAAAGTTTGGTAAATTTTATTTCCTTTTCCATTGTTTTTCTGCTTGTTTATGTTGATTTTGTGCACTTGCCTTCACCTATTTTACTCAGCCCTTGCTCCTCCTTCACCATGGCCACCTCCACCACCACCACATCAGGCTTCCACCACCTCCAGCCCACTGCCCATCCATGGCCATGCACCACTAGTTGATCAAACTCCACCAAAATTGCAATATCCACCTTGAAAATGTGCATAGCCTAGCTTCTTTGCCTTCACCCCCCTCAAACTCCTCCTTGGCCGACCCATACACCACCACCACCTGCCATAGTTGACCCATACACCACTGCCACATCTGTAGCTGACCCTACCAGACCTAGCCATGCCCATATTTGCTTGTGGTTGTGACTTATGTTGCCTTGAATCCACTTGTGTTGCCTTGTAGTTGTAGTTTCATGCACACATACCTTTTGCATCATATTTTCCTATGTATGGCCGACTTGTTGAACCCAAAACCTGATCCAAACCTGATCCAAAACCATCCTATTATAGTGCTTTTGCAGCCCATTGCTGAAGCATATGAGGTTGAAGGCAAGTGCAATTGGTTTGGATTTGATTTGTGCTTGTATATATAAGTTAATTGAATATATGTGAAGTGTTTATTCATGTATATTGTATTGTTTTGTTTAAATGTTTCAAGGGGTATAGCTTTGACTCTCCACTCTCAAAATTGTAGTAGCGTTATCGTGCCTTCGTAGTGTCAGTATTGTTGCTTTGGTAGCGATCTCCAGCTTTGAACAGGTGAGTAAATCTCACCAGACTAATATGTACTTATGTAGTGATAAACTGACATCACCTGAATCTGTAAATGCATATCATCCTGTTATAACGGCTATATTATATTCATATGATGTTCACACCTATATTTACACCTGTTATATCATATGTTACTGTTATTTCATGCTATTCTGTTACTTTCATCAGTTTATCACACTGCAAGTTCCCTGTAGACTAGAATCACTATGGGTTGAAATGATACATACCCAAACGGACTTTAGAATAGGAGAAAATCGTTATGGGCTAAAATGATAGGCCTGAATGATTTTCAATTATTTTCTTTTACTTGGGATTACAGGTTTGAAATGATCAAACCCAGGTTTTCTTTGTAAATTACGGGTTGAAATGATATATTACCCGTATCACTTTACCTAGGCTAGAAAATGAAATATAGACCCGTTGTTAAAATATGTTTTTCTAATTTTTTTAAAATATTCTAGAAATGTAAATATTATAATATTTTGATTATATTTGATTAAAAATGTTTTTTGTAAAGCATTATTGATTTTCTGAAAATTTATAAGTGAAATAAATAAAAGGGTAAAGTTAGAAATCTGAAATGTAAGTTATTTTGGAAATTATAATTTGGTAATAAATGGAATTTAAATTAAATATGAAAATATGATAAATTTATGATATTTTGAATCAAATGAATTTAAAATGATTTTTTAATACATTAAGGATTTTTGAATAAAGTTAAATGTGAAATGAATGAATATTTATGTTGAAATTTTGAAATATAACTAAAATTGGAAATTTGTGAATTTGGCTTAAAAGTGAATTTTAAGTTAAGTAAATAAAAATGAAATTAAGTTATATTTGAAAATTTTAAACTTAAGTGTTAAGGTAAATTTAATTTAATGAATTTGAAATTTTATGTTGGAATTTAATAAGTGAATTATTATTAAATTTTGATTTTTAAATGGAGATTTAACTTTATAAAATCATGAATATAAGGGTATTTGAATGATTGTTTTAAAAGTGAAATTATATGATTTTATAAGTTAAAAATGATTCAAATAAAAATATAATTATTTGTGAAATTATACTGAATATTTGAAGTTAATTAACTGCATTTCAGAAATGCTATTAATTCTAATGTAAATGATAACACAACACTTGTAAATGCTGTAGTTGATAATAATGAACCAAATGGCTAAGTTTAATTAAAGGCTATCATAGCATTTTTGTAAATGTTATAATTGTTGAATTTAACTAAGTTTTATTTGAAACTAATGTAACCCTATCATAACATTTTTTTATGCTATCCTTTGTTAAATTGAAATGTTTTGAATGTAACTTTCTGTAGCAATTTCTAAATGCTACGAAAGTTGAATTTTCATCTGTTTTAATAAATTAAGTGGATAAATGAATTTTGAAAGACTAAAATTTTGTAAATTTAATAATTTAATTATTAAATATAATAACTTCATTTTATGATTTAAAATGAAGTAATTTGTTTTGAAATATAAACTATTTTGAAATGTGTTTTGTAATGGTATTTAAATTAAATAAAAATGAATGTGGTTTGGAAGATATTATATTTTTGATATTTTGAAATGGATTTTGAATGATATTGAATTTTGAAATGATATTTTATTTTGAAGTATAAAATACCATTTTGAAATTTTAACCACAGGATGTATTTAATTTATAGTTTAACTGATTCTTAAAGGATGGGCGATCCCAAGCATCCTTTAAGTTATTTTGTATTTCTACTACAGTTCACTTGAGTTGGTTTACATTATATAAGTATATATTGTCCTGACTCGAGTGTTTTGTGTTTAACTTTACGCTTGGGTCAGCCTGAGTATTCACAGCGTTGGATTCTCTTTCTGGAGCTGGTCTTTGCTAGAGTTTCTGCTTATCTACATTTATATCTACTCTCTGTTTCAGCTGTTCTAGTTTATCTCATGTATTAGTGAACTTCTATGTATTTGGGATTTCTATTATGTTGTTTTCAGACTGTATTATGTATTTGGTTTGAGACTCTGCCGTAGTAGCTTCATGAACTACTATGTATTTTATATTCCGCTGCGAGGTATTTTGTTTGTTCTATGCCAGTGATTCTGTGATTGTATTTCATTTGCTCAAAATTTATTTACAATGCGGTATTTCGAGCAATTCAAGTCCGACATCTGCGGCTGTGAATGGCTGAAAATATCGGGTTGTTATAGACCTAGTGTGTTAGGTCGCGAAGTTGGATAGGTCGTTTGCTGTATTCTTGTGTTGCATTATACTTAAGTCGTTTATATATAGGTCGTAGGTCGGCCAGTGTTCGGTCGTTGTGTTCTATTTTTAGGTCGCGTGGAGGCGTTGAGATGTACATATGTTGTAGGATCGTTTGTGGATAAGTCGTTCGTGTAGTAATACTGTAAGGTCGTGCATGTTTTTAGCTCGCGTGTGTTGTAACTTTCTTAACTCGTATGGGCTGTGTTGTTGTAATAAGTTAGGCGGCTAACAACCTTGTTTAGGTCGAAGGTCGCGTAGCGACTTATGTAAGATCGGGGAACTGTGTTGTTGATTAAGTTGTAGCCTATAGATAGGCGTGTTGTGTTATTGTAACGGTTGTTGATTTTTGAATGAAACTTTGTTTGAGTGCTTTGTGCCTCTTTGAAATTGGTAGTTGAGTGTGATCTCCTATCTCCACTTTCGGTTATTCGAGTGCGCTCGAGTCAACGATTGTTGAAGCCAATTCACGATATCAAGTGCGCTTGATCAACGTTTGAAGAATTGTAGATCTTCTTTCACGGTATCGTGCGCGATCAACGTGTCAAAGATAGCTAGAATTCGGTATCTTTGTGATCAACGAATTTGGGCATTTCAGTATTTTCAAACCATCGATTGTTACTTTCATCGTTGTTTCCATTTTCTATTATATCCGCTGCGTCAATGTGCTATGAGAGCTCTTTGATAGGTTGGGAAGGATCAGGATGATGTCATATTCAGTACTATCTATAGTCAAGGTAAGCCGGCTCTGTGTTAGTAGAGGACCATTTGTTGGTGCCTCGGTGCATTTTCTAGAGATGTACTGTTAGAAGGTAGTCTCTTAACTTGTCATTGTACGAAATCCATTCTTTAATACGAACCTCTACAGTTTTAGTTGTAGAACCTAATATGCTGGAATTTAATAATGTAATAATTTCAGCTAAGATTATATATATATGAAAGAATTTACAAAGAATGTCCGTTTTAAAGCCAAATATTGATTTAGTAATTAATATAAAAATTGGGATTAATTTGTGAATAAATTTGAAAATTTCAAAACAAATAAGATATATATTGTTTGTATGTATATGTATATAGATTGTAATTTGAAATTGAATATAAAATTTGAAAATAAATATCTTAGAAAAATAATTTAGATTTAAAAATAATATATGTGATTATTTATTTATGCATGATTTAGTTTTAAATCATTTTCTTTTTAAATTGTACATATATATAAATAAAGGAAATGTATTTATAAAAAGAGAAAATATAATTAAAAAATAATAATATAAGAATATAAATACACATATTAATACAAATAAATGCATTATAATATATATATATATATATATATAAATTATATAAAAACATTATTTACATGAAAATGACAAATGTGAGTATATTAACACATAGTTTAGTAAGTGTTAAATTATAATATAAAAGATAACAAGTGTTAACTTAATTAACATGCATTTTTATAAGTGTCTTAATTTTTCTTTTATTTTTAAAATTTATAAATAAGAGTAAATCAAGACTATATATTTCTACCTCTTCTACCTTTATCATTTTCTTTTTATGTTCAAAACATAAAAGAAAGTACAAACTAGAAAATTTAAAACAAACCAAACCTGAAACAAAAGAAAACAAATAAATCTAATCAAAATATCAAACAAGATCAAGTTCAAATACATTTTCTAGTTGCAAGAATTCAAAGATCAAAATAATTTCCAAATTTCAGTTTTCAAAGATCAACTCAGTTTCAATCAAGCAAGATCAACCTAGTTTTCAAATTCGAAAACAACTTCCTGGCTCCTTTTCTGTTCAAATCAAAACAAGTGAGTAAACTATGGTTTTAAAGCTTGAATCTAGGTTGAATCTTAATGCATGTGATAAAAAATAAATATAATGTTGTGAGAAGTGATTGTATGTATCTAAATATGCCTGCATATATGTATACATGTAAAAGATTTTGTGCATGTCTGTTGTCCAGGCATCTTCATCTCTGTTCCAGGTTTCCAGTATTTAAACGTGTTCGAAATCCAAATTCTCTTCCTATGATTCTTGTTAGGCTCTACGATCTAAATGAAACATGTTTGTAAAATCAAGACCTAAATTTAAAAAATATTTTTGAGAATAATTGGTTTAGGTTTATCTGGAAATTGAAATATACAATGAAGAACTTTAAAAACATGTTAAATTCGAATCTCATAATTTATTGATTCACCTACACCAACCTGTCCGTCTTCATAAACCATGAATTTAAGAGTTGAATCAAGGATTTTAGTTTCTATCGATTGGGGAATTCGGGGTTGAACGTGAAATGGGTTTTTGGCAATTTACGACGATCAAAGCAAGATGGGTGATTGGGGTTGGTTCTGGAGGTCTCTAGGAGGTTGTCGAGCTCGGAAAAAATGATCAGAGATTTTTTCGATCATCGTGGCGACGGCACGGCAAGGTTTTAGGGTTTAAACCTATTTTTTGGTGGTGGTTGGACATTGAGTTGTTGCAGCTTCGTCAGTGAGCTGGAGTTGATCGCACCGGTGGGAATCGAAGCGTAGGAGTTAGGCGGAGCTTTGGTTGGAGTTTCGTGGTCACTGGTGGCTTGAGGCGGCGGGTCGAGGCATTTCTTTATCGATCATTTTGGTTCAGATCGGTGCTGGTTATCTTGATCTCGAGTTCGTCGAACTAGGTGGTATGAGAGATTAAGTAGATGATCGTAGACTTGTGGAAGGCGATGAGGTGGATTGGAGTTCGTCGGAGCTCTGGTGCACGTGCACGAGGAAGTTTTGTATCTAGGTTTGTTATGGATTTGGGAAGAAAAGTTTTGCGTCGAGGTCGAACTCGAAGTCGGACGAGTTTGTCTCGAAGAAAACGGGGAAGCAAGTTGCCTATGGTTTGGCTGGAGCATTTTTAAATTTTGCTCGGGTTTTGTTATGATAGTAAGTTTTGAATAAAAGAATATAACAAGTTTGAAAATTTTAAACTAAGTAAAGTACAAAAAATCCTTTCTTAACAAATTCTTTGATACAAAATGAGTTTATTTAAGTTTGGTATTGATTAAAGGTTTGAAAATAAATTATTTTTAAATTAATCAAGTTTAAAAGTGTTTATATATATGTAACCTTTATTTTAATAGTCCATTTTAAATAAAATTAATAATGAAACCAAGGAGTTAATTTAAAAAATGAAATGTTTTCAAATCATTAATCCAACTAAAGGTCTTAAGCTAATTAATGTGTTAATGATGATTTATTTCCAAAGGTTATTAAATAAGGATTAAATGATAATTGAAATAATAAAGATAAATGGTTTATCTTTTAATTGATTAAAATCTTAAGTAATTAAAGATTAATTAATTAATGACAGTAAATAAAGATTAATTAATTAATTAATTGATGATTAAAGGTTAATTAATTAATGATTAAAAGGTTAGTTAAATAATGATTAAAGAAAATCAAATAATGATTAAAGATTAATTAATAAATAATTAAGATTAGTTAATCAATAATTAAGGATTGGTTAATTAAAAATTAAGATAATTAATCATTAATTAAGGATAATTAATGAAAGTAATTATGTGATTAATTGATTAAAAATTAATTAAAATGATTTGTAATTACTTAATGATTAATTAATCTTGCTTATAGATGATTGGTTTATTATTGAATGCCTTGGATTGGTTGATATCTCTGATATGTGATTGTGATACTTTGTGATATAATTGCATTGTGTTGAACTATGACATTTGTGATATATTACCGTGTGAATGTGAAAACAACTTGGCCTGTAAACGACATTTGAATTTCGATGCGACAAGGGGTCGGATTCCAAATGGTTATCCGAAACTCACATCGAATCTTAATGGTGAATCTTTAGTGACTTATATATCCACGTGTTTTTAAAATAAGCGCTTCTTATTCGGTTAAGCCAGGAGAGGACATTATGTCATAAAACCCATTCCAAATAATGGTACGATGAAATGGGAGTGCATTTGAAGATGATGGTTGAAGACCGGGTATTTACGAGAACAAAAGGATCACCTGTCGATTGTCTCTGCACTGAGTTGCTTCGGTATAGAGATCTCCATATGTGATGGGGAGTCCGGTTGGAATTGTGGATACCCGGATTTGCAAGGGCTTCTTTCTTTATTAGATGAAGTGCCTTCGATTCCGTTCAGACTCAGGATGGACTTGTATGGATGTATGTTTGACATTATACTTTGAGATGTAAAGCTGATTTCTATCAAATACATTTCTGTTTGGTGTCAGAATTTATTCCCTTAGCTTAAGATCCTTCTCTGAGACGTACGAGCTCAGTGGTTATGTAGTTGATGGTTATTAGTGATATATTCCCAACTTGGTAATGTGGCATGCTAAGTGCTTATTATTTATTGATCGAAGCATGGATTTTGTGAAAAGCGTAGCTTTGTGGGACGATACTTCATCGAACCTCACACTCCGGAAATGGTCGAAACAGAAAGGATGTGGCAAGGTTACGGGGGTCACGCCCCTTAGGGTATGTGCCTTTCCTTCTGGATAAAAAGTGGTATTCCGGTATGGAGCCCAGATACTTAACTTATGTGGTTGTTGGTTGTTGTTGTTGTGGCCCCGGATAAAGGTCGGTTACGACCGGGGAATGGCATACTTGTGACAATTAGTTACCTAGTTATAGAGGTAACCCGGCCTTGTGTTGGCAGAGATCCGGCTAGGTTCTCGGGACGTCCCTCCGAAGGCGTACCCATTCGAAAAGGAAGTTCCTTCGCCCGACCATTTGTTGGAAATCCAATCACTCAATACGAGCCCTTTACATTTTCAGTTGTATAACCTGCTATTCTTAAATGGTAGCTATAGTAGGCATAATATAATGGTACCTATGGTGGCTAAGATTAATATTATACTTTCAAAATGTTTTTTTTCACACTATGCACTAATAATAATATCAAAAACGTTTTTTACGTATCAAACATGTTTGACTATCATAAGGAGAAATCCCCTCAAGTGTGCGATTGCATTATGTGTGTGCCGAGAGGCCTTATGGTAGTTTCATTTTCCAAAGCATAAACAGATTTATTTTTGCAAATTATTTTTGTTTTCAACAACTGTTTTTGTTTACTCATACCTGTCCCATGACTGACCCGGAGTTTATTGTTCCCTTTTCTAAACTTTGGGTGCCCATAATTTTCCACACGGGCAGCTTAGAGTCAGATTAGCCGTGTTTAAGAGCTAGTTCAGATTTGAATCTAGAAGTTTTTTGGAGTCTTTGATTGGTAGCTGTAGGATTTTGGAAGCATTTGGGTTGGAAGTCTTTTGGAGCTTTGAAGTTTGGATTGAAGGTGCTTATGTTGGATTCTTTTGAAGACTCTATTGTTTCTCCGCTGTGTTGTTATTGTTTTGTTGTTGTATCTTGTATAACACTCTGATGTTGGTGTTCGTGTGTTGTATCAATGTTGTATCTATGTTATTTATCAATTAAATTAATTTTGTTTCCGTTGGGTTGTATTCATCTAATGTTGTTATAAGCTCCAGCGAACTGGAGTTCGACGTTTGAATCTCCGGCATTTGAATACAAGTGAGGTAGTGGATGTCGATTTTCGAACGCTGGATTTCAGGTCGTCACAAGTGGTATCAGAGCTAAAGGTTGAGTAAGAACTTTAGCTGTATAACACATTAGGTGACTTTTTAGAGATAGGGTTAGAAATACCCTAGAATGAGTATATCCCTAAGATATCTCGTCCGTATGCATAAATCAAGTTTTCTTACTATTTACAAATAGTGAGAATGAGCGCGAGAAGAGGACGAGGTAAGGGACATGGAAGTACCACTACAACTGGTCAAGACCCTGCAACAACAGCAGCTCTTCCTATCCAACCTAAGCGGAACCTGGCAGATCTATATCGAAGTTTCTCAAGACTTCGGGGAAAGCCATTCACAGGAAAAGAAACTATTATCGAAGCACAAGCCTGGATTCGATCATGCGAAAGGATTTTCAAAGGATTGAAGTTGGAGGATGACCAAAAGCGGTTGATAGCTTCTTGGCAGCTCCAGGAAGAGGCTTTAGCATGGTGGGAGACTATTACATTGGCTGAGCCGGAGGATGAATTTACTTGGAATCGATTCAAGGAAGTGTTTGAGAAGCGTTATATGCCGTCTGCTGGTATCTCCAAGATGTACCAGGAGTTTACCGATTTGAAGCAAGGGAGTTTATCTTTTGAAGAGTACTTGAACAAGTTTAGTGAGCTATCTCGATTTAGTCCGGAGTTGGTGTATAACCCCTGAAGAAGAATGAAATATTTATTCGAGGGATGAACAAGAAGTTCCATAAGAGAATGACAACCCATGTGAAAGAATCTTTTTCTAACTTGATAGATATGGGTTATAGATACGCTATCCTAGATAAGAAGGAAATTTCAGAGGAGAAAGGAAGTTCAAGCAATCCGAATTGGAAGCAAAAAAAGTTTGGAAGAAAGAAACTATGGCAAGGCAAAGAAAAGAAGAATAATCAGGAGAACCAGGCGAAGGATGTTACTTGTTTCAACTGTTTGGAGAAGGGACATTACTCAAGTAGATGCAAGAAGCGTGAGAAACAAGGAAAGAAGGATCAACCTATAAAGATAAGTCAAGGAGCCAGGGAATGTTATTACTGTCATAAACCTAAACACGTAGTTAAAGAGTGCATGGAAATGAAGCAGGCTCAAGTAGCGAAGGTGTATGCGATCAAGGATGACCCCTCAACCTCAAGAGCGGATAAAGGAAAAGGAGTTTTAGAAGGTAACCTTCGTATTTATGATAAAGTTCTTAGAGTTCTATTCGACACGGGAGCCGCACATAGCTTTATTTCCATGAAACCGTAAACGAATTAAAACTTGAACCTGAATTCGTAGACGAACCCACTTGCGTGAAGAATCCGGTTGGTGGCCCTGCGAATCTTTGTCTATGTTGTACAAAAGTTCTTATCTCATATTCTCTTCATCAGTTTTCTATCAACCTTTTCGTTCTCGACTTTAACGATTTTGAAATATTACTTAGAATGAACTGGCTAACCAAATATGAAGCTAAATTATATTGTAACAATCGAACGATTTCGGTTAGAAACAAATTTGGGAATTTCATTGTGATTTCTTGTGAGGATTCGAGTCAAAAGAGGAATAAGCTAATGTATAACTTGGGATATCCCGAACCTAGTTTGGAATCTATATCTATTGTCCGGGAATTTCCGGACGTATTCGAAGAAGTTAAATCTTTGCCTCCACATAGGTAAATTGAATTCAGAATCGACTTGGTTTCATGCAAGTCGCAGGATGGCACCAAGGGAAAGAATAGAGCTAGTCAAGAAAACCTGAGATTTGCTGGAGAAAGGATTAATACGTCCTAGTTGTTCCAGTTGGGGTTCAGCTGTGGTGTTTATAGCCAAGTCCGATGGATCTCTGAGATTGTGCATGGACTACTGTGATCTCAATAAATTAATACTTAAAAATAATTTTCCTTTGCCCAGAATCGACGACCTGTTCGATCAGTTGCATGGCGCTCGATTCTTTTCAAAGATGGATCTAGCCCAAGGATTCCATCAGCTAAGAATTGCTGAAGACTATATCCATTAACTACTTTCATGGGTCCTGACACGTTCAACGAATGGTTAGTTATGCATCTCAGACTAACCAATGCTCCCGCATAGTTCTTAGACTTGATGACCCGATTATTCCGAGAAGTGTTGAATTAATTCGTTCTTGTGTTTATTGATGATACTCTAACCTACTCCAAAACCGAAGAAGAGCATGCTGAACACTTGAGAATTGTTTTGAAAATATTGAGGAAGAACATTCTATTTTCCAAATTTTCTAAATGTCATTTTTGGGTCAAGGAAGTTAGATTTCTCGGACATATTGTCACAGAAGAAGGAATTTCTGTAGACCCTAGCAAGGTTTTGGCTATTCTAGACTGAAAGTAATCCACAACTCCAAAAGAAGTCAAAAAATTTCTGAGATTAGCTGCATACTACAGAAAGTTTTTCCAAGATTTCTCCAAGTTTGCCAGTCCGTTAACTTAGCTGACTATGAAGAATGCTAAATTTGATTGGACTTCGAAGTGCAAGGAAGCATTCCAGGAGTTGAAAAGAAGATTAACCACTGCTCCCGTTGTTGCTATTATTAAGGAGAATCAAGATTTATCTATCTACATAGATGCGTGTGGTGAAGGTGTGGGTGTTGTTCTAATGCAAGAGGGTAGAGTGATTGCCTACGCGAGTAGATAATCGTGACTACATGAGAAAAAAACACCCGACCACGATCTTGAGCTCTTGGCTGTTATTTTTGCTTTGAAAATCTGGCATCATTATCATTAAGGTGAAAAATTTGAATTGTTCTCAGACCATAAAATCTTTGAAATACCTCTTTACCCAGAAGGATTTGAATCTAAGGCAGCAAAGTTGGTTGGAATTCCTAGCTTCATATGACTGGATATTCTGTATACGCTTGGAAAAGCCAACGTGGTAGCCAATGCTTTAAGTAGAAGACATGGTTCTTGCTTATCTTGTTGTCACTCCTACTATTCTTAAGAAGATCGCAAGTAAGCAAAAAGAAGGCAAGTTACTTCTAGAAATTTATAGGAGAATTCGTCGAGGTGAAAATTCCAGCTTTAAAGTCGATAAGAATAGAATTGAAAGACTGAAGGCAGGATGTGTGTTCCAGATATCCCAGATCTCAAACGAGAAGTTTTGGACGAATGTCACAAGTCCAAACTTAGTATCCATCCAGGGGTTAGTAAGATGTATCGAGATATTAAAAGGACTTTCTGTTGGAAAACAATGTAGGGAGATATATCTATTTATGTTAGTCGATATGCAACTTGTCATCAAATAAAGAGTGATCAGATGAAGATGCGGGTTTACTTCAACCATTGGAAGTGCCAAGTGGAAATAGGATCAAGTGTCTATGGATTTCATAGATGATTTGCCACGAACTCAAAAGGGTAATGAGGAGATTTGGGTTATCGTGGATCTTCTAACCAAGACTCCCCACTTTGTCCCAGTGAAATCCACCTGAACAGCAGCGAGTTTGGCAGAATTGTATGTGAAAGAGATCGTTCGTTTCCATGAAATACCGAGTAGTATAGTGAGTGACCGTGACCCGACCTTCACTAGCAGATTTTGGGAGGCATTTCAAGCCACACTAGGAACCAAGTTGAACTTTAGTATTGCTTACCACTTGTAGTCTGATGGGCAAACGGAAAGAATAAATCAAATCTTGGAAGATCTTTTGCGTGCTTGTATTCTTGATTTTGGCGGTTTTTGGGAGGACCATTTTCATATGGTTGAATTTTCATATAATAATAGTTATCAAGCCAGTATTAGAATGGCTCCATTCGAAGCATTGTATGGGCGTCCTTGTAGATCACCTGCGTGTTAGATTGAGTTAGGTGATAGGCTTGTTCTTGGACCAGATGTGATAAAGGAAGCTACTGGGAAGGTTGATTTTATTCGAAAGAAATTGAAAACTGCTCAAAGTCGACAGAAAAACTATGCTGACCGCAAGAGAAGAACTTTAGAATTCCAAGATGGAGATTCTGTTTTCTTAAAGGTTTCTCCAATGCGTGGAGTGTTGAGATTTGTAAAGACTGGTAAGCTGGCACCGCGATATATATGTCCTCCTATACTTGAGAGAATTGGTCCTTTGGCTTATCGTGTGCAGTTACCCAATTGGCTAACTGGCGTACATGATATGTTTCATGTTTCACACCTTCGGAAATATGTAAACGATCCAGACTGTATCATTGAGGAAGCCGCTTAGCAGGATTTAGAAATCACACTAAATTTGGCAGTGAAAAGAGAACCATTAAAATTATTGACCGAGATGAAAAGCAGTTGAGAAATAAAGCGGTAAAATCGGTAAAAGTTCAATGGAGTGGTGATCCAAATGATTGTACTTGGAAAACAAAGGATAGATTGTAGAAATCCTATCCTAATTGTAGAGTGGATATTCCGGCTTGATTGGTAAGCCATTTCTCTATCTTTTATGTGTTCTTATGTTCTTTGTTTGCGTCTCTCTCTCTTTCAATTTTCGAGGATGAAATTTTCTTGAGGGGGGAAATCTGTAACATCCCCTTTTTGAGCCAAATATTAATTTAGTAATTAATATAAAAATTGCGATTAGTTTGTGAATAAATTTGAAAATTTCAAAACAAATAAGATATATATTGTTTATATGTATATGTATATAGATTGTAATTGAAATTGAATTTAAAATTTAAAAATAAATATCATAGAAAAATAATTTGGATTTGAAAATAATATATGCGATTATTTATTTATGTATGATTTAGTTTTAAGTCATTTTCTTTTTAAATTATATTTATATAAATAAAGGAAATGTATTTATAAAAACAGAAAATACAATTTAAAAAAATAATATAAGAATATAAATACACATATTAATGCAAACTAAATGAATTATAATATATATATATAAATTATATAAAAACGTTATTTACATGAAAATGACAAATGTGAGTATATTAACACATAGTTTAACAAGTGTTAAGTTATAATATAAAAGATAACAAGTGTTAACTTAATTAACATGCATTTTTACAAGTGTCTTAAATTTTCTTTTACTTTTAAAATTTACGAATAAGAGAAAATCAAGACTATATATTTCTACCCTCCTACCTTTCTCATTTTCTTGTTTATGTTCAAAACTTAAAAGAAAGTACAAACCAAAAAATTTAAAACGATCCAAACCTGAAACAAAAGAAAAAAATTAAATCAGATCAAAATATCTAACAAGATCAAGTTCAGATACATTTTCCAGTTGCAAGAATTCAAAGATCAAAACAATTTCCAAGTTTCAGTTTTCAAAAGATTAACTCAGTTTTAATCAAGCAAGATCAACCCAGTTTTCAAATTCAAAAACAACTTCCATGCTCCTTCTCTGTTCAAATCAAAACAGGTGAGTAAACTATGGTTTTAAAGCTTGAATCTGGGTTGAGTCTTGATGCATGTGATAAATGATAAATATAATGTTGTGAGAAGTGATTGCATGTATCTAAATATGCCTTATGTATATGTATATATGTAAAAGATTTTGTGCACGTCTGTTGTCCAGGCATCTTCATCTTTGTTCCAGGTTTCCAGTATTTAAACCTGTTCGAAATCCAAATTCTCTTCCTATGATTCTTGTTAGGCTCTACGATCTAAATGAAACATGTTTGTAAAATCAAGACCTAAATTTAAAAAATATTTTTGAGAATAATTGGTTTAGGTTTATCTGGAAAATAAATATACAGTGAAGAACTTTAAAAACATGTTAAATTCAAATCTCATAATTTATTGATTCACCTACACCAACCTATTCGTCTTTATAAACCATGAATTTTAAGAGTTGAATCAAGAATTTTTGTTTCGTATCGATTGGGGAATTCGGGGTTGAACGTGAAATGAGTTTTGGCAACTCACGGCGATTGAAGAAAAATAGGTGATTGGGGTTGCTTTTGGAGGTGTCTGGGAGGTTGTCGAGCTCGGGAAAAATGATCGGAGATTTTTCCGATCATTATTGCGATGACACGTCGAGGTTTTAGGGTTTAAACCTAGTTTTTTTGGTGGTTGGATATCTAGTTGCTGCAGCTTCGTCAGTGAGCCGAAGTTGATGCACCGGTGGGAATCGAAGCGTAGGAGTTAGGCGGAGCTTTGGTCGAAGTTTCATGGTCGCTGGTGGCTTGAGGCGGTGGATCGAGGCATTTCTTTGTCGATCATTTTAGTTTAGATGGGTGCTGGTTATCTCGATCTCGAGTTCGTCGTTAGTTCGTCGATTTGGGTGGTTTGAGAGATTGGGTAAATGATCGTAGACTTGTGGAAGGTGGCAAGGTCGACTGGAGTTCGTCGGAGCTCTGGTGCACGTGCACGAGGAAGTTTTGTGTCTGGGTTTGTTATGGATTTGGGAAGAAAAGTTTTGCCTCAGGGTCGAACTCAAAGTCGAATGAGTTTGTCTCGAAGAAAACGGGGAAGCGAGTTGCCTAGGGTTTGGCTCGAGCATTTTTAAATTTGGCTCGTGTTTTTTTATGATAGCAAGTTTTGAATAAAAGAATATAACAAGTTTGAAAATTTTAAACTAAATCAAGTTTAAAAAAATCCTTTCTTAACAAATTCTTTGATACAAAATGAGTTTATTTAAGTTTGGTATTAATTAAAGGTTTGAAAATAAATTATTTTTATATTAATCAAGTTTAAAAGCGTTTACATATATATATAAC
This sequence comes from Allium cepa, assembly GCA_030765085.1. NCBI lineage: Eukaryota > Viridiplantae > Streptophyta > Magnoliopsida > Asparagales > Amaryllidaceae > Allium > Allium cepa. The sequence continues at coordinate 770,437,688 of CM060932.1, forward strand.
CTTTGTTTTAAAGTCCATTTTAAATAAAATTAATAATGCAACGAAGGAGTTAATTAAGAAAATGAAATGTTTTCAAATCATTAATCCAACTTAAGGGTCTTAAGCTAATCAATGTGTTAATGATGATTTATTTCCAAAGGTTATTAACTACTGTAACGGCCCGCCTTTTTGGACAGTTTTAAACCGACGATCAAATACACATGTCGATTCCAAACCATTAAAAGGGCAGATAGTTATTGGGGTAATTAAGAAAAGAAAAGGAAGGGAAATAAAGAAAATGAAACAACACAGAATCTCACAGCGGAAGGCTAAAGTATAATAATAAAATAACAGTTCATGAAGCTGTTAATTAAATGAATACATTTGAAATGAATACATTTGATTATTATTATACAACATTTATCAGAGTTACATACACAACAAATATCATACAACAATGCAGCGGAATGGAATGAATATAATAGTAGTAGATAATATACCAAATCTTCGTCTCCGTCCTCCAAGGAAATGATCTTCAACCTAAACTGAAAACTCAGGACTGACCCGAGCGTAATGAAAAGACAAAACACTCGAGTCAGGACTAAATATCCTTATGAAAGTTAAATCAATCGTAAATAAATATGAGTGTAACGGCGTCGGAGATGTTTACGGGGTTTGACATCTCCTATCCAGTGTCATCGTGCGTGCAATAACTTAAGAGATGTTACAGGATTTTCCATCTCTCAAGGATCCGTTAAACTATCTACTATGTAGTAATATACGCTAAGTAGATAATGTCTATCAGTAATATAAAGTATCAAAATAGTGTTAAGGCGTTACCATAATCCCCCTTAACACATTTTTATATTCCCAAAAGCATATACAAGACCGTAGTTTCCCCAAAACCGGAAGTCACCAGAGGGCAATCCATATACTCAAGGTACAAATCAAAACGTAGTGGTCGCGAATAGGATAATCAGTATGACAAGGTACATGAGGCAATACCAACTAGGATACTAGTAGTTGCGTGATCCGGACTGATGTTGGGCATAGCCAGCAGCTACCCCAACACCGCGAAACAACACTCCCAAATCAAGGGGTGCACCCAAATCGCATCACAAATGTAATAGATATGGTATCGAAGAAGTGTGTCCGCTAGAGGTGGCGAACCTCAATGGCCCGGCGCGGCTCCTGTTTTAGTCATGTCAGGGGTCATCCAATAATCGTTCTCTTTCTTCAGTCAACGCGTTCACCAAACCATCCACTTCATTCTGGATCAACACTCCGCGTATAATAGTTATTAAAGTGGTTTTCGGTATCGACAGAGAGTATGTCCATATCCGATCCCGGTCTCTTTAATAACTACGTATTATTACACCGTTGGCTCTTTTACATTTCAAATCGATTCATAATTGATATCAAAATATCATGTTCGCTTTAAAAATCAAATCCATTTCAAATATCATTTTATATCGCTTTTACATAGTAATATTCAAAGCCCGAATTAAGGTTAAATCTTTAAACAAATCAATTTTCGAATTTAAATCAAATCCCAATTTTTAAATTTCAAAGTCTCGACTTATATTATTTAACAATTTCTTTTAACCAAATTTATTTCAACATTCCAAACCCAAATTTCGATAAATTCGATTTCTATAAATTTATGTCTATTTATAACTTTTAAACAAAACATATAAATAAATTTCAAATCGACGATTTTAAAATTATTGATTTAGCCAATTCGGTGTCCGTATATAATTTTCTATCCTATGGCCAAGTAATTATTTATTTCAATTAAATGTCAGGGATGAGCATATATTACTTAAATTAAATCACAGTATCATATGTATGCATAACAGGATATATATAAGCAAATAAACATCCAAACATTCAAACATCAACCAATAACATCCATCGAAATACATCGTCCAATAGGCAATACAATTCAAGGCAATTTCATAGTTATCGATGTCGGGTGATTAAATTGCAATTCAATTTCAATTTCAATTTAACTGTCAAATTTAAACTTCAACGATTAATTCGAATGACAATCTATATGGCCATTAAATTTTTATCAAACAACGACAAATAAAATCATAACACTACATAATGACAAATTTAACTAGCATAAAGATATTCAGTACGTTGTGAGCGTTATAAAACACTCACATTGATTTTACGATTTTAAATCAAATCGAACGACGTTCGATTTAACCCAAAATTTTCTCTAGCTCCAAACGATTCCAATCCAACTCCATAGCGTAGTGCTCGTCCACACGATTCCAACGCAAAAAGTTTCATCCGAATCCGACCTTGCAGCAAAGAGATACATAATTTTGAAGTTACACGAATTATAATATAAATATTTACATATCAATTTTTATTTAAACCCCAGATTAAATCACTACCGCACAATCCCCTTCAACAAGATCTGGCCGCACATGCTATCTTCCTCTCTATCACGTTCGCGTACAGGCAACCAAACCCATCACGCACGCGACTAGGGCATAGGGCCGCAACCACCACGCTACCCTAAACTCCATCATACCCCTGCCAAATCAAAGCCCTCCTCGCGAGCCACCCACGCGCCAAGTTTCATCCCGCCATTCGCCGTCGTTTGCACGCAATCCAAGGAAATACGTACACACTTCCATGTCAGATCTGGACGAATCCATGAAGAAATAGCATACATCAACCGTACGGATTTGAAGAGCTCGTCGAGATCTACACTTTTGCTTTTGGAATTTTTTGATTTCGTTGAACGGATTGAGAGATATTAACGAAAGAAGTTCGAGCAATTCTGGCCTTCGAAAATAGGTGGCGGCCATGATTTAGAATTAGGGTTTCTGGATTAGAATAATAATAAAACTGTCTCGGTTTGCGTGCGTATTTATATAGGTAGGTCCAAAATCATCCGAACTCCAATCGAGACGTGCCGCCAGGCGTTTATAAGGTTTTACCCCCATTCCGGACGCAATGGAACTAGTTTCAAGGCCTAATTCGATCATATGTGAGAGTTACGGAAATAAACGATCAATTTTAAATCAAACCGATTAAACGATTTTCTATGCGTTTTGGCTTGCCCCGGACAAACGGTAAATCCGTTTGACTTGAAATTTGAAATCTTACAATAATATCACATTACGGATCCAATGAAACTAGTTTCGTCGAAATCCGAGACCGTTTGAAAAATGACTATTTTAACTCGCCAAATTAATATTTAAACAATTTCAACGCGTTTCGAGCTGCCACGGTCAAACGACAACTCCGATTGCTACGAAAATTGAAATCCGATAATAACTAACTATTACGGATCCAATGGAGCTAGTTTTGTCCAATTCTGAGACTGTTCAAAAATTGGCTATTTTCCAATCGAAAATTAAATATTAAAATATTCAATTTTCACAAATAAATTTTAAATTCAGTTTTAAAAGTTCTATAACATCACTATAACTCCAATATGATAAAATAAAATTTTACAAATCATTTTTAATCATATTAAACCCGTTATTCAATTTATCCAATAAATTCCAGTTTTAAAATCTTATTAACTCTATTAAAATCCAAATATAACTTACATTCATTTTGGAAACCAATTTGAATCATATTAAATCAAATTTCAAATATTCACTCTATTTTCAAATATTAAATTTCAATATCCAATTAATCATATCAAATTCGAAATTTAATTTATTCAAACATTCGTAATATTAAATTTAACAAATTTGATTATTCTTAAATCACTATCCTTTGAAATATTCAAAACGAACTTATAAAATTTAACTTTTGAAACGAGTTAAAATTTTAGAACAACTATTTCCATTATACGGTTATTCAAATCCCCATTATTAAATTGTTCAATAATTTCCAAATATTTAATTTAAACAATTTACCTGTTCAATATTCAATATTTGATTCCAAATAGATTTTACTTATCAATCAATTACTCTATTATACCCAATGAATTCAACATTTATTATCCTATTCAACTATTGATTGCAAAGGCATTCACTAAGTAGCTTTATTTTTCATTACTTGGATAATTATCGTTGCAATTCATTCCAGTTATTATTATTCCAAATGAATTACAAATTTTTTTCTAACATTAAATCACGAAATCTTATTAAATTAGCTATTTTAATTATCGAAAATTTACGGGTCGTTACACTCTCCCCCACTCAAAACTTTCCGTCCCCGAAAAGGAAAAAGAAGGGAAAAAGAACTAAGTATAGAATTCAACATTTGATATATTTTTATTCAAAATTATCCACTTATAAAACAATGAAATTCCATTCATAAAGTCATAACTACGCTTCCACTAAGTTACTCCAAACGGCTTCCTAACATTAAAAGTTAGTAATCAAAACAAGTTATAAAAAAATTTTAAAACTTGAAAAAATTTCTAACACCCGGATTTTTCGGAAAATTTCGGCAGAGTCTCCTTTGCGCGGCTCGATCGGAAAAAATATAATAGCATATATATCACAAATATACATCTCATCTCAATGATGAGGCATCCCATATGTGGGGAAACAACATATAAATATCACCAATATCATATAAAACCGTAAGCGTACCTTTTATTTAGCATTTATTAGCATTTTACTTACATTATGCGATTAGCGTAGAAGCGAGCTCCAAAACGAAGCGCAACCCCTTTGCTACCTACTAAAATGCTCAATAACTAAGTTAGAACCATGCATATAAAGATAGATCGCTATACTTAGCCTATACAACATATATATAACATATTTAGCTTCAAAACTGAGATTTCAATTTCTGGACAGCAAACAAATCTTAGCTTTAGGTCAACTAAACTGTAAAATTTGACAACCGAATCTAAACAAAAGTTGTTGCATTCATTTAAGGCTTTCCGGAATGTCCAAAATCATCGAATTCGAATCATCCATTCAAAAGTTATGGCCGTTTTACTTAGGGGATACGCCTCAGCCTGGGCAATGAATTGTGCAGGTCCGCGACGTTCACCCACGTTTTAGACCTTCTAAACGACATTAAAACACAAAATACTTAAAATAAAAGTTTTAGATTAAGTTCTTAGCTTTCCAGAAAGGGCAAGATCATCAAAATCCGATAAACCAGTCAAAAGAGATGGCGAAAATACTAAGGTTGTATGCTTCAGATTTTTCTTATTTTTTACACAGGACAGCGAGTAACATTCAAGTTTTTAACCTAGTAGACGAAGGAATTTCTCAAGACACTCTAAATAAAAGTTGTGCTATAGTTTCTAAGCTTTTCGGAAAGTCCAAAATCGTCGAATTCCGTTTAGCCATTTAAAAGTTATGGTTGTTTTCGTTTCAGCATATATTGGACAATTTTGGATTTTTCCCAAAAATTTTCTTTTATTATTTCAAAGTACAAACCATCAAAACTTCAAATTTTCTAAAGAACAATCATAAGCACAAAGTCATTTATTTCCTTATTTATCCATGCAATAGGTTTACATTCAATTTGTTTCCGATTTATTCAAGTTTGTTTCATTCATATTTTAAATTAAAGTCAATTTGCTTCAATTTAAATTGAATTCCATTATATTTAATTTCACTTTGCTTCGAATTTGAATTTTATTATTTTAAAATTTTATTCCGTTTATTCAATTCCATTAACACTAATGAATTCTACTTAATTAATTATCATCCATCTAACAACCAATGCATATCAAACATTAACATCCATCCAAAATCTACACTAAATCAATTATACATTCCCAAGTAAATTTTAATTTCATACACTTCCAAGCTTATAGACATTTAGTTATATTCAAATTTAATTAGTTTCCATTTACCAAATCTATATTTCATTAATTTTAAATTTTTATTCATTCACTTATATATATCCTTCATTTTACAGCTTAAATTTCTTTTATATTTACAACTATCAATAGATCTTCACATTTTATTATTCATTCTCACACTTGTATATTATTTCTCTACTTATCCTTATTAGCATTGTAAACCTTTTAAGTATTTGGTAAGTTATAGTTATGCAAATAGAATGTAGTTAAACAACATACAACTTCTTTCCATTTAAAGTTGAATTTTCAATTTATTAATTCTTAAGTCATTACTTAAATTTCACTATAATTTTTTTTCACATTTACATTCACATATAGTATTTCCATTTTATATTAACATAATTGTGAATCACCTTTAAAGGTTAATTTAAATTCCAATTATTTACTAACAATTTTATTTATATTTGCAAACCATTGATTAAATGCATATTCCATTATTCAAACCTATACTTGTATATTATCCAATTAACAATTCATATAACATTTTTGAACTTCTTAAATATTTTGGTAAGTTATATCTATGCTATAGAATGAATTTTAATACTACGCGAGTTTTACAGTTTCACTTTTATTTTAAGTTCATAATTTCCTAATTCTAAGGATTTCTACCTCACTTGATATTTTCACTTAGCTCTTAGGTTCATTTCTCATTTCACAATTCAGAAGTTCCTTAATGGTTCAAGTCTAAATTCATTTCAATCCTTTAAAAAAAAAATCATTAATTATTAAAAGACTTAAGAATTCCAATCCCGGTTTCATTTCAAATCAAGTTTTGAAATAATATATACTTATATAATTTATATAACAAATCATACTATAGAGAGTACAAAATAAAATAAAATTTGAATCAAAACAAAGTTTAGACAAGCTATTAAGTGGTCTCCCCCACTCGGACTCTCGAAAATAAACGCCGATGATGCGTGCACTCATCACCGAAATCATTTTCCAGCGTCAAGAGAAGGGAATATAACACTTATCATAAAAAAAATCCTTCGAAAACAATTTCAACTCAATTATACTATCATATAATACTCATATTATGTTTTTCAAATTCTTGTAAGTCAATTTCAAACACCGAAATTTAAATTCCCAAATCCAAGTTAAAATTCATTTATATTCATTATCAATTGTGTCTACAAGATTTCATTTTCCTAAATCCATTGTTATTTTGTTGTAAATATTGACTGATCAAACAATAACGATAATAATCTAATATTGTAACATCCCGCCTTTTTGCACACTTTAAACCGACACACGTGCCAATTCAAAGCATACGCAAGGGCGGATTGTTATGGGGTAAATAAGAAAAACAGAGAAGAAATAAAACAAAAACAGAATCTCACAGCGGAAGGATAAAATATAATAACAAATATACAGTTCATAAACAGTTTACAAAAGCTTGATTCTTCTTTTACAATAAATATCAGAGTTACACATACCAATACAAGCAATGCAGCGGAATAGAAAGAGTGTGGTGTAATACTATATATAACATAATACTTATTCTTCGTCTTCGTCCTCCAAAGCTAAAATCTGCTATCCTGAAATGCTCGGACTGACCCGAGCGAATTTGAACAGACAAAAACACCCGAGTCAGACTAGAATATCTTATGTGAGTTAAATAAACAGAATATAAATATGAGTACAGTAACTCAAGAGATGTTCGGGATTTACATCTCCTAAGGATCCGTTAAACTATTTACTATGTGGTATATTGCGCTATTATAATAGTGTCTATTTATAAAATAAACTTACTTTTAAATAGCGTTAAGGCTTTACATTTTCCACCTTAACACGTAATAGTCCCAGTAGTCCGTCCAATATCATAGCCCCTCCTGATCGGGAAGCCACTAGAGGATACCACACGGGCTACGGGAGAAAACCAAACTCGTACAAGGCGCGATATGGTAGGTGACACGGCACAACTAGGCAATGCCAGGGTAGATATACCAATTGCTATCCAGGCTGGTGGAAACGCGTAGCCGCAGTTACCGCCCACCTCGGACTAACTCCCCAAAATCAAAATATAGAAGTGGCCACTGAATCAAATCCAAGTCAAATTATAATATCGAAGAGGAGCGTCCGATCAGAGGAATGACCTCATTGGCCTGAGAATCGCTCCTGTTTTAGCCACCTTATGCCAACTCACGGGAGTTGGGTCCACGTATTTACCTTACAGGAAACGTCGCCACCACCTACTTCATTCTGGAATCTCCACCGCGTACACGGTTAGTCAAAGTGGTTTTCGGTATCGACAGAGAGTATGTCCATATCCGATCCCGGTCTCTTTGCCAACCAATCGTTATTATAACACCGCGGTCATTTAAAAATAGTTTATACTTTTAAAACCAGAATATAATCCATTTCAAACCGTAATATTACGATATCATTTCTTCTTTTAAAACCCAAAACAATATGATATCGTTTATCCCAAATAAAATTATTCCTTTCCAAAAAATTATGTCACTTTTTATTATTTAATATCCCATGTAACCAATATTCTGTTTGTAACTTTCAACATAATTCTTCGAAAATCCATAGCATTTTAAAACCATTATTTTCAAAACTAAATGGTTTGGATATTCAACGGTATGCGAATAAAAAAAAAGTTTAACTTTACTGTTGCTTTATAAAGAAATAAATTACATGGCTTTCCAAATATTTCTTCTTTTAAAGTTAAACCAAAATCCAAAATATTACTTCAAGTCGCAAAACCATTTCAATTTTATATATATTTATATCCATTTTGGAGCATTAATATTTCAACTAAAGTTGGATTTTTATCCTTTCAAAAATCAATATTCTATTAATTAATCTTGACCATTCACATAAAATCCATAATTAATAAGACTTCAATTTCTAGTAAAATATATATATATATATATATATATTTCCAAATTCAATTTTTACTAGAATATTCATTTCAAAATATTTTGGGAAAAAAATCCAATTATAAATATCATATCTTTAAAATTTCCAACTTAATATTTAAACATAGGATATAATCATCAAACTCCAATTTCTTAATTTTCTTCCATTTTTAATAAAGAAATTTATTCACCTTTTAATTTCAAAATTTCAACTTCATATGCATATAACTATGGAAGAAAACATTTATTCAGTATAAAATTTAAGATTTTTATAAACCGTATTCCATCCAAACCATAGAAATCACATTAAAAATAGTTATATATAGACCACGGTGTCTGTATATAGTTTTCTATCCTATGGTCAAGTGATACAGATATTTATCATTTCAATCCGCAATTTAAAAAATAAAACTGCGGTTGTATATCATTTCAAACCGCAATCCCGAATGAAATGAAAAATGCATACTAACTTGCAGTTTAATGATATCAAATAAAACATCCCTTCAATAACACATCCATCATCCAATCACAAACATCAAGCAATATCAATCAATAACAATTATATATATGATCATATATAACAGGTGATAACTGGCAGTTTATTCAAATTAAAATTTTCAACTATTAATCTAACAATTTATATTCAGTGATAATTGACATAACTGTTAACTAGCAGTTCATATGCAACCAAAAATTTCTAACAGCCAATTAACACGCAATAAATCAATTAAATTAACAGTTACATTCAATAAAATGCAATTCAACAGATATGAATGAAATAACATGCCAAAAGCTCATAAATAAATTTCTATTCATTTCTAAAATTTATTTAACAAACATAAAAGCTTCTAGTAGTTGTGAGTGGGTTAAAACACTCACCTTTTGAATTTAAATTGAATTCAAATCCAATTTAAACCCAAAAATTGGACAGTCTCCAAATTCATCCAAACCAGTGCCAAAACGTCAGAAATTCCGATACGATCCCAGCAAAACAAACCGCGCGTGAATCCGAGCTCGTATGCAAAAGTTATGAAAATTTGAAAAATGAAAAATTCTGGTCCTGGGTCAACTTCGGGTTCGACTTCGGGGCGCCGCCTCATTTCCCCGATGCTTGCTTGGAGTTTTCGCCAAAACGACCCGGAGCGACCCGAGTCATTTTCTTCGTGACCCGAAGTTGCTCTAGGGTTTTCTCCTCTGAAACCCGAAGCGCGACCAGAAGCTGCTGCAGATCCACAAAATTTTTTTTTTTTTTTTTTTTTTTGAAATAAAATTTTGGAATTTGGGAATTAGGTTTTCTGCCATTGGAATGAGGAGTTGAGAAGGAGATGTACGTATAGAAAAATGAAAATAAGGAGTGGCTAGGGTTTATAATCGCAAATATATAGACAGATAAAAGAAGGCTAGGTGGGTACGGATAACGAACGTGCTAAACGATAGTTGGCCCAAAAAGCCCGTTCTGCCTCCGGAGTCGAATTTGTTAAAACTATATATCCAAATAGGTGTTTCAAAATATTCTGAACGCGATGGAAAAAGTTTCGCGACCAAATTCGATCGTATGAAGAAGTTATGCTAAAAAAATAAAAATTTCAAATTGATTTCAAAATGCGTAAATTTCAAGGCGTTTCGAGTCCGTACGATCAAACGACAAGTCCGATCGCAACGAAACTTGAAACATTATTATAATTCACCGTTACGGATCCGATGAAACTAGTTTCGTCGAAATCTGAGTCCGTGACAAAAATGGCTATTTTTAATATTTATTAAATAAATTAAAATAAATCATAAAATCCAAATTTTCTTTCAACTTTAAATATTGGCCAAATTTCATTACTTATATAATCCAATCAATTCCAAATAATTTAGCAAGCTTGGATGTGAATTAAAATTTATAAGTATATAAATTTCGCAGTGTTAACCTCTGCGTTTTCTTATTATTTGGGAATTATAAATTTTATTCGCAAAACCCAATTATTTAATCATATACTTATACTCTCATCTTAAATCTAATTATATAAATAACTTGATTTCTATTATCCAACTCAAAATATATCAATTATTCTCCAACTACATAGTTAACGTTTCTTTTATATATCACTGTGGTAATATTTCAAAATGTTCATTTTTTGTTTGCATAAATTACTGTATTTAGATAAAATTATAATTTTGGTAACTTATCACATAAATAACTTAAAACCTCAACTAATACATTCCACCTTTGTTTCATCTTATTCATTCACTCATCAATATTCCGTACTAACTACAAAATTTAGTGTATTCCTTTAAATTGATCAAAATAAGACTTATCAACTAATAGAAAGATTTACGTACAAAATTTATTGTCATACATCTAATTTACAAGCCTATACTTAATTATTATCCTACAATACGTTTTACGTTACTATAATGTTCATTCTTCCGTTCCTACGTTTCTATAAATTTATTCCTTTATAATTTATTTAACGCAACACTTAATCTACACCTATTGCGATGTTTCAAATTTACTTGAATGAACAATTTCTTTACTTAAAATAGTTGTTGTAAACTCTTAATTCCACATTTATAAGTGTATTATTATTTTCACTCAAATATTATACATATATATAGAGTATTGGGTTTTTATTTAATCATCATTTATCATATATATTAATTAATTAAATTCAATACTTAAGTCTGACTAAATTTATTCCCCAAATACACATTTACATTTCTCAACCAATAAATATAACCAATCAAATTCTCATTTTATTGAACCTTGGTCAATTCCACACGTTAATTTTACTTAAAGTCTCAATTAATTAATTTACCTCGGTTTCATTACCTTATTACCTTATATGCATAATTGACATGGTTATATCTTCCATTACATCAATAATTTATCATTTCATTTCTATGCAATATATACTCATCTTATTCCATTTATTTGGTTACTGCATTGAAATCTATTTATTAACCAATACTAACGTTATTATCAAAAAAAAAAAAAAAATTTGATTCCCAATTTTATTCAATACTTAGAACAAAAATTTTCACATTAAATCAAATCCTTCTATTCAAACCAAGTATCATGCTATGATAATATTTTACGTTGGTTACACTGAAAAAAATCAACTTTTTATCGTTATCAATTAAACATACATTAATTGCACAAATTAAAGGAATTAATTGCCATTTATCAAATTAAATTTTTCATACATCAATCTATTTCATCTAAATCCTTACCTATGAATATTGCAACCTTTAATTCCATTAAATACCAATTAACCCAAATTATTTCATTTATTCTAAGTCATATCACTAAAATAATTCATCATAATAAACTTAAAATCTATACGTTTATTGATTTATTTCTATTTGTCTTATGTTAAATTCTAAATTTAGTAAGACAACCTAAAGTACTCCACTCAATCGACAGTCCCTTTCAATTGTTAATACGTACTTAAATTTCTACAGTTGCCTTCCATCTGCACTTCCGTTACTATGATAAAAATTAGTAACGTTTATGCCATCAATCCATCATAATTACTTACCCTTAATTGAGTTTGATTTCCAAATAAATTTGCTGACCCTTAATTAGACAATTTATAAAAGTTTGTCATCATACCTATAGTTCTACGCTTATGCTATGTCTTAAATTTCAATAAATTTATAAATTTTGAGATGTTCATTAGGGTTTACAAATTTATTGACTTGCAATAACAGGGTTTCTTAATCTATTCAATTTATCGTTCACAATCTTTTATTGCATTAAATTGGTTTAATATTCCCATATTAAATTTTATGTACAGGTAAGAATTTTTCTTTCTTTCTCTACTTAATTCATTTGAATTTTATTCAAATGTCTTTAAATAGGTTTCTAAGTCACTTCTATATAATTTATTCTAGCCTTCATTTTAATACTTATCTACCACCTTTATTCTTTCAACTAAAATAAATTACAAAATCCTATTAAACAAACAATTTTAAATGGTCGAACTTAACGGGTCGTTACACTCTCCCCCACTCAAAACTTTTCGTCCCCGAAAAGGGAAAGGAAGGGAGAAGGAAGAATAAAACAGTATATCTAATTTCAAATATTAACTTATAACAATAATTTACTAAATTAATTTCCTTTAATGAAATACACTTGTTTTATAATCATTATGTCTTTTAATACTTGAACTATTAAAGTTGGAAAAATATCTTTAACCAAATTCTAAGTCCAAAATTTACGAAAATTTTTGGCAGAGTCTCCTTTGTACGGAGGGACTCTGGAGAAAATATAATATCCAAATATACAAATATATTACATATATTATCCAAAATAAAATATCCCAACACGGGAAAATATATAAAATAGCGCTTTATACGTAATCCGGAAACGTACCTATTTGTCGGGCAATACGCTTATTATTTTGGAACCAAAAGCAGTAGCAGTTGCTTCCAACCCCTGTATTCACTTATAAAATCTAAAAGTTAAATATCTATATTACAGTGAAATGTTTGGGTAGATTCAATCATTCATATCCAAATCAAATGCAACAACCATACATTTTAACAAACGGCACACACCACAAACCACAATCATTCAATCAACAACCGTTAGTTGTTCGGGTTCAAATTATGAAATTTTACGGAGTGAGAAATAACTATCAAGTGCATCCGTTACTCAACAGTCTTAGATGGAATAGAGATAGATTATTGTTCCTCCAACAACTCCAAAATTCCTTACCCAACAACCATACATCAACCAAACAATTCAAATCAACACCACAATAGCTTATTATACATTTATTTCATGCTTCAGTGGTTTTATTTTCTTTCTTTCATTTATGGAGGGATTTCTTTGTTTCTTACAATTTTCATTTTCCATTTGTTACAAAATTCATTATATTGTATTCCAATTTATTGACTAAGGTTTATATCATCTATTTATACTACTTACCCTTTCTTATATAGTAAAATTTCCAATTTAACTTAAGTTTATACAATTAATTCTCATTTATAACAGCAAATTTATTGAATACCTTAATTACCTCAAGCTTCACTTGTAAGATTTCCCCTTACATTTTCTTACTAACATTGCAACTTTTATTATATGGTAAGTTATGTATGTTTAAGAATGCAAGTGAAAATTTACAAGTTTCTTCTCAATTCCTTTTTATTTATTAATGGTTCAATAAATATATATTTGTTTTATAAATTACAATTTCAACTTACCCTTAATTTCATTCCTTTATTTAATGTTTACGTTTTATTATATTTAATTACAGTAACCCTCTACTTACACTTAAATTATTAACCTTAAAACCTCCATTTTTATAAATAAAGGATCTTATTAATTCATTATCTAGGGTTTACAGACATTTATTTATATTACCTACTTTTTATTATATTACTAGTAGCATTTTAAAACATACTTAAGTTTATAACCGTACACATCAATCTTTATTTATTAAAGAATTTCATTTTATTTACTTAAGTTAAAATCACCTATTAATAATACTCACCTTTAATTTGGGTAAAATTTCAATTATCACTTAAGTTTATACCAATAAATTCTTATTATAACAGTAATTTATTGAATACTTCATTTTTCCTAAATTCCTACTTGTAAAATATTCAATTCCAGTTTCTCATTTAACACTTCAACTTTTATATTTGGGTAAGTTATTTATGTTAAGGAAATTGCAATTGAACTTATACAAGTTTAATCTCCATTCTTTTAATTAAATTTAATGTTTATTCATATTACCCTTTGTCTCATATGTATGCAAATTCCTCTTTATAGCTTTGCAGTTATTCTCTTATTTCAATTAGAGGTTTCAATTCATTCATTCTTCAATAAATCTTTTCCATTATTTATCAGTTAAAAACTTTTACTTCCCTTATCCCTAGCATTAACTTTCTTACTTAATATTTCACTAACAAAGTTTAAACAATTAATTAACGGAAAAATTTAGAATTAAATACCGGGTCAAATTTTAATCTATTTCAAAATAATAGATAAATAAGTTCTTACAACTTTTATATCTCTAATTATATTTAGAACAATAAAAGAAAATTTTTAGAAAATTTCAAAAATAAATCTGTAGTAGAATTTACTACAGTGGCCTTTCCCCTTCGAAACTCGAAAATGAAAGTCGATGATGCGGCCGTCATCACCGAATTTATTTTCCAGCGACAGAGAGGAAAGTACAGAATTTAATTCTTTTCCAAAATCTTCTTTAAAACAATTCTTCCAATTTATACGAAATATTTATATAAGAAAATACTTATAAACCAAATCAATAAATTTCACAAATTCTTTGAAAGCAAATTTTCAAAAATCCCGGACTTAAGTTCTAAATCTCCAAATTTGGTTTATTATAATTTCACTTAGCTTCAGTTATTATAAATATTTTTATTGCCTAACATCCAATCTATAGCAACCAAATATATATATATCTTTATAAAACTATTTTTATATATAGAAATATAATAGGCAAATTATTTCATTCACCTATATTAAAAACAAATATTATGTCGGTCTGTCCTATTAAGTGTTTAGAAATCCCTATTGATGACATAGCGTCCCATGCATCAACCAGAATTTATAAATACAAAGCGGAACAGATTAACACAATATTAAAATCTTTTTATTAATACTAACAAGTACGCTCTCTCTTATATATACACTCAGCGACTCCCATAGGATATTTCTACCCTATTAACAAAGAGTCAAACCCCACAAAGCCAAGGTTTATCGCTAAACCAAAGCTCTGATACCAACTGTAACATCCCGCCTTTTTGCACACTTTAAACCGACACACGTGCCAATTCAAAGCATACGCAAGGGCGGATTGTTATGGGGTAAATAAGAAAAACAGAGAAGAAATAAAACAAAAACAGAATCTCACAGCGGAAGGATAAAATATAATAACAAATATACAGTTCATAAACAGTTTACAAAAGCTTGATTCTTCTTTTACAATAAATATCAGAGTTACACATACCAATACAAGCAATGCAGCGGAATAGAAAGAGTGTGGTGTAATACTATATATAACATAATACTTATTCTTCGTCTTCGTCCTCCAAAGCTAAAATCTGCTATCCTGAAATGCTCGGACTGACCCGAGCGAATTTGAATAGACAAAAACACCCGAGTCAGACTAGAATATCTTATGTGAGTTAAATAAACAGAATATAAATATGAGTACAGTAACTCAAGAGATGTTCGGGATTTACATCTCCTAAGGATCCGTTAAACTATTTACTATGTAGTATATTGCGCTATTATAATAGTGTCTATTTATAAAATAAACTTACTTTTAAATAGCGTTAAGGCTTTACATTTTCCACCTTAACACGTAATAGTCCCAGTAGTCCGTCCAATATCATAGCCCCTCCTGATCGGGAAGCCACTAGAGGATACCACACGGGCTACGGGAGAAAACCAAACTCGTACAAGGCGCGATATGGTAGGTGACACGGTACAACTAGGCAATGCCAGGGTAGATATACCAATTGCTATCCAGGCTGGTGGAAACGCGTAGCCGCAGTTACCGCCCACCTCGGACTAACTCCCCAAAATCAAAATATAGAAGTGGCCACTGAATCAAATCCAAGTCAAATTATAATATCGAAGAGGAGCGTCCGATCAGAGGAATGACCTCATTGGCCTGAGAATCGCTCCTGTTTTAGCCACCTTATGCCAACTCACGGGAGTTGGGTCCACGTATTTACCTTACAGGAAACGTCGCCACCACCTACTTCATTCTGGAATCTCCACCGCGTACACGGTTAGTCAAAGTGGTTTTCGGTATCGACAGAGAGTATGTCCATATCCGATCCCGGTCTCTTTGCCAACCAATCGTTATTATAACACCGCGGTCATTTAAAAATAGTTTATACTTTTAAAACCAGAATATAATCCATTTCAAACCGTAATATTACGATATCATTTCTTCTTTTAAAACCCAAAACAATATGATATCGTTTATCCCAAATAAAATTATTCCTTTCCAAAAAATTATGTCACTTTTTATTATTTAATATCCCATGTAACCAATATTCTGTTTGTAACTTTCAACATAATTCTTCGAAAATCCATAGCATTTTAAAACCATTATTTTCAAAACTAAATGGTTTGGATATTCAACGGTATGCGAATAAAAAAAAGTTTAACTTTACTGTTGCTTTATAAAGAAATAAATTACATGGCTTTCCAAATATTTCTTCTTTTAAAGTTAAACCAAAATCCAAAATATTACTTCAAGTCGCAAAACCATTTCAATTTTATATATATTTATATCCATTTTGGAGCATTAATATTTCAACTAAAGTTGGATTTTTATCCTTTCAAAAATCAATATTCTATTAATTAATCTTGACCATTCACATAAAATCCATAATTAATAAGACTTCAATTTCTAGTAAAATATATATATATATATATATATTTCCAAATTCAATTTTTACTAGAATATTCATTTCAAAATATTTTGGGAAAAAAAATCCAATTATAAATATCATATCTTTAAAATTTCCAACTTAATATTTAAACATAGGATATAATCATCAAACTCCAATTTCTTAATTTTCTTCCATTTTTAATAAAGAAATTTATTCACCTTTTAATTTCAAAATTTCAACTTCATATGCATATAACTATGGAAGAAAACATTTATTCAGTATAAAATTTAAGATTTTTATAAACCGTATTCCATCCAAACCATAGAAATCACATTAAAAATAGTTATATATAGACCACGGTGTCTGTATATAGTTTTCTATCCTATGGTCAAGTGATACGGATATTTATCATTTCAATCCGCAATTTAAAAAATAAAACTGCGGTTGTATATCATTTCAAACCGCAATCCCGAATGAAATGAAAAATGCATACTAACTTGCAGTTTAATGATATCAAATAAAACATCCCTTCAATAACACATCCATCATCCAATCACAAACATCAAGCAATATCAATCAATAACAATTATATATATGATCATATATAACAGGTGATAACTGGCAGTTTATTCAAATTAAATTTTTCAACTATTAATCTAACAATTTATATTCAGTGATAATTGACATAACTGTTAACTAGCAGTTCATATGCAACCAAAAATTTCTAACAGCCAATTAACACGCAATAAATCAATTAAATTAACAGTTACATTCAATAAAATGCAATTCAACAGATATGAATGAAATAACATGCCAAAAGCTCATAAATAAATTTCTATTCATTTCTAAAATTTATTTAACAAACATAAAAGCTTCTAGTAGTTGTGAGTGGGTTAAAACACTCACCTTTTGAATTTAAATTGAATTCAAATCCAATTTAAACCCAAAAATTGGACAGTCTCCAAATTCATCCAAACCAGTGCCAAAACGTCAGAAATTCCGATACGATCCCAGCAAAACAAACCGCGCGTGAATCCGAGCTCGTATGCAAAAGTTATGAAAATTTGAAAAATGAAAAATTCTGGTCCTGGGTCAACTTCGGGTTCGACTTCGGGGCGCCGCCTCATTTCCCCGATGCTTGCTTGGAGTTTTCGCCAAAACGACCCGGAGCGGCCCGAGTCATTTTCTTCGTGACCCGAAGTTGCTCTAGGGTTTTCTCCTCTGAAACCCGAAGCGCGACCAGAAGCTGCTGCAGATCCACAAAATTTTTTTTTTTTTTTTTTTTTTTTTGAAATAAAATTTTGGAATTTGGGAATTAGGTTTTCTGCCATTGGAATGAGGAGTTGAGAAGGAGATGTACGTATAGAAAAATGAAAATAAGGAGTGGCTAGGGTTTATAATCGCAAATATATAGACAGATAAAAGAAGGCTAGGTGGGTACGGATAACGAACGTGCTAAACGATAGTTGGCCCAAAAAGCCCGTTCTGCCTCCGGAGTCGAATTTGTTAAAACTATATATCCAAATAGGTGTTTCAAAATATTCTGAACGCGATGGAAAAAGTTTCGCGACCAAATTCGATCGTATGAAGAAGTTATGCTAAAAAAATAAAAATTTCAAATTGATTTCAAAATGCGTAAATTTCAAGGCGTTTCGAGTCCGTACGATCAAACGACAAGTCCGATCGCAACGAAACTTGAAACATTATTATAATTCACCGTTACGGATCCGATGAAACTAGTTTCGTCGAAATCCGAGTCCGTGACAAAAATGGCTATTTTTAATATTTATTAAATAAATTAAAATAAATCATAAAATCCAAATTTTCTTTCAACTTTAAATATTGGCCAAATTTCATTACTTATATAATCCAATCAATTCCAAATAATTTAGCAAGCTTGGATGTGAATTAAAATTTATAAGTATATAAATTTCGCAGTGTTAACCTCTGCGTTTTCTTATTATTTGGGAATTATAAATTTTATTCGCAAAACCCAATTATTTAATCATATACTTATACTCTCATCTTAAATCTAATTATATAAATAACTTGATTTCTATTATCCAACTCAAAATATATCAATTATTCTCCAACTACATAGTTAACGTTTTTTTTTATATCACTGTGGTAATATTTCAAAATGTTCATCTTTTGTTTGCATAAATTACTGTATTTAGATAAAATTATAATTTTGGTAACTTATCACATAAATAACTTAAAACCTCAACTAATACATTCCACCTTTGTTTCATCTTATTCATTCACTCATCAATATTCCGTACTAACTACAAAATTTAGTGTATTCCTTTAAATTGATCAAAATAAGACTTATCAACTAATAGAAAGATTTACGTACAAAATTTATTGTCATACATCTAATTTACAAGCCTATACTTAATTATTATCCTACAATACGTTTTACGTTACTATAATGTTCATTCTTCCGTTCCTACGTTTCTATAAATTTATTCCTTTATAATTTATTTAACGCAACACTTAATCTACACCTATTGCGATGTTTCAAATTTACTTGAATGAACAATTTCTTTACTTAAAATAGTTGTTGTAAACTCTTAATTCCACATTTATAAGTGTATTATTATTTTCACTCAAATATTATACATATATATAGAGTATTGGGTTTTTATTTAATCATCATTTATCATATATATTAATTAATTAAATTCAATACTTAAGTCTGACTAAATTTATTCCCCAAATACACATTTACATTTCTCAACCAATAAATATAACCAATCAAATTCTCATTTTATTGAACCTTGGTCAATTCCACACGTTAATTTTACTTAAAGTCTCAATTAATTAATTTACCTCGGTTTCATTACCTTATTACCTTATATGCATAATTGACATGGTTATATCTTCCATTACATCAATAATTTATCATTTCATTTCTATGCAATATATACTCATCTTATTCCATTTATTTGGTTACTGCATTGAAATCTATTTATTAACCAATACTAACGTTATTATCAAAAAAAAAAAAAAAATTTGATTCCCAATTTTATTCAATACTTAGAACAAAAATTTTCACATTAAATCAAATCCTTCTATTCAAACCAAGTATCATGCTATGATAATATTTTACGTTGGTTACACTGAAAAAAATCAACTTTTTATCGTTATCAATTAAACATACATTAATTGCACAAATTAAAGGAATTAATTGCCATTTATCAAATTAAATTTTTCATACATCAATCTATTTCATCTAAATCCTTACCTATGAATATTGCAACCTTTAATTCCATTAAATACCAATTAACCCAAATTATTTCATTTATTCTAAGTCATATCACTAAAATAATTCATCATAATAAACTTAAAATCTATACGTTTATTGATTTATTTCTATTTGTCTTATGTTAAATTCTAAATTTAGTAAGACAACCTAAAGTACTCCACTCAATCGACAGTCCCTTTCAATTGTTAATACGTACTTAAATTTCTACAGTTGCCTTCCATCTGCACTTCCGTTACTATGATAAAAATTAGTAACGTTTATGCCATCAATCCATCATAATTACTTACCCTTAATTGAGTTTGATTTCCAAATAAATTTGCTGACCCTTAATTAGACAATTTATAAAAGTTTGTCATCATACCTATAGTTCTACGCTTATGCTATGTCTTAAATTTCAATAAATTTATAAATTTTGAGATGTTCATTAGGGTTTACAAATTTATTGACTTGCAATAACAGGGTTTCTTAATCTATTCAATTTATCGTTCACAATCTTTTATTGCATTAAATTGGTTTAATATTCCCATATTAAATTTTATGTACAGGTAAGAATTTTTCTTTCTTTCTCTACTTAATTCATTTGAATTTTATTCAAATGTCTTTAAATAGGTTTCTAAGTCACTTCTATATAATTTATTCTAGCCTTCATTTTAATACTTATCTACCACCTTTATTCTTTCAACTAAAATAAATTACAAAATCCTATTAAACAAACAATTTTAAATGGTCGAACTTAACGGGTCGTTACAAATATTATCATCTCCTAACAATCAATTCAATCAAAATGAATAAATATTCAAATAATTCTTTATATAAAATATATTCCAAAATGATATTGTGTTGGTTTGTCCTATTCGAGTGTTTAGAAATTCCTATCGACGCCTTGGCGTCCCAAGTATCAACCAGAATTCATAAATACTCAACGGAACAAATTAACACAATATAAAACCATTTTATATCAAATAACAAGTACGCTCTCTCATATACACTCAACTCATTCATATAGTTTACCTCTATTTCAATGAGTTATTCCCCACTAGAGCCAAGGTTTATCGCTAAACCAAAGCTCTGATACCAACTGTAACGGCCCGCCTTTTTGGACAGTTTTAAACCGACGGTCAAATACACATGTCGATTCCAAACCATTAAAAGGGCAGATAGTTATTGGGGTAATTAAGAAAAGAAAAGGAAGGGAAATAAAGGAAATGAAACAACACAGAATTTCACAGCGGAAGGCTAAAGTATAATAATAAAATAACAGTTCATGAAGCTGTTAATTAAATGAATACATTTGAAATGAATACATTTGATTATTATTATACAACATTTATCAGAGTTACATACACAACAAATATCATACAACAATGCAGCGGAATGGAATGAATATAATAGTAGTAGATAATATACCAAATCTTCGTCTCCGTCCTCCAAGGAAATGATCTTCAACCTAAACTGAAAACTCAGGACTGACCCGAGCGTAATGAAAAGACAAAACACTCGAGTCAGGACTAAATATCCTTATGAAAGTTAAATCAATCGTAAATAAATATGAGTGTAACGGCGTCGGAGATGTTTACGGGGTTTGACATCTCCTATCCAGTGTCATCGTGCGTGCAATAACTTAAGAGATGTTACAGGATTTTCCATCTCTCAAGGATCCGTTAAACTATCTACTATGTAGTAATATACGCTAAGTAGATAATGTCTATCAGTAATATAAAGTATCAAAATAGCGTTAAGGCGTTACCATAATCCCCCTTAACACATTTTTATATTCCCAAAAGCATATACAAGACCGTAGTTTCCCCAAAACCGGAAGTCACCAGAGGGCAATCCATATACTCAAGGTACAAATCAAAACGTAGTGGTCACGAATAGGATAATCAGTATGACAAGGTACATGAGGCAATACCAACTAGGATACTAGTAGTTGCGTGATCCGGACTGATGTTGGGCATAGCCAGCAGCTACCCCAACACCGCGAAACAACACTCCCAAATCAAGGGGTGCACCCAAATCGCATCACAAATGTAATAGATATGGTATCGAAGAAATGTGTCCGCTAGAGGTGGCGAACCTCAATGGCCCGGCGCGGCTCCTGTTTTAGTCATGTCAGGGGTCATCCAATAATCGTTCTCTTTCTTCAGTCAACGCGTTCACCAAACCATCCACTTCATTCTGGATCAACACTCCGCGTATAATAGTTATTAAAGTGGTTTTCGGTATCGACAGAGAGTATGTCCATATCCGATCCCGGTCTCTTTAATAACTACGTATTATTACACCGTTGGCTCTTTTACATTTCAAATCGATTCATAATTGATATCAAAATATCATGTTCGCTTTAAAAATCAAATCCATTTCAAATATCATTTTATATCGCTTTTACATAGTAATATTCAAAGCCCGAATTAAGGTTAAATCTTTAAACAAATCAATTTTCGAATTTAAATCAAATCCCAATTTTTAAATTTCAAAGTCTCGACTTATATTATTTAACAATTTCTTTTAACCAAATTTATTTCAACATTCCAAACCCAAATTTCGATAAATTCGATTTCTATAAATTTATGTCTATTTATAACTTTTAAACAAAACATATAAATAAATTTCAAATCGACGATTTTAAAATTATTAATTTAGCCAATTCGGTGTCCGTATATAATTTTCTATCCTATGGCCAAGTAATTATTTATTTCAATTAAATGTCAGGGATGAGCATATATTACTTAAATTAAATCACAGTATCATATGTATGCATAACAGGATATATATAAGCAAATAAACATCCAAACATTCAAACATCAACCAATAACATCCATCGAAATACATCGTCCAATAGGCAATACAATTCAAGGCAATTTCATAGTTATCGATGTCGGGTGATTAAATTGCAATTCAATTTCAATTTCAATTTAACTGTCAAATTTAAACTTCAACGATTAATTCGAATGACAATCTATATGGCCATTAAATTTTTATCAAACAACGACAAATAAAATCATAACACTACATAATGACAAATTTAACTAGCATAAAGATATTCAGTACGTTGTGAGCGTTATAAAACACTCACATTGATTTTACGATTTTAAATCAAATCGAACGACGTTCGATTTAACCCAAAATTTTCTCTAGCTCCAAACGATTCCAATCCAACTCCATAGCGTAGTGCTCGTCCACACGATTCCAACGCAAAAAGTTTCATCCGAATATGACCTCGCAGCAAAGAGATACATAATTTTGAAGTTACACGAATTATAATATAAATATTTACATATCAATTTTTATTTAAACCCCAGATTAAATCACTACCGCACAATCCCCTTCAACAAGATCTGGCCGCACATGCTATCTTCCTCTCCATCACGTTCGCGTACAGGCAACCAAACCCATCACGCACGCGACTAGGGCATAGGGCCGCAACCACCACGCTACCCTAAACTCCATCATACCCCTGCCAAATCAAAGCCCTCCTCGCGAGCCACCCACGCGCCAAGTTTCATCCCGCCATTCGCCGTCGTTTGCACGCAATCCAAGGAAATACGTACACACTTCCATGTCAGATCTGGACGAATCCATGAAGAAATAGCATACATCAACCGTACGGATTTGAAGAGCTCGTCGAGATCTACACTTTTGCTTTTGGAATTTTTTGATTTCGTTGAACGGATTGAGAGATATTAACGAAAGAAGTTCGAGCAATTCTGGCCTTCGAAAATAGGTGGCGGCCATGATTTAGAATTAGGGTTTCTGGATTAGAATAATAATAAAACTGTCTCGGTTTGCGTGCGTATTTATATAGGTAGGTCCAAAATCATCCGAACTCCAATCGAGACGTGCCGCCAGGCGTTTATAAGGTTTTACCCCCATTCCGGACGCAATGGAACTAGTTTCAAGGCCTAATTCGATCATATGTGAGAGTTACGGAAATAAACGATCAATTTTAAATTAAACCGATTAAACGATTTTCTATGCGTTTTGGCTTGCCCCGGACAAACGGTAAATCCGTTTGACTTGAAATTTGAAATCTTACAATAATATCACATTACGGATCCAATGAAACTAGTTTCGTCGAAATCCGAGACCGTTTGAAAAATGACTATTTTAACTCGCCAAATTAATATTAAAACAATTTCAACGCGTTTCGAGCTGCCACGGTCAAACGACAACTCCGATTGCTACGAAAATTGAAATCCGATAATAACTAACTATTACGGATCCAATGGAACTAGTTTTGTCCAATTCTGAGACTGTTCAAAAATTGGCTATTTTCCAGTCGAAAATTAAATATTAAAATATTCAATTTTCACAAATAAATTTTAAATTCAGTTTTAAAAGTTCTATAACATCACTATAACTCCAATATGATAAAATAAAATTTTACAAATCATTTTTAGTCATATTAAACCCGTTATTCAATTTATCCAATAAATTCCAGTTTTAAAATCTTATTAACTCTATTAAAATCCAAATATAACTTACATTCATTTTGGAAACCAATTTGAATCATATTAAATCAAATTTCAAATATTCACTCTATTTTCAAATATTAAATTTCAATATCCAATTAATCATATCAAATTCGAAATTTAATTTATTCAAACATTCGTAATATTAAATTTAACAAATTTGATTATTCTTAAATCACTATCCTTTGAAATATTCAAAACGAACTTATAAAATTTAACTTTTGAAACGAGTTAAAATTTTAGAACAACTATTTCCATTATAAGGTTATTCAAATCCCCATTATTAAATTGTTCAATAATTTCCAAATATTTAATTTAAACAATTTACCTGTTCAATATTCAATATTTGATTCCAAATAGATTTTACTTATCAATCAATTACTCTATTATACCCAATGAATTCAACATTTATTATCCTATTCAACTATTGATTGCAAAGGCATTCACTAAGTAGCTTTATTTTTCATTACTTGGATAATTATCGTTGCAATTCATTCCAGTTATTATTATTCCAAATGAATTACAAATTTTTTTCTAACATTAAATCACGAAATCTTATTAAATTAGCTATTTTAATTATCGAAAATTTACGGGTCGTTACAACTAAGGATTAAATGATAATTAAAATAATAAAGATAAATGGTTTATCTTTTAATTGATTAAAATCGTAAGTCATTAAAGATTAATTAATTAATGACATTAATTAAAGATTAATTCATTTATTTATTAATTAATGATTAAAGGTTAATTAAATAATGATTTAAAGGTTAACTAAATAATGATTAAATATTAATCAAACAATGATTAAGATTAATTAATAAATAATTAAGATTAATTAATTAATAATTAAGGATTAATTAGTTAACAATTAAGGATAATTAACCATTAATTAAGCATAATTAATGAAAGTAATTACGTGATTAATTAACTAAAAATTAATTAAAATGATTTGTAATTACTTAATGATTAATTAATCTTGCTTACATATGATTGGTTTATTATTGAATGCCTTGGATTGGTTGATATCTCTGATATGTGATTGTGATACTTTGTGATATGAATTGCTTTGTGTTGAGCTGTGACACTTGTGATATATTACTGTGTGAATGTGAAAACAACTTGGCCAAAAAAATGGCATTTGAATTTTTATGCGACAAGGGGTTGTATTCCAAATGGTTATTAGAAACCCACATCGAATCTTAATGGTGAATCTTCTGTGACTTATATATCCACATGTTTCTAAAATAAGTGCTTCTTATTCGGTTAAGCCGAGAGAGGACATTAAGTCATAAAACCCATTCCGAATAATGATACGACGGAATGGGAGTGCATTTGAAGACGATGGTTGAAGACCGTGTATTTTCGAGAACGAAAGGATTACCCGTCGATTGTCTCTGCACTGAGTTGCTCCAGGATAAAGATCTCCATATGTGATGGGGAGTCCAGTTGGGATTGTGGATACCTAGACTTGCAAGGGCATCTTCCTTTGTTGGACGAAGTGCCTTCGGTTCCATTCAGACCCAGGATGGACTTGTATGGATGTATGTTTGACATTACACTTTGAGATGTAAAGCTGATTTCTATCAAATACATTTCTGTTTGGTGGCGGAGAATTTGTTCTCCTAGCTTAACACCCTTCACTGTGACGTACGAGCTCAGAGGTTATGTAGTTGATGGTTATTAGCGATATATTCCCAACATGGTAGTGTGGAATGCTAAGTGCTGATCATTTGTTGATCGAAGCATGGCTTTTGAGAAAAGCGTAGCTTTGTGGCATGAGACTTCATCGAACCTCACACCATGGAAATTATCAAAACAGGAAGGATGAGACAAGGTTACGGGGGTCGCGCCCCTTAGGGTATGTGCATTTCCTTCTGGATAAAAAGTGGTATTCTGGTATGGAGCTCGGATACTTAACTTGGTTGTTGTTGTTGGGGCCCCGGAAAAAGGTCGGTTACGACCAAGGGATGGCATACTCGTGATAGTTAGTTACCTAGTTATAGAGGTAACTCGGTCTTGTGTTGGCAAAGATCTGGTTAGGTTCTTGGGGCATCCCTCCAGAGGCATACCCATTTAGAAAGGAAGTTCCTTAGCCTGACCATTTGTTGGAAATCCAATCACTCAATACGAGCCCTTTACGATTTCAGTTGTATCACCTACCATTCTTAAATGGTAGCTACAGTAGGCATAATATAATGGTACCCGTGCTGGCTAAGATTAATATTATACTTTCGAAATGTTTTTTTCACAGTATGCACTAATAATAATATCAAAAATATTTTTTACGTATCAAGCATGTTTGACTATCATAAGGAGAAATCTCCCCCAAGTGTGCGATTGCATTGTGTGTGCTGGTAGGCCTTATGGTAGTTTCATTTTCCAAAAGCATAAACTGATTTCTTTTGCAAATTATTTTTGTTTTCGAACAACTATTTTTTTTTACACATACCAGTCCCATGACTGACGCGGAGTTTATTGTTCCCTTTTCTAAACTTTAGGTGCCCATAATTTTCCACACGGGCAACCTAGAGTCAGGTTAGCCGTGTTCTAGAGCTAGTTCAGATTTGGATCTAGAAGTCTTTTGGAGTCTTTGGTTGGTAGCTGTTGGATTTTGGAAGCATTTCGGTTGGAAGTCTTTCGGAGCTTTGAAGTTTGGATTGAAGGTGCTTATGTTGGATTCTCTTGAAGACTCTGTTGTTTCTCCGTTGTGATGTTATTGTTTTTTTGTTGTGTCTTGTACAACACTCTGATGTTGGTGTTCATGTGTTGTATCAATGTTGCATCTATGTTGTTTATCAATGAAATTCATTTTGTTTCCGTTGTGTTGTATTCATCTAATGTTGTTATAAGCTCCAGCGAACTGGAGTCTGACATTTGAATCTCCGTCATTCGAATACAAGTGAGGTATTGGATGTCGATTTTCGGACGCTGGATTTCTGGTCGTCACAGATAATATCCAACATTTTGCGTAGCAAATGTTTTTGTTATATAAGATAAAAAACCATTCTGTGTTTAGGTGCGGCGTGGTCTTATGAGATACACTTTATTTTCCAATACTCATTTTTGAGTTTCTTACACCAGTCCCATGGCCGATCTGGAGTTTATTTTCTTTTCCCTTGAACTCTAGGTGCCTTATTTTTCTAGGTAGCCAAGTAGTCAGGTTTAATTTGGAGCATTATAATGGGACTTGAAGTCTGGAGCTGAAGATGATCCATTAGATAGTTCTCTATTTCCATTCCTGCTACATTTGTTTACTGATTGTATTTAGCATTTATAAGGATAAAGATTTGTAATTGTCCAGGCTGATTTATAAGATAGACTCTGATAAATGTATTTAAAATTTCCACTATATATATATGTATATGTATATATATTGAAATAATATATGTTATTCCATTCGTGTAAGATTTTGTTCTATTTTTATTTTCTTTTTTCCTTTAATGATTGAGTTTTCAAGCATTTGTTGAATGTATTAGTGTCAATTTCTTAGGGTCGAAAATCCCGTCCATGACATTTGGTATCAGAGCTTATGTTGAGCGAATACTGAGCCTGATAGGGGTAAAGTCTCATCAAAGATAGGGTCAGTAACACCCTAGAATGAGTTGAGAGTATATTATATGAGAGCGCGTATTTGTTAATGATATACAAATGGTTTTTGAAATATGGTAAATGAAATAATTTTATCTAGGATTATATTTTGAATATAAAGAAAATATTTTGGAAAAATATATAGTTAGACGTCTTATAACTTGAATGATAATTTGAAATCATGATTAGTAAAATCTAAGTACAAACTTCTTGTGATTAGGATTTCACAGTTTGACTATAAGATGTTTAATAAGAAGATTAAGAGTAATACTTCGGAAAAGATTTGGATAATGAGAACTTTTATCTAAAAAGGGTTTTTGTGAGGAGAATTTTCAAAAGATTTTATTTGAGATGTTCTAAATATTGGTTCAGGAGAAACAATATCATGTGCTTAGCAAACTATCCCCTTAAGATTGTATAGTTAAAATGGATTTGTGTTGGGATAAACTTAGATTTATAACCTAACATTAGATTTAGTTAAGTAATTAAAATGCTTAGTATCTAAGTGTTTGTTGATAATAATAGTAGAAACCCTCAAGCAATGAGAGAAAGTATTGGAAAGAGGAGACCTCAAGAGAAAATTGGGTGAGAAGAATGATCTAATCATTCTTTCAAGTGATGAGGAAGAACATGGGAAATGACCACTTAGCAATATTATGCCCATTATTAAAGGAGAATTAGATCCCTACACCCGGCTAGGTAAAGACGGTTACCCTATTTCCTAAATTCCTATATCTCCCCTGACTCCGTAACTGATTATAGTGTATAGTGACGAAGAGACCCCTCAGGCCTCAAAAGGAATGTAGATCACTGACCCAGTAAGTTCAAAACTCAATACGGAAGAAGAAACTTCCGAGGAGGAGCCAATGGAAGAATAATATGAACCTAAAGAAGACCGAACACTATGATATCCCATGAATCAAACAACTGCAGTAGAGTCAATAACATCATCTTGGAGATGGATGGTGACCATATTATTTGGCGTGAAGAGTCATTAGATTCCCCCATTCATCGGGACAACAAGGAGGATTCAGAGGAAGAATTTGTGGATCCAGAGGAAGAATTTGAGGATCCTGAGGAAGAAGAAGTGCAAGGTTTAGAAGAACTAGAAGAAGGAGAAGTTATATAAGAAGTGCCAACCGGGTTCTTGGGCATGTGCCATGGAACCAGCCTTGGCTACCATATGAAGCGGATGTGATACCATCGATTAAGGACAGAAAAGAAGCTAATAAAGAGCAAGATGATAGTCATGATGGTGGTGAAATCTTGTTTGATTTTAGATAAGGAAATGGACCGTCAACATCGAACTCAGAAGGGCAATTATCATTTGAAGTTGAAAGATTTGGAAACAACTATCTAGTGTTAATATTATATAGTAGCACATATATATGTATGGCTTATAAGGTAGTTATGTTTGTATCGGTGTTATGAAAACCCAAGTAGGTATAGAAGGATTTAAGAATGGTTTATGTAAGGAGAAATGATGTGTGAATATAAAATATTAAGCATGTATAATATAATTATGTCCTTTGTTTATGACTTTTTCAAATGTAAATACAAAAATCACTTAAGAAAGTTTCATAAAAATAAACTATATCTTTATGAAATGTCTAAAAACTTAAAACAAGATTCTCTAAATATTGGAAAAGATAAAAAGCATATGCATTTTACACGAATTATTTCGTAACACAAATTTGGCCAAAAGATTTGAATATAGAATTTTGATATCCGAAAAGGATTTATGACTCGATGCTTTAGGGGAAACATTGACCAGGATTTGTAGTTGGATCCATACATTTTCTTTCATACTTGAGAGTTATTCGAGGAAAATGGAAGTTTATGAGCCCGATCAAAGTCTGCATTAGAGAATTGAAGGATTAGTACTAGTCGGAAGCAAAGTGGTATATTCAAATTAAGGAATAGGATAGTGTATATGGATAGTATGTGAGAACCACCCAAATTTATATTTGAAATTTCAATTGTTTTTAAATAAGTACTACCGGTTTTTGCGTTGTAATTTCGAGAATGAAATTCTTTTAAGGAGCGAAGTATGTAACGACCCACAAGTTTATTAAGTTGATAAATCATATTTATTTTTAAATATTCAAATATAAGGTTTTTTAAACGTAGATTACGATGTTTTGAATAATAAATAATAATGGTATTCTTATTTTTAATAACTATTTACAAAAATATATACTTTGGGAAAAATATTAATAAAATGATCGAAAACCGTTTTATCAATAAACAACTTTATAATTATCAGAATTCATGCATGGGGCTAGATACATTCACTTATTTATCCATATAAACAACAACATGAAATAAAATTATTTATTTTATTTTTTGGAATAAAATTTCTTTATGACATCATCAATAATTGCATCATATTTAATTATTTATTTATGTATTTAAATTGAGATTTAATGATTTAATAATTGTTTCAATAATTGTTTTTAATTGATATAATTCATTTTAATTAGTTATGAAGTGATAGTAAATCATTCATAATAGTCTTATAAAGATATATATTGATTTGAAATTATAGAGAAAATTCGTATCGCTTTATCGATATAACAACACTTTTGTAAACAATTTTTAATACTAATTTATACGGTCTTATAAATCAAATGTGATCGTTTTAGTTAATTAAAAATGATAAGAGATTAGTTTTCAATTTTTTTTTACATTTATATGTAAATTAATTTATAAATAAAAATGTGACTGGGAATCGGCTTCCCAATTTTCAACGGTTTAACAAATTGAAGTTGTTCAAAGTTGTTACAATCTTGTTTATGTCTTGTGCACATATATAACCTACACATGCACACGTATCATATACATGAACACATATATTCATACAAATATACATATACACATATATACATAAGCGCACATGCGCGCGTGCGTGCGCGCACACACACACACATATAACAAAAGATCTAAGATGTTTACACACTTAAAAAGCAAACTTCACTTCACTCTTACATATATCAACTCACACGCATGTCTACACACATAGGAGGATGGGGTATGTTCAAATTTTCATATGATGGAGGACGAGGGTGTGGTGGTGATGAAATGGTGATGTATGTGCACATAAATATCATGATATTTTAGTTTGCAAATTTTCTTAAAATACCACCCTCAATCTTAATTTCATTTGTTTATAAATTCCTAAGCTTCTTCATCTTCTTATACTCCTCTTTAATGGCTTCCTACCTTAGGAAAATTATGAAGAAAAATTATCAAAAAGAAAATAAATTTATATACATTTGCAATGTGCTTAAAAACAAGTTCAAACCTACTCCTTCTCCCACGATCAACACCTCCTACCACCCATGGCAGAGCCCCTCTCCATTTGTAAGCTTAGGACGAGCCCATTCAAAGGTTCAAGGCTCGATTCCATAGCCTTTGATTCGATCGTAGCGAAGCTATAGCGAATTTTCATAAAATTAAAAACCAATGAAGGTGAGAAACTCTATTATATTATGATATTTTGGATGATATGTACGTTTGGATATGCTTGGTTGTGATGATTATGGACCATGTTTGGATATGATAATATATTTTCTTGGATGTGTGAAAAATTCATGTTCAAACACGCCGAATATCACAAAGGAAATCACTTTCCTTTAAATAAATGAAATGGTTTATATGAGTTGTTAAATCTCTTTAAAATGGTTTAAAATGATTTAGAAATGTTTTATAAACATTTAAAAGTGTTTTGACAAAGTTTCGAAATAATATGAAAATTGAGTTAAAATAGGTGCATTGCGTAACGGTGGTCCGCTATTTCGCGTCATATCCATTTGTACGATGGATCTACAGTCGGAGTTCTTTGGAATAATAATTTTTCAAACTCTCATAATCATAGTTTTCAAAAACAAGAAAAAATCGAGATTTTGTTAAGTAGATTTTGAAATATGAGCACAACAAGTTTTCAAAATAGTCGCGCTTTGGCAGTTCAGAAATCCAAAGCGATAAATTATTGAAATGGATATTTTTATTTCTTTAAAAATATGGAATATTCTTTAGATATTTTAAAATGATTTAAAAGAGATTTAAGTTATAAAATGGATTTGTAAATGATAGAAAAGCTGGTTTGATCAGATAAGCTTTGAAAACCTATTCGCAACACTATTCCCAGCACTTTTTGCAGCACTTTTAATTTTTTTTAAGTACGGCTTTAAACTTAAGTATTATTTCCCAAATATATTATAAATGTTTTCAAGTAAATAATTAAGTACTTTAAAGATGATTTTAAGATTTTATAATTTATTTTGAAAAGTTTAAATAAATGATTTAAAGAAAAGCTGTTGTAGTCAAATGATTTAATCTTAACTCTAAAAGCCTATGTGTAGACTGGATTTTTCTATTTAAGAGATGCAAATGTGAGGTACTTAAACTAAAGAGATGTTCAAGAGCAACCAGTGCCCTAACTCACTTGGCCTCTTCACTGGGCGAGGAATAAATAGGGTTGAATTGTCAGAAACGAGCCAAGTATAAAAGATTCAAATTTAGTTTAATAAAACTTGGATTGTACAGAAATAATCTTCATAATCTTCTTATACTTGGTATTAAATTCCGAGTAGAGAACCCATACTATCCATGTGAATTTAAAAGGTGATTTCATCGTTATTCGATGTACAGTGAAGGTTGAATATAAAAATTAATGTTGAGTAGAATTAGTATAATTTCTATCAATCCTTTTTATTCAATAAGGTTTGCAATGTGATTTATGAGAAATGATTTTGATTTGGTATTCCAAAGTTAAAGAAAGGTTAAATGATTCCATATATACTGGAAAGGCATATGATTTAAAAATTTATATCTCTAAAAGAGATAATTTATTTGATATAATATATTAATAAATGAAATGATAATCACCTTCAATCTTAACATCTTTTTATCAATGATTGGTCGAAGGAATCGAGGTCGAATTTGGGTGGTCCCTATCCAAAAATCAATTCGAACCAATGTACATTTGAAAGTGAAGACATAGAATGATAATTAATGGAATGAAGGGCTAGTTATCACTAACCCTCGGGGAAATTTTCCCATATCATATATATGTGGTAATAGTTTCTTCATTTGATCTTCGACGCATGGGCTTCTCGCTACTAATCCTAGGGATGATTCCTGATAGGATGTGGTATGAAAGTTCCTTCAGTTTGTCCTATTCATGGAAAACTTGTATAAACCAAAGTCTGACATTGCAATTCTAAAATGCACGTGCATTGATTTTTACAAACGTACATCTGTTTGGTGGTGTAGGAGGTAACTCTTCTATACCTAACACCCTTCTCTAAGACGTATGAGCTCAGAAGTTATACATTTGTGGAAATCAGTAGT
Organism: Allium cepa; assembly: GCA_030765085.1. Classification (NCBI taxonomy): domain Eukaryota; kingdom Viridiplantae; phylum Streptophyta; class Magnoliopsida; order Asparagales; family Amaryllidaceae; genus Allium; species Allium cepa. Next base: position 770,471,405 of record CM060932.1, read on the forward strand.
GTGTGATGGAATTGGCAATGTGGCATTCAAAGTGGAATGTGCTATGTAAAAGGCAATCGTTACCTCGAGCATCATCACTCGGGAATGACAAAAACAGGGTAGATGCGGTAGGACTATGTAGGTCGCATCCATTAGGATATGGTCCTTACCTTTTTAGATCACCATTTATATATCAGGTATGTTGTGTATGCTATGAGAGCTCTCGGGTAGGTCGAGAATGGTCAGGATGATGTCATATTTGGTACTATCTACGTTAAAGGTAGGCCGGTTCTATATTGGCAAAGGACCATCTATTTGTGCCTCGATGCATTTTTCTAGAGAAGTACCGTTGGAAGGTAGTCCCTTACTGTAACACCCCATATTTTTAGTAACATATCTAGGACATTTATTAGCTAAATTAAATAAAACAATATGATAATTAGGGGATTGAGATTTGATTCTAATAAGGGGTAGCCGTGCCATGTTAATGAATAAACTAAAATGAGCAAACATTAATTAACATAGATAAGGGAAATAGGTGGGGTAAAATAGGAATAAGAGTATTCTAATACCCTAAACCCTTTGCCGTGCTTACACACACATTCATTTGCAAAAATTAAGTTCAGAGACCGACCACCATTAGCAAGAACAAGAGGAAGAAAGAGCTAAAGGAAGAAGATTAATCAGCCTAATCCATTCAAATCTCAAACTCCATAATCTCAAAGCTAAGGTGAATAATGACTACATCTTAGTTTTCTAATTGTTTTCGGTTTTAGGAAGAATCCAAAATATTTTGCATGATTATGCCATGTTTTTGAATGATTAAATGTTTATATATGCTTGTTGATGATTTATGCTTATTTATGTTGGTCTTATGATATGTTTTGATGTAAAAACCCTATTTAATGACATCCAAATGCCTTGCAGTTTTATATTTAGTTCAGAAATGATATTCTAGAGAAGGGTTTCAATTTTCATAATTTTTTGAATTAATGTGGATTTCATATTAATTCTCTAGTGAAGAAAAGGTTTATTTGGGTTTAAAATTAGAGGGAATTAATTTAAAGGGAAATTTTTTGAATGTTTTTAGCCTCAAGTACACGACCTCAAGATTTTAACTGCAAAAGAAAACATTCTTTTATAAATTAGTTATAAGGACAAACATTCTTCCAAAATTATTCATATGGATAAACATTCTTCCAAAACTTCTACCGAATTAAAACCTGATACCTAAAAACTGCTACGATAACTACAAAATAATACCTAAAAACTGCTACCAATAACTAAAAACTGATACCTAAAGAAAGTTGTCCTTCAAGTTAAAATACCGAGGGCCTGTCCTTGACAATAATTTCCTGCAAAAATTATTTACGGCTAAATAATATATATTTTGGGTCTGAAATTAATATATGTTAGAAAACACGTTGAAAATGATTTTCTAGAATTTTATAGAATCTTCCTAAGTGTTTTGATGAGAATATATAAAATTATTTAAGGTATGGGACTTAAATGTTTTATATATCTATAAAAGTAGAAAGGGTATTTTGTAAATAAATTAAATTGTTTATTTTTAAAATATTGGCAGCACTTTTAGAAAAGAAAATTAGCAACCGATAATATTTTGACAACCAAGGAAGGCTAATTGAAAAGAAATTGCTTTAAATAAAAATCAGTTTTACATGCTTTTAGCACGTTTCACCTCTTTCGGCACAGGGGTTCCGACCAAGTATTGCTGCCACCGTTACTATCGAAACCAATGCATATAGTATCAATAACTTGGTACAGAGTGAATTAGACTAAGGCGGAAGGTACTGGGTCAAGACCAAAGATTCCGATGGGGTTGAAGCATGAGTTTGTCTTAAACTGAAAATGTGCCTTTTTTGCTTTCGAAGGATATGCTTTCTACTTCGTTGGCTTTCGGCTGTGTCAAATGTTTTAAAGGATTTGTTTCGAATATGTTGGGACTTCTATTTTAAGCAAATGCTTTAGAATAGGGTCGAAACCCCTAGCTGCCACTTTTCTTACCTTTCAAAGTCAATGGTTTCAGAAGGTATACTTTGTTTTAAAATGGTTGGTTTCGGCACCATCACTTCTTTACTTAGGAAATTCTTTCGAAAGTAGTGCTTTCGACTTAAATGTTTTACGACGCTTTTTGGTCCATTGAAGGTAGAACCCAAATGGTTTCGAAAGTGATGATTTTAACGGTTTCGAAAGTTGTTTCCACATGTTTTAAATTGAACCAAAATGCTTTCGAATGGTTTGAAGTTTATAAAGGTGTTTATGCTTTCGTAAGGATTTAAATCAAGGTTTCGAAGGGGTAGTTTCCCAAAGGTTTCGAAAGTTTTGAAAGGAAAGGTTTTTCAATGTTTTCGAAAGGAAAAGTTTAAATGTTTAAAGATAGGATGTCCAAGTTTTTATAGCTTTCGAAAGAATGATTTTTAAGAGTTTTCGAAAGGAAGATTGAATGGTTTCGAAATGAATGTTTTGGCCTTTTAACCTAGGTTATAAAAAAGGGTTTTACTTTGTTTCGGAATGGTACTTTCAATTGATTCGAAAAGGGTACTTTCAAAGGTTTAAATGTTTTCATCAACAAAGATTTGAGTAAAGTATATACAACATGGCAAGGTGATTTTGAGTAAAGCATGGAGTTTATGTATTTTCCTTGTTTAAGTTTGGTTTAAAGGTTCTAAATCGATTTGAGATGAAAAGGTTTTCAAGGAAAATTTTGGGAAGATTAACCTAAACAAGATGACTCAGATATTAGAATACCAAACGGGACTGGTATAAGGTCGTGCCCTATACATTAGCTATTAGCTTCAGCTAATTTAATCCAAAATTCCTGTGTGCAGGGCTTTGCCACAGGTAAACTAAAATTATGATTACACACAGAAGTGAATACACACACACACATACAGATAGGTTATTGGTGAGCCCGCAAAACCATTAGGATCAGGTGACCCTGGGAGAAGATAAGTTAGGGGCAAACCGTCTAGAAGAGGAGTATCTAACAGGTGATAGATTATTTTATTTATATTGTTTAGTAGGCTCGAGTCAGCCAAAGGTTATTTGTTAGCCAAAGAAAACTGTAGTGTTCGAACAGATAGTTCAATTATTACTTGATATGTATATTTACATGAAAATGCTTTACGTTTTAACCTATTTTGGTTGTAGGAAATGATTTGCAAAATATATGTTTTAAAAGGATATTAGTGAGGGGAAACCCGTTCCGCTAAGCGGCATGGTCTCACTTAATATCAAATAACCGAGATGTATATTATTATTCACACCACGCTTTATGTCTGACTTGAAGTTTATGTTTTCCACCTTAAACTCTCGGGTACTCAAAATTGATTTGAGTAGGCTGGGGGTTGAGGTTTACAGGTTTTAGTAGCGAATAAAGCTTTCGGAAATGAGCAAGTGGCTGACGGATAGCTGTTTAGGAGTTGAGTTTACTTTGTTTATTCCGTTGTGTTATATTAAGAGTTATGACTATATAGTAATCTGGTCAAATAAAGGGGAATACTCATATGTTGTTCTTGGCGTATTTTATAATAATTATATTTGATTTTTTTATGGGAAACGATTATGGGATTATGTAATGGAATATGAAACATGTTTTATGAAATGTAATTAGATTTTTTTTATGAAATCTGTAAAAAATAATTCATATTCATGTGCTTTTGATATTATGGATACCATTAACATTACCGTATTTGGTCATCGGAATTTACTACTATGGATAACTGCAGCATCTGTAGCGCTTAGCTTTGGGACTCCAGACAAAGGATGTTATAATTTGGTATAAGAGTATGGGTTTACGAAAAACTTTAAACTAAAAATTATTTTTGAAAATATAATCCTAAGGAATTAGAATAAAATCGGGGTATCGGATAACGCTATAGTAACATACTTGTATTTGCTATATATAAGTATATGCGATATCTTTATTCTCCTATCTCTCTTAGGTTATTCTTCTATATCTCATAGGGCTTGAATACAAATATGGACGCTAGAAGCGGAAGAGTGAATCTTGGAGGAAGCACCACCACCAATAGAAATGCTAGACCAAATACTAGAAGGAACCAAGGTCAGGCACAAGCAGGGAATGTTGGTGCTAGAGTTCCACAAGTGGATATGGGAGCCAAATACCAGTTTTTTGTGAACATGATTCAAGTATGAATTGCTGCTGGAGTGGTTGGAGAAAATGCTGGAGTAGGAGTTCAGGAAACTCTAGTGGTAAAAAATTACTCTATCTTGAGTAGAGATTATGCTGGACTTAGAGGGAAGCCATTTTTGGATGAAGATGCTATTATGGTGGAGAGCTGGTTGTTGCTGTTGAATATGTAAGTATATGATTTTTGTTTGATGCTAATGAACATACATACATATATATATATATATATATATTCATTTAAATGTATTTGTTAATGTACTATTTTATTTTCACATAATTAAATAAATATTTGCTGAATAAAATAAATAACACCATATTTAAATTCAAACAGATAATTTATTCAAACAAATATTTATTACAATTTTGAATAGTACAAATTTGAACTCTCACTATATATACAAATTAAATGACAATACAATTTTGATTACATCACAATTTCTAATTTACAAATGTCCTCACTACATATCGCTCATTCACTCGTATTTAATCTTCAACTCCATTCCAGATTGAATCCAGCATCTGAGCAATCTGCAAAAATATACGCTAGTGCAGTAAAATTGAAAATATAAATTTTTGCAGTATAAAATAAAATGTAATTTTGAAAATATTATTTTGCCTCAGTTATTTGGGTTGTTCATCATCATTTAAATTTGAATTCATCATACACGAACAGCTTGTGACATGCACAGTGTATCACGGTACATGCCAAAAGGCAGTGCACACATATATACACTTGATAAAATTACAGGGACAGGTGAGCACAAGGTCAAACCCAAATCAAAAGTCGGGTTCAACTCAAGCGCAATAAAAATAATGTCACAATATCAGCACAAGGTCAAACCTAAGCTTTAAGCTGGATTCAGCACAGGTGCAATCAAAACCATGGGTCAAGATGCATGCAACACAGCCTCGACCGAAAATTTGAATATACACTTGAACCCAGAATGGCCAGATTCAAACAACAAAGTGCACCAGTACAATACAGTGAACCAGACCAGCTTATGGATACAAGTCATAAAACAACAAATTCCAAGAAGTTGACAATACACAAGAACAAAAATGAAATAGAGGTGGCAACATGGAACTGCAGACTAACCGGGTTAATAATGCAAACTGACTCCGTGGCTCAACAGCATCAATTTGCAATAATGCACTACGTGACCCCCAAGTAGTTTACCAGATAAATTGATAAGTCTGTTCAAAAGTGAAGACTACAAGTACATTTGCATTGCAACCAGAACCCAAACTACCTAAAACAGCGGTGAACCATAAAGCATGAATGCAATACCCAAAGGCAGTGTGCGAAACTCAATGAAGCATGGTCAAAACAAACTATAATGAACAAGTTTAATTCATGTGACAGCAATGCACACCTGATTACATGATAAACAAAGCTGCAAGACCAATATTAAACTGCAACTGGCCTCTACATCAAATAGCAAACCACGATGAACTCAATCATCGTCGAAATCATGGAACATTAAACCAATATCCATAGCAAACAACATGGTGCAACAACCTAAATATACAGTGAACATTGCAGTCATGATATGCAAACATCAAGTAGCAGTTTTGATCAATGACATATACAAAATCAACGCAACACTGCCGTATATACATGACAACCAGAGTACATAGATGAGTACTAATATACATAAACACAAATTGACACAGCAACTATCAAATGAAGACTTAGAGTCGCAGTGCAGACCATATTCAAGTACATCGAACCAGCAAGCCGTGCACATGTAAACAAAACCAATTGAAACACAGTGAAACACAAATGTGCATATACGGTGATAAATAAGTTTAAAACATTGAGAGACAAGGATATGAATGCAAGCAGTACACTACTGATGCAACTAAACACAGGAATGTACAGCATGCAACTGAGTAAGTCGAAATGCTCTACAAATTACAAGACTGAATTTAAACAAGACTCTAATGTTCTAACTTCAAGTTCACATATGCAAAAGACCAACAAGCATCCAGGACACATGCACTGATACATGTCCAGACACAAAACAACAAGCACTCGGTGTTATCCCACCTTTTGGTCAAGGCTGGAATATCAACAAATTGGCAAGGAATGATGGATATTGGGATTGGAGATCGATTGGAATCAAGGCTGCAATCGATGTCGTCAAATTTGGCTAAGCTCCGATCGGGACGAAATTAATTGGAGATGATGATAAGGACTAGGAGAGGCTATGTTTCAAATTTTAGGTTAATCGGAGTTCGTATGAAGGAGATATGGTCGATGCAAGGTAGGAAGAACATGTTGATTCGTATCCATCGGTGTGCAAGGCATGATTCGTATCGATGCATTTCGCATCGATCAGCAGGGATGGTTCGTATCGATACGTTTCGTATCGATCAGGTAGTTGGCGTTTCGTATCGATCGGTTTTGGTTCGACTCGATAGGGTTCACATCGATCAAAGGTAGAACAGGGTGAAGGACTTCGAATTGATACTGTTCGTATCGATCAACATGGACACGGCTCAATGGTTTCGTATCGATCAGGATGGGAAGAGGTGGCATGTTTCGAATCGATACTCTCGTATCGATAGCAGATGGACTTTGGCACATTCGTATCCATCAGGTAAGGCCTCATTCGTATCTAACTTCGTATCCATACCTTTCGTAGGTTTCTCGTATCGATCGCCTCGGATAACATTGTTTCGCATCAATCGGATAGATCGATACGAAACGCCCTCCTAACATCGATACGAGGAACGATACGATGCGCGGTTGGATAGAGATGCGAAGCGAAGTTATGAACGAGAATTATGGATGCGAGCGCGAATCAAGCAAAGAATCATTCAAAGCGGCTAAGGATGAGCATGGTTCGAAGGAAGAGGCCTTCAACTCGGCACGAATTCAGGATCTGGTCTAGGAAGTAGCACCACGTCATCGATGCGCACGCGATTCTAATCGAGACGAAGAAGATGGATGCGAAAGCATGGATTCGAACTCTACAGTCCACGAGGAACACCAATTCGTATCGATCATATCTCCCAAACCGCTGATCCAAATGCAATGAAATTTTCACAGCAGCTTGCATACAAGGTAAGGAATGTTCCTGCCAAGTTTCAGCTCGATTGGATCATTTTTTGATGGATACGAAATCATTTTGTATCGATCACAGATCGAGTTGAAACTTGGTGGGGTTGGTCGCGTGGGCCCACTCACATGCCAGAAGAAGTCTCCCGAAGTTTGAGCGCGATCTCAGCCTCCTACGCCTATAAATAGCCTCCTGAAGCCTATAGAAAGGGGACCTTTTGGCGATTAGATGTCCAGACTCTGCCGGATTCATTTCTACACTTCAATACAACTATTTTACTCAAAATTCTTCACTACTACTGCTGTAATCATCTGTAACCAGTAAGGATAATCAATAAAAGGATAAAACTTTGAAGTGGCCGTAGGCCGGAGATAACCGAACCACTATAAATGTTGTGTCTTTGTTCATTATTTCCGAATTGCTGTTTGTTATTTGCTAAGATCTGATATTTGTGTTTGAATATCGCTGATTTGTGTTCATATACTGGTGCTTTCATAGTATTTGGGGTTTGTGACCATTTTTGGCGCAAACACTTTGGTGCTTTCACTGAGAAAGACTAGCACCCGCTACATCGGATTCAAAGTTGAGATTTGACGAAGTTTGAGGAGTTTGGATTTGAAGACAATGACTAGGCAAAATAGTAGAAGGCAAAGGGTTGGGAGAAGCTAGCAGGAAGGAAGCCAAGAAGCATCCTCTGGAGCAGGAGAAGGGCAAGCCTCCATCTACATCACCAGAGACGAAATGGAAGCTATAACAAATTCACTGCAAGAGAGGTTGTTGAAGAGTCAACAGGAAATGATGCATACTTTCTTTGAGAAGATGAGAGCTTTAGGGACACAGAACTTAGGAACAGCTATAGCGGCTGTGGATGCAGGACAAGGAACTAGGGTTATGGAACCCAATGGAGGACATGATACAGAACCGGAAGGCAATCAACAAGGGCTTGGGGGCAGGCCCGTAAGATCCAACACGGAAGGACCTTTGGAAGGAGTTCAACAGGCTAGAGCCAACGTTGCGGCTAATGAGCCACATGTAGAATATGTGCCGGAGTTCCCTCGGGGGCAGCCCCTAACAAACAATGCTGGATTGGTAGAGATAATCAGGAAAACTGCGCGAGGTAGCTTGACCAATAGAGACTTGGAAGGGGTGAACATGAGTCCATTTGCTCGGGAAATAAGGATGGCTCAGAATCCACCTAAGTTTAAGTTACCTAGCGTGGAGGTATATGATGGCAATGCAGACCCAACTGATCACTTGATGAGGTACACCAGACACATGGAGGTGCTGGGGGGATCGGAGGATGTGATGGTCCGATGCTTCCTTTGTACTTGACAGACTTAGCTGCAATGTGGTTTAGGCAGCTGGGAGAAGGATCTATCAGAACTTGGAGGGAATTGGTGGATAGGTTTTTGGGGGCAGTTTCGAGTTCATATCAAGAGGCCGAAGAACGTAATGACATTGACATCTGTAAAGCAAAGGATGGATGAATCACTCAGGGCTTTCCATACCCAATTCAATGCGGCGGTTGCTTCGGTGGATCGACCAGATCCATCGATGGTTTTGATGGCGGCAGTATCAGGAATCAGAGAGGATTCAGACTTTAAGGTATCTTTGGTACGAGATCCCCCATAGGATCTCGAGGAATTCTTTCACGAAGCCGAAAGGTTCCTTCGGCAAGAAGATGCGAGTATGGATTTAAAGTTGAAGGAGGTAAATGCAACTGAGGATGGAGGACCATCCAGTAGAGGTTCAGATAAAGATAAAGGAAAGAGGAAGTTGGACGATGATTCTGGAAAATCTAGGAAGCGATGGAAGGATCCAAAGTTTTCCACATACACAGGATTGAATGAGATCTTGGAGCGGATTTACTTGAAAACTCAGAATCGCCTCCCTTACCGAAGGCCAGCAAGGAGAGAACCATCAGAACGGGAGAGGGCATCAAGAAGGCACTGTCTCTTCCATGATTTGGATGGACATGATACCAACAGCTGCAGGCACTTAAAGGATATAATCGAGGAGCATGTAAGGAATGGACAGTTGCGACAATATGTCGGAACTCGGAATGCAGCGGTGGAACATGAGCAACCACCGACTACCTCACACCATGACGATGTGAGGCCCAGGAATGACGGTAGATTGATTATCCATTGACCAGGATAATATGAAATAAGTAACAAGATACTGGCAAACGACAAAGTCATTCACACATGTACGGGGATGGAGATAGCCCCTAGGCATGCTCTGAATGATGATAAACCGTGATGCCATGGTTTGTGAATTTTTTTTTTGGTTTTGGATTGGACACTTGGTTTTTCTTGCTTGGTTTTGGAGTTTGGATTGAACTCCTAGTTTTGTTTGCTTTCTGATTTGGATTTTCCTTTGAATGATTGTTTTCGATTTTGGACGCTGGTTTGGATTTCTGATTTTCTGGTTTTGATTTGGATTTTGGATTAGATTTTGATTGGATTTTTATCTGGTTTTTGATAAACGGTCATCGGGTATGTATTATGCCTGGCAAGGGGTAAGTCACTTTGCCCAAACGTGGTAAATTGACTCATTCAGGTCGTCGAGTATGGACTATCCTCGACATGGGTCCGGAGAGACCAGGATTCGGCCTAGGACTTACGCCCTGTATTATCAATTGTTATTTTCAGGTCGCTGAGTATGGACTATGCTTAGCAAGGGTCCGGAGAGACCAGGATTCGGCCTAGGACTTAGGCCCTATGTTATCGATTATTGTTTCAGATCGTTGAGTATGGACTATGCTCAACAAGGGTCCGGAGAGGCCAGGATTCGGCTTAGGACTTAAGCCATGGCATTGTACAACATCCAGGGACATTGGACCACGGCCGTCAGGTGGGGATTGCGCTTGGCAAGAACCCGGAGAGGTTAGCTCAACGTTTAGGGACACTGGACCACGGTCGTGAGGTGTGGATTGCGCTTGGCAAGAGCCCGGAAAGGTTATGGATTTGGATATCGACCCGGAGAGGTCCTGGATTCGGTTATTGGCTATTGGATAAGGATGGATTAGGACTCGGTTGTCGAGTTCGAATGGACACGGAATTGGCTATGGACTTTGGATATCGGATTCGGAACTATTCAAAACACGCCTTCTTATCACAAGGCACGTTTTGGGGGACAAATGTTATTCCACCTTTTGGTCAAGGATGGAATATCAACAAATGGGCAAGGAATGATGGATATTGGGATTGGAGATCGATTGGAATCAAGGCTGCAATCGATGTCGTCAAAATTTGGTTTAGCTCTGATCCGGACAAAATTGATTGGAGATGATGATAAGGACTAGGAGAGGCTATGTTTCAAATTTCAGGTTAATCGGAGTTCGTATGAAGGAGATATGGTCGATGCAAGGTCGGAAGAACATGCTGATTCGTATCCATCGGTGTGCAAGGCACGATTCATATCGATGCATTTTGCATCGATCAGCAGGGATGGTTCATATGGATACGTTTCGTATCGATCATGTAGTTGGCATTTCATATCGATCGGCTTCGTATCGATCGGTTTTTGTTCGACTCGATAGGGTTCGCATCGATCAAAGGTAGAACAGGGTGAAGGACTTCGAATCGATACTGATCGTATCGATCAACATGGACAGGGCTCAATGGTTTCGTATCGGTCAGGATGGGAAGAGGTGGCATGTCTCAAATCGATACTCTCGTATCGATAGCATATGGACTTTGGCACTTTCGTACCCATCATGTAAGGCCTCGTTCGTATCCATACCTTTCGTATGTTTTTCGTATCGATCGCCTCAGATAACATTGTTTCGTATTGATCGGATAGATCGATACGAAACGCCCTCCTAACATCGATACGAAGAACGGTACGATGCGCAGTTGGATAGAGATGCGAAGCAAAGTTATGAACGAGAATCATGGATGCGAGTGCGAATCAAGCAAAGAATCATTCAAAGCGGCTAAGGATGAGCATGGTTCGAAGGAAGAGGCCTTCAACTCGGCACGAATTCAGGATCTGGCCTAGGAAGTAGCGCCACGTCATTGATGCGCACACGCTTCTAATCGAGTCGAAGAAGATGGATGCAAAAGCATGGATTCAAACTCTGTAGTCCACGAGGAACACCAATTCGTATCGATCATATCTCCCAAATCGCTGATCCAAATGCAACGAAATTTTCACAGCAGCTTGCATACAAGGTAAGTAATGTTCCTGCCAAGTTTCAGCTCGATTGGATCATTTTTTGATGGATACAAAATCATTTCGTATCGATCACAGATCGAGTCGAAACTTGGTGGGGTCGGTCGCGTGGGCCCACTCATGTGCCAGAAGAAGTCTCCCGAAGTTTGAGCGCGATCTCAGCCTCCTACGCCTTTAAATAGCCTCCTGAAGCCTACAGAAAGGGGACCTTTTGGCGATTAGACGTCCAGACTCTGCCAGATTCATTTCTACACTTCAATACAACTATTGTACTCGAAATTATTCATTACTACTGCTGTAATCATCTGTAACCAGCAAGGATAATAAATAAAAGGATAAAACTTTGAAGTGGACGTAGGCCGGAGATAGCCGAACCACTATAAATGTTGTGTCTTTGTTCATTATTTCCGAATTGTTGTTTGTTATTTGCTAAGATCTGATATTTGTGTTTGAATATCACTGATTTGTGTTCATATACCGGTGCTTTCATAGTATTTGTGGTTTGTGACCATTTTTGGCGCAAACACTCGGGATAACAGAGATGTATGGATACACAATGAAAACCAGACCAAATAATGTATCAAGTTGAAAATGCTACGAGAATGAACATCTCATGAAACAACCACGAATAGTACAACAAAGTTCAAATGAAACTGGACCGGTAAGCAGTGCCAAAAGTTCAGAGACAATGCAAGTGCAGACAACTACAAAATCAAGTCAGGATGCAAGTTCGAACAAATCCATGTCAAAGCCAGGCGATAAAAATCACATATTTAAAGTAACCGAAGTTGCACGTTTTACAAAAATCAGAAAAGACTCAAAGTAGCAGTTTCAAAATAATCAAGGTATTGAGTTCAAGCAAGCAAATCAGAAAGGGAAAAAGACAATTTCTTTTTATACCAAAGATGTCAGAGAATCAAATGTAATAAAAGTTTAATATTAAAATTCAAGTCGAAGCCGTGAACAACTGACCGGAGTCAAAATGAAAAAAGATAGAGAAGCCGAAGTCAGCAGCATTAAGTCAAAGCCGTGGCGACTAAGGCCAAAATCGAGCAAGTTCAAATTTTAACAAAAGCAGTGACAAGGTCGAAGCTAAACAAGTTAGAATTCAACACCGTGGTGGCCAAGCAAAGCCAGATGTAATCAAATATACGAAGTGTCAAAATTGAAGAAGTCAGTAATCATCTCAAGCATCCAAACGAAGATTATCGGCCAAGCGTAAAATTAGACGACTTCAAACAAATGTATACAAACGAAAATATAAGGGTTCGAACCTTATATAAACGATGAACATCATCGACAAATGAATAATTCGAGTTCGAAGCAAAACAGATACCAAACAAAATCAATCAAAAACTCGAATCAAAGTCGAGCGAAATTGAAATCAAAGAAACATCACGTACCAATTTTATATGAAGCATACACGCTCGATAAATTGAAGCTGCCACAAGCAACAATCAGCAAGCCAAATCAAAGAACACTGAAATCTACAATCGAACGATATCAAGCGGCGCTTCAATTTAGCAAAACCCTAAACTGGAAAGGGAACGAACAACCATTGTTAAGCAACGAATACCGGGCCGAAGACATAATACAAAAGAAAAGGGGTTTCTTCTAATATTAATTGGGTCGGTTTATTTTTTGGGCTTAGAATATTTAAATTAGGGTTTTGTCTTGTTTAAATTGTATTTTTCTTTCAAAATCTTGTAAATTCTAGTTGTGTAACTAGGGGACAAACTATGGTGGTGTAGTTCGAGAATTCGCAACTTAGTGGCTGAGTTGTGGTAGGGTTTTGAGCGTAGAGTTAAGGCTAGTCGATAGCGGGTGTCGCGAGTTTACGTGTGTAAGCGTCCGACTGCTTAATTTCTAGTAGAAATCTTGGGGGCAGCACGTAGGCAGGGTTTTGCCGAAGCTGGGTAAATTCTGTGTCATTCTATTTCTGCATTTATTATTCTGCTATTATCCATGCTGCTATAATTTTGATATATCTGTGTTGAAAATATTTCTTATAAACTTCCACAATTAATTTTTATAATTAATATTATCAGCCTATTCACCCCCCTCTAGGGTGTAATCGATCGTATAAGTGGTTTTAGAGCTAGGTACAAAAGACATTTTTTATATAAAAATTTTGATAACAAATTTTTGTTTTAAAAATTTGAATTTTTAAAATGGCTTCTTTTAATACTACCTTTGCTGAGGGTCAGTCTATAGTTAGACCACCAACGTTCAATGGTGAATATGCTTACTGGAAAAATAAAATGATTTTTTTTTAAAAACCATTGATGCTTGGAATATAGTTGAGATAAGTTATAGAGCACCCACTATAGTTGTAAATAATGAAGAAATTGAAAAACCATTTGATCAATGGACATATCAAGAAAATAAGTAACATAATGCTAATGCCAAAGCTACGAATTCGATTATTTGTTCATTAGATCAATTTTAATTTAATCATGTCTCACATTGTTTAACTGCGCATGAAATATGACACACACTAGAAGTGACTCATGAAGGAACATCTCAAGTGAAGGAATCTCTCCTTGCCATGCTGAGTAGCGAATACGAGAATTTTACAATGGCCAAGGAAGAAAATGTTAATGAGATGTACGGACGACTTTCCAACATCGTATACAAATCAAAAGCTCTCGGAAAATCATACACGGAATTGGAAATAGTCCGAAAAATCCTCAGAGTCCTTCCATGAAGTTTTGAAGCAAAAGTTACATCTATTCAAGAATTGAAAGATTAAAAAAAAATCAAAGTTGAAGAACTCATCGGAAATCTCACCACTTATGAGCTAGAAATGAAATTCAAGGAAGAGGGTGAAGGAGGAGATACTCGAATGAAATTAATAGCTCTCAAAGGAACAACTAAAAGTGATGATGATGGAAATGATGATGGAACAACAGAGCTGGCAATGGTAATAAAGAGATTCAAAAAGTGGAACCGCAAATACGGAAATCCAGCTCAAAATCAAAAATTAAAAAGCAAAATAACCAAAGTTCTAGATAACCCAGAACAGCAAGAAATCATCTGTCATAAGTGCAACAAACCCGAACACATCAAGCCCAATTGTCCTCAAAATCGACATGGCTTAGAAAAGAAATCAAAAAACAGAAATTTTGCAGCCACGTGGAATACAAGTGATGATGATAATTAAAGCATTAGCAGTGAGAGTGAGAAAGATGATATGTATCTTCAAGGTTATAAAACCGATAGCGATGATGATGAGCCACGTGAGGTATCAAAACTCACTCACTCATAATTACTTATATTTTTCCATGAAGTAAATGGCTGTTTTGAATGACTTAGGGAGAAGTATGCCAAACTTGAATCGCAAAAAGATACTTTGATTGATTTAAATAAAGAACTTGACCAATTAGTTAAAAACTATCAAAGTAGCATCCTTAAGTGTGATAAGTGTCCAACATTTAAAGAAGAAACTAAAAAATCTGAAATTAAAATTAAATCGCTTGAAAATGAAATTCTGATTTTGAAAGAAAGTGAAAATACAAGAAGAGAAAATTCTATTCAAAAGTGCATACAATTATTAAACGAAAATGAATCTCTCAAAACACAAGTCCATCAACTGTCAACGACTTTAGGAAAATTTTCCAAAAGTGAAAGATCATTGAATATATTATTAGGGAAACAAACCCTTAATACAGTTAGGCAAGATCTTGGATATATTCAAGCTAAATCTGTTAGGAGTGAATTTAATCAATTTAAATTCAAGAGCACAATTTGTGGAAAATTTGGACACAATCACAGTATTTGCTGGTATAGACCCAAACAAGTGAAAACCATACCAATTTAGGTTCCAAAAGGCACAAATATAAAATCCCTCAAAGTTAAACAAATTTGGTGCCGAAAGGAACATATATAAATAGTTTTGGGTCTTCACAAACATATTTTTCAAAATATTTTGCCACTAACAACATGGACTTATAAAAAAAAGGTCACAAAGATCTTTTATTGTGTAGGTGTGGTGGTAGGCTAAGGTACACCAACCGTGTTATCTGGATTCTGGCTGTTCCAGAAACACAACGGGCGACAAAGCAAAGTTCCTTAGCCTAATACAAAGGTGACAGAATCACAATGGACAATAACGAAATATTACCATAAAGGTAAAACAGGTAATGGTATATTCATCTTATTAAACGTGATAATCTGCACCATAATTTGAATTTAATTCAGCCAGTTATTTGATAAAGAAATGAATGCTGATTTTGATTCTAACTTTTTCAAAATTGTTGGCCAAGTATACTTTTCATACCGAGAACACTACATGCACCTCTAGATCTTTGAACTACTTCATATAAATTTGTTTAGACTAATGATGGTATCTTATTGATTGATTATTAATCTTGGTGCACGTAAATATATTTGTTTACCCTACGGCTTCTAAATTTGACACTATATTCACTGATTTGTTGATTGGCACAGCTTCAAATTCAAATTCAAATTCAAGAGAATTTCATTTAAAAGCTGTTAAAATTGATTTTAAGATATTTTAATGCACACTTCACGGTCTGGTCTATCAAATTTAACTAATGATAATTTCGAGTGAAAGGAAAATTCAGTTACCGATTACAATGGTAATCTAGTTGATAAAAAATTTCTAGTGGAACGTTATTTATGTTGAGACATTCAGTAACTGCATTGTTTTTGAAAGAAAATATCTGCATAATTTTCAGTTCAAATAATTTTCAAAAAGTAGACAATTTTCTTATAAAACCGCTTCTAGAAAATATTTTTTGACCTTGTTTCAGATTAGTCATCTTTGAAAAATTGATTTTAGAATTATTTTTGGATTTGATCTTAAATGATTACATTGACTGATCTGACTCCCTACTAATTATCGAGAAGATAAATAGTGATTAAAAAAGTGATGAGTGTCGATATTAATCATATATTATAACTTGAGGCAGTATATTTAGTAAATTTCTTTAGAAATTTGAACAAGAATTATAAAAACTTTTTTTTGGTAAAAATTCCATGATCATCTCTATTTCTATCATATTTCTAACTACCATCACTCATCAAAATTTAATATGGTTTGTCAATGTGTGGTACTTTAAATAGGAATCATTCGTTTTTCATTATATATATATATTTTAAAAAATATCCAAAGTATGCACTCTCATTTAAAGGTCCTCACGGTTATGCATGAGTGAATTACTTGAAATTTTTGATTATGTACTTCCATGCTCATTTAAAAGTCCTCACGGTTATGCATGTATGGAACGCATATCAAAATTAAATTATTAAACAAACAAGTTAATTCTCATCCCATTTAAAAGTCCTCACGGTTATGTGTGGTTAGAAGATACTTGAATTCATTTTTTAAAATAAAATTGGAATACTGCTAATCTCATTTAAAAGTCCTAACGGTTATGCATGGTTAATAGATATTCAAATTCCCGATATAAATATACCACAAATAGACACAACTATATGGTTTTATATGATGACATTATTTCTATCATTCTAAAGTGGAATATGCTCCTAATAAAGTATTCATGATTTTTGTTTGACTTTTTATTGAAATTTAATATTTATATTCGATTGAGTTTTAATGTTATATTAATGTCTATCACTTTATCTCTATTTTTCTATCACTATTACACTTTTGCTGATAACAAAAGGGGGAGAGAAAACTTAAGATTTTGACAAATAAAAGTCAAATATTTTCTATTTGCATATTTTTATTTACATGCATATATGAAGGGGAAGCTTTGTGTAGAGAGGAAGCATTCAAATAGGGAGAGCAAATATAGTCTATCAATGATCAAATACATTTAATATATTCAAAATCTTAAATATATGTTTGTTATCATCAAAAGAGGGAGATTGTTGAATATGCAAGTATATGATTTTTGTTTGATGATAATAAACATTTATATATATATATATTCATTTAAATGTATTTGTTAATGTACTATTTTACTTTCACATAATTAAATAAATATTTGCTGAATAAAGTAAATAACACAGTATTTAAATTCAAACAGATACTTTATTCAAACAAATATTTGTTTCAATTTTGAATAGTACAAATTTAAGCTCTCACTATATATATACAAATTAAATGACAATACAATTTCTAATTTACAAATGCCCTCACTACATATCACTAATTCACTCGTATTTAATCTTCAACTCCATTCCAGATTGAATCCAGCATTTGAGCAATCTGCAAAAATATACGCTAACACAGTAAAATTGAAAATATAAAATTTTGCAGTATAAAATAAAATATAATTTTGAAAATATTGTTTTTCCTTAGTTATTGGGCTTGTTCGTCATTATTTAAATTTGAATTCATCATACACGAACAGCTTGTGACATGCACAGTGTATCACGGTACATGCCACAAGGCCGTGCACACAGATATATACACTTGATAAAATTACAGGGACAAGTGAACACAGGGTCAACGCCAAATCAAAAGCCGGGTTCAACTTAAGCGTAATAAAAATAATGTCACAATATCAGCACAGGTCAAACCCGAGCTTTAAGCTGGATTTAACACAGGTGCAATCAAAACCGTGGGTCAAGATACATACAACACAACCTTGACTGAAAATTCGAATATAAACTTGAACCCAGAATGGCCAGATTCAAACAACGAAGTGCACCAGTACAATACAGTGAAACATACCAGCTTATGAATACAAGTTAGAAAACAACAAGTTCCAAGAAGTTGACAATGCACAAGAACAAAAATGAAACAGAGGTGGCAACATGGAACTGCAGACTAACGGAGTTAATAATGCAAACTGACTCGGTGGCTCAACAACATAAATTTGCAAGAATGCACCAGATAAGTTCAAAAGTGAAGACTACAAGTACATATGCAATGCAACCAGAACCCAAAGTACATAAAACAGTGGTGAACCATGAAGCATGAAACTAGTAACCAAAGGCAGTGTGCAAATTCAAGTGCATCGAAACTCACTAAAGCATGGTCAAACCAAACTGTAATGAACAAGTTTAATTCATGTGACAGCAATGCGCACTTGACTACATAATAAACAAAGTTGATAGACCAATATTAAACTGCAACTGGCCTCTACATCAAATAGAAAACCACGATGAATTCAATCAATGTTGAAACCATGGAACAAGAAATCAATATCCACAACAAACAACATGGTGCAGCAACCTAAATATACAGTGAACAGTGCATTCATGATATGCAAGCATCAAGTAGCAGTTTTGATCAACAACATATACAAAGTCAATGCAACACTGCTTCATATACATGACAACTAGAGTGCATGGATGAGTACTAATACACATAAACACAAATTGACACTACAACTATCAAATGAAGACTCAGAGTCACAGTGCAGACCATATTCAAGTACATCGAACCAGCAAGCCGTGCACATGCAAACAAAATTAAGTGAAACACAGTGAAACCCAAATGTGTATATATGGTGATAAACAAGTTTAAAACATTGAGACGGCAAGGATATGAATGCAAGCAGTACACTGCAGATGCAACCGGACACACGAATGTACAACATGCAACTGAGTAAGTCGAAATGCTCTACAAATTACAAGACTGCAATTAAACAAGACACTAATGTTTTAACTTCAAGTTCACATATACAAAAGACCAACAAAGCATCCAGGATACATGCATTAATACATGTCAAGGCACAAAATAGTAAGCACTCGAGATAATAGAGATATGTGGATACACAATGAAAACCAGACCGAATAATGTATCAAGTCGAAAATGCTACAAGAATGAACATCTCATAAAACAATCACGAACAGTACAACAAATTTCAAATGAAACTGGACCGGTAAGCAGTGCCAAAAGATCAGAGATAATGTAAGTGTAGACAACTACAAAATCAAGTCAAGATGCAAGTTCGAACAAATCCATGTCAAAGCCAGGTGATAAAAATCACATATTTAAAGTAACCGAAGTAGTAGGTTTTACAAAAATCAGAAAAGATTCAAAGTAGCAGTTTCAAAGTAACCAAGGTATTGAGCTCAAGTAAGCAAATCAAAAAAAGCAAAAGACAATTTCTTTTTATACCAAAGATGTCAGAGAATCAAATGTAATAAAAGTTTAATATTAAAATTCAAGTCAAAGCCGTGAACAACTGACCGGAGTCAAAATGAACAAAGACAGAGAAGCCGAAGTCAGCAGCATCAAATCAGAGCCGTGGCGACTAAGGCCAAAATCGAGCAAGTTCAAATTTTAACAAAAGAAGTGACAAGGCCGAAGCTGAACAAGTCAGAATTCAACACCATGGTGGCCAAGCAAAGCCAGAAGTAATCAAATATACGAAGTGTCAAAATTGAAGAAGTCAGTAATCGTCTCAAGCATCCCAACGAAGATCAGTGGCCAAGCCTAAAATCAGATGAATTCAAACAAATGTATACGAATGAAAATATAGGGGTTCGAACCCTATATAAACGACGAACATCATCAGCAAATGAATAATTCGAATTCGAAGAAAAACAGATACCAAACAAAATCAATCAAATACTAGAATCAAAGTCGAGCGAAATAAAAATCAAAGAAACATCATGTACCAATTTAATATGAAGCATACATGCTCGACAAATTGATGCTGCCACAAGCAACAATCAGCAAGCCAAATCAAAGAATATTGAAGTTTACAATCGAACGATATCAAGCGGCGCTTCAATTTAGCAAAATCCTAAATCTTGAAAGGGAACGAACAACCATTGTTAAGCAACGAATACCGGGCCGAAGACATAAGACAAAAAAAAGGGTTTCTTCAAATATTAGTTGGGCCTGTTTATTTTTTGGGCTTAGAATATTTAAATTAGGGTTTTGTCTTGTTTAAATTGTTTTAAATTGTATTTTTCTTTTAAAATCTTGTAAATTCTAGTCGTGTGACTAGGAGACGAACTACGGTGGTGTAGTTCGAGAATTCGCAACTCAATGGCTGAGTTGTGGCAGAGTTTTGAGCATAGAGTTAAGGCTAGGGTCTCACGAGTTTACGTGCGTAAGCATCTGACTGCTTAATTTCTAGAAGAATCCTTGAGGGCATCATGTAGGCAGGGTTTTGCCGAAGCTGGGTAAATTCTGCGTCATTCTATTTCTGCATTTATTATTCTGCTATTATCTGTGCTGCTATAATTCTGATATATCTGTGTTGAAAATATTTTATATAAACTTACGCAATTAATTTTTATAATTAATAACATCACCCTATTCACCCCCCTCTAGGGTTAAATCGATCCTACAATTGCATTGTGAAAGAATCTTTGCTGACTTAAGGCTCAATGATGAGCAAAAGAGGACGCTTGCTTCAAGACAGCTTTAGGGAGCAGCTTTATTCTTGTGGAATAGTGTGACGGCTGGAACTAATGAAGAGGAGATGACATGGGCCGAGTTTAGGAGAAGGTTCCATGAGAGGTTGATGTCTGTGATGCCGCAGTCTACTTTGCTCAAAAAGTTTACTTAGTGGGAGCAGGAGAGATGTCTGTGTTGGAATATTCTAGAATGTTTGAGGAGTTGTCAAGGTATGGACATGCCACTGTTGATACTGTGATGAAGAGGGACGAGAAGTTCATAAGGGAGTTGAAGCCTGAGTTGGCAAGGTCTACATTACCTCATATTAGGGATTTTTGTGATGTTGTAGTGAAGATGGCTTTAAGATATAAGGAGATACTTGCTTCTCTAGAGAAGAATAAGACGAAGGAGTTCCAGGTAGGGTAGAGTCAGAAAAGAAAGTTCTTTCATAAGAAGGGTGCTTAGAAAGGTGGAGCTGTGAAGAAGGGAAAGTTTGAGGTGGTTTGCTTCAAGTGCGACAAGAAGGGCCATTTCGCTAATGAGTGTCATACTGGAAAGGCGAAGGAAGTGATTGGGAAGAAGAATATTAGATGCTTCAACTATGATCAGATTGGTCATTATAAGAATCAATGCAAAGAGCCTTCCAAGGATGGAATGGGCAAAGTATTTACATTGGAGCCTGCTAAATCAGGAGAAAAAGTGCAGCAGAAAAGAAAGGCAGTGTTGGGAGATACGCTTCGAATTCATGGCATGTTGGTTAGCATTCTGTTTGATACTTGTGCATCACATTATTTTTTATCCCATTGTTTGGTAGAAAATCTTAATTTAGAATCCTCATACTTAGTTACTTCCTTAAGGGTTGCAAATCCGATAGGAGGGTATTCGACACTTGGAATTGAGTATGACAACCTAGAGTTTGATTTATTGGGTCATACCTTTATTTGCAGTTTGCATGTATTTGACTTTATAGGGTTCGGAATTATTTTGGGTATGGACTGGTTAAGTAAGTACGATGCTAGGATATTTTGCCATGATATGAAAATATCACTTAGACAACCTGACTGTAGCAATCAGATTGTATATACCGTAGAAAGCCCTACTGTGAGGTGAATGCTTTGTTGGGTGTTTTGGAGTTGGAAGATGAGTTGAATCATGTTTTCATAGTTAAAGAATTCATGGATATTTTTGAACCTATAGTACGATTGACACCGAAATGAGCCATCGATTTTCAAATAGCTTTAGTGTCGGGAGCAGAACCAGTGATTAGGCCGCCAAGCTGTATGACACCTACATTGATGAGAGGGCTAAAGGTGCAGTTGGTAGATTTGGAAAGCAAGTGTTTTATTAGGCCAAGTAGTGCATCTTGGGGAGCAGCCATAGTGTTTGCTAAGAAGCCGGACAGATCATTGAGGTTATGTATCGATTATCGTAAGTCGAATGAGAAGACGATAAAAAATCGATATATATTGCCTAGAATTGATGATTGTTCGATCAGTTGAGTGGAGCCAAGGTATTTTCTCAGTTGGATTTAGCAAAAAGTTTCCATCTACTTAGAATATCAGAGGATAGTATTTCTTTGACGGCATTTAGAACTAGATATGGATCTATGAATGGTTAGTTATGCCGTTCGGACTAACTAATGTGCTGGTATTCTTTATGGACTTGATTAACTGGATTTTCTAAGAACACTTGGATAGGTTCGTGGTAGTTTTCATAGATGATATCTTGATATGATCTAGAGATGAAAGGGAGCATGAAGTTCATCTTAGTGTGGTGCTTGAGATGTTGAGGCAAGATTAGTTGAAGGTGAAGTTTTTGAACTGTCAGTTCTGGAAGAAGGAAGTGAAGTTTCTTGGTCATGTAGTCTTAGAGAAAGGGTTGACTGTAGATTCGACTAACATTGAAGCGGTAAATAATTGGAAGAGACCTGAGACAGTGATTGAGATAAAGAGTTTTCAAGGATTGGCCGAATATTATGAGAGGTTCATAAAGGGTTTTTCACGGATAGCAGCACCGTTGACCAAACAAACGCGAAAGGATGTGAAGTTTGTTTGGACCGATAAGCGTAAGGAAGCATTCCAAAACTTGAAATACTTATTGACTCATGCACCTGTATTAGTTGTTCCGGAGGGGAATCGGGATTTGGTAGTTTATATAGATGCATGTGGAACTAGATTAGGAACCATGTTAATGCAGAGAGGTAAAGTGATTGCCTATGCTTCTTGATAGCTTATACCGCATGAGGTTAGATACCCAACGCATGATTTGGATTTGGCTGTGGTGATTTTTGCATTTGAAGGGTGGAGACATTACCTGTTGGGAGACAAGTTTGAGCTTTATATGGATCATAAGTCCTTGAAGTAGTTGTTCTCTCAGAAGAAGCTGAACATGAGACAGCAGAAGTGGTTAGAGTTTTTAGCCGCTTATGATTTTGGAATTGAATACGCACTAGGGAAGTGTAATAAGGTTGCATATGCACTTAGCAGAAAGCATCAGAATGAAGTATTGACAATGATAGCAGAGTGGAAAGATTTGGAATCATTGTCGACTTGCAGGGTGCAGTGGAGATCTAAAGTTGGGTCTAGCAGAGGATCTGCTATCTTGTCATGTTTAGAAGTTCGACCAGTTACGATAAAAAAGATTGCTTCTCATCAAAGAGAAGGTCCAGTGTTAGTTGAACGGATCGGGAAGTTAAAGGAAAGAATGGAGAGCGATGACTTAAAGGATTTTAGTCTTGATCAGAATGCATGGTTAAGAAAGAAAGGTAGGTTATGTGTTCTGAATGTGGGGGACATAAGGAAGGAAATTTTGGAGGAATGCCACCATCGAAGTTCACTATTCATCCGGAAGGAACTAAGATATATCAAGATGTGAAGCGAAGTTTCTTCTGGGAAGGCATGAAGAGGGATGTAGGATTATGGGTGAAGCAGCGTTTGAACTACCAATAGGTAAAAGCCGAATATCAGAAGCCAAGGGGGTTGCTTCAGCCATTAGATATTCCAAGCTAGAATTGGGATTCTATTTCTATGGATCTCATTGACGTGTTGCCAAGGTCAAACAGAAGAAATGAAAGTATATGGGTCATAGTGGACCTGTGTAGTTAATGCCCGCTATTACCCCGCTACAACCCCGCTATATCTCATAACGGATTTCTACCGCTACGATTTTTCCATATAGCCCCAGAATATAGCCTTTCTGCTTTAATCCCCGCTATTTCCGCTATATCCCGTTATTTCCGCTATATTCCGCTATTCCCGCTATATCTTTTTTAATAAAATGAATTGAAAAATTGCGTTTATACATTATAAAATTATGAAACTAATTTATTTGATTTAATTTTTAATATATTTTCAGAAATGAAAATACTCTAATATTCTACCAAATTCAATTATGTTATATAACAATTTTTCCGTTTATTTAAAGTATATTCGCACATGTTTTTATTTAAAATTATTTATGTATTATTTATAATTCAATTGAATGATAATTTTTCATTTAATCACCATTTATATATTTGTTTTATATGCTATTTTATTTAATTTATATAACAGTTATATAATTCAATTATGTTTTTATTTAAAAACATTAAGTATGAGTTTTATATGCTATTTTAGAGCCATCCGCTATGTCCCGCTATATCCTCGCTGTATCCCCACTATGACTTTTTGCACCTCCACCGCTTCGAATCTACCGAGCGCATTAACTGCACAGCAGTGGACAGGTTGACCAAGAGTGCCCATTCCATTCTATTTAAGTCAACTAGGACAACACCTATTTTGGCGAAGTTGTTTATGAAGAATATGGTTAGATTGCACGGAATTGCTAGTAGTATAGTAAGTGATAGAGATTACTTGTTCTCTAGTGAGTTCTGGAAGAGTCTGCAGGAGATTTTAGGAACCAAGCCCAAGATGAGTACCACTTACAATCCATATAACGATGGGAAAACGGAAAGAGTTAACAAAGTCTTGAAGGATTTATTACGAGCTTGTGTGTTAGATTTTGGAGGATCATGAGAATACCATTTACACTTAGTTGAGTTTTCATATAACAACAATTACCAAACTAGTATAGGGATGGCACTGTTTGAAACTTTGTATGAAAGGCCATGCAAATCACCTATTTATTGGTTAGAGATCGGGGATAGGTTGGTTCGTGGTCTAGAATTGGTTAGAGAAGCGGTAGAAAAAATTGAGTTGGTTTGGACTAGGATGAAGGAAGCTCAGTCCAGGCAGAAGAGTTATGCAGATAGAAGATGGAGAGACTTAGAGTTCTCAGTTGGAGATCATGTTTTTACTAAGGTATCACGGATGAAGGGTGTGACTAGATTCGAGAAATTAGGAAAGTTGGCATGGAGATTCATAGGACCATTTCCTATTGTGGAGAGGATTGGGAAACTCACGTATAAAGTAGAGTTATCGAACAGTTAGGCATGAGTCCATGATGTTTTTCATGTTTCTCATCTAAGTAAGCTTGTTAGGGATCCGTAGTCTACTATAGCATCAACCGTGTTAGATGACTTAGTTGTAGAACCAGACTTGACTATAGTTAGAAAGGAAGTTCGTATAGTCGCAAGAGATGAGAAAAGTCTAAGATACAAGACAGTCAGATTAGTGAAAGTCCAGTGGAGCGATGATGAGAGAGACTATACTTGGGAGACTATACTTGGGAGACTAAGAGCATGATTAGAGATGCTTATCCTGAATTGTTTGATGGTATGTTTTACCTTTTTGTTTGATGTGTTGTGTACTTTACCGTAATTTTAAGGACGAAATTCTTTAAGGATGGGAGACATTAATACCTCATATTTTTAGTAACATTATCTAGGACATTTAACTGGATAAATTAAAAATAATGTGATGAGTAGGGGATTGAGATTTGATTCTAATAAGGCGTAGCCATACCATGTTAATGAATAAACTAAAATGAGCTAACATGAATTAAAATAGACAAGGGAAATATGTGGGGGTAAAATAGGAAAAAGAGTATTCTAATACCCTAAACCCTTAGTCGTCACACACATTCATTTGCAAAAATTAAATTTAGAGGCCGTACACCATTAACTAGAACAAGAGGAAGAAAGAGCTAAAGGAAGAAGATTAATCAACTTAATCCATTTAAAATCACAAACTCCATAATCTTAAAGCTAAGGTGAATAATGATCACATCTCATTTTTCTAATTTTTTTCGATTTTAAGATGAATCCGAAATATTTTGCATGATTATGCCATGTTTTTGAATGATTAAATGTTTATATATGCTTGTTGATAGTTTATGCTTATTCATATAGGTCCTATGATATGTTCTGATGTAAAAACCCTATTTAATGACATCCAAATGCCTTGCGATTTTAGATTTAGATCAAAAATAATTTTTAGAGAAGGGTTTCAATTTTCATATTTTTTTGAATTAATGTGGATTTTATATTAATTTTCTAGTGAAGAACAGGTTTATTTGGGTTTAAAATTATTTATGGCTAATAATATATGTTTTGGGTCTGAAATTAATATATGGTAGAAAAAATATTGAAAATGATTTTGTGGAATTTTTGTAGAATTTTCCTGAATGTTTTGATGAATATATAAAATTATTTAAGGTATGGGACTTAAATGTTTTATATATTTATAAAAGGAGAAGGGGTATTTTGTAAATAAATTAAATTGTTTATTTCTGAAATATTGGTAGCACTTTTTGAAAAAAATTTAGCAACCAATAATATTTTCACAAACAAGGCTGGTAAGTTGAAAAGGAATTCTTTTTAAAGTAAAAATCAGTTTTTACATGCTTTTAACATGTTTCACCACTTTCGGCACAGGGGTTCCGACCAAGTATTGCCGCATCCATTACCATCGAAACCAATGCACGTAGTATCAATAACTTGGTACAGAGTGACTTGGACTAAGGCGGAAGTTACTAGATCGAGACCAAAGGTTCCGATGGGGTCGAAGCACGACTTTGTTTTAAATTGAAAATGTGCCTACTTTGCTTTCGATCGATATGCTTTCAACTTGGCTGGCTTTCGGTCGAGTCAAATGTTTAAAAGAAATGGTTTCAAATGGATTGCACCTTTTGTTTTAAGCAAATGCTTTAGAATGTGGTCGAAACCCCTAGCTGCCGTTTTTCTTACCTTTCAAAGTCAATGGTTTCGGAAGGTAAAGGTATATTTGTTTTAAAATTTAGCCGCTTCTCCAATGCTTTCGGAAGGTTGGTTTTGACACAATCACTTCTTTACTTAGGAAATTCTTTCGGATGGAGTGCTTTCGACTTAAATGTTTTACGACCCTTTATGCTCTGTTAATTGTGGAACCCAAATGGTTTCGAAGGAGATGATTTTTATGGTTCCGAAAGGTGTTTCCATATGTTTTAAATTGAATCCAAATGCTTTCGAAAGGTTTGAAGTTTATTAAGATGTTTATGCTTTCGAAAAGTTTTTAATGAAGGTTTCGAAGGAGTGGTTCCCCAAAGGTTTCGAAAGGTTTGAAAGGAAAGGTTTTCTAATGTTTTCAAAAGGAAAATTTTAAATTTTTAAAGATAGGATTTCCAAGGTTTTATAGCTTTCCAAGGAAAGGTTTTCTAAGTGTTTTCGAAAGGAAGATCGAATGGTTTCGAATTGAATGTTTTGGCCTTTCGGCCTAGGTTATAAAGAAGAGTTTTACTTGGTTTTGTTAGGGATACTTTCAATGGATTCGAAAGGGGTACTTTTAAAGGTTTAAATGTTTTCATCAACCAAGATTTGAGTAAAGAATATATAATTTGGCAAGGTGATTTTGAGTAAAGCATGAAGTATATGTATTTTCCTTATTAAATTTGGTTTAAAGGTTTTAAAATTAATTTGACACGAAAAGGTTTTCAAGGAAATTTTTGGTAAGATTACCTTAAGTAAAATGACTCAGATATTAGAATACCAGATGGGACTAGTATAGGCTCGCGCCCTATGCATTAGCTATTAGCCCTAGCTAATTTAGTCTAAAATTCCAGTCTGTAGGGCTTTGTCATAGGTAAGGCTAAAATTATGATTAGACACAGAATGGAATTTATATTTGTATACAGATAGGTTATTGGTGAGGCCGCAAAACCATTAGAATCAGGTGACCCTAGGAGAAGATAAGTTGGAACAGACGGTTCAGAAAAGGAGTATCTTACAGGTGTTAGATTATTTTATTTATATTGTCTATAGGCCCGAGTTAGCCAAAGATTAGGAGTTAACCAAACAAAACTATAGTGTTCGAACAGGTAGTTTATTTATTACCTGATACGTATGTTTTAAAGCTTTACAGTTTCAACCAGTTTTTGTTGCAGGAAATTATTTGCAAAACATATGTTTTAAAAGGATACTAGTGAGGGGAAACCCGTTATGCTAAGCGGTAGTCTCACTTTATATCAAATAACCGAGACATATAATATCATTCACCAGGCTTTTGTCTAACTCATTATATATGTTTTTCCCTTAACTATCGGGTACTCAAAATTGATTTGAGTTGGCTGAGGCTTGAGGTTTACAGGTTTTTAGTAGGTTGGCGAAAAAGTATGTGGAGACGAGAAGGTGGCTGATGGATGCTATTTAGGAGTTGTTGTTTTACTTTGTTTATTCCACTGTGTTGTATTAAGTCAATTATGACTATATAGTACTTCGGTCAACCAAGGGGGCATCATCATATGTCACGATTGGCGTATTTTGTATTAGTTTTTTGATCTTTACCTAGGAAACAATTATGGGACTATGTTATGGAATATGAAACATGTTTTATGAAATGTAATCAGAAATGTTGTTTTTTATATCTGTAATTTTGTTTCATATTCATATGCTTCTGATATTATGGATTCCATTAACATTACCGTATTTGGTCACTAGAAGTTAATACTATGGATGATTGCATCTAGAGCACTTAGCTTCGGGCCTCCACAAAGGGGATGTTAAACTTACCTTGTCATTATATGGAATTCATTCTCTAATATGAGCCTTACGGTTTTAGTTGTAGAACCTAGCAAGTTGGAATTTAATAATGTAATAATTTTGGCTAAGATTATATACATTTATTCGAAATATTTTTCAAAGAATGCCATTAAAGAAAATGTCCTTGATTTTTCGTAGTAATTGTTTTGGTTATCATAAGGTAAAAACCCATTTCATGTTTGTGTGTGAGATGATCTTATGAGATACCCTTTGTTTACTATTATCCGTATTTTAAGTTTCTCACACTAGTCGCATAACTGACCTGGAGTTTATTTTCTTTTCCTTTAAACTCTGGGTGTCTTATTTTTCCGGGCGGCGAAATTCTAGTTTAATTGGAGCATTATGATGGAGCTTGAAGTCTGGAGCTGAAGATGTTCCTTTAGATAGTTCTCCTTTTCTATTCCAGCCACATTAGTCTACAGATTGTATTTAGCATTTATAAGGATATAGATTTATAACTGCCCAGGATGATTTATGAGATAGACTCTGATAAATGTATTTAAAATTTCCACTATAAAGATATATATATATATATATATATATTAAAATAATATATGTTAGTGTAAGATCCCGTCCTGTCTATATTTTCTTCTTTCCCTTAACGATCGGGTTTTTCAGCACTTGTATTTGCTGCACGTGAATACCGAGAATGTATTAGTGTCGATTTTCGAGGATCTAAAATCCCGTTTGTGACATTTTGTCACTAATCTATACTTTGTTAAAACTATCAATTATCATCCAAGCATTCAATAACAATTTATATGAACACAGACATCGTATAATTTATTTAAAAGTAAGTTAGCTCATCAAAATTCCAGTTTACAATTTTGCATTTCGGTATGAAATAAGATTCCAGTAAGCCTAAAATTCAAAAAGCTCTAAACTCGACCAAAACAATTCCAATGTGCAAACAACATTGATATGAGTCTAATGCAACTGATCGCGTCCGAATCCGACCTCGTATGAAATAGTTATTTTGTTTATAATTTTTTGACCTAATTAAATAATTAAATATACTTAATCACTTAATTGAACAATAGTTAAACGATGATAACCCCATCTTCTCCAATTACAATTCTCGTGCGCCTAATACATGTACACTAACCATATATGATCCCTCATCCTTCCCCATCACACTCAAAACACGACGAACTTGCACGCCATCTTCACCGATGCGCCCTCATTAATATCTCTACACTCCCAACCCAATGAACTCGAACTCAGCATCACCAACTAACGTTCGACCTAGAGTACCCAACATGACCTTTAAAATTTCGCAAACCCCAAATGTGACCCGCACTCCACCATTCGACTCCGAACGAAGCTCCTTCGATTGAGAACCACTATACCACCCTTCGATTCAAAAATTACTGCCTATAACTTCCTAGATCATAAACCATAGGTCGATTGACCAATTAGACTTCATCCAAAACATAACTGCAAGCAACCATACTCGAATGGATTGAAACACATGCCTAAACAAAGCCAATGAATCAAGTTTCATGAATTATGGTAGCCACTATCCCTCTGATTTGATTTTTGAAGTTATAACATGCCTTTGCCTTTCACTGTAAGTGATGAATGAATAGAAGGAGGAAAGGATGAAAAAATTAAGTAATGAGTCTATGTTGACTTTGATTTTTGTTTTATAAACCAATTTATTTTCTAGTTTAAATCACAAGTTACACAAAATTTTCAAGTAACCAAAGATTCTCAAGCAACATATCAACTCCAAATCAAATCAATTTCAAAATCTTGAATTTTTATTTTAATAATTTATTAAAATAAATATTTTGCGATACTCAACTACATAAAATTCCGTTCGTGTACGAACCGTGAAGGACAAAAATAAAAATAGGACCGCGCACAAAAATGTAACATTTTCACAAATCAACAATAAAATACATAGATTATTTTATTCTGTTTCCAAAATATCATCGTTTTCCGTAAAATACGTCAAACAAAAATATAATTATTTTCCAAATTAAAATGGAAAAATTCTATAAATTCAATTAGAATACTGTAATTAAAAATCAAGTCGTTTCATTAACAATTGATTTTTTTACTATTTATTTGAACCATTTATTATTGTAAATAAATTCAAAAAATAAATTCACTATTTTTATTAATAATTAAAAGGATTTAAGTTAGGCTATTAAACCCAATTAATTAATATTTGATTCAAAATTCAAATATTTAATTCCCCATTCAAATATTTAGTTTATCAAATAATTAAATTATCCCTATATTTAGTTCAAGTTATTAAACTTTGAAAACCAATTATTTCAATATTTAAAATTAACTAAATATTCAAACATCAAATCGACAAAATTTCTAGATGTTACATTCTCTCCACTAAAGAATTTCATCCTCGAAACTCCCAAAGGAAGAAAATGTCTTGAAATCCTCAAGTTTCAGAAACTATTAATTAAAATGAGTTATTAAACTCTTAAAGTTCCTACCATAAGTATAAGTAACATCCAAATACAACAAGATAACAATAATAAGCAATAAAAGTATAGAGAATACTCTATAATAAAATTCTAAACATTCCATCTTTTTTCAAAATGTAAATTCTAGAACCAAATGCTCGAGATTTTATTTCCAAAATATATTTTTCAAATTCTTCCAAAGAGAAATAAATAAAAAATGAAATTATGATAAGAAGGTGGCTCTTTCTACTGAAGCATGGTATAATTATTGAATAAAAAAATTTAGAGCATTCGATGGTATTCCGGTTCCTCCTAAAAACAACTAGAGTAAACAAATATACCGGCGAGTCTTCTAAATCGAAAAATTCCCAATTGCCCAACACTTGTCATAACCCAAAATATTTGAAAAATCACTTTACAAAAACTCTTTCCAAATATCCTAAGACAAGAAACATTTCCTCGAAATTTCAAAATAATAATAATATTATTTCTTTCACAAATTCTTTTGAAATCACTTTTCAAAAGCACTAGGATTTAATTCCTAATAAACAATAACTTTATAAACCGTAGTCTATAAAATCACACTATCAATCAAATCAAATTCCATAAAGGAATAAACTAACACTTATCACTATGTAAAATGTTAAGTGGCCATCTAATAAGATTTAGAATTTTTCTTAGGTTCATAACTTTTCTTAAATTGCACAACAGGTCTATAAACATACTTAGGGCCATATGATGTATATAAATTATCCATACGCAATATCTAATCCGGCCACTTTCTCAAATACATAGAATTCACTTCCTATTATTCACCCGACCTTCCTAGTGCAGACTTCGATTAGGTTCCTTGATTAGAAGTCTCGATTCTTCTTGCATAGCCATATATTATGATAGAAAACCTCAACAACATATCAAGAATTCGAATCAAGTGTTCAGTAACAAGAATCAAGTAAGAAATCCTTTTCCGAACCGGTGCGGATCTCCTTAAAGTTATGTATTCAATCCCTAGATCAAAACTTTGCAAATAAAATGATTTATGTATGACTTATGTACTTAGTTCAATTGGTTTCTTAATTACACCAGTCTCTTTCCAAATCACTTTCACTTTCATTTATCATTTCATTCAGTACTAAAATTATTTATGAACTTATCCACAAAATTTTCACTTAAGCTTATAAATATTCTATAAAGACACAACTTTATAAACACTAAATTAAAAAATTTCACTACTATTATTTACTTGTATAATACCCTTTTACATCCTAAAAGTACACACTAAACACCAATTTCATTTTTTTCCAAAATTTAGATAGAGGCCCAAACAAAATATAGGTCTTTAAAACCGAGTCAATTCTTTGACCTCTTTACTTTAGAGTGTTCTAAGGAATGATGTTTATGGGTCGATCTAATAAAAAAAACAATTTATAAGACTAAAATGTTTAAACAAAAACTATGGTCTTAATAAGACAACGCTCATTAAACCTCCCTATCTAATTTAACATGTTTAAAACTTGAGTTAAATTATCTCTTTTGTATTCAAGAGCTAAAAAAATTCCGTTTACCAAATTAATTATCAAAATACCCTTTTATTTTAACCAATTTCCTTTAGGGAAACTTAAGGACTAAATACCCGGTTTTTATTTTAAGTCATTTTATAAACAACCATAATATACATATCTCCCTTTTTTATATCAAATCATACTTTTAGAGTCTAGAACAAAATTGGTTTTACCAAAACAACCCTGTAGCAAATTACGGTGATAGCTTTTCCTAATTTAAAAAGTAGAAAATGAACGCCGATGCTGCTGCAGCCATCACTAGAATTATTTTCCAACGACAGAAGTAAGTTTAATGCTTTCTTATCTCTCTTAGAATTGTTTTTTTAATATTTCTATACACAAATACTTTTGAATAATACTATTATTGTTTCCTCTAAAACTTTGAGAACAACTTTATGGAAACATTAAGATTTAAGTTCCTAAATTCTTTGATTAAATCCCTTTTTATTTATAAATCTATTTATAATTGTATTTACATTTATAAATAATATAAATCATTTCATATACCATACTCATATAAAATATACCTTTAAAAATTTCTTATATTATAGTAACTTCCCTTTATTATAATAAAATTTTCACAATTATCTATTCATAAATTTTTTATCTTACTATTTAGATTATTTTATACCATTTTATTTAAGATGACTTTTAATTCAAAAATTTCACCGAACACAAAACTTAATTCACAAGATATTCGTTTTAATGCACTTACAATTTTTAAAACAATAAATGCTTATAAAATGTTGAGCATTAATTAACACTTAATAAACAACAGTCAATGCTCCTAGACTATCCGAGCATGGAAAATCAAATAATAATGATAATAAATAAATATTATCATTACCAAACGAATACCATAAATAAGTATATAATTTTGAAAAATATTACTTTATATATAAAAAACATACAATCCTAGGCAAAATATTTCATTTACCTAATTTTTAAAAATCAATATTATGTCTGTTTGCCTTGTTCAAGTGTTTAAAAATTCCTACCGACACCGTGACGTCCCACGTCTCAAGTAGAATTCATAAACAACTCAATAAAATAATTAACAAAATACGTTTGTATAACAAATAACAAATACACTCTCGTATATATAATATTCTCAAACTTACTCTAGGGCGTCACTTGCCCTATGTCTAATGAGTTTTACCCTACCAAAGCAAAGGTTCTTGCTTAACCTTCAGCTTTGATAACCAATGTAATGACCTGGCTTCTCGACCATTAAAAGTCAATACCAAATACATCCATGGTATTCAAATACCGAACATCCAATCGTCGAAAAGGTAGATTGTTAGGGTAAATAAAAAGAACGACACAGAAAAGAACAGGAAAAATTGAATCTCAAAGTGGAAGCGACAACATATAATATAATAAAGACTGTACAAACTGTCATTCCAAGATATAAAGTACATCAGAGTTAAATACAAACCCTCTCAGTTGGAAAGCTATAAATTTCTAACCTTACGATTAATGATAAGTAAAAATTATATAGTAGAAAATAAAAATATTACGGTGGGTGAACCTCTAGCTCTACTCCATGAGATCCATGTCCCACTAATGATAACATGGAAATATACTCAGTCTGACACAGACATTATAATAAAATAGCACCTGAATCGGTCTAGAAAACCAGCATAAGAAAACTTAAGTAATATGGTGAACAATAATAATTCTATGAGAGCATGCCACTAAACGTGGAATGGGTTTTACCTTACAAGAACAAGAATCATAGATGAAGAAATATGAAATAAATCAGAACAAAAATCCAGATAAGAAAGAATGAACATAGACAAGATCAAAATCCAAACTTGAAGAATAAACATAAATTATTAAACATCGAGGAGAGCTCTAAACACTTCTCGATGCAATTAAGAAAGCAATTGAAGATTTGAATCAAGTAAGGAAAGGGAAATTTTCAAACAATGACTAGGAGAGTGCATCCCCCTTGCTGAAAGTATACCTCTAGACAATATACTTGAGAGGATCATTTTCTCTGTGATACTTTCGGGAACTCCAAGCAGACCCTACCAACCATACCAAGAATCTGAGTATTTCATGTCTCCGAAAGCATACAGTCGAATTCAATCTAGAGTGGACGTGTAGATATCCTAATAGGAATCATCCTACATAACTTGGCCCTCGCTCGTTTTCTAATTTTATTCATTCC
This sequence comes from Allium cepa, assembly GCA_030765085.1. Classification (NCBI taxonomy): domain Eukaryota; kingdom Viridiplantae; phylum Streptophyta; class Magnoliopsida; order Asparagales; family Amaryllidaceae; genus Allium; species Allium cepa. The sequence continues at coordinate 770,506,218 of CM060932.1, forward strand.
CGATAAAGGATATCAATGCTCAAATGAGAAATATATTGTCTTAAATTTACAGAACACAATAGAGGAAGAGATTAATTCCAAGGTTTGAATAGAAACAAGGAAAATAAATTTATCCAACATAACTAAAAGGGTGCGGCTCCCTTACCGAAAGTATGTCTCTGGATAAAATATACACGAGAGCCCACGCCAAACACACATCACCCTCGGGAACTTCCAAGTTGGACCCCGTTAAATCCACAAGCATTCGAATATACTCACATCAATGCATGCATGCTACCAACAACTTCCTAAATAAATGTGAATATATCCTAATAGGTGCAACCCACATAACTTGGCTCCCATTTGCTCTTTGGTTTTAGTAATCCACAGTGTTGGATGCTAATGCTCAAAATAAGTGATAAATCAATTAGCACAACACAAAGAACAATATCAAAATCGTTAGTTAAGAAATCAATTATCAAAAGTAAACAAATGATTGTGTATAAGAACTAGATCACATACACTTGTCACCTAGAAACGAATTAAGATTTAAAACATTTGATTCTTACTTATGTTTGATTTTCACATCACAAATATTTGTAAAACACTTTAAAAACTCTCCTTAAAAATGTTCTTTGAAAGGGAAATTTTTTGTTTCTAAATGCATTAAGAAAGATGGGCCAAAAGAAATTGTCCTTAAAATATTTTTTACTTTAAGAAACCAACAATACTTTACATTTAGTATTATTTTTAAACATTCAATTTTGAAGGATTTTCGCATTTAAAAGATATCATTTCACTTTTAAAAGAACACTATCATTTTGGAGAGTAATAAATAGGTTAAATACTTTTCCTAATTTTAGAACAATGTTAATCGTCCAAAAAAATAATTATTATACTCTTTTATAAATTTTAAAACCACATTAATTATCCCAAATGATCATAAATCAAGTTATAATCTTTTTATATATTTTAAACAACATTAATTATCCCAAAGGAAAATAAAAAAAATTGTATTATTTTATTAATTTTAACACTACACAAATTATCCTAAAGGGTAATTAATAAACTTATAATCATTTATAAATTTCAACCAATATTAATTATCATAGAAGATAATAAATCAAATTTACAACTTCTTATACAAATTTTTAACCAAAACCGAACCTTTATTTTCAAAATGTTCAAAATATTCGAAAGCATAGTTTAAACAATTTTCAAAGTGCAAAACACGACCAAACATTTATTTAGTAAAAATACAAGCGCAAATTCAACACATACAAAGGTTTAACGAGATGATATTTTATAAGTGACGGTGTAGCAAAAATTGCTAATGAAACTTACATAATTCAAATAGTATGTTATAGATATCTTAACTACACATCAATATAAGCAATAAAGGAGTATAAATAAAATGCAGATAACAGTAAGTAAAAAAATGGCTAGAAACCCCTTTGGTTCCTTCTACAAAAGTCCCTTGTAAATCTTATATATGTATGTGTATTTTTCAAAAGTGCTTCGTAGCTACCTATTCGCGACGAAAACACTCTGACTTCTCCTTTTTGTCCCTTGTAGCAAACTGGTTATTTATGCCATCCACTATAAAGTAGGAATTCAAAACCAAAACAAACAGTTAACTAATAACAATATTTGTACTTTGCAAGCATAAGCTGTGATTTAATATATTTGATAGATGTTTGAACAATTAATTCAATTTTATTATAGCAGAATGAGGTTTTAGTCTGCTAAATAGATGTCCCAAAAGAGATATAATTAATTTAATTATGTTAAGCATAATTAAATTAAATCAAGATGATTTTGTCACTAATCCATACTTTGTTAAACTATCAGTTATCATCCAAGCATTCAATAACAATCTATAACAATAAAGATTTCATATAATTTATTTAAAAGTGAGTTAGCTTATCAAAATTCCAGTTGACGCTTTTGCATTCCGGTTTGAACTAAAATCGAAGCCAAACTCGTCCAGACCAATTCTAATGCATAGACAACGTTGAGACGAGTCCAATGTAACTGTCCATATTCAAATCTGACCTCGTATGAAATAGTAATTTGATTTATAAGTTTTTGAATTAATTAAGTATTTAAATATATTAATCTCTTAATAAACAATAGTTAACCTATGCTAACCCCATCTTCTCCAATTACAAATCCCGTGCACTTGGTACATGTACATTAACCATGTTCGATCCCTCATCCTTCCCCGTCACACTCAAAACACGATGAACTCGCATGCCGTCTTCACCGACCCATACCTCATCAAAATCTCCATGCTCTTGACCCGACGAACTCGAGCTCAGCATCACCGACTTAAGCCCGACCTGGAGTACCCAAACGCAATCTCAAAAACGACTCCACCCCTTAATATGAACCGCACTCCAACATTCGTTTCCAAATGAAACCCTTCAGCCAAGAACTACTACGCCACCCTTTATTCACCAACTTCTCCTATAACTACCTAATCACAAGCCTTATATCGACTTACCAAATTCGACTTCGCCCAAAGCATGACCACAAATAACCTTACCTAAATTGGAATGAAGTACACGCTTAAACAAAGCCAAAGAATCAAGTTTCACGAATTATGGTGGCCAATATCCTAGTGATTTGATTTTTGAAGTTGCAACATGCCTTTGCCTTTTATTGGAAGTGATGAACGGATATCAAGAGGAAAACGATGAAAAGAATTAAGTAATGAGGCTATGTTGATTTTGATTTTTGTTTAATAAACCAAATTATTTGCTTAGCTTAAATTACAAGTTATACAAAATTTTCAAGTAACCTAAGATTCTCAAGTAACATATCAACTCCAAATCAAAACAGTTTAAAAATCTTGAATTATTGTTTCAATAAGTTAGAAAAAGAAATATTTGCAATACTTAGCTGCATAAAATTCCATTCGCATATGAACCACGAACGACAAAAATAAAAATACGATGACACATCAAAATGTGACACGATCACAAATCAACAATAAAACACACAGATTTTTTTTATCATGTAAAATTTCCAAAATACCATCAGTTGCTATAAAATACATCAAAATAAAATATAATTATTTTTAAATTAAAGCTTGCGAAACCTTTTTGTAAATTCAATTAAAAATACTATAATAAAAAATCAAGTCATTTCGTTAACAATTGGTTTTCGTACTATTTATTTGAACCATTTAATATTATAAATAAATTTAAAAATGAATACACCATTTTTATTTATCAATTAAAAAGAGTTAAGTCGGGCTATTAATCTTAGTCAATTAATATTTTATTCAAAATTCAAATATTTAATTCCCCATTCAAATATTTTCACAATTCAAATAGTTAAATAATCCCTATATTGAATTCAAGTTATTAAACATTAAAAAACAAATTATTTTAATATTTAAAATTAACTAAATATTCAAAAATCAAATCGATAAAATTCTAGGATGTTACATGAGGAGTAATCCCTACCATAATACAATACCCCAAGTCAAGAGTTACTCATTCACATAACTACATATAATAAATATCATCACAACATAAAGCAAACATACATCTTTTAAGAAAACCACACCAAGTCAAACAAGAAAGTTTATTGCAAGTATCATGCTTAGCTCTCGGCTAAGTTCTTAACTAAGTGATCGATACGAGGTTACATATACTTAGTACACCACTCTTGGTAGTGTAGGAAATTGTCCTATCGATGTCAGTCAATCGATACATGCACAGGTTGATTATCCTATAGACTCCTAGTCATACAGATAATTGCTTAGGCTCTCTGCCCCCTTTAATAAATATCATATGAGTGCATGTATATTCCTTAATATCAATAACTAGACAAAAGATTGACAACTCTCAACCTACTCTCATAGCCTTTCTCACATGCTCTCAGTACTACTCCTGTAGTCTTAGTTACCTTGACGACCATGATGACTCAATATCCATCGGATACAAGACAACACTATGCAATGGTCAAGACCCTACAATGCCCCTAATGGTAATAGATTAATGCCTTTGTGACAAAGGGACAGTGGCTGTTAGCCTTGGCTCCTAGCCTTATGATAATGGGTATGCCATAGATTCAGGGAGCGACTCTGCAATCAGGCCTTTAGGATGGATATTAGCTTGATTTTGTTTACTTCTTACTGAATAATAGAAGTATACACAATATATAAGATACACACACTTAACTCTTGCCTACTCACATTGTCCATGTGATAACCCGTGATTTAACCACGTATGAGTGATGTTCACTTATAATAAGCAACCGAACAAATATCATCACAGACATCCCATACCACCAGGCGATACTCATCCATTTTGTAACAACCCTAATTTTAGTTTAACATTATCCAGGATATTTAATTGGATAGATTAAACAAGATAATGTAAATGGTTAAGGAGAATGAGTTTTGAAAATTTATAAGGTTGAGCCATTAGTAACGAAATAAGAAAGATTGATTAAACTTAAATATTGAAAAGAATATATGAGAGGGATAATTTAGGTATAGATCTATCTTTTATCCCTTAAATCCTCTGCCACTCATATCATTCTCATTTTTCACAAAACATAAACAATCAAGGGTAAGAAGAGAGGCCGACCATTAATCAAGCTAGAAAGCATGAAATCAAGGGGATTTAAAGAGAATGAGCTTAGGGAAAACTAAAGCAATATCAAATCTGAAGCTCCATTCAAGTCTTAAGGTATAAAAGAAACCATCTTAGTTTTTTCAATTCGATTATGGGTAAAATCTGAGTTATCTTTGTATTTTTTCCAATATATGGTGTTTTAATCATTGTTTGGATAGAATAATGGTTTATGGGATTTTATGAAATTATTTAAGAGGGTTTTAAGAGTACAACATAAGTCTTTAGTCTCCAATGTATTTGATTTTCTACTATGTTGAGTAAAACATTATTTTGAAGATGGGTTTTTAATTTCATAATTTTCCAAGTTCAAATATATATTTTATGAATTTCCTAAAGTGGAAATTAGTTTTATTTCGGGTTTTAATTATTAATAACAATTAAATATACTTTTTAACTTTGAAATTTTATACAGTAAAGAACATGATATTTTCGAATTTCTGGAATTATCGGGAATTTTCCCAAGTGAATTCGAATTACTATGAATTTATATTACTAGATAAGCATAAATTATTAAGGATATTATTTAATTAGTTTGATCACTGTTTTAGGACTTTGAAAAATAAGTTTGGTAAATTTTTGAAAAAGATTTAGGTACAAAATTTTTATTATCCAAAAGGAATATGACAAAGAGAAAAATTTCATGAAACGTATTTACTTTTAGTAGAAACAAAGCAGTTTTCATGATATTATGATAATGCCATGCCATTACATCGTCGCTGCGCCTATGGAAGCACCACACGTAGGAATGTCGGTATTGATATGGAGTGAAGCTTAGGATGGCTACTTCAGTAGCTATGGAATGATTCCAACTGTGTCGACGTCGATCCCATCAACAACCAATCATTGAGGGCATAACCTTATCATGATTTATCTAAAGGTTTAAAGTTTAGTGTCGTAATCATTGAGGTGCCCCTTATCCTTTGCGCCACCATCAATGACCCTAAATGTCTTCATCATTGTTTTAAAGCGACGCCCCATCCTTTTTTTCCGATTGTTTCTGACGCCAAGGATATTAACATCACCTGTTTTAACATCGACAATATATGTATATTTGGCATAATAGTCGAAGAATGTAAGCATGCTTTTATAATGAAGTCGGCTGCCTTGACATCGATATTCATTAGTGTTAGCGACGTTGTTCTTGCTTATAAAAATGCTAAGCTTTATTTTTGTAAAGGGTGGGTAACCTATATGTTATCTATGTCGATGACATCATCCTCGATATGGAATTCTATACTTAAATGAATTAAAGTTTTGTCTTTGACCTTGGATAGAGGTCGACATTGTTTTAACCCTGCGTGTATTACATGTTATCTTATTAATGGCGGGGAGCATTATGCCTCTTTGTCGATGTTGTTATTGATGTCGACATTGATCTATACTAACCTATTTAAAGGCCACGAACCATATGTTTTATGAGTTCAACTTTAAAACCTAATTAGGGATACCAATGTTTATATTGCTATGTGTTAAAAGTATACGAAGTTGACAATACAGATTGGGGGTATCAAGATAGTATAAACTCGACAGTAATCATTGGGGATACTAATGTATGTTTTAATAAATTTAACATAGATCATTGGAGATACCAACGCATGTCATTGTGAGGTGTTATAATTTCAAGGGTAAATAACCTAATTGGGGACACCGATAGACATAGGTTAAACATGTGGGTAACATGAATTAAAGTGTTAAATGAGTGATTCATAGTTATCCTAGGGAAACTATAGGATGTGAGATGGATAGTCCACGTCATGCTAGAAATGGATAGTCTCTATATGATTATTAAAGGACTTATAATAATTCTAGAGAAATTATGAAATGTGCGATGGATAGTCCATATCATTTTAAAAAATGAAACCATATGTGACAGATAGTCCATATGGGTGGGGATAGATTATATATAAAATTGTTAATGAGATCGATAATCCAGATAACTTTAACAATAAAACCATGTGGGATGGGTAGTCCATGTGGTAGGGGATAAATAATCCAAGTAATTATACGTGAGATGGGCAGTCCACATAAGTAGAAGATGGATAGCTATAAAAATTTAGATGGGTAGTTTAATAAATTGGGATGGATAATCTAGTATATGTCGCATAACAACAGATATTCTTTAATATTCTAAACATTGTGGATGCAGGAGCATAGTATATGGTTAATATGTTTTGGTTAAGGTACTAATGAGGGGAAAATCCATTTCACTTAGCGGCATGGTCCCACTAGATACCTATTGGTTCGAGATAGTAGGTTATTATGCACACCGGATTTTTTGTCTAACCCGAAGTTTTTCCCCCTTGAACTCTTTGGTACTCATTTGAGTAGGCCAGGAGTAAGAGTTTTCAAGTTTCCAGTTAGATGAATAGGCTTCCAGAGACGTGCAGGAGGCAATCTAGCTATTTTGGAGTAACGATCTAATCTACTGTGTTGTTTGGTTCTATCTATATGAATGTAATGTCATGTTATATAATTGCCAAGTGTTAGATTTGATAAACCAAAGTTGCATCTTCATATGTCACTCTTGGAGTATTTTGTAATAGTTATATTTTCTCGGAACGTGGGTCTGCAAGTGGGTCTATGTAATGAATATGAAATATCATCTGTGAATAAAGTGTGAAAATTTGTTAAGAAAAATTATGTTTAATATTTTTCATATTCATGTGCTTCTGATTATTAATATAACGAACATACCATACTTTGTCACCGAAAATTAATACTATGAATGACTGAAGTATCCGTAGCACTTAGTTTCGGACCTCAAAATGGTGGATATTACAAGTTGGTAGTAGAGAAAAGGTTTATGAAAAAAATTAAAAGATTAAAAGGTTTTTGAAAACATAATCTAATGAATAAGAAATATAAGATTGGGGCTTGGGATAACGCTACAGTAATATAATTGTATTTGGTATATCTAAGTATGTATTCTCCCCTCTCTCTTAGACCGTTCTTATGTATCATACTAAGGCTCGTATGCAGATTTAAGGGAAAGAAAGACAGGGAAGCAGGAAATGGAAGAGTAAATCTAGGTGGTGGAAGTACCACAATCAATAGAAATTCTCAACCCAACACCAAAAGGAATCCGGGACAATAGGCAAATGCTAATCAAAGTGAAAATGCCAATGTAGGTGCTGCGACCCCACTACTATATATTGGGGCTTGTTAGTTCTTCGTCAATCCAATGCAAGTTGGAGTAGTTGTAGGGGCAGCTAAAGGAAATGCTGCTAATGTGGGAGGAGTCAATCTTTTAGCGCCAGTTGGTAATAAATATGCAAATAAGTGTCGATCAGGTTATGGAAAGATGGTTGTGAACAAGAAGAATGTGAAGTGCTTTACCTATGACCAGGTGGGGAATTATACGAAAAAATGTCTACAAATGGCAGAGGTTAATATAGGAAAGTGTTTTCTTCGGAGCCATCTGCATTAAGACCAACAGCAGCTGAGAGGGGAAAGTATGTGATAAAAGGCATGTTTTTGATTCATAGCATACCAGTTAGGGTACTATTGGATACTTGTGCATCATATTTGTAGGATCAATTTCACCTAGAGGGGGGTGAATAGGGTGATACTATCAATCATAAAAATTTATTGCGGAAGTTTATAAAATATTTTCAACACAGATATATTAGAATTATAGCAGCACAGATAATAGCATAATAATAAATGCAGAAATAGAACGACACGGTATTTACCCAACTTTGGCAAAACCCTGCCTAAGTGTTGCCCCTAAGGTTTCTACTAGAAATTAAGCATTCAGACGCTTACACACATAAACTCGTGACATCCGCTATCGACGAGCCTTAACTCTATGCTCGAAACCCTGCCACAACTCAGCCACTGAGTTGCGAATTCTCAAACTATGCCGCATAGTTTGTCCCCTAGTCACACGATTAGTAAATACACAATTTTAAAAAGAAAAATACAATTTAAATAAAACAAAACCCTAATCTAAAACGTTAAGCCCAAATAGAATGGCCGGACCAAACTAAATTATCACCGAGACTAATATTGCCGGCCCTTTTCTTATTTTATTATGTTGGCCCGTTCTTTCCTCTTTGCTCTGTAAAATGGCGGCTCGTTGCTTCTTCCTTGTTTGATTCTTCCTGATGAATTAGGGCTTTGATGAAGCTGATGGGTAGTTGGTCGATTACAATTGCTATTTCTCTGTCTTGCTTCGGCAATCGACTCCTTCTTCAATTCGAACACGGCTCCTCGATTTGATCGAGTTCGACTTTGACTCTGGTATGTAATTTATGCCTTTTTCTTACTGGTTTGAATACTTGAACTCGACGCGTTTTGACGATGATGTTATAGGGCTTATATAGGGATAGAATTCCTTATTTTTTGTTCGTATATTTCATACGAGTTCGTCTGATAATTTTCGGCTCGCCGTTCGATTTTGCATTGATGATTGTGATGATTTTTGACATTTTCAATTCGTATAATTTGTTTACTTGATTAACACAGTTTGATGATTTCTGACTTGGTTCGAACTTGTTGCCTTCGTCATCATGGCATTGACTTTAGTTTGACGATGTTGATTTATCTCGTGTGTCCTTATTTTTGGTTTGAACTTTTTGCTATGACTTCGGTCTTGACACTGCTTCTACTTCGGTTTTGACATCACTGAACTTCGGCTTTGTATTTTCTTTGTGTATTGGCTTCAACCTCTATGCACTTGATTTATTTGCGTCCTTGACTTTGTTATACTCTGCATATACTCTCTGATACATGTATACTTGTTCGAACTAGCTGTGTCTAATGCTTATACTGGTACTCTTTCATTTGATGTGTTGTGTTCATTGTGTAGCATACTCGACCTGGTGCTTGAGATTATTTTGAAACTGCTACTGTTGTTGCATTGTGGTGAGTTGCTTTTTGTAATTTTTCTTGGCCATTATCTTGTTTGCAACTACAGTTTCATTGTGCATTTCTTGATGCTTGCATGTGTGTGTGTGTGCGTGTGTGTATATATATATATGCATTCATGTATATATATATATATATATATATATATATATGTGGTATCATCTTGTACATCTCTGTCTCGAGTAGTTCTGCATTGTTGTGGCTATGCATTTGTTCGAACTTGCCACCATTGTATCATTTACTGGTTTATGTGTATTTGTCTTGGTTGCTGCATTTCAACATGTAACTTGAATTACACTGCCTGTTGTAGTTTGCACTGTGCATTCGAACTTGAATCCGTAACCTTCATCATGTATACACATGCATATGTATGTATGTGTATATATGCTTGTGTTGGTTCATTAAGGTCTGGTAGCACTCGAGTCTTGTTCAAGTTGCAGTATTACTGCTTGCATTCTGGTTTCTCTGTCTTTGATGTTGAGGCCTGTGCTGTTTTGGTCGAGACTCTGTTCTTGTTGTACTTGGTTCAATCTAGTCCGGTATCTTTTGTAGCATTTTTTTGTGATATGATTTCATCTTGAGTTGTGCAGTCTTGAGTCTTGAACATGTATCATTTTCTTGACCCTTGTATATGTGACTTGTTTGCATTGTTCACTTGATTACTGAACTAGTTCTGGGTACATTGCATATTGAACTGGGTTGTAGCCTCGACTCTGTCCATTGTTGCATTATGTTGTACCTGTTTTGCTGCCTTCATGCACATGTCGAGTCTTGTTGACATCACTGGTGCCTGACTTGAGTCTTTGTTGTATTGAGTTTCACTGTATGGTTGTGTTCATTAGCTTGGTAGCAATCCTCATAGTATTTGTGAAATGCCGTGACTATTCTTCGTTTCACTGTGCACTGCTGTACCTATTGCTTTTGCTGTTCCTGCTATTCTTTGATCTCAATATTTATTTGTACTGATGTTGAGGCAGTGCACACGTGTACTTGTACATTTTTGATTTTGAATTGCACCTGTGTTGAGTCCAGCTTATAGCTCGGGCTTAACCTTGTGCTCATTTCGTGACTTTATTTGTATTGCACTTGAGTTGAACCCGGCTTTTAATTGGGTTTGACCTTGTGCTCATTTGTCGCTGTAGATTTATCAAGTGTATATATCGGTGTGCATGGCCTTGTGGCATGTACAATGATACACTGTGCATGTCATAAGCTGTTCGTGTATGATGAATTCAAATTTAAATGATGACGAACAACCCAAATAACTGAGGCAAATAATATTTTCAAAATTACATTTTATTTTATATTGCAAAAATATTTTGTTTTCAATTTTACCACGTCAGTATTTATTTTTGCAGATTGCTCGGATGCTGGATTTAAGTTGAAGACAAAGCACGAGTGAATGAGTGAATTGTAGTGAGGTGCATTTGTAAATGATAAATTGTGATGTAATTGAATTTGTATTGTAATCAAAGTTATATATGTACTGCGAGAGCTTGAATTTGTACTATTCAAAATTTATAATGAATATTTGTTTGAATAAAATATCTGTTTGAATTTAAATTCCGTGTTATTTATTTTATTCAGCAAATATTTATTTAATTATGTGAAAAATATAATAGTACATTAACAAATACATTTAAATGAATATATATATATATATATGTTTATTATCATCAAACAAAAATCATATAGTCGCATATTCAACAATCTCCCCCTTTTGATGATAACTAACATATATTTAAGATTTTGAATTTGTTAAATGTATTTGATCATTCAATTTGCTCCCCCTATTTGAATGCTTCCTCTCTACACAAAGCTGCCCCTTCATATATGCATACAATTAAAAATACGCAAACGAGCCTAGATGCAAATAGAAAATATTTGACCTTCATTTGTCAAAATCTTAACTTTTCTCCCCCTTTTGTTATCGGCAAAAGAGTAATAGTGATAGAAAAATAGAGATAAACTGATAGATATTAATACAACATTAAAACTCAATCGAATATAAATATTGAATTTCAATAAAAAATCGAACAAAAATCATAAATACTCTGTTATGCGCATATTCCACTTTTAGAATGATGGGAATGACGTCATCATATAAAACCATACAGTTGTCAATTTGTGGTATATTTATATTAGGAATTTGAATATCTACCAGCCATGCATAACCGTTAGGACTATTAAATGAGATTAGTAGTATTCCAATTTTATTTTATTTTTAAAAATGAATTCAATTATCTTCTAACCTCGCATAACCGTGAGGACTTTTAAACAGGATTAGAATCAACTTGTTTATTTAATAAATCAATTTTGATATGTGTTCCATACGTGCATAACCGTGAGGGACTTTTAAATGAGCATGGAAGCACAATCAAATTCCAAGTAATTCACCCATGCATAACCGTGAGGACTTTTAAATGAGAGTGAATACTTTGTTTTTTTTAATTATTTAAAAAAAAATATAAAATGAAAAACGAATGATTCCTTTTTAAAGTACCACATATCGACAAACTATATTGAATTTTGATGAGTGATGGTCGTTAGAAATATGATAGAAATAGAGATGGTCGTGGAATTTTTACCAACAAAAAGTTTTATAACTCTTGTTTAAATTTCTAATTTTTTTTAATAATTGTACCATCTCAAATTATAATATATGATTAATATCAACACTCATCACTTTTTCAATCACTATTTATCCTTTCGATAATTAGTAGGGAGTAAGATTAGTCAATGTAGTCATTCAAAATCAAATTCAAAAATAATTATAAAATCAATTTTTCTAAAAATGAACAATCTGAAAACAAAGTCAAAAATGATTTTCTAGAAGGGGGTTTATAAAAAAAAATGTCTGCAATTTGAAAATTATTTGAAGTGAAAAAATGCATATATTTTCTTTGAAAAACGATGCAGTTACTAAATGTCTCATCATAAATCATGTTCCACTAGTAATTTTTCTATCAACTAGATCACCGGTGTAATCTGCATTTGAATTTCTTTTCACTCAAACTTATTATTAGTTGAATGTTTCAAACCAGATCATGAGTTGTGCAACAAAATATATCAAAATCACTTTAAAACTTTTTAAATGAAATTCTCTTGAATTTTAATTGAAGCCATGTAAATAATCAAAAACCATGAATATAGAGTTAGCCACAAAATAACCAAATGTATTATCATCCAATAAAAAACTGTCATTACTCCAAACTAATATATATGAAGTAATTCAAAGATCTAGAGTTTTTTATAGTGTTCTTGGCATAAGAATATAATTGGCCAACAATTTTGAATAAGTCATAATCAAAATCATCATTTATTTCATCATCATATTATTGGCTGATTTAATTCAGACTACGGTGCAGATTATCACATTTAATATATCAATCAAAATATACCATTACATGTTTTACCTTTCCATTAGTTTTTCGTTGTTGCCCATTGTGATTCTGTAACCTTTGTACTAGGCTAAGGAACTTTGCTTTATTGCCCGTTGTGTTTCTAGAACAGCCAGAATCCAGATAACACTGTTGTTGTTCCTTAGCCTGCCACCACTCCTACATGATTAAAGATTTTTGTGACCTATTTGTTTTTGTAGGTCCATGATTGTTAGTGGCATAATATTTTAGAAAATAATTTTGTGGAGACCCAAAACTATTTATATATGTTCCTTTCGACACCCAGATTTGTTTAACTTCGAGAGATTTTATATTTGTGCCTTTTGGAACCCAAGTTGGTATAGTTTTCACGTGTTTGGGTCTATACCAACAATTGTTTTGATTGTGTCCATATTTTCTACAAATTCTGCACATTGAATTGACTTGATTAATTTCATTTCTAACATTTTCAGATTGATTATATCCAATTCCTTGTCTAACTGTATTAATAGTTTGCTTCCCTAATAGCATATTCAATGATTTTTCACTTTTGGAGAATTTATCTAAAGTCGTTGACAATTGTTGGACTTGTGTTTTGAGAGATTTATTTTCGTTTAATTATTGTGTGCACTTTTTAATAGGATTTTCCCTTCTTGTATTGTCACTCTCTTTTAAAATCAGAATTTCATTTTCAAGCGATTTAATTTTGATTTCTCATTTTTTAATCTCTTCTTTGAATGTTGGACACTTATCACACTTAGGGATCCTACTTTGATAGGTTTTAACTAATTGTTCAAGTTGTTAATTTACTTCTATCAAACTATCTCTTTGTGATTCAATTTTAGCATATTTCTCCCTAAGTCGTTCAAAACATCCATGTACTTTGTGGAAATATATAAGTAATTCTGAGTGAGTGGGTTTTGATACCTCGCTTGGCTCATCATCATCGCTATCAGTTATATTACCTTGAAGGCACATATCTGCTTTCTCACTCTCACTGCTAGTACTTTGATTATCTTCATCACTTGTATTCCACATGGCTGCAAAATTTCTCTTTTTTAATTTCTTTTCAAAGTCGTGTCGGTTTTGAGGACAATTGGGCTTGATGTGTCCTGGTTGGTTGCACTTATGACAGATGATTTTTGGCTATTCTATGTTATCTAAAACTTTGATTATTCTGCTTTTTAATTTTTGATTTAGAGCTGGATTTCCGTATTTGCGGTTCTACCTTTTAAATTTCTTTATTACCATTTCCAACTCTGCTGCTCCAACATCATCATCATCATCATCACTTTCAGTTGTTCCTTTGAGAGCTATAGATTTCTTTTGAGTATCTCCTCCTTCACACTTTTCCTTGAATTTCATTTCTAGCTCATAAATGGTGACATTTCCGATGAGTTCTTCAACTTTGATTTGTTTTAAATCTTTTGATTCTTGAATGACAATCACTTTTGCTTCAAAACTTCATGGAAGGACTCTGAGGAGGTTTCGGATTATTTCCAATTTTGTGTATGATTTTGCGAAAGCTTTTGATTTGTATACGATGTTGGAAAGCCGTCCATACATCTCTTTAACATTTTCTTCCTTGGCCATTGTAAAATTCTCGTATTCGCTACTCAGCATGGCAAGGCGAGATTCCTTGACTTGAGATGTTCCTTCGTGAGTCACTTCTAGTGTGTGCCATATTTCCTGCGCAGTTAGAAAATGTGAGACACGATTAAATTCAAACTGATCTAATGAACAAATAATCGAATTCATAGCTTTGGCATTAGTATTCTGTAACTTATTTTCTAGATCTGTCCATTGATCCTTCGGTTTATTTATTTCCTGATTATTTACAATTATAGTTGGTTCTCTATACCCTGTCTCAACAATATCCCAAGCATCAATGGTTTTTAGAAAAATTTCCATCCTATTTTTCCAGTAAGCATATTCACCATTGAACATTGGTGGTCTAACTCACCACAAAGCAACTCACCGCTGTGAATTACACTGTCTGTTGTAGTTTGCATTGTGCATTCGAACTTGAATCCGTAATCTTCATCATGTATACACATGCATATGTATGTGTGTGTGTGTATGCTTGTGTTTGTTCATTGAGTTCTGGTAGCACTTGAGTCTTGTTCAAGTTGCAGTATTACTGCTTACATTCTGGTTTCTCTGTCTTTGATGTTGAGGCCTGTCCTGTTTTGATCGAGACTCTGTTCTTGTTGTACTTGGTTCAATCTAGTTTGGTATCTTTTGTAGCATTGTTTTGTGATGTGATTTCATCTTGAATTGTGCGGTCTTGAGTCTTGTACATGTATCATTTGCTTGACCCATGTATATGTGACTTGTTTGCATAATTCACTTGATTACTGAACTAGTTCTGGGTATATTGCATATTGAACTGGGTTGTAGCCTCGACTCTGTCCATTGTTGCATTATGTTGTACCTGTTTTGCTGCCTTCATGCACATGTCGAGTCTTGTTGACATCACTGGCGCACCGACTTGAGTCTTTGTTGTATTGAGTTTCACTGTATGGTTGTGTTCATTAGCTTGGTAGCAATCCTCATAGTATTTGTGAAATGCCATGACTATTCTTTGTTTCACTATGCACTGCTGTACCTATTGCTTTTGCTGTTCCTGCTATTCTTTGATCTCAATATTTATTTGTACTGATGTTGAGGCAGTGCACACGTGTACTTGTACATTTTTGATTTTGAATTGTACCTGTGTTGAATCCATCTTATAGCTCGGGTTTGACCTTGTGCTCATTTCGTGACTTTATTTGTATTGCACTTGAGTTGAACCCGGCTTTTAATTGGGTTTGACCTTGTGCTCACCTGTCCCTGTAGATTTATCAAGTGTATATATCGGTGTGCACGGCCTTGTGGCATGTACAGTGATACTCTATGCATGTCACAAGCTGTTCGTGTATGATGAATTCAAAGTTGAATGATGGCGAACAACCCAAATAACTGAGGCAAATAATATTTTCAAAATTACATTTTATTTTATACTGCAAAAATATTTTGTTTTCAATTTTATTGCGTCAGTGTTTATTTTTGCAGATTGCTTAGATGCTGGATTCAAGTTGAAGATAAAACACGAGTGAATGAGTGAATTGTGGTGAGGTGTATTTGTAAATGATAAATTGTGATGTAATTGAATTTGTATTGTAATCAAAGTTATATATGTATAGTGAGAGCTTGAATTTGTACTATTCAAAATTTATAATAAATATTTGTTTGAATAAAATATCCGTTTGAATTTAAATTCTGTGTTATTTATTTTATTCAACAAATATTTATTTAATTATATGAAAAATATAATAGTACATTAACAAATACATTTAAATGAATATATATATATGTTTATTATCATCAAACAAAAATCATATAGTCGCATATTCAACAATATTCATTTATATCTCAGTGTTTGGTAGACAAGTTATTTTTAGAACCATCATACCTTGTTACTTCCTTAAGGGTAGCGAATCCAATAGGAGGGCATGCAACTCTAGGGATGGGATGTGACCATCTAGAGTTTGAGTTGCTAGGTTATAATTTTGCCTGCAGTTTATATGTGTTTGATTTTGCGAGTTTTGGGATTATTTTGGGTATGGATTGGTTGAGAAAATATGACATTAGGATAGAAAATATTAATTAGGCACCCTGATAGTAGTGATCGTATTATATACTCGGTAGATAACTCAAGTGTGGATATTTGTATTTTGTTGGGAGCAATGGAAGTAGAAGATGAAGTGAATTGTTGATTTGGTTGCAAGGGAATTTGCGGATGTTTTTGAACTAGTTGTAGGATTACCATTGAAGTGAGTTATTGAGTTTCGAATAGATCTTGTACCTGGAACTGAACCCGTAAGTAGTCCACCTAGCAAGATCACACCTACTGATATGAAACAGTTAAAGGTGCAGCTAGTGGACTTAGAATGGAAGAGTTTTATTAGGCCAAGTAGTTAGCCTTGGGAAGTAGCCACGGTGTTCATAAAGAAATCGGATGGATTGTTGATATTATGTATTGATAATCGTAAGTTAAATGAGAAGATGATAAAGAATAGACATATTTTGCTAAGAATTGATGATTTATTTGATCAATTGAGTGGAGACAAAGTATTTTCCTAGTTGGATTTGATGACAGGGTTTCGTCAATTGAGGGTGGTGGAGGACAGTATTCCTTTAACGGCATTTGAATGAGATATGGCTCATATGATTGGTTAGTGATGCAATTTGGATTAACTAATATGCCTGCTTTCTTTACTGATTTTTTGATTTAGATTTTTTGAGAGCACTTGGATAGGTTAATGTTGGTATTCATTGATGATATTCTAATGATGAAAATTATCATAAGATGCATCGTAGAATGATGCTTGAGATGTTGAGGCAGCATCAACTAAAAGCAAAGTTTTTAAAGTGTCATTTTCGGAAAAGAGAGGTGAAGTTTCTTGGTCATGTAGTTTTAAAGAAAGCATCGTCAGTGGATCCAGCTAAGATCGAAGTTGTAAATAATTAAAAGAGATCTGAGACAGTGATTGAGACAAGGAGTTTCATTGGATTGGCTGGCTATTACCAGAGATTCACCAAGTATTTCTCATGAATAGCAGCACCCCTGACTAAACTAATCAGGAAGGATGTAAAGTTTAATTGGTTCGACAAATGTGAGGAAGCATTCCTTAAGTAAAAGTTAGATATCCGACTCATGATTTGGAGTTGGCGGTGGTGATTTTAGCATCGAAAGTATGGAGACACTAGCTCTTAGGAGAATGATTCGAGTTGTATATGGATCATAAATCTTTGAGGTATTTATTCTCTCAGAAAGAGTTGAATATGAGACAACAAAGGTGGTTAGAGTTTTTAGCTGCTTATGATTTTGGTATTGGGTATACACCGACAAAGGAAATAAAATTATGGATCACTTAGAATGAAACATCAAAATATGGTGTTAGCTATTGTAACGATCCCATTTTTAAGACGAATTTAATTTAGCAATTAATATAAATTTTTGGATCAAATTGTGAATTAATTTGGAAATTTCAAAATAAATAAGATATGTGCTTTGTTTTATATATATATATATATATGTGTATATATGTATAAATAAATTGTGCATAGAATTTGAATTTGAAATTCAAACATAAATATCTTAAAAATAAATCGGATTTGAAATTCTATATTTTAAAAACTAATAGAAATTTGTTTCTAATTATAATATGTACATGATATATATAGTGATTTGAAAGTTATGTTTTGAATTTAAATAAAATAATTTTCGAAAGCTATTTAAGGGTTAAATTCTAATATATATATATATAGTTATATATTTATTTATTAGTGTATAATTAATTTTAAATCATATTCTTTAAGATCATATAAATATAATATAAAAGTCATATAAAAACATATATAAACATATTTAAAAAATCATTAATACATGTGAAAAAGGACAAGTGTAATTATCTCATCATAAATTAAACATGTGTAAAAATTATACGATACAATTAACATTTGTAAACATTTTAACAAGCATTTAACAAGTGTTAACTCAATTATATTATATAATTACAAGTGTTATACCTTTTGTTTATCTTTTATTCTTAAAAAGAACATGGAAAACAAGTTATATATACCTATCTCTCCACAACTATCTTTCATTTGCCTTCATTTAAAATTTTATTCAAAATCCAAAACTTGAGTAAGCTATAAACCAGAAAAACAAACAACTACAAATTCATTTCAAAAACAACCTCTGTTCAATTCATTTCAAACCTGAAATAAAGCATACCAGTTCAAAACAAAATCAAGACCAGACCAACTCAGTTAAATCAAGCAACTAATCAAGGTTCAGATCAAAATCAAAGTAAAGACTCAAAGTTTAATTCATCAAACAACAAGCAAATCAAAATCAAGTTGAAGATCAGAACCAAAACATTTCCGATTTTCAAATTCCAGGTTCTCTATTTCAAAACAAAGGTGAGTGTGATAACCTAAAATTTTGGACATCTGTAATTGATTAACAAACTGGGTTAATTAATAGAATATTGATCTATAGATTGAACAAATAAATCTGATAATAAATATTTATACTTGGATAGATATTTATTTGATAATCTTCTAGTATAATTATTTTAAAATTTGCAAAATCATTACTTTCAAACAAATGTAATGTGTGTTTGTTTAAATATGTATATGAGTAAATTTAAATTGAATTTAGATTTGAGATTTGAAATTCAAAGAATAATTATATTAGTGTATAATTAAGATTTTAAAATCTTCTCTTTTGACAGTTATATATGTATAAACACTAGAAAGGTATGAATATAAATATAAAATATAAATTGATCAAAATTATAAGAAATGATGAATTACAATTTCAAAATATAGAGTATTAAAATCCAATCTATTTCTAAAGATTCATTTTTGAAATTTCAAATCTAAAATTTCTATCTACAATTTGTCTATGTAAACTAAGATTTATAAAAAAGGGTTTAACATACCCTCTTTTAAAATTTTATATGCTTAAGTATAAACCAAACTAAAAGTATAATATAAAATCATATTATAAACATTTAATTACATGTATAACCATTAAATACAAAAGCTTTTGAAATCATGTAAAAATTGTAAGAAAATGAATAAATACAAATGTTTAAATTATGAAGCTCATTGTTAACATGTGTAATGAGATTATAATGATATTTTGACAAATGTAATTAATTTGAACAAGTGTCAAATTCTTTTTTTTAATTTTCTTTTATTTTTAATAAATCTAATTTAAACTTATATAAACAAACAACTTCCTCTTCATTGTTTTTTTCTATCTTCTTTCCAAATTCTAAGAACCAAAGGATGTAACCATTTTACAAATCAGAGTGAAAAAAATTACCAAAACCTTTAACCAAAACCAGATACTTATTCAAACTGCATATTCAACTAGATCAAGTAAAGATCATCAAGAATCAAGCAAGAACCATTCAACTATTATAATCTGAAGCAAATCATCTCAGATTCACCCAGATGAAAAAAACAGTTTCATCAGGTAGCAACTCTAGATCAAACAAGCTAAGCGAGCAAGATTTAAATTCAAAAAAAAGGCAGAAGATCAATTTAAATCAAAACATTTTCCAGTCTTTAAACAAGTGCTGTTTCTAAGTTTAAGATCCTGTGTAATCTCTAGTTTTCAAATCTCAGAATTGTTCTCTGCTCAAAATAAGGTGAGTAATCTACACTTTTATGGATGAATTTGATTTTCTGATGCATGCGATAAGGAAGTAATGTTGTAATGATTTCATGTATGAATTAATGGGTTACATCCATATTAATATGGTTTGCCTGTGTGATCATCTGCATCGATATATATATATATATATATATTTATATATATATCCGTGTGTGTGTGTGTGTAGTCTCTGTTTTTTGTTTACGGGCCAAAATTCAAGTATAAATCGATTTCTTTTTAGCTGAAACAATTTGGGTTAGGATGTTTTTAGGAAATATGTTTGAATCAACCAAGTATCATCTTTAAAAATATTTTCGTATGAAATTTTTAAGTGAGTGGCTGTAAACAGTAAGAATTTAACTAAGTCAAGAAAAATTAATTGCTTAAATCTTTAAGTTTACTTATATTATTGGATTTGATTTTGGAATCCATGATTTTTAATAATACAACCGAGATTTTTAAACAAGTATTGGTTAACTACATTGGGAATGAACGGAAATTGTGATTTTATCGAATTTTGGTGATCTAGTGGATGGTGAACCTCGGGGTTGAGGCTGGAGTACGCTTTTAGGTCGTTGATCATGGGAAAATTGCTAGGAGAATTTTTAAGTGGCGGTGGTGGTCAAGCAGCGTCAATCTAGGGTTTTGCAACAGCTTTGATGGTTGGAATTTTCTGAGCATTTTCGTCGTCGATGGCGAATCGGACGAGGCCGGACCCGAGGGGATTTGAGCACCATCGTGTGGCAACACTATGGGCATGGTGGCGCGAGTTAATTCGGTCGGTGGTGGCGATGCATGGCGATATTAGGCGATCGGCTTCATCTTGTTAAATTTCAAAACATTCGATTTTGATTGGTGGGGTTTTCCGCGAGTCTGGTTGGTCGCGATGCTTGAGGGCTTCATTGTTGACTTGTTGAGAATCACGATGGTGGCCGGAGGTGGTCGGGGTTCGTGTGCATGTGCACGCGTGTGGTTCATATATCTAGAAGTGACGTTGTTTTAGGGAAGACGAGGAGTAACTGGGGAAAATCGTGAGGATACTTGAAGCTAATGGATGTGGGTTAACTCCGGGACAGGCTTGAGTAAAACTAGCAATGACACGGGTGAAAACCCGAAGTATATCGGGTTCAAACATAGTCCAATTTTGAATATAAAATTTAACAAGTTTGTTTTAATCAAGTTCAAATAATTTCTGGTTTAACTCTTTTAGATATGTTTTATTTTGGTTTTGGAATTGATTAAAGATTTAAAATAATTTTTTATTTATTTATTAAGTTTAAGGTATTTTATTTTGAACCTATTATTTAAAAATTCAGGATCATTTAAATAAGTTAAAAAGATGTAATGTAATAGCTTTAAGTAACTTAAAGGGTTTAAGTTGAATTGTGTAGTATGAAGATTTATTGCAAAGGTTTTTCAAACAACCTTGAATGGAATTAGTTGTTGAGTAAAGATAAATAGTTTATCTTTTAGATTTATTAAGGTCTTGAGTAATTTCTTAATGAAATTTAAAAGTGATGTTAAATTATTTAAAGTAATTAATCAATAGTTGATTGATTTATATGACTGATTAAAGGTTAATTTATAAATAAATTTTAGTTTAATTCCTTAATTAAAGAATGAGTAATTAATGATGAGTAATTAAAAGTTAATTGCTTGATGGATGTTATTGATTAAAGGAAAATTACTTAAGAGAAGTAATTTAGGATTAATTACTTAGTGTAATTAATTAAATGAATTAATTACTCTACGTAATTAATTAATATGATTAGTTTAAGTTAATTAATTAGTTTAATAAATTTAAATAATCACTTGATGATGGGATTGAGTATAATTACTTAATGAGGTTTATAAAGTGCAATTACTTAGTGAAGTAATTAGTAATGGTAATTACATGGTGTAATTAATTGAAGATTGGAAGTAGTTTTGGGTTAATTACCTGTGTAATTAATATGAAGAATAATTACTTAGTAGAAGTAATTAATAATTAATTACTTAATGTAATTAATTTAAGAATTGACTAATAAAAGTTATGGCAAGTTAATTAAGTGATGTAATTAATTAAGAGTAATTAATTACAGAATAAGTAATTAATTAATGATTAAGTATAATTACTTTAAGTAATTAATGAGGTGTAATTCCTTAGAAAAGTAATGAGTGAATAATTACTGGATGTAATTAATAAAAAGAAAATTACTAGATGGGATGTAATTAAAGGATAATTACTTGATGGGAGGAACTAAGTGATAGTTACTCAGTGTAATTAAAGGATTAGTTAATATAATTAATCAAGGAGTTGGACTAATTGATGGAGTAATTAAGAAAGGATAATTTCTGTTTGTGATTAATCAAGGTCGATTAAGTTAATGGTTAATTATTAAATGAAATTTAAGAATAATTAACCAATGAAAGTAATTAGAGGATCATTAATTAATGTAATTAATGAAAGTGATCAATCTTGCTTATGAATGATTGAATGATGATAAGTGCTTTGGATTGGTTGATATCTCTGATATGAATTGCTTTGTGATATGATATGTTGGATGGACAGAGATAATGTGATTATCTATCAATTATGAATTGCTGTGTAAAAGTGTTACCCGGTAATAAAAGTTAAGTAGTGTTTAATTGAATAACTTGAATTTAGATGAAACTGAATTCGAAGAGACCGGAATCAAGTATTAGAAAATACCCGAAACCACTTCGATTCTTTATAAATTGATATGTGAAATCAATAAGTTGGAACGAAATGATTTAAGTGAATTGGACTATTTAATCTAAGTTTTGGAACTTAGAATTCTATGAGTGAAATAAGTAATGTCCATAATAATTTGTGAGTTTGTATTTGATATAAGTTACCTGGGTTATATATATATAAGTTGTATGCTTTGGTCATTCATGTTAGATGGGTTTTACTCATGCTGGTTTCCAGCCTGACCCGGGTGTTACTTTGATGTAATGCTCGGGTCAGACCGAGTATTACAGATTTTCATGTAAGGACGTCCTAAAGCTCAGGAGGCGAGTTGGATGGCAGGAACGTATGGAGTGTAACCGCTGTTTTATGTTGTTGTATATCTGGGACAAGTTACTTTAACTGTCCAGAGATTGAGAAATGTGTAAATCTGATGTATTAAAATGTAACTTGATAAGTACAGTTTTCCTTTGTATAACTGCTATTATTAGATATTATACTTTATCCGCTCCGATTGTGAGATTCTGAACTGAGTTTTCTGTTTCTTCTTCTTTCTATCTCTTTCTTCTTTTCCTAACTATCTGGAATTTTCGGGATTGAAAATTTTGGGTTGTTACATTTGGTATCAAAGCAGCAGGTTAAGTGACAACCTTGGCTCTGATGGGTTTACTCATTAAGAATAGGGTCAATAGTACCCTAGAATGAATTGAATGTGTTTATATATGAGAGCGTACTTGTTATTTTTTTTATATAAATTTTTTAAATGATTTTATATAAGAATATATTTTGATATATAAAGCAATATTTCTTTCTAATAAATATTAAGGGAATTGGTTGTTAAACTACTGGAATTAAATTAAGGGGTAATAGAATACAACCAAGCTAAAATTGAATAAAGATAAGTCCGAAATGGATTGAAACTGAAATTAAAATCTTGAGTTTGGGGAAGAATTTTAGAAAAAGATAATAATGAATTGGTTTCCAAACATGATAATCTTGGTTGTTATCATAAATGGTTGTTGTATTTAATAATGAAATGTTTTAAGGAAGTAAAACATTAGGGTTAATATGACTTATAAATTGGAATTGAAAATGATCTAAATTGTGAAATTTTAAATCCAGGTCCAGAAATTTGAAAATTCTTTTTGAATTTAAAACAAAAGATGGTTTGAGATAAACTTTAAATGTGGAGTTTCAAATTTGGAATGAGATGTGATACCCAAAGTGATAAGTTTTTAAACTTAATAAATGAGAAGATTATTAATGTGAAGTTTAAAATTTGAAGTGGGAATTCAAATTTGAGTAAGGATAATTCAACTTGAATTGGGATTAAATTCCACCTGGGGTTAAAATGAATTGAAATTTTAAAATTGGTTCATTTTGAAATTTATTTGAACTAAATCGGAATTATGATTGAAGATGGATAAGTTTAAAAATTCAAATGGAAATTTGAATTGGACAATTTGAAAAGAATTTGAAGTTAAATGAGTTCAAATTCAAATAGGAAGTTGATTTGAATTTGGGATGAGAATGGAAGTTAACTTAATTTAAATTGAAATTGAAAGTTAATTGGAAATTGGCAATTGATTAGAATAGGGATCAATTCAAATTGGAATTGAGTCAATTTAAATGGAAGTGGAAATTTAAATTGAGTTGATGAAAATGGAGGTTGGGAATTGAATAGTTTGACTCTGGACTATTTTCAAAATAAATTGTTTTAATATAAATCTATTTTTCCAAACTATTTAACTTTTCTTTTTAAACCCAAAACTATCCTATACATGTTTTACAATTATTTTTGGAACTATTTAACAATTTTTCAACTGTTTTATAAACTAATCACTGTTTTTCAACTACTTTATAACTAATTACTATTTTAAAACTATTTTGCAATTATTTAAAATTTCTATAACTATTTGACTATTTTTCAACTATTTTACAATTACTTAACTATTTTACAGCTACTTTACACACTAGTAATTATTTTTCAACCACTTATCTATTTAACTTTTCAAGCTATTTTCTAAAATTTAAGCTGGACAGAGTTCAAACTGTTAGTGATTAAATTATCAATTGAGATAGGGATTAAGGTGATAATCCAAAAAGCATTGAGGCAAATGAGAATAAGTAAATAGAAATTAAAGTGAATGTGAATAGAAAGAGTATTGATTTGGCAAATAACCAATAAAGATAAATACGTAGGGTGTACGTATGTTATTCTATTCGCATAGTGATTTGATCCATATTCGAGCACAGAATTTCGAGATAGTATGTCGATATGAGTTAGGATTTTTCGCTCGATTTTCGATGGCGAACCTGGATATGGATTGTTGATTGGTTCTGGGTTCTCTATCATAGTTAGGCTACGCAAGGAGAATGACGGTTTCTAATCAAGAAATAAGATCTGAGTCCGCACTAAGAAGTCGGGTTGACGATACTAGTTCGGAAGTAAGATTGTGCGACCGAGTGAGCGATCAGATTGGTATAGCGTACAGAAGATATGTGTACATCGTACGGGTTTGAATGAAATTGATAATGGAAATTTGTGGATTAGAAATGTGAAATGTTTTTTGAAATGAAAGGTATATTTTGTGTAATATATGATGAAGTAAAGTGGAAATTGGAGAATTCTATGGCAAAAATTTACTTTATGGAAATAAGTAATTTGGTAAGTGACTTTATAGAGTAATCAAATTTGAATATTTGATTTAGAATAAACAAAGTTATATATCTTTGTTATATAAGATAAATCTCCCCTTGTTGAATCTTTTGCCGGAAGGAAAAGGTTTTGAAAATATTTGAAGTATGAAAGGAGTTTTATACGAGTTTGGAAAGATCCAAAGTTTTTTAAAGTTATATATATATATATATATATAATATATATATATATATATACAGGATATTATGAGGATTTTGGGATAAGGTTTTTGAAACCTGTGGACTTTGGAAAGGCTTTTGATTTTTGGGTAAAATCAATATTGGAATTTGGAAAAGCCTAAATTGAGAATTATCGATTTTGGGATAATCGATTTTGAGAAAGGAGATTTATATGAGATTCATACTAGGTGTATAATTTGGAAGATACTATATGTGTATAGTATAAAGTGTTTTGAAAATGGCTTTCAAGAAAAAGGCGCTCCCTTGGAATAAACTTCTCAGGAGTGCCACAGGGTGGTTCTGCCTTGAACCCTAAGGGGGGGTTCTAAAGTTGATCCTATGAGGAGTTCAAACAAAACTAGTTCCTGAGGATTTTGTGTAGTATGTAGCGGAAGTCGAGGGCGCTGAGGCCTATAGAGGCATTTGGGTTATGCTGTGATGATAGTGTAACTCGATGTCACTGCGATCTACTGCAGACCATAGCATAAGTCGTATATGCTGCTGAGAGCCAACAGTCTACGTTTGATTTTATATGGGTAGACTGCGACCTATGGTAACATAGCGAAAGTCGTGTGTGCCGCTGAGAGCCAACAGTCAACGTTTGATTTTACATAGGTAGACTGCAACCTATGTGGGAGTGGAGAAGTTTCATTTTTGGCAGCGAAAATCGAGGGCGCTGATGCCTACAGTTACATGGACTTTTGCTGTGATGGCAACGTAACCATGGAATGTAACTGCGATCTGTTGTGGGTTACATGGCGTAATCGAGGGGCGCGGAGTGCCTACAGTTACATGGACTTTTGCTGCGATGGCAACGTAACCCAAGATGTAACTGCGACCATGGATGGGGGTGATGATTTCCAGAGCATTCTCACCAAAGATATTTCCTCGTTTTAAAAAATGTTTTCCATATTTTCAATAAAATTATTTTCTAAGTATTTTCACTAGGTGTTGAAAATGGGTTTACTAAGTACTTATAGGTTTTCAGTCCTACATCTGATCAACGTATGACCGAATCTCTATGAGAACAAAGATGGACTTGTTGAAACATCGAGTTATAAAAAGTATTTTCATAAAAAATATTTTATAATATTATGTAAATTTTAAAAGTGTTTTAAAAATGATCAAAGAATAATTTTTCTGATAAATAATATTTTAATAAAAATTCTGGTTTCGTTCCTTTTCGAGGATGAAAAGATTCATAAGGGGGAGGAATGTGATAACCCGCATTTTTGGACATCTGTAATTGATTAACAAACTGTTTTAATTAATAGAATATTGATTTATAGATTGAAAAAATAAATCTGATAAAAAATATTTATACTTGGATAGATATTTATTTGATAATCATCTAGTATAATTATTTTAAAATTTGCAAAATCATTATTTTCAAACAAATGTAATGTGTGTTTGTTTAAATATGTATATCAGTCAATTTAAATTGAATTTGGATTTGAGATTTGAAATTCAAAGAATAATTATATTAGTGTATAATTAAGATTTTAAAATCTTTTCTTTTGAAAGTTATATATGTATAAATACTAGAAAGGTATGAATATAAATATAAAATATACATTGATCAAAATTATAAGAAATGATGAATTACAATTTCAAAATATTGAATATTGAAATCCAATCTATTTCTAAAGATTCATTTTTGAAATTTCAAATCTAAAATTTCTATGTACAATTTATCTATGTAAACTAAGATTTATAAAAAAGGGTTTAACATACCCTCTTTTAAAATTTTATTTGCTTAAGTATAAACCAAACTAAAAGTATAATATAAAATCATATTATAAACATTTAATTACATGTATAACCACTAAATACAAAAGCTTTCAAAATCATGTAAAAATTCTAAGAAAATGAATAAATACAAATGTTTAAATTATGAAGCTCATTGTTAACATGTGTAATGAGATTATAATGATATTTTGACAAATGTAATTAATTTGAACAAGTGTCAAATTCTTATTTTAGTTTTCTTTTATTTTTAATAAATCTAATTTAAACTTATATAAACAAACAACATCCTCTACATTGTTTTTTTCTATCTTCTTTCCAAATTCTAAGAACCAAAGGTTGTAACCATTTTACAAATCAGAGAGAAAAAAAAAATACCAAAACCTTTAACCAAAACCAGATACTTATTCAAACTGCATATTCAACTAGATCAAGTAAAGATCATCAAGAATCAAGCAACAACCATTCAACTATTACAATCTGAAGCAAATCATCTCAAATTCACCTAGAATGAAAAAAACAGTTTCATCAGGTAGCAACTCCAGATCAAACAAGCTAAGCGAGCAATATTTAAATTCAAATAAAATGAAGAAGATCAATTTAAATCAATTCATTTTCCAGTCTTCAAACAAGTGCTGTTTCTAAGTTCAAGATCTTGTGTAATCTCCAGTTTTCAAATCTCAGAATTGTTCTCTGCTCAAAATAAGGTGAGTAATCTACACTTTTATGGATGAATTTGATATTCTGATGCATGCGATAAGGAAGTAATGTTGTAATGATTTCATGTATGAATTAATGGGTTACATGCATATTAATATGGTTTGCCTGTATGATCATCCGCATCCATATATATATATATATATATATATATATATATATATATATATATATATATATATATATATATATATAGGTAGTCTCTGTTTTTAGTTTACAGGCTAAAATTCAAGTATAAATTGATTTCTTTTTATCTGAAACAATTTGGGTTAGGATGTTTTTAGGAAATATGTTTGAATCAACCAAGTTTTATTTTTAAAAATATTTTTTTATGAAATTTTTAAGTGAGTGGCTGTAAACCATAAGTTATTTGGAAGTGAATGGCTGTTTGACTTGCTGAGAATCACGATGGTGGTCAGAGGTGGTCGTGGTTCGTGTGCATGTGCATGCGTGTGGTTCGTATATTTGGAAGTGATGTTGTTTTGGGGAAAACGAGGAGTAACTGGGGAAAATCGTGAGGATACTCGAAGCTAATGGATGTGGGTTAACTCCGGGACAGGCTCGAGTAAATCTAGCAATGACACGCGTGAAAACCCAAAGTATATCGGGTTCAAACATAGCCGAGTTTTGAATATAATATTTAACAAGTTTGTTTTAATCAGTTCAAATAATTTCTGGTTTAACTCTTTTAAATATGTTTTATTTTGGTTTTGGAATTGATTAAAGATTTAAAATAAATATTTTGTTTATTTATTAAGTTTAAGGTATTTTATTTTGAACCTACTATTTAAAAATTCAAGATCATTTAAATAAGTTTAAAAGATGTAATGTAACAGCTTTAAGTAACTTAAAGGGTTTAAGTTGAATTGTGTAGTATGAAGATTTACTGCAAAGGTTTTGCAAACAACCTTGAATGGAATTAGTTGTTGTGTAAAGATAAATAGTTTATCTTTTAAATTTATTAAGGTCTTGGGTAATTTCTTAATGAAATTTAAAAATGACGTTAAATTATTTGAAGTAATTAATCAATGGTTGATTAATTTATGTGACTGATTAAAGGTTAATTTATCAATAAATTTTAATTTAATTCCTTAATTAAAGAATGAGTAATTAATGATGAGTAATTAAAATTTAATTGCTTGATGGATGTTATTGATTAAAGGAAAATTACATAAGAGAAGTAATTAAGTATTAATTACTTAGTGTAATTAATTAAAGGAATTAATTACTCTATGTAATTAATTAATATGATTAGTTTAAGTTAATTAATTGGTTTGATAAATTTAAAAAATCGCTTGATGGTGGGATTGAGTATAATTACACAGTGAGGTTTATAAAGTGTAATTACTTAGTGAACTAATTAGTAAAGGTAATTACAGGGTGTAATTAATTGAAGATTGGAAGTAGTTTTGGGTTAATTACTTGTGTAATTAATATGAAGAATAATTATTTAGCAGAAGTAATTAATAATTAATTACTTAGTGTAATTAATTTAAGAATTAACTAATAAAAGTTATGGCAAGTTAATTAAGTGATGTAATTAATTAAGAGTAATTAATTACAAAATAAGTAATTAATTAAAGATTAAGTATAATTACTTCAAGTTATTAATGAGGTGTAATTCCTAAGAAAAGTAATGAGTAAATAATTACTGGATTTAATTAATAAAAAGAAAATTACTTGATGGGAGGAACTAAGTGATAGTTACTCAGTGTAATTAAAGGATTAATTAATATAATTAATCAAGGAGTTGGACTAATTGATGGAGTAATTAAGAAAGAATAATTCTCTTTGTGATTAATCATGGTCGATTAAGTTAATGGTTAATTATTAAATGAAATTTAAGAATAATTAACTAATGAAAGTAATTAAAGGATCATTAATTAATATAATTAATGAAAGTGATTAATCTTTCTTATGAATGATTGAATGATGATAAGTGCTTTGGATTGGTTGATATTTCTGATATGAATTTCTTTGTGATATGATATGTTGGATGGACAGAGATAATGTGATTATGTAACAACCCGGATTTTGGAGATTACCGTTAATATTAAATTATAATGCAAATAATAATTTAATATTGTGATTATAAATGAATTGGAGGAATGA
Organism: Allium cepa; assembly: GCA_030765085.1. Taxonomy (NCBI): domain Eukaryota; kingdom Viridiplantae; phylum Streptophyta; class Magnoliopsida; order Asparagales; family Amaryllidaceae; genus Allium; species Allium cepa. The sequence goes on from CM060932.1 coordinate 770,536,458, forward strand.
AATGTGAGTTATTTTTTATTTTAGAAAAACAATGTTTTGATGAATAAAACTTGGATTTTCAATTTGTGTGAGTTAATTTATCTCATAAGATGTTGTTTCAACATATTGATGGTTGGAATAAATTTAAACGAGTGAAAATAAGCTTAGAATATTTTATTTGTGAAATTGGGTTGAAAATAAATGATGTTAGTTATTTATTAAGTCAAAATGGGAAGTATTGGAATTTTATTCCAATAAGCCTTTTATAGTGAATAAAAAGGGCAAATGAGAAGAAAATGATTTTTTTGAAGTGTATTAAAATATTTTATAAAGTGTTAAAACATTTAATACACTTATTTGAGTTAAGAAATAATTTTTATTTGACTCAGATTGTTTAGAATTGTGGTATTTTTGTCTAAAAATAACAATATTGTCAAATATTGTGTAAATTTATAGTTATTGGGAAAATAATATTTTTAAGTGTAAAAAAATTTAAAAATTATCGTGTTAATCATGTTCACCTTGTTAAAATATATAGAATGCATTTTGTCTTATGTAAAAGAAGTTAATATGAGAAAGTTATGTTAAAAATGGTTTAAAACCTATATATATTAGCCTAAATAATTTTCTAAGTATGAGAATGGACTAATTGGGTATAGTAAACATCCAATAACTCAAATTCTAGAGTTTTCTGATGAAATGCGTTCCTTTTCTTCCAAAACTCATTACAGTAAAACCTAAATCAGAAAAGAAAGACTTCAAAGTACAAAACAATGGCTACTCTCTTCAAAATTTAATCTTCCAAGCACAAACTTTGCAAATTTAAAAGCCTAATTCAAATTAGAATCATAAAAGAAGGTAATCTCCAACCTATTCTATCTTAGAATCCATCTAAAACCCTTCTCTTCATCAAACATCTATTTTTTTAGTGATAATTATTGATTTGCTTCTCACCTTGTTTACATGTACCTGTTCTTAGTTTTACTAGTTTGGATGCTCTTTTCTTGGCTAAAAGCAATAACCCTTGGCATCTAAATCGTAATTCAATCTTCATGAAGGCAAGGTGAGTGTAAAACTCACAAACCCTAGCACTTTATATGATCAAAATATTGTAATTAGTGAATTACTGAAGCTGAAACAAATATAAGCATAACTTTGCTTTATTTGATTCGATTTTGATAATTTTGGATGTTCTGGAAAGCTTAATTCACATGCTACAACTTTGTTGTTTTGATTTTTCTAAAATTTTGATGTTAGCTATGTCAAAATCTAATTTTTCTACTGCAAACCCGAGGGCAAAACCAATATTTGCTCTCTCATTGAAGCTGAAACGTATTTGACCAAAACTACTTCGTTTCTTAACCGATTGTTGTGATCTTTGTCATTCTGGAAAGCTTCAAAACTAAGCTAAAACTTTCATTTTATTCATTTTTCCTGATTTCGAAGTTATCTATGCTAAAATTGCAATTGTTTGTCTCTGTCCTGTAAATGCATAAGTTCAGGCCGAGTTTGATGTTTTTTTTAAGTAATTTGATCATAACTTTCTTATTTCAAATAGGAATTTAGAAATTTTAGGTGTTATTAAATCCTTGTGAAATATGCCACAACTTTCTTTTTTCGATTTTGAACGATTTTGAGGTTTACATAGTGAATTACTGACTTTTTTTATCGCTGGTCTGTGTTGATAGCCAGTGCACATAAATTTTTCTAAGTAGTATTTCGCGCATAACTTATTCGTTACTGATCGAAATATCGAAATGTTTGATGTTCTAGAAACCAAATGATGTAGGCTACAACTTTTATGTTTTGAATTTTTTAGAATTTCGAAGTTTAAATGCTGGAAAATTGACGTTTTTACTTCTGGCCTGTCATTGACTGCCACAATATTTATATATTTGTCTGATTTCGACGATTTCATTTGCGTTCTTTTACAATTTTTTTATATGAAATTTGATGCTAATATTTGGTCATTTTTTCCAGCAGTGGACTAATAAAGTTAGGATGAGATTTGAATTTAAATTAATTGAAATTCGATTTAAATTGGAATATCGGTTTAGGCCGATTAAAATTGCAAATTGATGTTTTCTTAAGTTTTTTAAATAAAATCCGAATAAATTCTAGAAAATCTTCTAACATCATGACTGGAGTAATAAATGTTATTATGTATTTTTAGTGGTTTTTAATCAATTATTTTTTATTTTTAAGGCTTTTAAAAATTATTAAAATCCTTTTTAATGATGTGTTTTCTCTCAAAATCTTTTAGATAAATTTCTAAAACTTGTTTTATAACCCCGTTTTCTCAAGTTAAATCTTTTATAATTAGTTTTGTTTATTTTAATTACTTTGATGCTTTTTCGGACATATGAGGAAGTAAATTAAACGATTCAGTAAAAAAATACGTGGTATGGAACATGTATTTTTGCTTTATCGCTTAATATCGGATTTGTACGATCGAAACCAATTTGAAGTGTTATTTTGAGTTCATTTAGAAGTTACCAAATTTTGGTGAAGATTATTGGTTTGAGAATTACTCTTTGAGTACATTCGATGACGAACCAATCTAGATGCATTTTGTTATTGCCGATGAAATGAGGCAATATTGATGTTAAGTTTTAATTTGCAACTATGGTTAGAAATAATCATTACGATGTTCTTTTACTTGCCTAGGAGATGAGACAAGTTGTTATGATGGATTGATGATGATTTCGATATTTATGATGAATTTCTACTTGTCGATGAAATGAGACAAGTCTCGATGTCACTTAAAACTCGTCCAAGTAAGAGATAAGACGAGTTAGGTATCTTACATTCGCCGATGAGTTGAGGCAGTGTTTATTTGATGATGTTTTATGATGGTTTTCTAATGTGGCATCGACTAACGATTAGTAAACCAATAGGTACGAATGTATGGTATGAGACGTACGTTGACGCCTATTGGGTTCCTATTTGACAAGTTGAGACACGTTCACGATGTTACTAGTGCTACAGACCGAGTACTCGATTGGAGCCATCACGATGTTCATGAAGTTATTACTTGACTCCAATCATTTTGATGTTATTACTCGGGTTTTTGTGACTGGGTGTCATCAAGATGTTTCCGACTATAGTCAATGAAGATGATCACGATGTTATGATGTTATGTAACCCTAAGTCATCACGATGAATGGTACCAAATAATGGTAGTACTAGTCAAGATGTAAATGCACATGCTGTTTTCCATGAGGTTTTAGGTGTTTCGATTTCACTATTTTGATGATGATGATGCTTTAGTATAGCCTTATGTAAGAAAAAGGCTTATTGACATACATGGTTTTATTTGTGATTTCGAATATGATGTTTTGGATTCTTTCTGGGCTCTATCAAGATGGATTTGAGACATTATATATATTTATACCAATGAGATGAGGTATAAATTATGGTAATGCTTTTATGATGAGTGTTGATAATAAATTTAATATATATTTATATTTATACCAATGATATGAGGTATAAATGATTATGGAGATTCCTTTATAATGAGTTTAATGATGGATTTGAGATGTATTTATACCGATGAGATGAGGTATAATAATTAAGAAGTTTCTACTATATGAGTTTTATTTATGATGGATTCTTGAAGTTTTTATTATATTATGAAGATTTACTTTATGGTCCATATCCTCACCCATTTCATTTGGTTATATATATAATTAGATGAACCATGGCTATCTAATATACATATTGTATTCCTCTATGCAATCATGATGAACCATTGATGTATCACTCTGGAGATAACTTGATGACCTATATCATTCCATTGGTAATGATGGAATGATTTTCCCCTTATCTCTTATCATCACCTTTACTAATGATAAGTACTAGCTAGCCTGACCCGTGTGTTTTCACTCGGGTCAGACCGAGTTGTTTCAGGTATCATCTATTGGGCTTAGCTTGAAGTTGATGTTGGATATCTGCTCTTCTTTCTCTTTAGTAGTTTCTATTCTTTCACATACTCTGATTTAGTTATATTTAATTCGATGTATATAGTGTGGTCGAGCACCACCTTTATTGTATTCATATTGTATTGTACTAAACATGTATCAATGTATATATATAAGATGTTGATTACTGTTCCGTGATGTGCTTTTCATTTAGTTATTGTATTTTGTTCTGATAGATCTGTTAGCCACATATAGTTTTGGATTAAGCATTTACTGGGTATGTCGATCCTCTTGAGATAGAAAAGAAAAATCATATTGCATTTATCGACTTATTCAGTAGATGTTTAAGAAAAAATTATAGATGGCCGCCCTTAACCAGCCCTATTCTCCACTTTAGTAGATAGAATTATTCATTGTTTCTCTTTACTAGGGTGGGTCTCGGGGTGGGGCATTACAGCTTGGTATCAGAGCGAGGTTCAGAACAAAGTATAATAAACACAGAACAGTATGTATATCATGATACATCGAAGTACAATACGGGTGAATCTTTGTCCTTTATTCAAGCTTGTTTCTGAATCAAGCCTTGATTTTTTTTCTTAGTTTTGGGATTGTTAAGATGGAATATGTCTAGGAATATAGATATATTATATCCGTAGTATTCCATAATAGAGTTTGATGTCATCTTATCTTATACAAAATCTTATTTAGGATTATTAGATTCTTATTTTTGTCGATACGAGTGAGTTCGTATCGATGGAGCTAATTGATTTCTTTGGGCATTCTTTGCATTCCTTTGAGAGTTGTGAATCCTACTAAAGGGATCCACAACGATTGGCTTATTGTGAGCATTCTAAGTTCTTTATTTGTTGCTGTTTTTAGTGAGTATTTGTTTATTACTCACCATCTTGAGATGTATCTGATTTGAGATGGATTGACTTATTTAATGTAAAGTCTGATCCTTTTGTTGTTATAGGATCCTATATTTATTTAGGCATCCTAATTTGATTGGTTATTATTTCTATCACTTTGCGATGTTAATGGTGATTTTGAAGTTTCTGTTTTCACTCTTGAGTATCGATATGTTGATGATATATCTCAAATTCCAGTCATGGTGAATTTGTTGAGATTCTTTAAGTCTGTTTGGATTTGACGTCCAATCGGGAAATCGAGTGTTGAGGTAACTTTATTCCTGGCTCTTAGCTCTTTAGTTATCATTCCACGAGGATATCCACAAAGGAATGAGGTGAGTTTCTAGGTTTTTCGAGTTTGGTTGATTTATCATTCTGCTTCATTTGAGTGTTCTTTTCAAATACTTAATCAATGTTATCCTTTTGCATTACTCCGTTTGAAGTAGTGATCCGTGGATTGTGTGTTTCTTCTCCTTCGAGAAGAATATCTTGCTTATCCTCTATCTTGATGATTTTTAGGAGTGGCTTATGACATGGTAAGATTGATGAACACTCTATCTCCTTCTGTTGATTTTGAGAATCGAGTATTCTTGGAATATCTCGATGCATATTCTTAATGTTCTTTGGTTTGAGTTTTGAGGCTATATAAATACGAGTTTGAAAGAGAAATTTGAGCTTTGAGATATTTTAAAAAAATCAAATAATATTTTGAGAATATATTTACATGAGTAGTATTTCTTTTATAGAAATAATTTTAGAGTGTTGGGTTGTCCATCGAGTAGTTCAGAGTTCTGGTCGATATGCCTGATCAACGTTATAGATAGGACTCTCCCAAATGCTATAATGAGGCAATCTATAACGAGTGCGACTTTTCGACGCTCGAAAACCGACATCAATACGTCCACTGTATCAACTGCCGAGCAATCGAAGGCCGGAAAACCATACCGTTGGAGTTAAAGAAGAGGTAGAAGATAGAAGAAGAAAGAAAAAGATAGAATAGAACAGAAAGAAACAGCAGAACAATATCAGAATCTCACAATTGCAGCGGAACAACATATAATAGATAAATGAATAATCTTTAAACAAAGAACTATATCAGTTATTACATTACATTACATCATCAAAGTGTACAACAATAAACAATGACAAACAGCGGAAAAGAAATACTATATACTAGTGAATACGCCATGCCATCCAGCTTGCCTCCAGCAACCCCTGAATTCCAGAATATCCTGATAACCTAACTCTAGACTGACCGTGTGGAAAATTTTGGGCACCCAGAGTTTAGGAAGAAAACAATAAACTCCAGGTCAGTCATGGGACTGGTGTGAGAACTTAAAACAGTTATTTATCTTTAAAACAAACCAAGGGATATTTTTAAAAGTAGATTCGCAATACTTTTTGGAAAATGAGACTACCATAAGGCCTCCCGCACACACACACACAATGCAAACGCAGAGTCGGAGGAGATTTCTCTTATGATAGTCAAAGAAGCTTGATACGCAATAAAAAGAAACATTTGATACTATTATTAGTGCATAGTGTAGGAAAAATCATTTCGAAAGTAAAGATATAAATCTTAGCCAACATACGATCATTATCGTATGCCTACTATGGCTACCATGTTCAATTGCAGGTTACCGCCACATTCCATGGCAGGTTATACAACTAAAACCGTACAAGGTTCGTATCGTTTCTTTGGATTTCCAACAAATGGTTAGGCCAAGGAACTTCCCATTGCCACATGGGTACGCCTCTGGAAAGACGACCCGAGAACCTAACATTACGGTTAGATCTCTGCCAACACAAGGCAGGGTTACCTTTCAAACTGGGTAACTACTGACACAAATATATCATTCCCTGATCGTAACCGATCTATATCCGAGGATCCTCGATTCCAACAACCACAAAGTAATAAATTTGCAGCAACAACATAGGTTAAGTATCTGGGCTCCATACCATGATACCACCTCTATCCAGAAGGAATGACATACACTAAAGGGGCGCTACCCCCAAATAACCTAGCCTCATCCTTCCTGTTTTGACCATTTTCGGGGTGTAAGGTCCGACGAAGTCTCGTCCACAAAGCTACACTTTATATAAAAGCCGTGCTTTGATCATCAAATGCTCAACAGCACTTCGTATGCCACATTACCAATTTGGGAATGTATCACTAGTAACCATCAACTACATAACCTCTAAGGGTGTTAAGCTAAGAGAATAAATTCTCCGCCACCAACGGGAATATATTTGATAGAAACCAACTTTACATCTCAAATTGTAACGTCAAACACACATCCATACAAGTCCGTTCCGGGATCGAACGGAACCGAAGGCACTTCCAAAGAAGCCCTTGCAATCCGGATATTCACTAATCACGACCGGACTTTCCATCACAAAGGGTAATAAATTTCTATATTGGAGATCAGCCGAAGAAGAAACATTCGACGGTAATCCTTCCGTTTTCACAAATATCCGGTCTTCAACACCGGTCATCAAATGCTATTCATTTCGACGTATCACTATTCGAAATGGGTTATACGACTCGGAGGTCCTTTCCCGGCTAACCCGAATAGTGAGCGCTTATTTTAAAAATAAGTGTAGCACTCAAATTCAAGCGAATCACAACAAATACCCATTTAAAGGTAAATATTGATAGTCGGTTATTTAACTATCAATAGGTATGCACAACATCACCAGATTCCAAATAATTTTCCAAATTATTTAATTTCCAAAAATATCTTTACTAGATATATAATTTCCACACTTCAACATTTGAAAACAAATTTTCAATCATTTTCCTTACGCGGAAATACTTTCATTTCAAAATGGTTCATTTAAACCAATTAAATAAATCCTTAACGATTTACTTTATATTTACGTTCCAAATCCGCAAATTTATTTCCCTTTCTTTTATAAATTCCATAGTGAATTTACATTTCCAAAATATCTATGAATATACGATTTTCAAATCGATTTCTAATATTCATTTTCAATTTATCTTTTAAAAGAAATAATCTTGAACATTTCACTTCATATTGGAAAAACATTTTCATACTTATTTAATAATAAGTAATTCACATGGAAAATATTCAATGTACTTAAATCAAAATTAAGTATATATTTCTTTCTTTAAAGAAAACGTGCGCTTAAACACATTTATTTGAGTCAAAACGAATGTTGCGTAAAACATCGTTATGACGACCCAAAATCACTAGTATAGGGATTCGAAATTAGGATAGATATATAAATCCCAATACTATGTAAAACATTCCCTTTCGGAAATCATCTACTATAACAACAGTGTTATAGTCCACCATTTCCTTCTATTTCTCGAAAACGTCTATTTCAACAATGAATGTTGAAATCTATGTATTCGATACTTAATACTGTTTAATACATCTTTAAAACAATTAACTTCATTTTTATAATATCACCTCCCTAAAACATATCCATTTTATATAATAATATATTCACTGTCCAAAATCGTGAATATACTTTATTTACCCAATTCAGTATTTCTACACTTTTATCAAAAGATTATCCACTGTCCAAAATCGTGGATATAAATCGTTTACCAAATTCAACACTTCCACATATTTAATTAAAGGATTATCCACTGTCCAAAATCGTGGATATAATTCCTTTAATAATTTCTATATTTACTTATCAAATTCATTTGATTACAGATTTATAAAACAATGTTTATAAATTCCATTTCTATTTTATAAGAACTTCGATTTATAAATCTCTTTAATAATCAATTCAATTTATAACTCAATTTATATACCAAAATATAATTTATAAGTTAATTACTTATAATCTTTTATTTTACAAAAATCTATTCATTTTATAACTTCACAATTTATAAATCTATATATTTCATTCACTTATGAAATCCATTTTTATTTCATTTTAACACTTATAAAAACTCGTTTTATAATCCCAATATTTTAGTTTATAAATATCGATCTTAAAAATCTTTTTATATAAACCGTTTATAATAATTCAACAATCTCAATTTAAATAAACTAATCCTTTTAATAATTTACAAATCGTTATTTAAAGCTTATATAACTCCAAAAACATACTTAAGTATTATTTTCCAAAAATCATAACTTTTATAACAGTAAAATTATAACGTTTATTTATTTTAACAATTCAAAATTTAATAAAACATATACTTTCAAAAATCGCTTTAAAATCCTTTTAAATTCAAAATCGTTACTTTAACATTTTTTTAAAACTCCAAAAATAGGCCAATGCTGCAACAACAACAATATATCAATCACGACAATCAAACATCATATTTCGATATATGGTAATCAATAAATATCACAATATCTGAAATCAAATAAATACTGGTGAGGAATCCAATTGGATCCCTCCAACCTGTTTCCCTACATCCACAGACGTTAGCACAATACCAATTCCGTTCCAGTATGGAATATCGTGGTATATAGGATTTATAAATATTAACCGCTATTATATGGCGCAATAGGTCTCATCCGCTGTATAATGCAGGAAATCAACTCCAAGTACATAAATAATTCCAATTTCACTTTGCAGTGAAATTATCGTGATATATGTTTTTAATAAATAAGCTCCGCTTAGTAACGGCGCATAATGTCTATTTTAACAATCAATAGATAACAATCAACGTTCATACATACAATTAAGCAATTTTAAATCTAACTATTTAAAATATAAATCGAAACAGATTCGATTGAGTGAGAAGTTCTCACCTTGAATTTCCGATTTCCAGCGTTTTATTTCGAATAAAATTAAATGTTCGTTTAATTTTACCCGAAATTTTCGCTAACTCCAAACGACTCCAATCCAGCTCCATAGCGTAGTGTTCGTCCATACGAACCCAACGCAACTTGTTTCATGCGTTTTCGACCTTGTAGCAAAAAGTTATTGCATTTCAAAGTTTGTACAAATTAATATAATTCAATTTTACAATTTCTTTTATTATTTTTACCCTAGACAATCAGGACCGCACGTTGCAAGCCCTAGGATCTTGGCCGTCCATTCTTTCTTCTTCCCCAACAGAAAACGAACGCACACCACACCCATAGAGCCGCCGTCCTCATTGAATTTTCGCACCAAATACACACGCCTTCACGTTGATCAACTAGCGCCATTCGAAAGCTCATGCTCGACCCCATCTCCACCATGAATAGGGTGAAGCTCGGTTCATCTATGGCCTAGGAATTCAAGTCGAAACGTGCGGCCTTCATCACCATTTTGTCGCCGATCCACTGCTTTGATTTTGATCATACCCGTTGATTTTGTAGTTCGTGATGTGTTCTACAATATTGTAGTTGAGAGTTTGTTGAATTAACGTGTGGATTTGAAGAATTTGAGGGAGGAAGGAGAATCATTTTCGGCCATTGAATTTTATCACTGGCGGCTAGGGTTTCTGAGTGGAGTTTGTTGCAAAATGAATAAATGAGGTCCTTTTATAGAAAAATACGCGACACTATTCATCCTGGATTTTTCCGAACTCCAACCGAAGCGTGCCGGCTGGTGTTTATAAGGTTTGCCCCGCGTTCCAAACACAATGGAGCGTGTTTCAGAGGCTAATTCCATCGTATGTGCGAGTTACGGAAATAAACGATCAATTTTAAATTAAACCGATTAACCAAATTTTTGTGCGTTTTGGCTTGCCCCGGACAAACGATAAATCCGATTGATTTGAAATTTAAAATATTACAATAATATCACATTACGGATCTGATGAAACTGGTTTCGTCGAAATCCAAGACTGTTTGAAAAATGGTTATTTTAACTCGTCAATTAAATATAAAAATATTCAACTTTCACAAATTAACTTTTAATTCGATTTTAAAAATTCTATAATGTCATCATAACTCTAATATGATAAAATAAAATTTTAAAAATCATTTATAATCATATTAAACCCGTTATTCAATTATTTCTGTAATTTCAAATATTAAATTATCGGTTTAATTGTCTAAATTAAATCCACATATTCGAAAAATTAATTATTCGACTTTTAAAATTTAATTATTAATATTTAAAATTAATTAAATATAAGAATTGTTCTTAATAGGAATTCTGGGTTGTTACAAACTTCCCCCCTTAAAAGAATTTCGTCCTAGAAATTACCAAGCAAGAAAAGTTACAAAATCCATTAACTTTTCAAAACAATTCGTTCGAATTAAATTTCAAATTCATTTGATTGTTTAACTTTCCTAAAATCCAATAGTTAAACCTCTTACAAAATCTTTACTAAGTTTCCAAATCCAAACTTAGTTTTCAAAAATTCCAATTTTCTCAAAAATATTCTAACGTCTTAAATTTTTGGAAAAATTTGCCAAGGTCTCCTTTGCGCGGCTCGATCCGAAAAAAAATATGACAGTATATATATCACAAATATACATCTCATCAAGTGATGAGGCATCCCGCAGGGAAAAAAGTGTAAAAGTACGATATGTAATCCGAGATATGTACCTTATTTATTATTAGCGAGCGTATACGGCTAATATAGCGCGAAAGCGAGCTCCAAATGCGAAGCAAGCGCAATCCGCACCTACTAAACACTCAACAAACCATGAGAAACATGCATATATGGAAGTAATATCAATATACAACATATAGCAACATAACAACTACATGTGCCAACATAGCAAATGCAACAAAAGCAACAAATGCAACCATCAAACAACTATCATCCAATTAACATATAACTGACATCCATAACCAAATCAATTACATTCACTTCTCATTAATATTCAATGAATTGGTTTTTTTTCATTTAATAACATTTGATTCATTAACATTGGATGTTTTTTACTAACATTCATTTATTCATATTCAATTAGTTTACATTCACTAATTTATATTCAAGTTAGTTCGTTTCCAAATCAAATTCAATTCTATTTAAGAGTCACTTAACTTCCAATTTGATTACAATGATTTATAGCTTTCCATTTCATCAATTCAACTTCATTAACACTTAATGAAATATACACAATCAATTAACAATCAAATAACAACCAATGTATATTCAATATAACCAAATTATTCAATTTACATTCAATTTGGTTTAACACTTTTTAACTCCAATTGGTTGATATTAAATTGACTTCCATTCAATTATCCAACTTCCAATAACATTAGCTTTTAATGAATTAACATTTACATTCATTATCCCATGTCAATTTATTTTACATTCAATTGATTAACATTCAATCCATTTATTAATTCAATTGCTAATTTATTTAACAAATAAGGTTAAATTTCTTTTAAATAACTCAAGTCCATATTCTTAATGACTTTATTTCATTAATTCACTTATTAATTTACTTCGATACCAAAATCAACTTTATTTAACTTCACTTAAGTTATATTCCATTTCAACCATCATTTGTTTAGCTTAACTTAAGTTTCCACTTATAAATTCAATTCAGATTCCAATTCTGAAGAAAATTTTATTTAACCTTTAGCAAGTCAAATTTATTATCTCATATCACTATCAAATTCAGATTTTGTTTTGCTTAACCAAATTGTTTAACCATTTTTAACAATTTATTTCACTTTCATTTTCTCATTTCATAAGTTATACAACTTATATTCAACAATTACCACTTGGATATTTTATTGATTCACTTATACTTACTTTAATTCAACTCCATCCTTTAAGTTAAATTTATTCTATCAAAATTCAAATTGTATAAGTTATCAACTCATTTATCATTCCCATAAATATTTTAAATAGGATTCCAGAGTATTTTCAACCTTTCAAAACCATTTTTGAAATCAATTCAAATTATCTTCTGAATTTCCAAAACCAAATCCAAATTTTCCAAACAACTTTCATTTAAAACAATTTGGCAGCAATCCCTCTTTTGGAAACCCTAAAATTAACACCGATGATGTTGCAATCATCATCGGAATTATTTTCCAGCGACCGAAAAGAGTTTAGAGCTTTAATTTCTCCAAAACAATTTTCCAAAATATCAAATCCTTTCAAAACACTTCTCTGGAATTTTTATTTTTAGATTATAAATCACATTTATAAATCTTTTACTTATATAATTTCACTTCTTATATATAAGATTATTCCACAATTGTAAATCATTTTAATTATAACTTCATACTTATAATTCATTTGCTTATACAATTCATTCTTTTACAGCTGTTGTTTTATTTAACTTATTCAACAACCAAACAATCAATTCATATACACTTTTAATAATTCTGAAAAATTATTCCTTTATATATAAAATATAATCGAGGTAAAATTATTTCATTTACCTTATTTTAAAACAATATCGTGTCAAATTGTTCTGTACAAATGTTTAGAGATCCCTATCAACAACGTTAATTACTCGTGTTGACCTGTGACGCCTCACCTCTATACCCACACTAGCCAAGAACACTACGGAGTAGTGCTGTCAACTAGCATGGAGAATAAGGCTGTTGAGGAGCGACCATCCATGTAATTGCTTATCACCCGGTGGCTATAAATAATCTTTGAAAACAAACATAGAAATAATCATAACACAAATCAGTCACAGATATCCATATCACAAAGGCGGAAGAAGATATGAATATATAACTAACACATGAAAGTGTACATCAGAGTAGTGGTCCATAAGATCCACGATAATACAAAAGAATAGCAACACGTGCTATACAAAAGAATACAACTATGAGTCTATATCTCAAGTGTATACGACAAAAACTGCTAATCTAAACAGTTAGCCAAAAGTCAGAGTGATGAATCCCTGGGAAGAAGTCAAGCAGAAGCACCTGTAACATCTCGGTCTGACCCGAGTATTATTTAAGAAAATAATAAACGGGTCAGTCTATCTATAAATATCAGATGACATGATATAACATAAAAGATATGGCATAAACATAAAATATCCATAATGACATACCACCATAAGTATGTAAATAATGATCAACAGAAGATCAATCATAAGAGATAATCAATATCACAAGAATCTTCTCAAAGATTCGGAAAGGGCATCATACCCCAAACTTGTACTCATAACAAGTCAATGACATAAATTCTAGAAATCAATGCAAGAAGTCCAGAAATCATAGAAAAGAGAAAGAGGCCTATCACATGACGGTCCGAAGACCAAGGGTAGCTACCCCACATGTGTGAATGGAATCACACAGATTAAGGTCCAGACTAACCAAAAAGCAAAACGGTATGTGTGAGTGGAATCACACAAGTGGTGTCTAGTCTAACCTCGCAACAAGAGACATCGCACAGTTGCTAGTCTAAATCATCAGAATGATCGTCATGATCAACAAGAAGTGTCAATTACACTAAGCTAGTAAATATAGAAGTTTAGCTTCATGTCCCATAACCACTTGCTTAACTTAAATATTTACGAACAAACTGTAAATCTTCACTAATAAAATTGTCACAAGAGGTTCAATCGAACAAGTCTAAGAATTAACCGACGAAGTGAACGCAAGCGTTTCATACCACTTGTTTTACTAAGTCGTTTAATTAGATTTCTCATCCGAGTGAGGTAAAGGTTTGTATATACTAATAGATTGGAAAACGGTTTAAGAAAGGAGCTTTGTTATTAAAAATAGGGTTGAAATTATTTGTTAAAAGAGTTTTGATATTTACTACTAGTATTGAAACCTTTATATTATAAAGTGACAAAACACAGAAGCAATTGTAGAAACAATCAGTCACAAAAATCGCATATGGAGATGTGAATAAAATCCAAGGAAATCAGCTCAATGTTTTTCAGATAAGATCCCCTACGAAGGGGGGGTCCGGGGGGGTGGCAACCCCCAAGGTGGGGGTGCGGGGGCAACGCCACCGCTTATGGGGTTCGACCTGCCCGGTCAGGTCGCGGGGGTCCAGGGGGCAGCGCCCCGACCAAAACGGTACGACCTAGTGAAGACAAAATGAGGTCTAACGACCTAAGGGTCTAAGGGGTCACGCGAACTATCGGGATAAGGTCCAATGACCTATGAGTTAAAGGTCCAATGACCTATTGGGTTATAAGGTCATACGACCTAACGACTCAAGGGTCTAACGACCTAACGAATCAAGGGTCTAACGACCTAAGGTATTCGCGACTTAACGGGTTATTGGCCTAACGACCTAACAGGGTTCACGACCTAAGGTATTCGCGACTTAACAGGTTATAGGCCTAACGACCTAACAGGGTTCACGACCTAAGGTATTCGCGACTTAACGGGTTATAGGCCTAACGACCTAACAGGGTTCACGACCTAAGGTATTCGCGAACGTCCTACTGCTTAAGGCTTAACTCGTGAGCGACCTACGACTTAAGGCTTAACTCGCGAGCGACCTACGGCTTAAGGCCTAACTCGTGAGCGACCTACGACTTAAGGCTTAACTCGCGAACGACCTACGGCTTAAGGCCTAACTCGTGAGCGACCTACGACTTAAGGCTTAACTCGCGAGCGACCAAACTCTGAAGTGCCAATACTTCCAGAATGACCTAAAGCCCTGCGACCTATGGTACTAACTCGCGAGCGACCTAACGAGTTAACTCGTGAGCGACCTAATTCCGAAGTGCCAATTCTTCCAGAACGACCTAAAGCCCTGCGACCTACGACCCAGTGACCTTGCGACCTATCACCGAACGAGTCAAGTGGCCAGAACGAGCTAAGTGCAGGAAATTTCCAAAAATGCTAAAAATTGGGGTTTTTCGCCAATCCAATCCAAACCAAAGGCAAATGTGCATGCAAAAGTGATAGGGAATCATTCCCAACAGTCCAATATGGTTATAGACTAGAATCGTGAGATAAAAATCTCACCTTTTCACCAAATATCAATGAAAATGAAGTTTTAAGCAAGCAAGAATCAATCCTTCTTCTATCTAAGCACAAGAAGCTTGAATCCAATGTCTTCTTCTTGAATTTGGAGTAGAAAGATGGATTGCAATTGAATTTGAGTTTTGGAATTTTAATTTCCCATTCCCTCCACCATTAATGCCAAAGCTTGATTAGTTAGGAAATTTATGAAGAGTGAGGAGAAGAGGGTTGGAACTTGGGCTTAATAGGCTAAACTAACCCAAAGTCCAAAGCGGGAAAAGTTAGTGAAATTTCACTAACTCCAAACCTATCGATGTTTATACTTAAAAAAGTTGTAAACGGCATTTCGAACTCAATGGAAGTGGTCTCGAGTCCTAATTTGACCGTTTTCAAAAAGTAACTTTTCGGACCAAAATCCGATTAACGAGTTAATATTTAAATAAAATATTTAAATACAAACTCGATAAATATGCGGGTTGTAACATGACCAGAATCCATATACCACTCAACAAACCAATCATCACAATATAAAACAATTTATATCCACTAACAAATACGCGCTCATAGCTATTATTACACTCAAACTCATTCTAGAGTACTACTGACTCTATCTCATATGAGTAACACCCAATAGAGCCATGGTTGTCGCTTAACCATATGCTCTGATACCAAATGTAACGAGTGCGACTTTTCGACGCTCGAAAACCGACATCAATACGTCCACTGTATCAACTGCCGAGCAATCGAAGGTCAGAAAACCGTACCGTTAGGGTTAAAGAAGAGGTAGAAGATAGAAGAAGAAAGAAAAAGATAAAACAGAATAGAAAGAAACAGCAGAACAATATCTGAATCTCACAATTGCAGTGGAACAACATATAATAGATAAATGAATAATCTTTAAACAAAGAACTATATCAGTTATTACATTACATTACATCATCAGAGTGTACAACAATAAACAACGAAAAACAGCGGAAAAGAAATACTATATACTAGTGAATACGCCATGCCATCCAGCTTGCCTCCAGCAACTCCTGAATTCCAGAATATCCTGATAACCTAACTCTAGAATGCCCGTGTGGAAAATTTTAGGCACCCAGAGTTTAGGAAGAAAACAATAAACTCCAGGTCACTCATGGGACTGGTGTGAGAACTTAAAATAGTTATTTATCTTTAAAACAAACCAAGGGATATTTTTAAAAGTAGATTCGCAATGCTTTTTGGAAAATGAGACTACCATAAGGCTTCCCGCACACACACACAATGCAAACGCAGAATCGGAGGAGATTTCTCCTTATGATAGTCAAAGATGCTTGATACACATTAAAAAGAAACATTTGATATTATTATTAGTGCATAGTGTAGGAAAAATCATTTCGAAAGTAAAGATATAAATCTTAGCCAACATACGACCATTATCGTATGCCTACTATAGTTATCATGTTCAATAGCAGGTTACCGCCACATTCCATGGCAGGTTATACAACTAAAACCGTACAAGGTTCGTATTGTTTCTTTGGATTTCCAACAAATGGTCAGGCCAAGGAACTTCCCATTGCCACATGGGTACGCCTCTGAAAAGACGACCCGAGAACCTAATGTTACAGTTAGATCTCTGCCAATACAAGGCCGGGTTACCCTTCAAACTGGGTAACTGCTGACACGAATATGTCATTCCCTGATCGTAACCGATCTATATCCGAGGATCCTCGATTCCAACAACCACAAAGTAATAAATTTGCAGCAACAACATAGGTTAAGTATCTGGGCTCCATATCATGATACCACCTCTATCCAGAAGGAATGACATACACTAAAGGGGCGCTACCCCCTAATAACCTTGCCACATCCTTCCTGTTTTGACCATTTTCGAGGTGTGATGTCTGACGAAGTCGCGTCCACAAAGCTACACTTTATATAAAAGCTGTTCTTTGATCATCAAATGCTCAACAACACTTCGTATGCCACATTACCAATTTGGGAATGTATCACTAGTAACCATCAACTACATAACTTATAATGATGTTAAGCTAAGAGAATAAATTCTCCGCCACCAATGGGAATATATTTGATAGAAACCAGCTTTACATCTCAAATTGTAACGTCAGACACACGTCCATACAAGTCCGTTCCGGGATCGTACGGAACCGAAGGCACTTCCAAAGAAGCCCTTGCAATCCGGATATTCACTAATCACGATCGGACTTTCCATCACAAAGGGTAATAAATTTCTATATCGGAGATCAGCCGATGAAGAAACATTCGACGGTAATCCTTCCGTTTTTACAAATATCCGGTCTTCAACACCGGTCATCAAATGCTATTCATTTCGACGTATCACTATTCGAAATGGGTTATACGGCTCAGAGCTCCTTTCCCGGCTAACCCGAATAGTGAGCGCTTATTTTAAAAATAAGTGTAGCATTCAAATTCAAGCAAATCACAACAAATACCCATTTAAAGGTAAATATTGATAGTCGGTTATTTAACTATCAATAGGTATGCACAACATCACCAAATTCCAAATAATTTTCCAAATTATTTAATTTCCATAAATATCTTTACTAGATATATAATTTCCACACCTCAACATTTGAAAACAAATTTTCAATCATTTTCCTTACGCGGAAATACTTTCATTTCAAAATGGTTCATTTAAACCAATTAAATAAATCCTTAACGATTTACTTTATATTTACGTTCCAAATCCGTAAATTTGTTTCCCTTTCTTTTATAAATTCCATAGTGAATTTACATTTCCAAAATATCTATGAATATACGATTTTCAAATCGATTTCTAATATTCATTTTCAATTTATCTTTTAAATGAAATAAATCTTAAACATTTCACTTCATATTGGAAAAAAATTTCCATACTTATTTAATAATAAGTAATTCACAAATCCATTTATTTTTAACACTTGGAAAATATTCAATGTACTTAAATCGAAATTAAGTATATATTTCATTCTTTAAAGAAAACGTGCGCTTAAACACATTTATTTGAGTCAAAATGATTGTTGCGTAAAACATCGTTATGACGACCCAAAATCACTAGTATAGGGATTCAAAATTAAGATAGATATATAAATCCCAATACTATATAAAACATTTCCTTTCGGAAATCATCTACTATAACAACAGTGTTATAGTCCACCATTTCCTTCTATTTCTCGAAAACGTCTATTTCAACAATGAATGTTGAAATCTATGTATTCGATACTTAATACATTTTAATACATCTTTAAAACAATTAACTTCATTTTTATAATATCACTTCCCCAAAACATATCTATTTTATTTAATAATATATTCACTGTCCAAAATCGTGAATATACTTTATTTACCCAATTCAGTATTTCTACACTTTTATCAAAAGATTATCCACTATCCAAAATCGTGGACATAAATCGTTTACCAAATTCAACACTTCCACATATTTAATTAAAAGATTATCCACTGTCCAAAATCGTGGATATAATTCATTTAATAATTTCTATATTTACTTATCAAATTTATTTGATTACGGATTTATAAAACAACGTTTATAAATTCAATTTCTATTTTATAACAACTTCCATTTATAAATCTCCTTTAATAACCAATTCAATTTATAACTCAATTTATACCAAAATCTATTTTATAAGTTAATTACTTATAATCTTTTATTTTACAAAAATCTATTCATTTTATAACTTCATAATTTATAAATCTATATATTTCATTCACTTATGAAATCCATTTTTATTTCATTTTAACACTTATAAAAACTCGTTTTATAATCCCAATATTTTAATTTATAAATATCAATCTTAAAAATCTTTTTATATAAACCGTTTATAATAATTCAAAAATCTCAATTTAAATAAACTAATCCTTTTAATAATTTACAAATCGTTATTTAGAGCTTATATAACTCCAAAATCATACTTAAGTATTATTTTCCAAAAATCATAACTTTTATAACAATAAAATTATAACGTTTATTTATTTTAACAATTCAAAATTTAATAAAACGTATACTTTCAAAAATTGCTTTAAAATCCTTTTAAATTCAAAATTGTTACTTTAACATTTTTTAAAACTCCAAAAATAGGCCAATGCCGCAGTAGCAACAATATATCAATCACGACAATCAAACATCATATATCGATATATGATAATCAACAAATATCACAATATCTGAAATCAAATAAATACTGGTGAGGAATCCAGTTGGATCCCTCCAACCTGTTTCCCTACATCCACAGACGTTAGCATAATACCAATTCCGTTCCAGTACGGAATATCATGGTATATAGGATTTATAAATATTATCTGCTATTATACGGTGCAATAAGGTCTCATCCGCTATATAATGCGGGAAATCAACTCCAAGTATATAAATAATACCAATTTCACTTTGCAGTGAAATTATCGCGGTATATGTGTTTAATAAATAACCTCCGCTTACTAACGGCGCATAATATCTATTTTAACAATCAATACATAACAATCAACATTCAAACATATAATCAAGCAATTTTAAATCTAACTATTTAAAATATAAATTGAAACAGATTCGATTGAGTGAGAAGTTCTCACCTTAAATTTTCGATTTTCAGCGTTTTATTTCGAATAAAATTAAACATGCGCTTAATTTTACCCGAAATTTTCACTAACTCTAAACGACTCCATTCCAGCTCCATAGCGTAGTGTTCGTCCATACGAACCCAACGCAACTTTTTTCGTGCGTTTTCGACCTCGTAGCAAAAAGTTATTGCATTTCAAAGTTTGTACAAATTAATATAATTCAATTTTACAATTTCTTTTATTATTTTTACCCTAAACAATCAGGGCTGCACGTTGCAAGCCCTAGGATCTTGGCCATCCTTTCTTTCTTCTTCCCCAATAGGAAACGAACGCACACCACACCCATAGAGCCGCCGTCCTCATTGAATTTTCGCACCAAATACACACGCCTTCACGTTGATCAACTAGCGCCATTCGAAAGCTCGTGCTCGACTCCGTCTCCACCATTCAAGTTGAAACGTGCGGCCTTCATCACCATTTTATCTCCGATCCACCGCTTTGATTTTGATCATACCCGTTGATTTTGTAGTTCGTGATGTGTTCTACAATATTGTAGTTGAGAGTTTGTTGAATTAACGTGTGGATTTGAAGAATTTGAGGGAGGAAGGAGAATCATTTCGGCCATTGAATTTTATCACTGGCGGCTAGGGGTTCTGAGTGGAGTTTGTTGCAAAATGAATAAATGAGGTCCTTTTATAGAAAAATATGCGACACTATTCATCCCGGATTTTTCCGAACTCCAAACAAATCGTGCCGGCTGGCGTTTGTAGGGTTTATCCTGCGTTCTAAACACAATGGAATGTGTTTCGGAGGCTAATTACATCTTATGTGCGAGTTACGGAAATAAATGATCAATTTTAAATTAAACCAATTAACCAAATTTCTGTGCGTTTTGGCTTGCCCCGGACAAACGATAAATCCGATTGACTTGAAATTTGAAATCTTACAATAATATCACATTACAGATCCGATGAAACTGGTTTCGTCGAAATCCGAGGCTGTTTGAAAAATGGCTATTTTAACTCGTCAATTAAATATAAAAATATTCAATTTTCACAAATTAACTTTTAATTCGATTTTAAAAGTTCTATAATGTCATCATAACTCTAATATGATAACATAAAATTTTACAAATCATTTATAATCATATTAAACCCGTTATTCAATTATTTCTGTAATTTCAAATATTAAATTATCGGTTTAATTGTCCAAATTAAATCTAGATGTTCGAAAAATAAATTATTCGACTTTTAAAATTTACTTATTAATATTCAAAATTAATTAAATATAAGAATTTTAATTAATAGGAATTCTGGGTCGTTACACAATCAGACACGATGGTTTGTGTTTTTAAAATTGAGATTTTGAAAATAATATTTGAGATTAAATATTAAATTTATTTTTAATTGGTAATTGCAGCCATTGATTTTAGAGACGAGTAAAAGAGTAGCGAGGCAGTTTTAATCGTTCGGTCAACTCTGCAGCCAACTGATATATTTATTTATTAGAGACTCAATGGCGAGGCAATGCCATTTATTTATTTTTAAATTATAAAGATGAGAATATAAATGAGATTATTTTTGAGCCGTGCTTTATTGGAAGTATGTTTTGAGATTTCAGAATCTATATTATATACATTGGATGTTTTAAGAGAAGAGTTATAAGAGAATTTGAAGATTGTTTTTAAACTATTTAAGTGGTTTAATAAAAAGAGCAAAGAGAATTTAAACCCTAAATTTATTTTGAGGAATATTATTATGGATTTAAAAATTTATTTGAAAATTAATTTTGAAGTAAGAGAAGAAATTTGGACTTTTAATTTAAGTTTTAAATTACTTACTAAGTAATATAGTAAAGAGTTTGAAAATATTTAAATGTTGAAAACTGAGATTTAAAATCTAAAAGATGTTGAGATTTAAAAATTCTAAATATCTTGGATTAAAAATTAATTCGAGCTTATATCCTTGTTCTTGAGTATATTCTATCATTGCGCTATTATTAACGACATGCATTTTTCGCGATCGTTCGAGTAGGTGGTAGTGTGAGAAGCCATCCTGTGATTTATTAATCTTGTCTATTGTGTCTACCATGTTGTGAGGATGTCCTTTTTGTATATTCATGCGGAAAATCTTATTGATGATCTTTTTTATTGCTTAGAGTTTGGGTTTTAGTGAGTTTTATCCCGACTCTATTCGTAGAGTTTTATGAAATCAATCATTTTCGATTGATTATTTATTGAGCATCTTATTGAGTTTAGATTCAAGACGGGAGATCTTCGAAATTCTTTCGAGTTGCTTGGAAAATTCGATGGTTTGCTAATCACTATACTAGCATATGATAGGCCATTGAATTAACCAAGTGAGTTTTTCCTTGTTTCTTTCTACCATTCTATATTTAGAGTATGAATGGTTTGGAATTCGAGCTTGTCTTTATCCATCGATGATTGTATCTTTAGGGTTGTTTATAGTCTTTTCCTCTAGAAATTGCGAGGACGCAATTTTGTTAAGGAGGGGGGTCTGTAACAACCCGGATTTTGGAGATTACCGTTAATATTAAATTATAATGCAAATAATAATTTAATATTGTGATTATAAATGAGTTGGAGGAATGAAATGTGAGTTATTGTTTATTTTATATAAATAATGGTTTGATGAATAAAACTTGGATTTTCAATTTATGTGAGTTAATTTATCTCATAAGATGTTATTTCAACATATTGATGGTTGGAATAAATATAAACGAGTGAAAATAAGCTTAGAATATTTTATTCGTGAAATTGGGTTGAAGATAAATGATGTTAGTTATTTATTAAGTCAAAATAGGAAGTACTGGAATTTTATTTCGATAATAGCCTTTTGTAGTGAATAAAAAGGGCAAATGAGAAGAAAATAAAATTTTCAAGGTGTATTAATGATTGAAAATAGTGTTGTAATATTTTAAAAAGTGTTAAAACATTAAATACACTTATTTGAGTTAAGAAATAATTTTTATTTGACTCAGATTGTTTAAAATTGTGGTATTTTTGTCTAAAAATAACAATATTGTCTAATATTGTGTAAATTAATAGTAATTGGGAAAATAATATTTTTAAGTGTAAAAAAATTTAAAATTTAAAAATTATTGTGTTAATCATGTTCACCTTGTTAAAATATAAAGAATGCATTTTGTCCCATGTAAAAAGAAGTGAATATGAGAAAGTTATGTTAAAAATGGTTTAAAACCTATCTATATTAGCCTAAATAATTTTCTAAGTATGAGAACGGACTAATTGGGTATAGTAAACTTCCAATAACCCAAATTCTATAGTTTTCTGATGAAATACGTTTATTTTCTCCCAAAACTCATTACAGTAAAACCTAAATCAGAAAAGAAAAAGCTTCAAAGTACAAAACAATGGCTACTCTCTTCAAAATTTAATATTCCAAGCTCAATCTTTGCAAATTTAATAGCCTAATTCAAATTAGAATCATAAAAGAATGTAATCTCCAACCTATTCTATCTTAGAATCCATCTAAAACCCTTCACTTCATCAAACATCTATTTTTGTAGTGATAATTATTGATTTGCTTCTCTCCTTGTTTACATGTACCTGTTCTTAGTTTTACTAGTTTGGATGCTCTGTTTTTGGCTAAAATAATTCATCTTTGGCATCTCAATCTTAATTCAATCTTCATGAAGGCAAGGCGAGTGTAAAAATCACAAACCCTAGCTCTTTATGTGATCAAAATATTATAATCAGTGAATTACTGAAGCTGAAACAAATATAGGCATAACTTTTTCGTTTTTGATCCAATTTAGATAATTTTGGATGTTATGGAAATCATAATTCATGTGCTACAACATTCCTGTTTTGAGTTTTCTATAATTTTGAGGTTAGCTATGTCAAAATCTATTTTTTCTACTGCAAACCCGAGAGCAAAACCAATATTTGCTCTGTCATTGAAGCTGAAACGAATTTGACCATAACTACTTCGTGTCTTAACCGATTTTTGTGATCTTTATCATTCTGGAAAGCATTAAAACTATTCTAATACTTTCATTTTATTCATGTTGCCTGATTTCGATGTTATCTATGCTAAAATTGCAATTGTTTGTCATTGTCCTGTAAATGCATAAGTTCAGGCAGAGTTTGATGTTTTTTTTAGTAATTTGATCATAACTTTCTTATTTCAAATAGGAATTTAAAAATTTTAGATGTTCTGAAATCCTTGTGAAATATGCCACAACTTTTGTGTTTTCGGTTATGAATGATTTTGAGGTTTACATAGTGAATTACTGACTTTTTTATCGCTGGCCTGTGTTGATAGCCAGTGCACCTAATTTTCTAAGTAGTATTTCGCTCGTAACTTATTCGTTACTGATCGAAATATCAAAATGTTTGATGTTATGGAAACCAAATGTGTAGGCTACAACTTTTATGTTTTGAGTTTTGTAGAATTTCGAAGTTTAAATGCTGGAAAATTCACGTTTTCACTTCTGGCCTGTCATTGACTGCCACAATTTTATATATTTGTCTGATTTCGACGATTTCATTTGCATTCTTTTACAATTTTTTTACATGAAATTTGACGATAATATTTGATCATTTTGTCCAACAATGGACTAATCATGTTAGGATGAGATTTGAATTTTAATTAATTGTAATTCGATTTAAATTGGAATATCGGTTTAGGCCGATTAAAATTGCAAATTGATGTTTTCTTGAGTTTTAAAAAAAAATCCGAATAAATTCCGGAAAATCTTCTAACACCATGGTTGGAGTAATAAATGTTTCGTAACGACCCGATATTTTCAACCATTCGCATCCGCACATGTCGGACTTGAATTGTTCAAAATACCGCGTTGTAAATAAAATTTGGCAAATCTCAAAATATACAGTAAATAATTAATCACAGAATCACAGACACAGAATCAGAATACTCGCAGCGGATTTTAAAAATACTTAGTGGTTCATGAAGCCACTATAAATAGTCTCAACAAATACAAATTACAAAGTCTTCCATCCCAAATATAGTTTAAATCATCAAATAAAAATCCCAAAGTCTTGATTTCATAAATAAGATAGCGGACAGAAAGAAGCTTGCAACTTGAAAGGATCTACAGAAGTCCTAGCTCCGGGATGGTGACTGAACTGCAACTCAGGCTGACCCGAGCGTAAAATAAAACATAAACACTCGAGTCAGGACATACATACTTACATAGTGTAAGCTAATTCAAGTGTACTGTAATATAAGGAAAGTAACTTAAAGGATGCTTGGGACCGCCCATCCTCTAAGGATCCGTTAAACTATTTTCTATGTAGTAATATTTTCGCTATTATAATAGTGTCTATATTAAAATAAACTTACTTTTAAATAGCGTTAAGGAGTGACCCAATATTCCCCTTAACACGTAATAGTCCCAGCAGTCCATCCAATATCATGGTCCCTCCTGATCGGGAAGCCACCAGAGGATACCACACGGGCTACGGGAGAAAAACAAAATCGTACAAGGCTCGCTATGGTAGGTGACACGGCACAACTAGGCAATGCCAGGGTAGATATACCAATTACGCTTCCGGACCGATGGTAACGCGTAGCGCGCAGCTACCGCTCACCTCGAACAACACTCCCAAATCAAAGGTGCGCACCAATACAATCACATAAGTAATAGAATGGCATACGAAGAAGTGCGTCCGATCAGAGGTGCTACCTCATTAATCCGTCAATCGCTCCTGTTTTAGCCACCTTATGCCAACTCACGGGAGTCGGGTCCACGTATTTACCTCATAGAAAACGCCACCACCATCCTACTTCATTCTGGAATCTCCACCGCGTACACGGTTGTCAAAGTGGTTTTCTGTATCGACAGAGAGTATGCCAGACATCCGATCCCGGTCTCTTTAACAACCAAGCGTTATTATAACCCGTGGTTACAACTTAAAAAAAATGGTATTTATACTTTAAAAATCAAAATAAATTTCAAATACATTTCAATATCATAATATCCTTTCAAACATCATTTATTTAAACATCAGTCATTTCATTTAATATAAAATACCATTTAAATCTACTCAATTTATTTAGGAATTAATTGCCTTTCAACTCACATTTAAAAGTTAAATTCTTCCATTTAAAACCATTTAAAGTCAATTCCTTATTCTTATTTATTCATATTATATTCCAAAATTTAAGCTTTTTTTTCCAAAGATTATTTCCATAAATTTTATTAAAACAATCAAAATTCAGTTTCCGTAGCACTTATAAAATGCTACCTAAAGTTATAGGTTAAAACAGTCTATTTACAAAAGACAGCATTTAAGTGCTATAATTTATTAACTTAACCATTAAGTTTTAAATTCCCAAAATAAAACTTAATATCAATTATTTTACTTAACTAAAATCTCACTTTTAACAAAAATTCATAATTTTCCAAAATAAGTTATACTCCAAAATTTTACATAAACATTCATTTATTTAACATTTGACTCATTCAAAAATCATTATAAATAAATAAAAAAATAAAATCCTTCAAATACATTTAAACCAGAAAATTATAAACTTTCTATTTAAAAATATTTTTTAAAACATTTTATAAAAATATTATATAAACCACGGGTCTGTATATAGTTTTCTAGCCTAGGTCATGTGATACGGATATATATCATTTCAATCCGCAATTTACAAAAACCCCGGGTTCTATCATTTCAAACCCGCAATCCCAAGTTAAAAAATAAATAATTAAATAAATGAACAAATGATTATCGTTCAGGCCTATCATTTCAGCCTATAACGATCTCAATTTACAGGGAACTTGCAGTGATGATTTAACAGTAAATAAGCATTAAATAATATAACTGCAAGTAATTACAACAGATAAACAACAGATGAGGTGTCAATTTAAAATGGGGTTTAACATCATACGTTATATCACAGGCAGATGACATTTAATAAATAATTTACAAATACACTTGCGATAATTTACAGAAATATAGGTATGTTTGTCTGGTGAGAAATACTCACCTTAAACTGCAGATAATCAGATTCAAACGATTTTACCACTTGATAAAGGATCGTACAAATGGCACGATTAGGTTTCCGCGGATGCCACGCCTTGATTCAAATCTAAAATAAGATCCAAATACCAAATACGCGACTTTTAAAATTACGGTCAAAGCAAAATTTTCGAAACAACTGGAAGGAATAGAATTTGACTTGACTCGACCACTCCCACTACTCGACTTGCCCACATTCTCAAGGCCAGGTAGTGAAATCTTAACTATTTACGTACCCATGAAAATTATAGTGGAAAGTTTTAGGCAAAAGCTGGAAAGAAAAAGGTGGACACAATACATTATTCCCTTTCTACAAACAGGTGGCGTACACTAAAATTCTTCAGAAATTGAAAACAGTGAAATTTGCAACTAATATATATATATATATATTCCTTTTTTCTTCTTTTTTTTCCTTTTTTTCTTTCTCTGTATAAAAAATCACGTTAAATAAAAGTGAAGAATGTTGGTTCCCAAAACTTGAACACGCAACATAGCACAGCCACTCCTACCACATCTTTTAAAACATGCATTTTTTTTTCCGGAGATGCAAATGAAAATATATTTTTTTTTTTAACATTTTATTAAAATGACTCATGCATGAATTCACAAAACAAGGTGATACAAACTAAATAAATGTCACGGTCTGCTTGCCTATTTTAAACCCCGTAAGCATGCACTCAAAATATACAAGTCACTGCATATTTTGGAAATAATTTAGGTAATAAAAAGTTCTACCTATCTGCTGAAACAAACGTGATTTTGCACGTGTAAGTGTATGCAAATGAAGGATATTAGTTTTGTTTGTTACCATTTTTTTTTCAAAGATGACACACTTTAGCAATTCATATAAAAAAAAGACTCACGCAAGAAGTTCAAGTGGCCACAACTACAGGAATGCATGCATTTTCTATAGAATTCAAAAGAAGGATACTAAGCTTGTCTTCCTACAACAATCTGACATGTATGTCAAAACAGATCAGAGAGGGAAAAAGGAGATGTGGCAAGGACAGGTGGTGGAGCAGCCGAGTAGTGTGGACATTGGACCAAATGAAACAAGAAGAAGAACAAAATAAATAAAAGCAAGGTATGGCCATACCTGTGCAATTTCTCAAGAAGAACGAAGGCAAATTTTAGATGCAATATAAAGTTTTTGTGTGAGGCTTTATATATATATATATAAGAAAACAAGTTGAGAGTTATGAAGGCACGTAAGATCTTCTGAGATGCGAGTTGCACAATAATATATATGGGAGGCTTGCGTGATTATAGGAAAACAGTAATCAAATATAATTTGCTTTGAACTGAATAGCCTATACAAAATTTTGATTTAATGAATTCCTAGAATGATGCGTGAATTTAGGCAAGAGATTGATTCTTAATTTATAAAATTCTTTCTTATGTATTCATGGATAAGGCTTGCGAAATATAGGGGACCAAACAAGCAGGCAAGAATGGCAAGTGATAATAAACATTTAGGCAGACCAGAATGTTGCGTGATTTATTATTGCCAGTTATACGAAAATTGATTGTAACGTTATATATATTTTTCCAATTAAAAGTTGCGTGCTATTTTTATAGTCTGAGAGATTTATATACAAAGAATCAGCAAGTATTAATTTGCTTTGGATGCTACTTCAAGGACAGATTTGAATGCATGCGTTGATTTATGTCACGGGGAGAAATTGGTAAGAAATTAAATTTTCTGATTGATTGAATTTTAGAAGGCACGCAATTATATTTGATTGAGAGGAATGAATGGCAAGTGGAATAAAATTTATTTGTGGAAGTTTTTAAATCAAATCTCTATAAAGAGGCAAATGACAAAGATGTTAAAGGAAATAAATTTCACTGATATGTCACGCGCAAGAAAAGCAAGTTTGATTTCTTTCCAGATGATATTTGCGTGAAAGGGAAGCACGATTTTGAAAACAATATTGGTAGTGGGAATCTCCTTAATCAATGCATGATTTTAGAGAAACGGATAGGCACGAAATCAATACGTTTTGGTTGGAAATCTCCTAACTGATTTTATTAATCCATATAGATATTGAAATATAATTTTTTAAAATACGCCAAACTGACGCATTACCATACGTCCAAAATTTATGCAAAATTAACATTTTTAATTTATACATTTTTATGTTACTTATATCATTACAATGCATGCCCTTTTTAAATGCGAAATTTAACAGCCTGTAAAACACTGAATTTTACAAAGTTATTACTTAAATTAAATTCGCTTACAATTTTTGTATTTTAAATATACAAAATTCATTTTTTATTAATATTGCGAATTTGAGTTGTCTTTTAACAAAATTTAAAAACTTCAAAACTTTCAATTTATGTTTAGACTTTTAGGAAATGATTTAATCAAATTAATATATATATAAATTGGGAAGTAAATTTTACTGGAAAGAGAAAAATAACGTAAGAGATATGAGTAAAGAGAAAAACGCATATGAAATAGGCAAGCAGATAGGAGAATGGATACTGCGCATGACTGAGATTTAGGAGAAAATTGTGTTTTGAAAAATGCAAGAAATAAATTTTGTTGAATGGAAAAAAAATCTATGGAAATCAAAATTTTAAAGTAATGCGTTGAATTTAGAGGCAACATATTTGATTTGAATGCTAGAATATTCCTTCCCTCTATAACAGATGCCACTAATAAATTTACTCATTTACACTAAGGTCATATTTTTAAGAATGTGTACCATAGCCATAATATTTTATGCCCAAAATATACCGAAATAACGGATTAAAATTCTATACATTTTCTTATATATATATATATATATATATATATATATATATATATATATATATATATATAGACACACGTTATTTATTCTCTAAGTTTACGCGCCCTTTTTAACGCGTAATTACCCAGTTCATTTATACACTAAAAAAAAATTCAAAATTCTGACCACACTGAGACTCGAACTCGTGACCTGTCGTGAATAGCCCAAATGTCTTAACCACCTAAGCTATTAATGCTTTCTTAATTAAAACTTGATTTTGCTAGAAATTAAGTTATTTACCATCTTCGACAAAAACCCACATTTCCAAATTAAAGTTAATTCTTAAACATGTCAAAATTTCAGAGATCTTATTATTTAATTAAATATTTGGTCAATTGTTTTTATTTTTATTTTTAATCACTTTAAATAAACCCCAAAGTTTTTAAAATACAAGTGAAAAATACTTGTTAAAAATTTGGGCTGTTACACTCTCCCCCACTCAGAACTTTTCGTCCTCGAAAAGGAAGAAGGTAGGGGAATAGAAACAACCTGAAAGAAAACTAAATTGAAACTTAAATTAGAGTCATTAATCTAAACAATAAAAATTCAATTTTAAATTAATCATTGATTTCATCTATTTATACTTAAAATTTTAACATTTATTTATTTACATATTTACTTGTATAATATCCCTACACTTAAAAAAAATCATTCATTTTTTTTTTCCAAATTTTACACAAGGTATTATAACATTCTAATTTAAAATGTTTAATTTTGGTCCAAATTTGAAATGGTAATTTAACTTAATTTTTAAAGTAAATTTACCATTTCCCAAAATAAACTAAATTTCCCATTTAGTTTCTTCTTTATTCCAAACTATAATTAAATTTATTTCTCTCAATATTTTTCTCATCTATGTCAAATATTTTTCTCAATATCTAAACCATATAAATTCAGTTTAAATTAATTAATATTCAATAATTGATTTAATTCATTTGATTTTTACAGAAGTTAAATCAATCTTAACTATTTCCAAATTAATTATCTTATTATCCAATTATTTTCTAAAATCAGAAATTTGTATAGTCATTTATAATAATCATCTTTTATTCAACAAATTTAATTCTTCTTTATTCCAGATTATTATTAAATATATTCTACTTAATATATCTTATCGCACATATTAAGTAGATTATATTTAATATAACTATTCCAATATATTTCTAAATTTCCTTTAACACCATTTGATATTGTATATTATTCAATTATTATTTTATTTCTATTTACCTCTATTTGTCTTGTTGTAACTGAAACTTTAAATGTATAACATTTATTATAACCACTCAAATTTTTATTTATAAAATCCTTTTATATTATACATTATCCAATTACATAGTTAATTTCTGAATGATTTAGGTAAGTTATATTGGCATGCAATTATACAAGTAAAAATTTTCCAACTATATTATTCAAGTTTAAATATTCATTCCAAATTTGACTTTATTTTATCATTAGAATCACCTTTTAACATAAATTTATGAATTAAATTTCCATTTAACTTCAAACCCTTTAGAGATAAATAAATACATACATGTAGCATATGTCAGATCAAATTTAAATCATATATCTATATATATTATAAATTAAGTCATATTTTAGAAATTCAAATCAGTAAATTTTTTGAAACAAAACTACAACGTGGTCTCTTTACTTCGATACTCGAAAATGAATGTCGATGATGTTGTAGTCATCACTGAAATTATTTTCCAGCGACAAAGAGAAGAGCACTAATTTTTAAAACTTTAAAATTCTTTGGAAACAAATTTATATTCGAAAATAATTTAAATAATAATATATCCTTTTAAGACTTTAAACACAAGGTTTGAAACTATCAGAAATTAAATTCTTAAATTCTTGTTTTAAATCCATTTCTGTTTCCAAATAAATTTATAACCATGTTTTATAGTTCAATTATTTATATAAGAAAACCAATGGTTTACAAAACCATAAATAAAATCAAACACTATTATCTCTAAACAACTAGTTAAATTCTGAAAATTATACTTATATATATAATATTAGATTATTCCCAAATATAGGAATAAATTTTTCAAAACAAGGATAGAGATTCAAATTTGATGGATTCAAATCAAAGAGAATTTTGATTTAAAGATAAATTAGAATCAGAAGATCCGATGATTACATAACAGAACAAGGAACTAGATAAGTTTATATAAATCGCGGGCGACCTTAACCTGGTCAACCGTGACTTAAAGAGTCAGATCGAATGTAGATTTACCATTCGATCCGAAGAGATAGAGTTCGGAATAACCAAAGATACTAGCATCTAAACCGAGGTTAAATATAAATCTCTGGTGAATCCATGCTAATTGTAAAGGAGTTTCACCCCTTTATTAGAATATTGGCGAGACCGCCAATTCACTATAAAGATCATCCGAAATGGAGTTATGGGATACTCCAGAAATCGAAAGAAAATGAATAGTGAGGGACACGAATGAACTTCGGAACTGCAGGGAACGTTCCAAAATTCAAAGGAAATCGAATCAAAAGGTAGAGATTCAAGCTCGAATGAAAGTGATTCTGTAAATCAAATTTACCATACATTCTAAGTTTTGCCTAGAGCCAAAGCTCTGATACCAAATGTAACGACCCGATAATTTCAACCATTCGCATCCGCACATGTCGGACTTGAATTGTTCAAAATACCGCGTCGTAAATAAAATTTGGCAAATCTCAAAATATACAGTAAATAATTAATCACCGAATCACAGACACAGAATCAGAATACTTGCAGCGGAATTTAAAAATACTTAGTGGTTCATGAAGCCACTATAAATAGTCTCAACAAATACAAATTACAAAGTCTTCCATCCCAAATATAGTTTAAATCATCAAATAAAAATCCCAAAGTCTTGATTTCATAAATAAGATAGCGGACAGAAAGAAGCCAGCAACTTGAAAGGATCTACAGAAGTCCTAGCTTCGGGATGATGATTGAACTGCAACTCAGGCTGACCCGAGCGTAAAATAAAACATAAACACTCGAGTCAGGACATACATACTTACATAGTGTAAGCTAATTCAAGTGTACTGTAATATAAGGCAAGTAACTTAAAGGATGCTTGGGACCGCCCATCCTCTAAGGATCCGTTAAACTATTTACTATGTAGTAATATTTTCGCTATTATAATAGTGTCTATATTAAAATAAACTTACTTTTAAATAGCGTTAAGGAGTGACCCAATATTCCCCTTAACACGTAATAGTCCCAGTAGTCCATCCAATATCATGGTCCCTCCTGATCGGGAAGCCACCAGAGGATACCACACGGGCTACGGGAGAAAAACAAAATCGTACAAGGCTCGCTATGGTAGGTGACACGGCACAACTAGGCAATGCCAGGGTAGATATACCAATTACGCTTCCGGACCGATGGTAACGCGTAGCGCGCAGCTACCGCCCACCTCGAACAACACTCCCAAATCAAAGGTGCGCACCAATACAATCACATAAGTAATAGAATGGCATACGAAGAAGTGCGTCCGATCAGAGGTGCTACCTCATTAATCCGTCAATCGCTCCTGTTTTAGCCACCTTATGCCAACTCACGGGAGTCGGGTCCACGTATTTACCTCATAGAAAACGCCACCACCATCCTACTTCATTCTGGAATCTCCACCGCATACACGGTTGTCAAAGTGGTTTTCGGTATCGACAGAGAGTATGCCAGACATCCGATCCCGGTCTCTTTAACAACCAAGCGTTATTATAACCCGTGGTTACAACTTTAAAAAAAATGGTATTTATACTTTAAAAATCAAAATAAATTTCAAATACATTTCAATATCATAATATCCTTTCAAACATCATTTATTTAAACATCGGTCATTTTATTTAATATAAAATACCATTTAAATCTGTTCAATTTATTTAGGAATTAATTGTCTTTCAACTCACATTTAAAAGTTAAATTCTTCCATTTAAAACCAGTTAAAGTCAATTCCTTATTCTTATTTATTCATATTATATTCCAAAATTTAAGCTTTTTTTTCCAAAGATTATTTCCATAAATTTTATTAAAACAATCAAAATTCAGTTTCCGTAGCACTTATAAAATGCTACCTAAAGTTATAGGTTAACAGTGTCTATTTACAAAAGACAGCATTTAAGTGCTGTAATTTATTAACTTAACCATTAAGTTTTAAATTCCCAAAATAAAACTTAACATCAATTATTTTACTTAACTAAAATCTCACTTTTAACAAAAATTCATAATTTTCCAAAATAAGTTATACTCCAAAATTTTACATAAACATTCATTTATTTAACATTTGACTCATTCAAAAATCATTATAAATAAATAAAAAAATAAAATCCTTCAAATACATTTAAACCAGAAAATTATAAACTTTCTATTTAAAAATATTTTTTAAAACATTTCATAAAAATATTATATAAACCACGGGTCTGTATATAGTTTTCTAGCCTAGGTCAAGTGATACGGATATATATCATTTCAATCCGCAATTTACAAAAACCCCGGGTTCTATCATTTCAAACCCGCAATCCCAAGTTAAAAAATAAATAATTAAACAATTAAATAAATGAACAAATGATTATCGTTCAGGCCTATCATTTCAGCCTATAACGATCTCAATTTACAGGGAACTTGCAGTGATGATTTAACAATAAATAAGCATTAAATAATATAACTGCAACTATATTACAACAGATAAACAACTGATGAGGTGTCAATTTAACATGGGGTTTAACATCATGCGTTATATCACAGGCAGATGACATTTAATAAATAATTTACAAATACACTTGCGATAATTCACAGAAATATAGGTATGTTTGTCTGGTGAGAAATACTCACCTTAAACTGCAGATAATCAGATTCAAACGATTTTACCACTTGATAAAGGATCGTACAAATGGCACGATTAGGTTTTCGTGGATGCCACGCCTTGATTCAAATCTAAAATAAGACCCAAATACCAAATACGCGACTTTTAAAATTACGGTCAAAGCAAAATTTTCAAAACAACTGGAACGAATAGAATATGACTTGACTCGACCACTCCCACTACTCGACTTGCCCACGTTCTCAAGGCCAGGCAGTGAAATCTTAACTATTTACGTACCCATGAAAATTATAGTGGAAAGTTTTAGGCAGAAGCTGGAAAGAAAAATGTGGACACAATACGTTATTCCCTTTCTACAAACAGGTGGCGTACACTAAAATTCTTCAGAAATTGAAAACAGTGAAATTTGCAACTAATATATATATATATATATATATATATATATATATATATATATTTTCTTTTTTTCTTTCTCTATATAAAAAATCACGTTAAATAAAAGTGAAGCATGTTGGTTCCCAAAACTTGAACACGCAACATAGCACAGCCACTCCTACCTCATCTTTTAAAACATGCATTTTTTTTTTTTACTTTTTTTTTTCCGGAGATGCAAATGAAAATGTACTTTTTTTTTAACATTTTATCAAAATGACTCATGCATGAATTCACAAAACAAGGTGATACAAACTAAATAAATGTCACGGTCTGCTTGCCTATTTTAAACCCCGTAAGCATGCACTCAAAATATACAAGTCACTGCATATTTTGGAAATAATTTAGGTAATAAAAAGTTCTACCTATCTACTGAAACAAACGTGATTTTGCACGTGTAAGTGTATGCAAATGAAGGATATTAGTTTTGTTTGTTACCATTTTTTTTTCAAAGATGACACACTTTAGCAATTCATATAAAAAAAAGACACGCAAGAAGTTCAAGTGGCCACAACTACAAGAATGTATGCATTTTCTATAGAATTCAAAAGAAGGATACTAAGCTTGTCTTCCTACAACATTCTGACATGTATGTCAAAACAGATCAGAGAGGGAAAAAGGAGATGTGGCAAGGACAGGTGGTGGAGCAGCCGAGTAGTGTGGACATTGGACCAAATGAAACAAGAAGAAGAACAAAATAAATAAAAGCAAGGTGTGGCCATACCTGTGCAATTTCTCAAGAAGAACGAAGGCAAATTTTAGATGCAATATAAAGATTTTGTGTGAGGCTTATATATATATATATATATATATATATATATATATATATAAGAAAACAAGTTGAGAGTTATGAAGGCACGTGAGATCTTCTGAGATGCGAGTTGCACAATAATATATATGGGAGGCTTGCGTGATTATAGGAAAACAGTAATCAAATATAATTTGCTTTGAACTGAATAGCCTATACAAAATTTTGATTTAATGAATTCCTAGAATGATGCGTGAATTTAGGCAAGAGATTGATTCTTAATTTATAAAATTCTTTCTTATGTATTCATGGATAAGGCTTGCGAAATATAGGGGACCAAACAAGCAGGCAAGAATGGCAAGTGATAATAAACATTTAGGCAGACCAGAAAGTTGCGTGATTTATTATTGCCAGTTATACGAAAATTGATTGTAACGTTATATATATTTTTCCAATTAAAAGTTGCGTGCTATTTTTATAGTTTGAGAGATTTATATACAAAGAATCAGCAAGTACTAATTTGCTTTGGATGCTACTTCAAGGACAGATTTGAATGCATGCGTTGATTTATGTCACGGGGAGAAATTGGTAAGAAATTAAATTTTCTGATTGATTGAATTTTAGAAGGCACGCAATTATATTTGATTGAGAGGAATGAATGGCAAGTGTAATAAAATTTATTTGTGAAAGTTTGAAATCAAATCTCTATAAAGTGGCAAATGACAAAGATGTTAAAGGAAATAAATTTCAATGATATGTCACGCGCAAGGAAAGCAAGTTTGATTTCTTTCCAGATGATATTTGCATGAAAGGGAAGCACGATTTTGAAAACAATATTGGTAGTGGGAATCTCCTTAATCAGTGCATGATTTTAGAGAAACGGATAGGCACGAAATCAATACGTTTTGGTTGGAAATCTCCTAACTGATTTTATTAACCCATATAGATATTGAAATATAATTTTTTAAAATACGCCAAACTGACGCATTACCATACGCCCAAAATTTATGCAAAAATAACATTTTTAATTTATACATTTTTACGTTACTTATATCATTACAATGCATGCCCTTTTTAAATGTGAAATTTAACAGTCTGTAAAACACTGAATTTTACAAAGTTATTACTTAAATTAAATTCGCTTACAATTTTTGTATTTTAAATATACAAAATTCATTTTTTATTAACATTGCGAATTTGAGTTGTCTTTTAACAAAATTTAAAAACTTCAAAACTTTCAGTTTATGTTTAGACTTTTAGGAAATGATTTAATCAAATGAATATATATATAAATTGGGAAGTAAATTTTACTGGAAAGAGAAAAATAACGTAAGAGATATGAGTAAAGAGAAAAACGCATATGAAATAGGCAAGCAGATAGGAGAATGGATACTGCGCATGACTGAGATTTAGGAGAAAATTGTGTTTTGAAAAATGCAAGAAATAAATTTTGTTGAATGGAAAAAAAATCTATGGAAATCAAATTTTTAAAGTAATGCGTTGAATTTAGGGGCAACATATTTGATTTGAATGCTTGAATATTCCTTACCTCTAAAACAGATGCCACTAATAAATTTACTCATTTACACTAAGGTCATATTTTTAAGAATGTGTACCATAGCCATAATATTTTATGCCCAAAATATACCGAAATAACGGATTTAAATTCTATACATTTTCTTATATATATATATATACGTTATTTATTCTCTAAGTTTACGCGCCCTTTTTAACGCGTAATTACCCAGTTCATTTATACACTAAAAAAAATTCAAAATTCTGACCACGCTGAGACTCGAACTCGTGACCTGTCGTGAATAGCCCAGATGTCTTAACCACCTAAGCTATTAATGTTTTCTTAATTAAAACTTGATTTTGCTAGAAATTAAGTTATTTACCATCTTCGACAAAAACCCAAATTTCCAAATTAAAGTTAATTCTTAACCATGTCAAAATTTCAGAGATCTTATTATTTAATTAAAAATTTGGTCAATTGTTTTTATTTTTATTTTTAATCACTTTAAATAAACCTCAAAGTTTTTAAAATACAAGTGAAAAATACTTGTTAAAAATTTGGGCTGTTACATGTTTTTATGTATTTTTAGTGTTTTTTAGTCAATTGTTCTTTATTTTTTGGCTTTTAAAAATTATTAAAATCCTTTTTAATGATGTGTTTTTCCTCAAAATCTTTTAGATAAATTTCTAAAATTTGTTTTATAACCCCGTTTTCTCAAGTAAAATCTTTTATAAATTTGTTTATTTTAATTACTTTGATACTTTTTCGGACGTATGAGGAAGTAAATCATGTATTTTTGCTTTATCGCTTAATATTGGATTTGTACGATTGAAACCAATTTGAAGTGTTATTTTGAGTTCATTTAGAAGTTAGCAGATTTTGGTGAAGATTATTGGTTTGAGAATTACTCTTTGAGTACATTCGATGACGAACCAATCTAGATGCATTTTGTGATGGCCGATGAAATGAGGCAATATTGATGTTAAGTTTTAATTTGCAACTATGGTTAGAAATAACCATTACGATGTTCTTTTACTTGCCTAGGAGATGAGACAAGTTGTTATGATGGATTGATGATGATTTCGATATTTATGATGAATTTCTACTTGTCGATGAAATGAGACAAGTCTCGATGTCACTTAAAACTCGTCCAAGTAAGAGATAAGATGAGTTAGGTATCTTACACTCGCCGATGAAATGAGGCAGTGTTTATTTGATGATGTTTTTCTAATGTGGCATCGACTAACGATTAGTAAACGAATAGGTACGAACATATGGTATGGGACGTACGTTGATGCCTATTGGGCTCCTATTCGACAAGTTGAGACACATTCACGATGTTACTAGTGCTACTGACCGAGTACTCGATTAGAGCCATCACGACGTTCATGAAGTTATTACTCGAATCCAATCATTACAATGTTATTACTCGGGTTTTTGTGACTGGGTGTCATCAAGATGTTTCCGACTATAGTCAATTAAGATGATCATGATGTTATGTAACCCTAAGTCATCACGATTAATGGTACCAAATAATGGTAGTACTAGTCAAGATGTAAATGCACGGGCTGCTTTCCATGACGTTTTAGGTGTTTCGATTTCACTATTTTGATGATGATGATGCTCTAGTATAGCCTTATGTAAGAAAAAGGCTTATTGACATACATGGTTTTATTTGTGATTTCGAATATGATGTTTTGGATTCTTTCCGGGCTCTATCAAGATGGATTTGAGACATTATATATATATATTTATACCAATGAGATGGGGCATAAATTATGGTAATGCTTTTATGATGAGTGTTGATAATAGATTTAAGATATATTTATATTTATACCAATGATATGAGTTATAAATGATTATGGAGATTCCTTTATAATGAGTTTAATGATGGATTTGAGATGTATTTATATTTATACCGATGTGATGAGGTATAATAATTAAGAAGTTTCTATTAGATGAGTTTTACTTATGATGGATTCTTGAAGTTTTATTTATCTTATGAAGATATACTTTATGGTCCATATCCTCACCTATTTTGTTCGATTATATATATAATTAGATGAAACATGTCTATTTAATATACATATTGTATTCCTCTATGCAATCATGATGAACCATTGATGTATCACTCTAGAGATAACTTGATGACCTATATCATTCCATTGTTAACGATGGAATGGTTTTCCCCATATCTCTTATCATCACCTTTACTAATGATAAGTTCTAGCTGGCCTGACCCATGTGTTTTCACTCAGGTCAGACCGAGTTGTTTCAAGTATCATCTATTGGGCTTAGCTTGAAGTTGATGTTGGATATCAGCTCTTCTTTCTCTTGAGTAGTTTCTGTTCTTTCGCATAATCTGATGTAGTTATATTTAGTTCGATGTATATAGTGTGGTCGAGCTCCACCTTTATTGTATTCATATTGTATTGTACTAAACATGTATCAGTGTATATATATACACACGATGTTGATTACTGTTCCATGATGTGCTTTTCATTTAGTTATTGTATTTCATTTTGATAGATTTATTAGCCACCTATAGTTTTGGATTAAGCATTTACTGGGTATGTCGATCCTCTTGAGATAGAAAAGAAAAATCATATTGCATTTATCGACTTATTCAGTAGATGTTTAAGACAAAATTATAGATAGTCGCCCTTAACCAGACCTATTCTCCACTTTAGTAGACAGAATTACTCATTGATTCTCTTTGCTAGGGTGGGTCTAGGGGTGGGGCATTACAGATTATCTATCAATTATGAATTGTTGTGTAAAAATGTTACCCGGTAATTAAAGTTGAGTAGTATTAATTTGAATAACTTGAATGTAGATGAAAATGAATTCGAAGAGACCGGAATCGGGTATTAAAAAATACCCGAAACCACTTCGATTCTTTATAAATTGATATGTGAAATCAAGAAGTTGCAATGGAATGATTTAAGTGAATTGGACTATATAATCTAAGTTTTGGAACTTAGAATTCTGTGAGTGAAATAAGTAATGTCCATAATAATTTGTGAGTTTGTATTTGATACAAGTTACCCGGGTTATATATATCAGTTGTATGCCTTGATTATTCATGTTAGATGGGTTTTACTCACGCTGGTTTCCAGCCCGACCTAGCTGTTACTTTGATGTAATGCTCGGGTCAGACCGAGTATTACAGATTTTCTAGTAAGGACGTTCTAAAGCTCAGGAGGCGAGTTGGATGGCAGGAACGTATGGAGTGTAACCGTTGTGTCATGTTGTTATATATCTGGGACAAGTTACTTTAACTGTCCAGAGATTGTGAAATGTGTAACTCTGATGTATTAAAATGTAACTTGATAAGTACAGTTTTCCTTTGT
Organism: Allium cepa; assembly: GCA_030765085.1. Classification (NCBI taxonomy): domain Eukaryota; kingdom Viridiplantae; phylum Streptophyta; class Magnoliopsida; order Asparagales; family Amaryllidaceae; genus Allium; species Allium cepa. Next base: position 770,577,343 of record CM060932.1, read on the forward strand.
ATAATTGCTACTATTTGATATTATACTTTATCCGCTCCGAATGTAAGATTCTGAAATGATTTTTCTGTTTCTTCTTTTCCTAACTATCTGGAATTTTCGGGATCGAAATTTTTTGGTTGTTACATTGAGTAAACTACCTTTATAAATCTTAAAACCTATTATATCTTGATAATCTTTGAAGCATGATGTGAAATGTGCTTGGATGATTGTGTAAATATGCCTGCATGTCTGTGTATATATAGAGATTTCTGTGTATATATAGAGATTTTGTGTGCTTGTCTGTATACAATAATATATGCTCTGTTTTAGCTTTACAGGTTCAAATCTTGATCAAAATTCAATTTCTCTTTCCTTAATCCTCTATAGGTTATGATTTATAAATAAGATTTGTTAGAAATAACAAGATATCAGTTTCAAAAATATTTTCAAGAAGAATCTGAAGATAGTTTTAACAAAAGGAAGAAATACAGTGAAATCTCATAGTATGTCAAAATTCGACGTCAATGTTTTCTTGTTCCAATTATATAATCCGATTTGTTTTCGAAATCTATGATTTTTAATGATAGAATCAGGATTTTTAACCTTGTAAATCGAGAGAATTTGTGGGTTGAACATGGTTTGGGTTTTTGGCGATTCCTGATGATTGACGAGGAGGGAGTGGTCGAGATTGTGGCTGAAGTTAGCTTGAAGGTCGAAGGTCTCGGCAAAAATGGTAGGTGAATTTATTTACCACCGTGGTGGCTGGTTGACGAAGTTTTAGGGTTTAACGACCTATTTTGGTCGACGTTGAAGTCGAGGCAATTGCATCGACAAGGGAGCACCGGAGGTGATCGGTGGTGGGGGGATAGGAGTGTGGGATGGTGACACGGCTCTGGGTGGAACGATGAGGTCTCAGGTGGTCGGAATCATCGGCGCTGAGGAGATTTGTTGATCGGGTTTTGGGTTCTAGGTGCATCGTCTCGCTCGAATTTGATTTTGTGAGGTGGTTCGTGGTTCTAGGTGCCGAGTGTGTCAAGTTGATCTTTGGCGACTTGGCGACATGGTCGTTGGTGATCACCGTAGCTCCGGTGCTTTGTGCATGTGCACAGGTTGTCTTAGGTGTTTGCTATGATGGTTGAAGCTCAGGGAAGAAAAGGGTTTCTTGGGTTTTTGCTCGAGTCGATTGTGGTTTGTCTCGAAGGAAGAATGAAGAAGTAGGGGGCTCGGGTATTAGCTCGGGGAATCTGGTTCATGGCTCGGGTTTTTGTTTATTTGACTCAAGTTGTCTCGGGTCAGGTTAGATTGTTAACCAGGTTTCAATTTTTTTTAAGTAAAACGGGTTTTAAAATTTTAAAACAAATCAAGTTTTTAATTTAAACAATTTTTCTTAACCCATTTCTTTTAAATAATAAATGTCTTATTTAAGTATGGGTTGGTTAAAGTTTTTAAAATAAATTATTTTAAAATTAATTTAAGTTTAAAGTATTTTATTAGGTATCCTTTATTTAATTCATGAGCTTATATAAATAAATTTTAATATTGTGATTAAGTGGTTAATTAAGAAGATGAAGTGTTTTGATTTGATAATTAACTTAAGAATCTTAAGTTAATTTATATGTTAATGATAATTAATTCCAAGGCTTATTAAATAAAGATTAAATGTTGTTAAAGTTAATTGATTTGGTTTTGGAATAATTATATATGAAGTTAATAATAAATTAATCCAAAAGTATTTTTAAATTTATTAATGATTGGATTAAGTAGATAAATGTGTTAACTGAATTAATTAGGGTCTTGATTTAGTTAAAGGATAACTAATTAATAAATGTAATTAAGGATAATTACTTAATGTAATTAAATTAAAGGATGATTAATTAAAGGGAGTAATTAAAGGATAATTACTCAATTGAGATTAATTAAAGGTTAATTAATTATTAGAGGTCAATTAATTGATGTAATTAATTAAGGGTTAATTAATTAACGTAATTAATCTAAGGTAATTAATTTATGTGATTAATTAAGGGACAAGTAATTAAGGGATAATTAATTAATTAAGGATAATTACTTAAGATGGATAATTGAGGCTGATTAATTAATTTCATTAATTAATTAAATTAATAACAAATGGTTTGTAATTAATTAATTAATCAGATTTAGGCGATTAATTCATAAGTGATTAATTTATTAATTTAATTATAATCAAGTGATTAATTAATCTTGCTTATGGATGATTGGATTATATTGAATGCCTTGAATTGTTTGATATCTCTAATATGTGATGTTCTATGATATGATTGCTTTGAATTGAGCTGTGAACTATGATTTATTTATCTGCGATGAATTTACTTATTTATTTATAAATGAAAGATAAGCGTTATAGGATTATACCGCTTATTGATATTGATTGTGCTTGAATTTATGATGGTTGTACATTATTGCCTGTGAAACCCCTAGACAAAACACACACACTCACACACAAATATGGATTTCATGGAAAATTGGTTAAGTCACAAGTATTTTGAATTTAATATTATTTTATTCAAAATGGTGAAAAGGATTTAAAGGTTGAATTTTGAATCCAAAATGGTTTGGAAGTGGAATTGAGTTGAATATGAAAAACTTTTGGAAAGGAAGTTTGAAATCAAAAATTATTTTGAATATTTATTTTAGATAAATAGTTTAGAAAATTTGGAATTTTGGAAACTGTGATTTAAAAAGGGCTATACAGTTATATAGTGTATATATATGGATTGTAAACCATTTTAAAGGTATTTTAAGTTTAACCCAAATAGAACTTGCCGAGTGTACGACAGTTCACTGATTTTCCAATTTATATTTTAAAAGGCTATAACTTGAGCAAATCTGATCGGATTTTCCCGAAACCAAAAACCTTTGTTTTCAAATGATAATAGCTTTCACGTAATTAAGGTGGCTTTCGTGTTGTTCCAGTCACTGCGACTCTTGCTTGAGCTGGAAAGTACAGAAGGCACAGAGGTGAGAAGTTTTTAGATTATAGATACGAAGAAAAATGGACAGGTTTCAAGTAAGGCGAGTAAGAAAAGGTTAGAGAGAACCGTTGCTTTGACATAACAAAAGAGAACCTTACAAAAGAATAAAGTACAAGAAATAGATATACGTGAAATGAGCCCTATTTCTCCTTTCCAATGGCCACTTCACTTACTTACTACTTACTTACTAAATACCGGCTTGAACAAGGAAAGTAGCATTAGAAAGAAAAGCAAATAAAGAGAGTACAATACAGAACAAAATAGGTGTTGAGTTCGGAGTAGTGAAGAGGCTTTGATGACGAAGGTACGAAGCGGATTTCTCATGGTCCTCCCAATGAATCATTTTTATGCTATACGAGCATAAACAATAACCATTTAGAATACCTGCAGGGAGAGGGAATTCTATTGTACTCTCCCTCCGGGAGAGGGAGAACTGGTTTGATTCATTTTCCACGTAGGGAAGCATAAAAGGAAGAGTTAAGCCAGCATAGAGCAAAGCTCAACCAATGGGCTATTTGCTATAGTTCAAAAGCCCTTTTCATAGAAGGTCCGGAGACATGAGAAGGTGGTTTACTTACTTGCTGCTTTTATGAGCAAGGCGGTCTAGCCAAAGCTTTCATGCCACCTAAAGGGAGGACGAGATGCTAACAACGGGCAAAAGAGCAGATCAGGTTGTTTACTGACTTTTGTACGTAAAGAAAGAATTTCCAGTTTTTGTTGAAAGGATTTCAAGTTGTGGGTAAATCAAATTTGAAGTGGAAATGGTTTTGAAAGCTATGAATGAATTTTTGTTAAAAATTTGGTAAACCTTGATTCAAATTGAAGAGGATCTTAAAGGGTGAATCTTTTGTTTAAAAGATTAAAAATGAAAATTTGTTTAAACCATTCAAAAGGAAAGGTTTTGGGCTAAAAGTTGTGACTTAACTAAGATCTAAATGTATCTATATGTTTTAAATAAGCGCTCACTATTCGGTTAAGCCGGGAGAGGACTTTATGTCATAAAACCCATTCCGAATTAACGATACGACAAATTGGATAACATTGAAGATGGTGGTTGAAGACAGGGTATTTTCGAAAATGAAAAGATTACCTGTCGAATGTCTGCACCGAGTGGCTCCGGCATAGAAATTTTGATTACCCAATGTGATGGGGAGTCCGGACGTGATTGGGGATATCCGGATTTGCAAGGACTTCTTTTGAAGTGCCTTCGATTCCATTGAGACCCAGGATGGACTTGTATGGATGTATGTATGACGTTACACTTTGAGATGTAAAGCTGATTTCTATCAAATACATTTCTGTTTGGTAACGGAGAATTTATTCTCTTAGCTTAACACACTTCTCTATGACGTATGTGAAAACCCTAGATTTTTGCCTATATATTTTAAATTTGACCTTATTTTATTTTAATTATTTTAAATTTATTTTTATTTCAAATATTTCATTTTAAATATAAATGCCGATCTATAGTTCAAAATAGTATAAATTGGACATTTTACTAAAAAAAATGAATTTCTACTCAAACTGTTTGAACTTTGACTTTTAAAATTAAAATTAAAATCATTTTAAATCTTAAATTTTATCTTTTATTATGGAAATAGATGTAATAACTTGAACACTGCTTTTTGTTTCGTTGAAAATGGAGTTAAACTGTGAAAGTTATGTAAATTTCAATATTGAGTGAAATTTGTTTATTCTGCAATTTTATTATTTTTAAATTGTATAAATTATATTTTGTCATATTTCATTTTAATCTGGGTCAATATGTTATTGTATGTATATTTTTGTATTATAATAATTTTAAAATAAAGTAAACAATTTTCCAAAGTCAATGGTGATTTATTTGTAATTTCTGGACACCGTTTTGGAATTTTAAGCAATTTCTTTAAATCTTTTTCTATTTTATTTAAAAAAAATTATGTGTTAATATTTTATTTTAAGTATATTTTGTCTTTTAATATTTTTAAAGTGATGTTTGAATTTTTCCAAAGCTTATTGAATTTATTTCCAAATTTTAAGCCTAGTTTCCATTTTTCTGCTATTTTCTTTATTTAAATTATATTTAAATTTAAATTTATATACTTATTTGTGAATGCTCTTTACTTTTATGTTGTTATCTTTGTTATAAATATTTTTACAAGTCCATATAAATTTTCCAAAGTTCATTCTGTTTATTTTCCATTTTTCTAGACTAGTTTGCAATCTTGTGCTATTTTCTTATTTTAACCTTATATCATTAATAAATATTTATATATATCTTATATTTTGATATATTTCGAATTTGTGACTGAAATCATTATTATTTTCAGTAATGTAAACTTATATGAATAAATAAAGGAAATACCAAAGGTTTTAAAAGCTTTTGAAACGTAAGCCGTTTCTTTTACCGTTTCTTCATTTACTCTTTGGCAGTTTTTATTTATTTATTAGCCTTTACTTCTTTTGGCTGTATATAACTTTTTTTGGCCGTGTATTCCAGTCTTCATTCACTAAAAAAAATTCCACTTCTCATTCATTCACGGCTAGGAGAAAAAAATTGGGTAATGGCCTCCTCTTTTTGCATTTTTTCTTCCATTTTTTCCATACTTTTGTCTTGTTTCTTTCTTCTATTAGCATGGCCTCCTCACTATTGCCATGGCCACCACTCTCTACATCTATTCCTTGCCATCATCAGCACCTACACTCCAGGTCATGACCATATCCGAGCCAACCATGGTGACAAAAACCCTCAAAATCCAACCCATGCCTTGAAAACATGCTAGTTTGAGCCTTGTTGCTTCACCACTTCATTTTCCACCACCACCACCAACTCTAGCCGCCACCACCACCTCTGACCAGACCACTACACACCACTCCAACATCATTCCTGATCTTAACTTGAATGGCCAAGCCAAACCACTCCAAGGCCGAGCCCTTTCGTTGACCAAAAACATGCTATTTTGCCTTAAACCCTTCACCTACCCTAAGTGTAATTTCCTCCACTTGTTTAGCCTTGTAGCCGCACCTTTTCCATACCCATACCTGATCCAAACCATGCTCAAACCTGATCTTATTGATCCCCTAGGCCATGCAAACAAGCATAGAGAGCAAGTGCAAAGTCTTTAGTTTTGTTTTATACATCTATTTCTAACATTGTTTAAGTATATCTTGTTTCTCAAACATATGTTTCATATATTTGTTTGTCTCATGTATCCAAGGAGATTTATCTTTGCCTCTCTCAAACTCGAATCATTGTCATGCCATAGTGCTTTTGAAGATCTCAGTTTGTGCTTTTGATCATTGTCTCCAGCTTATACAAGTGAGTAAATCTCATCAGACGTTTATACTTATACAAATGTGAATTGAAACCATTTGAATGTGTAGAACTATTATGTGATGTTATAACTGCCTGTGATTAATTACATATGATGTTAAACTTGTTAAATTTCATGTCGTATCATCTGTTATTATATATATGTTGTTACTGTTCATTTATATCTGTTTATCACACTGCAAGTTTCCTGTAGATTAGAAATCACTATAGGTTGAAATGATACATACCCGAACGGACTTTAGAATAGGGAAAATCGTTATGGGCGAAATGATAGGCCTGAACGGTTTTTATTTATTTTATTTAACTTGGGATTGTGGGTTTGAAATGATAGAACCCGGATTTTTTTTAAACCGCGGATTGAAATGAAACATATCTGTATCACTTGACCTAGGTTAGAAAACTATATACAGACCCGTGGTTATTTTATAAAGTATTTTGGATAATTTTAAGTATTTTAAAATATAAATTGATGAAATTTGATTTAAATAGGTTTTTAAATGTTTAAAATAAAGAAATTATGATATTTCTATGAGTCAAAAATGTAATTAATGAATGGTTATATGGGATTATTAAATATAACTTAAGTTTGGAAATTTGGAATTTTGGTTAAAAACGATATTTAGGTTATATGAATAAAATGGAAGTTTAATTTTATTGGAAATTGGTAAATATGATAATTTGATTAAATTTGGAATTTAAGTGATTTATTAAAGTATTATTGATTTTTCTATGAATTTAAGTGGTTAAAAAAATGAATGTTTAAAAGTGATCTTTTAAAAGTATAACTTGACTTGGAAATGTAAAATTGGTTTTTAGTTAAAGGTTTAAGCTAATTAATTTTTTTTTAGTTTATTTGAGAAATGGAGGAAAGATAAGTGTTAAGTTACTTATTTAAAATATGAAGAACTGGAAACTTTTACACTTGAATTTATTTAGTAAATTGTTGAAAATTGGATGTATGTATAAGAAATTTATTGTATAAAAATAATATGTCAAAAGATATGTTAATGAGCATTTTAAAGGTTAAAATATGATTTTAAAAATATTTATTGGTTTTAAATTGAAGTTTATTATTGGCTGAAAATACACTAAAACCTGGAATTAACTTTTAATAGCATTCAGAAATGCTATAGTTTTCTGAATTGAACTAAAATTGTGTAAAAAGAGCTATTGCAGCATTTCTGAAATGCTGTAGTTGCTGTAATTGAACTTATAAGCTAATATTATACTCAGGTCTATTGTAGCATTCTTTGGAAATGTTATAGTGATCTGCAGCCTTTGTTGAAATCAAAATTGAACCTTGTTTTGAAATCTGAGCTACCGCAGCATTTCTGAAAATGCTGTCTTTGCTGTTTTAAACTAAAATTTAACTAAAACTGAGTTTTAACAGCAGTTTTTGGTGCTGTCTTTGTTGAATTAAAATGTTTTCAAGTATAACTTATAACAGCTTTTTTCTAATGCTACGAGAGGCTGAAATTTTAATAAATATGATTTTTGACTTAGTAAATGAGCTTAGAATGGCTTGAAACTTTGAAATTTGAATACTTGATTTGGAAGTATAATAATTACACTTTTAAAATGATTTTAATTGAACTAAATTGATGGAATATAAATTATTTAAATGGTGATTTGAGATGATAATAAATGAATGTTATCTTTGAATTTAAAGATGTTTAAGATATGATATATTGAATGATTTGAAATGAAGTTTTGAGAAGATATGATATTTCGATATATATTAAATGTTTGAAATAAAGTTTTTGAAAGTTATGATATTTTGAAATTAAAATGATTCAAAAATGAAGTTTGAAAGATATGATATTTATGTATTAAAAATGATTTTAAATGACTTGATATTTATTTTGATAAATATTTGAATTTGAAAGATATGGTATGTTGATATATTGAAATGGTTTAGAAATGATTTAATCTTTCTTTGATAAAGATTTGGATTGAAAGGATATTTTATTTTGAAGTATGAAAATATTGTTTTAAAGTTATAACCATGGGTTATAATAACGATTGGTTGTTAAAGAGACCGGGCTCAGATATTGTCTTATAGCCGGCCAATACCGAAAACCACTTTAACAACTGTGTACGCAGTGGAGATTCCAGAATGAAGTAGGATGGTGGTGGCTTTCCTCTAAGGTAAATAAGTGGACCCGACTCCCGTGAGTTGGCATAAGGTGACTAAAACAGGAGCGATCGACGGGTTAATAAGGTAGCACCTTTGATCGGACACATCCCTTCGATATTATACTTTGACTTTTGGATTGTTTCGGTGGCCACTTTTGATTTTTATTTGGGGGTGTGGCTCGAGGTGGGCGGTAGCTGCGCGCTACGCGTTACCACCGACCCGGAAGCGTAATTGGTATATCTACTCTGGCATTGCCTAGTTGTGCCGTGTCACCTACCCTATCGCGCCTTGTACGAGTTTGGTTTTCTCCCGTATCCCGTGTGGTATCCTCTGGTGGTTTCCCGATCAGGAGTGACTATGATATTGGATGGACTATTGGGACTATTACGTGTTAAGGGCTATATGGGTAACCCCTTAATGCTATTTAAAAGTAAGTTTATTTGACTATAGACACTATTATAATAGCGCAATATACTACATAGTAAATAGTTTAACGGATCCTTAGAAGATGGGCGGTCCCAAGCATCTTCTAAGTTACTTGTACCTTTACTACAGTTCACTTGAGTTGGTTTACATGGTATAAGTATGTATGTCCTAACTCGAGTGTTTGTATTTTTATTTACGCTCGGGTCAGCCTGAGTATTCACAGATTTGGATTTCCACTTTCTGGAGATTGAAATCGCTGGAGATTATCTACTTGTCAAGTGTTATCTTTTGAGGTCCGTTGTTCCTTTCAGCTCTTGTATTAGTAAACTTCTATGTAGTGAGACTTCATTTGTACTTTATTTCTTCTGTTGTATTTTATGTAACTCTGATATTTTTATATAGTAGCTTCATGAACTACTATTTCTTTTACTTCCACTGCATTATTATTTCTCCGTGTCTGTGATCTGTAATTTTTATTTACTGTATATTCTGAGATTTTCCAAATTTTTGTTTACAACGCGGTATTTTGAGAAATTCAATTCCGGCATGAGTGTCTACCTACACACTTATAATGGATGCGAATGGTTGAAAATATCGGGTCGTTACAGTTGGTATCAGAGCTTTGGTAGCTCTAGGCAAAACTCAGCATATGGAGTGAATGTATTTACAGAATCACTTTCATTCGAGTTTGAATCTCTTCCTTTTTGACTCGATACCTTTGAATTTTGAAACGTTCCCTGCGGTTCCAAAATCCATTCGTGTCCTTCACTATTCATCTTCTTTTGATTCTGGAGTATCCCATAATTCCGCTTCGAATGATCTTTATAATGAGTTGGCAATCCCGGCAATCTCAAAAATTGAATTGTAAAAGGATGAAACTCCTTTACAACTAGCATCGATTCACCAGAGATTTATATCTATCCTTGGTTTAGATGCTAATATCTTTTGTTATCCCAAACTCTAACTCTTGAGATTTAATGTAGATTTACCCCAGAAAAATCCACATTGATCTTATTCTTCAAGTCATGGTTGACCCCGCTAAGGTTGCCCGCGATTTATTTAAGCTTATCCACCCCCTACTCTGTTATTTAATCATCTTGTCTTTTGTTTCCAATCTATTCTTCCAAACATTTGAATTGTAATTGTAAATCCATGTTTTGTTTTATATATTGTGTTGTTTGAGTTGTTGATGTTGATTTGGGTTTTCGATCGATTCGTCTAATCAACGCTATCGATAGGATTTCCAAAACACTTTGACAGAACAAACTGACATAATATTATTTTAAAATTTGGTTAATGAAATAAATTTTGATATATAAGTAAATTTATGGAACTTAACAAACTGATTTAAATTGATTATTTGAAGTGATAATATTTGAGTTATCATTTATTGTTCTATAATGAATTTATAATTAGTTGTTTATAAATTGACTTGGGAAATGAAATGAATTTAGAACAAGAAACTTGAGAAGTTAATTTCCGATGGTTTCAAACATTGTTTAACGTTTTAAAAGGTTATATTATTTAAAGTATTTTTGAATAGAAATTTGTTTTCAAAAAATTTTAAAAGTTTAAAAAAATTAGTGCTCTTCTCTTTGTCGCTGGAAAATAACTTCGGTGATGACCGCGGCATCATCGACATTCATTTTCGAGTTTCGAAATGAAGAGACCGCCCTGTAATCTTGCTATAGTTTTGTTTTAGGAAATCAAATTGATTTGAATTTCTAAAATATGACTTGATTTATAATATATATAGACATATGATTTAAATTTTGATTTGATAAGTTATGTACATACATTTATTTATCTCTAAATGGTTTGAAGAAATCGAAAATTTAATTCTTAAATTCAATTACAAAAGAAAATCAAAATTTTGGATGGATATTCAAGGATGAAATGATTTAATTGGAAAGTTTTATTTGTATAATACAATTGCATTCAAATATAAGTTACCTTAATTTCAGAACTTAACAATGTAATTGGATAATATACAATATAAAAAGATTTTATAAATAAAATCTGAGTGGTTATAATAAATGTTATACACTTAAATTTTAATTATAAATGATTAACAAAGGTAAATATAATAATGGGTAATTGAATAATTTACAATATAAAATAATGTTAAAAGAACTAAGAATAAAAGAAAGCAGTTATAATAAGTGTAAGTATATTGAACATAAGTGATAAATATATTGAGCAGAATAATTTTAATTTTAATTAGTAATAAAGAAGAATAAAATTTATTAAGTACATTGTGAGTGTAATAAATGATTATTTTTCAAACCCATGGTTTTAAAAATTGTTAATTTAAGATGATTGGATAATAAGATAATGAAATTTGGGATAGTTAAGATTTATTTAACTTGTGTAAAGATTTATTCTCTATTTAAGTTGAAATTCCATGCTTTCAAATTTATTTACTTATTTTTTTTTCAAACTATCTTTTGTTGTCCTTATTATCCTTATCTTCCTACAGACTGGTATAGGCATCTTTCTATAATCTTTCAGTTTTGAAATCTTTCTATAGTCTTTGATAATCTTTGGTAATCATTTTGAATCCACCTTTTTCGTGCTTGTGTTCTTAATTTTGGAGAATCTTGGAAAGATCATCTCCACCTTGTTAAACTTACCTATAACAACAGTTATCAGATATAATTTCAATCTTCTTGTCATCTTATCTTAATTCTATTTCACTCTATCTTTTTCTGTGCTTTTCCGTACCTCATTCCTTTTTGAGGACGAAAAGTTTTGGGTGTGGGAGAGTGTAACAACCCTAGATTTTTGCCTATACATTTTAAATTTGACTTTATTTTATTTTAATTATTTTAAATTTATTTTTATTTCAAATATTTCATTTTAAATATAAATGCCGATCTATAGTTTAAAATAGTATAAATTGGACATTTTACTAAAAAAATGAATTTCTACTCAAACTGTTTGAACTTTGACTTTTAAAATTAAAACTAAATCTTAAATTTTATCTTTTATTATGGAAATAGATGTAATAACTTGAACACTGCTTTTCGTTTCGTTGAAAACGGAGTTAAACTGTGAAAATTATGTAAATTTCAATATTGAGTGAAATTTGTTTATTCTGCAATTTTGTTATTTTTAAATTGTATAAATTATATTTTGTCATATTTCATTTTAATCTGGGTCAATATGTTATTGTATGTATATTTTTGTATTATAATAATTTTAAAATAAAGTAAACAATTTTCCAAAGTCAATGGTGATTTATTTGTAATTTCTGGACACCGTTTTGGATTTTTAAGCAATTTCTTTAAATCTTTTCCTATTTTCTTTAAAAAAAAAAAATTTATGTGTTAATATTTTTTTTAAGTATATTTTGTCTTTTAATATTTTTAAATTGATGTTTGAATTTTTCCAAAGCTTATTGAATTTATTTCCAAATTTTAAGCCTGGTTTCCATTTTTCTGCTATTTTCTTTATTTAAATTATATTTAAATTTAAATTTATATACTTATTTGTGAACGCTCTTTACTTTTATGTTGTTATTTTTGTTATAAATATTTTTACAAGTCCATATAAATTTTCCAAAGTTCATTCTGTTTATTTTCCATTTTTCTAGACTAGTTTGCAATCTTGTACTATTTTCCTATTTTAACCTTATATCATTAATAAATATTTATATATATCTTATATTATGTTATATTTCGAATTTGTGACTGGAATCATTATTATTTTCAGTAATGTAAACTTATATGAATAAATAAAGGAAATACCAAAGGTTTTAAATGCTTTTGAAACGTAAGTCGTTTCTTTTACCGTTTCTTCATTTACTCTTTGGCAGTTTTTATTTATTTATTAGCCTTTACTTCTTTTGGCTGTATATAACTTTTTTTGGCCGTGTATTCCAGTCTTCATTCACTAAAAAAAATTCCACTTCTCATTCATTCACGGCTAGGAGAAAAAAATTGGGTAATGGCCTCCTCTTTTTGCATTTTTTCTTCCATTTTTTCCATACTTTTGTCTTGTTTCTTTCTTCTATTAGCATGGCCTCCTCACTATTGCCATGGCCACCACTCTCTACATCTATTCCTTTCCATCATCAGCACCTACACTGCAGGTCATGACCATATCCGAGCCAACCATGGTGACAAAAACCCTCAAAATCCAACCCAAGCCTTGAAAACATGCTAGTTTGAGCCTTGTTGCTTCACCACTTCATTTTCCACCACCACCACCAACTCTAGCCGCCACCACCACCTCTGACCAGACCACTACACACCACTCCAACATCATTCCTGATCTTAACTTGAATGGCCAAGCCAAACCACTCCAAGGCCGAGCCCTTTCGTTGACCAAAAACATGCTATTTTGCCTTAAACCCTTCACCTACCCTAAGTGTAATTTCCTCCACTTGTTTAGCCTTGTAGCCGCACCTTTTCCATACCCATACCTGATCCAAACCATGCTCAAACCTGATCTTATTGATCCCCTAGGCCATGCAAACAAGCATAGAGAGCAAGTGCAAAGTCTTTAGTTTTGTTTTATACATCTATTTCTAACATTGTTTAAGTATATCTTGTTTCTCAAACATATGTTTCATATATTTGTTTGTCTCATGTATCCAAGGAGATTTATCTTTGCCTCTCTCAAACTCGAATCATTGTCGTGCCATAGTGCTTTTGAAGATCTCAGTTTGTGCTTTTGATCGTTGTCTCCAGCTTATACAAGTGAGTAAATCTCATCAGACGTTTATACTTATACAAATGTGAATTGACACCATTTGAATGTGTAGAACTATTATGTGATGTTATAACTGCCTGTGATTAATTACATATGATGTTAAAATTGTTAAATTTCATGTCGTATCATCTGTTATTATATATATGTTGTTACTGTTCATTTATATCTGTTTATCACAGTGCAAGTTCCCTGTAGATTAGCAATCACTATGGGTTGAAATGATACATACCCGAACGGACTTTAGAATAGGGAAAATCGTTATGGGCGAAATGATAGGCCTGAACGGTTTTTATTTATTTTATTTAACTTGGGATTGTGGGTTTGAAATGATAGAACCCGGATTTTTTTTAAACTGCGGATTGAAATGAAACATATCTGTATCACTTGACCTAGGTTAGAAAACTATATACAGACCCGTGGTTATTTTATAAAGTATTTTGGATAATTCAAAGTATTTTAAAATATAAATTGATGAAATTTGATTTAAATAGGTTTTTAAATGTTTAAAATAAAGAAATTATGATTTTTCTATGAGTCAAAAATGTAATTAATGAATGGTTATATGGGATTATTAAATATAACTTAAGTTTGGAAATTTGGAATTTTGGTTAAAAACGATATTTAGGTTATATGAATAAAATGGAAATTTAATTTTATTGGAAATTGGTAAATATGATAATTTGATTAAATTTGGAATTTAAGTGATTTATTAAAGTATTATTGATTTTTCTATGAATTTAAGTGGTTAAAAAAATGAATGTTTAAAAGTGATCTTTTAAAAGTATAACTTGACTTGGAAATGTAAAATTGGTTTTTAGTTAAAGGTTTAAGCTAATTAATTTTTTTTTAGTTTATTTAAGAAATGGAGGAATGATAAGTGTTAAGTTACTTATTTAAATTATGAAGAACTGGAAACTTTTACACTTGAATTTATTTAGTAAATTGTTGAAAATTGGATGTAAGTATAAGAAATTTATTGTATAAAAATAATATGTCAAAAGATATGTTAATGAGCATTTTAAAGTTTAAAATATGATTTTAAAAATATTTATTGGTTTTAAATTTAAGTTTATTATTGGCTGAAAATACACTAAAACCTGGAATTAACTTTTAATAGCATTCAGAAATGCTATAGTTTTCTGAATTGAACTAAAATTGTGTAAAAAGAGCTATTGCAGCATTTCTGAAATGCTGTAGTTGCTGTAATTGAACTTATAAGCTAATATTATACTCAAGTCTATTGTAGCATTCTCTGGAAATGTTATAGTGATCTGCAGCCTTTGTTGAAATCAAAATTGAACCTTGTTTTGAAATCTGAGCTACCGCAGCATTTCTGAAAATGCTGTCTTTGCTGTTTTAAACTAAAATTTAACTAAAACTGAGTTTTAACAGCAGTTTTTGGTGCTGTCTTTGTTGAATTAAAATGTTTTCAAGTATAACTTATAACAGCTTTTTTCTAAATGCTACGAGAGGCTGAAATTTTAATAAATATGATTTTTGACTTAGTAAATGAGCTTAGAATGGCTTGAAACTTTGAAATTTGAATACTTGATTTGGAAGTATAATAATTACACTTTTAAAATGATTTTCATTGAATTAAATTGATGGAATATAAATTATTTAAATGGTGATTTGAGATGATAATAAATGAATGTTATCTTTGAATTTAAAGATGTTTAAGATATGATATATTGAATGATTTGAAATGAAGTTTTGAGAAGATATGATATTTCGATATATATTAAATGTTTGAAATAAAGTTTTTGAAAGTTATGATATTTTGAAATTAAAATGATTCAAAAATGAAGTTTGAAAGATATGATATTTATGTATTAAAAATGATTTTAAATGACTTGATATTTATTTTGATAAATATTTGAATTTGAAAGATATGGTATGTTGATATATTGAAATGGTTTAGAAATGATTTAATCTTTCTTTGATAAAGATTTGGATTGAAAGGATATTTTATTTTGAAGTATGAAAATATTGTTTTAAAGTTATAACCACGGGTTATAATAACGATTGGTTGTTAAAGAGACCGGGCTCAGATATTGTCTTATAGTTGGCCAATACCGAAAACCACTTTAACAACTGTGTACGCAGTGGAGATTCCAGAATGAAGTAGGATGGTGGTGACTTTCCTCTAAGGTAAATAAGTGGACCCGACTCCCGTGAGTTGGCATAAGGTGACTAAAACAGGAGCGATCGACGGGTTAATAAGGTAGCACCTTTGATCGGACACATCCCTTCGATATTATACTTTGACTTTTGGATTGTTTCGGTGGCCACTTTTGATTTTTATTTGGGGGTGTGGCTCGAGGTGGGCGGTAGCTGCGCGCTACGCGTTACCACCGACCCGGAAGCGTAATTGGTATATCTACTCTGGCATTGCCTAGTTGTGCCGTGTCACCTACCCTATCGCGCCTTGTACGAGTATGGTTTTCTCCCGTAGCCCGTGTGGTATCCTCTGGTGGTTTCCCGATCAGGAGTGACTATGATATTGGATGGACTATTGGGACTATTACGTGTTAAGGGCTATATGGGTAACCCATTAATGCTATTTAAAAGTAAGTTTATTTGACTATAGACACTATTATAATAGCGCAATATACTACATAGTAAATAGTTTAACGGATCCTTAGAAGATGGGCGGTCCCAAGCATCTTCTAAGTTACTTGTACCTTTACTACAGTTCACTTGAGTTGGTTTACATGGTATAAGTATGTATGTCCTAACTCGAGTGTTTGTATTTTTATTTACGCTCGGGTCAGCCTGAGTATTCACAGATTTGGATTTCCACTTTCTGGAGATTGAAATCGCTGGAGATTATCTACTTGTCAAGTGTTATCTTTTGAGGTCCGTTGTTCCTTTCAGCTCTTGTATTAGTAGACTTCTATGTAGTGAGACTTCATTTGTACTTTATTTCTTCTGTTGTATTTTATGTAACTCTGATATTTTTATATAGTAGCTTCATGAACTACTATTTCTTTTACTTCCACTGCATTATTATTTCTCCGTGTCTGTGATCTGTGATTTTTATTTACTGTATATTCTGAGATTTTCCAAATTTTTGTTTACAACGTGGTATTTTGAGAAATTCAATTCCGGCATGAGTGTCTACCTATACACTTATAATGGATGCGAATGGTTGAAAATATCGGGTCGTTACAGTTGGTATCAGAGCTTTGGTAGCTCTAGGCAAAACTCAGCATATGGAGTGAATGTATTTACAGAATCACTTTCATTCGAGTTTGAATCTCTTCCTTTTTGACTCGATACCTTTGAATTTTGAAACGTTCCCTGCGGTTCCAAAATCCATTCGTGTCCTTCACTATTCATCTTCTTTTGATTCTGGAGTATCCCATAATTCCGCTTCGAATGATCTTTATAATGAGTTGGCAATCCCGGCAATCTCAAAAATTGAATTGTAAAAGGATGAAACTCCTTTACAACTAGCATCGATTCACCAGAGATTTATATCTATCCTTGGTTTAGATGCTAATATCTTTTGTTATCCCAAACTCTAACTCTTGAGATTTAATGTAGATTTACCCCAGAAAAATCCACATTGATCTTATTCTTTAAGTCATGGTTGACCCGGCTAAGGTTGCCCGCGATTTATTTAAGCTTATCCACCCCCTACTCTGTTATTTAATCATCTTGTCTTTTGTTTCCAATCTATTCTTCCAAACATTTGAATTGTACTTGTATATCTATGTTTTGTTTTATATATTGTGTTGTTTGAGTTGTTGATGTTGATTTGGGTTTTCGATCGATTCGTCTGATCAACGCTATCGATAGGATTTCCAAAACACTTTGACAGAACAAACTGACATAATATTATTTTAAAATTTGGTTAATGAAATAAATTTTGATATATAAGTAAATTTATGGAACTTAACAAACTGATTTAAATTGATTATTTGAAGTGATAATATTTGATTTATCATTTATTGTTCTATAATGAATTTATAAATAGTTGTTTATAAATTGATTTGGGAAATGAAATGAATTTAGAACAAGAAACTTGAGAAGTTAATTTCCGATGGTTTCAAACATTGTTTAACGTTTTAAAAGGTTATATTATTTAAATTATTTTTGAATAGAAATTTGTTTTCAAAAAATTTTAAAAGTTTAAAAAAATTAGTGCTCTTCTCTTTGTCGCTGGAAAATAACTTCGGTGATGACCGCGGCATCATCGACATTCATTTTCGAGTTTCGAAATGAAGAGACCGCCCTGTAATCTTGCTACAGCTTTGTTTTAGGAAATCAAATTGATTTGAATTTCTAAAATATGACTTGATTTATAATATATATAGACATATGATTTAAATTTTGATTTGATAAGTTATGTACATACATTTATTTATCTCTAAATGGTTTGAAGAAATCGACAATTTAATTCTTAAATTCAATTACAAAAGAAAATCAAAATTTTGGATGGATATTCAAGGATGAAATGATTTAATTGGAAAGTTTTATTTGTATAATACAATTGCATTCAAATATAAGTTACCTTAATTTCAGAACTTAACAATGTAATTGGATAATATACAATATAAAAAGATTTTATAAATAAAATCTGAGTGGTTATAATAAATGTTATACACTTAAATTTTAATTATAAATGATTAACAAAGGTAAATATAATAATGGGTAATTGAATAATTTACAATATAAAATAATGTTAAAAGAACTAAGAATAAAAGAAAGCAGTTATAATAAGTGTAAGTATATTTAACATAAGTGATAAATATATTGAGCAGAATAATTTTAATTTTAATTAGTAATAAAGAAGAATAAAATTTATTAAGTACATTGTGAGTGTAATAAATGATTATTTTTCAAACCCATGGTTTTAAAAATTGTTAATTTAAGATGATTGGATAATAAGATAATGAAATTTGGGATAGTTAAGATTTATTTAACTTGTGTAAAGATTTATTCTCTATTTAAGTTGAAATTCCATGCTTTCAAATTTATTTCCTTATTTTTTTTTCAAACTATCTTTTGTTGTCCTTATTATCCTTATCTTCCTACAGACTGGTATAGGCATCTTTCTATAATCTTTCAGTTTTGAAATCTTTATATAGTCTTTGATAATCTTTGGTAATCATTTTGAATCCACCTTTTTCGTTCTTGTGTTCTTAATTTTGGAGAATCTTGGAAAGATCATCTCCACCTTGTTAAACTTACCTACAACAACAGTTATCAGATATAATTTCAATCTTCTTGTCATCTTATCTTAATTCTATTTCACTCCATCTTTTTCTGTGCTTTTCCGTACCTCATTCCTTTTTGAGGATGAAAAGTTTTGGGTGTGGGAGAGTGTAACAACCCTAAATTTTTGCCTATACATTTTAATTTGACTTTATTTTATTTTAATTACTTTAAATTTATTTTTATTTCAAATATTTCATTTTAAATATAAATGCCGATCTATAGTTCAAAATAGTATAAATTGGACATTTTACTAAAAAAATGAATTTCTACTCAAACTGTTTGAACTTTGACTTTTAAAATTAAAACTAAATTTTAAATTTTATCTTTTATTATGGAAATAGATGTAATAACTTGAAGACTGCTTTTCGTTTCGTTGAAAACGGAGTTAAACTGTGAAAATTATGTAAATTTCAATATTGAGTGAAATTTGTTTATTCTGCAATTTTGTTATTTGTAAATTGTATAAATTATATTTTGTCATATTTAATTTTAATCTGGGTCAATATGTTATTGTATGTATATTTTTGTATTATAATAATTTTAAAATAAAGTAAACAATTTTCCAAAGTCAATGGTGATTTATTTGTAATTTCTGGACACCGTTTTGGATTTTTAAGCAATTTCTTTAAAGCTTTTCCTATTTTCTTTAAAAAAAAATTTATGTGTTAATATTTTTTTAAGTATATTTTGTCTTTTAATATTTTTAAATTGATGTTTGAATTTTTCCAAAGCTTATTGAATTTATTTCCAAATTTTAAGCCTGGTTTCCATTTTTCTACTATTTTCTTTATTTAAATTATATTTAAATTTAAATTTATATATTTATTTGTGAATGCATCTTTAATTTTACGTTGTTATCTTTGTTATAAATATTTTTACAAGTCCATATAAATTTTTCAAAGTTCATTCTGTTTATTTTCCATTTTTCTAGACTAGTTTGCAATCTTGTGCTATTTTCTTATTTTAACCTTGTATCATTAATAAATATTTATATATATCTTATATTTTGTTATATTTCGAATTTGTAACTGAAATCATTATTATTTTCAGTAATGTAAACTTATATGAATAAATAAAGGAAATACCAAAGGTTTTAAAAGCTTTTGAAACGTAAGTCGTTTCTTTTATCGTTTCTTCATTTACTCTTTGGCAGTTTTTATTTATTTATTAGCCTTTACTTCTTTTGGCTGTATATTACTTTGTTTGGCCGTGTTTTCTAGTCTTCATTCACTAAAAAAAAATTCCGCTTCTCATTCATTCACGGCTAGGAGAAAAAAATTGGGTAATGGCCTCCTCTTTTTGCATTTTTTCTTCCATTTTTACCATACTTTTGTCTTGTTTCTTTCTTCTATTTGCATGGCCTCCTCACTATTTCCATGGCCACCACTCTCTACATCTATTCCCTGCCATCATCACCACCTACACTCCAGGTCATGACCATATCCGAGCTAACCATGGTGACAAAACCCCTTAAACTCCAACCTATGCCTTGAAAACATGCTAGTTTGAGCCTTGTTGCTTCACCACTTCAATTTCCACCACTACCTCTAGCCGTCGCCACCACCTCTGACCAGACCACCACACACCACTCCAACATCATTCCAGATCTGAACTTGAATGGCCAAGCAAAACCACTCCAAGGCCGAGCCTTTTTGTTGACCAAAAACATGCTATTTTGCCTTAAACCCTTCACCTACCCACTTGTTTAGCCTTGTAGCCGCACCTTTTCCATACCCATACCTGATCCAAACCATGCTCAAACCTGACCTTATTGATCCCCTAGGCCATGAAAACAAGCATAGAGAGCAAGTGCAAAGTCTTTAGTTTTGTTTTATACATCTATTTCTAACATTGTTTAAGTATATCTTGTTTCTGAAACATATGTTTCATATATTTGTTTGTCTCATGTATCCAAGGAGATTTATCTTTGCCTCTCTCAAACTCGAATCATTGTCGTGCCATAGTGCTTTTGAAGATCTCAGTTTGTGCTTTTGATCGTTGTCTCCAGCTTATACAAGTGAGTAAATCTCACCAGACGTTTATACTTATACAAATGTGAATTGACACCATTTGAATGTGTAGAACTATTATGTGATGTTATAACTGCCTGTGAGATGTTAAACCTATTAATTTTCATGTCGTATCATCTGTTATTATATATATGTTGCTACTGTTCATTTATATATGTTTATCACACTGTAAGTTCCCTGTAGATTAGAAATCACTATGGGTTGAAATGATACATACCCGAACAGACTATAGAATAGGAAAAATCGTTATGGGCTGAAATGATAGGCCTGAACGGTTTTTATTTATTTTATTTAACTTGGGATTGTGGATTTGAAATGATAGAACTCAGATTTTTCTTTTTAAACTGCGGATTGAAATGAAACATATCTGTATCACTTGACCTAGGTTAGAAAACTATATACAGACCCGTGGTTATTTTATAAAGTATTTTGGATAATTTTAAGTATTTTAAAATATAAATTTATGAAATTTGATTTAAATAGGTTTTTAAATGTTTAAAATAAAGAAATTATGATTTTTCTATGAGTTAAAAATGTAATTAATGAATGGTTAAATGGGATTATTAAATATAACTTAAGTTTGGAAATTTGGAATTTTGGTTAAAAACGATATTTAGGTTATATGAATAAAATGGAAATTTAATTTTATTGGAAATTGGTAAATATGATAATTTGATTAAATTTGGAATTTAAGTGATTTATTAAAGTATTATTGATTTTTCTATGAATTTAAGTGGTTAAAAAAATGAATGTTTAAAAGTGATCTTTTAAAAGTATAACTTGACTTGGAAATGTAAATTGGTTTTTAGTTAAAGGTTTAAGTTAATTAATTTTTTTTTAGTTTATTTGAGAAATGGAGGAAAGATAAGTGTTAAGTTGCTTATTTAAAATATGAAGAACTGGAAACTTTTGCACTTGAATTTATTTAGTAAATTGTTGAAAATTGGATGTAAGTATAAGAAATTTATTGTATAAAAATAATATGTTAAATGATATGTTAATGAGCATTTTAAAGGTTAAAATATGAGTTTAAAAATGTTTATTGGTTTTAAATTGAAGTTTATTATTAGCTGGAAATACACTAAAACCTAGAATTAACTTTTAATAGCATTCAGAAATGCTATAGTTTTCTGAATTGAACTAAAATTGTGTAAAAGGAGCTATTGCAGCATTTCTGAAATGCTGTAGTTGCTGTAATTGAACTTATAGGCTAATATTGGACTCAGGTCTATTGTAGCATTCTCTGGAAATGCTATAGTGGTCTGCAGTCTTTGTTGAAATCAAATTTAAACCTTGTTTTGAAATCTGAGCTACCGCAACATTTCTGGAAATGCTGTCTTTGCTGTTTTAAACTAAAATTTAACTAAAACTGAGTTTTAACAGCAGTTTTTAAGAGCTGTCTTTGTTGAATTAAAATGTTTCCAAGTATAACTTATAACAGCTTTTTTCTAAATGCTACGAAAGACTGAAATTTTAATAAATATGATTTTTGACTTAGTAAATGAGCTCAGAATGACTTGAAACTTTGAAATTTGAATATTTGATTTGGAAGTATAATAACTACACTTTTAAAATGATTTTAATTGAATTAAATTGATGGAATATAAATTATTTAAAAGGTGATTTGAGATGATAATAAATGAATGTTATCTTTGAATTTAAAGATGTTTAAGATATGATATATTGAATGATTTGAAATGAAGTTTTGAGAAGATATGATATTTCGATATATATTAAATGTTTGAAATAAAGTTTTTGAAAGTTATGATATTTTGAAATTAAAATGATTCAAAAATGAAGTTTGTAAGATATGATATTTATGTATTAAAAATGATTTGAAATGACTTGATATTTATTTTGATAAATATTTGAATTTGAAAGATATGGTATGTTGATATATTGAAATGGTTTAGAAATGATTTAATCTTCCTTTGATAAAGATTTGGATTGAAAGGATATTTTATTTTGAGGTATGAAAATATTGTTTTAAAGTTATAACCACGAGTTATAATAACGATTGGTTGTTAAAGAGACTGGGATCGGATATTGTCTTATAGCCGGCCAATACCGAAAACCACTTTAACAACTGTGTACGCGGTGGAGATTCCAGAATGAAGTAGGATGGTGGTGGCGTTTCCTTTAAGGTAAATACGTGGACCCGACTCCCGTGAGTTGGCATAAGGTGGCTAAAACAGGAGCGATCGACGGGTTAATAAGGTAGCACCTTTGATCAGACACATCCCTTCGATATTATACTTTGACTTTTGGATTGTTTCAGTGGCCACTTTTGATTTTTATTTGGGGGTGTAGCTCGAGGTGGGCGGTAACTGCGCGCTACGCGTTACCACCGACCCGGAAGCGTAATTGGTATATCTACCATGGCATTGCCTAGTTGTGCCGTGTCACCTACCCTATCGTGCCTTGTACGAGTTTGGTTTTCTCCCGTAGCCCGTGTGGTATCCTCTGGTGGCTTCCCGATCATGAGGGACTATGATATTGGATGGTCTACTGGGACTATTATGTGTTAAGGGCTATATGGGTAACCCCTTAATGCTATTTAAAAGTAAGTTTATTTTACTATAGACACTATTATAATAGCGCAATATACTACATAGTAAATAGTTTAACGGATCCTTAGAAGATGGGCGGTCCCAAGCATCTTCTAAGTTACTTGTACCTTTACTACAGTTCAATTGAGTTGGTTTACATGGCATAAGTATGTATGTCCTGACTCGAGTGTTTGTATTTTTATTTACGCTCGGGTCAGCTTGAGTATTCATAGATTTGGATTTCCACTTTCTGGTGATTGAAATCGCTGGAGATTATCTACTTGTCAATTTTTATCTTTTGCGGTCTGTTGTTCCTTTCAGCTCTTGTATTAGTAGACTTCTATGTAGTGAGACTTCCTTTGTACTTTATTTCTTCTGTTGTATTTTATGTAACTCTGATATTTTTATATAGTAGCTTCATGAACAACTATTTCTTTTACTTCCGCTGCATTATTATTTCTCTGTATCTGTGACCTATGATTTTTATTTACTGTATATTCTGATATTTGCCAAATTTTTATTTACAACGTGGTATTTTGAGCAATTCAACGGCATGAGTGTCTACCTATACACTTATAATGGATGCGAATGGTTGAAAATATCGGGTCGTTACCGTACGAGCTCAGAGGTTATGTAATTGATGGTTACTAGTGATATGTTCCCAATTTGGTAATGTGGCATGCTAAGTGCTAATCATTGGTTGATCGAAGCATAGCTTTTGTGAAAAGCGTAACTTTCTGGGATGAGACTTCATCGAACCACACACCTCAGAAATTGTTGAAACGGAAAGGATGCAGCAAGGTTACAGGGGCCGCGCCTCTTAGGGTATGTGCATTTCCTTCTGTATAAAAAGTGGTATCATGGTATGGAGCCCAGATATTTAACTTATGTGGTTGTTGGAATTTGTTGGTGAATCTCGTGATGAAGGTCGGTTACGACCGAGGGATGGCATACTCGTGACAGTTAGTTACATTATTACAGAGGTAACCCGGCCTTGTGTTGGTAACTCGTCCCTCCAGAGGCGTACCCATTCAGAAAGGAAGTTCCTTAGACTTGACCATTTGTTAGAAATCCAATCATCCAATATGAGCCCTGTATGGTTTTAGTTGTAGAACCTGCCATTTAACATGGTAGCTATAGTAGGCATACTATAATGGTACGTATGTTGGCTAAGATTAATATTATACTTTCGAAATGTTTTTCACAATATGCACTAGTAATAATATCAAAAGGATTTTCATGTATCAAGCATGTTTGACTATCATAAGGAGAAATCTCCCCCAGTGTGCGATTGCATTGCGTGTGTGCCAAGAGGCCTTATGGTAATTTCATTTTCCAAAAAGCATAGTGGATTACTTTTTATTTCTTTTGTTTTTTTTTGCACCAAACAACTATTTTTGTTTGGTCACACCAGTCCCATGACTAACCCGGAGTTTATTGTTCCCTTTTTAAACTCTGGGTGCCCATAATTTTCCACATGGGCAGCCTAGAGTCAGGTTATCAGATAGTCGGCTAGTAGGTGTAGATTCGGAAGTCTTTGGAGTCTTTGGATTTAGGATCGGAACGTGCTTCACTACAACATGATAGCTTTTGGTTTGAGGTTTTTGGATTGGAATTTTGGCACTGAAGATGTTATCTTTCCGCTGCTGTTGCTGTTGTTTTTCGCTACTTTGTTTTTCCACTGTTGTATATATTTCTACTAGTGTTGATCACTTCATATTGTATCATTGTTGTAATCAATTGTTGTGTATCAATAAAATTCTTCTATTTCCGCTGTGTTGTTATCACCTAATGTGTTATAATCTTCGGTGAACCAGACTCAATATTTGAATCTCCGGCATTCAAATATGGGCGATGTATTTGATGCTGATTTTCGAGCGCTGAATCCGGGTCATCACAGCTATGTTGGCTAAATGGAAGGAGTTAGTGGCATTGACTACTTGTAGCATGTAGTTAAGGTCAACTACTAGTTCTAGTCAAAATACTACCATGTTTCCTGGCTTAGAAGTTCGACTAGTATTGATCGAGATGATTACTTCTAAGAAGAGGAACGATCCATTGTTAGCCAGAAAGATTAAAAGGTTGGAAGGTGGAAGTCTTGACCAGAGAGGATGGTTAAGGAAGAATGGATGGTTATGTGTTCCAGATGTTTGATACTTAAGAAAGGAATTTCTTAGAGAGTGTCACTGATCGAAGTTTATTATACATCTTAGATGAACAAAGATGTATCAGGATATGAAGAGAAGTTTCTTTTGAGAAGGAATGAAAAGGGATGTAGGCTTATGGGTAAAGTAGTGTTCGAATTGCCAGCAAGTAAAAGCCAAGCATCAAAAGCCGAGTGGTTTTCTTTAGCCTTTATATATATCAGTTTGGAAATGAGTTTCTTTATCCATGGATTTTATTGACGGGTTTCCAAAGTGAAATAGGGGAAATAAAAAATATATGAGTCATAGTGGATAGATTGATGGAGAGTGCACACTTCATTCCCGTTAAGTCAAACAGGACAACATCTGTATTGGCTAAGTTGTTTATGACGAACATCGTTAGACAACATGTGATTCCTTGTAGTATAGTCAGTGACAGAGATGCTTTGTTCACTAGTGAATTCTAGAAGAGTCTACGAGAGGTATTTGGTACGAAGCTTAAGATGAGTGTCGCTTATCACCCACAGATAGATAGGCAGATAGAGAGAGTCAATAAAGTACTTGAAGATTTATTGAGGGCTTGCATATTGGAATTTGGTGGGTCATGGAAAGACCATTTGCACTTGATTGAGTTTTCCTATAATAATAGTTACCAGACTAGTATTGTAACAACCAGGTATTTTCAACCGTCCGCATCCGCACATGTCGGACTTGAATTGCTCAAAATACCGCGTTGTAAATAAAATTTGGAAAATCTCAGAATATACAATAAATAATAATCGCAGAACACAGACACAGAGTATTTAATAATGCAACGGAAGTAAAAGAAATAGTAGTTCATGAAGCTACTATGTAAATATATCAGAGTTAAATAAAATACAACAGAAGAAATAAAGTACAACAGAAGTCTCAAGATGATAACCGAGTACAAGCTGAATAGAACAATGGAATTGGAATAGATAAAACTATATAAGCAGATAATCTCCAGCGATTCCAATCTCCAGAAAGTGGAATCCAAATCTGTGAATAACTCAGTCTGACACGAGCGTAAATAAAAATACAAACACTCGAGTAAGGACAATATATACTTATATAATGTAAACCAACTCAAGTAAACAGTAATAATGTACAAGTAACTTAAAGGATGCCTGGGACCGCCCATCCTCTAAGGATCCGTTAAACTATTTACTATATAGTAATATCGCGCTATTATAATAACGTCTACAGTAAAATAAACTTACTTTAAAATAGCTTTCCGGGCTTACCCATATCACCCTTCACACATAATAGTCCCAGTAGTCCATCCAATATCTGCATATCTCCTGACCGGGAGACTACGAGAAGATACGCATGGGCTACGGGAGAAAACCAAACTCGTAGTAAAGGCTCGATATGGTAGGTGACATGGCACACAAGGCAATGCCAGGGTAGATATACCAATTACACACACGGGCTGGTGGTAACGCAGTAGCCACATACGCCCACCTTGGAACACACTCCCATATCAAAGTCGGAGGATGGCCATCAAATCAACCACAAGTAAGAGTATAGTATCGAAGGAATGTGTCAGACCAGAGGAGCTACCCCTTTTGGCCCGAGATCGCTCCTGTTTTAGCCACCTTAAGCCAACTCACGGGAGTCAGGTCCACGTAATATACCTCAAGAACGTCGCCACCATCCTACTTCATTATGGAATCTCTACCGCGTACACGGTTGTCAATGTGGTTTTCGGTATCGACAGAGAGTATGCCAGATATCCGATCCCGGTCTCTCTAACAACCAATCGTTATTATAACCCGTAGTTATAATTTAAAAGTCATAGTTTATACTTCAAAATAAAGTATCATTTCAAATTCAAATCTTTATTTTGATAAAGATTAAATTAATTCCAAAACAACTCAAAAACATCATATCTTTCTAGAACTTCCTGTCAAATCATTTCAATATATCAAAATATCATATCTTTCCAAAACTTCATTCCAAATCATCTTAATATATCAAAATATCATATCTTTACAAAACTTCATTTCCAATCATTTTAAAATATCAAAATATCATATCTTTCCAAAACTACATTTCAGATCATTTTAATATATCAAAATATCATATCTTTTCGAAACCACATTTCAAATCATTTTAATATATCAAAATATCATATCTTTTCGAAACCACATTTCAAATCATTTTAATATATCAAAATATCATATCTTTTCGAAACCACATTCAAATCAATTTAATATATAAAAATATCATATCTTTTCAAAACCACATTTCAAATCATTTTAATATATCAAAATATCATATCTTTCCAAAACTTCAGTTCAAATTATCTTAATATATCAAAATATCATATCTTTACAAAACTTTATTTCCAATCATTTTAATATATCAAAATATCATATCTTTTCAAAACTTCATTTCAAATCGTCTTAATATATCAAAATATCATATCTTTTCGAAACCACATTTCAAATCATTTTAATATATCAAAATATCATATCTTTTTGAAACCACATTCATTTTATATTAATACCATTTCAATGCACCTTTCAAAATAGTTTATACTTCAAAACAAATTACTTCATTTTCAATCATAAAAATGAAGCTATTATATTTAATAATAAAATTATTAAATCTCCAAATTTTTCAACTTTCAAAGTTCATTTATTCACTTAAGTTTTTCAAAACAGTGAAAATTCACTTTTCGAAGCATTTAGAAAAACGCTACGGAAAGTTACATTCAAAACAGTTCAATTTAACAAAAGACAACATTTTTAAAATGCTGTAATAGGGTTTACTTAAATTTCAAATAAACTTAGTTAAATTCAACAATTATAGCACTTACAAAAATGCTCTAATAGCCTTTAATTCAATTTAGCTTTTTAGTTCATTGTCATCAACTAGAGCATTTGCAAATGCTGTAATATCATTTACATTACAATTAATAGCATTTCAAAAATGCAGTTAATTAACTTCAAATATTCAATAAAATTTCAAAACCAAATATATTTTTTTAAAACATTTTTAACATTTAAAATCATACATTTTCACATTTATAAACATCATTTAATTTTCCTTAAGTACATGATTTTATAAAGTTAAATTTCCATCCAAAAATCAAGATTTAATAAAATTTCACTTATTAAATTTCAACATTCAATTTTAAATTCATTGAATTAAATTTCAACTTAACACTTCAGTTTAAAATTTCAAAATATAACTTAATTTCAATTTTATTCACTTAACTTAAAATTCACTTTTAAGCCAAATTCACAAATTCCCATTTTGGTTATATTTCAAAATTTCGACTTAAATAATCATTCATTTCACATTTTAACTTTATTCAAAAATCATTAATATATTATAAAATCACTTTAAATTCATCTTAAATTCAAATTATCATAAATTTACCATAATTTCATATTTAATTTAATTTCCAATTATAGTTAAATCAAAATTTCCAAAATAACTTACATTCAGATTTTCTAACTTTTCCATAATTTATTTAACTTACAAATTTCCAGAAAATCAATAATACTTTACAAAAATCATTTTTAATTAAGTTTTAAATCAAAATATTATAATATTTATATTTCAAACATATTTTTAAAAATTTTAGAAAAATATATTTTAACTACGGGTCTGTATATAATTTTCTAGCCTAGGTAAAGTGATACGGGTAATATATCATTTCAACCCATAATTTACAAAGAAAATCCAGGTTTTATCATTTCAAACCCGCAGTCCCAAGTAAATGAAATAAATTGATAATTGCTCAAGCCCATCATTTCAGCCCATAACGATTTTCCCTTATTCTAAAGTCCGTTCGGGTATGTATCATTTCAACCCATAGTGATTCTAATCTAAAGGGAATTTGCAGTGTGATAAACTGATATAAACGACAGAACAACATAATATAACAGTAACATATGATATAAAAGGTGTTTAAGCATGGGTGAACAACATATGATCATAATATAGCAGATATAATATGGTGATGCATTTTACAGATTCAAAAGGGGTCAATTCACTAGTTATATATGTACATATTGTCTGGTGAGAATAACTCACTGGTTTGAGCTGGAGACACAACGACGAATGCACGAAAGGGAACCACACAAGAACGATAACACAACACAGAGATGAGGGGAAGAGACAAAGTATCAAATCCCTTGAATACAAGTCACACAAAAGAATAATAACATAAGTTTTCAAATGTATAATACGATAGAATAAGATAGAATCAACTGCATGAATCAAAGCAGAATTGCTTTGCACTTGCTTCCAACAACCTTCAGGTTCAGCCATAAGGTGTACTACATGTCTAAGGAAAGATTTGGATCAGGATTTGGTTGGGTATGGTCGGCCTACACTTGGTTGTTGATGGTGCAAAGGTGGGTAGTGGTGAAAACAACACAACAAGGCAATATAAAATGATTCAAGGTCAAAACAAGGCTCGGTCAAGGCACTAGGGTCACGGCCTGTACTATGGGGTCCAAGGGGATGGTGTGGCCATGTGTCTAGGTGGTGCTGGAGGTGGTGAAGGTGATGTTAGTGGCGGCCATGGGTGGTGGAAGGTAGTGGATGCATGGTAGAGGTCGGCTATGCAAACAAAAGTGAAGTTTTGTGGAAACTTTAATGGTGGATCATCATTAAGGGGGCACAAATTGGGGTTTTGACCAGAGAGGAGGTGATGATGGTGGTGTTCTTAGGTGATGGTAGAGGTGGCAAGCGCTGGAGAGGAGGTGGCCGATCCTATGAGAGAAGAGATCAAGTGCAAATCAATGTCAAAAAATAAGAAGAATAAAATTAAACAAAGAAAAGGAAAAGAAATTTTACCCAAACTTCTCAAGGCTATGGCCGATTTTTTTTCAGTTTGAGAAAAAAAATGTACGTGAATGATTAGTGAAGGTGGTCGGCTGAAAGATGTGGAAATAATGGCAAATTGATGAAAAAAGTAAGTTACAAATATGAAAGGTTGGAAAATAAAGAGCCATTGTAAACCAAAAGTCAAACCTTTTCAAATTACCTTTAATTTATTTATATAAGTTTATATTGCTGAAAACAATAATAATTTAAGTCAAAAATTCGAAAATATAACCAAATATAAAATATATATAAATATTTATTAATTATATAAGGTTAAAATAAGAAAATAGCACAAAATTGCAAACTGGTCTAGAAAAATGGAAAATAAACAGAATGAACTTTGGAAAATTTATATGGACTTGTAAAAATATTTATAACAAAGATAGTAACATAAAATAAAAATGCATTCACAAAATAAATATGTAAATTTTAATTAAATATAATTTAAATGAAGAAAATAGCAAAGAAAATAGAAACTATGCTTTAAAATTTTGAAATAAATTCAATAAGCTTTGGAAAAATTCAAACATCACTTTAAAAATATTTAAAAGTCAAAATATACATAATATAACATAAGTATACAAATTATAATAAGATATATCAAGTAAAAATATCATTTATATAAATTAAAACAAAGAATATTGTTAAATAACCCTATATACATACAATATTGTAAATGTTATAACTTTCACAATTTAAATCTAATTTCAACGAAACAAAAAGCAGTATTCATGATATTAAATCTATTTTCAATAATAAAATAAAAAATTCAAGAATTCAAATATTTAAATTTAAAATTTAAAAGTCAAAGTTTGACCAGTTTTGACCACAATCCATTTTTCGGGAAAATATTCAATTTATACCAGTTTGTATTTATAATTCATATAATAATCAAAATTTATATTTAAAAATGAAATGTTTGAAATAAAACAAGTTTAAAATAAATTCAAAATAAAATAAATTCAAATTAAAATTATATGCAAAAAAATATAGGGTTGTTACACTCTCCCCCACTCAAAACTTTTCATCCCCGAAAAGGAATGAGGTACGGGAAAACACAGAAAAAGATAAAGTGAAATAAGGTTAAGACAAGATGACAAGGAGATTGAAATTATACCTGATAACTAGTGTTATAGGTAAGTTTAACAAGGTGGAGATTATCAAAGATTATAGAAAGATTTCTAAACAGAAAAAATTATAGGAAAATGCCCACACCAGCCTGAAGCAAGATAAGGAAAATAAGGACAACCAAAAGATACTTTAAAAAAAAAATAAGATAATAAGTTAGAAACCATGGAAATTTCAACTTAAATAGATAATTAATTTTTTTCACAAGTTAAATAAATCTTAACTAGCTCAAATTTTATTATTTTATCTTCTAATCATCTTAAATTAACAATTTCTAAGATCATGAATTTGAAAAATAATCATTCATTATACTCATAATGTACTTAATAAATTTAATTCTTCTTTATTCTTACTTAAAGTTAAATTTATTCCTCTCAATATATTTTATCATCTATGCCCATTATACTTACTCTTATTATAACTGCTTTAACTTATTGTTAGTTCCATTAATCATCATTTTATATTGTAAATTATTCAATTAACCTTTTATTCTATTTACTCCTGTTAATCATTTTATAACTAAAATTTAAGTGTATAACATTTATTTTAACCATTCAAATTTTATTTATAAAATCTTTTTATATTTTATATTATCCAATTACATTGTTAACTTTTGTATAATTTGGGTAAGTATATTTAAATGCAATTGAGTATTATACAAATATAACTTTCTAATTCCCTCATCTCAAGTTTGAATCATTTATCTAAAATTTTGATTTTCTTTTTATAATTGAAATGATTCTTTAAGATAAAGTTTAAGAATAAAATTTCTGATTCCTTCAAACCATTTAGAGATAAATAAATATATATACATAATATGTCAAATCAAATCTAAATCATATATCTATATATATATTATAAATCCAGTCTTATTTTAGAAATCCAAATCAATTAAATATCCCAAAACAAAGTTGTAGCAAGACTACAGAACGGTCTCTTCACTTCGAAACTCGAAAATGAACGTCGATAATGCCGCGGTCATCACCGAAGTTATTTTCCAACAACAAAGAGAAGAGCACTAATTTTAAACTTTAAAATTCCTTGGAAACAAATTTCTATTAGAAAATACTTTAAATAATATACACCTTTTAAAACTTTAAACACAAGGTTTGAAACCATCGGAAATTAAATTCTCAAATTTCTTGTTTTAAACTCATTTTAGTTCCTAAATCAATTTATAAACAGCTATTTATAGATTCATTTATAGAATAATAAATGATAAATCAAGTATTATCATTTCAAATGATTTATGTAAATCAATTTATTAAGTTCCATAAATTTTCTTATATCAAAATTTATTTCATTGACCAAATTTTACAATAATATTGTGTCAGTTTGTTCTGTCAAAGTGTTTTAGAAATCCTATCGATAACGTTGATTGGACTAATCAATCGGAAACCCAAATCAACATCAACAACTCAAACAACACAATATAAAACAAAACATTAATATTGATTTACAAGTACAATTCAAAATGTTTGGAAGAGAGATTGGAAACAAAAGACAAGACGATTAAATAACAAAACGGAGGTAGATAAGCTTAAATAAATCACGGGCAACCTTAACCTGGTCAACCGTGACTTAAAGAATAAGATCGATGTGGATTTTCTAGGATAAATCAACATTCAATCTCAATTGATATAGTTTGGAATAACAAAAGATATTAGCATCTAAACCAAGGATCGATATAAATCTCCGGTGAATTGATGCTAATTGTAAAGGAGTTTCCCCCTTTACAAATGAATTCTTGAGATTGGCGGGACTGCCAATTCACTATAAAGCTCATTCGAAGTGGACTTATGGGATACTCCAGAATCAAAAAGAGATGAATAGTGAGGGATACGAATTAATTTTTGGAACTGCAGGGAACGTTCCAAAGTTCAAATGGAATTTGAATCAAAGAGGAAGGGATTCAAGTTTGGATGAAAGTGATTCTGTAACCAAATTTACCATACATTCTAAGTTTTTGACTCAAAGCCAAAGCTCTGATACCAACTGTAACAACCAGGTATTTTCAACCGTTCGCATCCACACATGTCGGACTTGAATTGCTCAAAATACCGTGTTGTAAATAAAATTTGGCAAATCTCAGAAATATACAATAAATAATAATCACAGATCACAGACATAGAGTATTTAATAATGCTACGGAAGTGTAACGACCCGCCTTTTTGGACAGTTTAAACCGACGATCCAAGTGCATAGGCAAAACACATGTCGATTCTAAAACCATTAAAAGGGCAGATGGTTATTGGGGTAAATAAGAAAAGAAAAGGAAGGGAAATAAAGGAAATGAAACAACACAGAATCTCACAGCGGAAGGCTAAAGTATAATAATAAAATAACAGTTCATGAAGCTGTTAATTAAATGAATACATTTGGAATGAATACATTTGATTATTATTATACAACATTTATCAGAGTTACATACACAGCAAATATCATACAACAATGCAGCGGAATGGAATGAATATAATAGTAGTAGATAATATACCAAATCTTCGTCTCCGTCCTCCAAGGAAATGATCTTCAACCTAAACTGAAAACTCAGGTCTGACCCGAGCGTAATGAAAAGACAAAACACCCGAGTCAGGACTAAATATCCTCATGTAAGTTAAGTCAATCGTAAATAAATATGAGTGTAACGGCGTCGGGGATGTTTACGGGGTTTGACATCTCCTATCCAGTGTCAATGTGCGTGCAATAACTTAAGAGATGTTACGGGATTTTCCATCTCTTAAGGATCCGTTAAACTATCTACTATGTAGTAATGTACGCTAAATAGATAATGTCTATCAGTAAAATAAAGTATCAAAATAGCGTTAAGGCGTTACCATAATCCCCCTTAACACATTTTATATTCCCAAAAGCATATACAAGACCGTAGTTTCCCCAAAACCGGAAGTCACCAGAGGGCAATCCATATACTCAAGGTACAAATCAAAAACGTAGAGGTCGCGAATAGGATAATCAGTATGACAAGGTACATGAGGCAATACCAACTAGGATACTAGTAGTTGCATGATCCGGACTGATGTTGGGCATAGCCAGCAGCTACCCCAACACCGCGAAACAACACTCCCAAATCAAGGGGTGCACCCAAATCGCATCACAAATGTAATAGATATGGTATCGAAGAAGTGTGTCCGCTAGAGGTGGCGAACCTCAATGGCCCGGCGCGGCTCCTGTTTTAGTCATGTCAGGGGTCATCCAATAATCGTTCTCTTTCTTCAGTCAACGCGTTCACCAAACCATCCACTTCATTCTGGATCATCACTCCGCGTATAATAGTTATTAAAGTGGTTTTCGGTATCGACAGAGAGTATGTCCATATCCGATCCTGGTCTCTTTAATAACTACGTATTATTACACCTTTGGCTCTTTATATTTCAAATCGATTCATAATTGATATCAAAATATCATATTCGCTTCAAAAATCAAATCCATTCAAATATCATCGTATCTTTCAAAATATCAGATTTCATATTTAAATTCAAGATTTAAATATAAACATTTCACCTTATTGACCAGCTTAGGATTTTAGAAAAATGGTTTTAAGTAGTTTAAAAGTAGTTTTAAATAATTAAAATAGTTAAAAACACTTAAAATCTTTAAAATAGATAAATTAGTTTAAAATAATTTAAATTGGGTTAAGTAGATTTAAAATAGATTAAAATAGTTTAAGTATTCAAAATGGTTTATATAACAGAGTAATTTGGAAACAAATTAAAACAGCTTCAAAATCAATCCATTTCAATTATAACTTCCCAATTCAAATCAATTTCAATTTCCATTCTACCGATTCAATTTCGATTTCAATTCAAAACAATGTCAACTTTTACTTCAAATCAATTCAATTCTACATTCACCTTTAATTAATTCAATTTCAATTTATATCGATTTGGAGCTTGATTTCTCAAAATATCAATTTATAACACTTAACAAAATTTCCAACAATATTCAAGTTTAAATCCAAATTCCAAATATGATTCAATTCCAAACTCGATTTCAAAATATCATTTTCATATCACTTTTACTTAGTAATATTCAAAGCTCGAAATAATGTTCAATCTTTAAAATAAATAGATTTTCGAAATTCAATCATATCCAAATTTTAAATTTTAAAGTCACAACTTAAATTATTTACCAATTTCTTTTAACCAAAATTTATTTCAACATTCCAACTCAAATTTTCGACAAATTCGATTTCTATAAATTGATTTCTATTTATCACTTTTAAATCGAAACATTTACATAAATTTCAAATCGACGATTTCAAAAATTATTAATTTAGCCAATTCGGTGTCCGTATATAATTTTCTATCATATGGCCAAGTAATTATTTATTTCAATTAAATGTCAGGGATGAGTATATATTACTTAAATTAAATCTCACTATCATATGTATGCATAACAGGATCTATATAAGCAAATAAACATCCAAACATTCAATTATCAACCAATAGCATCCATCAAAGTACATCATCCAATAAACAATACAATTCATGGCAGTTTCATAGTTAACAATGTCAGGTAATTTAATCGCAATTCAATTTTAATTTCAATTTAACTGTCAATTTAATTTTTCAACGGTTAATGCAAATGACAAGCTATATGACAATTAAATTTTTACCAAACAACGACAAATAAAATCATAACACTTCATAATATCAAATTTAACTAGCATAAAATATTTAGTACGGTGTGAGCGTTATAAAACACTCACCTTGATTTTACGATTTTAAATCAAATCGAACGACGTTCGATTTAACTCAAAATTTTCTCTAGCTTCAAATGATTCCAATCCAGTTCCATTGCGTAGTCCTCGTCGATACGATTCCAACGCAAAAAGTTTCGTGCGTTTTCGACCTCGTATGAAAAAGTTATGCTATTTTAAAGATTGAACGATAATTAAATCTAATTTTTAATCTACAATTTCTATATATATATATATATATATATATATATATACATTTTTTTTTTTTTTTTTTTACCCAGAATCAAATCTGACCGTCCCTCCCTCTACCATCAGATCTGGACCGCCAATTTCCCCCTTCCTTCATCACGTTCTCTTCCAGTATTCGCGCGCACAACATGAACCCATAGCCGCCTAACATCAAGCAATTTTCACGACCTCCACGACGACTTCCAGAACGATCAGGACCCATCATCTCGAAGGCCTTCGCGAGCTCCATCTTCACCGTCAATAGCCTGAAGCTCGGCCACCCCCTGTGCCTCGAATTGCGTGAAAAACGCAGCTCCTTCCAACACGATTTCCCGTTGATCCGTGGCTCCGTTTTCGATCATCTCCGTATGGATTTGAAGCTTTCATCGTGCTCTACAACTTTGTAGTTGAGAGTTTTTGCTAATTGTTGATGGATTGAGAGGAAAATGAGGAGGAAGTTTCGAAATTTTCAGGCCATTGAAATGAAAGTGGCGGCTGGTCAAAATGAGTTAGGGTTTGGAGCAAATGAAAGAGGATGGGTCCTTTTATAGAAAATTGCAAAAACACTATTCACCGAAAATTTTTCGAACTCCAAACGAAGCGTGCCGGCAGGCGTTTCTAAGGTTTACCCCACGTTTCGAACGCAATGGAACGTGTTTCGGAAGCTAATTCGATCGTATGTGTGAGTTACGGCAATAAACGATCAATTTTAAATTAAACCGATTAAACGATTTTCTATGCGTTTTGGCTTGCCCCGGACAAACGGTAAATCCGTTTGACTTAAAATTTGAAACCTTACAATAATATCACATTACGGATCCAATGAAACTAGTTTCATCGAAATCCGAGACCGTTTAAAAAATGACTATTTTAACTCGCCAAATTAATATTAAAACAATTTCAACGCGTTTCGAGCTGCCACGGTCAAACGACAACTCCGATTGCTACGGAAATTGAAATCCGATAATAACTAACTATTACGGATCCAATGGAACTAGTTTCGTCCAATTCTGAGACTGTTCAAAAATTGGCTATTTTTCAGGCGATAATTAAATATTAAAATATTCAATTTTCACAAATTTACTTTTAATTCGATTTTAAAAGTTCTACAACATCATTCTAACTTTAATATGATAAAATAAAATTTTACAAATCCCTTTTATATCATATTAAACCCGTTATTCAATAAGTTCCAAGTATTAAATTTTAACAATTTAATTGTTTAATATTTGACGGATTTCAATATTGGAATTTTAAATAAAATTTCATTATCAGTCGGTTTACTATATTACTTCGAATCAATTACCTTTGACTACATATTATTTCAATTGATTTGAGATTTCATTCAATTCATAAATAATTAACTAGATAAATTTGTTGCATTTCATTCTAGTTATTATTATTCCAAACGACTTACAAATTTTTTTCTAACACCAAATCCCGAAATCTTATTAAGTTAGCTAATTTAATTATCGAAAATTTACGGGTCGTTACACTCTCCCCCACTCAAAACTTTTCGTCCTCGAAAAGGAAAAGAAGGGAAAAGAAACTAAGTATAGAATTCAACATTAGATATATTTTATTCAAAGTTACCAACTTATAAAACAATGAAATTCCATTTATAAAGTCATAACTACGCTTCCACTAAGTTACTCCAAACGGCTTTCTAAACTTAAAAGTTAATTATCAAAACAAGTTATAAAAAAAATTAAACTTGAAAAAATTTTCTAACACCCGGATTTACGGAATAATTCGGCAGAGTCTCCTTTGCGCGGCTCGATCGGAAAAAATATAATAGCATATATATCACAAATATACATCTCATCTCAATGATGAGGCATCCCATATGTGGAGAAACAACATATAAATATCACCAATATCATATAAAACCGTAAGCGTACCTTTTATTTAGCATTTATTAGCAATTTACTTACATTATGCGTTTAGCGTAGAAGCGAGCTCCACAACGAAGCGCAACCCCTTTGCCACCTACTAAAATGCTCAACAACTAAGTTAGAACCATGCATATAAAGATAGATAGATATACTTAGCCTACACAACATATACATAACATATTTAGCTTCAAAACTGAGATTTCAATTTCAGGACAGCAAACAAATCTTAGTTTTAGGTCATCTAAACGATAAAATTTGACAACATAATCTAAACAAAATTTGTTTTATTCATTTCAGGCTTTCCGGAATGTCCAAAATCGTCGAATTCGGACCATCCGTACAAAAGTTATGGCCGTTTTACTTAGAGGATACGCCTCAGCCTGGGCAAGGAATTGCGCAGGTCAGCGACGTTCACCCACGTTTTTGACCTTATAAACGACATCAAAACACAAAACACTTAAAACAAAAGTTTTAGCTTAAGTTCTTAGCTTTCCATAAAGGGCAAGATCATCAAAATCCGATAAACCAGTCAAAAGATATGGCGAAAATACTAAGGTTGTATGCTTCAGATTTTTCTTATTTTTTTACACAGGACAGCGAGTAACATTCAAGTTTTTAACCAAGCAGACGAAGGAATTCTCTCAAGTTATCTAAACAAAAGTTGTGCTATAGTTACTAAGCTTTTCGAAAAGTCCAAGATCATCGAATTCCGTTCAGCCATTTAAAAGTTATGGTTTTTTTTCGTTTCAGCATATATTGGACAAATTTGGAGTTTTCCAAAAATTTGCTTTTATTATTTCAAAGTGCAAACCATCAAAACTTCAAATTTTCTAAAAAAAAAACAATCATAAACACAAAGTCATTTATTTTCTTATTCATCCATGCAATAGGTTTACATTCAATTTGTTTCCGATTTATTCAAGTTTGTTTCATTCACATTTTTAATTCAAGTCAATTTGCTTCCAATTTGAATTTAATTATTTAAAATTTTATTCCGTTTATTCAATTCCATTAACACTAATGAATTCTACTTAATCAATTATCATCCATCTAACAACCAATGCATATCAAACATTAACATCCATCCAAAATCTACACTAAATCAATTTACATTTCCAAGTCAATTTTAATTTCATACACTTCCAAGTTTATTGACATTTAGTTATATTCAAATTTAATTAGTTTCCATTTACCAATTTTATATTTCATTAATTTTAAATTTTATTCATTCACTTATACATGTATCATTCATTTTACAGCTTAAATTTCTTTTATATTTACAACTATCAATAGATCTTTACATTTTATTTTTCACTCTCACACTGGTATATTATTTCTCTACTTATCCTTATTAGCATTTTAAACCCTTTAAGTATTTGGTAAGTTATAGTTATGCAAATAGAATGTAGATAAACAACATACAACTTCTTTCCATTTAAAGTTGAATTTTCAATTTATTAATTCTTAAGTCATTACTTAAATTTCACTATAATCTTTTTCACATTTACATTCACATATAGTATTTCCATTTTATATTAACATAATCGTGAATCACCTTTAAATGTTAATTTAAATTCCAATTATTTACTAACAATTTTATTTATATTTGCAAACCATTAATTAAATGCATATTTCATTATTCAAACCTATACTTGTATATTATCCAATTAACAATTCATATAACATTTTTGAACTTCTTAAATATTTTGGTAAGTTATATCTATGCTATAGAATGAATTTAATACTATGCGAGTTTTACAGTTTCAATTTTTTATTTTAAGTTCATAATTTCCTAATTCTAAGGATTTCTACTTCAATTGATATTTCACTTAGCTCTTAGGTTCATTTCTCATTTCACAATTCAGAAGTTCCTTAATGATTCAAGTCTAAATTCATTTCAATCATAAAAAAAAATCATTAATTATTAAAGAACTTAAGAATTCCAATCCCGGTTTCATTTCAAATCAAGGTTTGAAATAATATATACTTATATAATTTATATATCAAATCATACTATAGAGAATGCAAAACAAAATAAAAGTTGAATTAAAACAAGGTTTAGACAAGCTATTAAGTGGTCTCCCCCACTCGGACTCTCGAAAATAAACGCCGATGATGTGTGCACTCATCACCGAAATCATTTTCTAGCGTCAAGAGTAGGGAATATAACACTTATCATAAAAAAAATCCTTCGAAAACAATTTCAACTCAATTATACTATCATATAATACTCATATTATATTTTTCAAATTCTTGTAAGTCAATTTCAAACACCGGAATTTAAATTCCCAAATCCAAGTTAAAATTCATTTATATTCATTATCAATTGTGTTTACAAGATTTCATTTTCCTAAATCCATTGTTATTTAATCAATTGTTGTAAATATTGCCTGATCAAACAATAACTATAATAATCTAATATTATCATCTCCTAACAATCAATTCAATCAAAATGAATAAATATTCAAATAATTCTTTATATAAAAATATATTCCAAAACGATATTGTGTTGGTTTGTCCTATTCGAGTGTTTAGAAATTCCTATCGATGCCTTGGCGTCCCAAGTATCAACCAGAATTCATAAATACTCAACGGAACAAATTAACACAATATAAAACCATTTTATATCAAATAACAAGTACGCTCTCTCATATACACTCAACTCATTCATATAGTTTACCTCTATTTCAATGAGTTATTCCCCACTAGAGCCAAGGTTTATCGCTAAACCAACGCTCTGATACCAACTGTAACGACCCGCCTTTTTGGACAGTTTAAACCGACGATCCAAGTGCATAGGCAAAACACATGTCGATTCTAAAACCATTAAAAGGGCAGATGGTTATTGGGGTAAATAAGAAAAGAAAAGGAAGGGAAATAAAGGAAATGAAACAACACAGAATCTCACAGCGGAAGGCTAAAGTATAATAATAAAATAACAGTTCATGAAGCTGTTAATTAAATGAATACATTTGGAATGAATACATTTGATTATTATTATACAACATTTATCAGAGTTACATACACAGCAAATATCATACAACAATGCAGCGGAATGGAATGAATATAATAGTAGTAGATAATATACCAAATCTTCGTCTCCGTCCTCCAAGGAAATGATCTTCAACCTAAACTGAAAACTCAGGTCTGACCCGAGCGTAATGAAAAGACAAAACACCCGAGTCAGGACTAAATATCCTCATGTAAGTTAAGTCAATCGTAAATAAATATGAGTGTAACGGCGTCGGGGATGTTTACGGGGTTTGACATCTCCTATCCAGTGTCAATGTGCGTGCAATAACTTAAGAGATGTTACGGGATTTTCCATCTCTTAAGGATCCGTTAAACTATCTACTATGTAGTAATGTACGCTAAATAGATAATGTCTATCAGTAAAATAAAGTATCAAAATAGCGTTAAGGCGTTACCATAATCCCCCTTAACACATTTTATATTCCCAAAAGCATATACAAGACCGTAG
Organism: Allium cepa; assembly: GCA_030765085.1. Classification (NCBI taxonomy): domain Eukaryota; kingdom Viridiplantae; phylum Streptophyta; class Magnoliopsida; order Asparagales; family Amaryllidaceae; genus Allium; species Allium cepa. The sequence goes on from CM060932.1 coordinate 770,619,189, forward strand.
TTTCCCCAAAACCGGAAGTCACCAGAGGGCAATCCATATACTCAAGGTACAAATCAAAAACGTAGAGGTCGCGAATAGGATAATCAGTATGACAAGGTACATGAGGCAATACCAACTAGGATACTAGTAGTTGCATGATCCGGACTGATGTTGGGCATAGCCAGCAGCTACCCCAACACCGCGAAACAACACTCCCAAATCAAGGGGTGCACCCAAATCGCATCACAAATGTAATAGATATGGTATCGAAGAAGTGTGTCCGCTAGAGGTGGCGAACCTCAATGGCCCGGCGCGGCTCCTGTTTTAGTCATGTCAGGGGTCATCCAATAATCGTTCTCTTTCTTCAGTCAACGCGTTCACCAAACCATCCACTTCATTCTGGATCATCACTCCGCGTATAATAGTTATTAAAGTGGTTTTCGGTATCGACAGAGAGTATGTCCATATCCGATCCTGGTCTCTTTAATAACTACGTATTATTACACCTTTGGCTCTTTATATTTCAAATCGATTCATAATTGATATCAAAATATCATATTCGCTTCAAAAATCAAATCCATTCAAATATCATCGTATCTTTCAAAATATCAGATTTCATATTTAAATTCAAGATTTAAATATAAACATTTCACCTTATTGACCAGCTTAGGATTTTAGAAAAATGGTTTTAAGTAGTTTAAAAGTAGTTTTAAATAATTAAAATAGTTAAAAACACTTAAAATCTTTAAAATAGATAAATTAGTTTAAAATAATTTAAATTGGGTTAAGTAGATTTAAAATAGATTAAAATAGTTTAAGTATTCAAAATGGTTTATATAACAGAGTAATTTGGAAACAAATTAAAACAGCTTCAAAATCAATCCATTTCAATTATAACTTCCCAATTCAAATCAATTTCAATTTCCATTCTACCGATTCAATTTCGATTTCAATTCAAAACAATGTCAACTTTTACTTCAAATCAATTCAATTCTACATTCACCTTTAATTAATTCAATTTCAATTTATATCGATTTGGAGCTTGATTTCTCAAAATATCAATTTATAACACTTAACAAAATTTCCAACAATATTCAAGTTTAAATCCAAATTCCAAATATGATTCAATTCCAAACTCGATTTCAAAATATCATTTTCATATCACTTTTACTTAGTAATATTCAAAGCTCGAAATAATGTTCAATCTTTAAAATAAATAGATTTTCGAAATTCAATCATATCCAAATTTTAAATTTTAAAGTCACAACTTAAATTATTTACCAATTTCTTTTAACCAAAATTTATTTCAACATTCCAACTCAAATTTTCGACAAATTCGATTTCTATAAATTGATTTCTATTTATCACTTTTAAATCGAAACATTTACATAAATTTCAAATCGACGATTTCAAAAATTATTAATTTAGCCAATTCGGTGTCCGTATATAATTTTCTATCATATGGCCAAGTAATTATTTATTTCAATTAAATGTCAGGGATGAGTATATATTACTTAAATTAAATCTCACTATCATATGTATGCATAACAGGATCTATATAAGCAAATAAACATCCAAACATTCAATTATCAACCAATAGCATCCATCAAAGTACATCATCCAATAAACAATACAATTCATGGCAGTTTCATAGTTAACAATGTCAGGTAATTTAATCGCAATTCAATTTTAATTTCAATTTAACTGTCAATTTAATTTTTCAACGGTTAATGCAAATGACAAGCTATATGACAATTAAATTTTTACCAAACAACGACAAATAAAATCATAACACTTCATAATATCAAATTTAACTAGCATAAAATATTTAGTACGGTGTGAGCGTTATAAAACACTCACCTTGATTTTACGATTTTAAATCAAATCGAACGACGTTCGATTTAACTCAAAATTTTCTCTAGCTTCAAATGATTCCAATCCAGTTCCATTGCGTAGTCCTCGTCGATACGATTCCAACGCAAAAAGTTTCGTGCGTTTTCGACCTCGTATGAAAAAGTTATGCTATTTTAAAGATTGAACGATAATTAAATCTAATTTTTAATCTACAATTTCTATATATATATATATATATATATATATATATACATTTTTTTTTTTTTTTTTTTTACCCAGAATCAAATCTGACCGTCCCTCCCTCTACCATCAGATCTGGACCGCCAATTTCCCCCTTCCTTCATCACGTTCTCTTCCAGTATTCGCGCGCACAACATGAACCCATAGCCGCCTAACATCAAGCAATTTTCACGACCTCCACGACGACTTCCAGAACGATCAGGACCCATCATCTCGAAGGCCTTCGCGAGCTCCATCTTCACCGTCAATAGCCTGAAGCTCGGCCACCCCCTGTGCCTCGAATTGCGTGAAAAACGCAGCTCCTTCCAACACGATTTCCCGTTGATCCGTGGCTCCGTTTTCGATCATCTCCGTATGGATTTGAAGCTTTCATCGTGCTCTACAACTTTGTAGTTGAGAGTTTTTGCTAATTGTTGATGGATTGAGAGGAAAATGAGGAGGAAGTTTCGAAATTTTCAGGCCATTGAAATGAAAGTGGCGGCTGGTCAAAATGAGTTAGGGTTTGGAGCAAATGAAAGAGGATGGGTCCTTTTATAGAAAATTGCAAAAACACTATTCACCGAAAATTTTTCGAACTCCAAACGAAGCGTGCCGGCAGGCGTTTCTAAGGTTTACCCCACGTTTCGAACGCAATGGAACGTGTTTCGGAAGCTAATTCGATCGTATGTGTGAGTTACGGCAATAAACGATCAATTTTAAATTAAACCGATTAAACGATTTTCTATGCGTTTTGGCTTGCCCCGGACAAACGGTAAATCCGTTTGACTTAAAATTTGAAACCTTACAATAATATCACATTACGGATCCAATGAAACTAGTTTCATCGAAATCCGAGACCGTTTAAAAAATGACTATTTTAACTCGCCAAATTAATATTAAAACAATTTCAACGCGTTTCGAGCTGCCACGGTCAAACGACAACTCCGATTGCTACGGAAATTGAAATCCGATAATAACTAACTATTACGGATCCAATGGAACTAGTTTCGTCCAATTCTGAGACTGTTCAAAAATTGGCTATTTTTCAGGCGATAATTAAATATTAAAATATTCAATTTTCACAAATTTACTTTTAATTCGATTTTAAAAGTTCTACAACATCATTCTAACTTTAATATGATAAAATAAAATTTTACAAATCCCTTTTATATCATATTAAACCCGTTATTCAATAAGTTCCAAGTATTAAATTTTAACAATTTAATTGTTTAATATTTGACGGATTTCAATATTGGAATTTTAAATAAAATTTCATTATCAGTCGGTTTACTATATTACTTCGAATCAATTACCTTTGACTACATATTATTTCAATTGATTTGAGATTTCATTCAATTCATAAATAATTAACTAGATAAATTTGTTGCATTTCATTCTAGTTATTATTATTCCAAACGACTTACAAATTTTTTTCTAACACCAAATCCCGAAATCTTATTAAGTTAGCTAATTTAATTATCGAAAATTTACGGGTCGTTACAGGAAGTAAAAGAAATAGCAGTTCATGAAGCTACTATGTAAATATATCAGAGTTAAATAAAATACAGCAGAAGAAATAAAGAACAACAGAAGTCTCAAGATGATAACCGAGTACAAGCTGAATAGAACAACAGAACTGGAATAGATAAAACTAGATAAGCAAATAATCTCCAGTGATTCCAATGTCCATAAAGTGGAATCCAAATATGTGAATAACTCAGGCTGACCCGAGCGTAAATAAAAGTACAAACACTCGAGTCAGGACAATATAAACTTATATAATGTACACTAACTCAAGTGAACTGTAATAAGGTACAAGTAACTTAAAGGATTCCTGGGACCGCCCATCCTCTAAGGATCCGTTAAACTATTTACTATGTAGTAATATTACGCTATTATAATAATGTCTACAGTAAAATAAACTTACTTTAAAATAGCGTTCCAGGCTTACCCATATCACCCTTCACACATAATAGTCCCAGTAGTCCATCTAATATCTGCATATCTCCTAATCGGGAGACTATGAGAAGATACGCATTGGCTACTGGAGAAAACCAAACTCGTAGTAAAGGCTCGATATGGTAGGTGACACGGCACACAAGGCAATGCCAGGGTAGATATACCAATTACGCACACGGGCTGGTGGTAACGCAGCAGCCACATACGCCCACCTCGGAACACACTCTCATATCAAAATCGGAGGATGGCCATCAAATCAACCACAAATAAGAGTATAGTATCGAAGGAATGTGTCCGACCAGAGGAGCTACCCCTTTTGGCCCGAGATCACTCCTGTTTTAGCCAACTTAAGCCAACTCACGGGAGTCGGGTCCACGTAATATACCTCAAGAAGGTCGCCACCATCCTACTTCATTATGGAATCTCCACCCCGTACACGGTTGTCAAAGTGGTTTTCGGTATCGACAGAGAGTATGCCAGATATCCGATCCCGGTCTCTTTAACAACCAATCTTTATTATAACCCCTAGTTATAATTTAAAAGTTATAGTTTATACTTCAAAATAAAGTATCATTTCAAATTCAAATCTTTATCAAAATAAAGATTAAATTAATTCCAAACCAATTCAAAAACATCATATCTTTCCAGAACTTCCTGTCAAATCATTTCAATATATCAAAATATAATATCTTTTCAAAACTTCATTTCAAATCATCTTAATATATCAAAATATCATATCTTTATAAAACTTCATTTCCAATCATTTTAATATATCAAAATATCATATCTTTCCAAAACTACGTTTCAAATCATTTTAATATATCAAAATATCATATCTTTTCGAAACCACATTTCAAATCATTTTAATATATCAAAATATCATATCTTTTCGAAACCACATTTCAAATCATTTTAATATATCAAAATATCATATCTTTTAGAAACCACATTCAAATCATTTTAATATATCAAAATATCATATCTTTTCAAAACCACATTTCAAATCATTTTAATATATCAAAATATCATATATTTTCAAAACTTCATTTCAAATCATCTTAATATATCAAAATATCATATCTTTACAAAACTTTATTTCCAATCATTTTAATATATATTAAAATATCATATCTTTCCAAAACTTTATTTCAAATCATCTTAATATATCAAAATATCATATCTTTTCGAAACCACATTTCAAATCATTTTAATATATCAAAATACCATATGTTTTTGAAACCACATTCATTTTATTTTAATACCATTTCAACACACCTTTCAAAATAGTTTATACTTCAAAACAAATTACTTCATTTTAAATCATAAAAATGAAGTTATTATATTTAATAATTAAATTATTAATTCTCCAAAATTTTCAACTTTCAAATTTCTTTTATTCACTTAAGCTTATCAAAACAGTGAAAATTCACTTTTCGCAGCATTTAGAAAAAGGCTACGGAAAGTTACATTCAAAACAGTTCAATTTAACAAAAGACAACATTTTTAAAATGCTGTAATAGGGTGTACTTAAATTTCAAATAAACTTAGTTAAATTCAACAATTATAGCACTTACAAAAATGCTTTAATAGCCTCTAATTCAATTTAGCTTTGTAGTTCATTATCATCAACTACAACATTTACAAATGCTGTAATATCATTTACATTACAATTAATAGCATTTCAAAAATGTAGTTAATTAACTTCAAATATTCAATAAAATTTCACAACCAAATTTTTTTTAAACATTTTTAACTTATAAAATCATACATTTTCACATTTATAAACATCATTTAATTTTCCTTAAGTTCATGTTTTTATAAAGTTAAATTTCCATTCAAAAATCAAGATTTAATAAAATTTCACTTATTCAATTTCAACATTCAATTTTAAATTCATTGAATTAAATTTCAACTTAGCACTTAAGTTTAAAATTTCAAAATATAACTTAATTTCAATTTTATTCACTTAACTTAAAATTCACTTTTAAGCCAAATTCACAAATTCCCATTTTATTTATATTTCAAAATTTCAACTTAAATAATCATTCATTTCACATTTTAACTTTATTCAAAAATCATTAATATGTTATAAAATCACTTTAAATTCATTTTAAATTCAAATTATCATAAATTCATATTTAATTTCATTTCCAATTATAATTAAATCAAAATTTCCAAAATAACTTACATTTAGATTTTCTAACTTTTCCATAATTTATTTAACTTATAAATTTCCAGAAAATCAATAATACTTTACAAAAATCATTTTTAATTAAGTTTTAAATCAAAATATTATAATATTTACATTTCAAACATATTTTTAAAAATTTTAGAAAAATATATTTTAACTACGGGTCTGTATATAATTTCCTAGCCTAGGTAAAGTGATACGGGTAATATATCATTTCAACCCGTAATTTACAAAGAAAATTCGGGTTTTATCATTTCAAACCCGTAGTCCCAAGTAAATGAAATAAATGGAAAATCGCTCAGGCCTATCATTTCAGCCCATAACGATTTTCCCTTATTCTAAAGTCTATTCGGGTATGTATCATTTCAACCCATAGTGATTCTAATCTAAAGGGAACTTGCAGTGTGATAAACTGATATAAACAACAGAACAACATAATATAACTGTAACATATGATATAACATGTGTTTAAGCATGGGTGAACAACATATGATCATAATATAGCAGATATAATATGGTGATGCATTTTACAGATTCAAAAGGGGTCAATTCACTAGTTATATATGTACATATTGTCTGGTGAGAATAACTCACTGGTTTGAGCTGGAGACACAACGACAAATGCACGAAAGGGACCACACAAGCATGATAATACGACACAGAGATGAGCGGAAGAGCCAAAGTATCAAATCCCTTGAATATAAGTCACACAAAACAATAGTAATAACATAAGTTTTCAAATGCAAAATACGATATAATAAGATAGAATCAACTGCACGAATCAAAGTAGGATTGCTTTGCACTTGCTTCCAACAACCTTCAGGTTTAGCCATAAGTTTTACTACACGTCTAAGGCAAGATTTGGATCAGGTTTTGGTTGGGTATGTTCGGCCTACACTTGGTTGTTGATGGTGCAAAGGTGGGTAGTGGTGAAAACAACACAACAAGGCAATATCACATGATTCAAGGTCAAAATAAGGCTCGGTCAAGGCACTAGGGTCACGACCTGTACTATGGGGTCCAAGGGGATGGTGTGGCCACATGTCCAGGTGGTGCTGGAGGTGGTGAAGGTGATGTTAGTGGTGGCCATGGGTGGTGGCAGGTAGTGGATAAATGGTAGAGGTCGGCTATGCAAACAAAAGTGAAGTTTTGTGGAAACTTTAGTGGTGGATCATCACTAGTGGGCACGGCTTGGGTTTTGACCAGAGAGGAGGTGATGATAGTGGTGTTCTCAGGTGGTGGTGGAGGCAGCAGGGGCTGGAGAGGAGGTGGTCGATCCTATGAGAGAAGAGATTAAGTGCAAATCAATGTCTAACAATAAGAAGAATAAAATTAAATAAAGAAAAGAAAAAGAAATTTTACCAAAATTTATCAAGGCTATGGCTGAATTTTTTTTTCAATTTGAGAAAAAGAAATTTACGTGAATGCTGAGTGAAGGTGATCGGCCGAAAGATGTGGAAATAATGGCTAATTGATGAAAAAAGTAAGTTACAAATATGAAAGGTTGGAAAATAAAGAGCCATTGAAAACCAAAAGTCAAAACCGTTTTAAATTACCTTTAATTTACTTATATAAGTTTATATTACTGAAAATAATAATAATTTCAGTCACAAATTCGAAAATATAACCAGATATAAAATATATATAAATATTTATTAATTATATAAGGTTAAAGTAAGAAAATAGTACAAAACTGCTAACTGGTCTAGAAAAATGGAAAATAAACAGAATGAACTTTGAAAAATTTATATGGACTTGTAAAAATATTTATAACAAAGATAGTAAAATAAAATAAAAATGCATTCACAAAATAAATATTTAAATTTTAATTAAATATAATTTAAATGAAGAAAATAGCAAAGAAAATAGAAACTAGGCTTTAAAATTTGGAAATAAATTCAATAAGCTTTGGAAAAATTTAAACTAAAAATATTTAAAAGTCAAAATATACATAATATAACATAAGTACAAAAATTAGAATAAGATATATCAAGTAAAAATATCATTTATATAAATTAAAACAAAGAATATTATTAAATAACCCTATATACATACAATATTGTAAAGGGTATAACTTTCACAATTTAAATCTAATTTCAACGAAACGAAAAGCAGTATTTATGATATTAAATCTATTTTCGTAATAAAATATAAAAATCAAGAATTCAAATATTTAAATTTAAAATTTAAAAGTCAAAGTTTGACCAGTTTGACCACCAATCCATTTTTCGGGAAAATATTCAATTTATACCGGTTTGTATTTATAATTCATATAATAATCAAAATTTATATTTAAAAGTGAAAAGTTTGAAATAAAATAAGTTTAAAATAATTGCAAAATAAAATGAATTCAAATTTAATTTATATGCAAAAAATCTAGGGTTGTTACAAGTATAGGAATGACGCCTTTCGAAGCTTTGTATGTAAGGCCATGCAAATCATCGGCTTTTTGGTTAGCGATCGAAAGCAGATTGGTCGTTGGTCCAAATATGGTAAGAGAAGGCACAAAGTTGATTGAGTTAATCCAGGCTAGGATGAAGGAAAGTCGGTCTAAGTAGAAAAGTCACATAGATAAAAGGCATAAAGATTTAGAATTCTCAGTTGGAGGTCATGTTTTCATTAAGGTATCACTGATGAAGAGTGTGGTATGATTTGAAAAGTCAGGGAAACTGGCACTGAGATATGTTGGACCATTTCCTATTATAGAGAGGATCGAAAAGCTCGCATACTGAGTAGTTTGGCAGGTGTCTATAATGTGTTTCGTATTTCTCATCTTAGGAAGTATGTGCATGATCCAAAGACTATTATTGCTTCGACTACGTTGGAAGATTTGGTAGTAGATCCGGACCTGACATTTGTGAACAGCCAGTTTGAGCTGTAGCGAGAGAAGAGATTAAGGAACAAGGCAATCAAGATAGTGAAAGTACAATGGAGTGACAACGAGAGTGACTGTACTTGGGAGATAGAGGAAAGGATTAGGGCATTTGTCTTGAGCTGTTATAATGGTATGTTCTTTATTTGTTGTATATGGACTTTATAGCTGGTAGGATATACATGCATTGTTTGCATGTTTGATATGCTTGTTATGTAGTCCTTAATGAATTTCAAGGACGAAACTCTTTAAGGAGAGAACCTGTAATACCACTAATTTTAGTTTAACATTACTCATGATATTTAATTAGATAGATTAAACAGGATAACGTAAATATTTAAGGAGAATGATATTTGAAAATTTATAAGGTCGAGCCAATAGTAATGAGCTAAGAAATACCGTTTAAACTTAAATATAGAAAAGAATATATGAGAGGGGAAATTTAGGTATGGAACTATCTTTTATCCCTTAAACTCTCTACCCCTCATATCAATCTCATTTTTCACAAAACATAAACAATCAAAAGGAAGTAAAGAGGCCGACTATTAATCAATCTAGGAAGCATGAAATCAAGGGGTTCAAAGAGATGAAGCTTAGGGAAAACTAAAGCAATACCAAATCTCAAACACCATTCAAATCAAAGGTGAATAATAAGAGAAAGCATCTGTGTTTTTGTTATTTATTCAGCTATGGGTAATATCCGAGTTATCTTGATAGTTTTGCCAAGATATGGTGTTTTAATCATTGTTTTGATAGAATAATGATTTATGGGATTTTATGAAATTATTTAAGTGGGTTTTAAGGGTAAAACCTAAGTTTTTAATCTCCAATAGCTTTAATTTTCTAGTATGTTGAGTAAAACATTATTTTGGAGACATATTTTTAATTTTATAAACTTTCAAATCAAGATAAATATTTTATGAATTTTCTAAGGTGTAAATTGGGTTAATTTCAGGTTTTAGTTATTAAAAATAATTTAATATAGTTTTTGGCTTTGAAATTTTTATAAGGCGAAGAATATGGTATTTTCGAATTTATGGAATTTTTGGGGATTCTTCCAAGACTGATTTCGAATTACTATGAATTAATTATGTTGGAGAAGCATTTGAATTGATAGTTAATTAAGGGTATTAATTAATTACTTTGACCAATGTTTTGGGACTTTGAAATCTGACCGCGGTAGATTTTTGAAAAAGATTTGGTAAATAAATTTTATTATCTAATATGAATTTGATAAATAGAAAGTTTCGGTTGAAAGTATTTACTTTAGTAGAAATCAATCAGTTCTCATGATAATTACGATAATGTCTTGTCATTACGTCGCCATGCCAATAGAAGCGCCATACCTAGGAATGTCGACGTTGATATGCAACGAAGCTTAGTATAACCACTTCGTTAGCTATGGAATGATTCTAACCGTGTCAAAGCTGATCTTGTCGGAAACTTATCATTGGCGGCATATCCTTATCGTGATTCATTGTAATACCCCAAAATTGTGTGAAAAATTATTTTGATGAGATAATTCAGTTCTGAAATATTTATTAAATTATGATGGGATTTCTTGATTGAATGATGTGCAAGAGTATATGTGTGCACATGCACACTGGAAATGGCACAAGAAAGAATCCAAATTCCTTGAAAAAAAGAAAGAAAGCATTTCAAATATGATTCTGAAATGTGAATTAGTAACCAAATTAAATATATTTTCATTACATATTGAAATTAAATATTTCCTGTAAAATTGAATATGTATACATATTGAAATTAAATACGTATATGTATGTATATTGAAATTAGATATGAACATATATTTTTTGTGAAGCAGAGAGAATTAAATAAATACATAAATCTGTACACAAGTATATATTTTCTTTGAGTAGAAAGATGTTGGAACTAAGCAAGAAAAAGTAACATCAAAATGACATGAGATACAATATAAGTAATTATGTATGTGTAGGAAAAAATGGCAAAGAGGATTTTTAGAAATGAATAAAAATATAAAATATGACCAAGTCACATTTTTATCATGACTTGAGTATGTGTGAGATAATCAAAAATAGACATTTTTCTGAAAAAGTAAAAAGAGGGAAGCACTGCCTATAATTAACTAATGCAGCCAGGGGTATTAAGGATGAAAAATGTGAAAATACAAAATGCAAAATGCATGATGTTAGCCGGGACAAAAATGGAATTTTGTCTTGATAAAACCCTAGTGAAAATATGCATATAAATAAGTAGTTATAGCCAGAGAAATCATTTTACCCGAGATACAGAAGAATAAGAAAGGATGAAAATATTTTAAAGGAAGGAAAGAACATTCAGGGATTTTGGGGATCAATTAGAAGAAAATATTTAGATGAGTAATCTCACTAGGTTCATGGCAGTAAGTCCTGACATGAGGCAGCCAATCTTTTATATTTTTATTTGCATATTTCTAATTTTGTTGAAAACAGTTTTACTAAATATCTTATGGGAGTTTTTGAATAGTTTTTGATCTGATATGATGTTTGTTACGCGTATGCATGCTACTGTTTCATTATATTTTGAAGAGTTAAGGCATTAAACCTTGAAATCATGGAAGAATACTTACAACTAACATGGAATTATGGCATGAAAATGTCAACAGAGAAAATGAAGTAAGCTGCATTATATATAGTATAGGTGCAGAGGCTTAAGAAAAAGGTATTACGGATGCAATAGAGATTTCTATGTGCTGAGTCCCTAATCAAATAGCAAAAACTCACAAGTCAAAAATTGTGATTCAGCTAGATCTTGAATCTGGCTCAATCATAGTTACTTGCATATCATAATAACTTAACATGCCATGTCTCTATTCTCAGTTGTAAATAACCTTGTATTTTATTTAAAGACAAGATGCCTGGTAATAATATTCTTGAAAGTAATTATCTGTTTGCCTTTGAAAAATGTGCTTGCAAGATGTATGGGGTGTTTTTTTTAGAAACACAGTGACATGTTCACTTAGCTATCTGAAGATAGGATTAAATAAATACCCTTAGTAAATGAACTAGAAATGTTGAGCCAAGAAGGCTGCTAGAATGATTGTCATATTTGAAGTATGCAAGTTGGCACATGGTTTGTTTAAGCCCTGAGATCTTTGTGCAATGATGTGAATTAGTTCATTGCAATGTGTCCCAGTGATTCCTTGATAGTAGATGAGGCCAGAATATAAATAGATATATGTAGGCAACCCATAAATCATGAGATAGGTATATGAGTATTTCCTAGATTTATTGGAGTGGAACCATGGTTGTTCCAGTGCATCTATGTGCTACTGATTAATGTGAATGTTTTCATAATTATGTATGTGTTAATGGTTGATTTATGAAGCTATTATACTTGCATAACAATTCCTCTAAAACATAGTAATATAGTAATTTGAGAAATTGCTTAAGCAACTGGTTAGCACTCATGTATTATTCATTTGCTTAATGTCATGAATATATTAATGTTGCTCATACCAGATCATAGATCTGACCCTTTTTTGCTCATTGCATATGGGGGTGTCTCATTTTAAAATGAGGCAGCCACCAATGCTCTTTCAGGAAATGCAGGACTTAAGTAGGAAAGGAAAGTTATAGCTAATGAGAAAGGATGAATGAGCATGCTTGCTAGTTTTTTTAATATAAGAGCATAGAATGATTTATCTGCATGTATTCATCACAATTTATGTTTTCAAACTTTCTGTTATGTAATGAACTTGCTATATTTGATTGAACTAGTTGTTTTTTGTTGAATTTTGTTATGTATTAAGGTTTGAGAATTGAAAGATTATCTGAATTGTGAACAAGAGAATAAGTTTAAAGTATTGCTATGAAAATCTGGGAAAGGAATATATTTATATTTGAGCAATTTTCGTACAAAACTCATATTATGTAATAGTCTGGCTTGAATCATTTAAAAGCAGTTTTGGAATAAAACCTGGTTTTTTTAACTTGGAGTATTCTTTAGGAATTTAGTTACTCTTCTTTGAAATATTTTGTGAAAGGATTCAAGTCCAGTAGAGAGATGTTTTGTGAAGTATACACACACCCGAAAAAAAAGGGGGCTTCAAATATTTTACAAATGAAAAGCATTTTAAACTGACATGGTAGGAGCTCTGGATGACACAGTCACAAAGGTTAACCAGCTTCAAAGGAATGGAGTTTTGGTTGATTATATTGATCTGTAATTTGATAGTGAAATGCATTTCAGAAATCCTTTGTCTATTTAGCAAATGTTCCACTAAAACTCTCTTTCAAATACTATTGACAAATATGCATTTTGACTGGTTAGTATTATCAATCCAGGAAGCATTTTGCTTTCAAGACCTGGTTCACCCTAAAACACAGTGATTGCACACTTTTAAAACATTTTCAAGTCAAGTACTTTAGTCATAGAAAACTCAGAAACAAGTAATCAAATGATCAATACATGGTGTGCCATATAGGTTAAGTCAAGGATAGGAGAGACTCAAAGAAAACCATGAATTGAAAATGATAAATAAAAATATCATTTTCTGTCCTTAATCAAGTATCAAGCATTTTAACTAAACTATGAAAAGGCCATATATTCTGAGATTGTCTTGTCTAAATAAATCACTAGTAAATCATAATTAATATGATCAAAGTTACTATGAATAAATATGAGTAGGATTTACACATATATTACAAATATCAAAAATATGGAAATTAACTATGGGCAGATTGATTCAAACTCAAGCCAAACAGAATAAGCTCTTATTTATACTAGCTCTGATTTAAACAAGTGACACATGCATCCTCATATGTATGTGCATATCTTATGGAAACACTGGTACATTTATATTGGTAAAATTTGGATCCTGGATAATATGTAAAAAAAAATCCTTTGAAAATTAAGGTAAAATTGTGAGGGTCATTCCGTTTGGTATCAGAGCAAATGGTTGCATTGATTGTTGAATACTAAAGAAATATATTATGTCTGTTCGTTCTGGCTAAAATAATTTAAATAGGAAAATAGTAATTATAGAAAATATTCATAATATACTAATCCCATCTGCCCATAACCTAGTTATCAGACCATGGTAGGAAGGGGATCTCATCACAATGCAGGAACAAGTGTACCATAGATGCTTGATATGCAGGCGTTTGTGAGGGTTTTAAGGGATGGAATTGGGCGTAGGCCTGAGAATCCACATGAGGAACTTTCAAAACTATTAAAGGCTTATAAAAACTTGGGGGGCAAGAGTTTTGAAGGGATTGAGAATGTGATGGAAATTCAAGCATGGTTAAGAACACTGGATAGGATTTTCAATGACATGTAGCTTGATGATCAAAGGAAGAGGCAAATGGCTTCAAGACAGCTGAAAGGAGTAGCTTTAAGCTGGTGGGAGGTGATTGTGGCTGGGAGAATTGAAAATGAAATCACTTGGAATCAATTCAAGGACATGTTGGAGGCAAGGTTTGTACAAACATCAGCTAAAACCACATTACTTGAAGAGTTTATTAGACTCAGGCAAGGAACTTTGAATGTCACGGAGTATACTCAAAAATTTGAGGGATTATCCAAATATGGAGCAATGCTAGTGGCTGATGAAGCATCCAAAAAGGATAGGTATATTAAAGGTTTGAACCCAGGACTTAGCAGGGCCATGTTACATTATGTTGATAGGACTTTTGATCAAGTATTAGATTTGGCTTTGAAATTTGAGCAGCATGACAAGGAAAGAGAGAAGTATAGAAATTTTAAGAACAACAATAACAAGAAGAATAAGGGAAGATACCACCCTTATGACAAGAAGAAGGAGGAAACAGATAACAAAAAGGCCAGTGACATTAAGGCCAATGAGCTAAGAAGAAATTGGTTTGCCAACATTGTGGAAAGGAAGGATACATCAAACTAAGGTGCCCAGAAATAAAAGGAGGAGCCTTCAAGTGCTACCTATATGGGAAAGAGGGGAATATGAAGAGAAATTGTCCTGAGTACAAACAGCAAGGAAAATTGGCAAATCTGGAAGGCAAAAGCAAATCCATAGTGGAGACTAGTGCTGAAAATCATGGTCAAGTGGAAGGTACATTATTTATTTGCACCATACCCATAGTAGTAGTATATGATACTGGGGCAACTCACTCTCTAATTTCTTATGAAATAGTTAAGATGCTAAAATTGAATTGCATATTAGTTGAAACCCCATTGTTTGTACAAAGTCCACTAGGGAGTTCTAGTGTTTTAAACATGATTTGTGTGGATGTGGAATTAAACATAGGAGGAAGTATTTTTATTTCCAATTTATATGTTCTAAACTACCCAAATATAGGTGTTATATTGGGGGTAGACTGGTTAAGGCAATTTAAAGCCATAATTAATTTAGACTCATCCACCATACCATTGCAAAATCTTAGAGGCCAGAGAATCACAATTTTATGTGAAGTAGCTAAAGAAAGAAAATTAAATCATTTAATTGATTTGGTAAAAGATCTCAGTGAACCTTTCATTGAAGAAATTCCCATAGTCAATGAATATTTGGATGTGTTTGGGGAGGTTAAGGGTGTTCCACACCATAGACCATTGGAGTTTCAAATCAACCTCATTCCAGGAGCAAGCCCAATAATTAAGAAACCCACCAGAATGGGGCCAAGTGAACTGAAAGAATTGAAAAACCAACTAGAGGAATTAGAAAGTAAAGGGTTTATAAGGCCAAGCAACTCATGCTGGGGTGCTCCAGTAGTGTTTGTAAGGAGGCATGATGGTACTTTGAGGATGTACATAGATTACAGGGAGTTAAATAAGGTTACCATCAAGAATAAATACCCATTGCCTAGGATTGATGATCTTTTTGATCAACTCAGTGGAGCTAAAATATTCTCTAGATTAGACTTAGCATCTGGGTTCTATCAGATGAAAGTTGAGGACTCAAGTGTTAAGTACACTGCATTCAACACTAGATATGGTTTATATGAGTTTATGGTTATGCCATTTGGGTTGACAAATGCCCCCCCCATATTTTGTAGATTTAATGAATAGAATATTTAGAGATTATCTGGATAAATTTGTGCTAATTTTTATTGATGATATTTTGACTTATTCCAAAACCGTAGAAGAGCATGAAAATCATTTGCATCTGGTTTTGTCTAGATTGAGGGAAAAATATTTAAAGGTAGAATTCTCAAAATGTGCATTTTGGAAGGAGGAAGTACATTTTCTTTGTCATGTTATTTCTGACAAAGGAATTTCTGTGAACCCTAACAAAGTTGTAGCTATCCAAGAATGGAAGAGGCCTAGCACAGTGAGTGAAGCTAGATCATTCATGGGGATGGCAGAATATTATAGGAGATTCATAAAGGATTTTTCCAAAATATCATCACCACTCACTAATCTAACCAGAAAGAATCAAACATTTGTATGGACTGAAAAATGTGAACAAGCTTTTATCAAGATAAAATAAGCTTTAGTTAATGCACCAGTATTAAGAGTACCTGAAGGAAATGAGGATTTAATTGTGTACACTGATGCAAGTAGTTCTGGGCTAGGAGCTGTGTTGATGCAACAAGATCAAGTAATAGCCTATGCATCCAGACAATTAAAACCACATGAAACCAGATATGCAACCCATGATCTTGAACTAGCAGCAGTGGTGTATGCATTGAAGCTTTGGAGACATTACTTATTAGGTGCCAAATTTAATTTGTACACAGATCATAAGGCACTGAAATATCTTTTCTCACAAAAAGATTTGAATATGAGGCAATATAGGTGGGTGGAGTTTCTAGCTGCCTATGACTTTGATATACTTTGTACACCAGGTAAAGCAAACAAAGTTGCAGATGCCTTGAGTAGACAACATGCTAAAGTAGCTATGTTAATGATGGAAGAATTTAAGGATTTATCTATACTTGCTGATTTAGAAATTGAAGCAAGCAGTGAGATACATATGGTGACAAATGAAGAAGATGAGAATAAAGGGAGACTGAGTTTAATAACCTTACAATCAGATTTAATTTTGAAGATAGGAAAAATGCAAGAACAAGACCCAGACTTATTGGAGAAGAAAATGCTTATATCAAAAGGGGAGGAAGTGATAAATTACCATATTGATAAAAATGGTTACGTAATAAACAGAAATAGAATATGTGTTCCAGAAAACATGAAGCTGAAGGAGGAAGTATTAAATGAATGCCATAGGAGTAAGTACTCCATACACCCAGGTAGTACAAAGATGTATCAAAATTTAGAAAGAAATTATTGGTGGAAGGGAATGAAGTCAGATGTAGCTAAGCATGTTGCAAAGTGCATGACCTGCCAACAAGTCAAAGCAGAGACACAAAGGCCATCAGGATTGTTACAACCCCTTAGCATACCATAGTGGAAAAGGGAGGATATATCTATGGATTTCATAGATGGCCTGCCTAGATCCAAAAGAGGCAACACAAGAATATGGGTAATAATAGATAGGTTAACTAAAGTGGCACACTTTATCCCAGTGAACTCAGAAAAGAATGCACCAAAATTGGCTCAAGTGTTCATGAAAGAAGTGGAAAGATTGCATGGCATTCACAAAACTATTGTGAGTGATAGGGATACCATCTTCACATCAAGATTTTGGAAAAGTTTTCAAGAGGCCATGGGAACTGAATTATGCTTAAGCACTGCATACCATCCACAATTAGATGGACAAACTGAGGTGGTGAACAAAATTTCAGAAGACTTATTGAGGGCATGTGCACTGGATTTTGGAGGCAATTGGGACGACCATCTCCATTTAGCTGAGTTTACATATAATAATAGTTATCAAAGCACTATAGGGATGGCACCATTTGAAGCCTTATATGGAAAGCCATGCTTATCACCTATATGTTGGGTAGAGACAGGAGAGAGAACTGTCTTAGGACGTGAGTATATAAAAGAAACTACAGAGAAAATTGAGCTAGTAAGGAAGAGAATGGCAGCAGCTCAAGACAGGCAGAAGAAGTTTGCAGACATGAAAAGGAAACAGGTGGAATATGAAGTGGGTGACTTTGTTTTTATCAAGGTTTCACCTATGAAAAAGGTCTTGATATTTGGCAAGCAAGGAAAGCTCACACCGAAGTATGTTGGACCCTATAAAATTCTGGAAAGAGTAGGCTCATTAGCATACACATTGGAACTGCCAGAAGAAACGAAAGCAATGCACAATGTATTCCATGTGTCACAACTTAGAAGATGGGTACATGATAAGGAAGAAATTCTGGAAAAGCCTACCCAAGTACAGATCAACTCTAATTTGGTCTATGAGAAAGAACCAGTAGGGATTTTAGCTAAAGAATAAAAGAAATTGAGAAGCAAAACTATGAAACTGGTGAAGATCCAGTGGAGTCTTGATCCTAATGATTGTACATGGGAGTTAGAGGACAAGATTAGGAAGGATTATCCTAAGCTTTTTGCAAATTAGAGGTAATTTTAATTTTTTTGAAATTAGTAAGTTTAATTGCTATGGTTGAATTTATTTGCTTATGCATGTGTTTGACAAATTTTTTTTGAACCAGTAAATACTTGTTATAAGAATTAAAAATTATGAGGACACAATTCCTAAAAGGAGGGGTGAATGTAATACCCCAAAATTGTGTGAAAAATTATTTTGATGAGATAATTCAGTTTTGAAATATTTGTTAAATTATGATGGGATATCTGGATTAAATGATGTGCAAGACTATATGTGTGCACATGCACACTGGAAATGGCACAAGAAAGAATCCAAATTCCTTGAAAAAAGAAGAAAGAAAGCATTTCAAATATGATTTTGAAATGTGAATTAATAACCAAATTAAATATATTTTTTATACATATTGAAATTAAATATTTCCTGTAAAATTGAATATGTATACATATTGATATTAAATATGTACATGTATCTATATTGAAATTAGATATGAACATATTTTTTTTGTGAAGCAGGGAGAATTAAATAAATACATAAATCTGTACACAAGTATATATTTTCTTTGAGTAGAAATATGTTGGAACTAAGAAAGAAAAAGTAACATCAAAATGACATGAGATACAATATAAGTAATTATGTATGTGTAGGTAAAAATAGCAAAGAGGATTTTCAGAAATGAATAAAAATATAAAATATGACTAAGTCACATTTTTATCACGACTTGAGTAAGTGTAAGGTAATCAAAAATAGCCATTTTTTCTGAAAAAGTGAAAAGAGGGAAGTACTGCCTATAATTAACTAATGCAACCGAGGGTATTAAGGATGAAAAATATGAAAATACAAAATGCATGATGTTAGCCAGGACAAAAATGGAATTTTTCTTGATAAAACCCTAGTGAAAATATGCATATAAATAAGTAGTTATAGCCAGAGAAATCATTTTACCCGAGATACATAAGAATAAGAAAGGAAGAAAATATTTTAAAGGAAGGGAAGAACATTCAGGGATTTTCTGGATCAATTAGAAGAAAATATGTAGGTGAGTAATCTCACAATGTTCATGGCAGTAAGTCCTGACATGAGGCAGCCAATCTTTTATATTTTTATTTGCATATTTGTAGTTTTGTTGAAAACAGTTTTACTAAATATCTTATGGGAGTTTTTGAATAGTTTTTGATCTGATATCATGATTGTTACGGGTATGCATGCTACTGTTTCATTATATTTTGAAGAGTTAAGGCATTAAACCTTCAAATCATGGAAGAATACTTACAACTAACATGGAATTATGGCATGAAAATTTCAACAGAGAAAATTAAGTAAGTTGCATTATACATAGTATAAGTGCCGAGGCTTAAGAAAAAGGTATTGGGGATGCAATAGAGATTTCTATGTGCTGAGTCCCTAATCAAATAGCAAAAACTCACAAGTCAAAAATTGTGATTCAACTAGATCTTGAATCTGGCTCAATTATAGTTACTTGCAAATCATAATAACTTAACATGCCATGTCTCTATTCTCAGTTGTAAATAACCTTGTATTTGATTTAAAGACAAGATGCCTGTTAATAATATTCTTGAAAGTAATTATCTGTTTGCCTTTGAAAAATGTGCTTGCAAGATGTATGGGGTGTTTTTTTTTTAGAAACACAGTGACATGTTCACTTAGCTATCTGAAGATAGGATTAAATAAATACCCTTAGTAAATGAACTAGAAATGGTGAACCAAGAAGGCTACTGGAATCCTTGTCATATTTGAAGTATGCAAGTTGGCACATGGTTTGTTTAAGCCCTGAGATCTTTGTGCAATGATGTGAATTAGTTCATTGCAATGTGTCCCAGTGATTCCTTGATAGCAGATGAGGCCAAAATATAAACAGATATATATATATAAAGGCAACCCATAAATCATGAGATATATATATGAGTATTTCCTAGATTTATTGGAGTGGAACCATGGTTGTTCCAGTGCATCTATGTGCTACTGATTAATGTGAATGTTTGCATAATTATGTATGTGTTAATGGTTGATTTATGAAGCTATTATACTTGCGTAACAATTCCTCTGAAACATAGTAATATGGTAATTTAAGAAATTGCTTAAGCAATGGGTCAACACTCATGTATTATTCATTTGCTTAATGTCATGAATATATTAATGTTTCTCATACCAGATCATAGATCTGACCCTTGTTTGCTCATGGCATATGGGGGTGTCTCATTTTAAAATGAGGCAGCCACCAATGCTCTTTCAGGAAATGCAGGACTTAAGTAGGAAAGGAAAGTTATGGCTAATGAGAAAGGATGAATGAGAATGCTTGCTAGTTTTTTTATATAAGGGCATAGAATGATTTATCTGCATGTATTCATCACAATTTATGTTTTCAAACTTTCTGTTATGTAATGATCTTACTATGTTTGATTGAACTAGTTGTTTTCTGTTGAATTTTGTTATGTATTAAGGTTTGAGAATTGAAAGATTAGCTGAATTGTGAACAAGAGAATAAGCTTTAAGTATTAGCTATGAAAATCTGGGGAAAGAAATATATTTATATTTGAGCAATTTTCATACAAAACTCATATTATGTAATCGTCAGGCTTGAATCATTTAAAAGCAGTTTTGGAATTAAACCTGGTTTTTTTAACTTGGAGTATTCTTTAGGTATTTAGTTACTCTTCTTTGAATATTTTGTGAAAGGATTCAAGTCCAGTAGAGAGCTGTTTTGTGAAGTATACACACACCCTAAAAAAAAGGGAGGGCTTCAAATATTTTACAAATGAAAAGCATTTTAAACTGACATGGTAGGAGCTCTGGATGACATAGTCACAAAGGTTAACCACCTTCAAAGAAATGGAGTTTTGGTTGATCATGTTGATCTGTAATTAGATAGTGAAATGCATTTCATAAATCCTTTATCTATTTAGCAAATGTTCCACTAAAACTTTCTTTCAAATACTATTGAAAAATATGAATTTTGACTGGTTTGTATTAGCAATCCAGGAAGCATTTTGCATTCAAGACTCGGTTCACCCTAAAACATAGTGATTGCACACTTTTAAAACATTTTCAAGTCAAGTACTTTAGTCATAGAAAACTCAGAAATAAGTAATCAAATGATCAATACATGGTGTGCCATATAGATTAAGTCAAGGACAGGAGAGACTCAAAGAAAACCATGAATTGAAAATGATAAATAAAAATATCATTTTTTTTCCTTAATCAGGTATCAAGCATTTTAACTAAACTATGAAAAGGCCATATATTATGAAACTGTCTTGTCTAAATAAATCACTAGTAAATCAGAATTAATATGATCAAAGTTACTATGAATGTGACGACCCATCTTTCATTCCACAGAAAGACGTATCATCAATAAGAAAAGGAAGAGATTGAAATAGAAAGATAGAAAGAAAGAAACAAAAATCATCAGAATCTCGGAATCGAACAAAATATAATATTACATATATCCCTTACATAATTTACATATCAGAGTTCACAAAATAATACTACTCCATTACATCAGACATTCATAAGAGTTTTCCCAACCCATACAACTCAAAACAAAACACCAAAATGCCACTACAGCGAATATAGATAGATAGAACGTCTGGACTCCAGCTCCAGCTTCCAAAACATATGCTAATACAAACCTAATCACTTGGCTACTCATAAAAATTTGAGTACCCAAGAGTTTATGAAAAACAAAATAAACTCCGGGTCGGACATGGGTCTGGTGTGAGTAAATCAGTTAAAGTTGCTTAACTTAAAAAATCATTTGAAACAAAAGGTATCACATAAGACTTCCCACAAATAAACACGGGTAAGTTTTTACCTTACACTAACCAAAACCTTTGATAGGAAATTCAGTGATATTACAATAGGGTCTTGGGTTTTCAAGTAAATATAAAATAGCCGAAATTGTTACATTCATTAAATTCCAGCTATTAGCCACAAAAGTGGGTAATACAATCAAAACCGTATAGTCTCGTAGGGAAAAATAGTTTCCATCAATGGCAGGGCTACTAGGGTACCGCCCGTCACAGTACGGGGCCTAGATCACCGTACCGAGGATCACTCCCGATCCCCTGCAACACAAGGCCGGACCCATCCCTTACTAGATAGTTTCGAACAAGACAACCCCGCAGTTGTGGCCAACAACTTCCCACACAGCCGAATATATAAGGGACTTCTAGACAGGGGTAAATCTCACTCTCAAGTGGGGGCTACCCACGAAGCCTTGCTGCACCTCCCCTGTTTTAGCCATTCCCGGTTGATGAGGCTTGAGGCTACGATTACCTTTATAAAGAACACATCTCTTAGAATGCTCATCGTCCACCTGACGATGATCTGAAAGCATTCAATCCATACAAGTTCGTTCCGGGTTCGAACGAAACCGAAGGCATTATCTCGTTACACTCAATTTGGAATCACCCTCAGAGTTAACGACGATAACCCTTGCACTCTGATTCACCATCTCGAATCTATAAGTACTATTCCGTCAAACTCATTACGGAATCACCCACAGAGTTATACTGATGTGTAGCCCTTACACCTCGAGTCTTCACTCTTCACATAAGATTCACGACCTAACGTTATTTGGAATCGATGTGGTTTTCGGATATCCAAATATGGAAACCCGATCTCGGTCTCATCGAAATCCAAACGTGTCTTAAAGGCCAAGTTGTTTAAAGGATTTAAACAATTCAATTCAGATTTAAACATAGCATCACATAGCATTATCAACAGATAATAACCAATATTCATCACAAATATACAATATCCCATCACATATTATATCAACTATCATTCAACAGATATCAACCATATTCAGATATCAATTACAAACTATCATCCACAAGCAAGCACTACTTAATTCATATCATAATTAATTTAAATTAAATTAATTACTTAAGAATTTATCACTTAATCTTGCTTAACCAAACATTAATTAATTAATCACAATCATTTAATTAATTAATCACCTCTTAATTATCTCATTATTAATTAATTACTACTTAATTAATTAATAGTCTTTATTTTATTATCAATTAATTACTATAATTATTTATTAATTAAACTTTGATTAAAAACTAATCATTCCTTAATTGGTTATTAATTAACCCTTAATTTATAATTAATTAACCTTAATTAATTCTTAATTATCTTAATTAATTCTTAATCACCTTAATTAATTTATTTTAATTACATAATAAATTAATCATTAATTAATTAATTAATCATTAATCACTTATGAATTAACCTGAAATTAATTAATAAAATTAATTAATAACCTATTAATAGTTATTTAATTTAATCCTTAATTACCCATCAAATAATTTATAATTAATTAATTACATCTTAATAAATTAATTAACCAAATTAAATTAATTAATTCCAACTTTAAATTTTAATTAATTAAAATAAACTTTAATTTCAAATCTAATTAACTTCAAAACAAAACAATTTTCGTTTATTTTTAAAACTCTTACATATTTAAAATTTTCAATTCATTAAAACAAATTACTTTTTAAAGAGTTAGATTTAAAGATGAAAAATTATTTCAAAACTTCAACAAATCAAATGTGGTTTTCTTTTGAAATAAAATATTGACATTTTATAAAGTAGTGAAATATAAAGTTTTAAATTTAACTTAAAACAAAATTTACATTTAAAACAAGTTTAAACCTTGTCTTCATTTATTTGCTTAACTCGACCAAAATCAAACTAACACGACTTCTACTCCATCTCTTCCCTTCCTTCTACAACACTCCCCTGAACCCAACATCACTCACGAGCAAAGCACACACACACCCGAGCACAACACGCGATAATCACGACCCAAACTCGAGCGTTCCTTCGAGTCAACCCACTCGCGCACGAAAGCTTACTGACACACACATTGTCCCGTGCACATGCACGAGACCACGGCGCCTCCATCGCCACCGCCGACCTCACGCGCAAACCCTACTACGATCCTCGACCCAGAATCCAAACCTAGAATCCTTCAATTCGTGCTCAATCGAAAGTTGGGTGTTCGAACCAAAAATCGAACTGCAGATGCCTGGAAAACCCCATCACCCACGGCAATGCCGACCACCATTCGCCTCCCCTCCTTGACCATGCACTCGCGACATCCAAACACAACTCCACACCAAACCACGTGAAACTCGATCATCCCTATGCTTTACGCGATCAAATTCTTCAAGATCGAAAAAACACAGTACCCAAACCCTACAAATCAAATTCCCCAATCCTGTGTTGCACAAAAAATTCAATTGGTATTTTTCTAGTGATAAATATCATCTAACATAGCTTCAGTTCAAATTTCAAAGGTTGAAATCAAACCAATCACGAGAATTTGAAGAAAGTCCCAAATTCAGTAAATTTCAAAATTCGAATTCATTTGTATGTTAAAAATTCTAATTTCAATTTTAAAATTCATAACATGCATTATAGATTCAGGATATGTATTTGATTCATTCAAAATTCAACAAAATTTACATGCTATAATTTTTGATTTACGACATCTACTTGCTTCTGCAGTTTTTCTAAACTGTTTCATTGCATATTTTTTTTTAACATTTTAAATCAAATTGAATCAAAGTCCTAAATTAAATATTTCAGCCTAATAATGTTTTACTTCATATAAATTTAAGGTTTAAATTTTCTTTGGAATCCCGAAGAGACAGAGTTCCACTGTTACAACTTTTAAACATACAGTTAACCCAAAACTGTAAACCAATATCTCACAAAATAAATATCATGCAAGCATTTTCCATAACTAACTTTTACAGATCTTATACTCAAAGTTTGATTTAAGAATTTACTCACCTGTAAGTTGTGTAGATTCAAACTACTGGAAAAAATATGAATGAATAGCAGATTTCCTTTTTCCACTTCTTGAAATTGCTTGCTTATCTTGATATGCTTCAGATCTTGAATTAATAGGTGATAAAACTGAGTTTGTTTTCAGAAATTTCTTTGAAGATGTAAAGATTGAAGAAGTTCAGATTTTGAAAAGGAAGAATGTAAAATTTGTTGTTTAATAAAAATGAAAAAGCATGTAAGAATGTCTTTAAAAATTTGTTTTATAAAATTTAAAGAAAATAAAACCTACATTATAACACTTGTCACAAAAATGTTTAAATTTCAAACACATTTTTTATTAATAGGTTTAAATGTTAACATGTGTTTATCTCATGCAAAAAGAAATTAAAATGTTTACTTAATTGATTTTCTTATATAAGTTTATATTTTTAATTCCTATAAAATCAATTTCCTTTAAAGAATGAAGATAAAACCAAATGTTATAACATAATTAAAATCATGAGAATATTCTTCAAAATTCAAAGTAAAATTTTAGAATAAAAATTGACATATTTTAAATCTTTTAATTTATCAATTCAAACACAAATTAAATTTTAAAATCCAATTCAAAAATCAAATTTGATATGAATACAATTTTGAACACATTCATTTCCTTATATATGTATTGGTTTTTAATTAGAATAAATTTATACTTACAATTCATTTATTAGCCGTTGAATAAAATAACAAATTTATCAACTTAAATTAATTTACTATATAGATTATCATATTTAAATTCGGTGTGAAATTCCGGGATATCACAATCCTCCCCCCTTAAAAGAATTTCGTCCCCGAAATTTAAACAAAAGATAATCCAAAATTTCATTTTATTCAACCCTTCAACATACATAACATCCATACATAAGCAACCATCAAACAAAATATCCAAACAACCATACATCCAATACAAACACCACTAGCTATCCGGACACATATCTGGATAAGCCTTCCTAATACTATCTAGAGTCTCCCAGGTACAATCTCTGGGATCCTCACTCCACTGTACTTTAACGAGCTTCACTATCCTGTTCCTGAGTTGCCTCTCATCTTGATCAACAATCTGAATAGGATGTCTGACAACCGATAAGTCTGGCTCAACCTCTAAGTCTTCTTGCACAGCTGGCTGTACAATAAGAGATGGATCGTGCACATATTTCCGTAGATGAGATACGTCGAAAACATTGTGAATTCCAGCCATCCGGACTGGCAATTCAATCCTGTATGCTACAGCACCAATCCTCTCGAGAACTCAGAACGGACCAATGTATCTCGGAGCGAGTTTCCCTGTCTTCCCGAATCTTACAGCTCCTTTAATAGGGGAAACTTTGACAAAGACTAAATCACCAATCTCGAACTCCAATTGTCTTCGTCTTTTATCAGCATATTTCTTTTGTCGATCCTGAGGAGCTCTCATCCTTTTCTTGATAAGCTCGACTTTAGCAAATGCTTCACGGATCAAATCTGGTCCAAGCACAATACGATCCTTCGACTCCATCCAACAAGCTGGAGATCTACACGGTCTTCCATACAATGCTTCATAAGGAGCCATCTTGATACTTGCTTGGTAACTGTTATTATACGAGAATTCCACTAGATGTAGATGATCCTCCCACGATCCTCCAAAATCTATTACACAGGCTCTCAACATATCTTCTAGAATTCGATTAAGCCTTTCTGTTTGTCCATCCGTTTGTGGATGATATGCTGTAATCAATCTCAAATTAGTTACCAAAGCAAATTGCAATGCCTCCCAGAATTTGCTGGTGAAAATCGGATCTCGATCACTTACAATGCTGACTGGAACACCATGCAATCTCACAATCTCCTTTAAGAAAGTTTCAGCCAAAGAAACTGCAGTACGGGTTGCTTTAACTGGTATAAAATGGGCGCTCTTGGTAAGACGATCCACAATTACCCATATTCCTTCATTACCCTTCTTAGTTCAAGGCAGTCCGTCGATGAAGTCCATCGAAATCATTTCCCATTTCCATGTTGGAACCTCCAAAGGTTGTAACAAACCGGCTTGCTTCTGCTGATCTCCTTTCACTTGCTGGCAGATAGCACAACTATTAACGAATCTGGTTATATCTTCCTTCATGCCCTTCCACCAAAAGACTCTTTTCATATCCTTGTACTACTTCGAGATTCCTGGATGGATATTCAATTTGGAGCGATGACTTTCTGACAATACTTCCTAACGCGGATCTCTATCATACGGAACACAGATCCTTCCATTAATCCTTAGTGTTCTTCGTTTGTTTGTAATGATCTTGTAGGCCGGTTGGGTTTGGAACCGGATATTGTTGATAGACCATTGGTTGTGACTAATCCAGTTGGGGGTTCGTCTTGTTTGTGTATGGTATGCCGTGGTCTGGTTGTCTCGAGTCATGATTGCTCTTTTGTTTGTGATTGTTTTGTTCTGAACTTTGCGGGGTTCGGAATTATTTTGGGTATGGACTGGCTTAGGAAGTATGCGGCAAAGGTTGATTGTGAAAGGCTTAGGTAATCTCAAAACTAGAACACTGCCCCTTCCTAACTCTTCTGATAATTCCTCTTAACTTACTATCAGATTCCTGCTTGCTCGAAATCCTTTCCAGAAGAGATGGAACCACTTCCAAAAGAGAAAGAACCGCATTTCTGCTAAGAGCGTCTGCCACGACGTTCGCCTTACCTGGAGTATACAGAATATCCAAATCGTATGATGCCAAGATCTCAACCCATCGCTGCTGTCTTAAATTAAGATCTTTCTGAGAGAAAAGATATTTCAACGGTTTGTGATCCGTGAATAACTCAAACTTTTCTCCTAAAAGATAATGTCTCCATATCTTTAGAGCAAAAACAATAGCCAGCAGCTCTAGACCATGCGTAGCGTAGTTCCTTTCATGTGGCTTCAATTGCCGACTCGCATACGCAATAACCCTACCATTCTGCATAAGCACAGCTCCCAATCCAACAATATAGGCATCAGTATACACTTCAAACTTGCTCTTACCATCAGGAATAGCCAATACAGGAGTGCTTGTCAATTTTGTCTTCAGTTTCTGGAAAGCTTCCTCACACTCCCGTGTCCACTTGAATTTAGCTTCCTTCCTTGTCAGCTTCGTTAGATGAGAAGAGATTTTAGAATAATCCTTAATAAACTTCCTGTAGTAACCGGCCAATCCAAGAAAACTGCAAACTTCTATAGGAGTCCGAGGCTGCTTCCATTCCAGAATAGTCTCAACTTTAGCTGGATCTACAGAGATTCCCTCACCAGAAACAATGTGGCCCAAAAATTTTACTTCAGATTTCCAAAAGTGACACTTAGAGAACTTCGCCTTAAGCACATGCCTTCTCAGAGTTTTCAAAACGATTCTCAAGTGCTGCTTGTGCTCTTCTTCCGATTTAGAATAAACCAAAATATCATCGATGAAGACCAAAACAAACTTATTCAGAACATCTCTAAAGACTTGGTTCATCAGATCAACAAAATAAGCAGGAGCGTTGGTTAACCCGAAAGGCATAACCAACCACTCATAGAAACAATTAGGTCCCCTAAATGCGGTTAAGGGAATACTGTCTTCAACTACCCTTAACTGATGGAAACCTGATGCTAGATCTAACTGAGAAAAGACAGATGCACCATGAAGCTGGTCGAAGAGATCATCAATGCGAGGAAGAGGATACTTAATCCGAATGGTCACCTTGTTCAATTCACGGTAATCTACACAGAACCTTAGCGACCCATCCGACTTGGTGACAAAAACTGTAGCAGAACCCCAACAGGAAAAACTTGGTCTAATCAAACCTTTCTCCAACAAATCTTGAGTTTGCTTCACTAATTCCTCCCTCTCCCTTGGAGCCATCCTCCTACTAGGTTGAATTACAGGTACTGCTCAAGGAACCATATCTATACGAAACTTTATCTCCCGGTGTGACGACCACCCATGACTCCCGCACAAAACAAGGGAATGGTGTGCTGAAAGGTGTGCCAGGCAACCATGGACGATAATCAGGGTAAGATAAAACAGAAACTCTATCGTACAACTCACAGCGCTTGGACAAAGTACAATAGAGAAATATACGTATATAGTGAAGCTCATAACAGAATATCATCATATAGACTTCATAAAGGTTTGATACAAGCATCAAAACAATCAATACATCAAGCCTCACTACATAACACTCAAAACATATACAAGCAGCGGAACATCCAGTACATATAGTAAGAAAACTAATATGCTAGCCTCCAGCTCGTCTTCGTCATCTGCATCGTTGATAACCAAGAACAGCACATGTCACCTGCTACCTAGTCTGCCCATCCCAACATGGACGAACATCCCAAGGTAATAAGAGTTGAACATAAAACCTTGAGTCAGACAACAGTCTTAGTGAGCAGTAAATTAACTATCAAACATACCAAAAGAGCATAAAGGATAAAAGGAATAGGAACTCAACCATCCCACTCCACCTCATTCTACAGTGATAGCCCCAGACCCACTAAGCATAAACAAGCATAGCAAAGCAGACGATTTAAGTAAAGTAATTATCACTCGAGTCAAGGTCGATGTTTTCGAAGTACAAACCCCCAAGGCCTAAACCAAGATCAGATAAGCACCTAGAAAACATCGCTCTTGAGACCGAATGATGATACAATCAAACATCCATGACTCTGGCTATCACTGTTAACATTGCCTCGATATCACCGTTAATTGAATGACCGGCACCTTCTTTCAGCCGTCCGTCAAGGGCTAATGGCAACCCCGGTTCTAGACATAACTCCGCAAGTCATCATGACCTGTGCCTAGGACTATCGCATCTGCCCAGAGTACTAACACGTCATCATGACCCGTGTCTGGAACGTCATCGTGACCCGTTCCAACGTACTCTTGCTTTGAGCATGCTAGAACCTTCAATAATGATAAGATCCAAGCTTCCTAGTCATCCTCCTCGATGACTATTCTCACACTGGCCCAAGCGCCTCTCGAGCCCACCATTATCAACCAACCCGGACCGCATCACCGAGTTATCAACATGCTTGGGATGATCCCGTCTGGATTAAACCAAGGCTTTCACACATCATGCTTTGCTTCAACGCATCATAGCAAAGTCCCATGTCACATCATGGTTTGCCTCATCGCAACATGGAAAAGTCCATCAACATCGAATCTATCCATATGAGCTTCCACATCCGCTTCATATGCCACAAGCAGCTTTCACCATTCAAGAGCCTTTCCACTTAGCTTTTGAATCATCTTCGACCCACTTGTTCAAATCAACTACTAGCTAATTTGAAACAATCAAATCAATCATAAATCAATCATTAATCCAAGAAATCAAACATTCAACAAGATCTAATAAGCAATTACAACAATAATGGCAATTTGGTAATTAAGGTGTCCAAATCTAACAAGTATGAATCATAGGCAAATGTCTCTATAACTTGATGAATGAACTTGCATAAGTTAACATGTAGTAAAATAGATATCAAAACTTCATAGGAGATAGATCTACATGCAGACTTAAGGAAAATGCAAGAAATCACTATCTTTAACACATAAACAAGCCACCAATCCAATATACTCCCTTGGGTCCGTGTGAGAGATAACTACCACTCACCGAATCACCTAAACACCCCAAAAACAACCAACACCAGATCTGCACAGCAAGGAAACAAGCTTGATCCGGCAAAATCTCACTTCAAACGATGAAATCTCTCTTTGTTGGATGAAGATCTTCAACTTTGGCTCTTGAATCTTTGATCTTGATCTTCGATCTTGGATGGATGTTAGCACTAGATTAGAGTGGAGAAAATAAGTGAAGAAGTGTTGTAGTCGAGCTCTCAAAATGGCAGCACTTCGTCGCTTCAAAATCCGGTGCCAAAAAGTGAGCCAAACCCCTCTATTTATAGGCTGAAATCCCCATGAGTCGTTCCCCCTTAAGTCGCCCACGACCTAACCCATGAGTCGTCCACGACTGAAGCCCCTAACGACTCAATGACATACGGTTCAACACACACATGACTCAACACAGGCACGACTCAACGGCTCACAACCTATGCGCGACATAACTCCTGCGCGCATCCCTTCCTAAGCCCTAAGCCGTATGGACCTAACCCACGACTTATGAACTAACGACTCAGGCCTTCGAACAACATACGACTCATCGGAGAGGCCGACCCAACTACACTAAGCCATACTGGGTACTTACCAACCTAACAACCTACCATAAGTCGGCAGCGACTTACGACTTAACAGCTTAACCACCACGCGACCCAAAACACATGCCGACTCAACACTGGCATGACTCACGACTTAAGCCCTTAACGACCTAACCTATCTCCCTTTTAGGTCATAAACCTTATACCGTTGGCTCCTAAGTCGCTAACTACTGGGTCATAGACTCGCTCAGCCGACCTAAGCCTTATCTCGTATGCCCCCCCTTAAGTCGGTCACGACTTAACTAAGCACACAGCCTAACTATAACACGGCATAACCACTAGGTCGCTACCTCGGTCTAACACACTAACTCGGCAACACCTTAAGTCGCTCACACGAGCAAACTTCCACACGACCTAAGCACTAAGTCGTTAACTTCCTTAACTCGTTAACTCGACCTAACATTCTTAAGTCGTAACTTCTATAGGTCGCTCCTCTCGACCTAACTATCACACGACATAAGCTTCACACGAGCTAACCCTTAACTCGTCCACGACTTAAGCACCACCCGAGCTAGTTATTACACGGCCTAACCCCTTAAGCCGTAGACCCTACAACTTAGGTTCAAAACGACTCAAGCAATACTAACGACTTGATGGCAACTATTTTACGATATGTCGACACGTAAAATACGGGTCGTTACATTCTCTCCCCCTTAGGAATTTCGCCCCCGAAATTCCAAACAAACAAGAGCAATCAAAATTATTCTGCATGCCTACCATCCACAACAATCAACAAACCATGCATCCAATTACTAGCCTAGCATGCAGAATTCTAAGACTAGAACAAGCTACAAATTCGTGAGATGTCACGACACCTTAGGGCCATACCTCGAAGAGTTCAGGATGAGCTGCTTTCATCCCCTCTTTCTCCTCCCACGTACAGTCGTTAGCATCATCACTCCATTGTACCTTGAGCAACGTAACCGTCTTCCTCCTAAGCTGTTTCGTGTCGGTTTCAACAACACGAAGTGGCTTACGAGGTCTCGTAACAACTGGATCAACTTCTAAATCTTCATAGCTATCAGCAGAAATCACCGTACTTGGGTCGTGCACATACTTCCGTAGATATGATACATGAAAAACATTGTGCACACCCGCCATCTTTTCTGGTAACTCCAATCTATAAGCAAGCTTTCCAATTCGCTCGGTAATCGGGAATGGTCCAACAAATCTCGGAGTCAATTTCCCTTTTTTCCCGAATCTAATAACATTCTTCAGTGGAGAAATCTTTACGAAAACCATATCGCCTACGTCGAATTCCAAATCCTTACGACGCTTATCGGCATAACTTTTCTGACGATCTTGGTCTGCCTTCATTCGTCGTCGAATGATCTCTATACAATCCGTAGTCTGTCGAATCATCTCTGGCCCAAGTATCAGCTTTTCTCCAGTTTCTAACCAACATGTCGGAGAGTTGCACGGTCTTCCATACAATGCTTCATACGGTGCCATACCAATACTTGACTGGTAACTGTTATTATACGCAAATTCCACCAAATGAAGGTGATCTTCCCATGATCCTCCGAAATCCAAAACACATGCTCTGAGAAGATCTTCCAAAACTCGATTGACTCGCTCAGTCTGACCATCTGTTTGGGGGTGATAAGCTGTACTCAAACACAACTCAGTTCCCAAAACCTCCTGGAAGCTCTTTCAAAATCCACTAGTGAACAATGGGTCTCGATCGCTCACTATACTTTTCGGAACACCATGGAATCGAACTATCCACCTAACATACAACTCAGCCAACTTCGACGCAGTCCTAGTTGATCGAACAGGAATGAATCTTGCACTCTTAGTTAAACGATCTACGATGATCCAAATCCCTTCATTTCCTGCCCTGGTTCTAGGTAGACCATCGGTAAAATCCATCGATATCCGCTCCCACTTCCATGTAGGAACCTCTAATGGTTAAAGCAATCCACTAGGCTTCTTCTGCTCATCTTTTACCAACTGGCAATTCATACATTTGGAAATGAAATTTCCAACATCCTTCTTCATACCTTCCCAGTAATAGGTTCTCTTCATGTCCCGATACATCTTATTTCCTCCTGGATGAATCGTCAACTTCGAGTGATGACTTTCCCTAAGAGCTTCATCTCTCAATCCATCTATAACAGGAACAACTAGTCGTCCTTGCTTTCGAAGCCAACCCTCTTGATCGAATTCAAATCCTTTATCCTTTTCTGGATTTAATCCAGATTCCAAATCGCGGATAATCTTGACAAGCGTATCAACTCGCTTTTGGCTCTCGCCAATCCTTTCCACAAGAGTAGGTCTTATCGATAAGTTTGCCAACATCTCAGGTTCCAATTCACATCTAGGCCTGAAATCAAACCCAGCCAAATACTCGAGACTCTTCCATTCTGAAAACATGGCTCCCAATCCTGCATGTCTTCGACTTAACGCATCGGCCACTGCGTTACCTTTTCCCGGAGTATAGGCTATATCAAAATCATATGATGCTAAAAACTCTAGCCATCGTTGCTGCCGAAGATTCAAATCCTTTTGAGAGAACAGATACTTCAACGACTTATGATCTGTAAATAACTCGAATCTAACTCCCAACAGATAATGTCTCCACATTTTCAGAGCAAAAACAATCGCCGCTAACTCCAAATCATGAGTCGGGTAATTCCTTTCATGCGGCTTCAGTTGTCGGCTTGCATACGCAACAACTTTATCCTTCTGCATTAGCACCGCTCCAAGTCCAGTACCACATGCATCGGTATAAACCACCATCTCATCATTCCCACTTGGAATAGTCAAAACAGGAGCACTTGTCAGTCGCTCTTTCAGGATTACGAAAGCTTGCTCATACTTTTCATTCCATATGAACACCTGATTCTTTTTGGTCAATCCTGCTAACGGTGTAGCTATCTTGGAAAAGTCTTTGATAAATCGACGATAATATCCTGCTAATCCAAGAAAACTTCTCACATCAGATGCATTCTTAGGTCTGATCCAATCCTGGATTGCTGCCACCTTAGCGGGATCTACCGCTATTCCATTTCCAGAGATAACATGGCCTAAGAACCTCACTTCACTCTTCCAGAAGTGACACTTCGAAAACTTAGCCTTCAGCTGATGTTTCCGCAAGATTTCCAAAACAATACGCAAGTGTGTCTTGTGCTCTGCCTCAGTTCTGGAATAAATCAGAATATCATCCACGAACACAAGTACACACTTGTTCAACTGATCTCTGAACACCCTATTCATAAGATCCACAAAATATGCTGGTGCGTTAGTCAATCCAAACGGCATTACCAGCCACTCATAAAAACCGGATGGTGTCCTAAAAGCAGTCTTTGGCACACTATCCTTAGCCACTCTCAATTGGTGAAATCCCGTTGCCAAATCCATCTGAGAAAACACCTTAGCCTCGTGAAGCTGGTCAAACAAGTCATCTATTCTTGGCAATGGATACTTGTTCTTCTTAGTCACCTTATTCAGCTCACGATAATCCACACACAACCTCAACGATCCATCCGCTTTGGTTGCGAACACAACTGGTGCACCCCATTCGGACACACTACGCCGAATGAATCCTTTCCGAAAAAGGTCAACAACCTGCACCTTCAGCTCTTGTTGTTCTCTAGGCGCCATCCGTCTAAGAGGCATCACAACAGGTCTGGCTCCCTCAACTAGATCGATACGAAACTCGATCTCCCTATGCGGCGGTAACCCTTTGACCGCGTCAAAGACGTCCTCAAATCATTCACAACCGGCATCGATGACAGTCCATCCCGTGGAACAACCAGCGAATACATGAAGCCCATGAAGACGCCTTCTTCATGCTTACATCGTATCACAACCTTTCGCCCTTCCACATTCCCGACTGTCACCTCCAGTTTCTCACAATCAACCTTTGCCGCATACTTCCTAAGCCAGTCCATACCCAAAATTATTCCGAACCCCGTAAAGTTTAGAACAAAACAATCACAAACAAAAGAGCAATCATGACTCGACACAACTAGACCACGACATACCATACACAAACAAGACGAACCCCCAACTGGATTAGTCACAACCAATGGTCTATCAACAATTTCCGGTTCCAAACCCAACCGGCCTATAAGATCATCACAAACAAATGAATGCGATGCCCCAGTATCAAACAAAACCCTAACTGGAACACCACAAATGGAAAGAGTAACCACCACACTCTTCCCCCTCTCTTCCGCAGGAGGAGCTTTCGAAGACGATGGAACAGCTCCCAAAGCATAAGCTTGCACAATCTGCTTATCTTTCCTCAGTTCTGGACAGTCCTTCTTGATATGTCCCAGCTTATCACAGTTGTGGCACTTCAACTGCACTTTTGGATTCTTGCAATCCCTAGAGAAATGGCCCTTCTGTCGACAATTGTAGCAGGTCACTTCACCCTTTGGCTTCTTCTGGCCGTCCTTACCCTTCTGTTGCTGCTGCTTCCTCTTCTTGTTTCCACCCTGTTGTGGTTTGGACTCTTCCTTGGTCACAGCAACAACAGACTCTTCCTTAGGAAACAAACTCTCATGCCTGAGAGCTTTCTCCACAAGCTTCTCAAATGGATCGTCCAGATGATCCACCAACTGTCTCCAAAGATAATTGTCCAAGCCTGTCACAAACTTCTCATTCTTCTGATAGGGAGATTCAATATACGATTGAGCATACTTGGACAAAGCTTCAAACTCAGAAACATACTCAAGAACTGGTCTCCCACCTTGCTTGAGTTCCACGAACTTCTTAAACAAAACAGATTTCTGAGCCGTAGAGATGAACTTAGCTTCAAATCTAACTTGGAATTGCTCCCAAATAATCTCTTCCTCCGGAGTATCAATGGTGATAGAATTCCACCAATCAGAAGCCCTTCCCTGAAGCTGCCTTGATGCAAGCTTCCTCTTAGTTGCATCCTCAATTCCCAAATCACCAAAGATCCTTCTACAAGCATCAATCCACCTCTGAACATCAACGGTTGATTCCGTTCCTAAGAAAACCTTCCCTCCAAGAGCAGTATAGTCCTTACACAACTTAGCAAAATCCACTGATCTTGGAGCTTGAACTTGAACTCCAACATCTACTGACGGTCCTGAAGTTGATATCTTTCTCATGATCGAAGTCATCATAGCCTCGAACATTGCAGCATAGTCAGTAGCTCCCCCAACAGCACGACTTTCCCTAGCAGCTTGTCTCTCACTTCGACTCATCCTTAATATCTACAAAAAGGAATGATTTAGAATACCTTGAGAAACAACTACATAAGGAGTTCAAATTCTTCTAAACTACTATATTATATATAGTAATCATCCATCAAAATTACAATTACGTCTCTCATACGTAGTTATGTTAGCGAACGTTGGCTAAAATCGATTAACCAAAGCTCTGATACCAAATGTGACGACCGCCCATGACTCCCACACAAAACAAGGGAATGGTGTGCTGAAAGGTGCGCCAGGCAACCATGGACGATAGTCAGGGTAAGATAAAACAGAAACACTATTGTACAACTCACAGCGCTTGGACAAAGTACAATAGAGAAATATATGCATATAGTGAAGCTCATAACAGAATATCATCATATAGACTTCATAAAGGTTTGATACAAGCATCAGAACAATCAATACATCAAGCCTCACTACATAACACTCAAAACATATACAAGCAGCGGAACATCCAGTACATATAGTAAGAAAACTAATATGCTAGCCTCCAGCTCGTCTTCGTCATCTGCATCGTTGATAACCAAGAACAGCACATGTCACCTGCCACCTAGTCTGCCCATCCCAACAAGGATGAACAGCCCAAGGTAATAAGAGTTGAACATAAAACCTTGAGTCAGACAACAGTCTTAGTGAGCAGTAAATTAACTATCAAACATACCAAAAGAGCATAAAGGATAAAAGGAATAGGAACTCAACCATCCCACTCCACCTCATTCTACAGTGATAGCCCCAGACCCACTAAGCATAAACAAGCATAGCAAAGCAGACGATTTAAGTAAAGTAATTATCACTTGAGTCAAGGTCGATGTTTTCCAAGTACAAACCCCCAAGGCCTAAACCAAGATCAGATAAGCACCCAGAAAACACTGCTCTTGAGACCGAATGATGATACAATCAAACATCCATGACTCTGGCTATCACTGTTAACATTGCCTCGATATCACCGTTGATTGAATGACCGGCACCTTCTTTCAGCCGTCCGTCAAGGGCTAATGGCAACCCCGGTTCTAGACATAACTCCGCACGTCATCATGACCCGTGTCTAGGATTATCGCATCTGCCCAGAGTACTAACACGTCATCATGACCCGCGTCTGGAACGTCATCGTGGCCCGTTCCAACGTACTCTTGCTTTGAGCATGCTAGAACCTTCAATAACGATAAGATCCAAGCCTCCTAGTCATCCTCCTCGACGACTATTCTCACACTGGCCCAAGCGCCTCTCGAGCCCACCATTATCAACCAACCCGGATCGCATCACCGAGTTATCAACATGCTTGGGATGATCCCGTCTGGATTAAACCAAGGCTTTCACACATCATGTTTTGCTTCAACGCATCATAGCAAAGTCCCATCTCACATCATGGTTTGCCTCATCGCATCATGGAAAAGTCCATCAACATCGAATCTATCCATATGAGCTTCTACATCCGCTTCATATGTCACAAGCAGCTTTCACCATTCAAGAGCCTTTCCACTTAGCTTTTGAATCATCTTCGACCCACTTGTTCAAATCAACTACTAGCTAATTTGAAACAATCAAATCAATCATAAATCAATCATTAATCCAAGCAATCAAACATTCAACAAGATCTAATAAGCAATTACAACAATAATGGCAATTTGGTAATTAAGGTGTCCAAATCTAACAAGTATGAATCATAGGCAAATGTCTCTATAACTTGATGAATGAACTTGCATAAGTTAACATGTAGTAAAATAGATATCAAAACTTCATAGGAGATAGATCTACATGCAGACTTAAGGAAAATGAAAGAAATCACTATCTTTAACACATAAACAAGCCACCAATCCAATATACTCCCTTGGGTCCGTGTGAGAGATAACTACCACTCACCGAATCACCTAAACACCCCAAAAACAACCAACTCCAGATCTGGACAGCAAGGAAACAAGCTTGATCTGGCAAAATCTCGCTTAAAACGATGAAATCTCTCTTTGTTGGATGAAGATCTTCAACTTTGGCTCTTGAATCTTTGATCTTGATCTTCGATCTTGGATGGATGTTAGCACTAGATTAGAGTGGAGAAAAGAAGTGAAGAAGTGTTGTAGTCGAGCTCTCAAAATGGCAGCACTTCATCGCTTCAAAATCCGGTGCCAAAAAGTGAGCCAAACCCCTCAATTTATAGGCCGAAATCCCCATGAGTCGTTCCCCCTTATGTCGCCCACGACCTAACCCATGAGTCGTCCGCGACTCAAGCCCCTAACGACTCAACGACATACGGTTCAACACACACACGACTCAACACAGGCACGACTCAACGGCTCACAACCTATGCACGACTTAACTCCTGCGCGCATCCCTTCCTAAGCCCTAAGCCGTATGGACCTAACCCACGACTTACGACCTAACGACTCAGGCCTTCGAACAACATACGACTCATCGAAGAGGCCGACCCAACTACACTAAGCCATACTGGGTACTTACCGACCTAACAACCTACCATAAGTCGGCAGCGACTTACGACTTAACAGCTTAACCACCACGCGACCCAAAACACATGCCAACTCAACATTGGCACGACTCACGACTTAAGCCCTTAACGACCTAACCTATCTCCTTTTTAGGTCATAACCCTTATACCGTTGGCTCGTAAGTCGCTAACTACTGGGTCATAGACTCGCTCAGCCGACCTAAGCCTTATCTCGTATGCCCCCCCCTTAAGTCAGTCACGACTTAACTAAGCACACAACCTAACTATAACACGGCATAGCCACTAGGTCACTACCTCAGTCTAACACACTAACTCGGCAACACCTTAAGTCGCTCACACGAGCAAACTTCCACAAGACCTAAGCACTAAGTCGCTAACTTCCTTAACTCGTTAACTCGACCTAACATTCTTAAGTCGTAACTTCTATAGGTCGCTCCTCTCGACCTAACTCTCACACGACATAAGCTTCACACGAGCTAACCCTTAACTCGTCCACGACTTAAGCACCACCCGAGCTAGTTATTACACGGCCTAACCCCTTAAGCCGTAGACCCTACAATTTAGGTTCAAAACGACTCAAGCAATACTAACGACTTGATGGCAACTATTTTACGATATGTCGACACGTAAAATACGGGTCGTTACACCCGGTGCGGTGGCAAACACTTAACTTCCTCAAATACGTCAGAGAAATCCCGGACTACTTCAATATCTACAACCTCTTCTTGAGAAGTCTCCACTCCATGTAAAAGACTACTCAAGTGGATTCCATAGTTATCACACATTACTCTGGCAATCCTACCTAGATCAGTTTCCAACGAAACTGTTCTTTCATCACAATTTAAGATAGCCTTATATTTGTCAAGCCAATCCATTCCCAATATAAGGTCGAAACCTTGAAAGTCCAATACATAAGGATCACAGGAAAAACTATGAGATAGATAGGAGATTCTCAAATCTTTACAAATCCTATCCAATTTGGTTACCCCTCCTATAGGATTTGATACACAAATGGGATTGTCTACGATACTAGGGGTGAGTAAGAAATTCTCTACAGTTCCCAGGGAAATAAAACTTAAAGAAGCAGCAGAATCAAATAAGACTTTAATATACTTCCATTTAAAAGTAAGGTACCTTCTAAAACTCCCTTGCCCTTCGATGAGTTTGATGGTGCGCCTTCTAAAGCAAATACTTTGTTCTGTTGAACCTTATGAAGGAGCGGGCAGTCTCTAATCATGTGTCCTGGTTGGTGACAGTTAAAGCAAAGAGACTTCTGGACTAAGGCTGACCCTGGTCCACTATACTGCTGCAGCTGCTGCTGAGATCCTTTGCTGGGACACTTGTTTGCCAGATGACCTTCTTGTTGACAAATATAACACTTTCGGGGTCCATTATTGTTCCCAGACTTCTTCTTGTTTTGCTTCTTCCAGTTAGGATTGAATTTCCTCTTATTCTGGTTAGAAGAATTCCCTCCTTATGCAGCAACTTGTGCCACTGACCTCTTCTTCATCAAATCTTCATACCTTAACACCATATCAATAAGCTCCACAAAAGACCCTTTCAAATGGGCAGTCATTCTCTCATGATACTCAGGCCTCAACCCTTGGACAAACATCTCGTTCTTCTTAAGATGTGTGTCTATAAGTCCTGGACCGTAGCAAGATAACTCGTTGAATTTGGTCTCGTATTCAGCTATAGACATATTCCCTTGTTTCAAATTCAGAAAGTCTTGATAAAGCCGAGTTCTTCCTGCAGCAGGCATATACTTTTCCTCAAACATCTCCTTAAACTCTTCCCAAGACATACCATCCTCCGAGATATTAGCAGTCACTGAATTCCACCATACTGCGGCACCACTTGTAATTGCCATGCAACCATTATTCTCTTCTGCTCATCTGATAACCTCATGCTCTTAAAAATCTTCTCACAGGAGCGAATCCATGCTTGAACTTCTATTATAGTTTCTGATCCCTGAAATGGTTTTCCTCCAAGATGAACAAAATCCTTGCATAATGCGGCAAAACTGGCTGAAGACGTAACTGGATTAATAGTCTCATTATCAGTCTGCTCTCTTCTGTTACTAGTTGATCCACTACAACCAACTCTTCCCCTTCGGCCTCTTGAACTCATATTAGCTACCTGAACAGGTAATCCAATCAATTTAGATAGGGATATAGTTATATAAGAAAATTACAAATACGCACTCTCAAGATAGATACTATTCCAGCGCCTAGGTGTTTCTCAACCATTGCTCTGATACCAACTGTGACGACCCGTCTTTCATTCCACAGAAAGACGTATCATCAATAAGAAAAGAAAGAGATAGAAATAGAAAGATAGAAAGAAAGAAACAACAATCATTAGAATCTCACAGCGGAAACGAACAAAATATAATATTACATATATCCCTTACATAATTTACATATCAGAGTTCACAAAATAATACTACTCCGTTACATCAGACATTCATAAGAGTTTTCCCAACCCATACAACTCAAAACATAACACCAAAATGCCACTACAGCGAATATAGATAGATAGTACGTCTAGACTCCATCTCCAGCTTCCAAAACATATGCTAATCCAAACCTAATCACTTGGCTACTCATAAAAATTTGAGTACCCAAGAGTTTATGAAAAACAAAATAAACTCTGGGTCAGACATGGGTCTGGCGTGAGTAAATTAGTTAAAGTTGCTTAACTTTAAAAATCATTTGAAAAAAAAGGTATCACGTAAGACTTCCCACAAATAAACACGGGTAAGTTTTTACCTTACGCTAACCAAAACCTTTGATAGGAAATTCAGTGATATTATAATAGGGTCTAGGGTTTTCAAGTAAATAGAAAATAGCCGAAATTGTTACATTCATTAAATTCCAGCTACTAGCCACAAAAGTGGGTAATACAATCAAAACCGTATAGTCTCGTAGGGAAAATGGGTTTCCATCAATGGCAAGGCTACTGGGGTACCGCCCGTCACAGTACGGGGCCTAGATCACCGTACCGAGGATCACTCCCGATCCCCTGCAACACAAGGCCGGACCCATCCCTTACTGGATAGTTCCGAACAAGACAACCCCGCAGTTGTGGCCAACAACTGCCCACACAGCCGAATATATAAGGGACTTCCAGACAGGGGTAAATCTCACTCTCAAGTGGGGGCTACCCACGAAGCCTTGCTGCACCTCCCCTGTTTTAGCCATTCCCGGTTGATGAGGCTTGAGGCTACGATTACCTTTATAAAGAACACATCTCTTAGAATGCTCATCGTCCACCTGACGATGATCTGAAAGCATTCAATCCATATAAGTTCGTTCCGGGTTCGAACGAAACCGAAGGCATTATCTCGTTACACTCATTTTGGAATCACCCTCAGAGTTAACGACGATAACCCTTGCACTCTGATTCACCATCTCGAATCTATAAGTACTATTCCGTCAAACTCATTACGGAATCACCCACAGAGTTATACTGACGTATATCCCTTACACCTCGAGTCTTCACTCTTCACATAAGATTCACGACCTAACGTTATTTGGAATCGATGTGGTTTTCGGATATCCAAATATGGAAACCCGATCCCGGTCTCATCGAAATCCAAACGTGTCATAAAGGCCAAGTTGTTTAAAAGATTTAAACAATTCAATTCAGATTTAAACATAGCATCACACAGCATTATCAACAGATAATAACCAATATTCATCACAGATATACAATATCTCATCACATATTATATCAACTATCATTCAACAGATATCAACCATATTCAGATATCAATTACAAACTATCATCCACAAGCAAGCACTACTTAATTCATATCATAATTAATTTAAATTAAATTAATTACTTAAGAATTTATCACTTAATCTTGCTTAACCAAACATTAATTAATTAATCACAATCATTTAATTAATTAATCACCTCTTAATTATCTCATTGTTAATTAATTACTACTTAATTAATTAATAATCTTTATTTTATTATCAATTAATTACTATAATTATTTATTAATTAAACTTTGATTAAAAATTAATCATTCCTTAATTGGTTATTAATTAACCCTTAATTTATAATTAATTAACCTTAATTAATTCTTAATTATCTTAATTAATTCTTAATTACCTTAATTAATTTATTTTAATTACATAATTAATTAATCA
This sequence comes from Allium cepa, assembly GCA_030765085.1. Taxonomy (NCBI): domain Eukaryota; kingdom Viridiplantae; phylum Streptophyta; class Magnoliopsida; order Asparagales; family Amaryllidaceae; genus Allium; species Allium cepa. The sequence continues at coordinate 770,662,536 of CM060932.1, forward strand.
TTAATTAATTAATTAATCAATCATTAATCACTTGTGAATTAACCTTAAATTAATTAATAAAATTAATTAATAACCTATTAGTAGTTATTTAATTTAATCCTTAATTACCCATTAAATAATTCATAATTAATTAATTACATCATAACAAATTAATTAACCAAATTAAATTAATTAATTCCAACTTTAAATTTTAATTAATTAAAATAAACTTTAATTTCAAATCTAATTAACTTCAAAACAAAACAATTTTCATTTATTTTTAAAACTCTTACATATTTAAAATTTTCAATTCATTAAAACAAATTACTTTTTAAAGAGTTAGATTTAAAGATGAAAAATTATTTCAAAACTTCAACAAATCAAATGTGGTTTTCTTTTGAAATAAAATATTGACATTTTATAAAGTAGTGAAATATAAAGTTTTAAATTTAACTTAAAACAAAATTTACATTTAAAACAAGTTTAAACCTTGTCTTCATTTATTTGCTTAACTCGACCAAAATCAAACTAACACGACTTCTACTCCATCTCTTCCCTTCTACAACACTCCCCTGAACCCAACATCACTCACGAGCAAAGCACACACACACCCGAGCACAACACGCGATAATCACGACCCAAACTCGAGCGTTCCTTCGAGTCAACCCACTCGCGCACGAAAGCTTACTGACACACACACTGTCCCGTGCACATGCACGAGACCACGACGCCTCCATCGCCACCGCCGACCTCACGCGCAAACCCTACTACGATCCTCGACCCAGAATCCAAACCCAGAATCCCCCAATTCATGCTCAATCGAAAGTTGGGTGTTCGAACCAAAAATCGAATTGCAGACGCCTGGTAAACCCCATCACCCACGGCAATGCCGACCACCATTCGCCTCCCCTCTTTCACCATGCACTCGCAACATCCAAACACAACTCCACACCAAACCACGTGAAACTCGATCATCCCTATGCTTCACGCGATCAAATTCTTCAAGCTCTAAAAAACACAGTACCCAAACCCTACAAATCAAATTCCCTAATTCTGTGTTGCACAAAAAATTCAATTGGTATTTTTCTAGTGATAAATATCATCTAACATAGCTTCAGTTCAAATTTCAAAGGTTGAAATCAAATCAATCACGAGAATTTGAAGAAAGTCCCAAATTCAGTAAATTTCAAAATTCAAATTCATTTGTATGTTAAAAATTCTAATTTCAATTTTAAAATTCATAACATGCATTATAGATTCAGGATATGTATTTGATTCATTCAAAATTCAACAAAATTTACATGCTATAATTTTTGATTTACTGCATCTACTTGCTTCTGCAGTTTTTCTAAACTGTTTCATTGCATATTTTTTTTTAACATTTTAAATCAAATTGAATCAAACTCCTAAATTAAATATTTCAACCTAACAATGTTTTACTTCATATAAATTTAAGGTTTAAATTTTCTTTGGAATCCTGAAGAGACAGAGTTCCACTATTACAACTTTTAAACATACACAGTTAACCCAAAACTGTAAACCAATATCTCACAAAATAAATATCATGCAAGCATTTTCCATAACTAACTTTAACAGATCTTATACTTAAGTTTGATTTAAGAATTTACTCACTTGTAAGTTGTGTTGATTCAAACTGCTGGAAAAATTTCCAAGGGGATGGTGTGGCCACATGTCCAGGTGGTGCTGGAGGTGGTGAAGGTGATGTTAGTGGTGGCCATGGGTGGTGGCAGGTAGTGGATAAATGGTAGAGGTCGGCTATGCAAATAAAAGTGAAGTTTTGTGGAAACTTTAGTGGTGGATCATCACTAGTGGGCACGGCTTGGGTTTTGACCAGAGAGGAGGTGATGATAGTGGTGTTCTCAGGTGGTGGTGGAGGCGGCAGGGGCTGGAGAGGAGGTGGTCGATCCTATGAGAGAAGAGATTAAGTGCAAATCAATGTCTAACAATAAGAAGAATAAAATTAAACAAAGAAAAGAAAAAGAAATTTTACCCAAATTTCTCAAGGCTATGGCTGAATTTTTTTTTCAATTTGAGAAAAAGAAATTTACGTGAATGCTGAGTGAAGGTGATCGGCCGAAAGATGTGGAAATAATGGCTAATTGATGAAAAAAGTAAGTTACAAATATGAAAGGTTGGAAAATAAAGAGCCATTGGAAACCAAAAGTCAAAACCGTTTTAAATTACCTTTAATTTACTTATATAAGTTTATATTACTGAAAATAATAATAATTTCAGTCACAAATTTGAAAATATAACCAGATATAAAATATATATAAATATTTATTAATTATATAAGGTTAAAGTAAGAAAATAGTACAAAACTGCTAACTGGTCTAGAAAAATGGAAAATAAACAGAATGAACTTTGAAAAATTTATATGGACTTGTAAAAATATTTATAACAAAGATAGTAAAATAAAATAAAAATGCATTCACAAAATAAATATTTAAATTTTAATTAAATATAATTTAAATGAAGAAAATAGCAAAGAAAATAGAAACTAGGCTTTAAAATTTGGAAATAAATTCAATAAGCTTTGGAAAAATTTAAACTAATAATATTTAAAAGTCAAAATATACATAATATAACATAAGTACAAAAATTAGAATAAGATATATCAAGTAAAAATATCATTTATATAAATTAAAACAAAGAATATTGTTAAATAACCCTATATACATACAATATTGTAAAGGGTATAACTTTCACAATTTAAATCTAATTTCAACGAAACGAAAAGCAGTATTTATGATATTAAATCTATTTTCGTAATAAAATATAAAAATCAAGAATTCAAATATTTAAATTTAAAATTTAAAAGTCAAAGTTTGACCAGTTTGACCACCAATCCATTTTTAGGGAAAATATTCAATTTATACCGGTTTGTATTTATAATTCATATAATAATCAAAATTTATATTTAAAAGTGAAAAGTTTGAAATAAAATAAGTTTAAAATAATTGCAAAATAAAATGAATTCAAATTTAATTTATATGCAAAAAATCTAGGGTTGTTACAAGTATAGGAATGACGCCTTTCGAAGCTTTGTATGTAAGGCCATGCAAATCATCGGCTTTTTGGTTAGCGATCGAAAGCAGATTGGTCGTTGGTCCAAATATGGTAAGAGAAGGCACAAAGTTGATTGAGTTAATCCAGGCTAGGATGAAGGAAAGTCGGTCTAAGTAGAAAAGTCACATAGATAAAAGGCATAAAGATTAAGAATTCTCAGTTGGAGGTCATGTTTTCATTAAGGTATCACTGATGAAGAGTGTGGTATGATTTGAAAAGTCAGGGAAACTTGCACTGAGATATGTTGGACCATTTCCTATTATAGAGAGGATCGAAAAGCTCGCATACTGAGTAGTTTGGCAGGTGTCTATAATGTGTTTCGTATTTCTCATCTTAGGAAGTATGTGCATGATCCAAAGACTATTATTGCTTCGACTACGTTGGAAGATTTGGTAGTAGATCCGGACCTGACATTTGTGAACAGCCAGTTTGAGCTGTAGCGAGAGAAGAGATTAAGGAACAAGGCAATCAAGATAGTGAAAGTACAATGGAGTGACAACGAGAATGACTGTACTTGGGAGATAGAGGAAAGGATTAGGGCACTTGTCTTGAGCTGTTATAATGGTATGTTCTTTATTTGTTGTATATGGACTTTATAGCTGGTAGGATATACATGCATTGTTTGCATGTTTGATATGCTTGTTATGTAGTCCTTAATGAATTTCAAGGACGAAACTCTTTAAGGAGAGAAACTGTAATACCACTAATTTTAGTTTAACATTACTCATGATATTTAATTAGATAGATTAAACAGGATAACGTAAATATTTAAGGAGAATGATATTTGAAAATTTATAAGGTCGAGCCAATAGTAATGACCTAAGAAATACCGTTTAAACTTAAATATAGAAAAGAATATATGAGAGGGGAAATTTAGGTATGGAACTATCTTTTATCCCTTAAACTCTCTACCCCTCATATCAATCTCATTTTTCACAAAACATAAACAATCAAAAGGAAGTAAAGAGGCCGACTATTAATCAATCTAGGAAGCATGAAATCAAGGGGTTCAAAGAGATGAAGCTTAGGGAAAACTAAAGCAATACCAAATCTCAAACACCATTCAAATCAAAGGTGAATAATAAGAGAAAGCATCTTTGTTTTTGTTATTTATTCAGCTATGGGTAATATCCGAGTTATCTTGATAGTTTTGCCAAGATATGGTGTTTTAATCATTGTTTTGATAGAATAATGATTTATGGGATTTTATGAAATTATTTAAGTGGGTTTTAAGGGTAAAACCTAAGTTTTTAATCTCCAATAGCTTTAATTTTCTAGTATGTTGAGTAAAACATTATTTTGGAGACATATTTTTAATTTTATAAACTTTCAAATCAAGATAAATATTTTATGAATTTTCTAAGGTGTAAATTGGGTTAATTTCAGGTTTTAGTTATTAAAAATAATTTAATATAGTTTTTGGCTTTGAAATTTTTATAAGGCGAAGAATATGGTATTTTCGAATTTATGGAATTTTTGGGGATTCTTCCAAGACTGATTTCGAATTACTATGAATTAATTATGTTGGAGAAGCATTTGAATTGATAGTTAATTAAGGGTATTAATTAATTACTTTGACCAATGTTTTGGGACTTTGAAATCTGACCGCGGTAGATTTTTGAAAAAGATTTGGTAAATAAATTTTATTATCTAATATGAATTTGATAAATAGAAAGTTTTGGTTGAAAGTATTTACTTTAGTAGAAATCAATCAGTTCTCATGATAATTACGATAATGTCTTGTCATTACGTCGCCATGCCAATAGAAGCGCCATACCTAGGAATGTCGACGTTGATATGCAACGAAGCTTAGTATAACCACTTCGTTAGCTATGGAATGATTCTAACCGTGTCAAAGCTGATCTTGTCGGAAACTTATCATTGGCGGCATATCCTTATCGTGATTCATTGTAATACCCCAAAATTGTGTGAAAAATTATTTTGATGAGATAATTCAGTTCTGAAATATTTATTAAATTATGATGGGATTTCTTGATTGAATGATGTGCAAGAGTATATGTGTGCACATGCACACTGGAAATGGCACAAGAAAGAATCCAAATTCCTTGAAAAAAAGAAAGAAAGCATTTCAAATATGATTTTGAAATGTGAATTAATAACCAAATTAAATATATTTTCATTACATATTGAAATTAAATATTTCCTGTAAAATTGAATATGTATACATATTGAAATTAAATACGTATATGTATGTATATTGAAATTAGATATGAACATATATTTTTTGTGAAGCAGAGAGAATTAAATAAATACATAAATCTGTACACAAGTATATATTTTCTTTGAGTAGAAATATGTTGGAACTAAGCAAGAAAAAGTAACATCAAAATGACATGAGATACAATATAAGTAATTATGTATGTGTAGGAAAAAATGGCAAAGAGGATTTTCAGAAATGAATAAAAATATAAATATGACCAAGTCACATTTTTATCATGACTTGAGTAAGTGTGAGATAATCAAAAATAGACATTTTTCTGAAAAAGCAAAAAGAGGGAAGCACTGCCTATAATTAACTAATGCAGCCAGGGGTATTAAGGATGAAAAATGTGAAAATACAAAATGCAAAATGCATGATGTTAGCCGGGACAAAAATGGAATTTTGTCTTGATAAAACCCTAGTGAAAATATGCATATAAATAAGTAGTTATAGCCAGAGAAATCATTTTACCCGAGATACATAAGAATAAGAAAGGATGAAAATATTTTAAAGGAAGGAAAGAACATTCAGGGATTTTGGGGATCAATTAGAAGAAAACATTTAGATGAGTAATCTCACTAGGTTCATGGCAGTAAGTCCTGACATGAGGCAGCCAATCTTTTATATTTTTATTTGCATATTTCTAATTTTGTTGAAAACAGTTTTACTAAATATCTTATGGGAGTTTTTGAATAGTTTTTGATCTGATATGATGTTTGTTACGGGTATGCATGCTACTGTTTCATTATATTTTGAAGAGTTAAGGCATTAAACCCTGAAATCATGGAAGAATACTTACAACTAACATGGAATTATGGCATGAAAATGTCAACAGAGAAAATGAAGTAAGCTGCATTATATATAGTATAGGTGCAGAGGCTTAAGAAAAAGGTATTACGGATGCAATAGAGATTTCTATGTGCTGAGTCCCTAATCAAATAGCAAAAACTTACAAGTCAAAAATTGTGATTCAGCTAGATCTTGAATCTGGCTCAATCATAGTTACTTGCATATCATAATAACTTAACATGCCATGTCTCTATTCTCAGTTGTAAATAACCTTGTATTTTATTTAAAGACAAGATGCCTGGTAATAATATTCTTGAAAGTAATTATCTGTTTGCCTTTGAAAAATGTGCTTGCAAGATGTATGGGGTGTTTTTTTTAGAAACACAGTGACATGTTCACTTAGCTATTTGAAGATAGGATTAAATAAATACCCTTAGTAAATGAACTAGAAATGGTGAGCCAAGAAGACTGCTGGAATGATTGTCATATTTGAAGTATGCAAGTTGGCACATGGTTTGTTTAAGCCCTGAGATCTTTGTGCAATGATGTGAATTAGTTCATTGCAATGTGTCCCAGTGATTCCTTGATAGTAGATGAGGCCAAAATATAAATAGATATATGTAGGCAACCCATAAATCATGAGATAGGTATATGAGTATTTCCTAGATTTATTGGAGTGGAACCATGGTTGTTTCAGTGCATCTATGTGCTACTGATTAATGTGAATGTTTTCATAATTATGTATGTGTTAATGGTTGATTTATGAAGCTATTATACTTGCATAACAATTCCTCTAAAACATAGTAATATAGTAATTTGAGAAATTGCTTAAGCAACTGGTTAGCACTCATGTATTATTCATTTGCTTAATGTCATGAATATATTAATGTTGCTCATACCAGATCATAGATCTGACCCTTTTTTGCTCATTGCATATGGGGGTGTCTCATTTTAAAATGAGGCAGCCACTAATGCTCTTTCAGGAAATGCAGGACTTAAGTAGGAAAGGAAAGTTATAGCTAATGAGAAAGGATGAATGAGCATGCTTGCTAGTTTTTTTAATATAAGAGCATAGAATGATTTATCTGCATGTATTCATCACAATTTATGTTTTCAAACTTTCTGTTATGTAATGAACTTGCTATATTTGATTGAACTAGTTGTTTTCTGTTGAATTTTGTTACGTATTAAGGTTTGAGAATTGAAAGATTATCTGAATTGTGAACAAGAGAATAAGTTTAAAGTATTGCTATGAAAATCTGGGGAAAGGAATATATTTATATTTGAGCAATTTTCGTACAAAACTCATATTATGTAATAGTCCGGCTTGAATCATTTAAAAGCAGTTTTGGAATAAAACCTGGTTTTTTTAACTTGGAGTATTCTTTAGGAATTTAGTTACTCTTCTTTGAAATATTTTGTGAAAGGATTCAAGTCCAGTAGAGAGATGTTTTGTGAAGTATACACACACCCTAAAAAAAAGGGGGCTTCAAATATTTTACAAATGAAAAGCATTTTAAACTGACATGGTAGGAGCTCTGGATGACACAGTCACAAAGGTTAACCAGCTTCAAAGGAATGGAGTTTTGGTTGATTATATTGATCTGTAATTTGATAGTGAAATGCATTTCAGAAATCCTTTGTCTATTTAGCAAATGTTCCACTAAAACTCTCTTTCAAATACTATTGACAAATATGCATTTTGACTGGTTAGTATTATCAATCCAGGAAGCATTTTGCATTCAAGACCTGGTTCACCCTAAAACACAGTGATTGCACACTTTTAAAAAATTTTCAAGTCAAGTACTTTAGTCATAGAAAACTCAGAAACAAGTAATCAAATGATCAATACATGGTGTGCCATATAGGTTAAGTCAAGGATAGGAGAGACTCAAAGAAAACCATAAATTGAAAATGATAAATAAAAATATCATTTTCTGTCCTTAATCAAGTATCAAGCATTTTAACTAAACTATGAAAAGGCCATATATTCTGAGATTGTCTTGTCTAAATAAATCACTAGTAAATCATAATTAATATGATCAAAGTTACTATGAATAAATATGAGTAGGATTTACACATATATTACAAATATCAAAAATATGGAAATTAACTATGGGCAGATTGATTCAAACTCAAGCCAAACAGAATAAGCTCTTATTTATACTAGCTCTGATTTAAACAAGTGACACATGCATCCTCATATGTATGTGCATATCTTATGGAAACACTGGTACATTTATATTGGTAAAATTTGGATCCTGGATAATATGTAAAAAAAATCCTTTGAAAATTAAGGTAAAATTGTGAGAGTCATTCCATTCATCTAAAGGTTTAAATGTTTAGTGTCGTGATCATTGAGGTCGCCTCTTATCCTTTACGCCGCCATCAATGATGTCGAATGTCTTTGCCATTGTTTTAAAGCGATGTCGCATCCTTTTATTTCGATTGCTTTCGATGCTAAGGATATTGATGACGCATGTTTTAACATTGATACTGATATTTTGGCATAATAGTTGAAGAATGTAAATATGCTTTTATAATGATGTTGCTTGCCTTGGCGTCGTCGTTCATCAGTGTTGGTGACGTTGTTCTTACTTATAAAAAAGCTAAGCTTTATTTTGTAAAGGGTGGGTAACCTATATGCTATGTATGTTGACGACATCATCTTCGACATGGAATTCTGTACTTAAGAATTAAAGTTTGTCTTTGAACTTGGAGAGAGGTCGACATTGTTTTAACACGTGTGTGTTATATGTTAACTTATTAAAGGATGAGGGCCTTATGCCTCCTTGTCGACATTCTTCACTACTAACCTATTTAAAGGTGGAAAGCCTTATGTTTTATGACTTCGACTTTAAAACTTAATTGGGAACACCAATGTTTATATTGCTATGTGTTAAAAGTATGCAAAGTTGACATATTGATGGGGGGGTACCAAGGAAGAATAAACTCGACATTAATCATTGGAGATACCCGTGTATGTTTTAATAAATTTGACATAGATCATTTGGGATGCCAACGCATGCCATTGTGAGATGTTATAACTTTAAGGGTAAATAACCTAATTGGGGACACCAATAGACATAGGTTAAACATGTGGGTAACATGAATTGAATTGTTAAATGATCGATTCATAGTTATCCTAGAGAAATTATGAAACGTGTGATGGATAGTCCACATGATTTTAAATAAATGAAACCATATATGGTGGGTAGTCCATATGGGTGGGGATAGATAATACATAGAAATGTTAATTAGATGGATAACCCATATAACTTTGACAATGAAATCATGTGTGATGGGTAGTCCATGTGGTAGGGGGATAGGTAATCCACGTAATTATATGTGAGATGGGTAGTCCACATAAGTGTAAGATGGATGGACAATAAAAATTTAGATGGGTAGTTTAATAAATTGGGATGGATAGTCTAGTATTTTTCAAATAACTACAAATAGCCTTTAATGTTCTAACCATTGTGGATGCAGGAGCACAGTATATGGTTAATATGTTTTGGTTAGGGTACTAGTGAGGGGAAAACCCATTCCACTCAGCGGCGTGGTCTCACTAGATATCTATTGGTTTGAGATGGTAGGTTAGTATTCACACCAAACTTTTTATCTGACCAGAAGTTTTTTCCCCTTAAACTCTTGGGTACTCATTTGAGCAAGTCGGGAGTAAGAGTTTTCAAGTTTCTAGTTTGTAACAACCCATAGTTTTAATAAATATTTTTAATTCAAGTAATTTGGAAACTTTAATGTTTAATTATTTAAAAATTGAAATTTCGGAATTTTTCAATATAATTTTGGATTTTGTTTATTAATTATTTTCCAAATACAATAAAATAACCACTTTTTGAAATTTTTATATTTTGGTCAACTGAAAGTCAAAGTTTGACCATATTATAAAATTTGAAATTTGAAATTTTAAGTTCTAATCTTTTTCTTTAGAACTCTATTTAATTCTGATGTTCGTACTGCTTTTCGTTTCGTAAAATTCCATTTTATACTTTTTAAATTTGATAACTTTCAGCGTTTTACTCGTGATTAATTCCAATAAATATTGTCTTTTTTATATTTTTATTTTTCAACCTCAATTCCATTTTTCTATTTCCTATTTTATTTTATTTTTCCATTCTCTTTTCTATTGAATTTTATTTGGATTTTTGGGCTTGGAAATTCAAAGTGTCTTCGGGTTCTTTTCTAAGAAATCAAGTTAGGCCTCTTCATTTGCCTAGCCTTTCGTTTCCACATACCCTAGCCATTCACAACCCCTTCCCCATAATCCTAGCCGCCACTCTACTTTACAATTCACATACAAAAGTTTCTCAACACATCTCATCTCCTATTTGAGTCCAGAAAAAATACTGTAAGTTTGTGGCCTCCTCCTTCTTCTTTTTCCTTCTTCGCTTTTCTCCTTTCTTTTTCCTTCTTCGCTTTTCTCCTTTCTTTTTCCTTCTGCCATCTATTGTTTTGCTCAGCCACACCTTGCTATTTCCGACCACCAGTCCTCTCCACCACCAACATGATCGGCCTCCACCTCCTGACATCATCACCAAGCTATACCGTGACCACCTAAATCCTAACACCATCACAAAGTAGCCAAACAAACCCTAGCCGAGACCTAGATCCCCTTCCTCTTCCTTTAGCGTCGGCCACACCACATAGTCCACCTTCTTTTCCTTGTTTTGTCTTAACCACACCCACCCTAGGCGGTGACCAGATCAGATCCAGACCATAGATCCACGACCATGCCACTTTGCTTTAGGGCCGAGCCCAAAAATCCACATACCCATGCTTTTTGCCTTCCTATTGGAGTTAGCTTGCCATCCCTTCATATTCACTTACCTAGCCGTGCCTAGTGACCACCTAACCAAGCCTCGTTGCCTCAAATTCAACATGGCCGAACCTACGTACATAGTGGCCGAGCCCACTTGTTGGTTCAAACCCATTTCTGCTTCACTTTGATTCATGTTTTATTTATTATTTTGATTTATAATATGATGTTGAATTATATTCTTATGTATGGTCATATTTTATTTGATTACAAGATTTGAATTTGGGAGACACTTCTTCTCGAATCTAGTCATGCCTTTTCGTGCTTTATGGAGTTTGGATCTTTTTGTTTTGAATTAGATCTCTAACTTGAGAAGGTGAGTTATTCACTCTAGACAAATCGTACTTATAAATGTGAAACAATGTCACATGAATTGTAATAGTTGATATGCTATGTTATATGCTCACATCTGCCTGTTATCTGACATTATATGATGATATTACCTGATTTTATATCTGTTGCATCACCTAACATCATATGTTATGTTTTACTATTTATTTATTTTCTATTTCTCACGCTACAAGTTCCTTGCAGAATAGAATCACTATGGGTCGAAATGATACATACCCGAACGGACTTTAGAATAGGGAAAAATCGTTAAGAGCTGAAATGATAGGCTCAAGTGATTTTTATTTATTTTTTTTGACTTGGGATTGCGGGTTTGAAATGATAGAACCTAGATTTTTCCTTTAAATTACGGATTGAAATGATATATATCCGTATCATTTGACCTAGGTTAGAAAATTATATACAGACCCATGGTTAATATTAAATATTTTTGAAGATTATTAAGTATTTTTGAATATAAAATATGAAATTTTAACTTAGATTGGATTCAAATGATTTAAATAAATGCTATAGTGATTTCTGCAAGTTAAATTGTATAAGGAAATTAATGATTAAAATGAAATTTTTGTATTGACCTAATAATTAAAATTTAGGGTTTAAATGGAATTTAAGCTTAACTTAGTGATAAGAATAATTTATTTATGAAGTGGGTATTTTAAATAAAGTATTAAGTTATTTGTGGAAATAAAAGTTAAGCAATTTATAAAGTATTTGACTTAACAAATGAATTTTAATTTAAATTGGATATTTATTAATAAAATGTTATTTTATTAAAATTATAAGTTAAGTAATATCAAAATAAATAATTTTGAAAAGTGAAATAAGTTGATAAGTTAAAAATGAAAAAATTTGAAGATATATTGTTTTAAAGGGTATAACAGAAATTATAGCGTTTCAGAAGTGCTGTGGTTTAATGAACCATGTGTTGAATATACTAAATATAGCTACAGTAGCATTTCTAAAGTGCTGCAGTTTCTGAAATATTAACTATGTGTTGAAAATACTAAATAAACCTACAATAGCATTTCTAAAGTGCTGTAGTTTCTAAATTTGAACTATGTTTTGAATATAACTGAATACCTACTTTAGCACTTTATAAGTGCTGCTGTTTCTAAAAATTAAGCTGTTTTGAAATACTAAAGTAACTAAGGTAGCACTTTATAAGTGCTGCAGTTTTTGAATTTGACAATGTTTTTGAAATATTACTATATCTACCGTAACATTTTATTAGTGCTGTTGTAGCTGAAATTTACTATGTTTTTGGAAATTTTATAGTTGAATGAATGAACTTTGGAAAGCTATAATTTTGAAATGAATATTCTTTGACATTGAATTTAAATGGTTTAAATGAATATGTTTTGAAGTGGAATATAAACTATTTTTGAAATTTATAGCCACGGGTAATAATAACGTTGGGTTGTTAAAGAGACCAGGATCGGAAGTTGTCATACTCTCTGCCAACTCCCAAAACCACTTTAACAACCGTGTACGCAGTGGAGATTCCAGAATGAAGTAGGATGGTGGCGATGTTCTATTGAGGTATGTACGTGGACCCGACTTCCGTGAGTTGGCATAAGGTGGCTAAAAAAGTAGCGATTCCGGGTCAGTGAGGTAGCTCCTCTTATCGGACACACTTGTTCATATATCATTCTATTACTTTGTGATTGAATGGTGCGCACCTTTGATTTTGGTAGTGAGACTCGAGGTGGGCGGTAGTGTCTGCTACGTGTCACCACCAGTCCGGATGCATAATTGGTATATCTACCCTGGCTTTGCCTCGTTGTGTCATGTCACCTACCCTAGGGCGACTTGTACGATTTTGGTTTTGTGTCGTACCTATGGAGTATCCTCTGGTGGCCTCCCGATTAGGAGGTATTACAGTACTGTATAGACTATTGGGACAATAAAATTTGTTAAGGGGGATATGGGTAATGCCTTAACGCTATTTTTAAATATATTATATTTTACTTCTAGACATTATTATAATAGCATATATCACTACAAGGTAAATAGTTTAATGGATCCTTAGAGGATGGGCGGCCCCAAGCATCTTTTAAGTTACTTGTACATTTATTTTACAGTTCACTTAAATTGGTTTACATTGTATAAGTATGTATGTCCTGACTCGAGTGTTTATGTTTATTTCTTACGCTCGGGTCAGCCTCAACATTTCAGCTTTGGAATTTACCTTCCGGAGCTAAGATTTGCTAGAGATCATCATTTATCTAGTTGCTATCTTTTTATTCAGTATTTTCTATTCAGCTATTACACTAGTGAACATTTGTGTACTGGGATTTCAGTTGTATTTACTTTTTGTCAGACTTTGTATTTGGTACTTGTTTTGAGGCTGTGTTTGAGACTGTGTTGTAGTAGCTTCGTGAACTGCTACTGTTATTTCTAATACCGCTGCGAGTATCCTGATTTATCTGTGTCTGTGATTCTATGATTGGTTTTATTTGCTCTAAATTATATTACAATCAACTGTTTTGAATTATTCAAGTTAGACATGTGTGATTTTATTGTCGATTTGAATGGTCCAAAATAGTGGGTCGTTACATTTGATATCAGAGCTTTGATTTTAGGCAAACCTTAGCCCGTGGAGCAAAAAATCATTAGAGATAGGGTAGAAATACCCTAGAATGAGTGAAATCAATCTTAGAATCCCTTCTTTGTGAGAGAACGTATTTTAAAGTATAAAATGATTTTCAAATGATTTCCAAGGGATTTTAAAAGAGTATATTGATATAAAAACTTTTCTTGTTTTAAAATTAAATTTTCTTAACTTCCTTCTTTTCCTTATCTACCCTATTAATAATTTATTTGTTTGGGATATTCAATTCGCGTTGCATTTAATCTTATCTTATCTAATCTTGTCTTTGTTTCTCAATTACCTCTGTCCTAAAATTCATTCTTGATTTTCAGGATGAGTCATAGGAATGCAAGAGGTAGGGGCCATGGTATTGCCTCGGCTCCTGAGCCTGCTGCCCTAGTCAGGTTCACTAAACTCTGTAAGGAATACACTGAGCTTGGTGGCACCAAGTTCACCAGATCTGAGAGCATTATTGAGGCTGAGCAATGGTTGAAGGATCTGGAGAGGATTTTCTCCAATCCTTAGATCACTAATGCCCAGTAGCATCAGTTGGCATCTTGGCAATTGAAAGGAGCTGCCTTGGATTGGTGGGAGTCCGTCACAGCCCACACTGCTAAGGCTGACATATCTTGGGAACAATTTAGATATCATCTCCTATTTGTTTCAAATTTGGTTCGGTTTCTCCTTTTGAAATCTGTCTTATGCTCTTTTATCGTGCTTTAGGGATGCTTTTCTTGTAAAATGGATGACGAAGACAGGATAGTCTCAGTTGTATCGGGAATTCATGGATCTGAAACAAGGTGATATGTCTTTTGCTGAATATGAGAGGAAGTTCAATGAACTTTCTAAGTTTGGCCTTAATTTGATTGACACTCCTCTCAAGAAAAATGAGAAGTTCATTGCTGGTGCCCATCCGGAGTACTATGTCGTCTCATAGCTCATGTGCATAGTCCTGTCACTACTCTGATGGATATGGCCATTAGATAGGTACTTCTAAGGATCCTCCAACTGCCCGTTCTACTTCAGCTCGGTCTTTTTTGGTAATCCTAGGAAGAGGAGTCCCAACTTTCTCCATCATAAGAAGAATTAGAATAAGACTCTAGGGTTGGGATCATCTTCTTCATCTCAAAGGAAGTCTGTAGACCTGTCCGCCATCACCTATTTTAGACGTAATCAGAGGGGACACTATGCTAATAGTTGTCCTACCTTAGTTGGTGCTGCTATCCCTCCTCCAGCTCAGTTGACCAGGCGTGATCTCTGCCACATTTGTCTGCAGCCTGGTCATTTCAAGAAGGACCGCCCTACTCAGCAGAAGGGCAAGTCATCAGGTATTTTTGCTGTTACTTCTGCATCTTCACCAGCTCCACCTCCTGCACCTGCACCTGCTCCTTCTCCTGGTGACAACCAAGGTACACTTCAGGGTACTTTTTCTCTGTTTAATTTTCCTGTTCGAGTTCTCTTTGATACTGGAGCTTCCCATAGCTTTATCTCTGTGGATCTTTGTAATAAATTTGAGCATCTTCTTTCTCCTAAGTTGGCTCCTCTGCCTTTGTGTGTTTCAAATCCTATTGGTGGGCCCGCGAACTTTAGTAGGATTTGCAGAAATGTAAAACTCTTCTATTCTGGTTAATGGTTTTCTGTTTCTATGTTCTGGGTTTTGATGCTATTGACCTATTGCTTGGAGGTGATTGGGTAAAGAGGCATGATGCCTTTATCTCTTATAGTATCCAAACTATTTCTCCCATGGATGATTTCGGTAATTCTTTGGTGATTTAGTGTAGTTTTCCCCAAGATTTTGCTGGCAGCTTTATTTGTTCTCTAGATGCTTCTCCTGGTGATATTCATTCGACTCCTATAGTCAAACTCTATCTTGATGTATTTGGTGAAGTCACTTCTTTACCTTCTAAGCGGGAAATTGATTTCCGTATTGATCTTATTCCTGGAGATCGACCTGCAGTTCTTCCAACCAGAAGAATGGCACCGCGTGAGAAGGTTGAGTTGAGGAAGCAAATTGAGGACTTGTTCTCCAAGGGTCTGATCAGACCTAGCCATTCAGAATAGGGAGCAGCAGTGGTTTTCATCACTAAGTCCAATAGTTCTTTGAGGATGTGTGTTGATTATAAGGAGCTAAACAAGCTCACTATGAGGAACAGATATCTAATGCCTCGCATTAATGATATGTTTGATCAACTCCATGGAGCTACTGTTTTCTCTCAGCTTGATCTTGCCACGGGTTTCAACAAACTCAGAGTTGCTGAGGAAAGTATTCCTAAGACTACTTTCCGTACTAAGAATGGTTTCTATGAATGGTTAGTTATGCCTTTTGGTTTGACTAACGCTCTTGCTTTCTCTGTTGATTTGATGAATCGTTTCTTTCGTGATGTGCTCAATTAGTTTGTTCTAGTCTTTGCTGATGATATCCTTGTCTTCTCTAAGACAAGAGAAGAGCGTGAGTCATATTTGAAATTTTTTCTAGAGACTCTTAAAAATCATCAGTTGAAGGCTAAATTCTCGAAATGCCATTTCTAGAGGGATGAAGTCCAATTTCTTGGGCATATTGTTTCTAGTGATGGAGTTTCTTTTGATCCAATCAAGATCGCTGCGATCAATGTAAGTCTTTCCCTTTCTTCTCTTTCAATAACTTGATCATTCTATCTTTTATGTGGTCCTTATTTCTCCCTATTCTGTTACAGGATTGGAAAACTCCTAGGACTCCAACTGATATTCGCAGTTTTTTGGGCCTTACCTGTTACTATCGGAAATTCATTGAGAACTTTACTCGGATTTCTGCACCTCTCACTACTTTAACTCGAAAGAATGCTATGTTTATATGGAATGATAAGTGTGAAGCTGCATTCAATGAGTTGAAGTGTAAGCTTACTTCCGCACCAGTGCTTACCGTTTCGAATTGAAATGAGGGATTAACGGTATACACTGATGCTTGTTGTGAGGGTTTAGGGGTTGTTCTGATGCAAGAAAGGAAGGTGATTACTTATGCTAGTCGCCAGCTGAAGACCCATGAGGCCAATTATGCAGCTCATGATCTAGAATTGCTTGTTGTTGCCTTTTCTTTAAAGCTTCGGAGGCATCATCTTTTGGGTGCTAAGTTTGAGCTTTTTACTGATCATCAGTCTTTGAAGTATATCTTCACCCAAAAGGATTTGAATCAGCGTCAGGTCCGTTGGCTTTAGTTTCTTGCTTCTTATGATCTTGACATTAGCTACACCCCTGTGAAAGCTAATGTTGTGGCTGATGCTTTGAGTAGGAAGAAGGCTATGTTGTGTCGGCTTGTTGTTTCTTCTTCTCCTCTTTTGGAACGTATCAAAGCTAAGAAAGATGAGGATAGGATCATCAGATTGATTAAGGAGAGTGTTCGTAGCAGAGTTGGTGGTAGTAGTCCTATGGTAGTGGAGCCAGATCGATGATAGAGGTGTTTTAAGGATTAATAATCGGATTTGTGTCCCGAATGTTGATGGGTTGAGGCAACAGTTACTTCGAGAACATCATCATCCAGACTTTCTATTCATCCTGATGTGTCGAAGATGTATCAGGATATGAAGAAGCTTTATTGGTGGAAGGGGATGAGGCGAGATATCTCTATCTTTGTTAGCAGGTGTGCGACTTGTTCGCAAGTCAAGGAAGATCATCAGAAGACCCCTGGTTTACTTCAGCCCCTTGAGGTTCCCAATTGGAAATGGGAACAGGTTTCCATGGATTTTATTGATGGTTTACCGAGGACTCGGAGGGGTAATGAGAGCATCTGGATTATTGTGGATAGATTGACCAAATTAGCTCATTTCATTCCGGTTAAATCTACCCGTTCTGCTTCCAGTATAGCTGAGATTTATATGAGGGGGATTATTTGTCTCCATGGTGTTCCTATTAGTATTGTTTGTGATCAAGATCCTATCTTTACCAGTCAGTTTTGGAAAGCTTTTCAGGAGTCTTCGGGTTCTCGTCTGAATCTGAGCACTGCTTACCATCCGTAGACCGACGGTCAAACGAAAATATTGAATTAGATTCTTGAGGATCTTCTTCATGCTTATGTTATGGATTACAGAGGATCTTGGGAAGATCATCTCCATCTGGTTGAATTCACCTATAACAACAGTTTTAGGTATATTTTCAGTCTTCTATTTTGATCTTATCTTAATCTTTTATCTATCTCATTCTGTCTTTTAATTCAAGCCAGTATTGAAATGTCTCCATTTGTTGCTCTTTACAGGAGACCTTATAGATTTCCATCTTGCTGGATTGAATTCGGTAATCGTTTGGTTCTTGGTCGTGATGTGATTTTGGAGGCTTCTGAGAAGATTGAGGAGATTAAGAGGAAATGAGGATTGCTCAGGATAGGCAAAAGAAGTATGCTGATCGACATAGGAGGAGTTTGGAGTTTTCTATTGGCGATTTGATTTTCCTTAAGGTCTCTCCCTTAAGGAATGTGATCCGGTTTGGTCGTAGAGGGAAGCTTGCTTCTAGCTTATTGTCTGGATTTGCCTGAGAAGTTCTCTGGAGTGCATAATGTATTCCATGTTTCGCATCTTCGTCGCTATCTACATGACCCATCTTTGATTGTCCAGCCTTCTGCTCTCGAGAGTTTGGATATTGAGCCTAACCTTACTGTCGAGAGGAAGCCACTTCGTATTATCGAAAGATGTATGAAGCAGCTAAGAAGGAAATATGTCAACCTGGTCAAAGTGCAGTGGAGTACGGATGATCGGGATTGTACCTGGGAGACTGATGAGAGCAAACGTGTTTCGAATCTGGAATCATTTGTTTTAGGTACTATTTTCTTTCTATCTTATCTTTCCTAGTTTCCGTGTCTCGTTCGTTTTCGAGGACGAAAAGTTTTGAGTGGGGCAGAGTGTAACAACCCATAATTTTAATAAATATTTTTAATTCAAGTTATTTGGAAAGTTTGATGTTTAATTATTTGAAATTTGAAATTTTGGAATTTTCCAATATAATTTTGGATTTTGTTTATAAATTATTTTCCAAATACAATAAAATAAACACTTTTTGAAATTTTTATATTTTGGTCAATTAAAAGTTAAAGTTTGACCACAGTTGAAAATTTTAAATTTTAAATTTTAATTCTAATCTTTTTCTTTGGAACTCTATTTGATTCTGATATTCATACTGCTTTTCATTTCGTAAAATTCCATTTTATACCATTTTTTAAATTTGATAACTTTCAGCATTTTACATGCGATTAATTCCAATAAATATTTTCTATTTTCTATTTTTATTTTTCTACCGCAATTCCATTTTTCTATTTTCTACTTTATTTTATTTTTCCATTCTCTTTTTTATTGAATTTTATTTGGATTTTTAGGCTTGGAAATTCAAAGAGTCTTCGGGTTCTTTTCTTGGAAATCAAGTTAGGTCTCTTCATTTGCCTGGCCTTTCATTTCCACATACCCTAGCCATTCATAACCCCTTCCCCATAACCCTAGCCGCCACTCCAATTTACAATTCATGTACAAAAGTTTCTCAGCACATCTCATCTCCTATTTGCGTCCAGAAAAAATATTGTAAGTTCATGGCCTCCTTCTTCTTCCTTTTCCTTCTTCTCTTTTCTCCTTTCCTTTTCCTTTTGCTTTCTATTGTTTTTCTCGGCCACACCTTGCTATTGCCGACCACCATTCCTCTCCACCACCAACATGATTGACCTCCACCTCCTCACGTCCTCACCAAGCCTTTCCGCGACCACCTAGATCCTAACACCATCACAAAGTAGCCAAACAAACCCTAACCGAGACCTAGATCCCCTTCCTCTTTCTTTAGCCTCGGCCACACCACATAGTCCACCTCCTTTGCCTTGTTTTGCCTTGACCACACCCACCCTAGGCCGTGACTAGATCAGATCCAGACCATAGATCCATGGCCGAGCCATTTTGCCTTAGGGCCGAGCCTAAAATCCACATACCCATGCCTTTTGCCTTTCTATTGAAGTTAGCTTGTCATCCCTTCATATTCACTTACCTAGCCGTGCCTAATGACCACCTAACCAAGCCTAGTTGCCCTAAATTCAACATGGCCGAGCCTTTGTACATAGTGGCCGAGCCCACTTGTTGGTTCAAACCCATTTCTACTTCACTTTGTTTCATGTTTTATTTATTATTTTGATTTATAATATGATTTTGAATTATATTCTTATGTATGGTCATATTTTATTTGATTACAAGATTTGAATTTGGGTGTTACTTCTTCTCGAATCTAGTCGTGCCTTTTCGTGCTTTGCGGAGTTTGGATCTTTGTGTTTTGGATTCGATCTCTAACTTGAGAAGGTGAGTTATTCACTCTAGACAAATCGTACTTATATAAATGTGAAACAATGTCATTTGAATTGTAATAGCCGATATGCTATGTTATATGCTCACATCTGCCTATTATCTGACATTGTATGATGATATTACCTGATTTTATATCTGTTGCATCACCTGACATCATATGTTATGTTTCACTGTTTATTTATTTTTTGTTTCCCACACTACAAGTTCCTTGTAGAATAGAATCACTATGCGTTGAAACGATACATACCCGAACGAACTTTAGAATAGAGAAAAATCGTTATGAGCTGAAATGATAGGCTCAAGCGATTTTTATTAATTTTATTTGACTTGGGATTGCAGGTTTGAAACGATAGAACCCGAAGTTTTCCTTTAAATTACAGATTGAAATGATATATATATCTGTATCACTTGACCTAGGTTAGAAAATTATATACAGACCCATGGTTAATATTAAATATTTTTTGAAGATTATTAAGTATTTTTGAAATATAAAATATGAAATTTTAACTTAGATTGGATTTAAACGATTTAAATAAATGTTATAGTGAATTCTACATGTTAAATTGTATAAGCAAATTAATCATTAAAATGAATTTTTTGTATTGACCTCATAATTAAAAATTTAGGGTTTAAATGGAATTTAAGCTTAACTTAGTGATAAGAATATTTTATTTACAAAGTGGGTATTTTAAATAAAGTATTAAGTTATTTGTGGAAATAAAAGTTAAGAAATTTATAAAGTATTTGACTTGACTGATGAATTTTAATTTAAATTGGATATTTATTCATAAAATTTTATTTTATTAAAATTACAAGTTAAGTAATATCCAAATAAATAATTTTGAAAAGTGAATTAAATTGATAAGTTAAAAATGAGAAAAATTGAAGATATATTGTTTTAAAGGGTATAACAGAAATTATAGCGTTTCAGAAATGCTATGGTTTAATGAATTATGTGTTGAATATACTAAATTTACCTACAGTAGCATTTATGAAGTTCTGCGGTTTCTAAAATTTTAACTATGTGTTGAAAATACTAAATAAACCTACAATAGCATTTCTGAAGTGCTGCAGTTTCTAAATTTGATCTATGTTTTAAGTATAACTATATACCTACTTTAGCACTTTATAAGTGCTACTGTTTCTGAAAATTGAGTTGTTTTGAAATACTAAAATACCTACCGCAGCACTTTATAAGTGCTGTAGTTTTTGAATTTGACAATGCTTTTGAAATATTACTATATCTACCGTAACATTTTATTAGTGCTGTTGTAGCTGAAATTTACAATGTTTTTGGAAATTTTATAATTGAATGAATGAACTTTGGAAAGCTACAGTTTTGAAATGAATATTATTTAACATTGAATTTAAATGGTTTAAATGAATATGTTTTGAAGTGGAATACAAAGTATTTTTGAAATTTATAACGACGGGTAATAACAACGTTGAGTTGTTAAGGAGACCGAGATCGGAAGTTGTCATACTCTCTGCCAACTCCCAAAACAACTTTAACAACCGTGTACGTGGTGGTGATTCCAGAATGAAGTAGGATGGTGGCAATGTTCTATTGAGGGATGTATGTGGGCCCGATTCCCATGAGTTGGTATAAGATGGCTAAAACAGAAGCGATTCGGGGCCAGTGAGGTAGCTCCTCTTATCGAACACACTTCTTCATATGCCATTCTATTACTTTGTGATTGATTGGTGCGCACCTTTGATTTTGGGAGTGTGGCTTGAGGTGGGCGGTAGTGGCTGCTACGCGTCACCACCAGTCCGGATGCGTAATTGGTATATCAACCCTGGCATTGCCTCGTTGTGCCGTGTCACCTATCCTAGCGCAACTTGTACGATTTTGGTTTTGTGTCGTACCTATGGAGTGTCCTCTGGTAGCCTCCCAATCAGGAGGTATTACGGTACTTCATAGACTATTGGCACTATAAAATGTGTTAATGGGGATATGGGTAACGCCTTAAAGCTATTTTCAAATATATTATACTTTACTTCTAGACATTATTATAATAGCATATATTACTACATAGTAAATAGTTTAACGGACCCTTAGATGATGGGCGGTCCCAAGCATCCTTTAAGTTACTTGTACATTTATTTTACAGTTCTCTTGAGTTGGTTTACATTGTATAAGTATATATGTCCTGACTCGAGTGTTTGTGTTTATTTCTTATGCTCGGGTCAGCCTGAGCATTTCAGCTTTCGAATTTAGCTTCTAGAGCTAAGATTTGCTGGAGACCATCATTTATCTGGTCACTATCTTTTTATTCAATATTTTCTATTCAACTATTGTACTAGTGAACATTTGTGTACTGGGATTTCAATTGGATTTACTTTTTGTCAGACTCTGTATTTTGTACTTGTTTTGAGGCTGTGTTTGAGACTGTGTTGTATTAGCTTCATGAACTACTACTGTTATTTCTAATTCCACTGCGAGTATTTTGATTTATCTGTGTCTGTGATTCTGTGATTTTTTTTATTTGCTCCAAATTATATTACAATCTACTGTTATGAATTATTCAAGCCAGACTTGTGTCGTTTTATTGTCGATTTGAATGGTCCAAAATAGTGAGTCGTTACATAGTTAGACGAATAAGCTTTTGAAGACGTAAAAGAGGCAATCTAGCTATTTAGGTGTACCTACCTAATCTATTATGTTGTTTGGTTTTTTGTGTATGGATGTAATAGCAAGTTATACAATTGCCAATTGTTAGACTGATCAACCAAGTGGGTATCTTCATATGTCGCTCTTGGAGTATTTTGTAATAATTATATTTTCTGCGAACGTGGGTTTGCAAATGAGATTATGTAATGAATACGAAATATCATTTGTAGAATGAAATACAAAATTTTTTTAAGAAAAATTGTGTTTAATATTTTTCATATTCATGTGCTTTTGATTATAGATATGATTAATGTAGCCGCATTCTTGTCATCGAAAATTAATACATTGGATGATTGCAGTATTTATAGAACTTGATTTTCAGCCTCAAAATGAAGGATGGTAGATGTTTGCCTTAAGCTTCTAAACTACACTCATCTCTCTACACATTATTCCATATAATAAGTCATGAGAACCAAGGAAACAATACCGAAAGTCTCATGCCAGATAGTTTTATAACCCCGTTTATTTAAAATCCTCGTTACACGAAACGATAATAAAACTATCAATATTATAAAATGCTCTATTATGGAGAAACTATATTCATTTATTTCCAAACAATTCACATATTTCATTTTGCAAAATAGTTTTCCTTTTATTTGTTTACAATCAAATACATTATTTAACCTTCCTCGTTATTTGCCAAAATTGCCATATTTATAGACTTATATACATTCACATTTATTAATTCATTAGCATTCAATATCAGTCATTAAACTTTGAATAATTTTAACCCTTCAAAACAAATTTTATTCAACTATTTAATTATAAACAATGTTTCCTATAGGCAAATATCTTTATTAAATTAATAAAATATTTACTTCTTCATAAATTTTTTGAATACATCATTCACAGTTTTATTTATTTCTTATTTAATTTTTCTTATTTTTTTAAAAGACACACACAGACCTGGTACCTACATCTAGGTTGTGCACTGGTGCACCAATGAAACATACACCAATGGATCGATTACGAGCTGGAATGTAAAATTCTAGGTCACGTGACACAGTTTTAGTTAACTCCGACCGCTGACTCCTCCTCGTCCTTCTCTGAGCCCTATATAACCTCTATGCGCTACATTGTACTCAAGCAACTCAAAGCACAACAATATCACCCAAGTCCAAACATAAGTAATGCAAATAGTGTGTTAAAGAGGAATGTGAAGAAACATTCACCTTGAAATAGTTAAGCCTCTACTGTAGTCTTGCTCCTTCTAACTTCTCTTCTTCTTCTCTCTACAAAATCCATTAAAACCTAACTTCACCAAGATATCAACTTCTTGCTAATAGGTGTAGTATAGAGTTGAGAATGATATATATTCATTTTAGAATTTTTAGGGATTTATTTCTATTTTATTTTTGAATTTAAAAGGGAGAAGATTAGTGTTTCGCAATCGAAAGATTTGAGATGAAAGATGAAATGCTTATGCGAGATGGAAATATAAAGATAAAGGGGAGGTTTCTAGACATATCTTAAATGACAAAGATGGGGATTTTTTTTCCATGTATGGGAACAGGCGTAATGGGCTTGCTTTTATTTGTTTAATTTCCTTTTTCTTTCTTTCTTTCTTTGCTAAACTATTTCTCTACCTTACTAATTTAGCCTAAACTTCAAATGAAATTATGTTTACTCTCCACAGATGTTTTATTATTATTTCATAATTTTTCCACAATCATTATTTATAATTTTCATCAATTAAATAATTAATTTCATATTTACTATATAAAATCCATTTTATTATTAAATTTGTAATCTTCTTTTAAGAGTGAAATAAAAATTCACTTACTTTAAAAATAAGTTTCTTATCTTATATACTTTTAAAATTTAATTTTACAAATATTATTAATTATTTTAGTAATATTTTAAAAATATTTAAAAATCATTTTGATCTTCAAAATTTTCCAAACTCCTTTTAAGAATCAAAATTTGCTCAAACTAATTATTTTATTACTTATTAAACAATTTCCCCATATAATTTCCTAACTATTTCTATTTTCCTCACTATAATATTAAAATTCCTTTTTAGTCATTAAATATTTATTTTAATTCCTTCTCAACTATGGGTTGTTACAAGACCCTGATTTGAAGGCTTTGAAATTTGAGTTTCTAATTCTTTGCTCTCCCTCTCTCTCGGAACTATGCATTTAATAGGTAAGGTAACCAACTTTTCATCTCGCTCTAAATCAATGCAAAATTCAATTTTCTAACGAGGAGGTAAACTTAAAACTTCTTCAATTACATCCACAAAATCCCAAACCATGGGAACGTGCTTCAATTCATCAAAGAGTAGATCCAAATAGTATAAATAATTCAACACTATGGAACTCTTAGGCTCATAATAAGCATTAAGCCCCTTACCACCATTACCATTCATATGAACTACATGACTATCACAATCAATAAGCCCATGCTACACCATGTAATCCGTCCTTGGTATAAGTACATAGCTTGAAAATCCAAGCATAAAAGCATCATAAAAAAAACCTGACCCACTCCATTGTAATTTAATGTCCTTATATATATATATATATATATATATATATATTGACCCCTCAATAGGATTCGATACAACAAGAGAGCCATTGATAACATGAAGCAATAGGCGCAAACTATCAACAAGATGACTAACAATAAAAGGATGTAAGATTACCATATCAAATAAAACAGAACTAAGAAAGTCATAAATAGAAAGCACATCTTCCATGACAATGTTCTTCCTCTTATCGAGTGTCGGAGGAGTGCTCGAACTAGGAGTTGCTTTAATATCATTGGATTGACCATTTGCTCACTTTTTGAAAGAGATGGATAACTCTTTTTGAGATGTCCTCATTGGTCACAAAGGTAAAATTTCTTTGATTGGAGGTTAACTATGAAATTTCTATCCCATGCCCTTTCAAACTACATCTATAGCAAATCGCTCCCTACTTTTTAGCTTTACCTTGGTCATTCTTGACCCATTCTCTCTTTCTCCTTCCTTGGGACTTTGGCCTCATTTCAACTTTGGCATTTTCTTCTTTCATGGCCTTTTCAGGTATGGAGTTTGGTAATGCCATTTTTCCAAGATCATCATTATAACTATCCATTGTAACCTTACTATGTGTAAGATCCTTATAGAGCTTGTAGAGTCAAGAATGGAAGTGGGAGATAAGCATCGCCTCAACTGGTACCGGTACAGGTAGGAGTCCCATTGGAGATGGAGTGCCCACTACTGTAGCCTATAAGTACCTCTAAAACCATGCTAACATATATAGATTTGGAGCCTCTACACTGCCTCTAGTTGTTAGTGCTCGATAGGCATGGCTCACAATGACTATCAGTTTATGGAAATTGATAGAGTTAGGATTATGCCTTAGAGGCAATAATGTAATTTGTTGCATATATCTAAGTCGATAACCAATTAACTGTTCAAAGTAAAAGGCATTTTCTTTCTGTTATATACTTGTTATATTATGAAATAATTAAGTAATTTATTAAATTAAAGTACACTAAATTAAAAAAAATCTTTAAATGACATATTATTTTAAATATTCCAAGTCACGATGTTTCGAGATGAGATATCGATACATCTTTTGAGACTAGAGTGATGCTGTCCAAATGTTAGGCACTGTGTTACTCATGGATATTAGGGGAATGAAGGGATTTCATACTAATAGTTATTGGATAATTATGGAAAGAATCACTCGAGAATTTCAATTGGTTAATATAGCTAATGAAAAACCATAGAATCTCGAAGCGATGATATTACACAGTTTTCTCAACTTGATAATATTGCTAACTTCAATGCAGATACTCCACTTTGATTATGGTTAAATCATGGATGACATCCACTAAAAAACTGTAGTTGAGTTTGAGTTGAAGGATTGGAAGTGAAAGTTTATTCAGTATAAAATTAGTCTCCTAAGATTTGTAGGGTAAGTCTTACAGTCAATTCAAAGTTAAAGTCTTTGGCTAGAGCAATATATTAATAATGTTCGTTATTATTAAACCAAGAACTTTTCATTTGGACAATTCAAGTAGAATGTGGATGATGTTGGATTTTGACCAAAAGCAAATTCCATAAGTCCTAGTGTGTATATTGTCGACGAAGACAATTTGGTATAAATAATCGTATTACTGAGTACCACTTATAATTAGTAAAATTAGATCTTGCCTAAAATGGCATGTAAGTTATAAATTCATCCAAAATGTCACACCACTAACTAATTTGATGTGCGAACATTAATATTTGAATTGTTCGATATTGATCACTGACTGAATTTACACCTTTGAGTCGCTTAATTGAAATGATGGATACTTCGAATAAACTACATGCTTTAATTTATAATAATTGTAAATTAATTAATATTAATGAAATATTGATTATTAATGTAGCGACCTGCAGTCCCGTACCCTTTGAGTTGATAATAATTCACTCTTGTTCAACCCAAATTGTACGAAAGAGTGAATAACTAGGGTAAAGAAGAAGAGAGAGATAGAAGAAAATAGAACAAAAAAACACAGAATCTCACAATCGTAGTGGAACAAAATATAAATATAATAACAGATTTTATACAAAAGAATTTGTAACTATTTTATACTAACAATCATCAGAGTACAACAATCAATACATCAATCTGGACAGTTATAATAACTTGTCCTCACACAACGGAATAAAACAAGTATGTGATATACAATAGAAATCCTTCAGCTCATCTCCTTAGCTCCATAGCATCCTAACCTGAATCTGTAATACTCTGTCTGATCCAAGCAATATAATAAAATAACATCCAAGTCAGTCTGGAAAACCAGCATGAGAAAACACACTCTATTTGAATTCTTAAAGTTATCAAAATACTTTGAAAAACAAAGGTATCTCATAAGACTGCGTCATACATAAATACGGTGGGTTTTTACCTTACGATAACCAAAATGACTTTTATCAAAATCATTTGATATTATAATAGTGTCTATAGAAAGTAAATAGAAAATAGTTGAAATGCTTGCAACTCACGTTTCAGCATAGTTGGGGACAATTAAAACCGTACGGCGCTTATTGGCGAATGGATTCCATATGAATGACTGGGCCACTGGGATACCGCCCATCACAGTACACCTCTAGAAAATAGTAGCAAAGACCATCGTCGGGATCCCCTGCCATGTTATCATCTTGGGTGTTCCCGCCTTACAATCGAGTGCTTCTTCATCCATACATAACCATATCCGTAATAAATAGGGTTCCGAGACATCTAGAAAAGTGATAACATACCTTAACTGGGTGCGACCCACTTAGTCTTGCTGCATCTCCCTTGTTTTAGCCATTCTCGGTTGATGATGCTCGAGGCTAAGCGTTACCTTTCAAGAAACAATTCCACTTAGAATGCTCATCATCATCTAATGACGATGTTCTGATATCATTCGTCCATACAAGTTGTCCTGGGTCTGGAAAAACTGAATCCCCATCTTCATCATCTTCACGGTATTCATTCGTAACGTTCAAATTAGATCGAAGTGGTTTTCGGATAATTGAATCCGGCCCTGATCTCTTCAAAATGATTAACGAAATTGGCCAATTATTGATAGTCGGTTATTTAATATCAATAAAACATCCATAAATAGTCACTAGGCTTTATGATTGTTTGCGCCAAAATGGGTCACAAACCCCAAGCGTTGTGAAAGCACCAGTGTTGGAATATAAATCAGCAATATTCAAACACAAATCACAGATCTAAGCAAGCTATACGCAGCAAAACCGAAATTATGAACAAGAACACACGATTTATAGTGGTTCGGCTATCTCCGGCCTACGTCCACTACAAAGGTTTCAACTTTTATTGATATTCTTCGCCGATTACAATTGATTACGGCGGATTACAATGGATTATAGCTCTGAAATTCGAGTATGATGGTAGTAATGAAGTGCGCGGTAGAGTCTTGTAGAGCCTGGATGCTTCCAAATCAAGATCCCTTTTTCTGAATGACCTGGGGCTCTATTTATAGGCGTAGGAGGCTGATATTTCTCCTAAAAGTATGGTAGACCGCTTCAGGCACGTGAGGGGGCCCACATGGCTGAAACCTGGAGATCCGGGCCCACATTGGGATCGATTCGACCCTTGGTTCGAATCGATCAGAAAAGTGTCCAATCGTGATGAAACTTGGCGTGAACATTCTTTAACATGTAGGCAAGCTCCTGTAAAAATTTCATGGTATTTGGATCAGGGGATTGATAGATATGATGGATTCAAGATGGAGATTTTCGGCATGCTGGTTGCTTCGAATGGATCCTATGGATTCGTTCGAATCGACATGGTTCGAATCCATAGGGTCGAATCCATGCTCCTGTGACGTGTCACGCGTTCTTCGTGTCGATCCACCTATTTCTCCGAGTTGAGTGGGTCGACTCCGAGTTTGTAGCCGTGTTTGTTTGATGGTTTCGAGTGTTGGATTCGAAGGTTTGCTTCGAATTGATGGAGCTGGTACTCGTTCGAATCGATCAAAATATGCTACTCCGGATCGATTCGAAGTTGCCTTTATCATGGGGATTCGAAGACAAGCAGGAAATGGAGTCGAAGCCATAATGGGTTCGAACATGGTCGTGTGAAGATGGATTCAAAGCAAGGTTACTTGGGTGGATTCGAACCAATGTGTGGTCGATGGATTCGAACTAAGGCAGGCGTGTATGGATTCGAAGCATGGCTGTTGAGGGCTTGTTCGATGGAGTCGAAGTGAAGATGCTCCTCGTGGATTCAAAGCAAGGATATGGAGTGGCTTCAGTTGGATGGATACGAAGGAAGGTCATGGGATGGATTCGAAGTAAATGGAGTCGAAGTTGATGGATGCGAGGCAGGCACTAGCTGATGGATTCGAACGTCGTCTCTGCTTATGGATTCGAACGTGATGCCTGCCCTGATGGGTTCGAACTAGATGGGTTCGAACCAATGAAGGGGTGATGGATTCGAACCGAGCAAGGTTCATCTCTTTTAACTCGAATCCATCATAACTTGAGCATACGAACTCGGATTGACTTGAAATTTGAGATGCGGACTTCTATGATCGTTCTTGTCATGTACAATCAATTGTAGCTCAATCTTGACTCGGGCAAAATTCATCGATACCCATGGTTATCTTGCAATGCACAGTCGATGTTCAAGAATAGTAATCATTGATTGTGAGTAAATTTTGGGTATCTCCACTTTGCCAAAAGTTGGGATAACACTTTGCCCCCAAAAACATGCCTTTTGTAAAAGGTATGTTTTGAACGGTCTTAAATCGAATGTAGTAAATTCACGTTTCATTCATTGCTGCAGTATTATCAATAAAGTTTATGGCTGTTCGAAGCCGAATCAGCATTCATGAAGTTCCGTAGTCTCTCCGGACTATTAATGGCTACTCTGAACCCTTACTAAGTCCATTCTAGACTTAGTGGTTGAATACAAAGATCCTATTGCACTCAGGCGTCGCCTTCTATCCCTTGCACTCTGGTCCTGGTTAGGACATATAGCGATGTCATGGTCGTTCTGGACCGATTATAGCCTCTTCGGGCTCTTGCTGGGTCCCATCCTGTCACTCTCTGGTGAAGGGGAAACAGCGCTTAAGTGAGTCGATCCTGTCGCTCTCCAGCGAAGCGGCTCACTTCTTGCACTCCGGTTAGTCTATCTGAACAATAAGCGATGTCATGGTCGTTCGAGACCGATCATAGCCTCTCCGGGCTCTTGCTGGATCCCATCCTGTCACTCTCTGGTGAAGGGGAAACAGCGCTTAAGTGAGTTGATCCTGTCGCTCTCCGGCGAAGCAACTCACTTCTTGCACTCCGGACCCCGCCTCTCCGGGTAGGGTCATAAAGCGATCATTCTTATATTGGCAATTAATGTTCATTCTTTGACTCTCCGGTCAAAGGTTTATTGTAAGAGATTCTAATTTATTTATTAAAATTCGAGTCCTAGACGTTCAATCTCAAACATCAGAAAGAGCTAAGCATTGCCTCTCCGGGCATATCGGTTTATCTCCATCTCAGAGCATGCCTAGGGATCTCTCCCGTTCCCGTACATGTGTAAGTGGAGTAACCGTTTATTCTGAAAACAAATCTAAATAAAATTATTCGACCAAAGTCCAAATCCAGGACTTGGCCCTTGCCATCTTCAATCAGTGGATGACGAGTCGTGATCCCGATCCAGGATCGTTCCTGTTATTTGGAGGCGGTAGTTGTTCAGGTCTTGCTGCCGTTGTTCGTTCTCTGACAAATTGCGACAATCTACCACCCCTAGCATGCTTTTCCACCTCATCCTTCAGGTGGCGGCATTCATCTGTAGTGTGCCCATCCAGCTCATGGAATAGGCAGTATTTTCCAGTCCTGCACTCCCGCTTAGTGGGATCCCTTATAGGTGGCTTTCGATAGGGGAGTTGCCCCCGAGTTTCAGTGTAAATTCGTTCCAGGCCTGCAATCAAATCTGTGTACTGCCTAAATCTCGGTTCTTGGAATTTCTTTCGTTTATCAGGACCATAATGTCTATCATCCTGTTTCCTTTTCCCCTTGTCCGCTCCGGACTGTTCTCTGGAGGTTCCTTCGCTTTGTGCAACATTTGTTTCCAGCCTCTCGGCTCGTGATTCCTCTAATCGGATGAACTTTTCAGCTTTATGAAAGAATTCTCCAAGATCCTGCGGTGGATCTTTAGTCAGAGAATCTTTAAATTTAGTGCCTTCCGCGACTCCTGCCACCGCCGCCATCAAAATCATCGATGGATCCGGGCGATCTACAGAAGTCACTGTTACATTGAATCTTAGTAGGAAATCTTTTATGGACTCTCCAGCCCTTTGCTTGATCGAAGCTAAAGTCATCACGCTCTTGGGTCGCGTCACATGGACCCTAAACTGTCTCATGAAGCAGTCTACAAGCTCGCTCCATGTTCTGATTGATCCAGTCTCTAGTTGCCTGAACCAAAGCGCAGCCAAATCTGAAAAATATAGAGGGAAGCATCGTGCCATCACTTCCTCGGATGCCCCCAGCACTTCCATGTGCCTAATATATCTGGTAATATGCATGGTCGGGTCTGACCTCCCGTCATAAGGTTCTAGCGTTGGTAGTTTGAATTTTGGAGGGTTCCTTGCGTTTCGGATGTTCGGAGTGAACGGACTTCGACTGACTTCTTCTAGTCCTCCACTAGGCAGTCCTTCTCTCATGATTCGTCGCATTAGGCCAATCATTCTCTCGTCTCCGTCTAGGGTTCGGCCCCTTGTCAAGTTCCTATCCTGCCCCCCGAGCCTCGAAGGGAATTCTGGTACGTATTCTTCTGGTGGCTCGTTAGCATAAGCATTGGCTCCGGCTTGTTGAGCTCCGTCTGTTGGTCTTCCAGTATCGAACCCTGAGGGTCTGCCCCCAAGTCCTTGTTGATCACCTTCGGTTCCTGCGTTCTGGTCTTGAACCTGTCCTTTGTTAGCTTCTGTAATCCTGATTCCTTGTCCCGCACTTGCGGTTGTTGTAGTTGGTCCAAGGTTTTGCATATTCGCCGCCCTCATTTGTTCGAGGAAATTCTGCAGCATCTCTTGTTGGGACTTCATCATGCTTTCGCGTATTGAATTAGCCATAGCCTCCATCTCGTTTCTAGTGATGTAGACGGAAGCTTGTCCTTCTCCTGCTCCGGAGGATGCTTCTTGGCTTCCTCCTTGTTGGCTCCGATCAACTCTTTTTCTTGTTTGTCGAGTCAATGTCTCTAAATCGGAATTCTTCAAACTCTTAAATCTGAACTCTGAATCTGATGTAGCGGGTGCTGGTCCTTCTCAGTGAAAGCACCAAAGTGTTTGCGCCAAAATTGGTTACAAACCCCAAGCGTTGTGAAAGCACCAGTGTTGGAATATAAATCGGCAATATTCAAACACAAATCATAGATCTAAGCAAGCTATACGCAGCAAAACAGAAATTATGAACAAGAACACACGATTTATAGTGGTTCGGCTATCTCCGGCCTACGTCCACTTCAAAGGTTTCAACTTTTATTGATATTCTTCGCTGATTACAATTGATTACAACGGATTACAATGGATTATAGCTCTGAAATTCGAGTATGATGGTAGTAATGAAGTGCGCGGTAGAGTCTGGTAGAGCCTAGATGCTTCCAAATCTAGATCCCCTTTTCTGAATGACCTGAGGCTCTATTTATAGGTGTAGGAGGCTGATATTTCTCCTAAAAGTATGGTAGACCGCTTCAGGCACGTGAGGGGGCCCACATGGCCGAAACCTGGAGATCCGGACCCACATTGGGATCGATTCGACCCTTGGTTCGAATCAATCAGAAAAGTGTCCAATCATGATGAAACTTGGCGTGAACATTCTTTAACATGTAGGCAAGTTCCTGTAAAAATTTCATGGTATTTGGATCAGGGGATTGATAGATATGATGGATTCAAGATGGAGATTTTTGACATGCTGGTTGCTTCGAATCGATCCTATGGATTCGTTCGAATCGACATGGTTCGAATCCATAGGGTCGAATCCATGCTCTTGTGACGTGTCGCGCGTTCTTTGTGTCGATCCACCTATTTCTCCGAGTTGAGTGGGTCGACTCCGAGTTTGTAGCCGTGTTAGTTTGATGGTTTCGAGTGTTGGATTCGAAGGTTTGCTTCGAATTGATGGAGCTGGTACTCGTTCGAATCGATCAAAATATGCTACTCCAGATCGATTCGAAGTTGCCTTTATCATAGGGATTCGAAGACAAGCAGGAAATGGAGTCGAAGCCACAATGGGTTCGAACGTGGTCGTGTGAAGATGGATTCGAAGCAAGGTTACTTGGGTGGATTCGAACCAATGTGTGGTCGATGGATTCGAACTAAGGCAGGCGTGTATGGATTCGAAGCATGGCTGTTGAGGGCTTGTTTGATGGAGTCGAAGTGAAGATGCTCCTCGTGGATTCGAAGCAAGGATATGGAGTGGATTTAGTTGGATGGATACGAAGGAAGGTCATAGGATGGATTCGAAGTAAATGGAGTCGAAGTTGATGGATGCGAGGCAGGCACTAGCTGATGGATTCGAACGTCGTTTCTTCTTATGGATTCGAACGTGATGCCTGCCCTGATGGGTTTGAACTAGATGGGTTCGAACCAATGAAGGGGTGATGGATTCGAACCGAGCAAGGTTCATCTCTTTTAACTCGAATCCATCATAACTTGAGCATACGAACTCGGATTGACTTGAAATTTGAGATGCGGACTTCTATGATCGTTCTTGTCATGTCCAATCAATTGTAGCTCAATCTGGACTCGGGAAAAATTCATCGATACATTATCTTGCAATGCACAGTCGATGTTCAAGAATAGTAATCATTGATTGTGAGTAAATTTTGGGTATCTCCACTTTGCCAAAAGTTGGGATAACAATAATAACTTTTTCCAAACATTTATTCTAAAATATCTTTATTAAGATATATATTCAAATCCTGTCCCATGTCTCAATACTTGAAAACAATTTCAAATACTTAGTCCATAACAGGATATTTCCAAACCCTCTCAACACTTAGAGATATTTCCAAATTTCTATTTTTTTTTACTTAGGAAAATATTATAAGCCTCATTTTCCCCAAAATCCCCCAATATTAACGCTTCAAAGAATATTCCACAACTTATTCCAAGGTCTCCAGAAAGACAAATAAATTTTCCTCTCCTTGAAATCATATCCTTTTTATAAGTTCATTTTTCGAATCTCGAGAGAATTTATAAATAAAAATTTTCAATCGGTTTAACTCTATATTTAAATAAAATAAGTATTTTAAGGAATAATAATTTATTTTTAAAACATGTTCGAGTAATTATTTAAAATATCAAAAACATTTTTATAAACATCAATAACCTATTTTTTGATAAACCAATAAAATTTCAAAGCTGATTTTAAAAGTTAGAATTTATTAAATAAATACTTAATATTAGGAAATCTACTTACCAAAGTATTCGAATCCTAATTAGTTTAAATTTTCATTGTCTAAATAATAAAATTTTCCTTTTAAAAAAAACTTACTTCTTAAAATTTAAAATATATTTTTTAAAACCTAATAACCAATTCAATTTATAAATTCCTCTTGAATCACATCACACCACTTCTATTCCGATCTCCTTAACCATTTTCACTTTCAAAAATAGCATCCACTATTTTACTCTCTCTATTTCAACATTCCAAAATAAATTCACCCTACGAATTTATTTTTCTAATGTATCCACTAATATCGCTTACCCTATTTATAAACATCGTTTATAAATTTTTATACTCCTTTGAGTTTTACTTGTTTACAAAAAACAATCTTATTTATAAAATTCCGTTTTATAAATCCATTTCTTCATGAATCTATTTATAACTTCCAATCTATTTTTAATATCAACTTCAACTCCTTTTTATATTCCAGAATATTATTTATAAATTCCCTTATATACTTCATTTTTAAAATCTTCATTTAATAATTCACAATAGTTAAGTATAACCAAAAATCAAAAATATTTTTCTAACTCAATTTCTTTAAAATAATTCCAATTTCATATATAAATATTTTTATATCAAAAATTTCCTTTAATTCCCTAATTTTAAAAATATTTTTATGGTATGTAAAATATCAAAATTCAGGCCAGCGCTACAATAGCATCTAATAATTCCAATCACTACAATAATCTATAATAGATTATTATACACACATCATATATCACTATATATGAAACATAAACAATAAATTTGAGGAATCCATTTAGATCCCTCCAACCTATTTCCGTGCATCCATATATGTTAATATAACATAAAAATACCAATCCTACTTCGAGGGGGATATCGTGATATATAGGGTCATCCGCTATTATGCGGGGCGCATAGGGTCTCATCTCCTATAATGTGTGGGAATATCACTCCAAATACTAGTATATATACTACTATATATATTATAAACATCCAAACCGATAAAAATTTATGAATTCATCCTAACAACTACTAATTTAAATTCAACATTTTTAAATTATTACTAGCTATCCAAATGAGAGAGATTTTACTTACCTTGATTTTTATATTTTTTTGAACATCTAGATATTAATTTATCCAGCTGCCTCTGAAAAATTCCAAACACGTTCTGCTGCATAGACTTTCCAAATACGAACTAACTTGACTTGTTTAAATGATTTTGGGACCTAATACAAATTATTGATAGCATTTATCAGATTCATGAATTTACTTATATATATAAATTTTGCTAATGCCTTCATTAGAAAATAAATTACCTTCACTAAACTTGATTTCAAAATTACCGGCCCAACCCATGCAATCACAACTTCTAGTAGAACGACCTAGCTAAAATCATACTCCTACGATGACAACCGCTTCACTATTGCCACTATTACATCTCATCGACCACGGTAACTAGTGCCATCACCGCTCCTTATATCTTCAATGAACAGCCCCTCCAACCTTACCATCACAAACCGAACTCACCGAGAAAATCACGACCAATCCCATCGCAACTCCGGTCGACCACTCCTCGCCATCGCCCATCATTTTCTTATCTCCTCCTGACTCGTGTACGAAAATGAGCAGCCCAATCCTTCCATAATTTGCCTTGACAATTTACATTCCATCCATATGAACAAGCCCCTTGCCGCACCTTCCAGTTCGTGCAATGTTGGACTCCACCACAACGCCATCGCATGCACAATCATCGCCGCCCCTCTCTCCCTTGCTCGTGAGCTTCCAACCACGCCTTCATGCCTAATTGAATGACAAGTGTGTTTTTCTTAAACTCAATTTTGTGATTCGAGAATACGAACCGAGGAGGGAGAAGAAGGAAAAGTCACGCGATTTTTTTATAGGACATGAATTCGACGGTTTTTTAACTATTTGTTCAATTTTGAAAACAAAGAGAAAGAAAGGGAGGGACGTGATTTATAGATGAAGGGTTTTGTGTTAGGCTAGGTTAGTGATTTGAAAAGGGAGAATAACAGAATTAAAAGGTCAAGTCAATTACACACAGACACACACACACACACACACATACATACATACATATTTTAAAATGTCTCAATTTTCACAACTCAAAATCTCGAACCCCTATTGAGGTGTGTCGCTAGGTTTTTATAATGTTATACCCCTATTCCAAATGCAATGGGAAAAGTTTCGAGCCCTAATTCGATCGTATGTAGAAGATAGCTTTTTGGACCCAATTATTACATTAGATTTCGATATCATTTCAACGCGTTTCTATCTCATATGGTCAAATGATAAATATAAGCTAATAAATTGAAATCCGATAATAATACATCATTACGGATCCAATGGAACTGGTTTCATCAAATTCCAAGACTGTGTCCCGGATCGCTATTTTAACACGTCGATTCAATCGATGATTTCAAAATTTTACGATATCACTTGAAGTTTCAGTTTTATAATCTTATTAACTAAATTATAGATTTCAAATCCAATATATAAACTATTTAAATATTCAAAATCAAATGACGAAACATTCGGATCGTTACAATTAAATTTATTTTATGTTCGAATACCATTAGTGTTTAATGAAATGCATGTATATGAGAATTTATGCATATCTGTATCTATATGAGATATCTGTAGAACATTTAAATTGGAGTTAAATGGAATAAATAATAAATGGGTTTGAGATTTTTTTAGTCCCATTCCTCCTCGTGTCATGGCCAATCAAGGGGGAGGGAAAGGAAGTGATTCTCCAATTGAAATGCAAAGGCTAAGTATGACTAAAGGAAGGCGAATCACACTTATCTTAATTATCTTTAATTGCCTCCATTAATAGATTTTTTTCATTTAGTCATTTCCATTATCTTTCTCACTCCCATCAATTCATAGCCGAAAATTTTAATGGTCTCTAGGGATTAAAATTTCCAAATCAAAATAAATAGAATAAAAAAAGGTGGTTCTTGTCATTTGATTTTCGCAAGATCTAAAGATCGATTCAGCATAATCAAGAGCGTATATTCATTATTCAAGGTGTAAATTTTACAATATCCTAAGGTACTACTCTAATTCAATTTGTTTATATGTTTCTCTTATTCATACGCCTTGATTGCATATACTTTATCTTGTCTTTTAATTGTTCACCTTGCAACATGTAATTCAAATCCCTTTTTGTCCGTCTAAATTAAAAATATGATTATTATGTTGATTTGATTTAGATCCACTTCAATTTTGTCTCTATTCACTATATGTTTGTTATGATTCATATAAATTAGATCCTTTGCCACCTATGCTAATTTTTTTTGTTTTTCTCCGTATTATATTGATAAGAATTTTTTATCATGAATTTACATATGCCTAAGTCGTTCAATTCCCTTTTCTTTTGTTTTAATTTTTTTTGTAAAAAATAATAATCTTTGATTGAAAACTATTTTGTAATTTTATACACAAATGTAAATAAACCATGTATGTTAATTATTTAAATTATCCTTGAAATCAATTTGTTATGTTATATGGTTGATGTTTTGAACACATTTATTTTGGGTATTGTTTTTATAAGAATAAATGTTTTCAATATAGAATTCATATGTGTACCTCTGTGTGAAATCCAAAACCTTTTATTTCCTTCATAAATTTAAAATTCATGCAACTTAATATTTCTTTTGTTTCCTTTCTAAATTAGAAGTTTGATTTAAATTGTCCACTTTAAATTTAAACATATTTATACATATATTATAAATTAAAATGTTTACATATTTGTTTTAGAATTTAAAACATTACCTGCTATATTTATATATATGGAAACATATATATCTTACATTAATTCAAATTCACAAAATGGATTTTATGTAATGACATAATTTAAATCTCAATTTTAACATAATTGAAAATAAATTCATTATTGTTAATTTTAGATTTCAAATTGTATAGAAATACCAAATATAATTCAAATATATATACACATATATGTACATAAACTGATACATATTTTATTATCTATGTTTTTAAGTCAAAACCTTGGGCAACAAAGGCATATGTATATGGAAAATAAATCGGTTGTGGTGCAAAGTCAAGCATTTACATACGGTTACATTAACTATGTACACTTTTTATTCATAACATGTGTACTTCACACAAATAAGTGTATTTGATATACATGTAAAAAAAACCAAAAAACCTTTCAAACATATTAAATAATATAAAGATTTTATCTAAAATATGTTAGATAGGAACTAAATCAATTAGGCTTCATAAGCTCAACAATGATCATAATGGAATATTTTTTGAAATTCATTCATTTAACCCACTTACTACTGGCTTGGTTTTTATAATGGTATCAGAGCCCAAATGGTCTATACAGTCTAAATGTGACGACCCTGAAATTTTAACATTTGAAATTAAAATATTTATTTGCTTTAAATATTTGGAAGTTAATTTAACCTGAATTTAAAATATCATTGTTTGTTTGGCAATTGAATTATTAAATTTAATAATATGAAATTAGGAAAAATATTTAATCCTGAGTTTTATGCTTGTTCAAAATATTTTAAAAGCTTAGAAAGTTTATATTAACAATACTGAAGATAATGGAAGTGTTAGAGTTTGAAACTCGAAGTGTTAGTTCAGTTTTGAAAATATATCGTTTAATTCGATATTTAAAAATAACCTTATGAGGCACAGTCTCGAAATTTGACGAAACCAGTTTCATTGGATCTGTAATATTGTATTATTGTCGGATTTCAATTTTCGCAGTGTTTGGAATGATCGTTTGGCCGGACGATAAGCAAACGCGTTAAATAAATTTTATCGAAATTTAATTTAACAACTGGGTTCAAAAGGCTATCTTCTTCATACGGTGGACTTAGGCCTCGAAACATTTTCCATTGTGTTCGGAATAGGGATTTAACATTATAAACGCCTAGCGGCATGCCTCGATTGGAGATCGAGATTGTGGGTTGCGGATATCGAGACGATTCAAATTTGAATATAAATAATATAAGTGAACCACTGTACCAAGCATTGACACGTAAAGGAAATCACTAAGCATGTGTTTACTTTTCTCTGTCAAAACGAAACATGTGTATTCTTTGAAATTAACGTAAAATAGTAAAAAGAAGAACCATCTCGTTCAAAATCAAAGGAAGAAAAAAATTAATGGCCAAAGCCTTTTGTTTTGAAAAAAAAAAAAGAAAATAAATTCGAATGACAGTCTTCTTCAAAAAAATCATCTTCGTTCGTTTTAATAATGGCCACCACTCAAACCCAAGATTCATCTCAATTCAAAGTACAAAAAAATAAAAAAAATAAAAATCAAAATCGAATCGCTCGAATTCGAATTCAAGGAGGATTCTTGGCAGTCGAATCGAAATCGTTTCTTTTATGGCATGCACGCAAATTTAGGGTTGAGTTGCGTGCGATTTTTGTTGAAGGCCGGCGAGTTCGTCGACAATTATTCAAAGAACGTCATCGCAAGCGCTAGAAGGGTTGCGTTCGCCTTATAGTAGCAGGCGTACGTCGATTGGAAGAATGACAAGGGGCGTCGTCGTTCGCATAGGAATGATTGTTCGAATTTGATTGGGTGGCTTCTGGTGTTCGTAGAGCGCTACCAGAAAGGCATTTTATTTTTTTTAGAATTGTTTTTTATTGTATTTGAAAACTGTTGTTTTGAATCTTATCAACTATATATCATAACACAGTAAAGTAGATAGGCTGTTATGATTTGGAGGACGATTTAATATATCTGTAATGGCGACATCAGAAATTCCCAAAACCTTAGGCGATCCGGAGGACGATGAAAGAGGCGAGTGGACGATGGTTAAACGCAAGGGAAAACGACTTTTACTGAGATCCTTAAACAGAAAAATCCATAACTCAAAAAGCAGAGAAAAAACCCTAAATCATAGGTGGAGGCAGTAGATAATAACATCGAGATACAAGGTAAAATCGACTATTTCGAACCAATTGAGGATGGGACCGAACCTTATCAACTAATAGACGAACACGATTACGAAGTATCTAATCAGATGTGAAAGAATTCATTATAGCATACATGGCAGGTAAAAGACCATATCTTGTTCATTTCAATGCCTATATTAGGAGGGTTTGGAAACCTTCAGGATCCCGGGATGTATTTACTAGAGAAAATGGGTTTTATCTCATTAAATTTGAAAAGGAAGAAGATTATAGACAAATTGTAAAGGGAGGTCCATGTTCATGGATAGCAAAATGATAATCACTAAAAAATGGAAAGTAGATTTTGACTTTGAAAAGGCAATGTTAATAACATACCCAATTTGGATCAAATTCAACAATCTTAATCTAGCATTGTGGAATATGAGATGCATTGGTAAGCTGGCAAGTATTATTGGTAAACCTCTTGATATTGATGAATATATTAGGAAGGTTAAAGGAATCAAGTTTTCTAGAGTGTTGGTGGAAATTAAAGCACATTCTGTTCTACCACATACTGTTAAAGCGATAGATAAAAGAGGAAATGTCTATTTGCAAGAAGTAGAATATGAATTCATACCTTTGAGATGTGCGGAATGCAAATGCTTTGGCCACGCTCCCACTCAAGAGTGTAATGATCAAAATAAACCCAAACAAATATGGATACCAAAAACTACAACTTCTACAGATCTATCCACATAGATAATACGAATGTTCAACCCATTGAGATAACTACCATTAGAAACACTGGAATATTACCACAAAAAGATATTACAACAACAGAAAATCATAAACAAAATTTTGTAATAAAGGATCCAAGTCCAAGCCCTAAAGGTAGTGATATCAAGGACTATGTAGAAGAGATACAAGAAGATCATCAATCTTCGAAGACACAGAAGCAGAGTAGGGAGGAATCAAGTGATGGTGAAGATCTCCCTGAAACAATCAATGACATACAAAAATTAGATATACAACTAGAATCATCAGAGGAAGAAGAGACGGAAGAAAACCTGCTAAAATTACTTAAACTAATGATAATTATGAAGATATGTTTTCTGTAAAAGGAAAAAACAACAGTTGGGAAAAAAGCTAAAGTAGTATCATCTCTGATCACTAGGAGCAGAGCTACTAAATCATAATGTCTATTATATATTGGAGAAGGAGGCCCCGAGCCATCAGTGAGATACCACTCTGGAAGAGCTAGAATTCTAACCTTGTGTTAGGACCTACGGGCCAAGGGACAGTCTCAGGTAGATAGTTTCTATGGGGCATAGGCCTTCCAAAAGGTAACGAAGGCGTGTAAAGGTTTCCTTGGGCCGGACGGAGATTGGACCTCGAGTACAAAGGCATAAGGGAGCTTGACTGCAAGACCCACCCATCGAGCAGGGACGAAAGTCAGCCTTAGTGATCCGACACCCACTCGAACGTCCATGGATTTTATCATCAACTTGATGAATTAGTTTTAGGAAATAGGACTTGCCTATTAGAATAGGTTATTCAAAAGGATCTCCTGTTCTTCCATCAAATATTCTGCTTTTTTGGAAACCATCTAAATGGTGATGTTAGAAAACTAGACCTCCATAATCTTTGTAATAGATATAAACCTACAGTTTTAGCAATCTTAGAAAATAAAATTGCAGATGATAGAATAGAGGAATTAACTAACCAAAGGGGAGAAAATGGAAAATCATACATAATAACACAAATAATATCAAGGGCAGAATCATGATTCTTTGGGATTCCAATGCATGGACATGCAATTTGCTGAATGTAGATGAGCAACAAATTACCATAAACATGAAAAGTATAGGAGGGATGGAGATCATTGCAACAATAGTTTATGCAAGTAATCTGGCGTCAGAAAGAAAAAAAATTATGTAAGAAGATAAAGGACATTTCAAAAACCATAGAAAAAACCATGGTTAGTATTTGGAGACTTCAACGCAGTACTGAAAACACATGAAAAACAAGGT
This sequence comes from Allium cepa, assembly GCA_030765085.1. Taxonomy (NCBI): domain Eukaryota; kingdom Viridiplantae; phylum Streptophyta; class Magnoliopsida; order Asparagales; family Amaryllidaceae; genus Allium; species Allium cepa. The sequence continues at coordinate 770,705,193 of CM060932.1, forward strand.
GGACTTATTCTTAAGGTTTGCCAAATCGCTGAATTGAACAATTGTGCGTTAGCAGCAGGACTTGTAGAAGTGCTCCATATGGGCATGAAATACACATGGAAAAGCGGTGAGACAAATAAAATCCATTCAAGACTTGATAGGGCACTAGGTAATGTAGATTTATTGAACAAGTTTCCAAATGTAAAGTTACAGTACTGCCAAGTTTGACAAGCGATCATTGTCCTCTTTATATTCAATTCAACAATGAAATACAATCACAGAAAGGAAAACCTTTCAAATATGCAAATCACTGGCATCTGATGGAAGGTTATAAAGAAGTAGTAGATTTTAATAAAATTCAAACTCCAGAAGGGAACCATATGTAACAAATGAAAAATAGGCTGAAGGAGTGGAATAAAATAAGGCCCAAATCACAAGACGAAATTAAAGACATTCAGAAAAGCCGGAAAGACTCTAATATCAATTAGAAGAAGAGCCTCTAAACGAAGAGCTAAATGCATAATATTTTACCAAACAACAACAACTAAAGAATTTTGTGGGTATTCAAGCCATGGATATAAAGCAAAAAAGCAAAAGAGAAATGGCTAACTCAAGGGGATGAGCGCAATTAATTTTTTTATACAAAAATGCCACAGAGGAAAAATCAAAATAATAATTTACTAAACTTTTTAAATGAACATGGAGAGGTTGCTGAAAATTTGCAAGACTTGGAAACTAAAGCCATAGATTACTTTACAGACACATACAATGGAGATTATATGCAACAAATACCTCAAATTATCTGTAGGAAAAGAATCTCCAGAGAAGGTGCTCAAATGGTCACAGTTGATATTACGGAAAGGGAGTTGAAAAGTGGCACTTTCTCTATTCATAACGAGTTCCAGTCCTGGTCTCGATGGTATGAGTGCACTCTTCTTCTAAATGCACTAGGAAAACTGAAAAGGAAGAATGCTCAAAGGTTATCAGGAGGCATTAAATTCAGGATATAAATCATACATTCATTACTTTGATACCCAAAGTTAAAAAGCCAGAAAGAATTGAAGAATATAGGCCTATAGCTTGCTGTAATGTCACCTATAAAATTCTTAGCAAAATCATTTGCATGAGACTCAACAAAGTCCTACCTCAACTCATTTCACAAAGTCAAAGTGCTTTCATTAAGGGAAGATTCATATCTGAAAATTCGTTAATGGCACATGAACTAATACAGGAATTTAACAAGAAAGGCGCAGACAGACAGGGTGTGTTTAAAAATAGATCTTCAGAAGGCATATGATAAAGTGAGTAGACAATTCATCCTACATATGTTACATGAAATGGGAGTACCGGCTAGGCTACTTAAACTCATAACACATTGTATATGTACTCCTACTTTCTCAGTGATCATAAATGGGGTTCCTAAAGAATACATAAAGTCTAATAGAGGAATTAGACTAGGAGATCCTCTATCTCCTTATCTCTTTGCTGTAGCCATGGAGTGTTTTTCTCTTCAAATGGAACTTGCAAGTTACCAATCATTAATTAAACCCATAAATAAGGTCACCCCAGAAGTTAACTACCTCACATATGCAGATGACTTATTGGTTGTTTTCAAATCTAATAACATGGGGACAAACACAATAAAGGGAATATTTAAACAACTAGAAGCTCTAGAAGTTCTCAAAGTCAATGAATTTGAAACCAAGTGCTATACGAACAAGTTTCGTAAAAATAAAACAAACATATTAGCACAACTTGGAGTAGGTGAAGGTGAACTGCGAGTTAAACATATAAGGGTTCCACTGTTGAATAATAATGTTACAGATGCAGAATGTGGGAAACTGATAGACAACATTAGAGAAAAGCTACAAGGATGGAAATAAAAATTATTGTCATTTGTAGGGAGAGTGGAATTGGTACATACTGTTATCATTTCAAAGGTCAGATTTTGGTTGCAAACTTTCCAAATACCAGACTGCTCACTTGCTAAGATAAATATAGTTTGTGCAAATTTCATATGGAAAGGAGGCATTCATAAAGTGAACTATAATGAACTATGTAGATGTAAAATTGAAGGATGGGTTGGTCTAAGAAATTTATTTGAACTCAAAAAGATTTACGGACTCAAATTAGCTTGGAAAATTCTTAATTCTAAAAATTTGTGGGCCAAATGGATGAGACCAATCCAAGTTACTTAAAACATAATTTTTGGACCATAAAAGCAAATAATAATGCTTCAGTTATATGGAAAAACATTCTCAAACAAAGGGAGACACTAAAAATGTCGATGGAAAGACAAATAGAAAATGGCCGAGACACAGACCTATGAAGGAACCCTTGGATAAATAACAAAAGTATCCTAGAGAGAGTGGGATGGGAAAGTTTCTCAGCAAACAACACACCAAAAATTCAAGTTGCTAGCATATTCATAACAAAAAATGGGAATCGGAAAAACAATTGATAACAAGGAATCTAAAATAAGAAATTAAGGAAATCCCAATTTTCGCAAATTGGGGAACCGATCTATGGGTTTGGAAAAACAACAATAAAGGTCAATTCAAAATGAGTGAAGTCTGGGATAACAATCGGCAACATTATGCAACTGTCAACTGGTATAAGGTCATTGGAATAAATCAAATTGCCCTAAAATGGTTCACACTGCGTATAAGGCTATCAAAGGAAGACTGAGCACTAAAGACAGACTTAAAAGTTGGGGTATAATTGAGGAAGACACGTGCAACCTTTGCAGAAAGGAAATTGAAACACACCGACATTTATTTTTCGAATGCAAATATAGAAAACGTGTTTGGGCTATACAAAAGCTTAAAAACATGCAAACAGAAGCAGTATCGTGCTTAGAAGATGAGATCAACTACCCGAGTGATCGGATAGATCTCATGAACTTGATGAAGGAGATCGTGAAAATTGCTTTGACGAAAACTATCTGGCATATCTGGAGAGAACGGAATGTAAGGGCTTTCACCAACAACAGGGAAAAAAATGAGTTAAAACTTGCAGAAAACATTGCTAGGGATGTCAAAATTAACATCAAAAGAATTAGAAAGCTTACCAACTTAGAGGCAAAAGAAAAACTGCTATTGGAGAATCGGAGGTGGAAGGCTGAGAGGCTAGGAAGTCAAGTAAGCACCGAGGAGCCGCCATAGCAATCGAAGCTGAAGACCCTAAATAAATTGGGAAAGGTTTGAGTTAATGTTTAAGTTAGTGTCGATCTGTCGGATGTTTTGCTTTAGTTATGCTGCTGTATAATGTATTTGTATATGCTATTGGGACGCATAGCCCGTTATAATATCATTAACCCATTTTCAAAAAAAAAAGAAGACAGGTTGTTTATTTAAAAAAATATATTTAATTAATAAATGTATACAGGTTGAAAATATGTATATACAAAGTTAAAGTAGAATTCTTTTTTGAGGAATACATAGATATGTATGTATAGTTAAACTTAGATTTTTGGAATGTGTGTAAATATATATTTATCTATGCATACAAATAAACAGGAATAACAGTATATATAGATATAGTTTCAAAAGGAAAAACAATAACATATATTCATGCATGTTTTAATTTGAAGGTGTAACAAGATATATATATATATATATATATATGATTTTGAAAAAAATATAGAATTGGTATAAAGATTTGATTTTTAAATCTATACAGTTATTTTTTTTACAAGTATATGTGTTTTAAAAAATAAAAATAACGATATAAATGCACATTCTAAACTTACCAATCTATTTTAAATAACATAGTATGGTGATAAATTTGTTTAATAAACTTATTAATTATTTTTGTTGCTAAAAATATTAAAAGGGAATTAGTTTAAAATATAAATCATTAGTTTAGCACTAAATCGATAGTTAATTTAATTATTAATTAATGGAAATTGATTTGTCGATTGTTTCAAACATTTATAAATTGTATAAATATTTATACAAGGTCAAAATCTGAAAGGAAGCAAGCGGGATTGGAAATAGGTTGCATGCGTAACCAAAGGTGAGATCTCACTCAATTGAAATAATTAGAATTTCAATTTTTGATGATTGTTTGGATGTGATATTATATATGATAGTATACATACATACATACATACATACATACATATATATATTGGAGTGATCGATTTCCCGCATTATATAGCGGATGAGACCCTATGCGCCGCATAATAGTGGATGATATAATATAATCCTATATACCGCGATATTCCACCTCGAAGTGGAATTGGTATTTAAATTGTTGTGCTATCATCTATGAATGTAGGGAAACAGGTTGGAGGGATCCAACTGGACTCCTCACATTGTTGAATTTATTTGTATATGTTGTGATGTGATAATCTGTGAATGATTATATTGGTGTGAATGATTATATTGGTAGTTGAAATTTATGGAAGGCTATAGTTTAGCCGAATATATTGTTGGTATCGTAGGATACCAGAAATATAAAATTGGATTTTTTGGAAATTAAAGTAGAAAATTTTAAATAAATTCATTTTAGAGAACTGGATAAATTTATAAGAAGGAATTTTAAAAAGGGTGAAGATTGATTTTTGAAATCCTATCGAATAAATTATAAGTAAAGGAAAAATATTTTTATAAATGAAAATAAATGGATTTTGACTAGTATTGTTTAAAAGTTAAACAATTTATTTTAAAATTCAGATTTTAAAATCTAAATGAAGGCTGGAATATTGGATTAACGATTTTTGAAATAAATTTGGAAATCTATTTGAAAATTGATTTGGTGTTTGAAAATAAATTTTTAGGAAATCAGTTTGGAATTTAATTTGGTGTTTGAAAGTGAATATTTGAAAATCGATTTGAAAATCGTATATCAGTGGATATTTGAAAATTTAAATTCACAATGGGAATTTATAAAGGAAAGGGAAATTTGTTTTAAAAAATAAATATTGCTTTATTTTTAAAAGTGTGGAAAGAAAATTTACGAATTTGGGATGTAAATTGAAATAAATCAAGATGGGGTCTATTGATTGATTTAAATGGACCATTTTGAAATAGAAAGTGTATTTTCCCTGGAAAGCCGAATATGATTTCAAAGTAGCTTTCAAATATAAATTAAAAGTTCTGAAGTTGGTTTTAAAAAGAATGTTTTTGGAGAAATTATTTTTGTAAATTGTTTTTAAATCTTTAAAGTAAATATTTATTAAGTTAGTTATAGAAGTGATTATTTTAAAAAAATTAATTGATATTTGATTAAGAAAATGGTTATTTAAATAGTTATACTCTATCTAGTAGTTTTAAATTTTAAAATTATTTTGGGCTTAAGTCTTATATGAAACATGTGTATAAACTTTCATAACTAATATTTTAAAATAAAGTGTTTTAAAATAGTTTTAATTTTAAATGTTTCCAAGTATATATTTTTGAATAAATGATTTAAATTAATTTGAAGTATTCGGACTTCGCAAATTTTTCAGAGGAAATAAACAATGTTGAAAATTTATTCCACATGAGGAAAGTGATTTGAAATTTGTTTTCAAAAGGTTGAAGTGTGAAAATATATCTTGCGAAGATATTTTGAAAATGAATAATTTGGGAAAATTATTTAAATTTGGTGATTGTTGTATATGTTGTTGATAGTTAAATAACCGACTATCAATATTGGCTTTAAACAACATTTAAATTTCGATGCGACAGGGGGCCGGATTCCAAATGGTTATCCGAAAAACACATCAAATCTATGTGATGGATCTTTTGTTTAAAAGATCAAAGTGGATATTTGTTGTGATTTACTTGAAGTCTGAATGTAACAACTTGTTCTTAAAATAAGCGCTCATTATTCGGTTAAGCAGGGAGAGGACTTTATGTCATAAAACCTATTCCGAATAAATGATACGATGAAATGGGATTGCGTTTGAAGATGGCGTTGAAGACCGCGTATTTTTGAAAACGGAAGGATTACCTATCGAATGTCTCTGCACTGAATTGCACTGGTATAGAGATTTATATCACCCTTTGTGATGGGGAGTCCGGACGTGATTAGTGAATATTCGGATTTGCAAGGGCTTCTTTCCATAATTGGAGGAAGTGCCTTCGGTTCCGTTCGAACCCAGAACGGACTTGTATGGATGTATGTATGACGTTACACTTTGAGATGTAAAGCTGTTTTTTATCAAATACATTTCTGTTGGTGGCGTAGAATTTATTCTCTTAGCTTAACACCCTTCTCTGAGATGTACGAGCTCAGAGGTTATGTGGTTGATTGTTACAAGTGGTATATTCCCAATTTGGTAATGTGGCATGTGATCATTTGTTGATCGAAGCATGGCTTTTGTGAAAAGCGTAGCTTCGTAGTTGAGACTTCGTCGGACCTCACACTGTTCGAAACAGGAAGGATGAAGTAAGGTTATGGGGGTCGCGCCCCTCAAGGTATGTACATCTCCATATAGATAAAAAGTGGTATCTTGTATGGAGTCCAAATATTTAACTTGTGTGGATTTAAAAGTGGTATTCTTGTATGGAGCCCAGATTATTTACTTATGTGGTTGTTGGTTGAGAGGCGCCTCGGATAAAGGCTGGTTTAGTCCGGGGGGCGGCATTCTCGTCATAGTTAGTTACCTAGTTATAAAGGTAACCCGGCCTTGTGTTGGCAGAGAGCTGGTTAAGTTCTCGAGGCATCCCTCCAGAGGCGTTCCCATTCGGTGAGGAAGTTCCTTAGCCTGGTCATTTGTTGGAAATCCCATCATTCAATACGCGTCTTGTATGGTTTTAGTTGTAGAACCTGCCATGTAATATGGTAGCTATAGTAGGCATACTATAATGGTACGTATGCTGGCTAAGATTTATATTATACTTTCGAAAAGTTTTCCACACTATGCACTAATAATAATATAAAAAAAAGATTTTGCGTATCAAGCATGTTTGACTATCATAAGGCAAAATCTCCTCCAATTGTGCGATTGCATTGTGTGTGTGGCGGGAGGCCTTATGGTAGTTTCATTTTCCAAAAGCATAGCGGATTTCTTTTCTTTGTGCAAATAACTGTTTTAAGATCTCACACTAGTCCCATGACTGACCTGGAGCTTATTGTTCACTTTCTAAACTCTAAGTGCCCATAATTTTCCACACGGCCAGCCTAGAGTCAGGTTAGCCGTTGTTCTGAAGCGAAATCAGGAAGACATGCTGTGGAGATCGAAGTTAAGCTGGACAGCGAGTCGTATCACGTATATTATGTTATTATTCCGTTGTTATGTGTTGTATATGACTCTGATGATGTATGTATTAACAGATATAGTTCTTTTGTTTTAAAGATTATTTATTTATCTATTATATATTGTTCCGCTGTGAATGTGAGATTCTGTTATTGTTTCTATTTCTTCTTCTATCTTCTTCTTCTTTACCCCTAACAGTTCAATTTTTCGACATTCAATTGTTCGGCATTTGATACAGTGGAGTATTGATGTCGACTTTCGAAAGTCGAAAAATTGGGTCGTTACAATGTATTATCAGAGCAATTGGTTAAGAGATAATCTTGCCTCTGGTGGGTATTACTCATTAGAGATAGAGTCAGTATTACTCTAGAATGAGTTTGAGTGTAATAATAGATATGAGCGTGTAGTTGTTAGTGAATATAAAATTTTTTTATATTGTGTTGACTTATCGGTTGATTGTTTATAGATTCTGGTCGGTGTAGTTTGGCCAACTATATCGATAGGAGTTTCTAAACTCTTAAACAAGGTATACCGACGCAGTATTATTTTAAAATAGGGTAAATTAAATAATTTTACCTAAACTATTTTTGTTATGTAAAAGAAATAATTTTCCGTAAATTATTGTAGTTATATATGATTGCTTGGATGTTAGGAGGTGATAATATTACATTATTATCATTATCAAATAAGAAATTGAAATATAACCAAAAGCTAAGAAAATAAAATTCATATACAAATGAGATTTGTAAATGTAAATTACAAATATGATTTATAATTTGAAATAGAATTCTAGAGTAATATTTGAATATAAAGTTGAAGAATTTGAAAATTGAAATCTTGGTGAAAAGTTTATAATCCCTTGAGTTTGGAAATGTTTTTCAAAGTTTTGGAAAAATAACGGTGAAATTATTTGGGAAATATTTTGAATTGGGATGAAATTTGGAATTTAAAAATATTTTGAAAAATGTTTTTTGAAAGAATAAAAACACTAAACTCTTTTCGATCGCTGGAAAATAATTCCGATAATGATCGCGACATCATCAGTGTTCATTTCGGGTTTCCAGGAGAGGAATTGCTGCCAAAATGTTTTAAAAATTGAAATTATTTGCAATACTAGGTTTCGTCTTGGAAATTCGAAGATAATTTGAAATGATTTCAAAAAAATGATTTTTGAATAAAGGAAAGACTCTGGAATCCTATTTAAAATATTTATAGAATATAATTGAGTTTCACAACTTATAAATTTGAAGTTGTTAGAATAAAATCTAACTTGAAGAAAAGTTAAAAAAATTAAAGATAGTGTGAAATATAGATGAGTTGGAAAACTTATCGAAGCTTAAAATTTGGATTAAAACTGAACATTTGAATTGAGTTAAATTAAATGAAATGGAAAATTTGTCAAGTTGGACCAAATAAAACAAGGTATTAAAACCAAAATTAGAAAGTGAAACTAATTGACAAATTTAATATGGTTAAAAATGAATTGAATTCAATATTTATAAATGAAAGGTAAATTGAATTCATATGGAATTGGAGACCCAGTTTAAATGTAAGTAGATATAAACCAAATTGGTGAAGTGAAATAATATAAGAAATATATAGAATATTTGCATGGAACTTAAGAAATGAATGGTGTAATGCTTAAGTAAATTTGATATTGGAAATATACAAAGTTAATAATTGAGTGAAGGTTAAACTGGAAATTGTAAAATGGATAATTGTGAACAAGTGAATGAAAATCAAAATCAATATAAATGTGAATGAAAGAAAATTGATATAACTAATAATCAATTGAAATAAATACGTGGGATGTATGTGTATTATTTTATTTGCATAACGATTTGATCCAGAATTCTAGCACATAATTTCGGGATAATCATATCAATCTGAGTTGGGATTTTTCACTCGATTTTCGATGGCGAACCCTGGATATGGATTTTTGGTTGATTCTGTAAATTCTCTATCATAGTTTACGGCTACGCAAGGAGAATGACGGTTTCGGATCAAGAAACCAAATCTGAGTCTGCACTAGGAAGTCGGGTGGACGATACTAGTTCGGAAGTGAACTTGTGTGACCGAGTGAGTGATCAAATTTGATGTTACGTACGGATGATATATGTGTATCGTACGGGCTTGAATAAAATAAATATTGAAATTTTGTAAAGAACATGCAAAATGATTTTGAATGTTGTAATTGGATATTATTGTTAAGTAGGATATACAGGTATTATAAAGGAAAAGGAAATTGGATTTTTGATTTCAAAAGATAAATTGAATTGCTCAACTAAAGGTATGTATTTAAATTTCTATATGAAATTTGATGATATTCTTGTCTAGCCACTTAGCTTTTTGTTTGAAATTTGGCGGCCCGTTGTGGCATTTTGTAGTCGTACCGAGCTAGTTGTGCAAAGGAGACGCTGGCAATTTTTTTCGAAAATTTAGGGAGTTAAAAATTTTGAGAAAATTTTGATAATTTAAAATTTTAATTTGAATTTTCATTTGAATTTGAATTAAATTTGAATTGTTAAGAAAACAATATTGTTTAGAACTTATGATTGAGTTTGGGAAGTTAGATGAAGTGATAATGGATCTTTAATAAAAAGATTTGCTTTGGCAAGTTGTTGAAAACTGTTTGAATTAGGAAAATAATAAACGGGTTAAGGGTCATTCTTCTTAATTAGTAATTTCGGGACGAAATTATTTAAGGAGGGAAGATTGTGACGACTTGAAAATTTTGACATTTGAAATTAAAATATTTATCTGATTTTAAATATTTGGAAGTTAATTTAACTTGAATTTTAAATATCATTGTTTGTTTGGAAATTGAATTATTAAATTTAATAATATGAAATTGGGGAAATATTAAATCCTGAGTTTTTGGATTGTTAAAAATATTTCAAAAGCTTAGAAAATTTATATTGACAATACTAAGGATAATGGAAGTGTTAGAATTTGAAATTCGAAGTGTTTGTTTAGTTTTGAAAATATATCGTTTAATTCGATATTTAAAAATAGCCTTCCGAGGCACAGTCTCGTAATTCGACGAAACTAGTTTCATTGGATCCGTAATATTGTGTTATTGTCGGATTTTAATTTTCGTAGTGTTTGGAATGATCGTTTGGCCGTACGATAAGAAAACACATTGAAAATTTTATTGAAATTTAATTTAATAACTGGGTTCAAAAAGCTATCTTCTCCATACGATCGAGTTAGGCCTTGAAACCTTTTCCATTGTGTTCGGAATAGGCGTTTATCATTGTAAACGCCTGGTGGCACGCCTCCATTGGAGGTCAAGATTGTGAGTTGCGGATATCGAGACGATTCAAATTTGAATTTAAATTTGACTATAAATATTATAATTGAACCACTATACCAGGCATTAACACGTAAAGGAAATCGTTAAGCGCGTGTTGACTTTTCTCTATCAAAATGAAACAGTGTATTCTTTGAAAATTAACGTAAAATAGTAAAAAGAAGAACCATCTCATTCAAAATCCAACGAAGAAAAAAACTAATGGCCGAAGCCTTTCATTTAAAAAAAAGAAGAAAACAAATTCGAACGACAGTCTTCTTCAAAAAAAATGATCTTCGTTCGTTTTAATAATGGCCGCCACTCAAACCCAAGGTTCAACTCGAATTCAAAATACGAAAAAAATAAAAATAAAAAATAAATCAAAATCGAATCGCTCGAATTCGAATTTAAGGAGGATTCTCGGCAGTGGAATCGAGATGGTTTCTTCTCTGGCATGCACGCGAATTTGTGGTTGAGTTGCATGCAATTTTTGTTGAAGGCCGGTGAGTTCGTCGACAACTATCCAAGGCACATCATAACGAGCGCTAGAAGGGTTGCATTCTCCTTCGAGCAGTGCATGTACGTCAATTTGAAGAATGACAAGGGGCGTTGTCGTTCGCATAGGGGTGATTGTTGAGTTCAGTTGGGTGGCTTCTAGCGTTCGTAGAGCGCTAGCAGTATGGTATTTTAATTTTTTTTGAAATTGTTTTTTATTTTATTTTATCGTATTTGAAAACAGTTGTTTTGAATCTTATCAACTATATGCTATAACACAGTAAAGTAGATAGGCTGTTTATTTTTAAAATTTGTTATTTAATAAATAAATGTATACAGGTTGAAAATATGTATATACAAAGTTAAATCAGAAAACTTTTTTTCAAAGGAATATATAGATATGTATATATAATTGAACGTAGATTTTTGGATTGTGTAAACAAATATTTATCTACGCATCTAAATAACCAGGAATAACAGTATTTATATAGTTATAGTTTCAAAAGGAAAATCAATAACATATATTCATGCATGTTTTTATTTGAAGGTGAAATAAGATATATATATATATATGATTTTGGAAATATATAGAATTGGTATAAAGATTTGATTTTTAAATCTATATAGTTATTTTTTTTACAAGCATATGTGTTTTCAAAAATAAAAATAACGATGTAAATGCACATGCACATTCTAAACTTACCAGTCTATTTTAAATAACGTAGTATGGTGATATTTTTTTAATAAACTTATTAATTATTTTTGTTGCCAAAAATATTAAAAGGGAATTAGTTTAAAATATAAATAATTAGTTTAGAACTAAATTGATAGTTAATTTAATTATTAATTAATTAAATTTATTAAATGGAAATTGATTTGTTGATTGTTTCAAATATTGATAAATTGTATAAATATTTATACAAGGCCAAAATCTTAAAGGAAGCAAGCCGGATTGGAAATAGGTTGCATGTGTAATCCAAGGTGAGATCTTGTTACCCAATTGAAATAATTAGAATTTCCATTTCTGATTGGTTGTTTGTACGTGATAGTATATATGATAGTGTGTGTGTATATATATATTGGAATGATTGATTTCCTGGATAATATAGCGGATGAGACCCTATGCGTCGCATAATAGCGGATGATATAATATAATCCCATATACCGCGATATTCCACCTCGAAGTGGAATTGGTATTTAAATTGTTGTGCTAACATCTGTGGACGCAGGGAAATAAGTTAGAGGGATCCAACTAGATTATTTGTATATGTTATGATGTGATAATCTGTAAATGATTATATTGGTGTGAATGATTATATTGGTTGTTGAAATTTATTAAAGGCTATAGTTTAGTCGAATGTATTGTTTGTATCGTAGGATACCTGAAATATAAAATTGCATTTTTTGGAAATTAAAATAGAAATTTTAAATAAATTCATTTTAGAGAATTAGATAAATTTAAAAGAAGGAATTTTAAAAAGGGTGAAGATTGATTTTTGAAATCCTATCGAATAAATTCTAAGTGTAGGAAAAAGATTTTTATAAATGAAAATAAATAGACTTTGACTAGTATTGTTTAAAAGTTAAAGAATTTATTTTAAAATTCAGATTTTAAAATCTAAATGAAGGCGTGAATATTGGATTAATGGTTTTTGAAATAAATTTGGAAATCAATTTGAAAATTTATTTGGTGTTTGAAAATAAATTTTTGGGAAATAAATTTGGAATTTGATTTGGTGTTTGAAAGCGAATATTTGAAAATCGATTTGAAAATCATATATAAGTGGATATTTAGAAATTTAAGTTCATAATGGGAATTTATAAAGGACAGAGAAATATGTTTTAAAAAATTAATATTCGTTTATGTTTAAAAGTTTGGAAGGAAAATTTACGAATTTGGTATGTAAATTGAAATAAATCGAGAAAGGGTTTATTAATTGATTTAAATGGACCATTTTGAAATGAAAAGTGTATTTTCCCTGGAAAGTCGAATATGTTTTCAAAGTAGCTTTCAAATATAAATTAAAAGTTTTAAAATTGGTTTTAAAAAGAATGTTTTTGGCGAAATTATTTTTGTAAATTGTTTTTAAATCTTTAAAGTAAATATTTATTAAGTTAATTATAGAAGCGATTATTTTAAAAAATTTAATTGATATTTGATTTAGAAAATGGTTATTAAAATAGTTTTACTCAATCTAATAATTTTATTTTTCAAAATTATTTTAGGCTTAAGCTTTGTATGAGATATGGGTAAAAAATATCATAACTAATATCTCAAAATAAAGTGTTTTAAAATAGTTTTTATTTTAAATGTTTCCAGTTATATATTTTTGAATAAGATTATTTTGAAGTATTCGGAATCGGCAAATTTTTCAGTGGAAATAAACAATCTTTGAAAATTTATTCCAAATGAGGAAAATGATTTGAAATTTGTTTTTAAAAGGTTGAAGTGTGAAAATATATCTTGCATGGATATTTTGAAAATAAATAATTTGGGAAAATTATTTAAATTTGGTGATTGTTGTGAATGTTGTTGATAGTTAAATAACCGACTATCAATATTGGCCTTTAAACGGCATTTGAATTTTGTTGCGACTAGGGGTCGGATTCCAAACGGTTATCCGAAAACCACATCGAATCTTTGTGATGGATCTTTTATTTAAAAGATCAAAATGAAAATTTGTTGTGATTTACTTGAAATTAGAATGCAACCACTTATTTTTAAAATAAGTGCTCATTATTCGGTTAAGCCGGGAGAGGACTTTATGTCATAAAACCATTTCGAATAAATGATACGAAGAAATGGGATTGCTTTTGAAGATGGTGTTAAAGACCGGGTATTTTCGAAAATGAAAGGATTGTCTGCCAAATGTCTCTGCACTGAGTTGCTTCAGTATAAAGATTTGTATCACCCTTTGTGATGGGGAGTTCAGGCGTGATTAGTGAATATCCGGATTTGCAAGGGCTTCTTTCCTTAATTGGAGGAAGTGACTTCGGTTCTGTTCGAACCCGAAACGAACTTGCATGGATGTTTGTCTGACGTTACACTTTGAGATATAAAGCTTGTTTTTATCAAATACATTTTTGTTGAGGGTGAAGAATTTATTTTCTTAGCTTAACACCTTACACTGTGACGTACGAGCTCAGAGGTTATGTAGTTGATTGTTACTAGTGATATATTCCCAATTTGGTAATATGGCATGCTAAGTGTTGTTGATCATTTGTTGATCCAAGCATGGCTTTTTTGAAAAGCGTAGCTTTGTGGACAAGACTTCATCGGACCTCACACCTCGGAAATGGTCGAAACAGGAAGGATGCAGCAAGGTTACAGGGGTCGCACCCCTTAGGGTATGTACATCTCCTTCTGAATAAAAAGTGGTATCTGGTATGGAGTCCAGATATTTAACTTGTGTGGATTTAAAAGTGGTATTCTGGTATGGAGCCCATATTATTTTCTTATGTCTTTGTTGGTTGAGAGGCGCCTCGGGTAAGAGCCGGTCAAGACTAGGGTGTGGCATACTCGTGACAGTTAGTTGCCTAGTTACAGAGGTAACCCGACCTTGTGTTGGCAGAGAGTTGGTTAAGTTCTTAGGGCGTCCCTCCAGAGGCATTCCCATTCGGTGAGGAAGCTCCTTAGCCTGGCCATTTGTTGAAAATCCAATCATTCAATACGCGTCTTGTACGGTTTTAGTTGTAGATCCTGCCATCTAATATAGTAGCTATAGTAGACATACTATAATGGTACATATGCTGGCTATTATATTATACCTTCAAAAAGTTTTCCACACTATGCACTAATAATAATATCAAAAAAAGATTTTGCGTATCAAGCATGTTTGAATATCATAAGGCGAAATCTCCTCCAATTATGCGATTGCATTGTGTGTGTGGTGGGAGGCCTTATGGTAGTTTCATTTTTCAAAAGCATAGCAGATTTATTTTTCTTTTTTTTGTGCAAATAACCATTTTAAGATCTCACACCAGTCCCATGACTGACCTAGAGTTTATTGTTCCCTTTCCAAACTCTGGGTGCCCATAATTTTCCACACGGGCAGCCTAGAGTCAGGTTAGCAGTTGTTCTGGAGCGAAGTCACGAAGATATGCTGTGGAGATCAGGAGTCAAGCTGGATGGCGAGTCGTATCACGTATGTTATGTTATTATTCTGCTATTTTGTGTTCTATATGACTCTGATGATGTATGTATTAACAGATATATTTCTTTTGTTTTAAAGATTATTCATTTATCTATTATATATTGTTCCACTGCGAATTTAAGATTTTGTTATGATTTCCGTTTCTTCTTCTATCTTCTTCTTCTTTAACCCTAACGGTTCGGTTTTTCGACATTCAATTGTTCGGCATTTGATACAGTGGACGTATTGATGTCGAATTTCGAAAGTCGAAAAAATGGGTCGTTACATTAAATTAGAAATATTTGGGCTAACTGATTAAAGTCTACCTATTTAGTAGTGTGTCTAGAAAGGTAGTGTCAAATGTAGGGATTGGATAACAAGTACTCTGCCTTACTTGGCTACTGGCATGCCCCGAAGAAGAAAAAAGCTCAAGGGTTACCCCTAAAATAAAGGCCTGAATATACTTTGAGCCTTAGGCTAATTTTTAAAATTTGTTTAAAAATTTAAAAGATTTTTTGCACTTAAAAGTTAAGTTTAAACTATGAAATGAAACCTTTATAAAGTAACAAAATGAATTCAAGTTTTCAAGCTTTTATGAGATATTAAAACAATTAATTTCAAAATTTTAACATATTTCATTAATTTGATTAATTAAATTAAATTAAATAATTAATTAAAGTTATATATATAAAACTAATTATAGTAGTTCACTTACCTTAAATTTGTTTAAGGTAAATTTAATTAATTTTTTAAATTAATTAAAATAATGAATTAAAATGTTTAATAAAATAAATGCAGTAATTAAAAAAAAATTATTAAACAAAAATAATTAAAAGTTAATTAATAAAAATTTGTATATATATTGATATGTACAGCTGAACAAACATGAAAGTCATTGTTGCTTAACTATCTTAAATGGTTGAAGATGAGCACTATAATTTTTTTAGAAATTCTATATAAAACGAATTAAGTACGATTTAATTCATAAGAAACAAAATTTATAGATAAGATTTAATTAATAAAATACAGTACATATTATATAAGTAAATTAAATTATAAAAGTTTTAAATAAGTCAACTATATATGTATAAAAGTACGTGGAATTGGAAAGAAATCCAAATTAGATTTAATGAATAATTACATAGGTATAGTACATATACCATGATTTCAACGTGCTCGACACATGTATCATGTAGGTAATTCAAAAAAATACATTATTCCCTAAATTGACATCACTCAAATAAATAAATTGAAGATTATGAATCCATAATAACCATTTATATGTTAATAATTTACTTGCATACTCTTTAATCATTGAGTAAACTAAACTTGGAGATGTTATGTGTAGTATCATCGATATATTGATAGATGTGGTAAGGTATATAAACGTATTTATTGAGTAAACACAGGGTACGTACATCTACACTTAGGCCATCATGAAATAATGGGTATGAGTGAATAGTCCCTTTAAATTTGTTGAGCAACCTCAAGGACGATATTGAGAGCAAGACAAAGACTATGGGTTGTGAGTTGTATATGATACATCCGATAAAGTGTTATCCATTACTTGCATGCCTATGATTTATTAAGCAAACTCAAGGTCAGAGTCCCAAGGCAAATTAGGTAGATCAAAAGAATTTTACGTTTATCTTGGGGTCTGATGTGAGAAATGGGGATTAAGGATCTTAAGGCTGAGGATAAACACTAGAGAGGAGGGGTTGAATAGTATTTTAGAGAACTATTAAATCTTTTTGAGTTTTTGTTAATTTAAACACAAATGTATGCAATATTCAGACACAGATATGATCACAGAATCAAACATAAATGCAAATATAAAGTAAAAGTAGTAAAGGAAAGAACATACCGGATTTTATACTGGTTCGGAGTTACCCTACATCCAGCCCCGCACACAAGTACGGATTTCCTTTCAAAAACAATCTTTACAATTACACCCTCGTTTTCAAGGCTACGAGGTACACCCTCCAGAATCACAATCCTCTGGGTAGAGATACTGATTTCCCGGGAAACAAGTTCACCCAATTGATTTTCAAGGCTACAATCACACCTTTTACACTTGATTGATTTCCAAGGCTACAATCACACCTTTTCTCGCTAAGTTGATTACAAAAAGCCTATAACTCTAAATAGCACTGAGGATCTTATTGAGATAGTAATAGGGAATCAAACCAGAGATAATATAGTTAGATTCAATGTTGATTTCGGCAGAGTAATGATAAGAATTTGTATATAGCAATGTGGAAGAAGAAGAGGAGTGAGAAACTAGAAAAACTGTCTTAAAATTTGTTGAAACTAACACCTATTTATAGAGGAACAACAGTCATGTCCATTCCTGAAGAGTTATGACGAATAGACATTTCTTTTGAAATTTAAATTTTGAACTCAACTGACACCATGTCGACATGGGGTACATGAGTATGTCGACATCGCAAAGGGATTTTTGGTGTTTTGATTTTCTTTGAAAATAACCTTTATTTTATATTAAAACTATTTTAAACTTTATAAATATACTTGACTATATTTAAAGTACATAAGTAAGTATAAAGAATAATATATACAAAATTTTACTATAATTTTATATTTAAAATCTAAGTATAAATATTTAAAAGTTTTATATATTATATTTAAAAGATAGTTTAAAAACATGGATAACTTGATTTTGAAATTAAAGATTATTTTGAGGCTAAAAGTATTTGAAATCAGGATAGATGTTTTTGATGCTTTTAAAAGGAAGGTTTTGAAATTATTTTGAAAACAAGATATAATTTTGAAAAATCATTTTGAATAAAAGGTTAGTGGATACAAAACAATGTTCCACTAGATTTTTCGTAGGTTCCATCCTACTTAGGGTTCCATCCCTTTAACAGGCTCGAAGTGGATTCCATTTCACGAATAAATTGTATTTTAAGATGCCAGTGCTTTTCTAGGAGTTTTAACAAAATTTCTAATTAAAGAATAAATTACTTGAATTCTTGAACTCTTGATAATCTTGATACTCATGAGTCTTCAATCTTGATATCTTGAATCTCTATACTGTACAGTCTTCATTTTTGGCACCTGCATGGTTAAATCCTGCATATACATATATATCTAAACTTATACTGTTAGTATTTATATTTTATAATCCATTCTAAGTTTGTTGTCATCAAAACCATCATCTCACGGGCTAACAATCTCCCCCTTTTTGATGATGACAGACTTTATTTATAAAATATTACTTCTATCGTAATAACTCCCCCTAAAACTAATAACTCCCCTTAATCTATGCCTAACTACCCTATTTTATATTTCTCCCCCTTTGTCATCAACAAAAACCATCCTAAAAACATAAAACTATAGAACTCCCCCTTAAACTAATGCTAGAACAAAGTGTAGTAAACGGAATGTGAAAGACATTAACATAATTATATTATAATTATTCAATACATAAATATGTATAAGTATATTTCAGCACACTCATCAAAACCAATCATGTTAGACAAGTCAAACAAATCAATCAAGTCAAACACGTCAAACAAGTCAATCAAGTCAAACAAGTCAATCAAGTCAAACAAAACATACCAAACAAATCAAAAACTAAAAATCCTATATTTAAAACAACACTACAAACTCCCCCTAAATAAAATACACTCGTTTTGTATATATGTATGCAATATGCAGTTTGTAATGCAGTATGAAATGTATGACATATGCAATATAGCATGAGATAATATGCAAAATGAAGTGCAACTTGTGATGCAGGTGATTATGATATTTCATGCATTGTAATTTATGAAGCAATATGCAATGAAATGTGATATGAAATATGATACATAATGATATATAATATGAAATAAAATGATAACTAAGTAAAAATAATAATATGCAAAATGATATGATGATATATATCATGGTAAGAGATATTCAGATTATAAGATAAACATAAATGATAAGAAATATTTAATTGACAAGCATATATATATATGTCAAACTATTTAACACTTCAACCAAACAATGGAAATACACACCAATTACTGGACTTAGGTTAAGGAAACTAATGAATGAGATCGAAAGAGTAGTAAAGACAAGAGTTTAAAGGTAATAAATGGTATTAAAACTATAACATATTCATGAAAGGTAGTAATCAATTAATATCAAAAATCAAATCTAAGAAATATGGACTAAAACTATATATGATAAAATATGGTTTTTACAAAAATTAATACCCTAATTATTTAATTTACTCAAAATAATAATTTTTTAACTTGGTTGATTTTTTTAAGAATCCAAACTTCCATGTTTATAAAAAAAACTTAACTTACTAATTAAAACCTTTATATCAAATTATTATTGATTAAAATATTTAGAAACATGTTTGAACAATTTTTTTTTAAAAAAAATTTGTCATAATGAAATATTAAAATTAACAAAAATTGAAAAACTAAAATAAACATGTGTTATGTTAAGGCCTCTTTCATTTAAAATTTTAATTAATTACTAAAAAATATCTAAACATTAATTTTAAAATATTCTAATATAAGTTAGAAAATAACTTTTAAAAAAATAGATAAAAATTCTTAATTTAAATATTATTTTTACATAGTTTAAAGTTTCAAGTAGAAAATACATTTTTAAAAAACTTTAAAAAAAATTTAGACTGGTATATCGAAATTTAAACTATGATGTGTTGATATATGGACCTAAATATCAAAACTTATAAAAGAGATGAATTTTTGTACCTAACTAAATGCATAAATATATATATTCCTAAATGCAACAATAAAGATGAAATAATTGTAAAGTATACCAATTTTTGCACTCCATCTTTCTAACTTTGTTGTTCTTCCATTGTCGTGAACCACACATTTATATCCCTCAGAATTTAACAACGAGATCTGTTCTATTGCGACAGGCTCGTTTTTCTGATCAGCGTAGTATACTCATTTGCTGAATTTGAAGACCTATGAGAAAGATGCAGATGATTTAGTAGATTGACTAGCTTGGCGCCAAAACTTTGAATTTGAATTTTGAATGAATGGACGCTTCAACCACTATAAATAGGCCCAACAGTCACCACTTTTCATAAAAGTTTCTCTTCTTCTTCTTTCCGTTTTTCTACTTACTATCAAACTTCTAGAAGGCATATCTCCTTCATTTCTTAACGAAATTGGATGAAACCAGTGGAAAATTGAAGAGGAAGGCAAGGACTACGATCTAGTAATAGTTTGGTGTTGAATTTGGATGGTATCATGATGCAAAAGGCCGAACAGTAGAAGAAATGTAGAAAATCCCGTACACAGTTTCTTTTAAATTTTGGATAGCCAACTTCAAACTATCATACCTCACTCAATTTTGATCGGAATTTGATGATCTAGCCATCAAAACGACCGTGAGAACAAGAAAATACAATCTGAAAAAGGAGTGGAAACAAAATACTAAAATATCTGGATGTAATTTGAGGAATACCTTTGACAGTTTTGCCTTCTTTTTCTCTTTGTTCACCAAAACTTCATTTGACCATAACTTGGTCATTTCTTGACGGATTCACATGAAACCAATGACATTGCAAAGCAGATGAAGAGAAGTACTGTGTAAGTCAAGTTGTAGATGAGAACCAAAAGCTTTGCGTTGATCTGGTACCCATTTCATTATTGATTTCAATTTTATATCCATTAGTTCTTCTTGATCGATGAATGATTATCTGGTATCTTTTAACCAACAGTTATTAGACATAACTCTTCTTATGCAAAACAATATAACTTTTTAAAAAATCAAGTGACTTATCAAAATAACTAAATATAGTTTTAAACAAAAAATATCATGATGATTCTGTGATATATTCATATGAAAATAGTATTAATAATTTTAAAAAAATTGCCATTTTAAAATTTTTCAAAATTCAGATTATGAAAACTTTGAAAACCTTGCTCCGATACCAAATGTGAGAAATGCGGATTAAGGATCTTAAGGCTAAGGATAAACACTAGAGGGGGGTGAATAGTGTTTTAGAGAATTGTTAAATCTTTTTGAGTTTTTATTAATTTAAACACAAATGTATGCAATATTCAGACACAGATATGATCAAAGAATCAAACACCAATGCAAATATAAAGTAAAAGAAGTAAAGGAAAGAACACATCGAATTTTATGTTGGTTCGGGGTTACCCTACATCCAGTCCGGCACAAAAGTACGGATTTTCTTTCAAAAACAATCTTTATAATTACACCCTCGATTTCAAGGCTACGAGGTATACCCTCCAGAATCACAATCCTCTGGGTAGAGATACTTGATTTCTCGGCCAACAAGTTCACCTAATTGATTTCCAAGGCTACAATCACACCTTTTACAATTGATTGATTTCCAAGTCTACAATCACACCTTTTCTCGCTAAGTTAATTACAAAAAGCCTATAACTCTGAATAGCACTGATGATCTTGTTGAGATAGTGATAGAGAATCAAACCAGAGATAATCTAGTTAGATTCAATGTTGATTTCAGTAGAGTAATGATAAGAATTTATATATAGAAATGTGGAAGAAGAAGAGGAGTGAAAAACCAGAAAAACTGTCTTAAAATTCGTTGAAACTAACCCCTATATATAGAGGAACGACAATCTTGTTCATTCGTAAAGAGTTATGGCGAATAGACACTTCTTTTGAACTTTAAATTTTGAACTCAACTGACACCATGTCGATATGGGGTACATGAGTATGTCGACATCCCAAAGGGATTTTTGGTGTTTTGATTTTCTTTGAAAGTAACTTTATTTTATATTAAAACTATTTTAAACTTTATAAATATACTTGACTATATTTAAAATACATAAGTAAGTATAAAGAATAATATATACAAAATTTTACTATAATTTTATATTTAAAATCTAACTATAAATATTTAAAAGTTAAATATATTATATTTAAAAGATAGTTTAAAAACAAGGATAATTTGATTTTGAAATTAAAGATTATTTTGAGGCTAAAAGTATTTGAAATCAGGATAGATGTTATTGATGCTTTTAAAAGGAAGGTTTTGAAATCATTTTGAAACAAGATATAATTTTGAAAAATCATTTTGAATAAAAGGTTAGCGGATACAAAACAATGTTCCACTAGATTTTTCGTAGGTTCCATCCTACTTAGGGTTCCATCCCTTTAACAGGCTCGAAGTGGATTCCATTCCACAAATAAATTGGATTTTAAGATGCCAGTGCTTTTCTAGGAGTTTTAAAAAATTTATAATTAAAGAATAAATTACTTGAATTCTTGAACTCTTGATAATCTTGATACTCATGAGTCTTCAATCTTGATATCTTGAATCTCAATACTGTACAGTCTTCATTTTTGGTACCTGCATGGTTAAATCCTGCATATGCATATATATCTAAACTTATACTGTTAGTATTTATATTTTATAATCTATTCTAAGGTTGTCATCAAAACCATCATCTCACGGACTAACATCTGAGATATATAAAAATCCGGTGGAAGCCTTATTAGAAAAATGAAATGGTAATATTTCTAATATTGTGACGACCCACCCTTCTTGACCCTCGAAAATCGACATAAATATCCCACTATATAATATGCCGACGATCGTGTGCCGTGAAAATACAGATTGGTGAGGGAAAAGAAAGAAGGAGGCAGAAGAAGAAATAGAAAACAACATCAAAATCTCAGAAACACAGCGGAACAATATATAATAGATAAATGATTGATCTTTATACAAAAAGAACTATATCTATTTTATACATTACATCATCAGCGTACAACATCAAACAAAAACACACACTAGACAGCTTCTATAACTTGACCACATAGAAACTAATTATGCAACAAACCATACACAGCAGATAATACATCAATTACGTGTAATACGTCTCTCCATCAAGCTCGTCTCCTAAGCTCCACAGCATCCTTTCCTGTATCTATAATACTCGGTCTGACCCGTTCACCCAAGTCAGTCTAGAAAACCAGAATGAGAAAACACACTCAATTAGAATATTAAAGTTTTCAAAATCCTTTAAAAATCAAAGGTATCTCGTAAGACCACGCCACAAATTAACATGTCAGGTTTTTACCTTACGATAACCAAAACATTTCTTATCAAATTCTCTGATATTATAGTAGTGTCTATCTACAAATACTTATTTAAATAACCGAAATTGTTACATTCACTAAATTCCATCATAATAGGTATACAAACATGTCCGAAGGCACTTATTGAAGATTGGGTTTCCATCAATGGCAGGACTACTGGGGTACCGCCCATCACAGTACCTGGTCTAGATCAGAGTACCGAGTATCCACCCTAATCCCCTACAATACAAGACCGGAGCTACCCCTTATTGGATAGTCTAAATAAGATCACCATGCGGTTGGGATCACCAAACGCCCAGATAGACGAATAAAAAGGGACTTCTAGACAGGTATGACCTTACCTTAATTGGTTGCTAGCCATTTAGCCTTGCTACACCTCCCATATTTTAGCCATTCCTAGTTGATGAGGCTCGAAGCTATGCTTTACCTTTTTAGCACACATACACTTTGAATGCTCATCGTACCCTTGACGATGTTCTGATAGCATTAGTCCAAACAAGTCCAATCCCGGTCCAAACGGAACCGAAGGTACTACTCCTACTACATCCATTTTGGAATCACCCTTAGGATTAATAGCGATTAGCCCTTGCACTTCACCGCTTCATCTTCGACTCCAAGCTCTTGTCTTCTTCACGAAAATATTCAAACCGGACCAAAGTGGTTTTCAAGAAATAAATCTCGTTCCCGGTCTCTTCGAAACGATTAGCGCATTGGTAAATATTGATAGTCGGTTATTTAACAATCATATAACATCCACAACAACCATCAGACCATAATAATTTCCCAAATTATTTATTCAAAATATCTTCGCAAGATATTTTTATACATTTCAACCCTTTGAAAATAGTTTTCAAATCACTTTTCCTCTTGCGGAATAAATTTCCACCCAATTGTTTTATTTCCACTGAAAATCACCAAGTCCTAATACTTTAGATTTTTAAATAATTTAGACCACTTTATCCAAAAATATATACTTTGAAACACTGAAAATAAAAACTACTTAAAACACTTTATTTAAAATACTAGTTATGAAATTTTATAATAACTTCTCATGTAAAACTTAAGCCAAAACTAAATTTAAAATAAAAGTTATTCTATAAGGTATAGACATTAAATAATTATCTTTTAAATCATAATACTAGTTAAACTTTTAAAATACTTTACTTATATAATTAACTTAATAAATATTTACTTTTAAAAATATTAAAACCACTAAATAATAATTTCTTTCTAAAATATTCTTTTAAAACCACTTTAAAACCTCTAACTTATACTTGGAAATCTTTCTTTGAGAATATACTTGGCTTTTCAGGGAAATACACTTTCCTTTCCACACCTTTAAAAATAAAGCACTATTTATTTTTAAACAAATCACCCTTTCCTTATAAATTCCCATCCTGAATTTGTACTTCCAAATTATCCTCTGATAAATATTTCACTTTATTTATAAACCCTGTTTATAAATTTCACAATCTCATTCTCATTTATTCACAGTTTCAACACTTAGTTGGTTTTCAAGTCGATTTCCAAAACCAACTCCATTTTAAAATAAATTCCTTTACTTATCCAAATTTATTTCAAAACCCATTTATCCTATATTCACACCTTTATTTATGATTTAAATTCTTATTTAAATCGAAAATACCAATTTTATACTTTATTTCAAAATTCTCCTTTTATTTTCCCAAACTCATTCAAATCTTGAATTTTAAAAATATATTTCTTCGTACTTACAAATCTATAGTCCTTATTTTAAATAAATTCCCTTTTCCCTCTTATTCAAAATCCCTATATTGAATTTATTATATTGGATTTAACATCAAACCTTTATCCCTTTCCCAAATTCATTCCTTTAATTTATTTGAATTCACTATAATTATTTTACTTATAAATTTCCCTTTTTATTTCCTTTAAAAATCCAAACTTTATATATATATATATATATATCATTTTCCTTAAATACCAATATATATTCAACCCAGCCATAACATTCAATAATTTCAATTCCCAATATGATCAATATAATCCATCAAGGATTATAACATAAGTCGCATTACCGAGTATAAAATAAATAAATTCAACATTTTGAGGAATCTAGTTGGATCCCTCCAACCTATTTCCCTACATCCACAGATGTTAGCACAACAATTTAAAATACCAATCTCGCTTCAAGGTGGGATATCGCGATATAAAGGGCCATCCGCTATTGTGCGGGCGAACAGGGTCTCATCCGCTATATAATGTGGGAATCAATCACTCCAATATATATATACACTATTATATATAATATCACATCTAGTCAATTCAATCATTCAACCAATAATTTATATTTAACTATTTAAATTTAAATTGTAGTCCAAATTAGTGAGATTTACTCACCTTGGATTTGTTCGCAACCCATTTCCATCTCGACTTGTTTTCTTCATGATTTTGAACCTTGTACAAACATTTACGGTTTTATTAATATTTAAATAAATCGAACAATCAATTATCTTTTTATAGATTTAATTAACTAATTTTCCCTTGAAATCTTTAGTAACTAAAATAATTAAATAGGTTTATTAAACAAATTAATCTCCATTATGTTAAAATTAAGCTAGTAAATAAAAATAGGTATATATATGTATTCATTTTATTTTATCATTATTATTATTTTTGAAACAACCTATATACACTTTAAAAATCTACTTTTATAAAATCTATATAACATTTTAAAATTCCTATATTTAACCAAATCTTGCATATATATTTCTGTTTATATACACAGCCTATCTAATAAAATTCCAATTATATTTTTCTATTTTCTGTAAACAACAGTAATCTACTTTACTGTAAAAAGAATTATTTCCTGCTTTCTGTATATATACATAAATAAGTGCATATATATACTTTACTGCAACAATTTTTTTTTCTTCTGTACATATATACACACATATATTTATTTGTTAAAAATAAAATTATACCTCACTCGGTCGAGAACTCAGGCCGCCAACTCCCACTTGCAACGTCACCAACATCACGTGCACTCGGACTCCACTATGATGCATCGATCTACCCCAGCGTGAAACTACTCTAATGCCGACAAACTCTTCTCACCTCGCACCTACGTACGCGACCATTGCCGCCGCTTGACTTTCCCTGGAGCCACCCTGCACACCTCCCGCGCCTTCGACCTCCACGCTCACGGTAAAGCACAGAGAGGACTACGCGATGTAGTCATGTGATGAATCGATTCGATCTTCCTTCTTACTTCAAAGACGAAGTAATTTTCCTATGCTTCGTCTATCCCAAATCGCGAATGATTCGACCATCTTTATTTGCCTAGCTTCGATAAAAATAGAACAGACAGGAGGAAGTCGCTATCTTGTTCCATCTACCATTTCCTTTTCTTAAGTCATTTTTATTTTTGTTTTATCGATTTTGAAATTAGGGGAAAGCTAGGCTAGGATTTAAAAGAAAAGAATGGGGAAAGATGGAAACGTGTTTGAATGGTTTGGCTATATTGACCACGTGGTGAAAGCAAAAATCCGATGTGAATGCCCTTTCGACCAGTCAATCAAACAACATATATATATATATATGTGTGTGTATATATATATATATAATATTATTTAAATTTGAATTTGAATCGTCTCGAAATCTTAACTCAAATTTTTTATTTCCTATCGAGGCGTGCCGCTAGGTGTTTATAATGTTATACCCCTATTACGAACACGATGGAAAAGGTTTCGAGGCCTAACTCGATCGTATGGAGAAGATAGCTTTTCAGACTCAGTTATTATATTGAATTTCGGATATAAAATTTCAACGTGTTTATATACCGTACGATCACACGACAACTCCGAATGCTACAAAATTTTAAATCCAATAATAATACACTATTACGGATCCAGTGGAACTGGTTTCGTCGAAATCTGAAACTGTTCCATGGAATGCTATTTTTAAATATCTATTTAAACGATATATTTTTAAAATTGAACAAAACACTTTCAAATTAAAATTTAAAACTTCTATTATCTCCAGTATTATAAATATAAATTTTCCAAGCCTTTGAAATATTCTTAACCAGCTTTAAAACCAGGATTTACTAATTTAACCAATTTTCAATTATTACATTCAATAATTTAATTGCCAAATAAACAGTGATATTTGAAATTTAAGTTAAAATAACTTTCAAATATTTAAAATCAATTAAATATTCCAATTTCAAATATCCAAAAATTCTAGTTCGTCACATTCCTCCCCTCTTAAAAGAATTTAATTTTCAATATTACTAGTTAAGAGGAATGATCCATATCCCGTTATCTATTTTCCCAAAACCAAATAGTTAATAACAACACTCAAAGTAATCTTTTATTAAGAACACACTAACACCCTTACTAACTTCCAAACTCATTCATTGGTTCCAATTAATCTTATTTACTCAATAATTCAAATTACAGTTTAAAAACAAATTTTAAACTATCAAAATTTCTCAAAATTTTCTAACTCCCTAAATTTTTGAATTTTTTTGCCAGCGTCTCCTTTGCGCGGTTAGATCGGTACAACTACAAAATGCCTCTATGTGCCCCCAAATTTCACAAGAAAACAAATTTCCAAGTGGCTAGATCATAAAATCATCAAATTTCATATGCCAATTTAAATACATACCTTTTGTCGAGCAATTCCTTTTATCTTCTAAAATCAAAAATCCCAATTTCCTTTTGCTTTTAAAACACCTGTATATCCTACTTAGCAATAATGTCCAATCACAAAATCCAAAATTATTTTATTCACTTTCTTTTACACAATTTCAACATTTTCTTACCATAAGCCCGAACAATGTACATATATCATCCGTACGCAATATCCAATTCGATCGCTCACTCGATCACATAATTTTCATTTCCGAACTAGCATCGTCCACCCGACTTCCTTGTGCGGACTCAGATCTAGTTTCTTAATCAGAAACCATCATTCTCCTTGCATAGCCATTTACTATGATAGAGAATTTTCAGAATCAATCAAAAATCCACATCCATAGTTCGCCGTCGAAAATCAAGTGACAAATCCCTGCTTGGATCAATATAGCTTACTCGAAATTCTGCGCTCGAATATGGATCAAATCGCAATGCGAATAAAGTAATATATGTGCATCTTACGTATTTATATCAATTGATTACTAACTATATCCATTATTATTTTATTCACGTTTATTTTGATTTCTATTCACTTATGCACAATTATCCCATTTCACAACTCTACTTAACCTTTATTCAGTATTAACTTAGAATATTTCCCAATACCAAATTTTACTTAAGAATTTCACCATCCATTTCTTAAGTTCAATATAAATATATTATACAATTTTTATATTTATTTTCACTTCACCATTTTGGTTCATATCTACTTTTCCCAGTTTACATTTTCAATTCTATATGAATTCGATTTACTTTCCAATTTTAGAACGCTGGATTTTATTCCCCTTATCCCGTCCCATATTTAATTAACCACTTCTTATATTAGTTCCACTTACTAATTTATTTTAAATCTAAATGGACTTTATTTCCAAACTCTTATTATTTTTAGTCCACTTCGAACTAATTTTATAACTTCACTTTACTTTGCACAATTTAAATTAAATATCATCCCACTATTCAATTTCCATTCATTTGCTTACCATTTCACTTAATTGGTTATTTTATCTCATTTACTTTGGCATAATTCAAATTTAAACATTATTCAAATGTTCATTTCCAATTTCATTTACTTACTAATTTATATTAACTTGTTCCTTCTCAAATTTATTTCCAACTTAACAAACTTAGCCTCTTTCCTCAAAATTCACTTTTATCAAAGTTAGTTCAAACACATTTCAATTTAATTCAAAATTTTAAACTTCTACAAGTTTTCCAAACTTAATTACATTTCATTCACTAATCTTATTAATTTACTTCATTTAATTGGTTTACCTACCATTTTATTTTGTTTACACACTTATCTTTATTTAAATCTTCCAAGTTAAATTTGATTCTAACAAATTTCAAATTTTATAAGTCATCAAATCCATTTATTTTAAATAAGATTCCAAAGTCTTTTAAACAATTACTCAATATTTCAAAATCATTTTTGAAATCAATTACATAATTCATTGCCATATCAATCTATCCTTTGAATTTCAAAACCAGAACCAGTTTTGCAAATAACTCCGATTTAAAACAATTTGGCAGCAATTCCTCTACTGGAAACTTGAAAATGAGCACCGGTGATGTCACGATTGTCATCGAAATTATTTTCCAGCGACCAAAAAGAGTTTAGTGCTTTTATCCCTTCTAAAAACATTTTTCAAATATTTTTAAATTCCAAATCTTACCCGATTTCATATCCAATTCAAAAAATATTTTCCCAAATAATATCTCCATTATTTCTCCAAAACCTTTGAAAATCATTTTCAAATTAAAGGAATTTAATTTCTAAAATTTTGAATTCCAAATCCTTTTAATCCCTATTCAAAAATTGCTCTGGCATCTTATTTTAATTTATAAATCACATTTATAATTCACATTTCAAATTACATTTTTTTTATCTGAATTTATTTCCTTAGCCTTTGGTTATGATTTCAGTTCCTATTTTAAATTTCTACACGACAATGATAATAGTTTAATATTATCATTCCTAACAACCAAGCAACCATATACTATAATGATTTACAAAAAGTATTTCTCTTATATACAAAAATAATTTGGGCAAAATTATTTCATTTACCCACTTTTAAAAAACAACACTATGTCGGTTTATCATATTTAAGAGTTTAGAAATCCGTATCGATACGGTTGTACTTCCTGTACCGACCAGAATTCATAAACACTCAACCGATAAGTCAATACAATATAAAAACAGTTTTATATTCACTAACAATTACGCTTTCATATCTATTATTACACTCAACTCATTCTAGAGTACTACGGACTCTATTTCTAATGAGTAATTTTCCCCACCAAAGCCAAGGTTATCGCCAACCTAAGCTCTGATACCACTGTGACGACCCACCCTTCTCGACTCTCGAAAATCAACACAAATACCCCACTATATAATATGCTGACGATCGAATGCCAGGAAAAGACAGATTGCTGAGGGAAAAGAAAGAAGGAGGTATAAGAAGAAATAGAAAACAACATCAGAATCTCACAAACGCGGCGGAACAATATATAATAGATAAGTGACTGTTCTTTATACAAAAAGAACTATATCTGTTTTATAAATTACACCATCAGAGTACAACATCAAACAAAAACCCACACTGGACAGTTATGATAACTTGTCCACATAGAAACTGATTATGCAACAAAACCATACACAGTGATAATACATCAATTACGTGTGATATTTTGCCATGCAGCTCGTCTCCTGAACTCCACAGCATCCTTTCCTGTATCTATATTACTCCGTCTGACCCGAGCATATTGTGAAATAATACCCGAGTCAATCTGGAAAATCAGAGTGAGAAAACACACTCAATTGGACTATTAAATTTTCAAAATCCTTTAAAAATCAAAGGTATCTCATAAGACCACGCCACAAATAAAAATGTTGGGTTTTTACCTTACGATAACCAAAATATTTCTTATCAAATCCTCTAATATTAAAGTAGTGTCTATATACAAATACTTATTTAAATAGCCGAAATCGTTACATTCATTAGATTCCAGCATAATAGGTATACAAACAAGTCCAAAGGCACTTATTGGAGATTGGGTTTCCATCAATGGCAGGGCTAGTGGGGTATCGCCCGTCGCGGTACCTGGTCTAGATCAGAGTACCGAGAATCCACCCTGATCCCATGCAATACAAGACCGGTGCTACCCATTACTGGATAATTAGAATAAGATCACCCCGTAATTGAGATCAGCAACCGTCCACACAGCCGAATAAAAAGGGACATCTAGACAGGGATGACCTTACCCTAATTGGTTGCTAGCCACTTAGCGTCGCTGCACCTCCCTTGTTTTAGCCATTTTCGGTTGATGAGGCTTGAGGCTATGCTTTGCCTTTTTAGCACACATACACTTTGAATGCTCATCGTCCCCCTAACGATGTTTTGGTAGCATTCATCCATACAAGTCTGTTCCCGGTCCGAACGGAACCGAAGGTACTACTCCTACTACATCCATTTTGGAATCACCCTCAGGATTAGTAGTGATTAGCCCTTGCACTTCACTGCTCCATCTTCGAATCCAAGCTCTTGTCTTCCACACGAAAATGTTCAAACCGGATCGAAGTGGTTTTCGGGGTATAAATCTCGATCCCGGTCTCTTCGAAACGATCAGCGCATTGGTAAGCATTGATGTTTGCACAAAAAATGGACAAACACCTCCAAGTCGTATTATTTAGCTGATTATATGTAATTTTCAGTGATTTTAGATGAGTATGTAAATATGAGAAAAGTAGGGGCTGAAATGTAAAAGACACACAGATTTATAGTGGTTCGGCCAGAATGTGCCTACGTCCACTTTATATGTTATTATCCTCTTTCTTTCAGATTACAAGTACAATGCGTTGTATACGAGTGTATGAAAGTAGTTTGAAAGTTCCTTCCTTGCTTGAGCTCTCAAACTTGTCTGCCATTGTTGTACCCCTGCCCCTCTATTTATAGAATGAGGTAGGGGGCAGGGGTCTTGGAAGTATATAACTGCTAGCGGGCCTGGGCTGGAGCAATCTGGCCTGGTGGCATTCTGGTTCGGCGAGCTTCATTCGGCTGTGCATGGAGCTTGGTTCGGAGGGGAGAGGAGCGGCATTGGCTGTGGAGAGTAGTGGTTGGTCCGGTGTTGGTTTGGACCGGCATGGAGTAGAGTGGTGTGTGGGTGGTCCGGCTAAAGCGTGGTTCGGCGGAGTTCGTGAGAGGAGCATGGTTCGGCATGGTCTCATTCGGTAGTTGGGGATGTGTGGTTCGGCGGAGCTCGTCCGGATGCCCTTGTGCCGAATGGACATGGGTATATGGAGATGCCGAATGAGGTATAGCCGAATGAGCTATTGCCGAATGACACATAGGAGGGGTTTTGCCGAATGGAGGTTGCCATGCTCTATTTGCGAATGCCGAGTGAACTGTGGCCTTGCTGAATGAAGTGCAGGATGTGAACATGAGTGAGACTGACGCTCTTTGGTCTTGAGATCCTCTGGGTGAGAATTCGCCCAACATTTGCCCCCCAAAGTGGGGCACGTGCTTGCATGTGTTGCGCTTTGTTTCCTTGTTGTAGGGAGGCTTGTTTTTGTAATGCCATGGGTTGGATGTTCATATCATGTTGATGTCCTGCAAAGGAATTTACAGTTTCAGTATGATTTCAAATAACGACCGTTCATGATCGAAATATTCGAGATGAAGTGAACTGTGCCGTTCAGGACGAGAGAGTGAGCCCCGAAGGGGCTTGGCATCGTCGATGCCCGGTTTATGTTTGTGAAGATGGTTTATTGCCAGCTCAGAGCATGCCTAGGGATCGTTCGTAACCCCGTACATGTGTAAGTAGCTTAGCCATTTCATAATTATCAGAGTCAACTATCCGTCTCACCTATGAGTTTAAAAAGACGTGTCAAAGTGTAAATTCCCACGATGATAGGGTTAATGACCATTCAGAGCGTGCCTATGGACCATTCGTGGTCGCGTACACGTGTGAACGATTTAATTCATGCTAGTGGGAGTTTTACGACTTATTCATCGTTGTCATAATCTTATTTTATTAGTTAGTTCTGGAGTTTGGTACTTATCTGAGTGAAGCGCCCTGCGTGCCCCCAGTTCCTGGTCTTGGACGGTAGATAGAGGGTTCCATTCGGTTCTTGGTTGGTCCGGCTATTCTCATCCGGCTTCTGGTGGTCCGGTATCATTGGTCCGGTTGGGCGAGACATCTGGTTCGGTGGTTGTGAGTTTGCCTATATATAGAGGCCGTACCCCCCTTGTTTTTCTTTACCGAACGAGTAGAGCCGAATCATTCCATTGCCGAATCAAGTGTTTGCCGAACCAACCTTATACCGAACCAGGTATATACTTATTACCGAATACACACGTATGTCCTTGCTTCACCGAATGGGACTACTGCCTTGGAGCCGAATGAGATGAAAACCGAATGGGGTTGAAACCGAATGAACTTGGAAACCGAATGAACTTGGAAACCGAATGAACTTGGAAGCCGAATGAACATGGAAACCGAATGAACTTGTGATCTGGAAGACTTCAGCTTGCGAATGAAATTCCACACTTGCACGCACTTGTTTGTTTACTTTTCTATTTTCCTTGTTCTAATATTAGGTTTTTCTTGTGCTGCAGAAAATGTCTCGCAAAGCGGAAACACGATCAGACAGAAAGAAGTCTAGAGGCACAGGAGAGCCTTCTTCTTCCTCGCCCCCAGTCCAATCAGGATCCGGGCAACACCGACCTATTCCGAAGTCTCTAGTGGACGGATGTGGTCCACAGGAACTTTTGAACTCTCCCCCTGACTGCTTCCCAAGCTCCTTAAAGGAGGAGCAACTTGACGTTATATCCCGTTCCTTTGGGATAGACAGGGCTCTTATGTTGTTACCGGGGGAAGGGGTCATGCCATATGATCCCCCTGAGGGGTACTTCGCTTATAGCCGGTACCATTGCATGTGCGGGGCTATTCCTCCAATCAACGCCTGGATACTAAGCTTCGTCACTTATCTGAAGGTGGCTCCATTCCAGCTTCAGCCCAACTCTTATGCCATTCTGGTATGCTTATATGCTATCTTCCAGAAGAGATATGGGCGCGCCCCCTCCAACCGGGAAATACGATATCTGTACAATCTGAGGGGGTACAGGAAGGGGTCCCCATATATTAGCTTGGAGTCAGCCGTTTCCTTCAAGCCTGTTTTGGATTTATACTCGAAGTATAGCATGTTCAAGAAGGAATGGTTCTTTGTCAGGGATGACTCCGTCTCTATTCGCCGATTTACCTCCGGATGTAAGTAAAAACTCTACTCATAATTCCTGTCTTGGCTGTAATTCACTCTCTTATGTGCTTTTATTTCTTGCTAGCGACAGGTGGTTTTGCGGTTGTGGAAGATGATCGCTTGGTTCGGATGGCAGCAGAAATTGAAGCTATTTCCGGGAGAGACAGATCGGCTGCTTATCTGATTAGGAATGCCAGGCTCTTGTCGTATAATTTGATCCTCCCACATCAGTCCGTAGTCAAACAGAGGGACACGGCAGAAGAGAAGGCTGCCCAGCCTAAAGGTGGGGTGACAGCGAAGGGTGGCAAGAGGAAGCCCTTTGCACAACGTCCAGTCGTAGGAGGCAAGAAGCTCAAGGAGTCCGATGGCCCTTCTCCAAGTACTTGCCCGGATGTCCCGGAGGAGGAAGGTGTAGAAGAGGAGGAAGGAGGTGAAGTTGGAGAAGGGTCGGAGGGTGGAGGAGATGGCGATGGTCAGGGTGGTAGCGGTGTTGCTGCTCTAACCTCTGAGCAGGACCTCGAACTGGATGAGGCTCTCCGTCGGGCCTTCGGGGAGTCAGAGGGGGAGTCGGAAACAGAGAAGGAAACGGAGAAGGCAGAGGAAAACGGCAAAGCTGTGGTTAGCACTGACCCATCCTCTAAGGGTTCCTCAGCTAGGGTGACCCCGGCGATGCAAGGTGAACTTTTGTCTTCTGCCGATTCTATTTTTGATAAGGACTTAGAAATTTTTTACGGTTCACTTCCGTCCTGGAATGAGATCCAGGACTTATTGCAGTATCCCACTCCTCCGCCGGGTTTGTATAACAGATGTGTCTCCTCACTTTTCTTTCTTTTTAACTTAGCACATTTTTTGAATTGCGGATTATTGTATGTTCGTAACACTTGTTCTTTATTCCAGGGGCAGGCCAGGCGGGTAAAATGTCGGATGTTCGACACCGCCTTGAACAATTTAAGTCGAGGAGAGCTTCCGCGAAACCTTCTACTGATCGCACTGGGGACGTAGTCAAGTACCGCCCTCTTCTTGGGGTCATCGAAGAGGGCATTCAGAAAAGGAAGCGGAGCCGTTCCTTATTTGAGTCTTCTTCTGCTTCGCAGCTTCCTACTCTGTCTCCCCCTACTCAGCCTCCTCGTGATACTACGGAGGAGAGCACGGAGCCCTGCCCCCCTCCTCCTCCTTCCAAGAGTTCTACTGTCATTCATATAAGGCGTCCCGATGTGCCTCGCCCCGTGCCTCGTGACCCTTTTGCCGGCCATCCTGATTTAGACCCAAGTTTTCGGGACATTTCATTCGATGAGACCACGGGCGAGCACCTACTTCCCCGCAACCCCATGGTAAGAGTGCTGGACGAGGCCAAATCTTTAGATCTTGATTTACTTACTACACGGGTAGTCACCATGGGGGACGAGGCCAAGGCTAATATTGATCGGGTGGCCGAAGAGACTAAGAAGTTAATGGAGCATCATGCTCGATTGGTCAAGGCCGGGGAGGAGATTGGGAGTGCTAACATTCGGTTAAGGCTAAAGGTTGCCGATCAGGCCAAGCAGCTTGCCGACCAAGCCATCCAGATCTCCCAGCATGAGGAAGCTTCCCAGCGTCTGAAAGAGACCATGGAGAAGGCAAGTAGGGCGGAGTTGCGGAAAATGGAGGTCACCTGCAGGGAGCGGATTAACATGGCTATTACAACGGTGGATGAGGTTCGAAATGCGGATCTCGAGCGGGTAGAGGAGTTGTCAGGGAGGCTCGAGGCTGCGGAGATGGCTCAGGCCGAGTTGAAGGAGGAGATGGAGGAGATGAGGAGGTCCCTCAAGTTGAAGGAAGAGGAAATGAGGAGGTCACTCCAGGCTGACTGCTTGAGATACCAATCAGAGAGGGACGTCGCCATCACCAAGTTGCAAGCTTCCGAGGCCCGGGTGAGGGAGTTTGAGGAAAACGAGGGGATGATGGATGAGATGTTGCAGGATATGTACTTCCACACTTGGAAGGAGGGCGGCTTGTCTTGGATGGACGATTACCCTCGGGTCATGGCCAAGGTGTATCTCCAGGCTTTAGAGGAGGCCAGGGTGAATGCGGGTAAGGAAGGCGGAGAGGCTTTCAACTTGAGTGCGGTTACTGCTCAGTTCTCAAAGGAGGAGCAAGCGGCGGTGAAGGAGGGGATGCGGCTACTCGCTGCAGAGGAAGCGGGCGTGCAGTTGGATGATGAGGATCAAGCGGCGGATGCTGGTGAGTTATTCTTTTCCCTTTCTTTTCTTTTCGTGTTTTCATAACTTGATCGTTCGTTTAATGAATTCCTCTTCTGATCTGGACAGGTGGGACTTCAGATCCACATGCTGGGGGCTCCGATCCTGCGGCTAAGTAGGCTGCGGAGATTTGGTGATGGAGTGTGGATGCATCTGCCATCTTTTTGTTTCTTTTTTATCACTGTTCATGTTAGTCTTTGATATGCAACTGTAATAAAATTATTTGCAAAGAATAACTTCGTGTGATCTTATAATATAAGCTGATTTTGTCATGTTCAAATGTTGTTGCTATCTTTATGTGCTGTGTGAGAAGTGTAATTATGTATATGCCTGTGGTTCCACTTGTGTTTGATGTTAAGTTTTTGCTTGAAATATAATTTCACGTTTTGCAATGTCAGTGTACGAATAAGTTATAGTTACGCATTTATGTACAAGAGAAGAGAGTACCGCCCTTTATGTTTTATTCGCAGGCGGTAGCTTTGAGTGTCTTGTGTAACTGTTCACGGGTATAGCAGAGCGCCCTGCTACCCAGCATGCAGGCTTAGAGCCTCATGAGTGAATGCTTCCTATTTGGTTTCCTGTACTTTAGAGTTTGTTATACAGGATAGGGGAAAAATATTTAAATGAAATGGAAATATAGTAAAAGTAAAACTTCCAGTCACGGAAGGCCGTCGATGTGCTTAAGTTCGTGGCAAACGGGTTTTGTAGTCACTTTCCCTAGCTGTGGGTCTTGGAGACATTTGTCACCCATCTTACGCCTCCGCGGGGAGTTTTCTTTTTTACCACAGCCGCACTTAAGACACATCGGAGCCGAGATCGCGCACGGTAACTACCCGAACCATTATGGTCCGTAATCGTGGGTATTATTCGATTTACCGTGGCCGGCTAGCGTGGGTGCCGTTGGCCGTGAACTACCCCTGGCTGGCCACACCTTATGTTGGGGCTTAAAGTAGGTTCACAGTTACCGGCGAGCCGAACGCCGTAATGAGCTGCCATCGGCTATAGTCGGCCTTTATGATGACTTATAATCGGCTCATTACAGTTGGCTTTGAGGGCAGGCGCACAATGAGTTAACCCGCAGCAGAGGGATGCTGGAGCAAAGGTGTCTCATTGGCGAGTGCATAGAATCGTAGCGTACCTGTTAGGCCTAGTCCAGATGAGGCCGCGGTGCATCTTGAGTGGAGATGCCATAGGATTTTGTTCAACAGAAAGGGATAAAGCTTAACAAGCAGCCAAGATATGAAGGCACAAGGTAACAAGAGATAAGATTTTTAAAGTGGTTCGGCACGATAATGCCTACGTCCACCGTGTTAATACGCTTCATATGGGCGGTACGTGTTAAGCAAAGTATCGACGGAGGTGTCGGATGTTCCAAGCCCTCTGGAACACCACTCCGTCCACTGTTGACAAAATATAAGCTCCGTTGTTGTGAAGATCTTGATGAATTTCATATGGTCCGTCTACTGGTGCTTTCATGGTTAGGTAGCATGACAGGCTCAGCTATATCCGACCCCTGCCTGGCACCTCCCCCGTTGGGTTTGGTTCCAAGTGTTTCCTCAGGTCGGAATTCGGGCTGAGTCCGGGCTCGGCTCCTACCATGACCATTTCTTTATTAACCTCTTCGAAGAAGAAAGGTCATTGTTGTCTCACAGATCCTCCAGATTGGGACTCGGTCCATGATTCGGGGTTGCGGGAGGATCCGCATGAGGATAAGATCTCCCTCTTGTAAGCTGCGATGCTTGATTTTGGAGTTGCATTGTGCTGCCACTTTTTGCTTGTGGGCTTCTGCTTTTAAGTGTTGCATCGTCTCTCCTCTCCTCAATCAGATCCAAAGACATGAGGAGGAGTTCTTCGTTTTCTTCTGGGTTGCAGTGGGTCCCATGGTGAGATGGCGCTACAGTTTCAACTGGGGGCATGGCCTCCAATCTGTATGCCAAAGAGAAAGGAGTATGCCCCGTTGATGTTCTATGAGAGGTGCGGCAGGCCCAGGGTGCCGTAGGAAGTTCGTCCACCCAAGCGCCTTTTGACTTTTCAAGCTTCTTCTTGGTTAGGGTTTTGAGAATTCTGTTGACAGCTTTGACTTGTCCGTTTGCCTGAGGATAAGCTACAGATGAGAAGCTTTTGTGAATTATGTGCTCTTGGCATCGGTTGGTAAACTCTTTGTTGTCAAACTGGAGTCCGTTGTTTGATATGATCTTGAGTGGGACTCCGTACCTGCATAGAATATTTTTTGATCAAGAAGTTGATAATTTATGTAAGAAGTTGATAATTTATGCCAAAGATATTTTATTTTAAAGGGTCCGCTTCCACCCATTTGGTGAAATGATTAAAAACATCCTTCTAGCCATCCAGGACAAAGTTTAAAGCAAGGGAGGGGGGCAAGAGTCAAATCTCTGTCCTGGTTGATATAAACGCTTTCCTCCCTTCTTGCCCCCAGCGTTATCTCTAGAGTCATTTCTTCAAACGTCCTTTGTTGCAGCGGGAGTGTCGCCATGGGTAGTCTTAGCCTGTTGTCCTGACTGTCTTTTAGCGGTAGCGTTTTCAAGCCTCATATACTTCCCAGCTTCATGGAAGAAGTCAGGTAACGTAGCTGGTTTATCTTTTGTTAACCTCCTAGCAAACTTGGTATCCGGATGCACGCCACTACAAAGGGCCGTTAGGATAAGTTTCTCATTGGCATCTTGAACTGTTGCTGCTGTGGCGTTGAACCGTGTTAGATATTGTTGCAGCGTCTCTCCGGATTTCTGTTTGATATTGGATAGAGAATAAGCATCCTTGGGTTGTTCCACATGGATGAGGAACTGGCTAATAAACCTTTCTTTCAACATCTCCCATGAGCTGATGGATCCTCGGGGTAGATGGCAGAACCAGGAGGTAGCTAGATCTGCTAGGAATAGCGGAAAGCATTTACATAATACTCCTTCTGTTGCTCCACTCATGAGCATATGCTGGGTGTATCTCTGTAAGTGTACGATGGGGTCGGAAGTTCCTTTGTAAGGTTCCATGGTTGGCATTTTCCATTCCCGGGGGGCGATGGTAGTTTCGATACTTCGGGTAAAGGGGCTGGTGACCCTAGCGCCTATCCCCCGGTCCCTTTGCTCTCGTTGGACACACTCTCTGAATAATCGTGCCATTCGTTCGTCAGAACTTGGAGCGGACAAAAATGAGCTTAGTTCTTCCCTGCGGGATCTATCTCGTCCAGATGACCTGTAGGGATGGTACAATCTATCACTTCTTGCATTATCCAGTGGTTGTCTCTGGCTGCTCGGATGCATGCTAGGACCAGCTACAGTTGCCCCCTGCCTTGATCTTACCCGGTGGGGTTCTGCTTCGAGCATTTCCATGGGGCCAACTTCGGGCTGGGTTCCAGCTTGGCTCCGTTCAGCGGGGTTTCTATGATTCCTGTCGATAGTTTCTTCGAAGAAGGAATACCTTTGCTGTCTCCGAGATCCTCCAGATTGAGACTCATCCCATGATTCAGTGTTGCGGTTGGATTCTTCAGCATCCCTTAAGCGTGACATAAGTTGGTCCACTAAAGCTTCTTGTTGGGATGTGAAGCGGTTGGTTACTTCAGCCACAACTCTGTCTAGATCTGCCCTAGTTATTGGTTGTTCGGTGGCAGGAGCTATCAGATTTGCCTGGTATCCATCTGGTGCTGCTGTTGAAATTGGATGATCCTCTTGATCTGGGGCTACTGGATCCGGAAGACTGCTAGTTGCGATGTTCTTTCCTTTGTTAACATCCTTCCGTTGCTTGGAAGGCATGATTTCTAAGCGACGAACGTCGTTATGAGGAAGAAGGTTGAGTGGGAGAAGCTGAAGCTTCGAGTTCAGCTCTCAGTGAAAGCACCAAAAATGTTTGCACAAAAAATGGACAAACACCTCCAAGTCGTATTATTTAGCTGATTATATGTAATTTTCAGTGATTTTAGATGAGTATGTAAATATGAGAAAAGTAGGGGCTGAAATGTAAAAGACACACAGATTTATAGTGGTTCGGCCAGAATGTGCCTACGTCCACTTTATATGTTATTATCCTCTTTCTTTCAGATTACAAGTACAATGCGTTGTATACGAGTGTATGAAAGTAGTTTGAAAGTTCCTTCCTTGCTTGAGCTCTCAAACTTGTCTGCCATTGTTGTACCCCTGCCCCTCTATTTATAGAATGAGGTAGGGGGCAGGGGTCTTGGAAGTATATAACTGCTAGCGGGCCTGGGCTGGAGCAATCTGGCCTGGTGGCATTCTGGTTCGGCGAGCTTCATTCGGCTGTGCATGGAGCTTGGTTCGGAGGGGAGAGGAGCGGCATTGGCTGTGGAGAGTAGTGGTTGGTCCGGTGTTGGTTTGGACCGGCATGGAGTAGAGTGGTGTGTGGGTGGTCCGGCTAAAGCGTGGTTCGGCGGAGTTCGTGAGAGGAGCATGGTTCGGCATGGTCTCATTCGGTAGTTGGGGATGTGTGGTTCGGCGGAGCTCGTCCGGATGCCCTTGTGCCGAATGGACATGGGTATATGGAGATGCCGAATGAGGTATAGCCGAATGAGCTATTGCCGAATGACACATAGGAGGGGTTTTGCCGAATGGAGGTTGCCATGCTCTATTTGCGAATGCCGAGTGAACTGTGGCCTTGCTGAATGAAGTGCAGGATGTGAACATGAGTGAGACTGACGCTCTTTGGTCTTGAGATCCTCTGGGTGAGAATTCGCCCAACAATTGATAGTCTATTATTTAACTATCATATAACATCCACAACAACCATCAGGCCTTAACAATTTCACAAATTATTATTCAAAGTAACTTCACAAGATATTTTTCTACATTTCAACCCTTTGAAAATAGTTTTCAAATCACTTTTCCTCCCGCGGAATAAATTTCCACCCAATTGTTTTATTTCCACTGAAAATCATCAAGTGTTAATACTTTAGATTTTTAAATAATTTAAATCACTTTATCCAAAAATATGTACTTTAAAACACTTAAAAAACAATAACTATATAAAACACTTTATTTAAAATACTAGATATTAAATTTTATAATAACTTGTCATGTAAAACTTAAGCCAAAACTAAATTTAAAATAAAAGGTATTCTACAGGGTACAAATATTAAATAATTATCTTTTAAATCATAATACTAGTTAAAATTTTAAAATACTTTACTTATATAGTTAACTTAATAAATATTTACTTTTAAAAATTTGAAACCACTAAACAATAATTTCTTTCTAAAATATTCTTTTAAAATCACTTTAAAACCTTTAACTTATACTTGGAAATCTTTCTTTGAAAATATTCTTGGCTTTTCAGGGAAATACACTTTCCTTTCCAAACCTTTAAAAATAAACCACTATTTATTTTTAAAAAAATCACCCTTTCCTTATAAATTCCCATCCTGAATTTGTACTTCCAAATTATACTCTGATAAATATTTCATTTTATTTATAAACCATATTTATAAATTTCACAATCTCATTCTCCTTTATTCACAATTTCAGCACTTAGTTGGTTTTCAAATTGATTTCCAAAACCAACTCCATTTTAAAATAAATTCCTTTACTTATCCAAATTTATTTCAAAACCAGTTTATCCCATATTCACACCTTTATTCATGATTTAAATTCTTATTTAAATCGAAAATACAAATTTCATACTTTATTTCAAAATTCTCCTTTTATTTTCCCAAACTCATTCAAATCTTGAATTTTAAAAATATATTTCTTCGTACATACAAAACAATAGTCCTTATTTTAAATAAAATCCTTTTCCCACTTATTCTAAATCCCTATTTTTCCCATCCTTGAATTTATTATATCGGATTTAAAATCAAACCTTTATCCCTTTTCCAAATTCATTCCTTTAATTTATTTGAATTCACTATAATTATTTTGCTTAAAATTTTCCCTTTTTATTACCTTTAAAAATCCAAACTTTATATATATATCATTTTCCTCAAATACAAAAATATATTCAACCAAGCCATGGCATTCAATACTTACAGTTCCCAATATAATCAATATAATCCATCACACTTATCACATAAATCACATTACCGAATATAAAATAAATAAATTCAACATTTGGGGAATCCAGTTGGATCCCTCCAACCTGTTTTCCTATATCCACAAATGTTAGCGCAACAAGTTAAAATACCAATCCCACTTCAAGGAAGGATATCGTGGTATAAAGGGTCATCCGCTATTATCCGGACACATAGGGTCTCATCCGCTATATAACGCGGAAATCAATCACTCCAATATATATTATATATATATATATATATATATATATATAATATCAAATCCAGTCAATTCAATCATTCAACCAATAATTTAAATTTAACTATTTAAATTTAAATAGTAATCCAAATGAGTGAGATTAACTCACCTTTTATTTGTTTGCAACCCATTTCCATCTCAACTTGTTTTCTTTATGATTTTGAACCTTGTACAAACATTTACGATTTTATTAATATTTAAATAAATCGAACAATCAATTATCCTTTTATATATTTAATTAACTAATTTTCCCTTGAAATCTTTAGTAACTAAAATAATTAAATAAATTTATTAAACAAATTAATCTGCATTATGTTAAAATTAAGCTAGTAAATAAAAATAGGTATATATGTGTATTCATTTTATTTTATCACTATTATTATTTTTGAAACAACCAATATAAACTTTAAAAATCTACTTTTACAAACTCTACATAACATTTTTAAAATTCCTATATTTAACCAAATCTTGCATATATATATATTTCTGTTTAAATACACATCCTATCTAATAAAATTCCTATTATTTTTTTCTGTTTTCTGTAAACAATAGCGATCTACTTTATTGTAAAAACATTATTTCTTGCATTCTGTATATATACATAAAAATCTACATCTATATATTTTACTGCAATTAAAAATATTTCTTCTGTACATATATATACACATATATTTATTTATTAAAAATAAGAGTATACCTCACTCGATCGAGCACTTAGGCCGCCAACTCCCCCTTGCGACGTCACCAGCATCACATGCACCCGAACTCCACCATGATGCCTCGATCTACACCAGCGTGAAAATGCACTGATGCCGACAAACCCTTCTCACCTCACGCCTACGTACGCGACCATTGCTACCGCTTAACTTTCTCTGGCGCCACCCTGCGCACCTCCCGCACCTTCGACCTCCACGCTCGCGATGAAGCATAGAGAGGACTACGCGATGTAGTCGCATGATGAATCGATTCGATCTTCCCTCTTACTTCGAAGACAAAGTGATTTTCCTATGCTCCATCTATCCCAAATCACGAATGATTTGACCATCTTTATTTGCTTAGCTTCGACTTAAAATCGAATAGACGGGAGGAAGTCGCTATCTTGTTCCATCCGCCATTTCCTTTTCTTAAGTGATTTTTATTTTTGTTTTATCTATTTTGAAATTAGGGGAAAGCTCGGCTAGTATTTAAAAGAAAAGAATGGGGAAAGATGGAAACGTGTTTGAATGGTTTGGTTATAGTGACCACGTGGTTAAAGCAAAAAGTCTTATGTGAATGCCCTTTTAACCACGTGGTTTGTAACGTCCCTCCTTTTCGCACGCTTCAAATCGACACACATGCCGATTTAAACCATACAGAAGGGCGGATTGTTATGGGGTAAATAAGAAAAACAGAGAAGAAATAAAAAAAATAGAATCTCACAGCGGAAGAATAAAATATAATAATAAAATATACAGTTTATAAAACTGTTTACAAACATTTATATAATACATATCAGAGTTACACATACCAATAACAATGCAGCGGAACAGTGTATAGTGCACTAGTATAAATAATAATAGTAATACTACAAATCTTCGACTTCGTCTTACAGAGCTAAAACTTCAAATCCTGAAACGCTCGGACTGACCCGAGCGAATTGAAAAGACAAAACACTCGAGTCAGAATTAAAAGATCTTATGTGAGTTAAATTAATAGAAATAAATATGAGTGCAGTAACTCAAGAGATGCTCGGGATTTACATCTCCTAAGGATCCGTTAAACTATTTACTATGTAGTATATTG
This sequence comes from Allium cepa, assembly GCA_030765085.1. NCBI lineage: Eukaryota > Viridiplantae > Streptophyta > Magnoliopsida > Asparagales > Amaryllidaceae > Allium > Allium cepa. The sequence goes on from CM060932.1 coordinate 770,749,595, forward strand.
CGCTATTATAATAGTGTCTATTTTTAAAATAAACTTACTTTTAAATAGCGTTAAGGGGTTACCCATATAGCCCTTAACACAAAATATATTCCCATAGTCTATACAGTACCATAATCTCCCCCGTACTGGGCGTTGTCAGAGGGCACTCCATAAGTATGGTACAAAGCCAAAATCGTATAAGGCGCTAGGGTAGGTGACACGGCACAACTAGGCAATGCCAGGGTAGATATACCAATTACGCTTCCGGGTCGGTGGTAACGCATAGCCGCAGCTACCGCCCACCTCGAGCCACACCCCCAAATCAAAGAAATCAAAAGTGGCCACCGAATCAATCCAAAAGTCAAAGTATAATATCGAAGGGATGTGTCCGATCAAAGGTGCCACCTTATTAACCCGTCAATCGCTCCTGTTTTAGCCACCTTATGCCAACTCACGGGAGTTGGGTCCACGTATTTACCTTATAGGAAACATCGCCACCAACCTACTTCATTCTGGAATCTCGACCGCGTACGCAGTCGTTAAAGTGGTTTTCGAGGTTGGCAGAGAGTATGACAACTTCCGATCCCGGTCTCTTCAACAACCAAACGTTATTATAACACCGCGGTCATTTAAAATAATTATACTTTAAAACCATAATAAAATATCCGTTTCAAAACCATAAAAATATGATATCATTTCCTTTTAAAACCCGAATTAATACGATATCATTTGATTCCAATATATATACTTTCCAAAATCATAGGGTTTTCAAAGTAAATATTTAGAGGTCAAAACTCTTGAACATAAAATTTCTAATTATACTACCTTGAAAATCATAACTTTGAAACAAGTTTCCATCTCTCAAATGGTCAAATATTAGATTACTTTTATAAAACAAAATAGCTTCTTTACATTTTACAAATCAATTCCAAATATCGATTTAAACTTCCAAATACCATTTTAATTCTTATGTTTCAAAGCTTTAAATATTTCACCATTTCAAAAACAACTCATTTGACAAACCTATATAGATCAAATTCAATTACTTATTATTTAGACTTGAAATGTTTACTTAATGAATTCAATATAATCTAAGTAAAACCTTTATCTTCACATAACTGGATATTCTTTCAATTTATTATATATTCATTTAAATCAACCTGATATTCATTTAAATCACTCTACACAAAATCAAGTTGTAAATCGTATCCTTTAAAAATTCTAACTTTTTATTAAATTCCAATTTAACTTAATATTCATCTTCAACCTTATTCTCTTTTAAGTCATTAAAACTCTGGAATTTAAATTTCAAATAAATGCTTGATCTCAAAAAAATCAAACTTTATTTTATACTTCAAATCCATTTTATACAAAGTTTAAAACCTGGAATATACTATATATAAATAACCTTTATTAATAACCAAATCAAAACCCATAAACCATATATATATATAGCTTTACAACCATAGAAAACATTTCAAAAATAACTTTTTATATATATACCGCGGTGCCTGTATAAAATTTTCTACCCTATGGTCAAGTGATACGGATGTTTATCATTTCAATCCGCAATTTAAAATAAAAATGCAGTTGTATATCATTTCAAACCGCAATCCTGAATGAAATAAAAATGCGTAGCAACTTGCAATTAATAAAATTAATCATCCATTCATCCATCAAATTATACATCCATTTATCACAGCCATCATCCAATTTCAAACAATCATCAATACATAACAGGTGATAAATAATGGTATCAATTATCAGTTTTATACTCAAAATAAATTTAATAATTGTTAATTGGCAGTTTATATGCAAAAATAAACGTAAATTTAACTGGAAGTTAATATGAAATAAAAATTTAACATAACTATGACTGGCAGTTAATATGCAAATAAATAAATTCAAACTGTCAAATTTATGCAATAAATTAAATAAATCAACAGTTAAATTAAATAAATGCAATTTAACAGAGATAATGAACAAAACATGCCAAACAGTCATAAATAAATTTCTACTCATATCAAAAATTAATTTAACAAACATAAGATATTTTAGAAGTTGTGAGTGGGTTAAAACACTCACCTTTTGAATTTAAATCGAATTAAAAATCCGATTTAAATCCAAAAATTCAACGATCTCCAAATCTGTCCAAACCAGTGTCAAAAGATCTAGAATTTTATTACGATCGTAACAAAAAAAATCTTGCGTGAAATGGAGTTCGTAGGAGAAAGTTATACGCATTAATGGTGATTGAAATTTCAAAAAAAAAGAATAGAAATAAAAGAACACCTTCAAGCGCCACGTCATCCCCTTTTCTTTCCCTCTCTCCCACATGCATTTTGCTTCCAGATTTTTCTAAGAAGTTTGAATTTTAGCTTTTGATTTGGTTTGGAATTTTTATTTGGATCTAAGATTTGTTTGTCTGCCATCGAGGAGGAGAAGGAGCTGATGAAATTTTACGCGCAGACAAATGAGAATAGGCGGAGGGTAGGGTTTAGCGGGGTATTTATAGATGAAGTTGGAATAGACAGATGGATCCGAATTTAAATGAATTCACAATTTGTCAAATTTAAATTCCAATAATCCATTTATTTGATTTTTAGATCTTATTATGAATAAATGGTCAACTTACCATTCCTATCATTTCTGATTGCAATTAGCTTCAAATTTATAAACCAAACCTTCATATCAAATAAAGATTTATTGCAAAAATTTTAGTGTTTACCTTTAATTCAAGTAAATTCAATAAATTATAAAATCTTATTTCAAATGAAATTTTATACCATTTGTATTCAATTCTCTTTATTAAATCAATCACCATCTTATGTATATATTTAACATTAGTATATATCAATTTACCCCAATTAAATAAAATTTTATTCCCAAATTGATTTACAGCCTAATATAACATTTGAATTTTATTCCCAATCCATAAATTACTACCTTAACTAAATTTTACGTTTCCCTTTAAATTTACATTTTCACCTTACGTTACTACATTAATTATCCTTAAAGTAACGTCTATTATTAATAACAATATTATAATTACTTACCATTTTATTTCATAAATTAATCCATTTCATCTAAATTCTTATCTATGTAATATTTCAACATTTAATTTCATCAAATGTAATTGTTTTCCAATACGTTAATAACTTTATTTCCAAGTCTTATATTACAACAAACTATCCAATACGAAAGTCTTAACATTGTTACAAATACTACTTTAATTAACATTAACGCAATACTCAATTAAAAATTATTGTAACTGATTTCAAAATTGTACATTAACAAGCTACCAAAATAGGCAACGTACAAAAATCGTAATCTAACCTTTAGTCACATTAATACGCTTTTATTTCTCAAAATCAAAGTTCCCATTTAACTAAATCTCCATAAATGAATTTGACGTTATCTTCAAAAAGTACTTTATATTAACATTAACGTAAAAATTTATTTATATCTATTGCAATTGATTTAGTACTATTTTCTCAATATTTAAAATGATTTAACAAATTTTAAATTTCAATTTATTCAAGATTAAATCAATATAAATATTCAATTCCATAAAATCCAAAACTGTTGATAAATTTCCAAAACTTCCTTTTTTATCGAATCAACCTATATTTATTCCTTTCATTAACCTCAAATATAAGGGTTTACACTTTGGATTAAAAATTATCACATAAATATCCTATTTCAACGTAATTCTTAATTTAACATAATAAATAAAATTTGATTTCATTTATCTCAATAAGTCCTACTATTATAAATTAACCAATTGACTCACTATTCAAATTCACCTTCTATAATTCAAAATTTTTCTATCACCTTGATTTACTTAACTTTATAATTCCTTAGACAAATCTCTATCTCAAATCTTAAATGTAAGTTATTCTACTAATTATAGTACTTAATATTTTCTTAAAATAATCTTTCTATAATCCAATTTATTAAATAAGTTTCCAATTAGATCCAATTCCAACCTTGCACATAAGTTTAGGTTATAATTAACTTATAACGTATACTTCCCTAGTTATTTCTTTATATACTCCCCATATTAATTCCACAATTAACCATTATTATTAGAATAACGTTTATAATAAATACGATCCTATAATTTACTCAACACTTAATTATTTCCTTTTCCATTAGGGTAACATTCCTTTATCTGATTATTACTTATTACACATTCTAATTCCATTAACAAGGAAACAGGTAAATTATGATATATGCTACAAATTTTCAATTTATTACTATTCATTATTATTAACCTAAATTCAGCATTACTTACCTCGCATTAACCTTATTACTTAAAATCCTTATCCAATTGAAATTAATACTCTAAATAAATACATTTACTTCTTTCGTTATTTTATTAGTTACAATTAAGGCACACCTAATTATCTTTATTGGTAAATGAGTGAATTTACTAGTATCCTACTATTACAACCTTTAATATACTTGTATATGGTTATTTTACCCTTTTATAATCCCTTTATAAATATATGCACATCTACAAATTAAGATTCTAAATCTAATTTCTTATTCCATCTAGGTTCCATTTCTTCACTTTATGAATAACTAGCATTTCCTATTCATTTGTTACATCTACTTATATTCACTTTATGAATAGTTTTGATATTCCATTTATTACTAACTTTAATTATTCCAATTTATTATCTACATACAATTTGAATCTATTTTCAAATTTTCACCTTTTTAATAATTAACACCTTCCAATAATAAATAAAAAGGATTGTACTAAATAAAATTTTATTTTCATTAATGAATTCAATCCTTGCCTTTATTTACTTATTTCTAACCTTATATCCAATTGCAACAATTTCCACTATTACACTTAATTGCAATAAACATTCAATTTGTAAATTTCAATTAACCTAGATACATCTAATTTCAACATTCTCTTTCATATAAATAAATAAGGTTTCCGTTTCTTTCTAAAAAAAAATTAAAAATCCTATTAATATAATTCATTTTAAGCATCGAATTTACACGGGTCATTACACTCTCCCCCACTCAAAACTTTTCGTCCCCGAAAAGGAAAGGAAGGGAAAAGAAGAATTAAATAACAATACATCTTATTAAAAATATTAACTCATAAACAATAACTTACTAAATTTATTACCTTAAATAAAATATACCCATTTTATAATCATAATATCTTTTTATACTTAAATTACTAAAGTTCGGAAAATATTTTTAAAATATTCTAAGTCTAAAATTTTACGGAGAATTTTGGCAGAGTCTCCTTTGTACGGAGAGGCTCGGGAGAAAATATAATATCAAAGTATAACAATATACACAAATAATTTCCAAAAATAATATGTATCCCTACACGGAAAAATGTATAAAATAGCGCTATAAACCATAATTCTAAACGTACCTATTTGTCGTGCAATTTACGCTTAATTTATGGAACCAAAAGCAGTAACAATTGCTTCCATAATCTGTATTTCACTTATAAAATCCAAAGAGGTAACAATTTATATAAAGTGAAATATTTAAGTGGTTTCAATCACTATCAACAAATCAATACAACAACCAACAATTTCAACAAACAGCATATACAACAAATACAAACAACCATTCAATCAAACAAACAAATAGTTGTTCGGGTTCAAAACTTTTAAGTTATAGGAATGAAGAATAAACCATCAAGTGCATCATTTACTCAACAGTCTTAGATTAAACCCAATGGATTATTCATCCATCCCAACAAGATTAAAGTTCCCTTACCCAACAACTCCAAACCACGACAAACAACAATTTAAATCAACAAATCAAATTAACTTATTATAAATTTTATTTCATACATTAGTTGTTTGATTCTTTTCATTCATATAACAGCTTATCTTTTATTTTCATTTATTTCATTCAATTTTATTTTCATTTTATTTCTTTCAATTATATTCAGAAATAACTCTACCCTATTTCTTAAATTTACAATTTCTCTTTATTATATTACATTCATTTATTTTCACTTTAATTACTTAAGTTTATAATCTTTATTTACCATACTTACCTTTAATTATATTTACTTGGTAAAATTTCAATTATAACTTAAGTTTATAACAATAAATTCTCATTTAACAGCGATTTCATTGAATACTTCATTACCTACCTTTACTTGTACAATTTTCATTACATTTCCTATTAAACATTTCAAATTTTAATATTTGGTAAGTTATATATGTTATTTAAGAGTATAATTGAAAGTTATACAAGTTTGTTCTATTTCCTTAAATTAAATTAAAGTTCAATAATAGTAATCTTTATTTCATAAGTTACAAATTTCCAATTTCATTTAATACAATTTTTACTTTACTTAAAGGTTCAAATTTGCTACACTTAATTGTCCTATTAATTAACTGCAACCTAAGAACCAAATACCGGGTTTAATTTTAAATCATTTAAAATAATAGATAGATATCTACGCTTAACATATATATCCAATTATAATTAAAACGATAAAATTTCTTAACGATTCTGCAGTTAATTACTACAGTGGCCTTCCCACTTCGAAACTCGAAAATGAATGTCGATGATGCGTGCACTCATCACCGAAACTATTTTCCAGCGACAGAGAGGAAAGTACAAAACGTATTTTCTCCAAAAATCTTCTTTAAAACAATTTCTTTTAAATTATATTAAATATTTATATCAGAAAATACTTATAACAATATTATTATATTCCAAATCATTTGAAAGAAGTTTTCAAAAACCCCGGAACTTAAGTTCTAAATTCCCAAATTACATTTATTTATTTTTAATCTTATTTACCTATTATTATAAATTTTATTCCTAACAACCAATATATTGCAATCAAATATAGATATCATTTGAAAATTTTATTTTATATATAGAAAATATAATAGGCAAAATTATTTAATTCACCTATATTAAAAACAAATATTATGTCGGTCTGTCCTATTAAGTGTTTAGAAATTCCTATTGATGTCACAGCGTCCCATGCACCAACCAGAATTTATAAATACAAAACGGAACAGATCAACACAATATTAAAACCTTTTTATAACACTAACAAATATGCTCTCTCATATATAAACACTCAGCGACTCCCATAGGGTATTACTACCCTGTTAGTAAAGAGTCAAACCCCCACAAAGCTAAGGTTTATCGCCAAACCAAAGCTCTGATACCAGATGTAACGTCCCGCCTTTTCGCACGCTTCAAATCGACACACATGCCGATTTAAACCATACGGAAGGGCAGATTGTTATGGGGTAAATAAGAAAAACAGAGAAGAAATAAACAAAATAGAATCTCACAGCGGAAGAATAAAATATAATAATAAAATATACAGTTTATAAAACTGTTTACAAACATTTATATAATACATATCAGAGTTACACATACCAATAACAATGCAGCGGAACAGTGTGTATGCACTAGTATAAATAATAATAGTAATACTACAAATCTTCGTCTTCGTCTTCCAGAGCTAAAACTTCAAATCCTGAAACGCTCGGACTGACCCGAGAGAATTGAAAAGAAAAAACACTCGAGTCAGAACTAAAAGATCTTATGTGAGTTAAATTAATAGAAATAAATATGAGTGCAGTAACTCAAGAGATGCTCGGGATTTACATCTCCTATGGATCCGTTAAACTATTTACTATGTAGTATATTGCGCTATTATAATAGTGTCTATTTTTAAAATAAACTTACTTTTAAATAGCGTTAAGGGGTTACCCATATAGCCCTTAACATAAAATATATTCCCATAGTCTATACAGTACCGTAATCTCCCCCGTACTGGGCGTTGTCAGAGGGCACTCCATAGGTATGGTACAAAGCCAAAATCGTATAAGGCGCGCTAGGGTAGGTGACACGGCACAACTAGGCAATGCCAGGGTAGATATACCAATTACGCTTCCGGGTCGGTGGTAACGCATAGCTGCAGCTACTGCCCACCTCGAGCCACACCCCAAATCAAAGAAATCAAAAGTGGCCACCGAATCAATCCAAAAGTCAAAGTATAATATCGAAGGGATGTGTCCGATCAAAGGTGCTACCTGATTAACCCGTCAATCGCTCCTGTTTTAGCCACCTTATGCCAACTCACGGGAGTTGGGTCCATGTATTTACCTTACAGGAAACGTCGCCACCAACCTACTTCATTCTGGAATCTCGACCGCGTACGCAATTGTTAAAGTGGTTTTCGGGGTTGGCAGAGAGTATGAAACTTCCGATCCCGGTCTCTTCAACAACCAAACGTTATTATAACACCGCGGTCATTTAAAATAATTATACTTTAAAACCAGAATAAAATATCCATTTCAAAACCATAAAAATATGATATCATTTCCTTTTAAAACCCGAATTAATACGATATCATTTTATTCCAATATATATACTTTCCAAAATCATAGGGTTTTCAAAGTAAATATTTAGAGGTCAAAACTCTTGAACATAAAATTTCAAATTATACTACCTTGAAAATCATAACTTTGAAACAAGTTTCCATCTCTCAAATGGTCAAATATTAGATTACTTTTATAAAACAAAATAGCTTCTTTACATTTTACAAATCAATTCCAAATATCGATTTAAACTTCCAAATACCATTTTAATTCTTATGTTTCAAAGCTTTAAATATTTCACCATTTCAAAAACAACTCATTTGACAAACCTATATAGATCAAATTCAATTACTTATTATTTAGACTTGAAATGTTTACTTAATGAATTCAATATAATCTAAGTAGAACCTTTATCTTCACATAACCGGATATTCTTTCAATTTATTATATATTCATTTAAATCAACCTGATATTCATTTAAATCACTCTACACAAAATCAAGTTGTAAATCGTATCCTTTAAAAATTCTAACTTTTTATTAAATTCCAATTTAACTTAATATTCATCTTCAACCTTATTCTCTTTTAAGTCATTAAAACTCTGGAATTTAAATTTCAAATAAATGCTTGATCTCAAAAAAATCAAACTTTATTTTATACTTCAAATCCATTTTGTACAAAGTTTAAAACCTAGAATCTACTATATATAAATAATCTTTATTAATAACCAAATCAAAACCCATAAACCATATATATAGATTTACAACCATAGAAAACATTTCAAAAATAATTTTTTATATATATACCGCGGTGCCTGTATAAAATTTTCTACCCTATGGTCAAGTGATACGGATGTTTATCATTTCAATCCGCAATTTAAAATAAAAATGCGGTTGTATATCATTTCAAACCGCAATCCCGAATGAAATAAAAATGCGTAGCAACTTGCAATTAATAAAATTAATCATCCATTCATCCATCAAATTATACATCCATTTATCACAGCCATCATCCAATTTCAAACATTCATCAATACATAACAGGTGATAAATAATGGTATCAATTATCAGTTTTATACTCAAAATAAATTTCATAATTGTTAATTGGCAGTTTATATGCAAAATAAACGTAAATTTAACTGGAAGTTAATATGAAATAAAAATTTAACATAACTATGACTGGCAGTTAATATGCAAATAAATAAATTCAAACTGTCAAATTTATGCAATAAATTAAATAAATCAACAGTTAAATTAAATAAATGCAATTTAACAGAGATAATGAACAAAACATGCCAAACAGTCATAAATAAATTTCTACTCATATCAAAAATTAATTTAACAAACATAAGATATTTTAGAAGTTGTGAGTGGGTTAAAACACTCACCTTTTGAATTTAAATCGAATTAAAAATCCGATTTAAATCCAAAAATTCGACGATCTCCAAATCTGTCCAAACCAGTGTCAAAAGATCTGGAATTTTATTACGATCCTAACAAAAAAATCTTGCGTGAAATGGAGTTCGTAGGAGAAAGTTATACGCATTAATGGTGATTGAAATTTCAAAAAAAAAAGAATAGAAATAAAAGAACACCTTCAAGCGCCACGTCATCCCTCTTTCTTTCCCTCTCTCCCTCATGCGTTTTGCGTTCAGATTTTTCTGAGAAGTTTGAATTTTAGCTTTTGATTTGGTTTGGAATTTTTATTTGGATCTAAGATTTGTTTGTCTGCCATCGAGGAGGAGAAGGAGCTGATGAAATTTTATGCGCAGACAAATGAGAATAGGCGGAGGCTAGGGTTTAGCGGGGTATTTATAGATGAAGTTGGAATAGACAGATGGATCCGAATTTAAATGAATTCACAATTTGTCAAATTTAAATTCCAATAATCCATTTATTTGATTTTTAGATCTTATTATGAATAAATGGTTAACTTACCATTCCTATCATTTTTGATTGCAATTAGCTTCAAATTTATTAACCAAACCTCCATATCAAATAAAGATTTATTGCAAAAATTTTAGTGTTTACCTTTAATTAAAGTAAATTCGATAAATTATAAAATCTTATTTCAAATGAAATTTTATACCATTTGTATTCAATTCTCTTTATTAAATCAATCACCATCTTATGTATATATTTAACATTAGTATATATCAATTTACCCCAATTAAATAAAAATTTATTCCCAAATTGATTTACAGCCTAATATAACATTTGAATTTTATTCCCAATCCATAAATTACTACCTTAACTAAATTTTACGTTTCCCTTTAAATTTACATTTTCACCTTACGTTACTACATTAATTATCCTTAAAGTAACGTCTATTATTAATAACAATATTATAATTACTTACCATTTTATTTCATAAATTAATCCATTTCATCTAAATTCTTATCTATGTAATATTTCAACATTTAATTTCATCAAATGTAATTGTTTTCCAATACGTTAATAACTTTATTTCCAAGTCTTATATTACAACAAACTATCCAATACGAAAGTCTTAACATTGTTACAAATACTACTTTAATTAACATTAACGCAATACTCAATTAAAAATTATTGTAACTGATTTCAAAATTGTAAATTAACAAGCTACCAAAATAGGCAACATACAAAAATCGTAATCTAACCTTTAGTCACATTAATACGCTTTTATTTCTCAAAATCAAAGTTCCCATTTAACTAAATCTCCATAAATGAATTTGACGTTATCTTCAAAAAGTACTTTATATTAACATTAACGTAAAAATTTATTTATATCTATTGCAATTGATTTAGTACTATTTTCTCAATATTTAAAATGATTTAACAAATTTTAAATGTCAATTTATTCAAGATTAAATCAATATAAATATTCAATTCCATAAAATCCAAAACTGTTGATAAATTTCCAAAAATTCCTATTTTATTGAATCAACCTATATTTATTCCTTTCATTAATCTCAAATATAACGGTTTACCCTTTGGATTAAAAATTATCACATAAATATCCTATTTCAACGTAATTCTTAATTTAACATATTAAATAAAATTTGATTTCATTTATCTCAATAAGTCCTACTATTATAAATTAACCAATTGACTCACTATTCAAATTCACCTTCTATAATTCAAAATTTTTCTATCACCTTGATTTACTTAACTTTAAAATTCCTTAGACAAATCTCTATCTCAAATCTTAAATGTAAGTCATTCTACTAATTATAGTACTTAATATTTTCTTAAAATAATCTTTCTATAATCCAATTTATTAAATAAGTTTCCAATTAGATCCAATTTCAACCTTGCACATAAGTTTAGGTTATAATTAACTTATAACGTATACTTCCCTAGTTATTTCTTTATATACTCCCCATATTAATTCCACAATTAACCATTATTATTAGAATAACGTTTATAATAAATACGATCCTATAATTTACTCAACACTTAATTATTTCCTTTTCCATTACGGTAACATTCCTTTATCTGATTATTACTTATTACACATTCTAATTCCATTAACAAGGAAGCAGGTAAATTATGATATATGCTACAAATTTTCAATTTATTACTATTCATTATTATTAACCTAAATTCAGCATTACTTACCTTGCATTAACCTTATTACTTAAAATCCTTATCCAATTGAAATTAATGCTCTAAATAAATACATTTACTTCTTTCGTTATTTTATTAGTTACAATTAAGGCACACCTAATTATCTTTATAGGTAAATGAGTGAATTTACTAGTATCCTACTATTACAACCTTTAATATACTTGTATATGGTTATTTTACCCTTTTATAACCCCTTTATAAATTTATGCACATCTACAAATTAAGATTCTAAATCCAATTTCTTATTCCATCTAGGTTCCATTTCTTCACTTTATGAATAACTAGCATTTCCTATTCATTTGTTACATCTACTTATATTCACTTTATGAATAGTTTTGATATTCCATTTATTACTAACTTTAATTATTCCAATTTATTATCTACATACAATTTGAATCTATTTTCAAATTTTCACCTTTTTAATAATTAACACCTTCCAATAATAAATAAAAAGGATTGTACTAAATAAAATTTTATTTTCATTAACGAATTCAATCCTTGCCTTTATTTACTTATTTCTAACCTTATATCCAATTGCAACAATTTCCACTATTACACTTAATTGCAATAAACATTCAATTTGTAAATTTCAATTAACCTAGATACATCTAATTTCAACATTCTCTTTCATATAAATAAATAAGATTTCCGTTTCTTTCTAAAAAAAATTAAAAATCCTATTAATATAATTCATTTTAAGCATCGAACTTACACGGGTCGTTACATGGTTAACTCAAAATTTTGACTTCCTATCGAGGCGTGCTGCTAGGTGTTTATAATGTTATACCCACCTAACTCGATCGTATGGAGAAGATAGCTTTTTGGACACAGTTATTATATTGAATTTCCGATATAAAATTTCAACGCGTTTATAAACTGTATGATCACATGATTATTCCGAATGCTACGAAATTTGAAATCCGATAATTATACACTATTACGGATCCAATGGAACTGGTTTTGTCGAAATCCGAGACTGTGCCTAGGAAGGCTATTTTTAAATATCAATTTAAACGATATATTTATAAAACTGAACAAAACACTTTCAAATTCAAATTTAAAACTTCTATTATCTCTAATATTATAAATATAAATTTTCCAAGCCTTCGAAATATTCTTAACTAGCTTAAAAACCAAGATTCACTAATTTAACAAATTTCCAATTATTAAATTCAATAATTTAATTGCCAAATAAACAGTGATATTTGAAATTCAAGTTAAACTAACTTTCAAATATTTAAAATCAATTAAATATGCCAATTTCAAATATCCAAAAATTCCGGGTTGTCACAAATATTATAAGAACATTTGCTATATAAAGTTAAAATAATCTACATCGATAAATTTATGCAACCAATATGATTGACAAACATTTATCAGTTCAAATATACATTTGAACTAAATTAAACGACATAGAAATATAAAATATACTTACCATAAATCCCTTAGCATGTTGTCTCTTTAAGTCCTATGAAGAAGCTAACTTATACAACCACTAAAACATTCGTGCCTCGATCACTTAATTGTTTATTTATAAAAGACCGTATGTTGCCTTCTAATAGTCTCGAACTTCAATTGCAATATAGGAATATGGATATTTGATCCATATTCAATCGCACATAAATGTTATATGGTGAACGATTGCGGTTCGTAATGTATGAAACTTCAATGGAATTAGTTCTTTGGATATAAGCAAATAAATCATAATCTAAAATCATGTATTCAATGCTATTGATTACAGTAACAATCTCCCTTAAATGTTTTACCATGTTGAAATGAATGTGAATGTACGAGAATGGATGTAACTTAGACACAATTGAGATGAGAAGGGTGAATGGTCACCTCTACTTTACTAATAGACATCAAAGACAAGAATTGTTTAAAATACTAAAAGATACTTAATATAGAATGAGATATGTGATTTCTATTCCATTTTTTTATAATACTGAAAATTGTTTTCAATAAAGTTATTCCTACGACTTAAGATATTTGATCAAAAAATCCTAACTATGAAGTGGTTGCAGTAAAACAAATATACATCACATAATAAGTAGTTTAATGAAGCTTCATATTTCATACCCAATTATAGTGATGGCGGAAATAGCGGGAGCTTGCCATATAATACTTATCAGTGGATGCAACAAGACATGAAATATTATTTTCATAAATATACCAAATATTATTTATGAAATAATGATTGTTTTTAGTATTAAATGAAATAATTATAGTTTTATTTTTTATGAATATTTTGAACATACATTATGACATAAATCTAGTAGCATAATAATATTTGTTACATAAACAACATAATACAGAAGTATCTAAAGTTTAAGGATCAGTTTTGGAATTATGGACTAAGCCACAGTTTTAAGGAATAATTTTTTAAACCATATAGTAATGATGAATTATATCTTAGAAGATCAAGGACAAAACACCTATTCAGTGGGATGGACAAAAGAGTTGGTGAAATTATTGAATACATACATATAGATGTATGCAATTCAAGGTCGAATAACACCAAAACAGTTCGACATAATTCACTAAAATTCATCAACGAATTATCATAGAAATAAACATGTGTATTTGATGTGCAAGTAGTATGTCAACGACAAGTTCAAAAAATTTAATACGAAAGTTGAGAACATAACACGCAAAGGAAATTTGATTTGATCGAATATGTTAATGTATTGGAAAGGGTTCAAAAGTACAAAAATGGATAAGATTCAATTCCAAATGTCACTCCTTATTTTGATATATAATGATGTAACAACAAAAAGTAATTGGATTTCATTGAACGAAGTATGATTAATGATGAGTGAAGTTGAGTTAACTTCTTTTCTATAAGGTTATGTACCTATAAGTAAGCTCCTAAGGTCAAATTTCATTCAAGAGAAAGTTTACAAAATCATTCAAGATAAAAGTTTATATGAAATCCCCATATACCCTAGATTAAAGAATTTATAGGTATTTTGGATCGAGCGATTGCATGGGACACTTGTAATAACCGTTTCTTACATCGAAAGACAAGCCATTAAGGGTAGAGGAAAAAGAAAGATAAGAATAACTCAACAATCATAGAATCTTAACACGAATCAGATTAACATATAATAGATAACATTGGATATCACATAGTCATTTCCATAATAATAATACACTAGAGTCATTACATTACTACCTTTAATTGGACAGTTATAACTACCTGGCCATACAAAATACATAGATCATATATATATACTTACGTAGTGGAAATAGAAATAATTAGCTAATGGTGAAGCCATCTGCTCCAGCTCCACCAAATTACAATCATAAGGAACTTGGATCACTTGGCTACTAATAAAAATTTGAGTGCCCAAGAGTTTTAGGAAAATAAAATAAAACTTCGGGTCAGACGTGGGTTTGGCGTGAGCAAACTTCAACAACTCAATTATTACTTTAAAACTCTTTGAAATTCAATGGTACCACGTAAGACCACACCGCATATAAACACAGACAGGTTTTTCCTTATGTTAACCAAAACACTTTATATAGAAATCTACTCATATTATAATAATATACATGGAATTTAAGTAAATAATTAACATAGCCGAAATTGTTACATTAATTAACTTCCAGCATAATAGGTATATAACTAAGACCAAAGGCACTTATTAGGAAATGAATTTCATATAATGACTGGGCTACTGGGGTACCGCTCATCACGATGCATCTCTAAATAAAATAACATCGAGGAATTCGCTGGGATCCTCTACCAACACAAGGCCGGCCTACCCCTTACTGGATAGTACCAAAAATGATCACCCCTTGGTTGGGATCAACAACCGTACTGAAGCAAACATGAGTTGATAGTAGGGACTCTAGATAGAGGTAACCTTACCCTAATGTGTGCGACCTACTTAGCCTTACTGCATATCCCCAGTTTTAGTCATTTTTGGTTGATGAGGCCTGAGGCTACATTTACCTTTACTATAATACTGCCACTTGGAATGCTAACGCTGCCTTCCAAATATTGACCCAATGCCAGCACTCATCCATACAAGTCATTCAGAAGATGAATGAATAGAACTTCCACTACACCCATTTTGGAATCACCCTTGGGATTAGTAGTAAATAGCCCTTGCACTTCAAAGTCTTCATCTTGGACCTTGCCTTCACTATTTCCAATTTGAACGCATATGTTGGGTCGTAGTGGTTTTCGGATAACAATTACTATCCGATCTCGGTCTGGATCAAATTGTTTATAGTGGACCATCCTACTAATAGGGTGTAAACTGTAATGACCCTTATTTTTAAACATTTAAAAATATCAAATTAATTTTTTTTGAATAAAATTGTTAGAAATAAAAAAATTAAGATTTCACCGATACAAACTAAATTTTAATACAAGTTATGTGCTTAAGTAAATTTTTTATTAATGACACATTTTTGCAATAATGTAAGGATGACAACAAATGTTAGCGTGTATTTTAATAACATTGGTTTGAATGAAATTAATAATTGTGTTAAGGTAAAATTCCAATTGATTGGAATAATAAATGTTAATAAAGAACAATAAACTTTTATTTATTAAAGAATAAATCTTATGTTTATTTATTTGAAATGTTTAGTAGCTGAAAGACAGACTGCAGAAACGAGAAACTATTACTTGGTAAGAAATGTATAATTCCTGTTTGTATCCAATAGTGTATAAATATGTTTAAATTACTATTGGATAGGAAATAATTGTTCTATTTCTCATTACATTTATTTTGCCCATTTTGAAATTCAGCCTAGTAAATGATTGAAATTAATGTAATTGAATAATTTCAGTTAACTGTAGAGAGTACACGAAATTGTAAACTGATAGGTGTAATTAAACGTAGCTTATGTTTTGTGAAAATATAAGGAAAATTGATTTAATGAAAAGAACGTTTATATTAAATAAAATGAATGTTTCATTTGTGAATGTTGGTTTAATTTCATTGAAATAAAGAATAGACTGATTTATTTAAATGAAGAAACATATGTATATTTGAACTGTGTTTTAGCATACAATGGATTACAAGAGTAGGAAGATAATTTATTTAAGTAAGTTATTTATTACTCTACCGTATAAACAAATTTTTTATAAAAGGTGTTTAATGACAAAAGGAAATTATTATTCCATTTTTAGTCCATTTTAGTTGTCTGTTTTGAAATTTAACTTTGTAAGTAAATACAATTAATGTTATTGAAATATTTCAATTAGAATGGAAGAAAATGTTGATTGCAATTAATAAATTTAATAAAAGAAACGCACCTTTTGTGTTAAACAAAAATGATATTTTAATGGAAATAAAAGATCTTTTTGGGTAAACCAAATTGAACGTTGTCATTTTTAAGGTAAGTAATTTTATTTATTATATATAGATAAAAAACTAAATATGTACAAATTTTAATATTATTTGAGTTAATGAAGTTAATTTGGTTACGTTTCACCAATTGAATTTCAAAAAGGTTGTGCGATGTACATGGTCCCTTCATTTCTTTTGTTATTAGTTGTTGTATGTACATTTTAAAATAGTTATCTCATTATTAATACTTGATCGTTCATTTCTCCTTTTAGTATCTGAGCCTAGACTTTTAGTTTGTATTTAATTCTTGCCACCACTTTTTTGCGTATACAAAATTTCACTTTCGTTTGGTTTGCAAACTTTTCCACTCCTACGTAAATTTCTTATACATTAATAATGCCCGAAGCTTTTAAAATAAAACATGACATTTATTTTTATCTCTCCACCTTCATTTCCTAATTATTAAATAACCTATAGCTTATTCATTCATTTGCAGTGTATATCTGTGTTCTTTTTTTTGGCTAAGTCTTATTGGGTTTGTTTTAGACTAATGAGCTCTTTAGTAAACCAAGAGACCCTAGGAATCCTAAGAAACTTTGGATCCTTCCATTTCCCACACATTGACCTTCTATTTCCTCTCCGACTAAAACCAAGTACGTATAGAAATTCCTCATTTGAGAAACTTTTTGCGTACTCTTTTTCTTCTTCTTCTTGCTCAAATCTACAGAAAACTCAAAACCCCAAACTCCTAAATCTCCAAATCAAATTCCATTCTTCCTCCTTCAAAACCCTAGCCTACCTCTCTCCTCTTGCCACCACCCACCTCCATAACCATCCACTACCCATGGTAGTAACCCATGGCCAAAGCCCCACCTTCCCTCTCCTATTCTTTCTCTTTTTCTCTCTCTTCTTTTTCCATTCCCTTTTTCCCTCTTTCTTCCACTTATTTCCGTGGCTTTTATATTTCACTAAACTACTTCAAATCAAATAAATCATTTTTATACCATGTATAATATCAATAGCAACAACTTTGTTGTTTAACCCTTCTTCCCATTCTGTAACAGTCCGCAATCCGTACCCCTTGAGTTAATACTATTCTACAACAATCAACTCAAGTTGCATAGAAATACGAACCATTTGGGTTTAAGAAGAAGAGGTAGAAGAAGAGAAAACAAAATCAACATCAGAATCTAACCATCGCAGCGGAATAAAAAATAATAAATAGTAAATAATCTTTACTCAAATCAAATATATTTGTTTACATATATTACATCATCAGAGTACATCAATCACAGCTCACATCAATAACATACAAAGGATACACAGCCAGTCAACACAGCGGAATATATATATATATATATAACAAGTATGGATATACGTATCGTCATCCAGCTCGTCTCCTGAGCTCCACAACATCATATTCTGTATCCTATAATACACGGTCTGACCCGAGCATTACAGTTAAATAACACCCGAGTCAGTCTGGATTACCAGCGTGAGAAAATCACACCCAATTGATTATTAAATTTTCAAAAATCCTTTGAAAACAAAATCATCTCGTAAGACCACGCCACAAATAAACATGTCGGGTTTTTACCTTACGATAGCTAAAACATTTCTATTAAACTCCTCTGATATTATAATAGTGTCCATAGAAAGTAAATAGAATCTAGCTGAAATGCTTGCATCTCACGTTTCAGCAATAGTTGGGCACAATCAAAACCGTACGGGCGCGTAGGGAAAATGGATTCCAACTAATGGCTAGGCACTGGGGTACCACCTGTCACAGTACCTGGTCTAGATCAGCGTACCGAGGAGCCACCCTAACTCCCCTGCAACACAAGACCGAAACCATCCCTTACTAGACAGTCCCGAGCAAGATCACCCCACGGTTGGGATCAGCAACCGCCCACTAAGCCGAAATAAAGGGACATCTAGACAGGGATGACCTCACCCTCCAGTGGGGGCTACCCACGAAGCCTTGCTGCATATCCCCTGATTTTCATCCATTCCCATTTGATGAGGCTTGAGGCTAAGCGTTACCTTTAAGAACAAAATCACTTAGAATGCCCATCGTCCACCTGACGATGTTTCGTAAGCATTCATCCATACAAGTCTGTCCCGGGTTCGAACGGAACCGAAGGCATTATTCCTACTATATCCATTTTGGAAATATCCTCAGGATTAGTAGCGATTAGCCCTTGCACTTCACTTCTCCATCTTCGAATCCAAAATTGTTTACACGAAACGTACAAACCGGATCGAAGTGGTATTCGAGAAATAAATCTCGATCCCGGACTCTTCGAAACGATCAACGCATTGTCCAATATTGATAGTCGGTTATTTAACTATCAATTTCTATTCACAAATAACCATCAACCAATAGATAATTTCCCAAATTATTTATTAATCTCAAAAATATCTTCACAAGATATGTTTTCACCCTTCAAGCCCCTTTAGAAAATATTTTCAAACTATCTTCCTTTTCTGAATAAATTCCAAGTATTTCTATTTCCATTAGAATCACCAAGCATAAAACTTTAGATTTTTAAAATAATTTTAAAACGCTTTACTTTGAAATATATTTTAAAATCTTTGAGTTAAAAACTATTTCGATAATTTGTTAAAAATATATACTATATGAATATTTGAAAAATAAGGTCACTTTGTAAAATATACAACTAAGTCTTCACCTTTTTAAAAAAAAAACAAAACACTAACTCATCTCTTAAATAATTATTATAATAATAGATTTGAAAAAAATGTTTCTTTAGACTTTAAACATTCAGAAATAATAAATTTTCTAAAACATGCTTTTTAAAGCAACATTAAACTTTTATCTTATATTAAAAAAATTCTTTGAAACCGTACTTGGCTATCCAGGGAAATATACTTCTCTTTACAACCTTTAAAAATAAATCACTATTTATTTTTAAAAAGTTTTTCTCATTCCTTTAATAAATTCCCATCTTGAACTTATTCTTCTATATATCCAAATTCAAACAATTAAATCAAATTTCAAACTGATTTCCAATTTACTTCATTTATTCAAAATCCTTTAGTTTCAGATTTTATTCCTTAATTATGATTTAAAATACTTTTAATTGAAATACCAATTTAGATTTCTCAATTTACTTCTTTATTCCCTTAAATAAATTTTAAACTTTAAATTTTAGATAACTCTTAATTCCTTTAATTGATATCATTTGAGTTTACAATTCATTTATTTCTATTTTATTCAAAATTCCTTTTTCCATACTCGGAGTTATTTATTAGTATTTTAATATCACTTCCATTCCTTTTAATTCATTTATAATTTATTTGCTATAATTATTTTTCCTCAAACTCCATTCTTTATTTGTCTATCCAAACTCCAAGTTTACATATTTTTGGTAACTCGTTATACCCAAATAAATTCAATCAATCCATAGCACTCAAAATTCCAATTATCAATAATATTCAATACAGAATATCAACACATAGAATATTAAATAATAAATGTTGAGGGGTCCAGTTGGATCCCTCCAACCTGTTTTCCCTGCATCCACAGATGTTAGCACAATATCATACACCAATTCCAAAATATCATACTATATCACACCAATCAATCCAACCACCAAACAATTATTTAAATTTAATCACTTAAATTTAAATTTAAATTTAAATTTAAACTGAGTGAGATTAACTCACCTTTGATTTTTGTTAATGCAACTCAATCCAACCCGGCTCGTTTCCATTGTTTATGACCTTGTATAAGCATTATAGGATTTTATTAGTATTTAAACTATTGAACAATAAATTTCTTATTTAATAAATTCAACTAACTAAAATTTTTATTTAAACTAATTTTTCCCTATAATAAATAAATTTTTAAGTTACAAAAATAATTAAATAAGTTAATTTAATTACTAATCCCCTGGCTGCATTTTTTTTATTGGAACTACACACACACACACATATATATACTTATAGAAGTAAATTATAGATTCCAAAAATCTAATTTTATATATAAACATTTTAAAATTTTATACGTTTCCCAAAACCTTAGATATATATACTTACTGTTTCCGTTTCATATAAATCCTCAAACTGGACAAGGATTGAATTTTTTTTTCTCTACTGTAAATCCTAAAATCTGATCTATTCACGCATATTCCTACTTTAAACAGTTTATATTTAAAATATTATATTACCAGTCCATTCATCTCAAATTAAAATTTTTAATTAAATTTAATAAAATAAAATAAATAAATAAAAACAGCAGCAGAAATCATACCAAGAAGAATACGTCGTACTCGCTTAGCGTCCCCTCCCTCGGCAGCGACCTTGGACTTGCCATCGACCAACGTCGCCCTGCAAGCTCGTGCCTCCTTCGCGAGATCCAGCAACCAAAAAAAACACGAGACAGTCCAAGTCGAGTCGCGACTCTTCCTCCACCGCGACAAATAGCCACCCTACCCCAAATCGACAGACATCACAACACGAGGAGCCTCGCCGAACCCTAGCTATCGAACGCGAGAAAACTTGAGGGACAGAGAGAGAGAGCGCGGCCTCGAGCAAAGAAAACAATTCGATTTGATTTTGATTTTTTTCCTGAACTCGATCAATTAAGGATTCCGTTCATTTTATTTTTATTTTTATTTTTTTACGGAGAGGAATAAGATTGGAATTTGAAAGAGGTAAAGGGTTTCGGCCTTCGCCATTAATTTATGGACGAACTGTCTTAGTTTTTTTTTTTCAAGAAGAAGGGGCTTTGATAAGAAGTGACGAACGATGGTGTATACTGGAAGATAAGAGAAGCGTGCTGAGGAATGGATAAGGATGGCGTATAGAAGAAGCTTAATTAATTAAATTTCATTAGATTATTACCAATTAAATTTTCGGCGCGTTTATATATTTTATACTCACATACTAACTCCAATCAATACGAAATTTTAAATCCGATAATAGTTCAATATTACAGACTCAATGGAACTGGTTTCGTCGAATTCCGAGACTATGCCTCGGAAGGCTATTTTAAAAATTCAATTTAAACGATAAAATTTCAGAACCGAACAAATCAGTGTTAAATTCAATTTTACAACTTCTATTATCCTCATTATTATCAATATAAATTTTATAAGCCTTCAAATATATTTTAATAGGCTTAAAACTCCAGATTCAACAATTTACCCAACTTCACTTATTTAATTTAATTATTCAATTATCAAATAAATTGTGATATTTGTAATTTAAGTTAAAATTTCTTTTATTGAATATTTAAAATCAATTAAATATCCTGATTTAAATTGCTTAAAAATTCCGGGTCGTCACACATTCCGAATGTTTCTATAAAAAATTCCATTATTCAAGTCCTTTCTCGGGCCCAGTTTTGGCCGAAAATACCTCATATTGTATCAATCATATCTCCTTAAGAAATAAACCAAATTATGTGATTTTTTCAAACCGTTTATTTTTCCAGTGGCTTCAACTTTTTTAGATCAGCTGTTTCAAATTCTTTAATTTGCTATGAAAAAAATCAAATCTTCTCAAAGTATTTTTGAACTCAAATTTTCAACTCAGAAAACACCATTATTTGTTTTGATCATAACTTCCTTAAGACTAAAGCTTTTTGAGCGATTCTTTTTTTAAAGTGGAGAGAAGAGAATTTGTAACAAGTTTTTAGTTAGTCACTTTTACAGATTCAATAATAATCTAGTCTGGATATTTTCTTAAAGATGACCTAGTTTCAGGTTTGTCCGTAGTTGGATCTTGGGTTGTTTAGAAGTTGGATGTAGTTGAAACTTGTTTATTGATTCGTGTTCGTGTCTAAGCTTTGTTGGATTTGCTTTGCATTTGGATCTTTGCTAGGAATATCCATATTACTCCATTTTTATCATCACCTTCGTAGTCACGAAAGGTGAGCAAACACTCATAACTACTAATTTTCTTATGTCAGTTAAATTGAATTTATGATATGATTGGAGACTGATTGGTTGCTGTTTAGTATATTTAAATTATCATTCTAGTTAAATCTGCCTTTTATTGAAATTTAAATTGCCAGTTAAATACCTGTTAATGATAACCAGTAAATTGTTGGTAGTTATTGGTTGATTTCAATGATGATTCTGTTGTATGTTAAATTGTTGATATTTGGGTGATTGAATGGATGTTATTGGTTGACATTTTGGACGATTGGATGTTATTTATGTCTACATCTCTATATCGCTATGGGTTGAAATGATACATATCCGAACAATCATATAGATTAGGGGAAAATCATTAAGAGTTGAAATGATAAACTCGAGCAGTTTTCATTGATTTGAAAATGTTGAATTTTGGCACTGGTTGAAATGACAGATACCCATATAATTTCTTGAATTTGAATTTTATTTGGAATTGAATTACTTGAAGGGTTCAAGTCATTCAAAGTTTGGATTTTTTTTAAAATAAATGATTAAGATTGATAGTTTGAAAGATTTGAAACCTTTTAAATAATTATATTCACGTTGTACACTTGATAGGAGAAGAATATCCCGTAACATCTATAAAACCATTGCACTAATATTACTATTTTATTTATTTTGATTTGACTTACATAAGATCTTTTAGTTCTAACTCGAATGTTTTGTCTTTTCATTATGCTCGGGTCAGTCTAAGCTTTTCAGTGTATTGAAGACTATTTTCTGGAGGATGAAGATGAAGATTCTGTATATTATTGCTATTTATTATTCCACTACATTCTATGTTCCGCTGCATTATTTGTTTATTTCTGATGTATGTATAACTCTGATTTGAATTGTAAAAGTGTAATCAAATGTTATTTGTAAAACAGCTTCATGAACTGTTTATTTGATAATTATATTTTGTCATTCCGCTGCGAGATTCTATTTTTTTTCTTATTTACCCATTAACAATCTTCCCATTTGAAAGGTTTGAGTCTGACATGTGTGGTTTGTTGTCAATTTGAACCATCCAAAAAGGTGGGGCGTTACAGTTGGTATCAGAGCTTTGGTCTAGACATATCTTAGCCTGTTGGGGTTAACTCATTAGAGATAAGGTAGTAATATCCTAGAATGAGTTTGTGTGAATGTGTGTGTGTGTTTGTGTGTGTTTGATAGCGGTATTTGTTTGTGTCATAAAAATGTTCTATATAATTTTTGAAATGAAATAATTTTCCTAATATTATATGTTATATATAAAGGAAAATTTTATAACTAATATAGTTATTTGTAATGTGTTTGTTTTATGAAATGGTAATATCCAATTATTATGATTTATTATTAACTTGTTGTATTTAGTTAAATTATAAACATTGGCTATTACTGTTGATTGAATTTATGGACTAAACAGTAGTTTAATAATGGTGAATTAAAGAAAATGAAGTGGATAATTAGAATATTCGATATGAAATAGAAATGTTGTGAATTTTGGTTGTTTGTGACTGTTAGTTTCAACTATTGAAATAAAATGGAATATCTGGATATTTTGGTCAGTCGAAACTTTTGAATTAATATATAAGTTAAAATGTAGAAATTTTCTTGAATTATGCAATAGAATTTGGTAACCATAAATTGAAAGCAAGTGAAACAAGATTAAATTTATTATAACTATGCTTAGTTAATGAATAGAATTGCGGTATACATTATTGGCATGTAATGTAATAATATACAAATGTGAACTTTAAACCTTAGGATGTTTAAATTGAAATTGTGATTAAGGAAAAGTAGTAAATGAGATTAAATTGGAAAAAATATGTTTGTAAACTTAATTAAAATTTGTGAAATGTGTCATAAATAAATTTGAAAAGTAAAAGTGAAACTAATGGCAAAAAATATGAACTAAAAGTGAAATGATTATCAGTAAAGTCATGACTTGTAAATTGTTTATGAAATAAATGAATGTTGCAATAAATGGTTATCATATAAGTTGCCATAGCTTTAAACTCAAAAAATGTCTTATAAAAGGAACTAAGCCTTTATAAATTGGTTATAAACTGGAGGAAAGTTCTCATGAAATGATTCTCATATAAATGTGGTATTAAATGAGAAATATTACATTTGGAAATTAATGTAATTTAAATGAAGAGAAATATAAGTAATGTTGTGAGAATGATATGTTAATGTTTTCGATTGAATAGAGAAATTCTATAAAACAAATATTAAAGTATGAAGTGATACTTGCGTTAATCAACGAGATTAATAATGAATTCGATTAAAATGTAATTATGATGAAACAAATTGGAATAATTACGTAAGTTGTATGTATATTGTTTTATTCGCAAAATTAATTTGATCCAGATTTGAGTACACAAGTTCTATGTGAATTACAACATTTCGTGTTAGGATTTTTCATTCGATTTTTGATGGCGAATATTTGATATGGATTTTTGGTTTGATTCTAGAATTCTCTATCACAGTATATGGCTATGTAAGGAGAATGATGGTTTCTAGTCAAGAAACCTTATCGAAGTCTGTATTAGGGAAGTCGAATGAAAAATACTAATTCGAAAACAAACATGTGCAATCGAGCAAGCAATCAAATGTGATTTTGCAAAATGATGAATTATTGATATGCTTTGACGCTGAAATTGAATGCTGTTGGGTTGGATATCTTTGAAATTTAAGTTGGAATTTTTCTTGTATGCAAAACTACTATTAATTTAAAACCATTTTACAAAATTATTTTCTTTTATTTTTCTTATATAAACTATCTTATTCTGTTTTATTTACAAAATTATTTTACAAACTATTTTATTTACAAAACTATTTTACATACTATTTTATTTACAAATTTTTTTTACGAACTATTTTATTTACAAAACAATTTTACAAACTATTTTACAGAACTATTTTACGTACAAAACTATTTCACAAAACAATTTTATGTACAAAACTATTCTAAATTCAAAACCTTTTATAAAGCAAATATGTTCAATCCCATAAGGCTTTTCATACAGCGAAATTGATTTTGGAAAATTTTTGATTCTTATATAAAGACGAACTTTATATAAGTATAAGGTGATTTTGAAAACTGTTGATTTTGGAAGGTATTCGATCTGAAGAGATAAATTTTATATATAATGGAATTTATATAAGAATGATTTGATACATTCGAGATTATTGATTTTGGAAAGTACTTTATCTGAAATTGAAATCCTATATATAATGGAATGTATATAAGTGTAATATTTGAAGCTATGATTTTCAAAGGGTACTATATGTGGTATGTTATATTTTGAAGCAAGAGGTATGGCGAAGTACCCTCCATGAAGAAGTATATATGACATGCTTCGACCTAGATGGACTTGGGGAATCCAGGAACTGATTCGACTGATAACCCAAATATACTAGGGTGAATTCAGAAATGGATTCGAATCGATATGGTTGTTAGGATACAAACTCATGAGTTCCTCGATTTTTTTTCCAGGGTAGATGGTTCTTTAGTTTACCGAATGGAGGTGCTTTTGATCTTGGGATCTATTGTGTATAGATTTTCTGGGAAAGAAGTGCATTCATTGCGTAAATCATTGAATCAGCAATTACCACCGCAGTAGGGGTCGATGGTCCCTTGTTTACGAAATGGCTATGATATATTTTTGGAATCCAGAAGGTGGAAGGACCTTCTGGAAAGTTTTGTGATCATTCCGTAAACAGTGGATCAGCAGCGGGCCACTACTATCGTAACATCATCGTTTGACATTAGATTTTGAGTACTCCTTTTCAAGTATTTTAACTGGGTGTTGAAACAGGTCTATTAAGTATTTGGATATTTCTAGTTTTACGCTTGATCAACATATGCCTAGAGTCTGCAAGAACAAGGATAAACTTGTTAAAACATCGAGTTATAAAAGTACTTAGATAAAGTATTATATAAAAGATATTTTGGTCATTTTTTCCATTTCTAAATACTTTAAAATGTTTAAAATATTGTTTATTTATGTACAACATTGTTTATTAGTAAATTATTAGCATTGTAAATATTGTGAGAAGTTATTAAATAAAACATATTTAAAGTTAGTGATTATTGATTTATTAATGATGTTTAAAAGTATTTTGAGATTTAAAACAAATATAATTTATAAATTATGGATTTAAGGTTTTCAATAACTTCTTTTTAAATATAAGTAATGTTGTGAATAATTATTTTTAAATAGTTGACTTATATTTATAAAAATTTTATTTAAAAAAAATTATGTGGTATTTATAAATGAAGCAAGAAATTTTACAGACGAGATTTTTCTGTAAAGTATTAAAGTATTAAAAATGATTGATTTGCAAATGTAGTTTTCAAATGAATATTTCAAGTAAAATTTATATAAGTTTCTTTGAATGTATATATTAAAGATATTATATAAATAAAAAAAATGAATTGCGAAGTTTATATATAGTAATATACTTGACAAATAAATGTGAATCTCTATTTTGGAAGTGTGGTTTGAAATATTTACTTGATTTCAAAGTACTAATAGTAAATTTATAGGTTATTTACTATTTGAATTTTGTATTAAACCATAATAAATGTTTTTCCATGATTTGAATATTCATTTTAAAACAAGTGTTTAAAATTTATTATGAAGACATGAAGTTTCATACTTTGATTTGGATATTTAATGTAAGTTTTGAGTATACTATTAGTTTCAGTTTAATAATCTAGAATTTATACTTATTTTAAAATAACGAGTCTTATAAGTTATTGAATTTAAGGTACTTTATTTAAAAAAAAGCTTATCATAATGTTTTGATATAAACTTCTGACATTGTTTAAACTTTTTTGGAAAATCCTTGCAAAATGCTAGAAGGATGTTTTAAATATATCTTATGTTCTTGCTAAGTGAATGAGATTAAATGTTTTAACTGAATTTTTAGATATATTGAAATATTTCTTTTCTCTTTAAGGATGAATACCAAAACCTTAAAATCTTATTCTATAACCGAATTAAGTTATAAATTTTGGTAAGGCAGTAGGAGCTTAAGTAACATTTTATGAAATGATTCATTAATGACTTAAATCTTTAATAGAAAAAATTATGTTAGTGATTGATCTTTATATAAATAAATGAATGTAAAGGTAAATAATGAGGAAAAAAACTAGTACAATAAACTTAAGTAAATTTAAAATTCTTGTTGTTTGACTGATGGGAAGTTTAGGAAAGAATACTTCTAATTATTTGAGGTTATATGGATAATCTATTAAGTAATTATCTAAGGCTGCTGAGCATAAGGTATACTTATTAGTTTATTTATGACCCTTGTACGATTAAAAGTTCTGAACCTGAACAAACCATTAGTTTTGGTTGCTATGGATGTGTGATGGATTCTTTGTTGCCTATTATGGTTGTATTGTTTTGTTTGAATGTGATTGTGGTATATTGTATTTTGTTTGTGCTATTGATTTGAAACAACTGAAATATTGTTCTTTCGCATAATTTTAACTCTTTGGATTATATAAGTAAAATACAGGTTATGGAAGCAATAACTGCTGCTTTTGGTTTCATGAATAAAGTTTGTTTGCCTCACAAATAGGTACGTTTTCAGATTGCGGTTTTATAACGATATTATATTGTTTTCCCATGGTTAGGGATGTTTTGTTATTGAAATAAGATACGATTTATATATATATGGTAATTATTGATATCATTATTTTTCGGACGTATCCGCGCAAAGGAGACAATGTCGAAATTTTTGAAAATTTAAGACCTAGAAGTTTTTGTAGAATTTGATTTATTTTCCAATTTTATTAAACTTAAATATGTAGGTTTAATTTTTTATAAATTAACCATTTTAAATAAAATATAATAGATTTTTGGATTCCTTCTTGTTTCTTTTCGGGGACAAAAAGTTCTGAGTGGGGGGGACTGTAATGACACGTATTTTTAAATATTTAAAAATATTAAGTTAAAAAAGATTTTTGAATAAAATTGTTAGAAATAAAAAAAATTAAGATGTCACTGATACAAATTAAATTATAATACAATTTATGAGCATAAGTAAAATTTCTATTAATGACACATATTTGCAATAATGTAAGGATCATAACAAATTTAATGTGTATTTTAATAACATTGGTTTGAATGAAATTAACAATTGTTTGAAGGTAAATTTCCAATTGATTGGAATAATAAATGTAAATAAAGAATAATAATTTTTTCTTTATTAAATAATAAATCACATGTTCATTTATTTGAAATGTTTGGTAGCTAAAAGATTAATTGCAGAGACGAGAAACTATTATCTGGTAAGAAATGTATAATTCCTATTTGTATCCAATAGTGTATAAATATGTTTAAATTACTATTAGGTAGGAAATAGTTGTTCTATTTCTCATTACATTTATTTTGTCCATTTTGAAATTCATCTTATTAAACAATTGAAATTAATGTAATTAAAATTTTCAATTAATGGTAGAGAATATACAAAGTTGTAAATTAATAGGTGTAATTAATTGTAGCTTATGTTTTATAAAAATATAAGGAAAGTTGATTTAATGAAAAGAACATTTATATCAAACAAAATGAATGTTTCATTTGTGAATGTAGGTTTAATTTCAGTAAAATAAAGAACATAATGATTGATTTAAAGGAAGAAACATATATATATATATATATTTGAACTGTGTTTTAGCATGCAGATGGTTTATAGGAGTAGGAAAATAATTCATTTAAGTCAGTTATTTACTACTCTGATGTGTAAACAACAAATTTATAAAAGGTGTCTAATGACTAAAGGAAACGATTATTCTATTTTTTATCCATTTTAGTTGTCTATTTTGAAATTTAACTTTGTACGTAATTACAATTAATGTTATTGAAATAAATTAGAATTAAACATTGATTGCAACTAATAAAAGAAATGCACATTTTGTGTTAAACAGAAAGAATGTTTTAATGGAAATAAAAGATCATTTTGGGTAAACCAAATTAAACGTTTTCATTTATAAGGTAAGTAATTTTATTGATTATGCATAGATCAAAAAGTAAATGCTATAAATTTTAATATTATTTGAGTTAATGAAGTTAATTTGGATACGTTTCACCAACTTAATTTCAAAAAGGTGGTGCGATGTACATGGTCCCTTCATTTCTTTTGTTATTACTTGTTGCGTGTATGTTTTAAAATAGTTATCTCATTATTAATACTTGATCCGTTCATTTCTACTGCTTTTTAATACCCGAGCCTAGACTTTTAGTTTGCATTTAATTCTTGCTATCTCAATTTCGCATATACAAAATTCACTTTCCTTCGGTTTGCAAACTTTTCCATTCCAACGTACATTTCTTTATACATTAGTAATACCTGAAGCTTTCAAATAAAACATGACATTTATTTTTGTCTCTCCACCTTTGTTTCCTAATTATTAAATAACCTGCAGCTTATTTCTTTCATTTGCAGTGTATATTTGTGTTCTTTTTTTGACTATGTCTTTTTGGTTTGTTCTAGATTAGTGGGCTCTTTAGTAAACCAAGAGGCCCTAAAAACCCTAAGAAACTTTGGATCCTTTCTTTTCCTCACCCATTGACCGTCTATATCTTATCTGACTAATGCTAAATACGTATGGAAATTCCTCTTTTGAGAAACTTTCTCCCTCTTCTTTTTCTTCTTCTTGCTCAAATCTACAGAAAACTCCAAACTCCAAACCCCAATACTCCTAAATCTCCAAATCAAATTCCATCCTTCATCCTTCAAAACCATATCCTACCAGTCTCCTCTTGCCTCCACCCACCTCCATCACCATCCATAACCCATGGCAGTAACCCATGGCCAATGCCCTACCTTCCCTCTCCTCTTCTTCCTCCTTTTTCCCTTCTTTTTCCCTTCCCTTTTTCCCTCTTTCTTCCCTTTATTTTTGTGGCTTCTAAATTCCACTAAACTACTTCAAATCAAATAATTCATTTTTTAATTGTATATAATATCAACGGCAATAACTTTGTTGTTTAACCCTTCTTCCCATTCTGAATATTTCTATACAAAAACTCCATTTTTCAAGTCCTTTCTCGGGTCCAATTTTGGCCGAAAATACTTCATATTATATCAATCATATCACTTTTAGAAATGAACCAAATTATGTGATTTTTTTATCAAACGATTTTTTTCTAGTGGTTTCAACTTTGTTTAGATCAGTTCTTCAAATCCTTTAATTCGTTATGCCAAAAACTCAAATCTTTTTGAAGTATTTTTGAACTCAGCTTTTAACTCAAATAACACCTTTGTTTGTTTTGACCATAATTTCTCAAGACTGAAGCTTTTTGAGTGATTGTTTTATTGATAGTGGAGAGAAAAGAATTTGTAACTACTTTCTAGTCATTCACTTTTATAGGTTCAGTAATATTCTGGTCCAAATATTTTCATAAATATGACCTAGTTCAGGTTTGTCCGTAGTTTGAATCTTGGGTTGTTTGCAAGTTGGAAGTAGTTGAAACTTGTTTATTGATTCGTGTTCGTGTCTAAGCTTTGTCGGATTTTCTTTGCATTTGGATCTTTGCTAGGAATATCCATATTGCTCCATTTTTATCACCACCTTTGTAGCCACGAAAGGTGAGCAAACACTCACAACTACTAATTTTCTTATGTTGGTTAAATTGAATTTATGATGTGATCAAAAATTGATTGGTTGCCGTTTAGCATATTTAAATTGTCATTCCAGTTAAATCTGACTTTTATTGAATTTAATTGTCATTTAATTTAATATTGAAATTTAAATTGGAAATTAAATACCTGTTAATAATAACCAGTAAATTATTGGTAGTTATTGATTGATTTCAATGATGATTGTGCTATATGTTCAATTGTTGATATTTGGATGATTTGATAGATGTTGTTGGTTAAGATTTTGGATGATCGGATGTTATTTATGTATATATCTCTGTATCGCTATGGGTTGAAATGATACCACCCGAACAATCTTGCAGATTCGGGGAAAATCGTTAAGGGTTGAAATGATAAACCCGAGTGAATTTCATTAATATTAAAATGTTGATTTTTGGTACTGTCTGAAATGACATATACCCATATAATTTCTTGAATTTGGATTTTATTTGGAATTGAATCATTTGAAGGGTTTAAATTAATTCAAACTTCGGATTTGTTTTAATTAGATGATTAAGATTAATATTTCGAATTATTTGAAACATTTTAAATAATTATATTCACGTTGTACACTTGATAGGAGATGAAAATCCTGTAACATCTATGAAACCGTTGCACTAATATTTCTGTTTTATTTATTTTGATTTGACTTACATTAGATCTTTCAGTTCTGACTCGATTTTTTTGTCTTTTCATTACCCTCGGGTCGGTATGAGCTTTTCATTATATCGAAGACTATTTTTTGGAGGCGAAGATGAAGGTTCCGTAAATTATTGCTATTTATTATTCCACTATATTATGTGTTTCGTTGCATTATTTGTTTATTTTGATGTATGCATAACTTTGATTTGAATTGTAAAAGTGTAATCAAATGTTATTTGTAAAACAGCTTCGTGAACTGTTTATTTGATTATTATATTTTTTCGTTCCGCTGCGAGATTCCATGTTTTGTTTTTTCTTTTTTTCTTATTTACCCCACTAAAAATCCTCTCTTTTGAATAGTTTGAATATGACATATGGTTTGTTGTCGATTTGAACCATCCAAAAAGGTGGATCGTTACATAAATATTTAC
Organism: Allium cepa; assembly: GCA_030765085.1. Lineage (NCBI taxonomy): Eukaryota > Viridiplantae > Streptophyta > Magnoliopsida > Asparagales > Amaryllidaceae > Allium > Allium cepa. The sequence goes on from CM060932.1 coordinate 770,782,478, forward strand.
AAATGAACACACATTCCATATAGATTATCATGGCTTACTTATCGAAATTAACTTCCATGTATTCATCACTTTCCCAAAATGTGGTATCGTGATAAATACAAGTCGACTTACTTTCAATAAAACGTGCCAGCATTTTATTACTACTACTTTAATTCATTTGGCCACTTAATAGCATGAGCAAATGATCCTCTGGTTTAAAACTAATTTACTTAAATAAGAAAGTTGGTTAATAATAAACAACCGATAGAGTTTTGAAAGAAACTTTAAAATAAATAAACCTTAATTAGATCATAAGTTTAAAACTTAACTAAACTTTAATTAAATAAATAATTAACTCTAATTAAATAACTAACTAAAGTAATCTAAATTGATTAAATAAAAATTAATTTTCTTTTATCTTAATTAATCGTTATTTAAAACTACCTTAATTTAAAATATTTAACTTGGTTAATAATTTCTTAAACTCTAATTACTTAATTAATTAATAATTACCCTAATTATAAATTAAATTAATTATTTAATAAATAATTAAACTTAACTTGAGACGACCCATCTTTATATCTCCAGGAAGCCGCATCGCTAATGAAGAAAGAAAGGGATAGAAGAAGAAAAGAAAGAGAAAGAAGAAAGACAACAACAATAGATAACTCATAGCGGAACGAATGAAATATAATATATCACCTAAAATATTACATAGTATCATAATACATCAGAGTACATAACTTATGCAACACATATTAGACAGTTATAAACATCTGTCTAACTATATAACTCAAGTTATCATAAGATACAGATACAACAAACACAGCGGAATCAATATATATCTACATGTGGAAGCCTCCTGCTCCATATCTCCTCCAGAAATCGTCAAGCTAACCTGAAACACTCGACTACTCATACATAATATGAGTACCCAAGAGTTTAATAAAACAGAAAATAAAAACTCGGGTCAGAAAGTGGTCTGGTGTGAGTAAACGGGTTAAAATTGCTTAACTTTAGAAAATCCTTTGAAAAGAAAAGGTATCACGTAAGACTTCCCACACATAAACATGGAAAAGTTTTTACCTTACGCTAACCAATACATTTGATAGGAAATCCAGTGATATTATAATAGTGTCTAGGGTTTTCAAGTAAATAAGACATAGCCGAAATTGTTACATGATTAAATTCCAGCTACTAGCCACAAAAGTGGGTAATACAATCAAAACCGTAGGGTCTCGTAGGAAGAATGGGTTTCCATCAATGGCAGGGCTACTGGGGTACCGCATGTTACAGTACGTGGCCTAGATCAACGTACCGAGGAGTACGCCCGCTCCCCTGCAACACAAGGCCGGAATCGTTCATTATTGAACAGTCCCGAACAAGACCACCCCGTGGTTGGCGCGACCAACCACACACTAAGCCGAAATAGAAAGGGACCTCTAGACAGGGGTAAATCTCACTCTTCAGTGGGGGCTACCCACGAAGCCTTGCTGCACCTCCCCTGTTTTAGCCATTCTCGGTTGATGAAGCTTGAGGCTGCGATTACCTTTATAGAACACATCTATCTTAGAATGCTCATCGTCCACCTGACGATGTTCTGAAAGCATTCAATCTATACAAGTTCGTTCCGGGTTCGAACGAAACCAAAGGCACTATCTCATTGCACTCATTTTGGAATCACTCTCAGAGTCAACGACCATAGCCCTTGCACTCTAAATCACCATCTCGAATCTATAAGTACTATTCCGTCAAACTCATCACGGAATCACCCACAGAGTTATACCGACGTATAGTTCTTACACCTCGAGTCTTCACAAAGCTCCACTTGGATCCACGACCTAACGTTTAATTGGAATCGATGTGGTTTTTAGATATCCAAATATGCAAACCCGATCCCGGTCTCACCGAAATCAAACGCCATTTTAATGTCCAATCTGTTCTTAAGGGTTTTAAACAATTAAAACTTATATACAGGATGATATAAACAGATAGATGAATCACATTATCACAACAGATAATTCATATCAACCACTCATCTCACACAGCAGCATAACACACATATCATCGATATCCAAATCATCCAGTATCAACCAAACACCCAAAATCAATCATTCAATATTAATCAATCATCCAATATCAATCAACCAATATTGATCATCCATTATCAATCAATCATCCAACATCGATCAATCAATAACAATCAATCATCCATCAACAGAATTGATCAACTCTAAATCAATTGGATTAACCTTAATCCTTCTTCATTTATTTATTCCAAATAAATTAATTAATCATCTCTTAATGATCTTCTTTAGTTAATCTTCCTTGATTAATTATCTTTTAATTACATTCAAGTAATTATCCTTAACCATATACAATAATTTATCTTTAATTACTATCATTAATTACAATAATTAATGATCCTTCATTTGCTTCCATTAATTAATTAACTATAATTAATTACATAAAGCCTTAATTAATTACAATTAATTAATCACACTTACATTAATTATTTTCATTAATCAACCTTGATTAATTAATTAATTTTCTAATAATCCTTATTAATTAATAATTCCTTTAATTAATTAAATAATTAACTTGTAATTAATCATCACATTAATCAGTTTAAATAAATGATAAACAGTAATTAATAACTTGTAATTACTTATCTTAATTAATTAACATCTTAATTAATTACATTAACCCTTTATTAGTTAATCTAATTAATTAATCTTTAATTACTTCATTAAGTAATTATTAATCAATTAAATAAAGAATAATCCTTAATTAATTACTTTATTAATTAATTACATTTTAATTAATTACACTTAGTAATTAATCTTAAATTAATCACATTCATTAATTAATTAATCACATTAATTAATTATCTAAAATTAACTAAATAATTAACTCATAATTGCTTACATAAGTAATTATCTCTAATTACTTCTATTATATGATTACTTTCTTAATTAATTACTTAACAAATAATTAATCCCATTATTAATTAATCCTTAATTATTTAATCAATTAATTACTCCATAATTAATCAATTTTAATACAATTTCATTGAACAATTCCTCAATTAATTACATCTAGTGATTATCTACTAATCACTTCAACTTTAATTACTCCCATGAGTAATTTCTAATAATTACTTCCATAAGTAATTACTTCCGTTCTTAATTACATTACATAATTAACCATTTATTGCTTCATTAAGTAATCACACTTAATTTATCATAATTAAGTGATTATTTAAAAATTAAATAAACAATTAACTAATTATTTAAAATTAATTAAATAATTAACTAATTAACCTCTTATATTTAAAGACCCTTAGTTAATTAAGAAAACATTAATCTTAATTAACAAATCGTATTTATTAAGTACTCTCAAATTCTTATCAAAATAATTTAACAGTATTTATCTTTATAAATAAGTTATTTGAAATTGATCAAATTTTAACAACTTAAAAACAAATTATTCAATTTGGTTTACAAAATCATAATAATAACCTTATTTTGAAAATAAGAAATTTAGAAACAAATTTCAAATTTAAAAACACTTTAACATCAAATTTAATCTTATTTATTTCAAATAAAATTCGAAAACTTTAGTTTTAAATCATTACTTAAAATTTTAACTTAAACTTTGCTTTAATATTTAAATTCAAACATTCTTTAAATTGAACTTCAAAGTTTAATTAAGATAGTTATTTTCCAAAACAAACATCTTCAACAATTTAAAATTTCAAAATAAATTCAATTTATACTTTTTAAAAGTTTGATTTATATTTTTTTTTTCAAAACAACAACTTCAGCTTTGATAATTTGTTTATTTTATAAAACCTGTTTATAATTTTAAACTTGATCCTAAATTATTTCAACTACAAGTTTATCTGCATTTCATCATTACACATAGCCAACCATACAAACTCAAGTTAACAAAGTACTTACTATACACAGTACAAACTAGAGGAACACGAGACTAAAACTCGAGTCCAACCCCTAGTTTCCCCCGTGCTTGCCTCGAGAAACCATCAGCACCATATTCTTCGAGACCAACCCGAAACTAGCGCGAACCACAACCCGAGAAAGCGTTCGTCTTCCCCAAACTTGAACTTCCAGAATCAAAACCGTGCGCACACCCACACACGTGCACGTTGCACAGCAAACCCAACGACGTCGAGCCATCCTCCGATTGCCGACCAATCCCACTCATCAACGACAACCCTTAACTCAACCCAGATCCAACAAAAAGCCCTTGAATCAAAATTCGAGCAACCCACAAAAAACTGCAGAAGCAACGAACCACAAACCCACATCGCCAATGACCACTTCCAGGCTGTTGACCAACGCCGACCTCAGCACAGTTCCATCTCGACCCCTAGCAGCTAATACCCTAACACTATCGAGCTCGATCCATCATCCATGACGCAATGCCACGACATTCAAGCCGAACTAAACTGTAAGCTTAAACCCTAGTTTAATCAAATTTGGTCAAACCACTCATTGAAAAAAATCAATAGCATTTTTCCTAACGTCAACCAAATATAAGCAAGCTACGATCAAAAATCCAGCTTCAATTATCACCTTGATCTTCGGCAATTCACTAAAATCCAATTTTCGAACAAACCCCAAATACATACAAAATACCCAACTAAAAATTATGATTTCTTCTCCTAAATTCATGATTTCATACAACAAACATAATCATACCCTTCCAAACCAAAATTAGGATGGTTGATTTTTAACTAAAATTTAGTTTTACTGTAAATTTCCTTTTTATACATACATGTAGCTTTACAAATTATGAAACTAATTTAAAAATTACTATCAAAGTATAACTTACATTTTTCATTTATATAACGAATTCAATTAAGTTATAGATTTGGAAGATTTTGGATTTAAAGATGAAAAACCAAATTCTGCCTGAACAATAGTATTTAAATTCACATTTACAGGCAATAAGTACTTATAATAACCATGCATTCACATAAACAAATATTCATTATCAAAGCAAGAATTCATTTGCATGCATTATTATTTAACCATAAATTAAACCAAATCTGTTTTTAAAATGATTACTCGCCTTAAAAATTGCAGTGAACAAAAGCAGGGCAGAGAACAGGTTTTAAGTTTTCTTTCTTTTTAATTTTCCAGGCCTTGCATCATGAATCTGGAAAAAATATGCTTTGCTGAAGAAATAAATCCTTACATGTTGAAATTGCAGTTTAAATTTGAAGGTTGCAGAAGAATTGAATCCCCCTTTGCAATGCAGGTTACATTTGTTGCTTTATTTGTTGATTTTAAACTATTGAACTAATGTTGAAATTGTTCTGAGTAGCTCATCCATTTGCATTACAGGTTGACACAAATGTTGATTTGCAGTTTGAAGTTTACAGATATAAGTTTTCAGATTATACTTTGCTTTTGGATTTTTATTTTGCAGATTTGAAAAAAGATTACTGGTTTGAGTTAAGGAACAAAGAAAATGAAAGTGTTATGAAAGCTAGTTTTCTTCTAAAAAAATATTTATTAAAAATTGAAATGAATATGTGCCTCTTTTTGTTAAACTTACATTTGCCATCTTAATTGTTTTAATTACTTACAAGTGTTATTAAGGGTGTTAACTAGTTTACACATGTTTATAGTGTTTTTAATTAATTTTTATTAAATTCAAATGTAAATATAAACTTACATATTTAAATTCCTTAATTAATAAATGTTTTCATATGTATTTATAAATTTACTTTTAAAAGAAAATATTCTAAAACTAGTTATAATATAAATATACATCTTGAACAAGAAATTTTAAAGTCTAAAACATTCATATTTATACATTTATAATCATTTTAAAATTAAACACTTTAAACAAAACAAGATTTTATTCAAACTATCTTATTTAAAATAAATAAATTATCTTATAATTTGAAAATAATTGAATTAATCTAAATTAACTTTTGAAAAATATAAATTAAAACAAAGCTTTAAATTACAATACTCATTCATATATAAATTATCAACGGATTAAATTAAATTTCCAAAACAATATCAAATTATAACATATACACACATATATATATAACAATTTGAAGATTCAATATTTTTATTTAAAACAAAAGATCTTCTATTCACAATATATATATCAAATATATATATTATAAATAGAATAAAATTTCATTAGCGTTGAAAAAATCAATTCTTACCAATTATTGCCAGATTAAAAAATTTATTAATCCTGAAAAGATTAAATTTACCAATTCGAATTAAAATTATAAAGAAAAATTATCATACCAATTTAAATATTATATAGATTATTAAATTGATATTGCCTAAAATTCTGGATCGTTACATAACTTATTACTTACTTAATTTATTTGAAATGATTTTTCTAAAACAATCCCAAAGAAAACATTTTAAAAGTTAAAATAGAGAAATTTCTCGAACTTCATCCATAGCGACTATTGCTATGAGTGCAGTTCGCTAGATTAGATTACTAATTAATTATCTAACTTCAACTCTAGCTATGGCAGATGTTGAAAACACAAATGGAAGAGTTTTGTAAACTTAACAAATGGTGAAAACTTGGAAAACGTTTACTAAATACAAACTAGAAAACAAGCTTCTATTTTCAAATCCTATCTCAAGTACTTTACGACATTTAAAGGTGCTAACTTCCTAACCATTCCATCACATAACTTGATTTTTGTTTCATAAACACATTAACATCATATCAAGCCAATTATTAACATATCCATATCTACAAATAACAAATTCATGCTCAACCACAAACTCGTAATCATATGCCATCAAAACAACATGGTATTTTAACTCAACAAACATTATATTTTCGCAACATATAGTTCATCAAAATCAAGTTGTTTTCTTTTCCAAAAATAAGAGTTTTATTCACTGAAACTTTACTAATTTAAGGCGAACTTTTCCTAAAACTTTGAAGCAACCTATGATACAGCAAAATTGACGACTTTGGATGCTTGAACAACCTAAATTGGCTCTGCTAAGGGCTAGTTGGGCTTGGCTTGGTGGAGTTTGGGCTTGGCCATGTGGGCTAGTGGAGGATTGTGCTTGTATAAGTGTTTTAGCAAGAAGTGGAAGTGATTTAAGTGGCAAAAGTAATTTTTTTTCTCAATTTAGAGAATACGAACAGAGGCCATGGATATGTTTGCTCAAGCTTTTAGGAAATTTAAATTGGAGATGGAGATTGTAAAATGAGAAATATGAGAGGTAAGGAGTATATATAGGCTTAAGAAAATATTTAAAAATTTATAAAGTGCTTGAATTAAATATGTATACATGCATGCATCTCCATCCCCCAGCCCCTAATTTCCATCCACCCTTATACCCTCCTTCTCTTATGCAACTATTGCTGCCTTGCTCCATGTCCTTTTTATTGAAAAAATAATTGTACATGCTAATATATATACCCTTTTTATTAATAAAATCTCCTTTTATCTTATATATATGTACTTAGATGAGAAAATGTATACATGCATATATACATGTGCACATCATGTGAAGATAGTTTGTAGTGTGTGCACGTGTGTTTACAATAGCCTTATGACATTTTAGATAACATTTAACCAATGAAAAATCAATATTTCGAAAAATAATTCTGGTCACATTCTCTTTTTCTTTATGAACCATAAATATTGGTAAACAAAACTTGAAAATGATTATATCTTCATTAGTTATTATTTAAATTAATTTTATTTATTAATAAAAAATTCATTTATTTAGTATATAAAAATATAATTACATATCTAGTTTAATAGTGATTAAATTCTGGGTCCTTACGTTATCTGTTTATAATGGATCTTCTATGGACCACCCAAAGGAGTTTGTAACCAATAAATATCACCGACCAATTTATTTTATCAACATAAGTTTCGTAAACTAAAAATCAAATCAGTTTTCTATATATACATTTGTATACATACATATACATACATACTTATATATATATGGAATTTCATAAAATATTTATGAATATCTAATCCACTACCTTGGGTAATAATTTTTGTTTCAAGAAACTCCTATTTCATATTGAAGTAACTTATCTTAGGAATTATTGGTAGTAAAATTGATGTGGATATAATAGAAAGGTTAATATGATACTGAACATGGAACGAAACTAACCGGATTAAATAGATATGGCACATTAGAATGTTTAATAATAAATCTTGCACGTTCTTCATGGAAGCCTAGGTGTTCGCTTAAACTATGCTGCGATACCAAGATTGTAACGACTACCTTTCTTACACCAAAAGATGAGCCATTAAAGGTGAAAGAAAAGGAAAGATAAGAAGAATTCAACGATCATAGAATCTCATAACGAATTGGGCCAACATATAATAGATAACATAGGGTATAACATAGCCATTTCCATAATAATAATACATCAGAGTCATTACAATACAACCTTCAACTGGACAGTTATAACTACCCATCCGTATAAAATACATAGACTATATACACATACACGAAATAGAAGTAATTAGCTAACGGTGAAGCCACCCACCCCAGCTCCTCCAAATTGCAATCATAAGAAACCTGAATTATTAATTTAAAACTATTTGAAATTCAAGTGTACCTTGTAAGACTATGCCGCACATAAACATGGATGGATTTTACCTTATGATGACGAAAACGCTTTATATAAAAATCCAGTGATATTATCATAATATCTTTAGTTTTCAAGTAAATAATTAACATAGCCAAAATTGTTACATTAATTTAATTCTAGCATAATAGGTATACAACTAAGACCGAAGGCACTTATTGGGAAATGGATTCCATACAATGATTGGGCTACTTGGGCACCATTCATCATGGTGCATCTCTAGATAAAATAACACCCAAGACCTCGCTTCGATCTTCTGCCAACATGAGACAGGCCCACCCCTTACCAGATAGTACCGAATACGATCACCCCTTAGTTGGAATTAGCAACCATACCAAAGCATACATGAGTTGATAGTAGGGACTCTACATAAGGGTTGCCTTACCCTAATAAGAGCGACGCGCTTACCCTTGCTGCATATAATCTATTTTAGTCATTTCCAGTTGATGAGGCCTGATGCTACGTATACCTTTACTATAGCACTGCCACTTGGAATGCTAACATTGCCTTCCAAATGTTGACACAACGTCAGCACTCATCCTTACATTTCGTTCAGGAGATAAACAAATAGAATCCACTACATCCATTTTGGAATCACCATCGATGTTAGTAGCAAATTGCCCTTGCACTTCAAAGTCTTTAACTTGGACCTTGCCTTCAATATTTCCAATTCGAATTTTTATGTTGGTTCGTAGTGGTTTTTAGATAACAACTGCTATCCGATCTCGGTCTCTCTAAACCAACATTCGATAATTTAAAGGGTCAAGTTATCTATAGTTGACCCCATTATTAGGGTGTAGAACTATACATATGAACAAATATTCCATATGCTTAGATTATCATGTCTCGCTTATTGAAATTAACCTCCTTGTGTTCATCGTGTTCCCATAGTGCAGTATTTACGATAAATACATATCGAATTACTTTCAGTAAAACATGTCAACATTTTATTACAACTACTTTAATCCATTTGGCTACTTAATAGCATGGAGAAGAGATCCTTTGGTTTGAAAATAATTTATTTAAACAAGAAATTTGGTTAATAGTAGACAACCAGTAGAATTCTAAAAAAAACTTTAAAATAAATAAATTTTAATTAAATTATAATTTTAAAACTTAGTTATACTTTAATCAAATAATAATTAATTGAATATTTTACTTTAATTAAATAATTAATTAAAGTGCATTAACTTGATTAAATAAAATTAATTTTCTTCTATCTTAATTAATCATTATTTAAATCTTTGTTAATTTAAAATATTTTACTTGGTTAATAATATCTTAAACTCTAATTACTTAACCTAATTACTTAATAAATTAGTTAAATAGTGATTACTCTAATTCATAAATTAAATAGTTAACTTATTAAATAATAAAACTTAACTTATTACTTACTTAATTGGTTTGAAATGTTTTCTCTAAAACAATTCCAAAGAAAACATTTTAAAAGTTGAAATCATGAAATTTCTCGAACTACATCCATAGCGACTATTGCAACGAGCGCAGTTCGCTAGGGTTTCTTTCTAATTGATTATCTAACTTTAACTCTTGCTACGTCATATTTTGAAACACAAATGGAAGAATTTTGATAACTTAAAGTTGAATACTTGGAAAACATTTACTAAATCCAAAACTAGAAAACAAGCTTTTATTTTCAAATCGGATCACAAGTCCTTAGCAACATTTGAAGGTGTTAACTTCCTAACCATTCCATCACAAAACTTGGTTTTTGATTCATAAACACACTACCATCGTATCATAAGCCAACCATTAACATATCCATAACCAAACATATCATTTAACATATAAATCACAAACCCAAGCTCAACCACAAACTTGTAATCATACGCATCAAAACAACATGGTATTTCAACTTAACAAACACTATATTTTCACAACATATAGTACATCAAAATCAAGTTATTTTCTTTTCAAAAATGAGAGTTTTACTAACCAAAACTTTACTAACTCAAGGCGAACTTTTTCTAAAACTTTGAAACAACCTAGGATGTTGAAAAATTGAGAACTTTAGACACTTGAACACCCTAAATAAGCTCGGTCAAGGGCTAGTTGGGCTCGGCCTGGTGGAGTTTAGGCTTGGCCATATGGGCTAGTGGAGAACGGTGCTCGTATTTTGGAAGAGGAAGTATTGTAGAGCTTGTAGAAGTATTTTAGAAAGAAGAAGAGGCGATTTGAGTGGAAAAAAGTGATATTTCTCAATTTAAAAAATATGAAGACAGGCCATGGATATATTTGCTCAAGCTTTTGTTGGATATGCTAGTATATGATTTTTGTTTGATGATAATAAACATATGTATATATATTCGTTTAAATGTATTTGTTAATGTACTATTTTATTTTTCACATAATTAAATAAATATTTACCGAATAAAATAAATAACACAGAATTTAAATTCAAACAAATGTTTTATTCAAACAAATATTTATTACAATTTTGAATAGTACAAATTTGATCTTTCACTATATATATACAATTTTCAATTACAATACAAATTTGACTACATCATAATTTTCACATACATTTGCACCTCACTACATTTCACTCGTTTAATCGTATTTGATATTCAACTCTATTCTAGATTGAATCTAGCATGTGAGGAATCTGCAAAATAAACACTAACGCAGTAAAATTAAAAACAAAATATGGTATAAAATAAAATGTGCATTTTGAAAATGTTATTTGCATCAGTTATGTGGGTTGTTCGTCATCATTTAAATTTGAATTCATCAAACACGAACAACTTGTGACATGCACAGTATATCACTGTATATGCCACAAGGCCGTGCGCACCGATATACACTTGATAAAAGTACAAGGAGAAGTGAGCATAAGGTCAAACCCAATCAAAAGTAAGGTTCAACTCAAGTGAAATACAAATAAAGTGACGACACAAGCACAAGGTCAAACTCGAGCTATAAGCTTGATTCAACACATGTGCAAATCTAAATGTACAACGTGAAATGATCATGTTCAATAATGAAGCATGGTCAGTTTTCAAACCAAACTAAATCAAACCCCACATAAAAAATAGATCAGTAAACAATGAAGCACACAAGCACATTTAAGCTGCACAAAAACATATATAAATATATCCACAAATATGTATACACATATATGAGCTCAAAGCAGTTCTAGAAAGCATGAAGTATCAATGCAAACTTGAATCAAACGGTGCAGCCTCAACAATGTCGACTAGTTCAAAATGGAACAGCAAGAGTGATTCAAAGTAAAGCAACAAAACAAAATTACTCAAAGCACATGATGATATACAACAGAGATGACAAAGCAGAACCAGACACGGTGTAATATCAAGTGAAGGCCACACAAACTAGAAATGAGTCAAAGCACTAATGCATATAGACCAGAAGACCACCAGTGAAGTAATATCACACAAACTATACACATATGCGAATATACAGTACAACAAAGTTCAAATGAAATTGGTTCGAAGCAATATAACTTTAACAAGGTTACATGCATCACGGCACTGGACTGATACAAGTGTGACTCAAACCAGGACCAATGAGCAGTGCCAACATATCAGAGACAAGTACACAAGTCATATACAAAGGCACACTGGAATATGTAGGGAAACAAAGTGGATATCTCTAACAACCAATCTGATGTCAACAAAGCATCCAGTGAAACCAAGTGCAGACAAATTACAAACTACACATGAACTACATGACTCGAAGAACGGTGGACAGAGCTCAATGCAAACTCAGTGCAACGCAGACTCAAAGCAAATCAGTAATATATATGCTACATAAATATGCAGTGAGACCAAACCATAAACAACATTTGCAGTAAAGAGGAGCAGTTCATAACAAGTCGAAGTCAAAATCTAAGTGGCCGATGTCAACATCATAAAGATCGAATTAAAGTCAACAGCGGTTTCAAAACAAATTCAGAGACGTAATGACCGAAGTCAAAGCAAATGCAAAGCGTGGTGAACAAGGCAAGTAAAAATCGAACAAGTCCAGGTTAACACAAATGGCCAAAGTCGATTGCATAAAGAACGAAATCGAACAGTTCACAAACATATATACAAAATCGAATGGCCAAAGTATAACAAGTGACAAATTCAAAAAATATATACGAATGTAAATCAAGTGGTTCAAACCCTATTTAAAACCCTTTAACTTCATTGGCAGAGAATTATTCGAGTTCAAGCTACAATAGAGAAGATAAAATCAATAACTCGAATCAAATTGAGTTCAAAGCATATCAACATGAGGAACAAAGGAATTACATACCAGGATTATTTAGTCCGAACTCAATCAGGTTGAATCGACCGAAATCATCATAGCTAGAGGATCAATTGACCAGCCAAATAGAGGAGATAATCACTACGATTAATCATATATAGGCAGTAATTCAATTTTATCAGAAGCCCTAATTTAGTGAAAGAGGAACGAACGAAAACCAAGCAGCCATTATCACATACGAGAAACGGAACCGGCCGAATAAAGGAAAAGAAAAAGGGATTTTATTTTAGGCTGGCTTAACTATTTTTTGGGATTTAAATTTTATAGATTAGGGTTTCATTTGTTATTTTTTTTTTGTAATTACTCTTTAACTTATGTGATTATCTAGTCGTGTGACTAGGGATGAACTACGGCGGCGTAGTTCGAAAATTCGCAACTAGTGGCTGAGTTGTGGTAGGGTTTTGAGCCTAGAGTTAGGTTAGTCGATAGAGGGTGTTGCGAGTTTACGTGTGTAAGCGTCTGACTACTTAATTTCTAGTAGAAATCTTGGGAGCAGCACGTAGGCAGGGTTTTGTCGAATCTGGGTAAATCTGTATGTTCTTTTTTCTATTCTACTATTATTTGTACTGCTATAACTCTACTATAATTGTGTTGCAATATAAAATTCCGCAATAATTTTTATAATTAATAGTATCACCCTATTCACCCCCCCTCTAGGGTGAAATTGATCTTACAAATGGTATTAGAGCCAGGTTCAAAAGCCATTTTTATTTAAAATTTGATATTTTCAACGACCATTTTTGACTTTTCAAATTTGGATTTTTAAAATGGCTTCTTCTAATAATACTTTTACTTAGGTTCGTTCCAATAATATTCCACCTGTTTTTGATGGAATAGATTTTTTTAATTGGAAATTAAAAATGGAATTTTATTTAAAATCTGTTAATGTTAAATGTTGGAAATGGGTGTGATAGAATAGATGAGATGTGGTAGCAGGCTGAGGAACAACAACCATGGAGCTATAAAAACAAATAGTCACAAAAATCTTTTATTGTGTAGGTGTGGTTGCAAGCTGAGGAACAACAATAGTGCTATCTGGATTATGGCTGTTCCAGACACACAACGGGCGACAAATAAAAGTTCCTTAGCCTAGTATGAAAGGTGGCAGAATCACAATGGGCAACAACGAAAAATTATCGACAAAGGTAAAACAGGTAACTGTATATTTATTCTGAACGATATATTTAATGTAATAATGTGCACCATAATTTGATCAGCCAGTTATGTGATAATGAATATTGATTATGATTCTGACTTATAAAAAATGTTGGCCAATTATTTTTTTACGCCTAGAACACTACAATCATTGAAATATTTTATAAAGATTTGTTTGGATTAATGATGATGTTTCAATGATTACTCTTGATACACATGGATATATTTGTTTCTGAATCTGACACTATGCACGGCTTCAATTCAATTCTATTTTGCTATAAAAATGATTTTAAGGAAGTTTGTTAAAACTTCAAAGTCTGGTCTATAACATTCAATTAATGATAATCTTGAGTCAATGGGAAATTCAGATGCAAATTACACTGGTAATCTAATTGATAGAAAAATTTCTATTGGAACATGATTTATGTTGAAGCATTCTATAATTGCATTGTTTTTCAAAGAAAATATCTGCTTATTTTTCATTTCAAATAATTTTTAAATAGCAGAAATTTTTCTTGTAAAACTCCTTCTAGAAAATCATTTTTTTGTTGACCTGATTTCAGATTAGTCATTTTAAAAAAATTTGATTTTATAGTTATCTTTGGATTTGATTTTAAATGACTACATCAACTAATCTGACTCCCTGCTAATTATCGAAAAGATAAATAGTGATGAGTGTTGATGTAACGATCTTGGTTTTGAGTCAAATTTAATTTGGTAACTAATATAAAATTTTGGATTAAATTATGAATTAATTTGAATTTTTCAAATTAAATAAGATATGTTCCTATTTATTTATACAAATAGATTATAATTTGAAATTGGAATTTAGATTTTTTCCAGAATAAATAATATATGTTGTTTATTTATTTATATGTATACAAATTGATTTTAAATTGAATTTTGAATTTGAAACTCAAAAATAAATATTTTTGAAAATAAATTGAATTTAAATACTCTATATTTTAAGATTAATAAAATTTGTTTTCTAACTATAATACATACACACATATATATATATATATATATATATATATATATATATATATATATATATATATATATATATAATATATATAATATATATTCGGAAGTTTTGATTTGAGATTAATATAATAATTTTCAAAATCTATTTTAAGTTAAATTCTATATATATATATATATATATGTTATATACATGTGTGTGTATTTATTAATGTATAATTAGTTTCAATTTATTTTCTTTAAATTTTTATCAATATTAATATAAGGAAATGTATTAATAAAGATATAAAATTTTATTTAAAACACACACACACACACACACACATATATATTTAAACAAAAGATAATAATATGAATATATACTTAAAACATATTCTCATGAAAAAAGTACAAGTGTATGTATATTAACATGAAGATTAACAAGTGTTAAAATTTTAACATGTAGTTAAACAAGTGTAAAGATTTTAAATTATGTAAAGGCAAGTGTCACAAGTTTCCTTTAATTTTAAGTAATAAATAAAAGAATAAAAAACAAGTTATAAAATCTCTCTACTCTCCTCTCTTTTATTTGTTTCATCTTCACATTTTAAGATCAAGTCTGTAAAACCAAAACAAAATAAAACCAAAGAAAAAGAAAATCAAATACAACTTGTTTTAAGCCTTCAAATCAAAAACAATTTCAACCCGAGCTATTGAATTCAGTTCAACCTAAAACTCAAGCAATCAAGTTCAAATTCAAAGCAGCTAAACAAGTACAAATTCAACATAGTATCAAACCTGAAACAATTAAAACAAAGATTTTTTCCAGTTTTCAAAACCTGGAAGTTCAAGTTCAAAATCTTGAAGCAACAAGTTCAACATCAAAGCAAACCAAGTCTAGTTTCAAATTAAAAACAAATTCAGTTCATCTTAGTAAACAATAAACTAGCAGATCAAAATTCCAGATCAAAGTTCAAATTTTCAAATTTTCATTTTCCAGGCTTGCTTCTCTGTTTTGTGACAGGTGAGTAAACTACCAATATAAAATTTGGAAATTGTTATTTGGTTTACATATGAGTGATGCTTGAAAATGTGCTGTGAAAATGTTGGTATAGGTGAAATTATGTTTGCATGCTTGTATATTTTGTGTGCATAGGCAAAATATATCTCCGTTCTTACTTTACAGGTTTACAAAACCTAATTCATAATTCAAAATCTCTTCCTCCATTATTTTTTAAGATAAAATGTTTAAAGGAAATTGGTTTGAATAATCAAGATTTAAATTTTGAAAATGGTTTTAGGTGAAGATAGTAAGTAAAATGACTAGGAAATGGGAAGAACAGTGAAAGACAAAATCAAGTCAGAAATTCGATTGTTGAAAATTCATGTTTTGATTATATAGCTAGTCTCGTCTTTAAAAATAATGATTTTTGGAAATAGAATCATAATTTTTAAGCTTATATATCGGAAGAAATTAAAGGTTGAATGGGATTGGGTTTTTCGTTAAATTCTTGCGGTCGCGAAGTTCGGTGGTCTCGGGTTTAGGGCTGGAGATAGCCTGGGTAGCGAAAATCATCGAAAAAATGGTCAGGAGGTTGTTAGTCCACTATGGTGGCTTAGTCGAGTTAATGTAGGGTTTTAGGCCATCATCTAGGCGAATTCGAATGCAAGGTGATTTCGGCACCATGGCGGCGTCGAGTTGGGCCAGGGCAAGGGAAAAGGAAGATGACCCTACGGCGAAGGTTCAGGCATGAGCAGTGATCTCCGATGGTCGGAGATAGGAGGTGTGAGCAAGTTTTTGGTTGAACTGTTTTGTTCCAGTTGGCTCGATAGTGTTCGATTTTGAGTTCAACGTTGTTGAGGCGACCTGGGTGGTCAGAACGTATGAATGGATCGTCGGCAACTCGTGGATGGTGGAGGCGATGGGCGAAGCGGAGGCGATGGGCGAAGCGGTGGCGATGGCATGTGCATGTGCATCTGTGTCAGTGTGTATCAAAGGTTGATTTGCTTTACTGTTGGATTAGAGTGTTGAGTCACAGGTTTTATGACGGTTTTGATTTCTGACAAATAACTAAAGGCGATCGACAAAACAAGGTCATTATGGCTATAAAGAGCTACATATGGTACTCTAGATTGTAGATTGATTATTTGATATTATATTAGTGATAAACTTGTTAAAATCTATCCTCAAATAATCATGCATTTTCAAGAAAATTAATATATATACGGTTAGAATGTAGTTGCACATTCAGTGTGCAACTTTACAGGGACCGGTGGACCGGTCACAATATAGGCGGTCGACCGTTCCTACATAATTTGCACACTGAACGTGCACACATGCACATAACGTATATATATTTAAATTCCTGTCTACTGGTCACTTTTTAACCTGTCGACCGTTTTTAAACAGAAAGCAATTTTTCCAAAAGACACTTCTCTTCTCCAAAGGTTGCATCTCTTACCTTTCACCAAAGATCATATCTCTTAATGGCAACTGCTCACAAAGAGTTACAATCATTCTTATCTATATAAACTCATCTAATTCGTTGATTAACACAACATGATTATATATGCTTTTTAATCTAATCTCTGATCTTACTTTCTACATACTCCTGCATTCTAAAAGCTCTCGATTATTTATTGAATCATTGAAACTATTTCATATCTTTTGATTCAATAAGTAATATACTTTCCTTAATCTTTTCAAAACATCATTCGCATACTTTGAGGATAAGATTATAGGAAGGGTGTACTACTAGTGACAAATCCGTGTTTTCAAGAACACAAGTTGTCAACAACAATTGTATTTGTTCTTGTGTTGAAGTCCTCTGTGTTGTAAGAGGCAAGTGTTGAAGTCCTCAGTGTATTAGAGGCGTGAAATCCCATTCGGTTGTTCGGGTGTTGTAAACCTGTTCCTCCAGGTGAAGCGAGGTTGTTAATAGTGAAAATCCAGATAGAAGTCTGGGACTGGACGTAGGACGGTGCTCCGAACCAGTATAAAAATCTCTGGTGTGATTTTTCTATTTTTTATTTACTATGCTATTATCATCTATTTCCGCATTTATATTGTAGTCCATATTACACGATCCGTGTGTACTATATTAGCACATATAATTGTATACACACCGCACTTTCATTTGGTATCAGAGCACGGCCATCATATAACCGTAACACAGTTATTTGATATATTATAGTAATATGGCAAATAACGTAAGTACTAGCACTCAAAACACCACTTACACGGAGGGTCAATCGACACAAAGACCTCCATTTTTCAATGGTCTTAACTATAGTTATTGGGCAACACGTATGTCATTCTTTATGCAATCAAATAGCTATGATGCTTGGAATGCCACTCAAAGAGAAATAGTGAATCCAACAACTGATTATTCAGAATGGACTGCAGCTGAGAAAACGGCAGCAGCCGTAAATGCAAGAGCAATAAATATGTTGTTCTGTGCATTAGACCAAAATGAATATAACCGTGTTAGTATCTGCACTACTGCATATCAAATTTGGCAAACACTAAAAATCACTCATGAAGGTACTAACAAGGTTAAACAAGCCAAAATAGCCATGCTGAAAAGTCAATTTCAAAATTTCAAAATGAAACCAAATGAGACAATAAATGACATGTATTCACGGTTTCAAACTATTCACCATGCACTTATTGGCTTAGGACAAAAATATTCTGATTTCGATGTTGTTTCAACAGACCTACATTCTCTGACTAGTGAATGGGAAGGAAAAGTATTAGCAATTGAAGAAGCTAATGGCCTTTCCGTCATGAAGCCAGATGAATTGATAGGAAATTTAATGTCCTATGAAGCAAATTTGCAGGCTAGAAAAGAACAGAAAGAAGAAAAGAAAAATGTAGCATTTCATGTCGAGAAAGATGAAAATGAATCGGATTCTGAAGATGAAGATTTGGCATTCATTGCGAAAGGATTCAAAAAATTCCTAAAATATCGAAAAACCAATCGTTACAATAAAAGGAAACCTGGATCAAACAAACCATCTTCATCTGCTATAGAATGTTTCAACTGCCACAAAAAGGGACACATGCAGAAAGATTGTCCAGAACAAAAGAAGAAGTCAGAAAATGACAAATTCAAATATAAGAAGGACAAATCTAAGAAACGAGCTTTCTCAGTAACATGGGATGATTCAGAGTCATCTTCATCAGAAAGTGAAAGTGATTCAGAAAATGAACAAGCTAATGTTTGTTTTATGGCAACAGAAGATGAGGTACAAATTCCTACATTTGATGAATTACTTGATATTAATGCTGAATTAATAGTCAAATATAAAGACATAAAACGTCAATTAAAAGTAGTCAAAGCAGATTTAAGTAGAGCAGAGTTTGAACGAGATATGTTAAAAGATGAGAAGAAAATATTAGAAGAGAAACTTGAAAATATTCAAGAATCATCATCTAATGTTGACTCTCAAATATCTCTTTTGAGTCAAGAAATAGAAGCTCAAAAAGAGAAAAATAATGCTCTCACTACTGAAAATCATGAGCTTAAAGCAAAAGTCAAAATTCTAGACCTAGAAAAAGCTAGCTTACAAACAAAGTTTGATGACATTACTCAAAATGTTTCTAACTTTAACAAAGGTCGAGAAAATTTGACAAAAATAATTGAAAGTTCACAATCTATTTCAGACAAACAAGGATTGGGATATAACAAACAAGAAACCAAGAAACACCTTGGAAATAAACGGAAGAAGAAAGTACAAAAAACTGAAGCTAAGAAAAATCTTAGTTTATTATATTCCAAACCAAAACCAGTTGTGAAATTTCAAAAGAAAAATGTCAAGACTATCAAAATATGGGTTCCTAAAACAAATAACAATTTGATTAGGAACAAATACATTCAGCAATTCATGAATACTGTGCATTTTAATAAAAATTATATATATAAAGGGGATACCGGACCCATATGGGTTTGGACTCCTAAGACCTAACTCTTAGGACCCTATAAAAAGTGGGTACCATGGACTTAATTCTATTTTTTGCAGGTCCCACTTAAGAAAAGAGAAAAGTGGATATTGGACAGTGGTTGCTCAAAGCACATGACAGGAGACAAGAGTCTATTAACAAATATTACATATTCAGATGGTGGCTCCGTCACTTTTGGAGACAATTCAAAAGGCTATATCATCGGCAAAGGCGATGTGAGCAATTGCGGTACATCTAACTTACCTCTTATTACTAATGTCATGCTAGTTAGAAATTTAAAACACAATTTGCTTAGTATTAGTCAGTTATGTGACAAGGGATTTATAATTTCATTTTCAAATAATAAGTGTAGTATTTTAGATAAAGACCATAATTTGGTTTTCGAAGGTTATAGAGACAGAAATATATATATTCTAAATATGAATATTAATCATAATTCAGATATGTGTCTTGTGGCTAATGACAATGATCCATGGCTATGGCACAAACGCTTCTGTCATATAAACTTCAGAACTATTGACAAGCTAGCCAAAAACAATCTAGTTAGAGGACTACCCAAAATGAGTTTTAAAGTTAACAACATTTGTGATGCATGTCAATTAGGAAAATTGACCAAATCATCTTTTAAATCCAAGAAAGTCATATCAACATTACAACCACTTGAGTTACTACACATGGATTTATTTGGACCTACTAGGGTTCAATCAATAAATCACAGTCAATATGTGCTGTAATTATTGATGATTTCTCTCGTTATACATGGACAATTTTCTTAAAAAATAAAAGTGACACTTTCGATCATTTCAAATCTTTCGTCAAAAGAATTCAAAAATCAAAAGGGATTAAAGTTAAAAATATAAGAAGTGATCATGGCGGAGAGTTTGAAAATAATGAATTTGAACATTTTTGTACAAAGAAAGGTATATATCATAATTTTTCGTTTCCCAGAACTCCACAACAAAACGGAGTTGTAGAACGGAAGAACCGAACTTTACAAGAATGTGCAAGAACATTATTGAATGGAACCACCTTACCAAAACATTTTTGGGCGGAAGCTGTGGCAACTGCCTGTTATGTTTTAAATCGTGGATCCATAAGACCTCTTACCAAGAATACTCCTTATGAATTATTTAACAAAAGGAAGCCTAAAATCTCATATTTCAAAGTTTTTGGTTCCAAGTGCTTTATTTTAAATACGAAAGACCAGCTTGGCAAATTCGATCCAAAAGCCGATGAAGGAATATTTGTCGGTTATTTGGAACGAAGTAAGGCCTATCGGATATTTAATAAACGAACCAAAACTATTGAAGAATCACTTCATGTCTCTTTTGATGAAATCTATCAGCACCCTCACACTATATCAGATGATGACGAATCAATAGTCACTGACAATCAAATCATCACAAATATTGATTCTGACTCGGAAATAATTATTGAGAATATTCCTCAAACATGTGAGTTACAATCACCACCAAGAATATTAAGAGACCATCCGGCTCGAAATATAATCGGTGAAATAACATCACATGTCAGAACAAGGAGTCAACTCAATCAAATGGGTCATGTCGCTTTTCTCTCAAATATCGAACCTAAGAATCCAAAAGAAGCTGCTACAGATGATTACTGGATCATTGCCATGCAGGAAGAACTAAATCAGTTTGAGCGCAATGACGTTTGGGAACTTGTTCCACGACCAACTGATCAGTCAGTAATTGGTACTAAATGGGTCTATAAAAATAAGGCCGACGAACAAGGAAATATCACCAAAAATAAAGCAAGATTAGTAGCACAAGGATATAATTAGGAAGAAGGTATCGATTATGAAGAAACTTTTGCACCAGTTGCTCGACTAGAAGCTATTAGAATCCTATTATCTTTTGCTTGTCACCATAATTTCAAACTTTATCAGATGGATGTCAAAAGTGCTTTTCTCAATGGATTTATCAAAGAGAATGTCTATGTCGAACAACCTCCTTTGTTCGTACATGAAAAATATCCTGACCATGTGTTCAAACTTAAGAAAGCTTTGTATGGTTTAAAACAAGCACCTCGTGCTTGGTATGAACCACTACGTAGCTATCTTATTAACTCAGGATTTCAAATAGGCAAAGTTGACCAAACCTTGTTTATTAAACATTCTCAAAAAGATATTCTAGTTGTCCAGATATATGTAGACGATATCATCTTCGGTTCAACAAACGATAAACTCTGCAAAGAATTTGCAAGTATTATGACCAAAGAATTCGAAATGTCTCATATGGGAGAACTATCTTATTTTCTTGGAATTCAAATAAAGCGACTTTCAAACGGTATTTTTATCAATCAAGAAAAATACTGTGAAAACCTTATCAAACGCTTCGGATTAGAAAATACATCTGGTAAACCAACTCCTATGAGTACAACTACACATCTTGAAAAAGATGAAAGTGGTAAGAATGTTGACCAGAAATTATATCGAAGCATGATTGGTTCTCTTCTTTATCTTACAGCTAGTCGTCCGGATATAATAATGAGTGTTTGTTTATGTGCTCGTTTTCAAGCCGATCCAAAGGAATCACATCTACGAGCAGTGAAACGTATAATTCGTTATCTTAATAATACCAAAGATTTCGGTCTTTTTTATCCAAAAGAATGTCCATTTGAATTAGTATCATATAGTGATGCCGATTTCGGTGGCTCACGAACGGATAGAAAAAGTACAAGTGGTACGTGCCATTTTATTGGAAAATCACTTGTCTCCTGGTTCAGTAAGAAACAGAATTGTGTTTCACTATCAACATGTGAAGCTGAATATATATCAGCAGCTCTCGCTTGTACTCAAGTACTATATATGCAACAAACACTTCAAGATTTTGATATTCATTTATCAAATTCTATTATATACTGTGATAACACCAGTGCTATAAATCTCTCTAAAAATCCAGTAAATCACTCTAGAACCAAACACATTGATATCCGTCATCATTTCCTTCGAGATAATATTGACAAAGGAAATATATGTCTAGAATATGTCCATACTGACAATCAATTAGCGGACATTTTTACTAAACCTCTGCTCGAATCTAATTTTATTAGATTACGAAGAGAGCTTGGTTTAATTTCAAGAAAAAATCTTGACTAAGTAATTTCTAAAGAACGTCTTCTGTTTAGTTAACCATAACTTTTGCATAAACTATTTTTTTTACATTAAATATAAGCCACTGCTTGATTTAATGGTTAATTCTCTTTACTCATTTTTTCATTTAGTGATCGTCCTTTCCTTTCTTATTTTATAATTTCCGTTTTAAAAGGAAAGCTATTTTTAGAGTTAAAATAAAAATTTCTGCTTATGTTTTCTTGGTTAAAATTATCCATAACTTACATCCATAGGTTTATACATAAGAAACTTGTATATAAGCTTGCAATTTTTTTTTTATTTTGTTCATCTTTTTTATCTAACCATAATATTCTATACAACATTCCCTATGGCTCACATTTGTGATAAATGTGCTCAAGAATCATACATTTCTATTACGAGTTCTGAGTCGGAGGAATATTATTCTCCTACTACACCAAAACAAAAACCAAGTTGTCATCATCAATGCTCTTGTATGTCTGATAAAACTCCAAATTCAAAACGAGTGAAGAGGACACTGTTCTATTCTCCTCGTACCAAAGCACAAATCGATGAAATACACCACTACCAGAAACATCAGATAGACCTTCAGAGACAGCTCCATTATGGGCAAAGTCAACTTTATCACGAGCAACAACGGACATCGGCACGATTATCCGTTTTAGAAAAGTTGGCAACATTTTTCTGCGGTTCCAACAAGCATGACGTGCATGAACCAATGCCGTCTAGGCCATCAACATCTAAAAGTCCTAACTCGTGGGATCGGAACTATGAGAAGAATGAAGGAGCTCAGAAACAATGGAGTCCATGGTCAAAACGTATTGAAGGAAACAACGATAATTCTAATGACGAACCTTCTCATTAGATTTATATATGGTTATTATATCTTTATCTATCACTTGTGTAATAACGGTTATATTTTGTATTAAGAATGAAATATAATATATAAAGTTGATATATTATAAAAAAAATTGCATAATAACATGTTTTTTCTCAGCAGACCAAAACCGGTCGACCGCCCCTGTTATAGCCGGTCGACCGTTTGCTCCCTGGTTGAAAACGGTCGACCGGCCATATTTCATAGGTCGGCCGGTTGACGTATTTTCAGTTTTTATATATACCTATGCGTCATTTTTCCTTCTACCCTCTTCCTCTTTTGACTCAAGCTGTTCTTTTTCCCAAAATCACAAACCCTAGTTTCCTATTTTCAATTCCCAAATCCCAAATCTTCCAACAATGGCTCCTCCTCAAAAGAAATCTAAGAAAGGAACAACCTCTGAAACTTCATCTCTGAGCATCTCCGCCAAAAAGTGGCTTCAAAGTCCAATTGCTGTAACAAGATGGAATCGGATGACAAATTACAAGTTTTATCCAGGCTCTTTCATCAAATTTGATGATTTCACGGCTTATGGAGTTCGGAGGTTAGCCAACAATGCCAACATTACTCCATTGATAGATTTTTCAGAAAATAATGTGGAGATAAATCATTTGATGATCAAATTGTTTTACGCCAACATGAATCTCGATGAATATCAACCAGATAATCCAAACGGAGTCATCTGGTCTGTGGTCTGTGGTAAGCAAATTTTTCTTACTCATGCTAGAATTGCCTCTATACTTGGTATACCAAATCGAGGCGATGAGTTTTCATCTACCTTTTGCGAAGTCTTCACTCGAAATAGTACTAGTCATCAGTTCATAGAAGACAATAGTGATGGCACAAAGTCTATTGGACTTCGACCGACAGCTAGACTACTTCATCGTGTTTTGATGCATTCTCTTTTTCCTAGACTTGGAAATTATGATGCAGTATATAAAGAAAACTTCAAAGCACTCTATGCTATTTATGGTGAAATCCAAATCAATTGGGTACACATGCTTTTTGATGAAATTCTCAAGGTAAATAACTCTACACGGCCTCATTTCTTCTACAATGAATATATCATGCGACTTTTGTTAGCTTGTGGAGTAAATCCTCCTGATTCTGCAACCTCAAAACCAAAATGCATTGATTCAATAACCATCAAACGAATGAAGCTTCCTCCACCTTATCTTGAGATTATGTCTTTTGAAGAATGACAACAAAGAGGACCAAGAAAACAAAGAGCAACTTCCTCTCGTCCTCGTTCCGATGAAGTGAAACTATTAAAATCAAAATCATCCACAAAAGAATCACTTGAAACCATTGCGCGTAACCAATTTTTGCTTGAATCACGTCTCAAGCGAATGGACTCTAAAATTGATAAGCGCTTCAATAAGGTCAAGTCATTATTTGGTATGCTATGGGATGCTATATCATGTTCCACATCCACCTCTGTTCAAGCACAAGACCTAGGAAAACGTCCTGCTGCTCCTGTTTTCACCTGGACATCATCTGACGAGTCTACTGGTATGAGCGGTCATGGACATGGAGAATCATCTAGAGGGAACAATGATGAGGAGGAAGAAGAAGATGATGATGATGACGACGACGATGATGATGATGAAGAGGAGATACGATCTGCTTCATCTTAGATTCTATTATGGTTTAGCACTTTAAAAACATTCATCGACACTTGTACTAAATAGTGTCGTTATTCTAATTTTTCGTTTGACATTATGATCTGTAGAATACTCTGTTATGTTTTGGATGTTTTAATGATTTATTTTGCTATGCATATCATATTCATTCTACTATTCTAGTGTCTGTTACTCCTTTTTGTCGATGACAAAGGGGGAGAAAGGGCTAACAATTGTTTGCAGGAACGTACATATATAAGAATTCAAAGAGAGAGATCACATATTCAGGGGGAGATTCAAATTTGCAGATATATATTGTCATCAATCAAAAAGGGGGAGAATGTTGAGTCACAAGTTTTATGAAGGTTTTGATTTCTGACAAATAACTAAAGGCGATCGACAAAACAAGGTCATTATGGCTATAAAGAGCTACATATGGTACTCTAGATTGTAGATTGATTATTTGATATTATATTAGTGATAAACTTGTTAAAATCTATCCTCAAATAATCATGCATTTTCAAGAAAATTAATATATATACGATTAGAATGTAGTTGCACATTCAGTGTGCAACTTTACAGGGACCGGTCGACCGGTCACAATATAGGCAGTCGACCGTTCCTGCATAATTTGCACACTGAACGTGCACACATGCACATAACGTATATATATTTAAATTCCTGTCTACTGGTCACTTTTTAACCTGTCGACCGTTTTTAAACAGAAAGCAATTTTTCCAAAAGACACTTCTCTTCTCCAAAGGTTGCATCTCTTACCTTTCACCAAAGATCATATCTCTTAATAGCAACTGCTCACAAAGAGTTACAATCATTCTTATCTATATAAACTCATCTAATTCGTTGATTAACACAACATGATTATATATGCTTTTTAATCTAATCTCTGATCTTACTTTCTACATACTCCTGTATTCTAAAAGCTCTCGATTATTTATTGAATCATTGAAACTATTTCATATCTTTTGATTCAATAAGTAATATACTTTCTTAATCTTTTCAAAACATCATTCGCATACTTTGAGGATAAGATTATAGGAAGGGTGTACTACTAGTGACAAATCCGTGTTTTCAAGAACACAAGTTGTCAACAACAATTGTATTTGTTCTTGTGTTGAAGTCCTCTGTGTTGTAAGAGGCAAGTGTTGAAGTCCTCAGTGTATTAGAGGCGTGAAATCCCGTTCGGTTGTTCGGGTGTTGTAAACCTGTTCCTCCGGGTGAAGCGAGGTTGTTAATAGTGAAAATCCAGATAGAAGTCTGGGACTGGACGTAGGACGGTGCTCCGAACCAGTATAAAAATCTCTGGTGTGATTTTTCTATTTTTTATTTACTATGCTATTATCATCTATTTCCGCATTTATATTGTAGTCCATATTACACGATCCGTGTGTACTATATTAGCACAAATAATTGTATACACACCGCACTTTCATAGAGGATAAGCATTCATCGGGGTTGGTCTCGAAGATGGTTGCCTGTTGACTCGAAGAAATGATGAGGGCGAGAGACTCGGGTATTAGTTCGGTGAAATAATGGGTTGAGCTCGGGTTTGGAGATTTGGTATAAAAATAGCTTTTAACTTTTAAAACAAAATCAAGTTTTATTTAAAACAATTTTATTAAAACCAGTTCTTTTGTAAATAATAAATGTTTATCCAAGTTTTGAATTGATTATAAGGTTTTTAAATAAAATTATTTTAAATTAACTAAGTTTAAAAGTGTTTAAGATATATATAACCCATTTTTTCAAGTTTATTTTAAATAAACTCAATAATGTAATTAAGTGGTTAATTAAGAAGGGTAAAAGGGTTTTAAAGGTTAATTACTTTAATATAATTAAGGGTTGATTAATTAATAGGAGTAATTAAAGGATAGCTAATTACTTAATGTTATTAAATCAAGGTGATTAAATTGATTAATGTGATTAATTAATTAATGTGATTAGTTAAAGGTTAATTTATTGATTAATTAAAGATTAATTAATGTGTGATTAAAGGATAATTAATTAATGTGACTAATTAATTAAGGTAATTAATTTGAGGATAATTAATTAATTAAAGGTTAATTAATTAATGAAAGTAATTAAGGGATGATTTGTTAATTAAGGGTTAATTAATTAATGTAATTAATTAAGGATATAATTAAATAATTAAGGGTTAATTATTAATGATTAAAGGTTAATTTATTCATTAATTAAGGTTTATTAATTAATAATTAAAGGTTAATTATCAAACGACCCTGACTCGACCTTTGAAAATCGACACCGAAATACATTACCCGTATTCGAATGCCGTAGATACGAACGTTGAGTTTGGTTCGCCGGAGCTTATAACAACATTAGGTGATAACAACATAGCGGAAATAGAAGAAATAATTTTATTGATACACAACATTTGATACAACAATGATACAAATGAAATAATCAATATTAAAGTCGAAATACAGCAGCGGAAAGAAAAAACAGCAGAAGACAAACGGTAACAGCAACATAAAGATACTATCTTCAATGCCAGAACTCCAAACTCCAAATCAGATGCTCGAACCACCATCATGCTGAACTCAACACAATGCGATCACCGAAATTCAAAGACTTCAAAGATTTCCAAATGCTACCAAATCTACATTTACTAGTTGACTATCTGAAAACCTGACTCTAGGCCGCCCGTGTGGAAATTTGTGGGCACCCAGAGTTTAGGAAGGGAACAATAAACAACAGGTCAGTCATGAGACTGGTGAAAGCAAAAAAAAAAAAAAACAGTTGTTTTGAACAAAAACAAAACAAAAGGAAATAAAAAGAAATCCGCAATGCTTTTTTGGAAAATGAAACTACCATAAGGCCTCCCGGCACAAACATAATGCAATCGCACACTTGGGGGAGATTTCTCTTTATGATTGTCAAAAATGCTTGATATGCAAAAATCCTTTTGACATTATTATTAGTGCATAGTGCAAAAAACATTTCGAAAGTATAATATTAATCTTAGCCAGCATATGTACCCTTATAGTATGCCTACTATAACTACCATGTTAGATGGCATGTTCTATAACTAAAACCGTATAGGGCGAGTAATGGGTGATTGATTGGATTTCTAACAAATGGACAGGATAAGGAACTTCCTCACCGAATGGGTACGCCTCTGGAGGGACGCCTCGAGAACCTAATCGGCTCTCTGCCAACACAAGGTCGGGGTACCTCTGTAACTAGGTGACTACTGACACGAGTATGCCATCCCCCGGTCGTCACCAACCTTTATCTGAGGTACCTCTACACCAACAAATTGCAAAAACCACATAAGTTAAATATTTGGGCTCCATACCATGATATCACTTTTTATCTAGAAGGAAATGCACATACCCTAAAGGGCGCGACCCTCATAGCCTTGCCGCATTCTTCCTGTTTCGACCATTTTCGGGTCATGAGGTTTGACGAAGTCTTGTCCATAAAGCTACGCTTTTCAGAAAAGCCGTGCTTCGATCAAAAAATGATCAGCAGCACTTAGCATGCCACATTACCAAATTAGGAATGTATCACTAGTAAGTATCAACTACACAACCTCTGAGCTCTTATGTCTCAGAGAAGGGTGTTAAGCTAAGAGAATAAATTCTCCACCACCAAACAGAAATTATTTGATAGAAACTAGCTTTATATCTCAAAGTGTAATGTCCGACATACATCCATACAAGTCTGTTTGGAGTTCGAACGGAATGAAACGTACTTCAAAAGAAGAAGCCCTTGCACATCCAAGTATCCATAATCCCGATCAGACTCCCCATCACTTATGGAGATCTCTATATAGGCACGACTCAGTGCATAGATATTTGACAGGTAATCCTTTCATTCTCGAAAATACATGGTCTTCACCGCCATCTTCAAATGCTATCCATTTCGTCGTATCACTATTCGGAATGGGTTTTATGACATAAAGTCCTCTCCGGGTTAAACCGAATAATGAGCGCTTAATTTTAAAAACAATATGGATATATTGGGATCTTAGTTAAGTCACAACTTTTAGCCCAAAACCTTTCATCTAAATGGTTTAAACAAATTTCCATTTTTAATCTTTTAAACAAAAGATTCACCCTTGAAGATCCTTTTCAATTTGAAACAAAGTTCACCAAACTTTAACAAAGATTCATCCATAGCTTTCGAAACAATTTCCATTTCAAACTTGAAATCCTTTCAACAAATAAACTGGGAATTCATCCTTTATACGAAAGCCATTATCATTTGAAAACAAAGGTTTTTGTTTCGGGAAAATCACATTAAATTTGCTCAGGTTAAAGCCTTTCAAAGTATACATTGGAAAATTGGTGAACTGCCGGATTCTCGGCAAGTTCTATTAAATTCAAATCTCCAAAATAATTTATTTAATATACTTTTAAAAATGGTTTAAAATCCACATATATATTTTGTATAACTTATACAACCCTTTCAAACCATAGGTTCCAAAATAATTTCAAAATTTTAATAAGACATGTTATATTCAAACTAAATTTAAATTTCAAACTTCTTTTTCAAAATCCTTTCATATTCAACTCAATTTCACTTCCAAACCAATTGGATTCAAAATTCAACTTTTACAACAAAATAATATTTAAATTCAAAATATCTGTGACTTTACAATTCCTCGTGAAATCCATATTTATGTGTGTGGTATAGTCCAGGGCTTTTACACCCAATAATAAAATATCACAACCATAATCAATTTAAGCACAACAATATCGATAAGCGGTATAACTATATAATGCTTATCTTTCATTCACATGTAGATAAGTAGATTCATCAAAGATAAATAGATCACAGTTCACAGCTCAAACACATCACTGAACATCACCTATTGGGGATATCAAACAATTCAAAGCATTCAATAGAATTCAATCAACCATAAGCAAGATCAATTAATCACCAGATTATAATTAATTTAACCAGATTAATTACTTATGAATAAATTACTAATTCTGGTTAATTAACATTAATTAATTACAAACTATTTTAATTTAATTATCCTTTAATTATTTATTAATTAACCTTTAATGATAATTTAATTAACCTTTAATTATAAATTATCAACCTTAATTAATAAATCAATCAACCTTTAATCATTAAATGATTAACCTTTAATTATTTAATTATTCTTTAATTAATTATCCTTAATCAATTATATTAATTAATTAACCCTTAAATAATTACCATTTAATTAATTATCCTTAATTAATTAAAAATAAGTGATTATCCCTAACTACTTATATTAACAAATCACAAATTAATTACACTGAGTAATTATCCTTTAATCACTTGATTAATCAACTTTAATCATTAATTAATTACTTTTAATTAGTAATTATCTTTAGGTAATTAATTACCTTTAATTACTTACATTAATTAATCATTATTAATTATTTATGCTTTAATGTAATTACACAAAGTAATTATCTCTTAATTACTTTGTTTAATTAATTAATCTTTAATTACTTAAACTTTAATTAATTAAAGGTAAATCATTTATCTTAGTTAATTATTTAATTATCATTAAAAATCTTTATTTAACAAACCTTGGTAATGAATCATCATTGACAAATCAATTAACTTAAATTTTTAAGTCAACCATTTAAAAGCATTTGATTAACTTCTTAATTTCATTATTAAGTTTATTTAAAATAAACTTTAAAATTAAAGGTTATATATATATTTTAAAACATTTTAAACTTAATAATTTTAAAATGATTTATTTTCAGAACCCTTCACTAATTCGAAATTTAAACAAATATTAATTATTTAAAATGAATGAGTTAAACATTTTTTTTTTAAGTTTAAAAATCTGTAATACCACATACCCGAGACAACTTCGAGTTTTAACCCGAGTCATTTGCCTATTTACCCAAGCCTTGCACAAAGTCATCCTTCTTTTTTTTTCTTTTTAATTTTGTTAATTTTTTTAAATTTTAAATTGTTATAAGACACACGCGAGCTACTCGATCAAAACCCCGAGCCACAACTTCTTTTCCCCGAGTGTAAACCTGAGGAATTCTTTCTTCTCCAAGCTCAAACCACACTGACACACTAAAGCCTCGTGCACATGCACAGACCATCGCCTATTGGTTGCCAACCTTCTCTCCAGTCTCTACGAATACCCAAAAAAGCCATCTTCGTCAAAAATCACAATCGGGTTGCTCGACTCAACCAGTAATTCAAATTCGATCAACTAAAATGGCTCGCACCATCAATTTTGTCCACTAGAGGCCATGCAACTCCGGCCAGGGCCTCGTCGATCATCAACACGTCATTTCCCACTAGTGCGATTAACTCCGACCCACCGACGAAGCTACAACAACTAGATATTTGACCTCGACTAAAACATGGGTTCAAACCGTAGATCGATCACCTTCATCATCCATGATGATCAGGAATTTTACGGAGCATTTCTCTCAAACTCTCCGACCTCCCAGTGAGCTTCAGCCATGATCGCAACAACGTGTGACGCCCCACCTCTATGCTCACAATAAAAAAGAGTATTAAAAGGAAATACTGTCTGTTATTACGAAGAATAAGGTTGGGTAGGAGCAGCCATCCGTAGTTAGGCCTTACACTAGTATTGATTATCTCGATAGGAGTGCTGTGTGTGTGTGTGTGTGTATCATCTCTTTGTTTATTTACTCCAATTGACATATTCAATTATAGTATAAAAACGAACGACGATGGTTCATAATAGTTTAGGACACCTATATAATAATAACACAGATAAAATAAACATAGAAGACGGATAATATCAAATCTTATATATATATAACTGAAGTCAGTTACAATACATGTGGTACAATACATGTGGTACAATACAACTGTCGACACTGGAAGTTACATATACAAGTACATTATTGTAAATAATATACATGAATACATATCATCCTATAAAATGACAACGACTAATCCAAAAGATATAAAGAGACTTCATAGCTCAATCAGCATCCCCACAGCGAGATATCAACAGCCTGTAGTAACTCGGTCTGACCCGAGTATTAGTTCAAAAGAAAATAATATGTGGCTCAGTCTAATTCAAACTCAGTTATTACTTCATGGAAGCAATAATAATTAAATAATCAAATAGACGACAGTCACAATAAATCTCACCTATCCAATCCTTTAATAAGGAAATCGGATAACGGTAAGTATAACACGTAACAGCATTAAACAGCAAATCAGCAAAGCCAAATCATCAATAAGGATAAATAAAAGGATTATCAATGAAGATAATTTAGAAAACAACAGAATTGCCTAAACAGCAATTAACAACAAAATCTAATTATTAAATAAATAATTAGAACACATAATCTGATTATCCAATAGATAATTAGATAGCAACAAAATAATCAAATCAACTCAAATCAAAATACAATTTCTAATGTTGAATTGAACACGCTAAATAATTCAAGCAATTGAAATATCAATAAAAATGTCAATTCTGATAGGGCTGCAGTACACGCTCACGTGCATTGCCTCGCCACTACAGCATATGATGTCGGCACAACTCCAAATATTAACAACAAATGATAAACCAGAAAACCAAAATGTCCAACCCAGATTGGTCAGAGAAACCACAGTGCAAAGTGGTGAAAGCAAACAGAGGTGGCAACACAAGAATTGTGCACATCAAATATTTTTCAGCAAAATCAAAGTCAACATAATGCTACAGGACAGAAACTCCAAGACAGGCAAAACTCAAACCCATGGAAACCATGGCAAAGATCTCACAAATGCTCAAGGATAAGGCAACACAACAGTGGCACAACACTAAAAACTGCATATACAACCAAGAAGTGCACAATGAAACCCAATTGTACAAGTTTAAAACATTGAAAGATATGAATGCAAGCAAATGTGTTTGCGCAAAAAATGGACAAACACCTCAAAGTCGTACGATTTAGTTGATTATCTGTTGTTCTTAGCGATTTGGGTGATTTATGCAAATATGTAAAAAGCAGGGACTAAACTGTAAAAGACACACAGATTTATAGTGGTTCGGCCAGAACGTGCCTACATCCACTTTATATGTTATTCTCTCTTTTCTTTCAGATTACAAGTACAAAGCTTTGTATACAAGTATATGAAAGTTGTTTGAAAGTTCCTTCCGTGCTTGAGCTCTCAAACTTTCCCCCATTGTTGTACCCCTGCCCCTCTATTTATAGAGTGAGACTGAGGGTAGAGGTCTTGGATGTATATAGCTGCTGGTGGACCTGGGCCGAAGCAATCTGGTCTGGCAACGTTGGTTCGGCAACACCCTGGTTCGGCGGTGAGTGGAGTGTTGATTGGACCGGTAGTGTGTGGAGCGTGGGTTGGTTCGGCAGCTCCGGTCCGGTAGTGGTTGGTTTGGTGGAGGTTGACTCGATGGTGAGTTGGTTCGGTGGAGCTCGTTCGGTAGTACATGGAAGTGTGGTTGGTTCGGCTAGGAAAGGAAGTGGAGTTGGTTCGATATTGAAGGGGTGTACTTAGTTCGGCAGTGAGTTGGGAATGCCGAATGAACTTCTATATTTGGGAGTGCCGAATGAGCTCTTGTATTGGGAACGCCGGATGAACCAAGGCATCTTGAATGCCGAATGAGATTTCGCTCTACATTGCCGAATGAAACTTTAAACCTTTGATACCGAATGGACTTTTATACTTGAATCATGAGTGAAATCCCAGACTTATATACGCTTGCTGGCTGCTTCTTCTTGGTTCGGTTGTGGTGGAAACGCACCCAACACTGATATTCCAGTTTTGACCAAAAATGGGATAACACTTTGCCCCCCAAAACATGCCTTGCGGTAGGAAGGCGTGTTTTGTAATGCCATGAGCTGGATGTTCATATCCTGTTGATGTCCTTGCGGTAGGAAGGCGTGTTTTGTAATGCCATGAGCTGGATGTTCATATCCTGTTGACAACCTGTAAAGAGCTTGATATTTTATATGGCCCCAAATGACGACCGTTCTGGATCGAGCTATTTGGAATGAAGCGCGGCCGTTCATGGTCAAGCGCCTAAATTCAAATGACGACCGTTCGCGATCGAGTCATTTGAGGTGAAGTGCGACCATTCGCGGTCAAGTGTCTAAATCCATGCGACGATCGTTCGAGATCGAGTCATTTGCGGTGGAATGTGATCGTTCACGGTCAAGCGCTTTACTTCAAATGACGACCGTTCGGGATCGAGCCATTCGAGGTAAAGTGCGACCGAGCCCGGTCAGAGGGCGGACCTCAAATGGCGACCGTTCGCGATCAAGCCACTTGGGGTGAAATGTGACCGTTCACGGCCGGTGCCGTTCGCGGCAAAAGATGAAATGGGACCGTTCGCGGTCAAGCGCCTTACTTCGGATGACGATCGTTCGAGATCGAGCCATTCGTGGTAAGGTGCGACTGTTGGCGGTCAGGGGGTGGACCTCAAATGGCGACCTTTCGCGATCGAGCCATTTGTGGCGAGACGAGTTGTGCCGTTCGAGGCGAGTTTGTGACTGTTCGAAGTCGGGTGCCGTTCGAGGCGAATTGTGACCATTCGAGGTCGGGTGCCGTTCGAGGCGAATTGTGACTGTTCGAAGTCGGGTGCCGTTCGAGGCAAATTGTGACTGTTCGAAGTCGGGTGCCGTTCGAGGCGAATTGTGACCGTTCGAGGTCGGGTACCGTTCGAGGCGAGTTGTGACCGTTCGAGGTCGGGTGCCGTTCGAGGCGAATTATGTGTGCCCGAGGGGGACTTAATATTATCAGTGCCGGAGTTATTGTTTGGGGGAGTTTCCGAATCAAAGACTTCGGCAGTTCGCTGCCACACAAGAGGTGCTCGTGGACCGTTCGCGATCCAACGGGCAAACAAGTAAATTTTTCCATAGAGTTGTAAATGTTAAAGCAATAATCATATGAATCTTACAGCAGAAATGTCCAAACAGGAAGAATTTAAATGTTCAAATCAAAATTAAAGCAATATGCAGAATGAAGATGTCAAAGCGTAAACTCTTACTATAACGCGGCTGGTAGTCATTCAGAGCATGCCTATGGATCGTGCGCGATCGCTCACATGTGTAAATGATTTAACCGTGTTAGCGAGAGGTTTACAACTTGTTCATTGTTATTTTAATCAAGCAATCAATGGATAATCAAACGGTGCCCCGATCCATGGTCACCTCTAGCCGATGTAGATGGTGGTCGCTCTGGTTCCACTGTTGGAGTTCGCCTCCTCACGTACTGAAGGAGCATACCGTTCCTGATATGCCCTTCCACCTCGTCCTTCAAATGCCTACAATCATTAGTGTTATGACCGTTTAATTCATGGAATACACAAAACTTATTTGATTTTCTTTCGTTATAGGTTGGATCCCTTCGCATTGGTCTACGATACGGAACCTGCCCCTTGGTATCCTGATAAATTCGTTCCAGACTCTCATTCAGCTCAGTGTGAGTGATGAATCGCGGCTCCCTCCTTTGCCGCTTTGACCTGTCCCCGTCATTCTCAGTCTTTCTTTTACCTCTGCTAGTTTCCGCGCCTTTCTCAGGGGGGTTTCCGCTCTTGATTGCGTAAATGTCATCTTCTTCCTCTCTTTCTACACTAGCATCTTCCAAACACAGAAACTTTTCAGCCTCATGATAGAACTCTCCCAGATTCATAGGCGGGTCCTTGGTTAATGAATTCTTGAACTCTGTACTATCAGCTATTCCAGATACAGCCGCCATCATGACCATAGATGGATCTGGTCGATCCACTGATGCTGCCGCCGCATTAAATCGTGTTAGAAAGCTCCTCAAAGTCTCTCCAGTTTTCTGCTTCAAGGTTGCCAAAGTCATCACATTCTTGGGTCTCGCAATATGAACCCTGAATTGCCTCATGAATCTCTCAGTTAAATCTTCCCACGTTCCTATGGAGCCGCTCTCCAGTTGCCTAAACCATAAAGCTGCAATGTCCTTCAAATATAGTGGAAAGCACCGGGCCATGATCTCCTGTGATGCCCCCAGCACTTCCATGTGCCTCATATACTTAGTAAGATGGACCGCAGGGTCTGTCCTCCCATCGTACATCTCTACTGATGGTAGCTTGAATTCTGGTGGGTTCCTAGCCATCCTAATCACAGAAGAAAAAGGACTCATGTTTACATCTTCCAAGTCTTTGTTTACTAAACCGCCTCTCATAGCTCTTCTAACCATCTCTGCTAATATGTCATTGTCTCCAAGCTGTAGTCCTCGTTCACTGCCTTCGACCTGCCCCTCGAGTCCGCGGGAGTTTTCATGTGTATGCCTCCTTGGCTGAACGTTCATTCCTCTATTGCTACCAGGTGGCTCGGATGCCCCCATCTCTCTTCCCGGGGTTGGATCAACATGCTCTGCGTGAGTGCCCCCTAGCTCTGGTGCTACGCCAGACGGTCCTGCTCTGTTCTGAACTCCAGTTGCTCCTTGGTCTTGTGCTCCAAGTTGCCCAATTTGCTGAAGCAAGTTCTGGATCATCTCTTCTTGTCTTCTCATCATAGCCTCCATCTCATCCCTGGTGATGAATGTTGAAGCTTGGTTTGCTCCTGAGGAAGCCTCTTGACTCCCTTCCTGTTGACTCTGCTCTGGCCTTGGCCTTCTGCTTGATTGTCTCGCCATGACTCTTCCAATCTGAATCTCTAAACTCTCAAATTCAACTTCCAAGCGGTAGGTCCCTGAGTTCAGTTCTCAGTGAAAGCACCAAAAATGTTTGCGCAAAAAATGGACAAACACCTCAAAGTCGTACGATTTAGTTGATTATCTGTTGTTCTTAGCGATTTGGGTGATTTATGCAAATATGTAAAAAGAAGGGACTAAACTGTAAAAGACACACATATTTATAGTGGTTCGGCCAGAACGTGCCTACATCCACTTTATATGTTATTCTCTCTTTTCTTTCAGATTACAAGTACAAAGCTTTGTATACAAGTATATGAAAGTTGTTTGAAAGTTCCTTCCGTGCTTGAGCTCTCAAACTTGTCCCCCATTGTTGTACCCCTGCCCCTCTATTTATAGAGTGAGACTGAGGGTAGAGGTCTTGGATGTATATAGCTGCTGGTGGACCTGGGCCGAAGCAATCTGGTCTGGCAACGTTGGTTCGGCAACACCCTGGTTCGGTGGTGAGTGGAGTGTTGATTGGACCGGTAGTGTGTGGAGCGTGGGTTGGTTCGGCAGCTCCGGTCCGGTAGTGGTTGGTTTGGTGGAGGTTGACTCGGTGGTGAGTT
The DNA here is from genome assembly GCA_030765085.1 of Allium cepa. Lineage (NCBI taxonomy): Eukaryota > Viridiplantae > Streptophyta > Magnoliopsida > Asparagales > Amaryllidaceae > Allium > Allium cepa. The sequence goes on from CM060932.1 coordinate 770,820,306, forward strand.
GGTTCGGTGGAGCTCGTTCGGTAGTACATGGAAGTGTGGTTGGTTCGGCTAGGAAGGGAAGTGGAGTTGGTTCGGTATTGAAGGGGTGTACTTAGTTCGACAGTGAGTTGGGAATGCCGAATGAACTTCTATATTTGGGAGTGCCGAATGAGCTCTTGTATTGGGAACGCCGGATGAACCAAGGCATCTTGAATGCCGAATGAGATTTCGCTCTACATTGCCGAATGAAACTTTAAACCTTTGATACCGAATGGACTTTTATACTTGAATCATGAGTGAAATCCCAGACTTATATACGCTTACTGGATGCGTCTTCTTGGTTCGGTCGTGGTGGAAACGCACCCAACACTGATATTCCAGTTTTGACCAAAAATGGGATAACAAAATGTAACTGGGAAGCAATGCTTAGAATACATATAATCCAAGTTCATATGTACAACAAACACAAAGGACAAACTCAGCAATGCAAGTGAGGCAAGCTGGTGATACATGTACAAGATTCAAGACAGTACAACCCAAAATCTGATTACAATGAATCAGATAGGAACTGCAACAACAGGGACTAGCAGTCATGCCCATGTCGACAGAAAGGAGGAAGGCTTTACTGTCTTGAATCAAGTGCATCATGGTCGAAGCCATAAAGTAGCAATGTGAATGAACAAGACTCAAGTGTAATACACATGTCAACAAAGTTCAATGCAACATGAAGCTACAGACCAACAAGTAAAAGACACAGAGCAGCTTCAAATGAAAATGATGTCACCTGTGAAACACGGTGACCAAATGCAAATGAATACAATGCATCAATCCAGTATATCAGTTTAAATGGGTACAGGTTGGAGACTGCAATACTATGGCAGGCTCGAGGCCATCTAATTCTCAGTTCACAGCAACCTCAAATGCTACAGAGATGACCAGAAGTGCCAACAAGTTCAGAGACAATGCAAGTGCAGACTCAAGTTCAGGCCGATGACAACAGAAAAATGCACAAAATCATCATCAGTTCAAATCTAACCGTGCCAAAGTCAAGAAGGAAACAACAACGAGACAAAAGCGAACAAACTCACAGCCTTACACAAATAAATTGACCGAGGTCAAAAAGAAACTAAATCAAAAAGGTTGTAATAGTCACGAACACAAGCCGTGATGAACAAACCCTTATCAAATCATACGAAATTGATAAAGTCAATGAAATCATCAACAACAAAATAAAATTGAACTGCCGAGCATAGTACTAAGAGTGAGTTAAAGATGTGAGTGAAAATCACTCACCTTATTCGAAGAATCCAAACCCAATTTCGCAGCCGAAATCAAAGATCGAACATTTCAGAGTCGAAGCCGTGGCACTCAAGAAATCAGAGAATACATCGTCGCTTCCAGTCAAGCCGTGGTGATTTAGGGATCGAGCGAAGACAAACCCTAGCATCCATTTTCGATTTCCTTTTGCTCTCGTTTGTTTTTGGGATTGCCAATGAAAATTGAATGAAGGAACCGATATTTACAATTTGATAATTATCATGGCAACAAAACAAATGAGAACGTGGGCCAAGATTGCATTTTAAAGCCCGTATAACCTTAACGAATTTTAATAGAATTTTAACCTGATTTAAAATGCCCAAACGCAATTAGCTAGAATAATTTAATCGTCTAATGACGATAATTAATTGGTGTGAAACCCCGGGTTGTTACAGACTCCCCTCCTTATAAAAATTGCGTCCCCGCAATTTTCATAATTAAAGTCGTCAATAACAATTATTTTTCTAACATAAACTGGTTAAGCTAGAAAAATAAAGGTCAAGAATATAAACCCCAAAGAAATCTTTTAATTTCATAAAAGAAATTCATAAGTTCCCAACAAAATCTAATTACTAAATAAATAATCAGAAACAACAAAAGTGAATAAATACAATTATCAGCAATATTTAATTATCAATTAGATAATTAGAATGCAGAAATCATTAAACAGCAATATCTAATTATTGATACGATAATTAGAAAACAGCAAAATCTAATTATCAACAAAGATAATTAGAAAACACGAATCACAAATTGCAAAACCGTAAATATATAATTACCAAAACGATAATCAGAAAACTCAAATCAACAAGTATCTAATTATCAAAAACGATAATCAGAAAACATAAATATCTAATTATCAAAACGATATTCAGAAAACACAAATCAACAAATATCTAATTATCCAACAAATATAATTAGAACTCAAATCAGCAAATGTCTAATTATCAAAAACGATAATCAGAAACAACGAATATCTAATTATCAGAAACGATAATTAGAACCAACAAATATCTAATTATCAAAAACGATAATCAGAAACAATAAATATCCAATTATCAAAAACGATAATCAGAAACAACAAATATCCAATTATCAAAAACGATAATCAGAAAACATCGAATATCTAATTATCAAAAACGATAATCAGAAAACACAAATATCTAATTATCAAAACGATAATCAGAAAACTCAAATCAACAAATATCTAATTATCCAACAAAGATAATTAGAACTCAAATCAGCAAATATCTAATTACCTGCAGATAATTAGAAACAACAAATATCTAGAAATCAATTAAGAAAATCTAGAAAATCAACATATAAGATGGATCGATACCAGCAGATGGCGACTTTTAGCTACGACGCACGTGCATCTCAGATGGCCGAAGCCTACCAAGTACTATAAATTTTGGCGCCCATCAGATGACCCGAAGGTCAGCAGAGTGACCTGAAGGTCTAGTACTGGTATTTGACCCGAAGGTCCAGTAGAGTGGCCCGAAAGCCCAACAAATGACTCGAAGGTCCAGCAGAGTGGCCCGAAAGCCTAACAAAATCATCAGAATCACCAAACAGCAGATGTTTCAATTAACGAGTCCGGAATTAACCAAAATAGTAAAAGTGTGGTTCCATACTCCACACTTTTGCTAAATCGTTTAAATCATTTCATTGTTTCCTTGAAAGTGCAAAATTGTGTATTTTAAATAAATAACATTTTACGTTCTCAAATGGACAAGTCCGGAATTAAGCGAATCAGTAAAAGTGAGGGTACATAGTCCTCAATTTTGCTGAAGCGTTTAAATCGCTTCCTCGTTCTTTTGAAAGCGCAAACTGTAAAAATTTTGGAAATAATTTTATTTTAAAACGATTTTTAAAACACGTGATTAAAACAGCAACATCTGTTGCAATTTTGATAAGGAAATTGCACTTCTCAAAACACCGTAAAAATGAGTATCAAATCGGCATTGCGGGATAACCGCTTGAAAATTCACTTTAAATTTGATGGTTACTGAAGTCAAAGCGACAGTAATTTTTTATACGTCAAAATCTCATCAAAATGATTCGCACCAAAATATAATACCAGTGAATTTTCATTCATCAAAAATGTCAACAAAACACTGTGCTTCAAAAATTTAGCACCGGTGTAAAAATCCCGCTATAAAAATAACGGCAACAAAATACGTTTTAACACCAAACACCGGTTCAACGTAAAATTAATGCAGTAACATGCAACTCATATTTGCACGTACATTACAAGATGAATAAAGAAATCATTTGATTGTATCTTCAATGAAGATAATTTAAAACAATAAAAATCTCAACAAAATCACATAACCGCAATCGCTTCGGATCCTCAAATCGGATTCGAAATTTTCAAAGAAAACAAAATAAACACATCTATGTAACAACACAATGAAATTTATTTCATTTTCATATTTTGATTTTTAAATCAAATGGGCTATCAGCTGTACTCAGCGAAGGCAGTCTCATTGTTTCCGCTGCGCACTCCGATAACCAGAGCACAAATCAATCAATCATCAAGACACGATTTCACATTTATTTTTAAATAAAGATATTTAAAAAATTTATCAGTATTTCAAAACTTTAGTTTTGACTCAAGGCATAATTAAAACATCAACAAATAGTTGTAACACATGTTCCATCTAAATTATGTTCTATATTATATCCATAAACCCCTTGCTCTGATACCAACTGTGACGCCCCACCTCTATGCTCACAATAACAAATAGTATTAAAAGGAAATACTGTCTGTTATTACGAAGAATAAGGCTGGATAGGAGCGGCCATCCATAGTTAGGCCTTACACTAGTATTGATTATCTTGATAGGAGTGGTATATATATTTATTGTTCATCTCTTTGTTTATTTACTCCCATCGACATATTCAATTTCAGTATAAAACGAACTACGACGGTTCATAATAGTTTGGAACACATATATAATAATAACACAGATAAAATAAACACAGAACATGGATAATATCAAATCTCATATATATATATATATATATATATATATATAACTGAAGTCAGTTACAATACATGTGGTACAATACAACTGTCGACACTGGAAGTTACATATACAAGTACATTATTGTAAATAATATACATGAATACATATCATCCTATAAAATGACAACGACTACTCTAAAAGAAATAAAGAGACTTCATATCTCAATCAGCATCCCCACAGCGAGATATCAACAGCCTGTAATAACTCGGTCTGACCCGAGTATTAATTCAAAAGAAAATAATACGCGGGTCAGTCTAATTCAAACTCAGTTATTAATGCACGGAAGCAATAAAAATTAAATAATCAAATAGACGACAGTCACAATAAATCTCACATATCCAATCCTTTAATAAGGAAATCGGATAACGGTAAGTATAACACGTAACAACATTAAACAGCAAATCAGCAAAGCCAAATCATCAATAAGGATAAATAAAAGGATTATCAATGAAGATAATTTAGAAAACAACAGAATTGCCTAAACAGCAATTAACAACAAAATCTAATTATTAAATAAATAATTAGAACACATAATCTAATTATCCAATAGATAATTAGATAGCAACAAAATAATCAAATCAACTCAAATCAAAATACAATTTCAAAATATTGAATTGAACACACTAAACAATTCGAGCAATTGAAATATCAATTAAAAAGTCAATTCTGATAGGGCTGCAGTGCACGCTCACGCGCACAACCTCGCCACTACAGCATATGATGTCAGCACAACTCCAAATATTAACGGCAAATGATAAACCAGAAAATCAAAATGTCCAATCCAGATTGGTCAGAGAAACCACAGTGCAAAGTGGTGAAAGCAAACAGAGGCGGCAACACATGAATTGTGCACATCAAATATTTTTCAGCACAATCAGAGTCAACATAATGCTACAGGCCTGAAACTCCAAGACATGCAAAACTCAAACCCGAGGCAACCACGGCAAAGATCTCACTAATGCTCAAGTATAAGGCAACACAACAGTGGCACAACACTAAAAACTGCATATACAACCAAGAAGTGCACAGTGAAACTCAATGTACAAGTTTAAAACATTGAAAGATATGAACGCAAGCAAATGTCACTAGGAAGCAATGCTTAGCATACATATAATCCAAGTTCATATGTACAACAAACACAAAGGACAAACTCAGCAATGCAAATGAGGCAAGCTAGTGGTACATGTACAAGGTTCAAGACAGTACAACCCAAAATTAGATTACAATGAATCAGATAGGAACCACAACAACAGAGACTAGCAGTCATGCAATTGTCGACAGAAAGGAGGAAGGCTTTACTGTCTTGAATCAAGTGCATCGTGGCCGAATCCATAAAGTAGCAATGTGAATGAACAGGACTCAAGTGTAATACACATGTCAACAAAGTTCAATGCAACATGAAGCTACAGACCTACAAGTAAAAGACACAGAGCAGCTTCAAATGAAAGTGATGTCAGCTGTGAAACACAGTGATCAAAGGCAAATGAATACTATGCATCAATGCAATGTATCAGTTTAAATGGGTACATGTTGGAGACTGCAATACTATGGCAGGCTCGTGGCCGTCTAATTATCAATGCACAACAACCTCAAATGCTACAGAGATGACCAGAAGTGCCAAAAAGTTTAGAGACAGTGCAAGTGCTGTAACGACCCGCTATTTTGGACTATTCGCATTCGCACATGTCGGATTTGAATAATTCAAAATACCGAATTGTTAATTTAAATTTGGCAAAACACAGATATACAGTAAATAAATAATCACAGAATCACAAACACAGAGTAATAATATGCAGCGGAAGTAAAAGAGATAGTAGTTCATGAAGCTACTATATAAATATATAAGATACATCAGAGTTTACAACAGAAGAGTAATACGATATATCAAGTACAAATCAGAATATATCACTGGAATCATCGAATACTGAAAGAAGAATAGATGGCTGGATCATCAAGCAAAACTCCAACTCCAAAGGTGAGCCTCGAATACTGGAACACTCAGTCTGACCCGAGCGTAAAGCAAAACATAAAACACTCGAGTCAGGATTAATATTCTCATATCAATAAATCCAACTCAAGTGAAATAGCAATCGAAATACAAGTAACTCAAAGGATGTTGGAATCACCATCCTCTAAGGATCCGTTAAACTATCTACTATGTAGTAGGGTACGCTAAATAGATAATGTCTATCAGTAATATAAAGTATCAAAATAGTGTTAAGGCGTTACCATTATCCCCCTTAACTCATTTTTATAAGCATCATAGTCTATACAGCACTGTAAACTCCACCGTAAACTAGTGGGATATCAGGGAGTACTCCATAGGTATAACGCAAAACAAATTCGTAGTGGTCGCGTATATAGGGATACAAGTATGACAAGGCACATGAGGCAATACCTAAGGTAGTGAAACTACCGTTCACCTGATCTGGACTGGTGAGAACGCATCGCCGCAGCGATCGCAACACCACGAAACAACACTCCTGAAAGTACGAGGGTGCACCAATCAATCACAAGTAATGAGTAGTAGTTACGAAGAAGTGTGTTTGCTCGAGGTGGCTAACCCCATTTGGCCCAGCACGGCTCCTGATTTTAGTCATTTCCAATTTGACACAAGTGTCAAGGCTATCCATTATCGTTCTCTTTCTTCAGTCATCACGTACATCATTCCAACCACTTCATTCTGGATCACACTATGCGTGTAGTTATTAAAGTGGTTTTTGGTTTAGACAGAGAGTATGTCCATAACCGATTCCGGTTTCTTTAATAACTTTCGTAATTATTACACCGATTGGTCGTTTAATAAATTTCAAAACCAAATCAAATTCAATTTCAATTAGAATTTGTAAATTAACATTTCATTTGTCATCCGAAATCAATTCCCATAATTTACGTTTCAGAACTTCCAAATTCGTAATTTCAAAATCTTATAATTCAATTTCAATTTTTATGTAAAATAATTCAAATATAGATTCAAGTTCGAATATAATTTCATTCCGAAATCATTTAAATAAATTTAATTCAACATTCAAATCAACTTAAATTCATTTATCGATTTCATTTAATATTCGTTAAGTCAATTTATCATTTAAAACGATTTCTATTAAATTTCCAATTCATTAAATCAATTTCTTAAGTTCAACTTCATTATATCAACTTACAAATTTAATTCAATTAGATTTGTCAAATCAATTCTTTAAATTACAAGTCTTACGTTTATTTCAATAAATCGCAATTTATTTCTGGTTAAAGAAATTCAACTTCAATTATTTATTTATTTAGTTTCAAATTTCAAAACTCAATTAATAAAGAACTAAATTTCACATATTCAAACAGTTCAATTTCACTTATTAACTTACTTAAATAATTTTCCAAAACTTAATAAATAAAGAAACCCAATTTCATTTATTAACGAAATTCAAATTCATTTATTCAAAAGTTCACTTTCTCTTATCAAAGAATTCAATTTTTATTCAATTATCAAATAATTAAATCTTATTTATTATTAAATAATTTCAAACTTAATTACAAATTTCAAAACTTAATCATTTCAAACTTGATTATAAATTCAAACTTAATTATTAAATACTTTCCACTTAATTATGAATTCAAACTTAATCAACAAATCATTTCAACTTAATTATAAATTCAACTTAATAATTTCGAGCTTAATTATAATTTCAAACTTAATTATAGTTTCAAATTTAATTATTAAATGATTTCAAACTTAATAATTTCAAAACTCAATTATTACCAATTTCCAATTATTGATTAATAATTCCAAATTTAATTATTAGATAATCAAATTTCAAACAACGTTCTTTCATCAGTTACTACGTTAATATTTGTTTCAGATTTCAATCTTTACATTTTCCTTTCAAAAAATTCAAATTCCAACTTCATTTCAAAACTTATTCTTTATTCGAATAAAATCATTATTTTATTTTTTAATCAATTTATTGACCAATCAGATTTTTTTTTATTCTCTATCCTAGGTCAAATTCATTTGGGTATATATCATTTCAACCCGATTCCAATTTCAGTTCAAGATCAAGCATAATAAAGCGAACTTGCAGTGTGATAACAGGAATGGTGTCAAAGTAAATAAACAAGCAATAACAACAATCAATAACGACACAATAATCAATTCAAATAGTCCCGAAATAATCGTATTAATTCACATTATTGTTTGTGCAAATTAATATAATTATTTCTGGAATCTACACTATCATTTCATGTAGATTAAAGATTACTACAATATTATTTATACGGTTCTTCACTTGTCATTCGATTTCAATTTTCACTGCAACAATTAAACCAACATACGTCCAATGGTTCAAAGTGTAATTATCACTAATCTACATGTCAATTAATTTCACAATTTAAAAGGGGTCATATTCAACTAATCAAATTCAACGTAATGTCGATTCAAATTTTAGTTATCCTACGTCAAATTCAATTGTATAATATTTATCACTTTATACATTGCAATTTAACATCCAATATAAACAACACACAAACAATCAATTATCAACCAAAACTGGAGTATTATTGCATACATAACAGATAACGGTGCTAGACGTCAAAGGTGAACTAATACATAAATAACAGTGCAATAAATAACGGTAATATATTTCAATTGTCGTTTCAATTGAAATCAAATTTAATAAATAAAAGAACATTAATCGTGAGTGATTGCTCACCTTTCGAGGCTAGAGAAGATGGACATAATGTAATGATTTACAACCCATGCACAAATTCCAAAGTAAAGCACGATAGATCCGAATTTGACGAATACTGATAAATTGGAATCAGATGAAACTATCAAAACCAGCTTGGGATAAGCCGATACAAGATGCATGTATATGAATTTTAATATAATATTAAGTCTTAAACAAAAATGAAATAAAATCGTTATATGTATTTCAAATCAATATTTAAATTAAACATATGTGAAACATAGTCTTTATTTATATACATATTTATATATTATAGTCAAAATCAAATGAGGCCTTTTTGTAATAAATTCAATATTAAAGACAAATCAATGTATCTAACTTACAGGCCCATGTACATATATTAAATTTTATATAGACTTACGTTATAAGCAAGCCGACCATATATCATCTCTAAATGGACAGGCTATATACAGACTTACCAACACAATCTATACAAGTACACTTAACATATCATTATTCTTTAGAACCAATTACTTAAATAGATATTTCCCAACCCATAAACAAAATAAATTTTTATAACGTATTTAGAAAATTAAGCATTTACCAAAACCAGAAGTCTATATCCTAACTTATATAAGACTATACTTTATATATATATATATATATATATATATATATATATATATCATCTTATTATACAACTAACAAATTACAAAACATAAAACTATCTTATCATAATTTATTATATAAAATCTCATGTGAACTCTTAAATATGTAAAATATAAGTCACATACAAAACCTGACTATGGAAACATATGCAGTCTATATATTTTTAACAAATGTATAAAATTAAACAAACTCAAATAATCTATTGCATAAACAACTATATGTACAATATCTTATTTTCAAACAAAAAAAATTGCAACAGGCTGAACCTATCCATATTATAGACACATATATGTATATAAAATAAATATACAACTAACATACGTACGAACCAACAGAATGCATATATATACATAACCTATAAATAAACTATTATATGCACACACAAATAGTTCCTGCATGCAGCAACCTATTATACAACAAGGGTTAAAAATATTCACACAACAGCCACTATGTAAAGTTTTGGAAAAACATACTTATATAAACATACTTCATATATTTCAAAATATAAACATTAACATAACGTAGTTCATATATATAAATTTATATACTGTACAAATCTTAACTCACGTGTTATATATATACACAAAATCTTTTGATTTATTTATTTATTTATTATATCAGAACAATATAGGTACCTGTACATAAAGAAGCTCGGCCCAACGAGATGGAGGAGGGGAGGAGAAAGTCGACTGCCCCTTGCTGGCCGAAGAGAGGCGAGCCGGTGGAGAAGATAACACTGGCCGGCACTGGAAGCTTGACACGGTAGCTCGGCCGAAGTTTTTTGGCTTGGTTTTTAAATCGTGGGTTGGATCTGGGCATGGAGGAAAGGTGGGAAGTGAAGCTCAGAGCATGGAGGGTGGCGGCGGAAAGAAGATGGGTCGGTGGTGTTGCAATGAGTTGATGTTTGTGAAGGAGGCAAAGGTGGCTGCGCTCAGGCGGAGTGTGGACAAAGGCCGAGAGGGAGAGGAGCGAAGCTCGGTTGTGGACAAGGTCAGGGCGAGGGAAGATGCAGCAGTGGTAGCTTGGGTTGATGGGGAGAGACTCGCGCTCCAGCCGAGGTAGAGGTTGACGTGGTTTAGGAAGAGGCGGACGCGACCTAGGAAGAGGCGAAGGTCACTACTTGCATGCGAACAAATTTTACGCACATATGTATATTTTTTTTAGAAGTGGCATCGGCCATTAAAGGAGACGAGAAAGAAAATGAGAAGATAAACATGCAATTGGAAAAGTGGGTTTCAAATTATATATGAAAGCAGATGGACCAGTGAAGGGAAAAAACAGTGAAAAATGTACCGCAATAAATAAAAGCATGAGGAGAAACAAAAGCGAAGTGACAATTCTGAACAGATAATAAAGTAGATGACTATTCATTTCAGCCGTTTTGAAAATTGAATGTTCACAGAAAAATAAACAAGTTAAAACGGATACCGATGCATTGAACCGTTGCGCAGTTTTCACCGCGTACCGAACTTCAAAACACATGATAGAATATACCATAGAGGTCAGTACGACGAGACGATCAAAACGGTATAAGGATATCGGTGGTATGATCGAATTATAAAAATTCGAAATTTTAAAATAGCGGAAAATGCATGAAAAACGTAGAAAAATAAGATCGACGGAGCCAAATATGTCCGAATTTGGAAAAACGACAAACTGGCATCTTGCTCAGAAGATGGTTTACAATTTTTCTGTGTAAACTATTTTGGTTTCGAAAACGTTTTATTTTCATCGCTTTTTAACTGATTAAATTGAAATAAATTTACGCGCGAAATAAACTTCCATATTTTCGGACGAAAATTTACCAGTTGCTATGTTTAACTAGACGTATTCCAAATATAAAATGTATATTTCAAAATTTTATCGTTTAAAATCCCACAAAATTTCAATTAATACGTTATTAAAACCGGTTAAATTTACGGGTCGTTACATTCTCCCCCATTCAAAACTTTTCGTCCTCGAAAAGGAATTAGGTAAGAGAATAGAAACCACCAGAAGAAAATAGACTGAAAACGGAGTAAAACAATTAATTCAAACCATATAAATTTCAATTTACCTTAATTAATACTCAATATTTAATTTTAAAATTCAAGGTATTTCAATAAATTGAATTTATTAATATTTGATACTAAAAGATTTCTTTAAAACAAATTTTACTTTATTTGTCTCATTTTTCATTGTTTTATTATCCAATTATCCTATATTTACAAATTTCTAAAATCATAAATTTGAATAATCATTCTTATAATTATATCAAATTTAATCCCCTTTTATTCCAAATTATTATTAAATTTATTCCACTCAATATATCTTATCACATATATTAAGTAGATTTACATTTATTATAACTACTCAAATTTATTTAAAAATTTCTTAACATTGTTTTACACTGTATAATATTCAATAACACAGTTAACTTCTGAAAATTTAGGTAAGTTATGAAATCGAGTATTATACAAGTAAAATTTCTAATTCAATTCTCACGAGTTTAAATATTAATTCAAAATTTTGGTGCCATTCATAATTTGAAATCATCTTTTACCCAAATTTTAAGGATTAAATTTCCGATTAACTTCAAACAACTTAGAGATAATTATACACATACAATATATCCAAGTCAAATCTAAATTAAATACTGATATACATATATTTTAAATCAAGTCATGTTTTAGAAATTCAAATCAAATTCATTTCAAACAAAAGTGTAGCGAGCTACTGATGGTCTCTCCACTTCGAAACTCGAAAATGAATGTCGATGATGTGGCCGTCATTACCGAAATTATTTTCCAGCGACAAAATAGGAGAGCTCTAATTTAATCATTTAAAATTTCTTTGAAAACCATTCCTATTCGAAAATATTTTAAATAATATACGTTTTAAACTTTTAAAACCATAGTTCGAAATTATCGGAAATTAAATTCACAAATTCTAGTTTACATTTACTTCAAATTCCAAATCAAATTATAACTAAGTTTTACAAATTCATTTATTTATATTATGAATTAGTCAATGATTTATAAACAATAAATGAAAATTAAATTTTAACATTTCGGACAACAGATTCATTAGCATTTTAACTTCAGAAAAATTTATACTTATATAATATAATCAGTCAAAATTATCTTATTTGTCAAATTTGAAATAATATTGTTTCAGTTTGCTCTGCTCAAGTGTTTTGGAAATCCTATCGATAGCGTTGATCAGACGAATCGATCGAAAATCCAAATCAACATCAACAACTCAAACAACACAATATATTAAACATTTTAATATTAATTCGCAAGTACACTTCCTCGCTCGACGATACAAGGATGTATTTCAAATAAGTATAGTGATTCAAATTTGATGGAAATCAAATTAAAGAGAATTTTGATTCGATTCGATAATAAGTTCGAACAGAAGATGAGATAATTCAATTAATAGAATCGAAGATGGATAAGCTTATTTAATTCACGGGCAACCATAACCGGGTCGGCCGTAACTTTAAGAATAAGATCGATGCTGAATTTCGAGGTAAATCAACATCCGATCCCAATAGATGGAATTCAGATATAGTAGGGAATAGATAGCATCGTAAACCGAGGATACAAATCTCCGGTAAATCGATGTCTATTATAAAGGAGCTTCACCCCTTTACAAATCATTCGAAGTTTGGAGAGACCGCCAATTCATTATAATGATTATTCGAAGTGGAGTTATGGGTACTCCAGAATTGAAAGAAGATGAATAGTGAGGGACACGAATGAATTTCGAAACCGAGGGAACGTTCCAAAATTCAAAGGAATTGAGTAAAAAAAAAGAGATTGAAACTCAAATGAGAGTGATTCTGTAAATACATTTACCCTATATGCTAAGTTTTGCCTAGAGCTACCAAAAGCTCTGATACCAACTGTAAAGACCCGCTATTTTGGACTATTCGCATCCGCACATGTCGGATTTGAATAATTCAAAATACCGAATTGTTAATTTAAATTTGGCAAAACACAGATATACAGTAAATAAATAATCACAGAATCACAAACACAGAGTAATAATATGCAGCGGAAGTAAAAGAGATAGTAGTTCATGAAGCTACTATATAGATATATAAGATACATCAGAGTTTACAACAAAAGAGTAATACGATACATCAAGTACAAATCAGAATATATCACTGGAATCATCGAATACTGAAAGAAGAATAGATGGCTGGATCATCAAGCAAAACTCCATCTCCAAAGGTGAGCCTCGAATACTGGAACACTCAGTCTGACCCGAGCGTAAAGCAAAACACAAAACACTCGAGTCAGGATTAATATTCTCATATCAATAAATCCAACTCAAGTGAAATAGCAATCGAAATACAAGTAACTCAAAGGATGTTGGAATCACCATCCTCTAAGGATCATTTAAACTATCTACTATGTAGTAGGGTACGCTAAATAGATAATGTCTATCAGTAATATAAAGTATCAAAATAGTGTTAAGGCGTTACCATTATCCCCCTTAACACATTTTTATAAGCATCATAGTCTATACAGCACTGTAAACTCCACCGTAAACTAGTGGGATATCAGGGAGTACTCCATAGGTATAACGCAAAACAAATTCGTAGTGGTCGCGTATATAGGGATACAAGTATGACAAGGCACATGAGGCAATACCCAAGGTAGTGAAACTGCCGTTCGCCTGATCCGGACTTGTGAGAACGCATCGCCGCAGCGATCGCAACACCGCGAAACAACACTCCTGAAAGTACGAGGGTGCACCAATCAATCACAAGTAATGAGTAGTAGTTACGAAGAAGTGTGTTCGCTCGAGGTGGCTAACCCCATTTGGCCCAGCACGGCTCCTGATTTTAGTCATTTCCAATTTGACACAAGTGTCAAGGCTATCCATTATCGTTCTCTTTCTTCAGTCATCACGTACATCATTCCAACCACTTCATTCTGGATCACACTCCGCGTGTAGTTATTAAAGTGGTTTTCGGTTTAGACAGAGAGTATGTCCATAACCGATTCCGGTTTCTTTAATAACTTTCGTAATTATTACACCGATTGGTCGTTTAATAAATTTCAAAACCAAATCAAATTCAATTTCAATTAGAATTTGTAAATTAACATTTCATTTGTCATCCGAAATCAATTCCCATAATTTACGTTTCAGAACTTCCAAATTCGTAATTTCAAAATCTTATAATTCAATTTCAATTTTTATTTAAAATAATTCAAATATAGATTCAAGTTCGAATATAATTTCATTCCGAAATCATTTAAATAAATTTAATTCAACATTCAAATCAACTTAAATTCATTTATCGATTTTATTTAATATTCGTTAAGTCAATTTATCATTTAAAACGATTTCTATTAAATTTCCAATTCATTAAATCAATTTCTTAAGTTCAACTTCATTATATCAACTTACAAATTTAATTCAATTAGATTTGTCAAATCAATTCTTTAAATTACAAGTTTTACGTTTATTTCAATAAATCGCAATTTATTTCTGGTTAAAGAAATTCAACTTCAATTATTTATTTATTTAGTTTCAAATTTCAAAACTCAATTAATAAAGAACTAAATTTCACATATTCAAACAGTTCAATTTCACTTATTAACTTACTTAAATAATTTTCCAAAACTTAATAAATAAAGAAACCCAATTTCATTTATTAACGAAATTCAAATTCATTTATTCAAAAGTTCACTTTCTCTTATCAAAGAATTCAAGTTTTATTCAATTATTAAATAATTAAATCTTATTTATTATTAAATAATTTCAAACTTAATTACAAATTTCAAAACTTAATCATTTCAAACTTGATTATAAATTCAAACTTAATTATTAAATACTTTCCACTTAATTATGAATTCAAACTTAATCAACAAATCATTTCAACTTAATTATAAATTCAACTTAATAATTTTGAGCTTAATTATAATTTCAAACTTAATTATAGTTTCAAATTTAATTATTAAATGATTTCAAACTTAATAATTTCAAAACTCAATTATTACCAATTTCCAATTATTGATTAATAATTCCAAATTTAATTATTAGATAATCAAATTTCAAACAACGTTCTTTCATCAATTACTACGTTAATATTTGTTTCAGATTTCAATCTTTACATTTTCCTTTCAAAAAATTCAAATTCCAACTTCATTTCAAAACATATTCTTTATTCGAATAAAATCATTATTTTATTTTTAAATCAATTTATTGACCAATCGGATTTTTTTTATTCTCTATCCTAGGTCAAATTCATTTGGGTATATATCATTTCAACCCGATTCCAATTTCAATTCAAGATCAAGCATAATAAAGGGAACTTGCAGTGTGATAACAGGAATGGTGTCAAAGTAAATAAACAAGCAATAACAACAATCAATAACAATACAATAATCAATTCAAATAATACCGAAATAATCGTATTAATTCACATTGTTGTTTGTGCAAATTAATATAATTATTTCTAGAATCTACACTATCATTTCATGTAGATTAAACATTACTACAATATTATTTATACGGTTCTTCACTTGTCATTCGATTTCAATTTTCACTACAACAATTAAACCAGCATACGTCCAATGGTTCAAAGTATAATTATCACTAATCTACATGTCAATTAATTTCACAATTTAAAAGGGGTCATATTCAACTAATCAAATTCAACGTAATATCGATTCAAATTTTAATTATCCTACGTCAAATTAAATTGTATAATATTTATCACTTTATACATTACAATTTAACATCCAATATAAACAACACACAAACAATCAATTATCAACCAAAACTGGATTATTATTGCATACATAACAGATAACGGTGCTAGATGTCAAACGTGAACTGATACTTAAATAACAGTGCAATAAATAACAGCAGTATATTTCAATTGTCGTTTCAATTGAAATCAAATTTAATAAATAAAAGAACATTAATCGTGAGTGATTGCTCACCTTTCGAAGCTAGAGAAGATGGACAGAATGTAATGAGTTACAACCCATGCACAAATTCCAAAGTAAAGCACGATAGATCCGAATTCGACGAATACTGATAAATTGGAATCAAATGAAACTATCAAAACCAGCTTGGGATAAGCCGAAACAAGATGCATGTATATGAATTTTAATATAATATTAAGTCTTAAACAAAAATGAAATAAAATCGTTATATGTATTTCAAATCAATATTTAAATTAAACATATGTGAAACATAGTCTTTGTAACGACCCAGAATTTTTATTAATTAAAACTTGAATATTTAATTAATTTTAAATATTAATAAGCCAAATTTATGAGTCGAATAAATTTTATTTTGAATAATTGGATTTAATTGGATAATTAAATCGATAATTTAATATGTTGAATTATAGAAATAATTGAAATTGGGTTAAATATGATTGAAAATGATTTGTAAAATTTTATTTTATCATATTGAAGTTAGAAGGATATTTTAGAACTTTTAAAATTGAATTAAGAGTTAATCTGTGAAAATTGAATATTTTAATATTTAATCGACTAGTGAAATTAGCCAATTTTTGAACAGTCTCAGAATTGGACGAAACTAGTTCCATTGGATCCGTAATAGTTAGTTATTACCGGATTTCAATTTTCGTAGCAATCGGAGTTATCGTTTGATCGTGGCAGCTCGAAACACATCGAAATTGTTTTAATATTAATTTGGCGAGTTAAAATAGCCATTTTTCAAAAAGTCTCGGATTTCAACGAAACTAGTTTCATCGGATCCGTAATGTGATATTATTCTAAGGTTTCAAATTTCAAGTCAATCGGATTTACCGTTTGTCCGGTGCAAGCTAAAACGCCTAGAAAATCGTTTAATCAGTTTAATTTTAAATTGAACGTTTATTGCCATAACTCGCACAGATGACCGAATTAGCTTCCGAAACATGTTCCATTGTGTCTGGAACGTGGGGTAAACCCTAGAAACGCTGGTTACGGCGCGTAAATCGGAGTTTGGAATTTCCGGAATGAATAGTGTCGTTCGTTTTCCTATAAATAGCCCACCTTCACAAATTAAAAATAAAATATAACCTAACCCTAATTTGCAATGCACAGCCGCCACCCCCTCATCAATGGCCGAAATTTTCTCAACTTCTCTCCCCCAAATCTTTCAATCCACAAACCCATTCAAGAAATCTCCAGCTACAAAGTTGTAGAGCTACGTGAGATCCTTATATTCAACGGTGGAGATCGAGATTTGAGCTATGGATCAACGGGAAAATGGAGAGGAAGTGCTCACGGTCGAGCACGAATGCCGAGGCCATGGGGGGGCCGAGCTCATGGTGCTTGTGGCCGAAGATAGCTCTTGCAATGGGCTTCAATATGGAGGTAGCTAATCGTGGTGGATGTCGTCGTGATGGCCGAGATATGGAAACCTAATTTGTGCTAGATGGGTTTGAGGTTGCGTAAAAAAATACTGAGGAGAAGGAAGGAGATGAAGCGCACGGTTTGGATGCAAGCAACAGGGATCTCACGGCCAATAATAGTTAGGGTTTAAAATTATATATTTAAGTTGTAAATTGTTTATAAAAAAATCGTGAAACTTGTAAAATGCATATCTTTTTCATACGAGGTCGAAAACGCGCGAAACCAGTTGTGTTGGAATCGTATGGACGAGCACTACACGATGGAGTTTGATTGGAGTCGTTTGGAGTTAGTGAGAATTTCGGGTAAAATTAAACGTCCGTTTAATTTTATTCGAAATAAATCGCTAAAACGAAATTGAAATCAAGGTGAGAACTTCTCACTCAATCGAATCGGTTTCGATTTTATTTTAAATAGTTAGATTTAAAATATTTGAATGCATGTTTGAATGATGATTGTATCTATTGATTGTTAAAATAGACATTATGCGCCGTTAGTAAGCGGATGTTATTTATTAAAAATATATACCGCGAATATTTCATAAACAGTGAAATTGGTATTATATATATAATAGCAATATATATATATATTGGCATATGTATATATTGCAGTTGTTGATTTCCCGCATTTTTTAGCGGATGAGACCCTATTGCGCCGTTAGTAAGCGGATAATATTTTAGATCCCATATACCGCGATAATTCCGTACTGGAGCGGAATTGGTATTGTGCTAATGTTTTTGGATGCAGGAAAACAGGTTGGAGGGATCCAACTGGATTCTTCAACAGTTTTTATTTGATTTCAGATATTTTGATATTTGATGGATTATCATATCCATATATGATATCGTTGTTGTCGTGATTGACTATTTGGTATGTAGCATCATTGGACCAAATTTTTGGGATTTTAAAAAGGATTTTTAAAAGTGATTTTTGAAAGTATACGTTTATAAAATATTTTTGGAACTGATTCGTTTTAAATAAATAAACGTATAATTTTAATACTATAAAATTTTTGATTTTTAAGAAATATAGTTAAAAGTTGATTTTTGAAATTATGGGGTTAATAATTTTATAAAATAGTTTAAATTGGGATTTTTGAATTTATAATAAAAAGTTTAAAAAAATAGGACTTATAAAATTTGATTATTTTATAAATCAAGAGAATGGTGAAATTATAAAGGAGATTAAAGATGTTTTAAAATAATAGTATAAATTGATTTTATAAAGGATTTATAAATTGATATTTATAAATTAAAACATTTGAATTATAAAACGAGTTTTCATAAGCGTTAGAATGAATTGTAAATGAATTTCATAAATGAATGAATTTTATAGAATTATAAACGGTGAAGTTATAAATGGAATTTTATAAACAGTAGGTTTATAAAATTTATAAAGTTATTAAAAGAATGGTTTTGGATAAATAATTGAATCTTATAAGTTATAAGATTTATAATTATGAAGTTCAAAGGAACGATTTTGCAAAAAAATAAATTATAAGTATTTAACTTATAATATGAACCTTTGGTATATAATTGAGTTATGAATTGAATATAGGGTAATAAAGGAATTTATAAACATTGTTTTATAAATCCGCAAACGACTTATTTTGATAAGTAAATTGCTATAGCATATTAAAGGAGTTATATTCACGTTTTAGACAGTGAATAATCCTTTAAGATAAAATGTATAGAAGTGATGAAATTGGTTAACCTAGTATATTCACGTTTTGAATAGTGAATAATATGTTAAAGAAAATGTTTTGAATGCGATGTTTTAAATAGAGTTAAAACGACCTAACGATGTTTTCAAAATGTGTTATGATTCGAAACCATAGATTTCAACATTCATTGTTGAAATAGACGTTTTCGAGAAATAGAAGGAAATAGTGGACTATAACACTGTTGTTATAGTAAATGATTTCCGAAAGGAAATGTTTGTATAGTATTGGGATTTATATATCTATTTTAATTTCGAATCCCTATACTAGTGATTTTGGGTTGTCGTAACGATATTTTACGTAACATTCGTTTTGGCCCAAATAAATATGTTTAAGAGAATGATTTCCTTAAAGAATGAAATATATACTTAAATTCGTTTTGTATAAAGTGTGTTTTTGTGGACTAGACTTCGTCGAGCCTCACACCCCGGAAATGGTCAAAACAGGAAAGATGCAGCAAGGTTATGAGGGGTAGCGCCCTTTAGGGTATGTGCATTTCCTTCTGGAAAAGGGTGGTATCATGGTATGGAGCCCAGATACTTACTCATGTTGAAAACACTTTATGATTGTGTGAATTGATTGCGAGCGCTCGGTTAAAAGGTCCCAAAGGACCGGGGGATGGCATACTCGGTCAGTTGTTACTCAGTTAGGGGTAACCCGGCCTTGTGTTGGCAGAGATCCGGTTTGGTTCTCGGGGATGTCCTTCCAGAGGCATTCTCATGTGGCAATGGGAAGTTCCTTGGCCTGACCATTTGTTGGAAATCCAATTCCCAATACGAAACCCTGTACGGTTTTAGTTGTAGAACCTGCCATCTAATATGGTAGCTATAGTAAGCATACTATAATGGTACCTATGCTGGCTAAGATTTATATTCTACTTTCGAAATACTTTTCTTACACTGTGCACTAATAATAATATCAAATGTTTCTTTTTAATGCGTATCAAGCATCTTTGACTATCATAAGGAGAAATCTCCTCCAAGTCTGCGTTTGCATTGTGTGTGTGGTGGGAGGTCTTATGGTAGTCTCATTTTTTAAAAGCATTGCGAATTGACTTTAAAAATATTCCTCTATTTTGATTTTAAAGATAAATAAACTGTTTTGAGTTCTCACACCAGTCACATGACTGACTCGGAGTTTATTGTTTTCCTTCCTAAACTCTGGGTGCCCACCAATTTCCACACGGGCAGTTAAGAGTTAGATTTATCAGGATATTCTGGATATTCAGGAGTTGCAGGAGGCAAGCTGGATGGCATGGCGTATTACTAGTTTATATAGTATTTCTTTTCCGCTGTTTGTTGTTGTTGTTGTACACTCTGATGATATGATGAAATGTAATGTAATGTAATGTAATAACTGATATATTTCTTTGTTTAAAGATTATTCATTTATCTATTATATGTTGTTCCGCTGCGATTGTGAGATTCTGATGTTGTTCAGTTGTTGTTTTCTTTCTGTCCCGTTCTATTCTCTTATTTTCTTTCCTCTCTATTTTCTACTATCTTCTCTCTTCTTCTCTCTTTTTCTTCTTCTTAAACCCTAACATTTCGGTTTTTCGGCAACGAAAAATCGTAGTCGTTACATTTGGTATCGGAGCATATGGTTAAGCGACAACCATGGTCCTGTTGGGTATTACTCATTAGAGATAGAGTCAGCAGTACTCTAGAATGAGTTTGAGTGTAATAATAGATACGAGTGCATATTTGTTAGTGAATATGAAATTGTTTTATATTGTGATGATTGGTTTGTTGAGTGGCATATGAACCTTCGTCAGCACGATCTGCAAAACTATGCCGAAGGGGTTTCTAAACACTTGTACAGAACAATTCGACATAATATTGTTTTAAATTGGGTAAAAGTAATAATTTTACCTTGATTATTTTATATATAAAGGAATAATTTTTCAGAATTATTAAAGTGTATATATGTTGATTGTTAGGTTGTTTGAATAATCTAAATAAAAGAATTATTGTATAAGCAAATGAATTATAAGAATTGAATAATAATTAAAGTGATTTATAATTGTGAAATAAACTTATATATATAAGAAGTGAAACTATATGGATATATTTATGAATATGAGTTGTAAATAAAAATGAATTTAATGTTAAATGGAAATTTATTTTAGAATTGAAATCTGAATTGATTTATAAAATGGAATAATGAATGTAGGTGTTAATTCATTAAAATTTAATGTTATTGGAAGTTGAAAGATTGAATGAAAATCAATTTAATTAAACCAATTGAAAGTGATGGTGTTAAACCAAATTGAATGAATATAAGCAAAGGAATTTGGTTGTAATTAATATACATTGGTTGTTATATGATTGTTAGTTGATTGTATATAATTCATTAAGTGTTAATGAAATTGGGAGCTAAAGTAATTGAAATCCAATTGAAAGTTAAGTGAATCTTAAATAGAATTGAATTTGATTGGGAAGTCAACCAACTTGAACATGAATTAGTGAATATAAACTAATTGAGAATGAATATTAGTAAAAACATCCACTGTTAACGAATCAAATGTGATTAAAATTGAAAAACCATTTCATTGAATATTAATGAGAATATGAATGAATATTTATTGGTTATGAATGATAGTTGGTTGATGGTTGAATATATTGCTTTTACGACATTTGCTATATTGAGATGTTGCTATATGTTGTATATCGATACTATTGTCTATATACATGTTTCTCATGTTGTTTGTTGAGTGTTTAGTAGGTGCGGATCGCGTTTACTTCGCATTTGGAGCTCGCTTTCGCGCTATATTAGCCGTATATGCTCGCTAATAAAATAAATAAGGTACATATTTCGGATTAAATATCGTACTTTTACACTTTTTCCCTGCGGGATGCCTCATTACTTGATGAGATGTATATTTGTGATATATATACTGTCATTTTTTTTTCGGATCGAGCCGCGCAAAGGAGACTATGGCGAATTTTTCCGAAAATTTAAGGCGTTAGAAAAATTTGAGAAAATTGGAAAATTTTGAAAACTATAGCTTTGATTTTGAAGTTGAAAGTTAAACAATAGTAGTTGTTTTTGAAAAGATAACTAAGTATGATTTGAAAACTTAGTAAAGATTTTGTAAGAAATTTAACTATGGAATTTTTGGAAAGTTAATAGATTCTGTAACTTTTCTTACTTGTTAATTTCGAGGACGAAATTCTTTTAAGGGGGCAGAATTTTTATTAATTAAAATTTGAATATTTAATTAATTTTAAATATTAATAAGCGAAATTTATGAGTCGAATAAATTTTATTTTGAATAATTGGATTTAATTGGATAATTAAATCGATAATTTAATATGTTAAATTATAGAAATAATTGAAATTGGGTTAAATATGATTGAAAATGATTTGTAAAATTTTATTTTATCATATTGAAGTTAGAAGGATATTTTAGAACTTTTAAAATTGAATTAAGAGTTAATCTGTGAAAATTGAATATTTTAATATTTAATCGACTAGTGAAATTAGCCAATTTTTGAACAGTCTCAGAATTGGATGAAACTAGTTCCATTGGATCCGTAATAGTTAGTTATTACTGGATTTCAATTTTCGTAGCAATCGGAGTTATCGTTTGATCGTGGCAGCTCGAAATGCATCGAAATTGTTTTAATATTAATTTGGCGAGTTAAAATAGCCATTTTTCAAAAAGTCTCGGATTTTGACGAAACCAGTTTCATCGGATCCGTAATGTGATATTATTGTAAGGTTTTAAATTTCAAGTCAATCGGATTTACCGTTTGTCCGGTGCAAGCTAAAACGCCTAGAAAATCGTTTAATCGGTTTAATTTTAAATTGAACGTTTATTGCCATAACTCGCACAGATGACCGAATTAGCTTCAGAAACCTGTTCCATTATGTCCGGAACGCGGGGTAAACCCTAGAAACGCTGGTTGCGGCGCGTAAATCGGAGTTTGGAATTTCCGGAATGAATAGTGTCGTTCGTTTACGTATAAATAGCCCACCTTCACAAATTAAAAAATATATATATAACCTAACCCTAATTTGCAATGCACAGCCGCCACCCCCTCATCAATGGCCGAAATTTTCTCAACTTCTCTCCCCCAAATCTTTCAATCCACAAACCCATTCAAGAAATCTCCAACTACAAAGTTGTAGAGCTACGTGAGATCCTTATATTCAACGGTGGAGATCGAGATTTGAGCTATGGATCAACGGGAAAATGGAGAGGAAGTGCTCACGGTTGCGCACGAATGCCGAGGCCATGGGGGGGCCGAGCTCATGGTGCTTGTGGCCGAAGATAGCTCTTGCAATGGGCTTCAATATGGAGGTAGTTGATCGTGGTGGATGTCGTCGTGATGGCCGAGATATGGAAACCTAATTTGTGCTAGATGGGTTTGAGGTTGCGTAAAAAAATACTGGGGAGAAGGAAGGAGATGAAGCGCACGGTTTGGATGCAAGCAACAGGGATCTCACGGCCAATAATAGTTAGGGTTTAAAATTATATATTTAAGTTGTAAATTGTTTATAAAAAAATCGTGAAACTTGTAAAATGCATATCTTTTTCATACAAGGTCGAAAACGCGCGAAACCAGTTGTGTCGTATGGACGAGCACTACACGATGGAGTTGGATTGGAGTCGTTTGGAGTTAGTGAGAATTTCGGGTAAAATTAAACGTCCGTTTAATTTTATTCGAAATAAATCGCTAAAACGAAATTGAAATCAAGGTGAGAACTTCTCACTCAATCGAATCGGTTTCGATTTTATTTTAGATAGTTAGATTTAAAATATTTGAATGCATGTATGAATGATGATTGTATCTATTGATTGTTAAAATAGACATTATGCGCCGTTAGTAAGCGGATGTTATTTATTAAAAACATATACCGCGAATATTTCATAAACAGTGAAATTGGTATTATATATATAATAGCAATATATATTTATATATATTGGCATATGTATATATCGCAGTTGTTGATTTCCCGCATTTTTTAGCGGATGAGACCCTATTGCGCCGTTAGTAAGCGGATAATATTTTAAATCCCATATACCGCGATAATTCCTTACTAGAGCGGAATTGGTATTGTGCTAATGTTTTTGGATGCAGGAAAACAGGTTGGAGGGATCCAACTGGATTCTTAAACAGTTTTTATTTGATTTCAGATATTTTGATATTTGATGGATTATCATATCGATATATGATATCGTTGTTGTCGTGATTGACTATTTGGTATGTAGCATCATTGGACCAAATTTTTGGGATTTTAGAAAGGATTTTTAAAAGTGATTTTTGAAAGTATACATTTATAAAATATTTTTGGAACTGATTCGTTTTAAATAAATAAACGTATAATTTTAATACTATAAAAATTTTGATTTTTAAGAAATATAGTTAAAAGTTGATTTTTGAAATTATGGGGTTAATAATTTTATAAAATAGTTTAAATTGGGATTTCTGAATTTATAATTAAAAGGTTTAAAAAAATAGGACTTAAAAAATTTGATTATTTTATAAATAAAGAGAATGGTGAAATTATAAAGGAGATTAAAGATGTTTTAAAATAATAGTATAAATTGATTTTATAAAGGATTTATAAATTGATATTTATAAATTAAAACATTTGAATTATAAAACGAGTTTTTATAAGTGTTAGAATGAATTGTAAATGAATTTCATAAATGAATGAATTTTATAGAATTATAAACGGTGAAGTTATAAATGGAATTTTATAAGCAGTAGGTTTATAAAATTTATAAAGTTATTAAAAGAATGGTTTTGGATAAATAATTGAATCTTATAAGTTATAAGATTTATAATTATGAAGTTCAAAGGAACGATTGTGCAAACAAATAAATTATAAGTATTTAACTTATAATATGAACCTTTGGTATATAATTGAGTTATGAATTGAATATAGGGTAATAAAGGAATTTATAAACATTGTTTTATAAATCCGCAAACGACTTATTTTGATAAGTAAATTGCTATAGCATATTAAAGGAGTTATATTCAAGTTTTAGACAGTGAATAATCCTTTAAGATAAAATGTATAGAAGTGATGAAATTGGTTAACCTAGTATATTCACGTTTTGAATAGTGAATAATATGTTAAAGAAAATGTTTTGAATGCGATGTTTTAAATAGAGTTAAAACGACCTAACGATGTTTTCAAAATGTGTTAAGATTCGAAATCATAGATTTCAACATTCATTGTTGAAATAGACGTTTTCGAGAAATAGAAGGAAATAGTGGACTATAACACTGTTGTTATAGTAAATGATTTCCGAAAGGAAATGTTTGTATAGTATTGGGATTTATATATCTATTTTAATTTCGAATCCCTATACTAGTGATTTTGGGTTGTCGTAACGATGTTTTACGTAACATTCGTTTTGGCCCAAATAAATATGTTTAAGAGAATAATTTCCTTAAAGAATGAAATATATACTTAATTTCGATTTAAGTATATTGAATATTTTCCAGTTGTAGAAAATAAAAGAGATTTGTGAATTACTTATAAATAAATAAGTATGGAAATGTTTCTTCAATGTGAAATGAAACGTTTTGAGAATTTATCTTTTTGAAGATAAATTGAAATGAATAATTGAAAACGTATATTCATAAATATTTTGGGAATATAAATTCACTAAGGAATTTATAAAAGAAAGGGGAATTTGTTTAAAAATAAATGTTGATTTATTTTTGAAGTGTGAAAACTATATATCTAGTAAAGATATTTTTGGGAAATAAATAATTTGGAAAATTATTTGGAATCTGGTGATGTTGTGCATATCCATTGATAGTTCAATAACCGACTATCAATATTTACCTTTGAATAGGTATTTTTTGTGATTTGCTTGAATTTGAATGCTACACTTATTTTTAAATTATTGCGCTCGTTATTCGGATTACCCATTTCGAATAGTGATACGACGTAATGGATAGCATTGATGACCGGTGTTGAAGACCGGATATTTTTGAAAGCGAAAGGACAACTCGTCGAATGTCTTTGCATCGAATGGTCCCCGGTATAGAGACTCCATATGTGATGGGAAGTCCTGACGTGATTAGTGAATATCCGGATTGCAAGGACTTCTTTGTAAGTGCCTTCGGTTCTGTTCGAGCCCGGAACAGACTTGTATGGATTGTATGTCTGACATTACAAATTGAGATATAAAGCCGATTTCTTTCAAATATATTTCTGTTGGTGGCGGAGAATTTATTCTCTTAGCTTAACACCCTTCTCTGAGACGTACGAGCTCAGAGGTTATGTAGTTGAAGGTTATCAGCGATATATTCCCAATTTGGTAATGTGACATGCTGACTGTTGCTGTGAAATGATCATTGTGTTGATCATTTGTGATAGGATCATTTGTTTGATCGTTTATCTTTGTGATCATTTCTATGATCATTTGTTGACCCAAAGCACGGCTTTTGTATAAAGTGTGTTTTTGTGGACGAGACTTCGTCGAGCCTCACACCCCGGAAATGGTCAAAACAGGAAAGATGCAGCAAGGTTATGAGGGGTAGCGCCCTTTAGGGTATGTGCATTTCCTTCTGGAAAAGGGTGGTATCATGGTATGGAGCCCAGATACTTACTCATGTTGAAAACACTTTATGATTGTGTGAATTGATTGCGAGCGCTCGGTTAAAAGGTCCCAAAGGACCGGGGGATGGCATACTCGGTCAGTTGTTACTCAGTTAGGGGTAACCCGGCCTTGTGTTGGCAGAGATCCGGTTTGGTTCTCGGGGATGTCCTTCCAGAGGCATTCTCATGTGGCAATGGGAAGTTCCTTGGCCTGACCATTTGTTGGAAATCCAATTCCCAATACGAAACCCTGTACGGTTTTAGTTGTAGAACCTGCCATCTAATATGGTAGCTATAGTAAGCATACTATAATGGTACCTATGCTGGCTAAGATTTATATTCTACTTTCGAAATACTTTTCTTACACTGTGCACTAATAATAATATCAAATGTTTCTTTTTAATGCGTATCAAGCATCTTTGACTATCATAAGGAGAAATCTCCTCCAAGTCTGCGTTTGCATTGTGTGTGTGGTGGGAGGTCTTATGGTAGTCTCATTTTTTAAAAGCATTGCGAATTGACTTTAAAAATATTCCTCTATTTTGATTTTAAAGATAAATAAACTGTTTTGAGTTCTCACACCAGTCACATGACTGACTCGGAGTTTATTGTTTTCCTTCCTAAACTCTGGGTGCCCACCAATTTCCACACGGGCAGTTAAGAGTTAGATTTATCAGGATATTCTGGATATTCAGGAGTTGCAGGAGGCAAGCTGGATGGCATGGCGTATTACTAGTTTATATAGTATTTCTTTTCCGCTGTTTGTTGTTGTTGTTGTACACTCTGATGATATGATGAAATGTAATGTAATGTAATGTAATAACTGATATATTTCTTTGTTTAAAGATTATTCATTTATCTATTATATGTTGTTCCGCTGCGATTGTGAGATTCTGATGTTGTTCAGTTGTTGTTTTCTTTCTGTCCCGTTCTATTCTCTTATTTTCTTTCCTCTCTATTTTCTACTATCTTCTCTCTTCTTCTCTCTTTTTCTTCTTCTTAAACCCTAACATTTCGGTTTTTCGGCAACGAAAAATCGTAGTCGTTACAGTCTTTATTTATATACATATTTATATATTATAGTCAAAATCAAATGAGGCCATTTTGTAATAAATTCAACATTAAAGACAAATCAATGTATCTAACTTACAGGCCCATGTACATATATTAAATTTTATATAGACTTACGTTATAAGCAAGCCGACCATATATCATCTCTAAATGGACAGGCTATATACAAACTTACCAACACAATCTATACAAGTACACTTAACATGTCATTATTCTTTAGAACCAATGACTTAAATAGATATTTCCCAACCCAAAAACAAAATAAATTTTTATAACGTATTTAGAAAATTAAGCATTTACCAAAACCAGAAGTCTATATCCTAACTTATATAAGACTATACTTTAAATATATATATATATATATATATATATCATCTTATTATACAACTAACAAATTACAAAACATAAAACTATCTTATCATAATTTATTATATAAAATCTCATGTGAACTCTTAAATATGTAAAATATAAGTCACATACAAAACCTGACTATGGAAACATATGCAGTCTATATATTTTTAACAAATGTATAAAATTAAACAAACTCAAATAATCTATTGCATAAACAACTATATGTACAAAATCTTTTTTTCAAACAAAAAAAATTGCAACAGGCTGAACCTATCCATATTATAAACACATATATGTATATAACATAAATATACAACTAACATACGTACGAACCAACAGAATGCATATATATACATAACCTATAAATAAACTATTATATGCACACACAAATAGTTCCTACATGCAGCAACCTATTATACAACAAGGGTTAAAAATATTCACACAACAGCCACTATGTAAAGTTTTGGAAAAACATACTTATATAAACATACTTCATATATTTCAAAATATAAACATTAACATAACATAGTTCACATATATAAATTTATATACTGTACAAATCTTAACTCACGTGTTATATATACACACAAAAGCTTTTGATTTTATTTATTTATTTATTATATCAGAACAATATAGGTACCTGTACATAAAGAAGCTCGGCCCAACGAGATGGAGGAGGGGAGGAGAAAGTTGACTGCCCCTTGCTGGCCGAAGAGAGGCGAGCCGGTGGAGAAGATGACACTGGCCGGCACTGGAAGCTTGACACGGTAGCTCGACCGAAGTTTTTTGGCTTGGTTTTTAAATCGTGGGTTGGATCTGGGCGTGGAGGAAAGGTGGGAAGTGAAGCTCAGAGCATGGAGGGTGGCGGCGGAAAGAAGACGGGTCGGTGGTGTTGCAATGAGTTGATGTTTGTGAAGGAGGCAAAGGTGGCTGCGCTCAGGCGGTGTGTGGACAAAGGCCGAGAGGGGGAGGAGCGAAGCTCGGTTGTGGACAAGGTCAGGGCGAGGGAAGATGCAGCAGTGGTAGCTTGGGTTGATGGGGAGAGACTCGCGCTCCAGCCGAGGTAGAGGTTGACGTGGTTTAGGAAGAGGCGGACGCGACCTAGGAAGAGGCGAAGGTCACTACTTTCATGCGAACAAATTTTACGCACATATGTATATATATTTTTTAGAAGTGGCATCGGCCATTAAAGGAGACGAGAAAGAAAATGAGAAGATAAACAGGCAATTGGAAAAGTGGGTTTCAAATTATACATGAAAGCAGATGGACCAGTGAAGGGAAAAAACAGTGAAACATGTACCGCAATAAATAATAGCATGAGGAGAAACAAAAGCGAAGTGACAATTCTGAACAGATAATAAAGTAGATGACTATTCATTTCAGCCGTTTTGAAAATTGAAAGTTCACAGAAAATTAAACGAGTTAAAACGGATACCGATGCATTGAACCGTTACGCAGTTTTCACCGCGTACCGAACTTCAAAACACATGATAGAATATACCATAGAGGTCAGTATGACGAGACGATCAAAACGGTATAAGGATATCGGTGGTATGATCGAATTACAAAAATTCGAAATTTTAAAATAGCGGAAAATGCATGAAAAACGTAGAAAAATAAGATCGACGGAGCCAAATATGTCCGAATTTGGAAAAATGAAAAACTGGCATCTTGCTCAGAAGATAGTTTAGAATTTTTCTGTGTAAAGTATTTTGGTTTCGAAAACGTTTTATTTTCATCGCTTTTTAACTGATTAAATTGAAGTAAATTTACGCGCGAAATAAACTTCCATATTTTCGGACGAAAATTTACCAGTTGCTATGTTTAACTAGACGTATTCCAAATATAAAATTTATATTTCAAAGTTTTATCGTTTAAAATCCCACAAAATTTCAATTAATATGTTATTAAAACCGGTTAAATTTACGGGTCGTTACAAGTGCAGACTCAAGTTCAGGCCAATGACAACAGAAAAATGTACAAAGTCATCAGCAGTTCAAATCTAACTGTGCCAAAGTCAAGAAGAAAAACAACAACGAGACAAAAGCGAACAAACTCACAGCCTTACACAAATCAATTGACCGAGGTTGAAAAGAAACTAAATCAAAAAGGCTGTAATAGTCACGAACGCAAGCCGTGATGAACGAACCCTTATCAAATCATGCGAAAATGATAAAGTCAATGAAATCATCAACAACAAAATAAAATCAAACTGCCGAGCATACTACTAAGAGTGAATTAAAGATGTGAGCGAAAATCACTCACCTTATTCGAAGAATGCAAACCCAATTTCGCAGCCGAAATCAAAGATCGAACAATTCAGAGTCAAAGCCGTGGCACTCAAGAAATCAGAGAATACATCGTCGCTTCCAGTCAAGCCGTGGCGATTTAGGGATCGAGCGAAGGCAAACCCTAGCGGCCATTTTCGATTTCCTTTTGCTCTCGTTTGTTTTTGGGCTTGCCAATGAAAAATGAATAGAGGAACCGGTATTTACAATTTGATAATTATCACGGTATCAAAACAAATGAGAACGTGGGCCAAGGTTGCATTTTAAAGCCCGTATAACCTTAACGAATTTTAAAAGAATTTCAACCTGATTTAAAATGCCCAACAGCAATTAGCTAGAATAATTTAATGGTCTAATAATGATAATTAATTGGTGTGAAACCCCGGGTTGTTATACAACCCATACTTCGCTGATGATCAGAAATTGCCAAATGTACCAGTTCTATTCAACCTCAAATTTCTCGATCGATACTTCACTAAAAATTCTGATTTTACTTTTCAAAATCGTGATTTTCGAAGACGTGATGGATGGTATAGGTGAATCAAATAAATTTAATATTCTAATTTAACATGGTTTTAAAGTTTCTATTTATATTTTGAAATTTCCAAATAAATTCAAAACAATTCTACTCAAAAATATTTTTAATACCTAGATCTTGATCATACAAACAAGTTTCCTTAAGATCTTGAAACCTAAAATGAATTAGAAAAAGAGAATTTAATTTTTAAATAGGTTTTTGAAACCTAAAACTAAGAACAAAAGTGAATATGTCTGTTCCCAAACATGCACTGACAAATATATAAATTTTGTATACATATAAACATACTTTCCTACACTTAAATATTCTTCACTGATTCATTTCACCACATCAAGCATAGATCATGTTAAAAAGGTGTTTACTCATTTGGATTGGTTTTGAATAGAGAGCCTGGAAATGTTTTAAAATGGAAATTTTTTTTTTGAAACTTGAAATTTTTGATCAGCTTTTGCTTTGATACTGAGTTGAATCTGATCTTTATGTTAAGCTTGATGTACATTGATCCAAACTTGATCATTGACCTAATCTTGAACTTCACTTAAATTGCTTTAGGTTGAACTTGAAAACGGTTTTGAATTTGAATCTAGTGTGAAAACTGTTTGGTTTTGAATTGCTTTCAGGTTTTGATCTGAGTTTTGTTGTTTGATTTTGTTTGAGATGCTTCAGATTTATAGTTGTTTGTTTTGAATTTATTTTCAGGTTTTTGTATTTCCTTTTCTTTAGTTTTGAACCAAATGAGAGACGAAGGAGTTTATGACATATATAACTTTGATTTCCCTTTATTATTGATTTCAAAAAATAAAAATAAAAATAAAACCAAACATGACACTTGGATTTGTGTATGTTAATTTTTATTTACAAATGTTAAATTCCATGTTTAAAATTCAAACAATTGTTAAGTTTCATACTGAGATCATTACACTTGTTTTAATTAATGTTTAAATATGTTTTTATATTATTTTATCCTAGTTATATATATATATATATATATATATATGTATGTATGTATGTATGTATGTATGTATTTCAATTCATCTTTATATATATATACATATTATGTTTTCAATATTTCCTATTTTATATTAACATATGATAAAAATAAATTTTATGTATATATATATATATATATATATTCTAATGCTTTTAATATTTATTTAGATTTACAAACCAAATTTATATCTCATATATATTTTAAAGAAAATGATTTTAAAACTAATAATACCTTAATAAATAGGTATATGTATATATATATCTATATTATTGGAATTTAATCCCTAAATAGTTTATTTGAAAATTTATTATTCAAAACATAACTTCCAAATATATATTACATATATAAATTATAATTAAAAAATAAATCTCTATTAGTTTACAATGTTTTGAAATCCAATTTGTTTAAAAAATATTTATTTTGGAATTCCCAAATCAAAATTCTATTTATAATCTATTTTTATATGTACATATTTATTTATTTTGAAAAATTCAAATTAATTCATAATTTAATCTAAAAATTTATATTAATTTCTAATTTAAACTTTTGAAATTTTTTTTATATCCAATTCAAAATACAGCTATCAAATCACAATATATGTATATATACACACATCATAACTACAAAACAAAATTTTATTAATTTTAAATTATAGAGTTTTCAAATTTAATTTATTTTCAATATATTTATTTTTGAATTTCAAACCCACAATTCAATTAAAAATCAGTTTATGTACATAAATATAAATAAACAAACAAATATCTTATTTTTTTGAAAATTTCAAATTAATTTACAATTTGATCCAACATTTTATATTAATTATCAAAATAAATTTGACTCAAAACTGGGATCGTATAGATTCCCCCCTTAAGAAAATTTCATCTTCAAAATTTGCTAGATAGGGAGACAACAAAGAACAGATGAATAAATCAAAGATAGAGAATTAGTTTACTAGATCAAGCTGAATATATATTCTATATTTGGCTTACAAAATCAGAATATCATTAATAAATACGAAAACAAATCTACTCAACACTCACAAGATGCTCGGGTTATCCGGTCTACGAAGTATGTAAGGGCATTGGTTAGTTCAAAGAGATAACTAACCATTCGTAGAATGTATCTGGACTCCAAATGGATCGATCCAATTTAACTTTATATTTTATTAATCAATTTTATTCCAATTAAAATTTCAAATTCATTAAAATTAAAATGAAAAGCCGTTAGAAAAACGATGAAGAGAATACGAAATAGAAATCTTTCTATAAGGTAAACAAAGATTCGTAGGGCTACCAACACATCAAAGCTTCTTCTTGTAGTTGCCAGGAAACCATCAAAGAATTGATATTGAATGATGATCAAAAGAAATTGATAGGAAAAATTGTTTCCTTGTTGTTACAGCATATCGACTATTTGTAGTGGTACTTCCCTATCCACTACCTCATCCTCTTCTTTCACTCATTCTTACTATCAGTGAATAGTAAGAGAATCGACTGAGGCATACGGACAAGATATTAGGGATATACTCATTCTAGGGCATTTCAAACCCTATATCTAATGAGTCACCTAATGTGTTATACTCTTAAGCTAAAATTCTTACTGAACCTTCAGTTCAGATACCAATTCTAATGACCCTGACTTGACCTTCGAAAATCGACATCCAAATACATCACCCGTTTTCGAATGCCGCAGATTCAAACGTTGAGTCTGGTCCTCCAGAGCTTATAACAACATTAGTTGGTAACAACACGGCGGAAACAGAAGAAATAATTTTATTGATACAACAATGATATAAATGAAATGATCAACATCAGAGTGGAAATACAACAGTGGAAAGAAAACAACAGTAGAAGACAAATGACAATAGCAGCGGAAAGATACTATCTTCAATGCCAGAACTCCAAACTCCAAATCAGAAGCTCGAACCACCATCATGCTGAACACAACACAATGCGATCGCCAAAATCCAAAGACTTCAAAGATTTCGAAATGCTACCGAATCTTCATTTGCTAGCTGTTTGAAAACCTGACTCTAGGCTGCCCATGTGGAAAATTATGGGCACCCAGAGCTTAAGGAGGGAACAATAAACTCCAGGTCAGTCATGAGACTGGTGTGAGCAAACAAAAACAGTTGTTTTGAACAAAAACAAAACAAAATGAAATAAAAATAAATCCTCAATGCTTTTTTGGAAAATGAAACTACCATAAGGCCTCTAGGCACACACATAATGCAATCGCACACTTAGGGGAGGTTTCTCCTTATGATAGTCAAACATGCTTGGTACACAAAAATCCTTTTGATATTATTATTAGTGCATAGTAAAGAAAAATTTCAAAAGTATAATATTAATCTTAGCCAGCATACATAACATTATAGTATGCCTACTATAGCTACCATGTTAGATGGCAGATTCTAAAATTAAAACCGTACAGGACGAGTATTGGTGATTGGATTTCTAACAAATGGTTAGGCTAAGGAACTTCCTCATCGAATAGGTACGCCTATGGAGGGACGCCCTGTGAACCTAAACGGCTCTCTCCCAACACAAGGCCGGGTTACCTCTGTAACTAGGTAACTACTGAACACGAGTATGCCATTCCCCGGTCATCATCGACCTTTATCGGAGGTGCCTCTACACCAACGACTTACAACAACCACATCAGTTAAATATTTGGGATTCATACCATGATATCACTTTTTACCAGAAGGAAATGCATATACCCTTTAGGCGCGACCCTCATAACCTTGCCACATTCTTCCAATTTCGACCATTTTCGGGTTGTGAGGTTTGACGAAGTCTCATCCACAAAGCTACGCTTTTCAAAAAAGCCATGCTTAGCATGCCACATTACCAAATTGGGAATGTATCACTAGTAAATATCAACTACATAACCTCTGAGCTCATACGTCTCAGAGATGGGTTTTAAGCTAAGAGAATAAATTCTCCGCCACCAAACAGAAATGTATTTGATAGAAACCAGCTTTACATCTCAAAGTGTAACGTTATACATACATCCATACAAGTCTGTTCCGAGTTCGAATGGAACCGAAGGCACTTTAAAAGAAGCCATTGCAAATCCCGGTATCCACAATCCCGACCGGACTCCATATCACATATGAAGATCTTTATACCGACGCGACTTAGTGCAGAGACATTCGAAAGGTAATTCTTTCGTTCTCGAAAATACCCGGTCTTCACCACTGTCTTCAACTGCATACATTTCGTCGTATCACTATTCGGAATGGGTTTTATGACATAAAGTCCTTTCCCCGCTAAACCGAATAATGAGCGCTTAGTTTTATAAACCATATGGATATATTGGGATCTTAGTTAAGTCACAACTTTTAGCCCAAAACCTTTCCTTTAAATGGTTTAAACAAATTTCCATTTTTAATCTTTTAAACAAAAGATTCACCCTTGAAGATCGTTTTCAATTTGAAACAAAGTTCACCAAACTTTCACAAAGATTCATCCATAGCTTTCAAAACAATTTCCATTTCAAACTTGAAATCCTTTCAACAAAAAATAGGAATTCTTCCTTTATATGAAATCCATTATCATTTGAAAACAAAGGTTTTCGTTTCGGATTAAATTTGCTCAAGTTAAAGCCTTTCAAAGTATACATTGGAAAATCGGCGCACTGTGGGATTCTCGGCAAATTTTATTAAATTCAATTCTCCAAAATTCTCGGCATGTTTTGAAATCCAATTTTTTTTTAAATATTCATTTCGGAATTCCCAAATCAAAATTCTATTTATAATCCATTTTTATATATACATATTTAATTATTTTGAAAAATTCAAATTAATTCACAATTTAATCCAAAATTTATGTTAATTTCTAGTTTAAACTTTTGAAAACTATTTATATCCAATTAAAAATATAACTAACAAATCACAATGTATGTATACACACACACATCAGAACTAGAATTTTTTTATTAATTTTAAATTATAGAGTTTTCAAATTTAATTTATTTTCATTATATTTATTTTTGAATTTCAAACCCACAATTCAATTAAAAATCAATTTATACACACACACACACACACACACACACACATATATATATATATAAAAACAAACAAATATTTTATTCATTTTTTTGGAAAATTTCAAATTAATTTACAATTTAATCCAACATTTTATATTAATTATCAAATTAAATTTGACTCAAAATCGGGATCGTTATAGATTCCCCCCTTAAGAAAATTTTGTCCTCGAAATTTGCTAGATAGGGAGAAAACAAAGAACAGATGAATACATCAAAGATATAGAATTAGTTTACTAGATCAAGCTGAATATCTGTTCTATATTTGGCTTACCAAATCAGAATATCATCAATAAATACGAAAACAAATCTATTCAACACTTCACAAGATCCTCGGGTTATCCGGTCTACGATGTATGCAAGAGCATTGGTTAGTTCGAAGAGATAACTAACCATTCGTAGAATGTATCAACAATCCAAATGGACCAATCCAATTTAAATTTATATTTTATTAATCAATTTTATTCCAATTAAAATTTCAAATTAATTAAAGTTAAATTGAAAGCTGTTAGAAAAACGATGAAGAGAATACGAAATAGAAACTTTTCTATAACGTAAACAAAGATTCGCAGGGCCACCACCACACCAAAGCTTCTTCTTGTAGCTTCCAGGAAACCATCAAAGAATTGATATTGAATGATGATCAAAAGAAATTGATAGGAAAAATTATTTCCTTCTTGTTACAGGATATCGACCGTTTGTAGTGGTATTTCCCTATCCACTACCTCATCCTCTTCTTGCACTCATTCTTACTATCAATGAATAGTAAGAGAATCGACTGAGGCATGCGGACAAGATATCTTAGGGATATACTCATTCTAGGGCATTTCAAACCCTATCTCTAACGAGTCACCTAATGTGTTATACTCCTGAGCTAAAGTTCTTACCGAACCGTCAGTTTGATACCAATTCTAACGACCCTGACTCGACCTTCGAAAATCGACATTCAAATACATCACCCGTTTTCGAATGTCGCATATTCAAACGTTGAGTCTGGTTCGTCGGAGCTTATAACAACATTTGGTGGTAACAACACGGCGGAAAGAGTAGAAATAATTTTATTGATACACAACATTTGATACAACAATGATATAAATGAAATGATCAACATCAGAGCGGAAATACAATAGCGGAAAGAAAACAACAGTAGAAGACAAACGACAATAGCAGCGGAATGATACTATCTTCAATGCCAGAACTCCAAACTCCAAATCAGAATCTCGAACCACCATCATGCTGAACTCAACACAATGCGATTGCCAAAATCCAAAGACTTCAAAGAGTTCCAAGTGCTACCGAATCTACATTTACTAGCTGACTTTTTGAAAACCTGACACTAGGATGCCCACGTGGAAAATTGTGGGCGCCCAGAGTTTAGGAAGGGAACAATAAACCCCAGGTCAGTCATGAGACTGGTGTGAGAAAACAAAAATAGTTGTTTGAACAAAAACAAAACAATAGGAAATAAAAAGAAATCCGTAATGCTTTTTGGAGAACGAAACTACCATAAGGCCTCCCGGCACACACACAATGCAATCGCACACTTAGGGAAGGTTTCTCCTTATGATAGTCAAACATGCTTGGTACACAAAAATCCTTTTGATATTATTATTAATGCATAGTACAGAAAAATTTCGAAAGTATAATATTAATCTTAGCCAGCATACATAACATTATAGTATGCCTACTATAGCTACCATG
The DNA here is from genome assembly GCA_030765085.1 of Allium cepa. Lineage (NCBI taxonomy): Eukaryota > Viridiplantae > Streptophyta > Magnoliopsida > Asparagales > Amaryllidaceae > Allium > Allium cepa. The sequence goes on from CM060932.1 coordinate 770,858,639, forward strand.
TTAGATGGAAGATTCTACAATTAAAACCGTACAGGACGAGTATTGGTGATTGGATTTGCAACAAATGGTTAGGCTAAGGAACTTCCTCATCGAATAGGTACGCCCATGGAGGGACGCCCTGTGAACCTAAACAGCTCTCTCCCAACACAAGGCCGGGTTACCTCTGTAACTAGGTAACTACTGAACACGAGTATGCCATCCCCCGGTTATCATCGACCTTTATCGGAGGTGCCTCTACACCAACGACTTACAACAACCACATCAGTTAAATATTTGGGATTCATACCATGATATCACTTTTTACCAGAAGGAAATGCACATACCCTTTAGGCGCGACCCTCATAACCTTGCCACATTCTTCCAATTTCGACCATTTTCGGGTTGTGAGGTTTGACGAAGTCTCATCCACAAAGCTACGCTTTTCAAAAAAGCCATGCTTAGCATGCCACATTACCAAATTGGGAATGTATCACTAGCAAATATCAACTACATAACCTCTGAGCTCATACGTCTCAGAGATAGGTGTTAAGCTAAGAGAATAAATTCTCCGCCACCAAACAGAAATGTATTTGATAGAAACCAGCTTTACATCTCAAAGTGTAACGTCATACATACATCGATACAAGTCTGTTCCGAGTTCGAATGGAACCGAAGGCACTTCAAAAGAAGCCATTGCAAATCCCGGTATCCACAATCCCGACCGGACTCCATATCACATATGAAGATCTTTATATCGACGCAACTCAGTGCAGAGACATTCGACAGGTAATTCTTTCGTTCTCGAAAATAACCTGTCTTCACCACTGTCTTCAACTGCATCCATTTCGTCGTATCACTATTCGGAATGGGTTTTATGACATAAAGTCCTTTCCCCGCTAAACCGAATAATGAGCGCTTAGTTTTAAAAACCATATGGATATATTGGGATCTTAGTTAAGTCTCAACTTTTAGCCCAAAACCTTTCCTTTAAATGGTTTAAACAAATTTCCATTTTTAATATTTTAAACAAAAGATTCACCCTTTAAGATCGTTTTCAATTTGAAACAAAGTTCACCAAACTTTCACAAAGATTCATCCATAGCTTTCAAAACAATTTCCATTTCAAACTTGAAATCCTTTCAACAAAAAACTGGAATTCTTCCTTTATATGAAATCCATTATCATTTGAAAACAAAGGTTTTCGTTTCGGGAAAATCCGATTAAATTTGCTCAAGTTAAAGCCTTTCAAAGTATACATTGGAAAATCGGCGCACCGTGGGATTCTCGGCAAATTTTATTAAATTCAATTCTCCAAAATTCTCGGCATGTTTTGAAATCCATTTTTTTTTTAAATATTCATTTTGGAATTCCCAAATCAAAATTCTATTTATAATCTATTTTTATATATACATATTTAATTATTTTGAAAAATTCAAATTAATTCACAATTTAATCCAAAAATTTATGTTAAATTCTAGTTTAAACTTTTGAAAACTATTTATATCCAATTAAAAATATAACTAACAAATCAGAATGTATGTATACACACACACATCAGAACTAGAATTTTTTTATTAATTTTAAATTATAGAGTTTTCAAATTTAATTTATTTTCATTATATTTATTTTTGAATTTCAAACCCACAATTCAATTAAAAATCAATTTATATACATATACATATACATATATATATATATATAAACAAACAAATATTTTATTCATTTTTTTGGAAAATTTCAAATTAATTTACAATTTAATCCAACATTTTATATTAATTATCAAATTAAATTTGACTCAAAATCGGGATCGTTATAGATTGCCCCTTAAGAAAATTTTATCCTCGAAATTTGCTAGATAGGGAGAAAACAAAGAACAGATGAATACATCAAAGATAGAGAATTAGTTTACTAGATGAAGCTGAATATCTATCCTATATTTGGCTTACCAAATCAGAATATCATCAATAAATACGAAAACAAATCTATTCAACACTTCACAAGATCCTCGGGTTATCCGGTCTACGATGTATGCAAGAGCATTGGTTAGTTCGAAGAGATAACTAACCATTCGTAGAATGTATCTGCACTCCAAATGGACCAATCCAATTTAAATTTATATTTTATTAATCAATTTTATTCCAATTAAAATTTCAAATTAATTAAAGTTAAATTGAAAGCTGTTAGAAAAACGATGAAGAGAATACGAAATAGAAACTTTTCTATAACGTAAACAAAGATTCGCAGGGCCACCACCACACCAAAGCTTCTTCTTGTAGCTTCCTGGAAACCATCAAAGAATTGATATTGAATGATGATCAAAAGAAATTGATAGGAAAAATTATATCCTTGTTGTTACGGGATATCGACCATTTGTAGTGGTATTTCTCTATCCACTATCTCATCCTCTTCTTGCACTCATTCTTACTATCAATGAATAGTAAGAGAATCGACCGAGGCATGCGGACAAGATATCTTAGGGATATACTCATTCTAGGGCATTTCAAACCCTATCTCTAACGAGTCACCTAATGTGTTATACTCCTGAGCTAAAGTTCTTACCGAACCATCAGTTTGATACCAATTCTAACGACCCTGACTCGACCTTCGAAAATCGACATTCAAATACATCACCTGTTTTCGAATGCCGCATATTCAAACGTTGAGTCTGGTTCGCCGGAGCTTATAACAACATTAGGTGGTAACAACACGGCGGAAACAGAAGAAATAATTTTATCGATACACAACATTTGATACAATAATGATATAAATGAAATGATCAACATCAGAGCGGAAATACAATAGCGGAAAGAAAACAACAGTAGAAGACAAACGACAATAGCAGCGGAAAGATACTATCTTCAATGCCAGAACTCCAAACTCCAAATCAGAATCTCGAACCACCATCATGCTGAACTCAACACAATGCGATTTCCAAAATCCAAAGACTTCAAAGAGTTCCAAGTGCTACCGAATCTACATTTACTAGCTGACTTTTTGAAAACCTGACTCTAGGATGACCACGTGGAAAATTGTGGGCACCCAGAGTTTAGGAAGGGAACAATAAACTCCAGGTCAGTTATGAGACTGGTGTGAGCAAACAAAAATAGTTGTTTGAACAAAAAAAAAACAAAAGGAAATAAAAAGAAATCCGTAATGCTTTTTGGAGAACGAAACTACCATAAGGCCTCCCGGCACACACACAATGCAATCGCACACTTATGGGAGGTTTCTCCTTATGATAGTCAAACATGCTTGGTACACAAAAATCCTTTTGGTATTATTATTAGTGCATAATACAGAATTTTTTTCGAAAGTATAATATTAATCTTTGCCAGTATACGTAACATTATAGTATGCCTACTATAGCTACCATGTTAGATGACAGATTCAACAATTAAAACCGTACAAGACGAGTATTGGTGATTGGATTTCCAACAAATGGTCAGGCTAAGGAACTTCCTCACCAAATGGGTACGCCTATGGATCCCAATATATCCTTATTTTTTTTAAAACAAGCGCTCATTATTAGGTTTAGCCGGGAAAGGACTTTATGTCATAAAACCCATTCTGAATAGTGATACAATGAAATGGATTGCATTTAAAGACGGTGGTGAAGACCGGGTATTATCGAGAATGATAGGATTACCTGTCGAATGACTCTGCACTGAGTTGCTCCGGTATAGAGATCTCCATATGTGACGGGGAGTCCGATCGGGATTGTGAATACCCGGATTTGCAAGGGCTTCTTTGAAGTTCCTTCGGTTCCATTTAGACCTAGGATGGACTTGTATGGATATATGTCTGACATTACACTTTGAGATGTAAAGCTAGTTTCTGTCAATATATATTTCTGTTTGGTGGCGGAGAATTTATTCTCTTAGCTTAACACCTTCTCAGAGACGTACGAGCTCAAAGGTTGTGTGGTTGATATTTACTAGTGATACATTCCCAATTTGGTAATGTGGAATACTAAGTATTGCTGATCATTTGTTGATCAAAGCATGGCTTTCGTGAAAAGTGTGGCTTTGTGGACGAGACTTCATCAAACCTCACAACCCGAAAATGGTCGAAACAGGAAGAATGCGGCATGATTATGAGGGTCGTGCCGTTTAGGGTATGTGCATTTCCTTCTGGATAAAAAGTGGTATCATGGTATGGAGCCTAAATACATAACTTTTGTAGTTGTTGGAATTTTTTGGTATTGAGGATCCTCGGATAAAGTTCGATTACGACCGACGGATGACATACTCGTGTCAGTAGTTACCTAGTTATAGAGGTAACCCAACCTTGTGTTGGCAGAGAGCTAGTAAAGTTCTCAGGGTGTCCCTTCAGAGGCGTAACCATTCGGTGAGGAAGTTCCTTAGCCTGATCATTTGTTGGAAATCCAGACAAAACAATACGAGCCCTTTACGATTGCAGCTGTATAACCTGCCCCTCAGGTGATTGCTATAGCAGGCATAAAATAATGGTATCTATGCCAGCTAAGATTTATATTATACTTTCAAACTGTTTTCTACACTATGCACTAATAATAATATTAAAAAGGATTTTCGCGTATCAAGCATGTTTGACTATCATAAGGAGAAATCTCTTCCAAGTGTGCAATTGCATTGTGTGTGTGTCGGGAGGCCTTATGGTAGTTTCATTTTACAAAAAGCATAGCGAATTTCTTTTTAAATTCTTTTTTGTTTGTTTTGTTTAAAAAACTTTTTTTATTTGCTCATACCAGTCCCATGACTGACCTGGAGTTTATTGTTCCCTTCTTAACTCTGTGTGCCACGATTTTTCACACGGGCAACCTAGAGTCGGGTTTTCAGATAATCAAATAGTAGGTGTAGCTTTTGGAAATCTTTGGATTCTTTGGTTTGGCGATCGCATTGTGCACCGAGTTTGCGTAACTTCAGCATGAAGGTGGTTCGAGCTTGTGGTTTGTAGCTTTAGCATTAAAGATGTTATCTTTCAACTGCTGTTGCCATTTGTCTGCTGCTGTTGTTTCTTTCCACTATTGTATCTATCTCTGATAGTGTTGATCATTCATTTGTATCTGAATGTTGTATCCACTGTGCATCAATAAAATTATTCTTCTATTTCCGCTGTGTTGTTATTAACCAATGTTGTTATAAGCTCCGACGAACCAGACTCAACGTTTGAATCTGCGGCATTTGAATACGGGTGATGTATTTGAATGTCGATTTTCGAAGGTCGAGTCAGGGTCATTAAATTTGGTATCAGAGCTGAAGGTTGAGTAAGAACTTTAGCTCAGGAGTATAACACATTGGGTGACTCATTAGAGATAGGGATATAAAAGCCCAAGAATGAGTTTCCCTAAGATATCTTGTCTGAATGCCTCAGTAAATTCTCTTACTATTCACTGATAGTGAGTATGAGTGCAAGAAGAGGACGAGGTAGGGGACTGGAGAATATCACTACAAATGGTCAATACCCTGTAATAACAAGGAAATAGTTTTTCCCATAAGTCTCTTATGATCATCATCCGATTTCAATTCTTTTGATGAATTCCTGGCAGCTATAAGAAGAAGCTTTGATATGGTGGTGGCTCTGTGAATCATTGTTTATAAAAGTTCCTATTTCGTATTCTCTTCATCAATTTTCTATCAGCTTTTCGTTTTTAACTTTAATGAATTTGAAATTTTACTTGAATAAATTGGTTAAAAAAATACGAAATTGAATTAAATTGTATCCGTTTGTTTATTCTTTGGGGTCTAAATATATTCTACGAATGGTTAGTTATCCCTTTGGACTAACTAATGCCCTTGTATATTTCGTATACCAGATAACCAGAGTATTTCATAAGGTGTTGAATAAGTTGATCTTGTATTTATTGATTATATTCTACTTTGGTAAGCCAAATATAGAATAAATATTTCAGTTCGATCTGGCGAACCATCTCTTTATTCTTCTATGTGTTCATTTATTCTTTATTTGTCTCCCTGTCTAGCAAATTTCGGGGATGAAATTTTCTTAAGGAGGGAATTTGTAACGATCCTAGTTTTGAGTAAAATTTAATTTGGTAACTAATACAAAATTTTGGATTAAATTGCGAATTAATTTGAATTTTTCAAATTAAATAAGATATGTGCCTATTTATTTATATAAATAGATTATAATTTGAAATTTGAATTTAATTTTTTTCCAAAATAAATAATATATGTTGTTTATTTATATATATGTATACAAATTGATTTTAAATTGAATTTTGAATTTGAAACCCAAAAAAAATATTTTTGAAAATAAATTGAATTTAAATACTCTATATTTTAAGATTAATAAAATTCATTTTCTAATTATAATATATATATATATGTGTAATATATATATATATATGTAATATATATATATATATATATGTATTTGGAAGTTATGATTTGAGATTAATATAATAATTTTCAAAATCTATTTTAAGTTAAATTCTATATATATATATATATATATATGTTATATACATGTGTGTGTATTTATTTATGTATAATTAGTTTCAAATTATTTTCTTTAAAATTTTATCAATATTAATATAAGGAAATGTATTAATAGAGATATAAAATTTTATTTAACACATACATACATATATATATATATATATATAAACAAAAGATAATAATATGAATATATACTTAAAACATATTCTTATGATAAAATAGAAGTGTAAGTATATTAACATGAAGATTAACAAGCGTTAAATTTTTAACATATAGTTTAAATAAGTGTTAAGATTCTAAATTATGTAAAGACAAGTGTCGCAACTTTCTTTTAATTTTAAATAATAAATTAAAGAAAGAAAAGCAGGTTATAAAATCTCTTTACTCTCCTCTCTATCATTTTCTTTCATCTTCACATTTTAAGATCAAGTCTATAAAACCAAAACAAAATAAAAGCAAAGAAAAAGAAAATCAAATACAACTTGTATTAAGTCTTCAAATCAGAAACAACTTCAACCCGAGCTAGTGGATTCAGTTCAACCTAAAACTCAAGCAATCACATTCAAATTCAAAGCAGCTAAACAAGTACAAATTCAACATTGTATCAAACCTGAAACGATTAGAACAAAGAGTTTTTCCAGTTTTCAAAACCTGGAAGTTCAAGTTCAAACTCTTAAAGCGACAAATTCAACATCAAAGCAAAGCAAGTCCAGTTTCAAGTTAAAAAAATTCAGATCATCTTAGTAAACAATCAACTAGCAGATCAAAAACTCTAGATTAAAGTTCGAAATTTCAAATTTCCTTTTTCCAGGCTTGCTTCTTTGTTTCATGACAGGTGAGTAAACTACCTATATAAAAATCTGGAAACTGTTATATCTGGTTTACATATGAGTTATGCTTGAAAATGTGCTGTGAAAATGTTGCTATGGGTGAAATTATGTTTACATGCTTGTATATTTTGTGTGCACGGGAAAATATATCTCTATTCTTACTTTACAGGTTTTCAAAACCTGATTCAAAATCAAAATATCTTCCTCCATTCTTTTTTAAGATAAAATGTTTAAAAGAAATAGGTTTGAACAATCAAGTTTAAATTTTAAAAATGGTTTTAGGTGAAGATAGGAAGTAGGATGACTGGGAAATGGGAAGAATAGTGAAAGACAAAATCAAGTCAGAAATTCGATTGTTAAAAATACATGTTTTGATTACATAGCTAGTCTCGTCTTTAAAAATAACGATTTTTCGAATCATAATTTTTAAGCTTATATATTGGAAGATGAATTCTGGCAATCGCGAAGTTCGGTGGTCTCCAGTTTAGGGCTGCAGATAGCCTGGGTAGCAGAGATCATAGGAAAAATGGTCAGAGGTTATTAGTCCAACATGGTGGCTTTGCCGAGTTAATGTAGATATTTAGGTCATCATCTGGGCGAAGTCGATTCCAAGGTGATTTCGGCACCACGATGGCATCGACCTGGGCTAGGGCAAGGGAAAAGGAAGATGACCCTACGGCGAAGGTTCAGGCATGATGCAGTTATCTCCGGTGGTCGGAGATAGGAGGTGCACACGAGATTTTTGTCAAACAGTTTTTTTCCAGTAGGCTCGATAGTGTTCGATTTTGGGTTCGACGTTGTTGAGGTGACCTGGGTGGTCAAAACATATGAATGGATCGTCGGCAACTCGTGGATGGTGGAGGCGATGGGCGGAGCGGTGGCGATGGCATGTGCACGTGCACCTGTGTCAGTGTGTATCAGAGGCTGATTTGTTTTGCTGTTGGATTGGACGAGAAGCATTCGTCTTCGGTTGGTTTCGAAGATGGTTGTGTGTTGACTCAAAGCAGTGATGAGGGCGAGAGACTCGGGTATTAGTTCGGGGAATAATGGGTTGAGCTCAGGTCTGGAGATTTGGTATAAAAAAAGTTTTTAATTTTTAAAACAAAATCAAGTTTTATTTAAAACAATTTTGTTAAAACCAGTTCATTTGTAAATAATAAATGTTTATCCAAATTTTGATTTGGTTAAAAGGTTTTTAAATAAAATTATTTTAAATTAACTAAGTTTAAAAGTGTTAAGATACATATAACCTTTTTTTAAAGTTTATTGTAAATAAACATAATAATGTAATTATGTGGTTAATTAAGAAGGGTAAAAAGGTTTTAAAGGTTACTTACTTTAATATAATTAAGGGTTGATAAATTAATAGGAGTAATTAGAGGATAGTTAATTACTTAACGTTATTAAATCAAGGTGATTAAATTTATTAATGTGATTAATTAATTAATGTGGTTAGTTAAAGGTTAATTTATTGATTAATTAAAGATTAATTAATATATGATTAAAGGATAATTAATTAATGTGATTAATTAATTAAGGTAATTAATTTGAGGATAATTAATTAATTAAAGGTTAATTAATTAATTAAAGTAATTAAGGGAAGATTTATTAATTTAGGGTTAATTAATTAATGTAATTAATTAAGGATAACTAAATAAAGAATAATTAAATAATTAAGGGTTAATTATTTAATGATTAAAGGTTGATTTATTTATTAATTAAGGTTGATTAATCAATAATTAAAGGTTAATTAATTATCTAATTAAATCATAATTACTTAAATGTTAATTAATTAATATAAGTAATTAAAAGATAATTAGTATTTAAAGGATTAAGTGTTAATTAATTAATATAATTAACTTAAGGTAAACTTATGTGATTAATTAAGGATAAATTAACTAATTAAGGAGAATTAATTAAGGAGAATTAATTAAGGTGAATAATCAAGGATGATTAATAGTTGTTATTAATTAATGTTAATTAACCAGGATTAGTAATTTATTCATAAGTAATTAATCTGGTTTAAATTAATTATGATCAGGTGATACATGATGTTCTGTGATATGAATTGTGTGAATTGAGCTGTGAACTGTAATTTATCTATATGTGATAAATTTACTTGTTTATCTATGAATGAAGATAAGCGTTATAGGGTTATACCGCTTATCGATGTTGTTGTGCTTAAATTGATGATGGTTGTGATATGTTATTGTTGTGTGTAAAACCCCTGGACTACACCACACACACACAAATATGGATTCACCAGGAATTGGTTAAGTCATAGATATTTTTAATTTAAAATTATTTTATTCAAATGGTGAAATGATTTTAAAGTTGAATTTTGAATCCAAATGGTTTGGAAGTGAAATTGAATTAAATATGAAAAAGCTTTTGGAAAGGAAGTGTGAAATTGAAATTTGTTCTGAATATAATGTGTCTTGATTGAGTTTTGAAATTATTTTGGAAACTATAGTTTGAAAAGGGATATGCAAGTTATACAATATACATATGGATTTTAAACAATTTTGAAGTATGCTGAATAAATTATTTTGGGAACTTAAATTTAATTCAAATAGAGCTTACCGAGAATATAGCAGTTCGCTGATTTTTCAATGTATACTTTGAAAGGTTATAACCTGAGTAAATTTAATCAGATTTTCCCAAAATAAGAAGCGTTTGTTTCAAATGATGATGGATTTCATATAACGAAAGAATTTCCATTTTTTTTGAAAGGATTTCAAGTTATTGGTGAATCAAATTGAAAATAGTTTTGAAAACTATGAATGAATCTTTGTTAAAGATTGGTGAACTTTGTTTTCAAAGTGAAGAGGATCTTAAAGGTGTATCTTTTCTTTAAAAGATTGTTTAAACCATTAAAAGGAAAGGTTTTGGGCTAAAAGTTGTGACTAACTAGAACATAATATATCCATATTGTTTTTAGAACAAGCGCTCATTATTCAGTTTAGCCGAGAGAGGACTTTATGTCATAAAACTCATTCTGAATAATGATACGACGAAATGGATAACATTTAAGGATGGTGTTGAAAACTAGGTATTTTCAAGAATGATAGGATTACCTGTCGAATAACTCTGCACTGAGTTGCTCCGGTCTAGAGATCTTCATATGTGATGGGGAGTCCGATCGGGATTGTGAATACCCAGATTTGTAAGGGCTTCTTTAAAGTGCCTTCGGTTCCATTCAGACCCATGATGGACTTGTATGGATGTATGTCTGACGTTATACTTTAAGATGTAAAACTGCTTTCTATCAAATACATTTCTGTTTGGTGGTGGAGAATTTATTCTCTTAGCTTAGCACCCTTCTCTGAGACGTACGAGCTCAGAGGTTATGCAGTTGATATTTACCAGTGATACATTCCCAATTTGGTAATGTGGCATACTAAGTGCTGATGATCATTTGTTGATCAAAGCATAGCTTTCGTGAAAAGTGTAGCTTTGTGGACGAGACTTCGTCAAACCTTACAACCCGGAAATTGTCAAAACAGGAAGAATGCGGCAAGGTTACGAGGGTCACGCCCTTTAGGGTATGTGCATTTCCTTCTGGATAAAAAGTGGTATCATGGTATGGAGCCCATATACTTAACTTATGTGGTTGTTGGAATTTTTTGGTATTGGGGATCCTCGGATAAAGGTCGGTGACAACCGGGGGATGGCATACTCATGTTAGTAGTTACCTAATTACAGAGGTAACCCGGTCTTGTGTTGGCAGAGAGCAGGTTAAATTCTCGGGGCATCCCTCCAGAGGCGTACCCATTCAGTGAGGAAGTTCCTTAGCCTGACCATTTGTTGGAAATCCAAACAAAAAAATACGAGCCCTTTACGATTGCAGTTTTATAACCTGCCATCCCAGGTGGTAGCTATAGCAAGCATAATATAATGGTACCTATGCTGGCTAAGATTTATACTATACTTTCAAAATGTTTTATACACTATGCACCAATAATGGTATCAAAAAGGATTTTTACATATCAAGCATGTTTGACTATCGTAAGGAGAAACCTCCCTCAAGTGTGCGATTACATTGTGTGTGTGCCGGGATGCCTTATAGTAGTTTCATTTTCCGAAAAGCATAGAGAATTTAAACATTAAATTCTTTTTGTTTTTTTTTAAACAACTATTTTTGTTTGCTCACACCAGTCCCATGACTGATCTGGAGTTTATTATTCCCTTCTAAACTCTGGGTGCCTACAATTTTCCACATGGCCAGCCTAGAGTCAGGTTTCCAGATAATCAAATGGTAGGTGTAGCTTTTGGCAATCTTTGGTTTCTTTGGTTTGGTGATTGCATTGTGCACCGCGTTTGTGTAACATCGGCATGAAGGTGGTTCGAGCTTGTGGTTTGTAGCTTTAGCATTGAAGATGTTAGCTTTCCACTGTTGTTGCCGTTTGTCTTCTGCTGTTGTTTCTTTCCACTGTTGTATCTATCTCTGATAGTGTTGATCATTCATTTGTATCAGAATGTTGTATCCATTGTGTATTAATAAAATTATTCTTATGTTTCCGCTATGTTGTTATTACCTAATGTTGTTATAAGCTCCGACGAAGCAGACTCAACGTTTGAATCTACGACATATGAATATGGGTGATGTACTTGAATGTCGATTTTCGAAGGTCGAGTCAGGGTCGTTAAAGTTGATATTAATCATATATTATAACTTTAGACAGTATATTTAGTAAATTTCTTTAGAAATTTAAATAAGAGTTATAAAGATATTTGGTAAAAATCCATGACCATTTCTATTTCTATCATATTTCTATCGACCACCACTCATCAAAATCCAATATAGTAAGTCAATATGTAGTATTTTAAACGGAAAATCAATCATTTTTCAATTTATTATATTTTTTAGCAATAAAAAAAACCAAAGTATTCACTCTCATTTAAAAGTCCTCACGGTTATGCTTGGATGAATTACTTGAAATTTTTGATTATGTGCTTCCTTGCTCATTTAAAAGTCCTCACGGTTATGCGTGTATGGAACACATATAAAAATTGATTAAATAAATAGACAAGTTGATTCTAATCCCATTTAAAAGTCCTTATGGTTATGCATGGTTAGAAGATACTTGAATTCATTTTAAAATTTTTTTAGGAATACTACTAATCTCATTTAAAAGTCCTAAGGGTTAAGCATGGCTAGTAGATATTAAAATTACCGATATAAATATACCACAAATTGACACAACTATATGGTTTTATATGACGACTTCATTCCTATCATTTTAAAGTGGAATTTGCGTCAAACAGAGTATTTATGATTTTTGTTTGAATTTTTATTGAAATTTAATATTTATACCCGATTGAGTATTAATATTGTATTAATGTTTTTCACTTTATCTCTATTTTTCTAACACTATTACACTTCTGCTGATAATAAAAGGGGGAGAGAAAGGTTAAGATTTTGGCAAATAAATGTCAAATATTTTATTTTATATATGCATCTAGTTCATTCATTCATTTAAATTTATTTTCATGCATATATGAAGGGGGAGCTTGGTATAGAGAGGGAGCATTAAAATAGGGGGAGCAAACTGAATAATCAATTTCATTAATGAATTCAAAATCTTAAATATATGTTTATTATCATTAAAAGGGGGAGATTGTTGAATACGCTAGTGTATGATTTTTGTTTGATGATAATACACACACACACACACAGAGATATATATATATATATATATATATTCATTTAAATGTATTTGTTAATGTACTATTTATTTGTCACATAATTAAGTTAATATTTGCTGAATAAAATAAATAACATAGAATTTAAATTCAAACAGATGTTTTATTTAAACAAATATTTATTACAATTTTGAATAGTACAAATTTGAGCTCTCACTATATATATACAATTTTCAATTACAATACAAATTTGACTACATCACAATTTTCACATACATTTGCACCTCACTACATTTCACTTTTTCACTCGTATTTGATCTTCAACTCTATTCCAGATTGAATCCAGCATCTAAACAATCTGCAAAATAAACACTAACACAGTAAAATTGAAAGCAAAATATTTTAAAGTATAAAATAAAATGTGTATTTTGAAAATGCTATTTGCCTAAGTTATTTGGGTTGTTTATCATCATTTAAAGTTGAATTCATGAAACATGAACAACTTGTGACATGTATAGTGTATCATTGTACATGACATAAGGCCATGCGCATCAATATACGCTTGATAAAATTACAGGGACAGGGAAGCACAAGGTCAAATCCAATCAAATGCCGATTTCAACTCAAGTGAATACAAAATAAAGTGATGACACAAGCTTAAAGTCAAACCCAAGCTCTAAGATGGATTCAATACAGCTGCAAATCCAAATGTACAACGTGAAATGATCAAGTTCAACAATGAAGCATGATCAGTTTTCAAACCAAACTTAATCAAACCCCACGTAAAAATAGACCAGTAAACAATGAAGTACACAAGCACATTCAGGCTGCACAAAAACATATATACATATATACACAAATATCTATACACATATATGAGCTTAAAGAAGTTCCAAAAAGCACGAAGTATCAATGCAAACTAGAATCAAAAGGTGCAGCCTCAACAGTGTGGACCAGTTCAAAATGAAACAGAAAGAGTGATTCAAAGTAAAGCAACAATATAAAGCAACAATACCAAAATTACTCAAAGCACATAATGATATACACCAGAGATGACACTGGAGAATGATACATAGTACAATACCAAGTGAAGGCCACACAAACTAGAAATGAGTCAAAGCTTTAATGCATGTAGACCAGAAGACCACCAGTGAAGTATTGTCACATAAACTTTATACATATGCGAATATACAATACAACAAAGTTTAAATGGAACTTGTTCGAAGCAATATAACTTTAACAAGACCACATGCATCACGGCAATGTACTGATACAAGTATGACTCAAACCAGGACCAGTAAGCAGTGCCAACATTTCAGAGACAAGTACACAAGTCATTTACTAAGGCGCACCAGAATATGTAGTGAAACAAAGTGGATAGGTCTAACAACCAATCTGATGTCAACAAAGCATCCAGTGAAACCAAGTGCAGACAAATTACAAACTATACATGAACTATATGACTCGAAGAACAGTGAACAGAGCTCAATGCAAACTTAGTGCAACCTAGACTCAAAGCAAATCAGTAATATATATATGCTGCAGCAATATGCAGTGAGAACAAACCGTAAACAACATATGCAGTAAAGATGAGACGACCCGACTTTCTCACCACATAAAATTGCATCATCTTGAAGAAAGAAAGGGATAGAAAAGAGAAAAGAAAGAGAAGAAAGAAGAAACAACATCCGAATCTCAACAGCGGAACGAATAAATTATATTAATAACATAAATATTACATAGTTTACAACCATCATCAGAGTTACACAGATTATACATCAAATATTAGATGGTTATTGTAACAACCCGCATATTTTACGATTGAATATTTAAATATTTTATTTAAATATTTTATCGTTAGTCGGATTTTAGTCCGAAAAGTTACTTTTTGCATACGGTCGAATTAGGACTCGGAACCACTTCCATTTGGTCCAAAACGCCGTTTGCAATCTTTTTGAGTATAAAATTTGATATGTTTAGAGTTGGTGGAATTTTGCCACTTTTTCACTTTGGGCTTTGGGTTTGGTTTAGCCCATTAGCCTAAACTATTAATTCTAACATAACCCCCTTCCCTTCATAACTTCACTTTCATTTCCTAACACTCAAGCTTCATCAAAAATGGAGGAAGGAACGGGAAATTAAAACTCCAAGCCCTAGTTCATTTGCAAATCCAACATCTAACTCCAAATTCAAAGAGAAGCCATTGATTCTTCCTTTTCTTCCAAGCTTCTTCTTCATTGATTTTTGTGTAAAGGTGAGAATTTTATCTCACATCTTTGTCTATAACTATCTTTAATTGTTAGGTATGAATTCCTAACACTTTTTCATATGCATTTGATATTGGTTTCGATTGAATTGGTGAAAATCCCAATTTTTAGTGTTTTGGGTTCAAATCTTTAAAAATCCAATCTTTGGTGTTTGAACACGTTTTTGGTGATGCATCGAGCAGCCAATAGGAACGGGTAGCCGCGTTCGTGCTCGATCGGTTGCAAATTGAGAGAGTTTTTGGCATTTTTGTTGCTTAGGTCGTTCGGCCTGCACATATCATTCTCGGCCTGCATTTAGGTCGGCCTGCACTTAGGTCACTCCCTTATAGGTTACGCCATGCTTAGGTCGTTGCTCGACCATGTTATAACATGCAACTCCTTAGGTCGCGACAGGTTAGGCCGTATCGCCGCTAAGTCGCTCAGCCTGCACATGGATGATTCTTGGCCTGCAGTTAGGTCGGCCTGCCATAGGTCGCAACCCATAGGTCGCTAAGTCGCTCGGCCTTCTTTACCCCCTTAGGTCGCGACAAGTTAGGTCGTTCGCCACATAGGTCGCTCGGCCTATTCTTTACCCCTTAGGTCGTTTTGTCCCTGGGTCGCTCGACCATATGTAAACCGTAATTGTTAGGTCGTTCGGCTAGGTCACGTCACTTAGGTCGTGCCGTGCTAGGTCGCTCCTTGTATAACTCTCACCACCTAGGCCGCATGCTCGCTCCTTAAGCCGCTACCTCCTTAGGTCGCGTACTCCTTAGGTCGCGTACCCCTTAGGTCGCACTACCTAGGCCGCATCTCTTAGGTCGCTCGGCCTGTTATGCCGCAAGCTCCTTTGGTCGCAACCCCCTAGGTCGCTCGGCCATGTGATGTTGCTCGCTATGTTGGTCGCGCGCTCGGCCATTAGGTCGTTCCACCCTATAGCTCAACCACGTTAGGTCGCTTGCTCTCTTAGGTCGCGCCTTGCTATAGGTCGTGCCATGTTAGGTGGCTCTGTTGCGCCGTATGCTATTTCTTGAGCCGCTGATTTCTTGTGTTGTCTTATGTTAAGTCGTAAGTCGTGGCTGTCAAGTCGTAAGGGTATTTCAACTTTGATGGATTTGGAATCGAATTCCTTGGATTTTATTCATGTCTTCGAATGTGAATTTTTGTGATTTATTGCTTCTACAATCAATTTTGTGATTTGTCACTTTATCTCACTCGTACGAGAAATCTAATCAAACGGCTTAGTAAAACAAATGGTATGAAACACTTGCATTTACTTCACCGGTTAATTCTTGGACTTGTTCGATTGAATCTCTTGTGACAATTTTCGAGTGGAGATCTACAATTTGTTCGTAAATATTTAAGTTAAGCTAGTGGTTATGGGACATGAAGCTAAGCTTATATATTTACTAGCTTACTGTAATTGACACTTCTTGATGATCGTTGATGATCATTTTTGTGATTTAGACTAGCAAATGTGCGATGTCTCTTTGTCTACGAAGGAGACTAAAGCCCGTTTCTATGGAGCTTCGGCTCAATTTGGTGTGGTAGCGACCCATGGTTTTCGGACCGTTTTGTGGAGCTTCGGCTCAAAATTAATGGTTAGCAACCATGGAATAGCATTCCATTTTGTGACACACGCGTTGGTGAGTTTTCATGCTCCTGTTTTGTGATAGGCCTCCCCCTTTTTGTGATTTCTAGATTTCCATTGATGATTTCTAGAATTTGTGTTTCAAAAATTTTCGTGATTTACATTGATAAGTTTTATCAATATTTGTGCATTGGTGAATTTGTGTGTCATTAACTTTTGTGATTGGCATTGATATTATTGTCCATACTTGTGTTTTGGTGAATAAAAGTAAAGAGTATGACATTCTTTTTTATCTTTGAGAAGATTCTTGTGATATTGATTAATCCCTAGTTGATTTTTAATTGCATACTTATCACAGTATGGCTTTATGGTTATCATATGTTTTTGTCATATCTCTTATTCTATATCATTTCATCTGATAATCCATTTATTATTTTCTTATTAAATAATACTCGGGTCAGACCGAGATGTTACAGGTGCTTCTGCTTGACTTCACATCTGGGATTATCACCCTGACTTTTGGCTTACTACTTAGATTAGTAGTTTTTGTTGTATACATTTGAGATATAGACTACCAGATGTATCCATATTCTTTTTTCCAGCACTTGTAGCTATTCTTTTGTGATATTTGTTGATCTTGTTTGACCACTACTCTGATGCACACTTCCATGTGTTATATTCATATCTTTTTCCACCTTTGTGATATGGATATCTTTGACTTATTTGTGTTATATTCGTATCTTTTTCCGCCTTTGTGATATGGATATCTGTGACTGATTTGTGTTATGTTCATTTCTATGTTTGTTTCCGAAGAATATATATAGCCACTGTGTAGTAGCTTTGAGTTTGTATCGGTATGTCGAATTTCCTCCTGAAAATGCATGTTGTACTATCTGACATATCGGTGCTCGCACAAAGCAATTACACTGATGGTCGCTCCTCAACAGCCTTATTCTCCGTGCTAGTTGACGACATTACACCGTAGTGTCCTTGGCTAGAGTGGGTATAGAGGTGGGGCGTCACAGCTTGGTATCAGAGCCAAACTTCGGAACAATGTAGAATAATCTAGCAAGGATCGTCGTCCTAAGTCCATCTTAGGAATCGTGCTTTAGGATTTAATTCGAGTCTTCATACCGATTCATCCTATTTTCTTTATGATTCCTTGTTTATCTATCAAGAATGCTTGATATTCATTTGGTGAATAACCTTATCCTTCTTCTTTCTTTCTTTCTAAAGGAAGAGAAATGGTTAGACCAGGCCGTCCCAGAGCCGGTCAATCTTGTGCTACTCCCCAAGATGGAGTATTTATGTCTGCCCAGCAGCTTCTTGATCTCGTAAGGAATGCTCAGGCAACTGGTTCAAATCCGGAATCTACTCACCCAAAGTCTGGATTTGCACGTTTGTGCAACTATTATACCAATTTGGGTGGGAAGCCATTCAAAGGTTCTGAAACTATTATTGAAGTCCAGGCTTGGCTGAGAACGTGCGATCGAATCTTTTCTCACATGAATCTTATTGATCTTCACCGTGTTCTGGTGGCCTCTAGCATGCTCCAAGAAAGAGCATTAGATTGGTATGAGCTTCTTATTTCAGAAATAGTTGAAGCGGATCTTACTTGGGAGAAATTCCGGGAACGCTTTGAATTAAAATTTGTGCCAGAAGCTGAGAAAGTAACATTGGCTCGTCGTTTCATAGACCTTGTACAAGGTGAATCCTCTGTGGCAAATTATGTCGCATCCTTCGAGTCACTTTCTAAATACGGGGTCGAATACATAAACATCCCATTGAAGAAAAACCAAAGATTTGTCTATGGCTTGAATAAAAATCTCAAGAAGCCATTACTTCTAAAATTAGAAGTTTCTTTTGATCAACTCATTGATATCGCTCTTCGTCTTGAAGAGGCAGATAGAGAGAGTGATGTTGAAGTTTTGGGTGCTAAGCCAAACTTCAACAACAAGAAAAGGCCTAATAAGTTTAAGGTTCCTTATCCCGATAAGAAAGGGAAGCAAACAACTTCGGTGGCAAAAACTTCTACCTCTAGTCGAGGGCAATGCTACAATTGTGGTTCTAAGGACCATTATGCGAACAAGTGTTCATAGCCCCGTGCTTGTCGCTATTGCAAAAGCCCGGATCATTATTTATCTTCTTGTCCCAAACTTCAAGGCAGGATGGAGAGAAAGCTTAATGTTGCTCAAGCCCCTGGCAACACATCTCGTGGTCAAGGTATTTCTCATTCTATCCTTGATGGCATTATTTTATTTCGTGATCATCCTATTCGAGTTCTTTTTGATACGGGTTCGTCCCACTCTTTTATTTCAAAAGAACTTGTTGATACTTTTTCTTTGGATGTTTTTTGTTTAATGACTTCTTTGAGAATTGCGAATCCGGTTGGTGGATCCGCAACGATCAGTTTATTGTGTAAAGATGTCGAGATTATTTTGTGTGATTTTTCTTTTCGAGCCGATTTGCATGTTATGCGCTACTTGGGCTTTGGAATGGTTTTGGGAATGGATTGTCTTAACCGTTATGAAGCCCAAATCCTATGTCCTGAGCGGACTATTCATCTTTGACATCCTCAATCTGTTAAGTAGATTTCTATTGACCTAAAAGATTTAGATTCCATCTTGGTTGCATCTTTATATTATTTAAATCCTCATGATGATGATAATGATGATGAGGAAGATATTATTTCTCTTATTCACATTGTTCGTGAATTTTTCGACATACTTAAGCCCGTTTTAGGATTGCCACCTAAGCGAGCAATTGAGTTCAGAATTAATCTCATTTTTGGAGCTCAACCTATCACTCGTCCTCCTTATCGTATGTCCAATAAAGAAAATGAAGAGATGCGTAAACAATTATCCGAATTAGAGATGAAGCAATTTATTCCCTCTAGTTCCTCGCCTTGGGGAGCTTCGGCTATTTTTGTGAAGAAATCCGATGGTACACTTAGGCTTTGCATTGACTACCGCAAGCTTAACGATCTTACTATCAAAAATAAATATCCTTTACCTCGGATTGATGATCTATTCGATCAACTTAGTGGTGCTAGGGTCTTTTCACAATTAGACCTAGCTACCGGTTTTCATCAGCTTCGTATCGCAGAGGATAGTATTCCTTTGACATCGTTCCGTACTCGTTATGGATCTTATGAATGGCTTGTTATGCCATTTGGTTTAACGAATGCTCCGGCTTATTTCGTTGACCTTATGAATGGAGTTTTCAAAGCTTCCTCGATCGATTTGTTCTCATCTTCATTGATGATATTCTTTTGTATTCTAAAACCGAGAAGGAGCATGAAAAGCATCTTCGGATTCTGTTGGAA
The DNA here is from genome assembly GCA_030765085.1 of Allium cepa. Taxonomy (NCBI): domain Eukaryota; kingdom Viridiplantae; phylum Streptophyta; class Magnoliopsida; order Asparagales; family Amaryllidaceae; genus Allium; species Allium cepa. The sequence goes on from CM060932.1 coordinate 770,878,690, forward strand.
ACTCTTAGGAGTAATCAATTAAAAGCAAAATTTTCTAAATGCCACTTTTGGCAATCTCGTGTGAAGTTTCTCGGTCATATTATTTCCGAATCCGGAATTTCTGTGGATCCTTTAAAGATTGAAGCGATTCAAAATTGGAAGAGACCGGAGAGTATGACGGAGATCCGTAGTTTTCTTGGATTGGCAGGTTATTACCGCCGTTTTATAAAGGACTTTTCCAAAATTTCCGTGCCTCTTACTAGTTTGACAAAGAAAGATGTCAAATACTTTTGGTCGGACAAATGTGAAGCTTCTTTTCAGAAATTAAACGAACTCCTTTCTGATGCTCCTATTCTTGTGATTCCCGAAGGAAACCAATATTTTATTGTTTATACCGATGCTAGTCGCGTTGGTTTGGGTGCCGTTCTTATGCAAAGAGAACGTGTTATTGCTTATGCTTCAAGGCAATTAAAGCCAGCCGAGTCTAAATATGCCATTCATGATTTAGAACTCGCAGCTATTGTTTTCTCCCTTCGTATTTGGCGTCATTATCTTTTGGGAGAGAAATTTGTTCTCTATACCAATCATAAATCTTTGAAATATCTGTTTTCTCAAAAGGAACTTAATCTACGTCAACAACGTTGGCTCGAGTTCCTTGCATCTTATGATCTTGATATTCTTTATACTCCCGGAAAGGGAAATTTTGTTGCCGATGCTCTTAGTCGCAAGCAACAAGCGGTTGTTTCTATGATGATATCTGAATGGAATGATCTTGGAATTTTATCCACTTGTGAGATTCGAGATCGTGTTTCCGAGTTGTGTTCATCTCTTGTTTTATGTAGCCTTGAGGCTCATCCTTCTCTATTAGACCGCATTCTTGAAGCTCAAAAGCTAGATCCCGAATTGGCCCTTCTTGGCCAAAATTTTAGGGATAAAATTGATATTGAAGGTTTGAAAGACTTTGATATTGATTCTCGTGGCGGTACTCAAAAATCTGGTAGACTTATCGTGCCAAATATTAGTAATCTTCGTAAAGACATATTAGAAGATTCTCATCGTTCTAAATTTACCATTCATCCCGGTAGTAGTAAAATGTACGCGGATATGAAGCGACTATATTTTTGGGAGGGAATGAAATCTGATATTGCTAACTTTGTTAAGTGTTGCATGACTTGCCAACTTGTCCAGGCCGAACATCAAAGGCCTGGTGGGTTATTGCAACCTTTAGAAATTCCAATTTGGAAGTGGGATCAAATTTCCATGGATTTTATAGATGGCCTTCCCCGTTCTCGTTCGGGACATGATAGCTAATGGGTGATAGTCAATAGACTTACTAAATCCGCCCATTTTATTCCCATTTGGTCCAATCGAACCGTTCCTCTCTTGGCCAAACTCTTTATTAAAGAAATTGTAAAATTGCATGGAGTCCCTACTTCTATTGTTAGTGATCGAGATCCATTGTTTACTAGTGGATTTTGGAAGAGTCTTCAAAAGGCTTTAGGAACGAAGCTTAATTTTAGCACCACTTATCATCCTCAGTCCGATGGACAAACTGAGCGTGTGAATCAAACTCTTGAAGATCTTCTTCGTGCATGTGTTCTTGATTTTGGTGAAAGTTGGAAAGATCATATTTCTCTTGTTGAGTTTTCCTATAATAATAGCTTCCAATCTAGTATTGGTATGGCACCTTTTGAGGCACTCTATGCAAGGCCATGTCGATCTCCTTCTTGTTGGCTTGAGGCCGGTGAGAAGCTGGTTTTAGGTCCAGATTTTATTCGTAGTTCCACAGAAAAGATTGACCTTATTCGTCATAGGATGAAAGAAGCCCAGAGTAGACAAAAATCCTATGCCGATAATCAGAGAAGGAAATTAGAATTTTCTGTGGGAGATCTTGTGTTTATTCGTGTTTCACGTATGAAGGGTGTTGTACGTTTCAGTCGATCGGGAAAGATAGCACCTCGATATATTGGTTCATTTCCCATCACCGAACGTATTGGTTCCGTGGCTTATCGCCTTTTATTACTGGCTCAGTTTTCTGCCATTCATGACGTGTTTCACGTTTCTCAATTACGGAAATGCGTTTGAGATTCCGATTCTATCCTTGAGACCGGTGTTGTGGAAGAAATTGAAGTTTCACCTAATTTAACTTATGAGCAACATCCTATTCGTATTATTGCTTCGGAGGTGAAGCGCCTTCGAAATACAGATGTTCCGCTTGTTAAGGTTCAATGGCCCTCAAATCCTAAGGATTGCTCTTGGGAATCTAGAGAGTTCATCGAGCGAACACATCCGGACTTACTTTCCCATGCTCTATAAGGTGAATTTCTTATTTCAAATTTCTTTTGTGTTGATATGCTTTCATGGTTGTTACCATATATTTTCTTCTTAAATATTGCAAGGACGCAATTTCTTTAAGGAGGGGAGCCTGTAACAACAAGCATATTTTACGATTGAATATTTAAATATTTTATTTTAATATTTTATCGTTAGTCGGATTTTAGACCGAAAAGTTACTTTTTGCATACGGTCGAATTAGGACTCGGAACCACTTCCATTGGGTCCAAAACGCCGTTTGCGATCTTTTTGAGTATAAACTTTGATATGTTTAGAGTTAGTGGAATTTTGCCACTTTTTCACTTTGGGCTTTGGGTTTGGTTTAGCCCATTAGCCTAAACTATTAATTCTAACATAACCCCCTTCCCTTCATAACTTCACTTTCATTTCCTAACACTCAAGCTTCATCAAAAATGGAGGAAGGAATGGGAAATTAAAACTCCAAGCCCTAGTTCATTTGCAAATCCAACATCTAACTCCAAATTCAAAGAGAAGTCATTGATTCTTCCTTTGCTTCCAAGCTTCTTCTTCATTGATTTTTGTGTAAAGGTGAGATTTTTATCTCACATCTTTGTCTATAACTATCTTTAATTGTTGGGTATGAATTCCTAACACTTTTTCATATGCATTTGATCTTGGTTTGGATTGAATTGGTGAAAATCCCAATTTTTAGTGTTTTGGGTTCAAATCTTTAAAAATCCAATCTTTGGTGTTTGAACATGTTTTTGGTGAGGCATTGAGGAGCAAATAGGACCGGGTAGCCGATAGGCATAATCCCCTAGCGTTCGTGCTCGATCGGTTGCAAATTGAGAGAGTTTTTGGCATTTTTGTTGCTTAGGTCGTTCGGCCTGCACATATCATTCTCGGCTTGCATTTAGGTCGGCCTGCACTTAGGTCGCTCCCCTATAGGTCGCGCCATGCTTTGGTCGTTGCTCGGCCATGTTATATCATGCAACTACTTAGGTCGCGACAGGTTAGGTCGTATCGTCCCTAAGTCGCTCGGCCTGTAGTTAGGTCGGCCTGCCTTAGGTCGCAACCCATAGGTCGCTAGGTCGCTCGGCCTTCTTTACCCCCTTAGGTCGCGACAAGTTAGGTCGTTCGCCACATAGGTCGCTCGGCCTATTCTTTACCCCTTAGGTCGTTTTGTCCCTGGGTCGCTCGACCATATATAAACCATATTTGTTAGGTCGCTCGGCTAGATTGCGTCACTTAGGTCGCGCCGTGCTAGGTCGCTCCTTGTATAACTCTCACCACCTAGGCCTCATGCTCGCTTCTTAAGCCGCTACCTCCTTAGGTCGCGTACTCCTTTGGTCGCGTACCCCTTAGGTCGCACTACCTAGGCCACATCTCTTAGGTCGCTCGGCCTGTTATGCCGTTAGCTCCTTTGGTCGCAACCCCCTAGGTCGCTCGGCCATGTGACATTGCTTGCTATGTTGGTCGCGTGTTCGGCCATTAGGTCGTTCCACCCTATAGCTCAACCACGTTAGGTCGCTTGCTCTCTTAGGCCGCGCCTTGCTATAGGTCGTGCCATGTTAGGTTGCTCTATTGCATCGTATGTTATTTCTTGAGCCGCTGATTTCTTGTGTTTTCTTATGTTAAGTCGTAAGTCGTGGCTGTCAAGTCGCAAGGGTATTTCAACTTTGATGGATTTGGAATCAAATTCCTTGGATTTTATTCACATCTTCGAATGTGAATTTTTGTGATTTATTGCTTCTACAATCAATTTTGTGATTTGTCACGTTATCTCACTCGTACGAGAAATCTAATTAAATGGCTTAGTAAAACAAATGGTATGAAACGCTTGCATTTACTTCGCCGGTTAATTCTTAGTTTTGTTCGATTGAATCTCTTGTGACAATTTTCGAGTGGAGATCTACAATTTGTTCGTAAATATTTAAGTTAAGCTAGTGGTTATGGGACATGAAGCTAAGCTTATATATTTACTAGCTTACTGTAATTGACACTTCTTGATGATCGTTGATGATCATTTTTGTGATTTAGACTAGCAAATGTGCGATGTCTCTTTGTCTACGAGGGTGACTAAACCCCGTTTCTATAGAGCTTCGGCTCAATTTGGTGCGTTAGTGACCAATGGTATTCGAGCCATTTTGTGGAGCTTCGGCTCAAAATTAATGGTTAGCAACCATGGAATAGCATTCCATTTTGTGACACGCGTGTTGGTGAGTTTTCATGCTCCTGTTTTGTGATAGGCCTCCCCCTTTTTGTGATTTCTAGATTTCCATTGATGATTTCTAGAATTTGTGTTTCAAAAATTTTCGTGATTTACATTGATAAGTTTTATCAATATTTGTGCATTGGTGAATTTGTGTGTCATTAACTTTTGTGATTGGCATTGATATTATTGTCTATACTTGTGTTTTGGTGAATAAAAGTAAGGAGTATGACATTCTTTTTTACCTTTGAGAAGATTCTTGTGATATTGATTAATCCCTAGTTGATTTTTAATTGCATACTTACATAGTATGGCTTTATGGTTATCATAAGTTTTTGTTATATCTCTTATTCTATATCATTTCATCTGATATTTATAGCTAGACTGATATGTTTATTATTTTCTTATTAAATAATACTCGGGTAAGACCGAGATGTTACAGGTGCTTCCGCTTGACTTCACATCTGGGATTATCACCCTGACTTTTGGCTTACTACTTAGATTAGTATTTTTATTGTATACATTTGAGATATAGACTCCCTGATGTATCCATATTCTTTTGTCTAGCACTTGTAGCTATTCTTTTGGGATATTTGTGGATCTTGTTTGACCACTACTCTAATGTACACTTCCATGTGTTATATTCATATCTTTTTCCGCCTTTGTGATATGGATATCTGTGACTTATTTGTGTTATATTCATATCGTTTTCCGCCTTTGTGATATGGATATCAGTGACTGATTTATGTTATGTTCATTTCTATGTTTGTTTCCGAAGAATATATATAGCCACTGTGTAGTAGCTTTGAGTTTGTATCGGTATGTCGGATTTTCTCCTGAAAATGCATGTTGTACCATCTGACATATCGGTGCTCGTACAAAGAAATTACACAGATAGTCGCACCTCAATAGCCTTATTCTCCATGCTAGTTGACGGCATTACACCAGTGTCCTTGGCTAGAGTGGTTATAGAGGTGGGGCGTCACAGTTACAAACACCTGTCTATTTATACAACTCAATACGATACAAGGAAACTACTCAGAGAAACCAACACAGCAGAACACTATATATAACTATAACGCAGAAGCCTCCTGCTCCATTGCACCTCCAAAATTCGTCAAAGCTAACCTGAATCCCTTGGCTACTCGTAAAAAATTGAGTACCCAAGAGTTTAAGAAAACAAAAAATAAACTCCGGGTAAGACATGGGTCTGGTATGAGTAATAGATTATGGTTGCTTAACTTTTGAAAAACCTTTGAAAACAAAAGGTATCACGTAAGACTTCCCACACATAAACATGGAAAAGTTTTTACCTTACGCTAACAAAAACATTTGATAGGAAATCCAGTGATATTATAATAGGTCTAGGGCTTTCAAGTAAATAGAAAATAGCCGAATTATTACATTCAATAAATTCCAGCTACCAGCCACAAAAGTGGGTAATACAATCAAAACCGAGGGCACTTATTGGATTTTGGATTCCATATAATGGCAGGGCAACTGGGGTACCGCCCGTCACAGTACATGGCCTTGATCAACGTACCAAGGAGCCATCCTAACTCCCCTGCAACACAAGGCCAGAACCATCCCTTACTGGATAGTCCCGAACAAGACAACCCCGAAAGTTGGAGCTCACAACTGCCCACACAGCCGAAATAAAAAGGGACTCTAGACAGGGGAAAATCTCGTCCTACTTGGGCATGACCCACTTAGCCTTGCTGCACCTCCCCTGTTTTAGCTATTCCCGGTTGATGAGGCTTGAGGCTACGATTACCTTTAAAGAACACATCACTTAGAATGCTCATCATCCACCTGACGATGTGTTGAAAGCATTCAATCCATATAAGTTTGTTCCGGGTTCGAACGAAACCGAAGGCATTATCTCGTTACACTCATTTTGGAGTCACCCTCAGAGTTAACGACGATAACCCTTGCACTCTGAATCTTCATCTTCACTTGAGATTCACGACCTATCGTAAATTTGGATCGATGTGTTTTCGGATATCCAAATATGGAAACCCAATCCTGGTCTCATCGAAATCCAAAATGTGTCTTTTAAGGCCAAGTTGTTTAAAAGTTTAAAACAATTCAATTATCTATATACACACAGATAGGTAACTCACAAATCACAATAGAAAATCAACATTATCATCATAAACAGATAATCCATATTATCATCACAATGCAACCAAAGCATTCATATGACACCGCATTACTTATCTCATTTCTGAGATCACAAACCATTCAAGGCAATCAACATTATTCATCCATACATAAGCAACGATTTACTTAGTCACACTATAGTTAATTTAAAATGAATTAAATTAATTACTTCCATCTCTAATTAATTTAAAGTGAATTAAATTAATTACTTCATCTTTAATTAATTTAAAATAAATTAAATCAATTACTTCATCATTTTAAATCTTGCTTACATAACCATTTAATTAATTACAAGTTAATTAATTAAACATCCTCTAATCAATTACCTTAATTAATCACCATTAATTATCTATACTTAATTACATTCAAGTAATTGTCCATTAATTAATTCACAATTTCAGTATTCATAACCCCTTACAGTAATTAACCTTTAATTACTTCAATTAATTAATTAAATATAATCAATTTCATTAATCCTTTATTTATTACATTAATTAATTACCTTTAATCACTTATCATTGATTAACTAATCTTAATTAATCAACTTTAATTACATCATTAATTATATTAATTAATGATCCCTAATTACATTTTAATTAATTACTTTATTTAAATTAATTACATTAAGTAATTAATTCTAATTAAACCACAATTATTAATCACTCCTGATTAATCACATTCAGTAATTAACTAATCTTAATTACTTCATTAACTAAATTAATTACTCCTTAATTAATTTCTTAATTAATCCCTTGATTAATTTCAAAGTAATTTTACTCAAATTACTTCCATTCTTAAAAAAAATTCCATTAATTACATCCAGTAATTACCATTGATTATTTCACTAAGTAATTAAATTCCATAAATTACATTAATTAATTATCATCAATCATTCATTGTTTAAAATTAATTAAACTTAATTAATCAGTTTAAACAATCATATTAAACTAAATTAATTACATTAAGTAATTAATTCCTTAATTACTTCCATAAAGTAATTATTCTTAAACAATTCACAAATGATTATCATTAAATTAATTAATCTAATTAATTATTAAAAATTAATCACATTAATAATTATTTAATAATCTTAGTTAATGACCTTCATTAACCACTCTTTAATTTCTTCTATTAAGTAATTAACTCAGATTAACCATTATTCGTTACAAATTAATTTATCTTTAATTATCCATTAATTAAACTCTAATTATTTAATTAATTAAGTGTTAACTGTAACTTAATTAATCCTTAATTACTTGATTAATTAACCTTGATTATAACTTAATTACTTAATTAACAAATCTTTAATCATTAATTAATAATCTTTAATTATTTAATTATGATCTTTAATTACAAATTGATTAATCCTTAATCAAATATTTATTAATCCCTAATCATTAATTAATTAAATTAACTAATTATTCCTTAATTACCTTATTAATTTAATTAATTTCAAATCATTAAATCTTAATTTAATTTTAAGATAAAAACATCCTTAATTATGACTAAATTGTCATTAACAAAACATTTGAAATCAATTTACCTTTGAATTTACTTTAAAATTTCATTTCAAATATGAGATTTAAAATGAATAAAATTTAACTTAAACAAAGTTTAAAAAATTTAAAAAAAACTTTTTAAATTACATGGCAAAGGAATGCTTGTCTTATAAAAGAAATTTATAAGAGTTTAATCCAAATTCATTTTTAAATTCAATAATTTAAATATACATTGTAACATACAAAGTTGTTTAAATCTTTCAAATTTAAAACTTCTTTTATTTCAAATTGAAATACATATTTAAATCTTTTATTTCCAGATTTAAACTTAACTTTAAAACTTACTCACGTTTTTAAAACTTCATTTTTAAAAATTCAAACTACTTTGCCATTTAAAATAGTTTAACAATTCAAGTTTAAAAACTTTATTATTATTTTTTTAAACCGAGATTTAAACCTAAACTTGAATTCCAGAATTTCAAACTTTGATTTAAAACTTAGTTTAAACTCTAGATATCATTTAAAAACTTCAGTTTTTAAAAATTTAAAAGTAAACACTTTAGGTTTTTCTTAAAACCTGTAAACAATGTATAACCCGAGACACTCAAAATGCTTCGAGTTCAAAGCGCATCCTCCCCGAGCAAACTACCCAACAACTTCGAGCAACTCATAAATCTACTCGAGCATAAACCATCACCACAACAAACTTCATCAGATAACAGGGCACCGTGTACATGAACATTGTCGCCAGTCATCTCCGATCATCAGTGATGATTGTTCCACATCCAAAATCACTCAATCACCCCAACAAGATCATCAGATTAGCTCCAACATAACTCGAATTTGAATTCGGGTTTCAATCTAAACCTGGAACCCAACATCAGAGTTAATGCTTCAAACTAGAAATTTGCCTCGCCAGCACATTCCCGACCATCAGAGTTGCTGAAACTCCGGCCAAACCATCGCCTACTTCCAAACTTCCATCACCCAAAAGCTTGAAGCACTCGATCCACTAAAGAGGACGTGGTTAATCGATCAACCTAACCTAGTTAATCTAGGGTTCCAGAAAAGATTTCACTGCTGCAACTTCCACCATGAATTGCATCGCCTCCAAGTATTTTTCCAAGATTCACAGATCACTCCTCCATCATCTGGAAGAACCCCGATCCTTTCAACCTCTTGGATCACCAGAAAATTCTAAGATCCCCATTCCAGTCAATACCCAAATTGCACCTTTATCTCATTTCTAAAAATCTTGATTCTTGTGTTAAAAATCATATTTTAGTTGATGTATTCGATTTATAATACTGGATTTACAAATTAAAAGGGTTGAGTTTTGATTTTATATAACATGCACAGATGTTTTTTTTTATTTCCAGAGACAACAAGCTTCATTTCTGACTTACTTAAAATTTTCAAATATTAACCTAAGATAAATCAAACAACTTTGATTTATAAATTACATCCTATCAAGAATTAATTAAAAGATAAGGATAAAAATAAAAAAATTAGAGCCTGGAAAACAGAATAGAGTAATTATAAACAACATGCACACAAATACATATTCACATTAACCATTTACTTATAAACACATGCAATACTTATTCATTTCAAACAAGCATGCAACCAATTTTTAAATTTTAAATTTTAAAAGTTACTCACCTATTTCTGAAGAAGACAGAGCCTCCATTTGAAAAGCTTTGAATTTGCTGAAGACTAAATGTTTTTGCTTCTTTGATTTTAAAAGTTGAATTGCTAATCTATATGCAACTGAAATGCTCGCAAACAGATGCTGCTTGATTCCAAGCTTGCCTTTGTTTTTAGGTTTGCATGCAGAGCCAATTTCCAAATTTAAGAAAAAATGGAGATTTGCTTTTGTTTGAAATCGCAGGCTACAGATTTGAAAAGGTGTTACAGGGGAAATGATCTGGTTTGCCTTTTGATTGAAGAGAATTACTTATTTTATTTGAACGTGATTTCTGGATTTTTTTGTTCGAAGAGTTATTTACAGGGTTGCTTCAGATTTGATAATGAGGAGTTTGATTTGCATGAGAACAGGTTTTGCATTTGAAATGAATTATAGGGAAATGATTTTCAGGGATTTAGATTTTTGGTATGAAGAGTTTGTAAACTGATTTTTGTTTTGAAGATTTGTTTACAGGGAAGTGATTTCAGGTTTGAGAAATAAACAGGTTGAAGTTTTCTTTGATTAGAAAATGAGAAAAAGAAATAAGAATGAAAAATGTATACTTATATAGGCTAATTTTCTGATTTTATAAAATAAAAGAAAAACAAATTTAAAGAGGCCACTTGTAAATCATTTCAACGTTTGTCACATTGGAATGTTTAACACTTAACACTTGTTATATGAAGCTTAGGAAAACAACACATGTCTTTTTAAAGTAATTTGTATTTTATTTAAATGTTAATATATAAGTTATGCCTAATTAATTAGTTAATTAGTATTTTATATGTATAGAATTTTTTTTAAAAGAAATAAAAACCAATTATACTTATAAATAAAAGCTTATGCATACATTTAGAAATCCAAAACAATTAAAAATCTATACTTCGGTTTTCAAAACTTTATATTCAAAATCAAATTCTAAAATTCAATTTGAAATAACAATGTTATTTTTATTAAGAATCTATTTGTAAAAACAATATGTTGTTAATATTGATTTTAGAAATAACTCATTATCAATTTAAAATAATTATATAGGAAATTATTTCTTTATTAATAAATTACTTATTTTATTAAGCTATATTTTAAAAACAAAACAAACCTTTTTTTTAATTCATTTAAATTTAAAACTTAAGCCAAAATCATTTTAAACATCCGTCTTAACAATTTACAATCATATAATTAATTATTAAATAACTTTGAAAAACTTAATATTAAATTAAATCAAAATTTCCAAATTATTATTAATATATATTAGAATTTGAAATCAAGATTCATTTATTAAATGTAAACCAAGATTATTTATTTAATGACTTTGAAAAGCTTTATATTAAATAAAAACAAATTTTCAAATTACTAAAAATATTTGAATTAGAAAATATGCTTTATTTATTAAATTTAAAACAAAGCTAATCTATTTACAATATAAACCATATATTTATATTATAAATAGAAACCAATTTATTAGCTTTAAAAGATAAATTCTACCAATTAAATATTTATTAAAGAAGATTTTTAAATCAATTCAAATTTTATTTACAAAAATTATCAAATCAATTTTATTTTTAATACAGATTATTAAATTGATATTGTCAAATATTCCGGGATATCACAATCCTCCCCCCTTAAAAGAATTTCGTCCCCGAAATTTAAAACAAAGGTAATTTAATAATCTCATTAAAGACTTTATTTTTTAAACACAAGCATATATCAAACATATGCTAACAACCATAGCAACCAATTCATCCAATCAAACAAATCTAACTATCTAGGCAAAATTCTGGATAGAATTTCCTTAAGTTTACCCCAAGTATAAATACCGAGATACTCGCTCTACAGAATCCAAACATTCCATACTACTAAGCTACAGAGCTCCTATTCATTTATATCTATAACACTAAACATGATATCAGACTATAGACAAGTCTGACTCAACAACCAAAACTCCCGAACTGCTGGTTCCAAAACCAAAGATAGATCATACACGTACTCCCGCAGAGATACGTGAAACTCATCGAATCCCAGTTATCCAAACTGCAATTCAATCCTGAAGACCAAACACTTATACACAGAAAAGATCCAAAACACTTCTGAGCTAGCTTCCTAACCTTACCCAATCTTATAGCTCCCTTTTGATTGGAGAAAACTTATCCAAAATCAAATTTCCAACTCCGGAACCCAAATTCCTCCGTCTCTTATCCATAAAAGACTCCGGACGATCCTGAGCTGCCTATATCCTTACTGATCAGCTCAACCTTTGCGGATGCCTCTTGAAACGAACTAGACCAAAACAACCCAACCCAATGATCTTCTCAAGATCAATCCAAAACCAAGAACACAAACTCTACTCTTCAATCAACAGAAGACAGAACTCACTTCTCCTATCTGGAAAAGAAAAGCAGATGCACACCCAAACTGCTTCCGCTGCATAACTCTGATCCGAAATCGATAAGAATGCTGATGAGGAAAACGAGCATAAATTGGACAACACATCCCAGAAATATGGTTCATCAGATCCATAAGAAAACTCAGAAGCTCCACCAAAACCTGAGCTGCTTCATCAAACTCTATTACTAAGAACCATCCTTCTACTAAGCTAAACCACCGATAGCACTCCTGGAATCCTAGTCGATAAGGAAACTCAATCTCCAAATGCGGACAAACTTCTGACTTTCCTGAAGACATCTGGAAAAGCTCTGATAACCCAAGAGAACACTAAAACAATCGCAAGTCACCTTTGCGATCAGCCTAACCGAATATCCAAAGAAAACTGTTCTCCCTTTACTAAACAGAACAGCTTACACTTATCTAGCCAATCCATCGAAGAAATGGATCCACTCTGCCGCTTCTGAACTCCACTTCCAGAAAAACTACTAAGCCAGAAGACTACCTACCGACATACAGAACACTCTGAGCTGCACTGCTGACACAGATACCAAAGATTTCCTAATCCAAAGCTCTTCGAGAAACTTGGATCTCAAACCAACAGAAACACCATGCTGAACACAACCACATCACCGATGAAGACCTACTTCCTTAAACTTGTTCCAAAGAAATATCTTTGGAAACATCCATAGTCACTGCATCTCATCACACATCTACTACTTCCTGAGGTATCAAGATACCATCACTCGCTTCTGCCTAACTGGCACATCCAAACTCTACTCATCTAAACTTGAAAGATGGACTCCGAATCTTAATAGGTTTCTTTCAGAGATTGATGAAATTCTTCATCACTGCAAATCTCACTCGAGACGATATTGGGTCTATAGTCTCGACAAATACACTTCCAACCTCAAACATTCAAACTCCAACCAATGGTAGTTGTGTTACACACACCACTACCCAATCTACCTTTATAACTTATATTGGAAAACCTGAAAAGGTAACCCAACAGATAGGTAGAAATATATATATATATATATATATATATATATATATATATATATATTTAAGATAACAAATACGTTCTCTCAAGATAGACACCACTCCAGAGCCTAGGTATTCGCTCAACCTCGCTCTGATACTAAATGAGACGACCCGACTTTCTCACCATAGAAAATTGCATCATCTTGAAGAAAGAACGAGATAGAAAAGAGAAAAGAAAGAGAAGAAAGAAGAAACAACATCAGAATCTCAACAGCGGAACGAATAAATTATATTAATAACATAAATATTACATAGTTTACAACCATTATCAGAGTTACACAGATTATACATCAAATACTAGACAGTTATAAACACCTATCTAGTTATACAACTCAATACAATACAAGGAAACTACTCAGAGAAACCAACACAGCGGAACACTATATATAACTATAACGCAGAAGCCTCCTACTTCATTGATCCTCCCAAATTCGTCAAAGCTAACCTGAGTCCCTTGGCTACTCGTAAAAATTTGAGTACCCAAGAGTTTAAGAAAACAGAAGATAAACTCCGGGTCAGACATGGGTCTGGTGTGAGTAATAGGTTATGGTTGCTTAACTTTTGAAAAACCTTTGAAAATAAAAGGTATCACGTAAGACTTCCCACACATAAACATGGAAAAGTTTTTACCTTACGCTAACCAAAACGTTTGATAGGAAATCCAGTGATATTATAATAGGTCTAGGGATTTTAAGTAAATAGAAAATAGCCGAAATTGATACATTCATTAAATTCCAACTACTAGCCACAAAAGTGGGTAATACAATCAAAACCGAGGGCACTTATTGAATCTTGGATTCCATACCATGGCAGGGCTACTGGGGTACCGCCCATCACAGTACGTGGCCTAGATCAACGTACCGAGGAGCCACCCTAACTCCCTTGCAACACAAGGCAGGAACCATCCCTTACTTGATAGTCCCGAACAAGACAGCCCCGACAGTTGGAGCTCACAACTGCCCACACAGCCGAAATAAAAAGGGACCTCTAGACAGAGGAAAATCTCGTCCTACTTGAGCATGACCCACTTAGCCTTGCTGCCCCTCCCCTATTTTAGCCATTCCCGGTTGATGAGGCTTGAGGCTACGATTATCTATATAAAACACATCACTTAGAATGCTCATCGTCCACCTGACGATGCGTTGAAAGCATTCAATCCATACAAGTTTGTTCCGGATTCGAACGAAACCGAAGGCATTATCTCGTTACACTCATTTTGGAATCACCCGCAGAGTTAATGACAATAACCCTTGCACTCTGAATCTTCATCTTCACTTGAGATTCACGACCTATCGTAAATTTGGATCGATGTGGTGTTCAGATATCCAAATATGGAAACCCGATCCCTGTCTCGTCGAAATCCAAAACGTGTCTTTTAAGGCCAAGTTGTTTTAAAGTTTAAAACAATTCAATTATCTATATACACATAGATAGATAACACACAAATCACAATAGATAATCAACATTATCATCATAAATAGATAATCCATATTATCATCATAATGCAACCAAAGCATTCATATCACACCGCATTACTTATCTCATTTCTGAGATCACAAACCATTCAAGGCAATCAACATTATTCATCCATACATAAGCAACGATTTACTTAATCACACTATAATTAATTTAAAATGAATTAAATTAATTACTTCCATCTCTAATTAATTTAAAGTGAATTAAATTTATTACTTCATCTTTAATTAATTTAAAATAAATTAAATTAATTACTTCATCATTTTAAATCTTGCTTACATAACCATTTAATTAATTACAAGTTAATTAATTAAACATCCTCTAATTAATTACCTTAATTAATCACCCTTGATCAATTATACTTAATTACATTCAAGTAATTGTCCTTTAATTAATTCACAATTTCATTATTCATAACCCTATACAGTAATTAACCCTTAATTACTTCAATTAATTAATTAACTATAATCAATTTCATTAATCCTTTATTTATTACATTAATTAATAACCTTTAATCACTCATCATTGATTAATTAATCTTAATTAATCAACTTTAATTACATCATTAATTATATTAATTTATGATCCCTAATTACATTTTAATTAATTACTTTATTTAAATTAATTACCTTAAGTAATTAATTGTAATTAAACCACAATTATTAATCACTCCTGATTAATCATATTCAGTAATTAACTAACCTTAATTACTTCATTAACTAAATTAATTACTCCTTAATTAATTTCTTAATTAATCCCTTGATTAATTTCGAAGTAATTATACTCAAATTACTTACATTCTTAAAACATTTTGCATTAATTACATCCAGTAATTACCATTGATTATTTCACTAAGTAATTACATTCCATAAATTACATTAAGTAATTATCATCAATCATTCAGTATTTAAAATTTATTAAACTTAATTAATTAATTTAAACAATCATATTAAACTAAATTAATTACATTAAGTAATTAATTCCTTAATTACTTCCATGAAGTAATTATTCTTAAACAATTCACAAATGATTATCATTAAATTAATTAATCTAATTAATTATTAAAAATTAATCACATTAATTAATTATTTAATAATCCTGGTTAATTACCTTCATTATCCATTCTTTAATTTCTTCCATCAAGCAATTAACTCAGATTAACCATTATTCATTACAAATTAATTCATCTTTAATTATCCATTAATTGAACTCTAATTATTTAATTAATTAAGTGTTAACTGTAACTTAATTAATCCTTAATTACTCGAAAAATTAACCTTGATTATAACTTAATTTCTTAATTAATAAATCTTTAATCATTAATTAATGATCTTTAATTACAAATTGATTAACCCTTAATCAAATATTTATTAATCCTTAATCATTAATTAATTAAATTAACTAATTATTCCTTAATTACCTTATTAATTTAATTAATTTCAAATCATTAAATTTTAATTTAATTTTAAGGTAAAAACATCCTTAATTATGACTACATTGTCATTAACAAAACATTTGAAATCGATTTACTTTTGAATTTACTTTAAAATTTCATTTCAAATATGAGATTTAAAATGAATACAATTCAACTTAAACAAAGTTTAAACAATTTTAAAAAAAACTTTTTAAATTACATGGCAAAGAAATGCTTGTCTTATAAAAGAAATTTATAAGAGTTTAATCGAAATTCATTTTTAAATTCAATAATTTAAATATACATTTTAACATACAATTTTTTTTAAATCTTTCAAATTTAAAACTTCTTTTATTTCAAACCGAAATACATATTTAAATCTTTGATTTCCAGATTTAAACTTAACTTTAAAACTTACTCACATTTTTAAAACTTCTTTTTTAAAAATTCAAACCACTTTACCATTTAAAATAGTTTAACAATTCAAGTTTAAAAACTTTATTTTTTTTAAAACTGAGATTTAAACCTAAACTTGAATTCTAGAATTTCAAACTTTGATTTAAAACTTAGTTTAAACTCTAGCTTTCAATTAAAAACTGCAGTTTTTAAAAATTTAAAAGCAAACACTTCAGGTTTTTCTTAAAACCTGTAAACAATGTATAACCCGAGACACCCCAAAATGCTTCGAGTTCGAAGCCCATCCTCCCCGAGCAAACTACCCAACAACTTCGAGCAACTTATAAGTCTACTCGAGCATAAACCATCACCACATCAAACTTCATCAGATAACAGGGCACCGTGCACATGCACGTTGCCGCAGTCTTCTCCGATCATCAATGATGATCGTTCCACATCCAAAAATCACTCAATCACCCCAACACGATCATCAGATTAGCTCCAGCCCAACTCGAATTTGAATTCGAGTTTCAATCTAAACCTGGAACCCAACATCAGAGTCAATGCTTCAACCTGGAAATTTGTCTCACCAACACATTCCCGACCATCAGAGTTGCTGAAACTCCGACCAAACGATCGCCTACTTCCAAACTTCCATCACCGAAAAGCTTGAAGCACTCGATCCACTAAAGAGGACGTGGTTAATCGATCAACCTAACCTAGTTAAGCTAGGGTTCCAGAAAAGATTTCACTGCCGCAACTTCCACCATGAATTGCATCGCCTCCAAGTTTTTTCCAAGATTCACAGATCATTCCTCCATCATATGGAAGAACCCCGATCCTTTCAACCTCTTGGATCACCAGAAAATTCTAATATCCCCATTCCAGTCAATACTCAAGCTACACCTTTATCTTATTTCTAAAAAACTTGATTCTTGTGTTCAAAATCATATTTTAGTTGATGTATTCAATTTATAATGTTGGATTTACAAATTAAAAGGGTTGAGTTTTAATTTTATCTAACATGCACAGATGTTTTTTTATTTCTAGAGACAACAAGCTTCATTTCTGGCTTACTTAACATTTTTAAATATTAACCTAATATAAATCAGACAACTTTGATTTGTAAATTACATCCTATCAGGAACTAATTAAAAGATAAGGATAAAAATAAAAAAAATTGAGCCTGGAAACAGAACAGAATAGAGTAATTATAAACAGCATGCACATAAATACATATTCACATCAGACATTTACTTATAAACACATGCAATACTTATTCATTTCAGCATACAAGCATGCAACCAATTTTTAAATTTTAAATTTTAAAAGTTACTCACCTATTTCTGAAGAAGACAGAGCCTCCATTTGAAAAGCTTTTGAATTTGCTGAAGACTAAATGTCTTTGCTTCTTTGATTTTAAAAGTTGAATTGCTAATCTATATGCAACTGAAATGCTTGAAAAAAGTTGCTGCTTGATTCCAAGCTTGCCCTGGTTTTCAGGTTTGCATGCAGAGCCAATTTCTAGATTTAAGAAAAAATGCAGATTTGCTTTCGTTTGAAATGGCAGGCTACAGATTTGAAAAGGTGTTACAGGGGAAATGTCTGGTTTGCATTTTGATTAAAGAGAATTACTAATTTAATTTGAACATGATTTCTGGATTTTTTTGTTTGAAGAGTTGTTTACAGGGTTGCTTCAGATTTGATAATGAGGAGTTTGATTTGCATGAGAACAGGTTTTGCATTTGAAATGAATTAAAGGGAAATGATTTTCAGGGATTTAGATTTTTGGTATGAAGAGTTTGTAAACTGATTTTGGTTTTGAAGATTTGTTTACAGGGAAGTGATTTCAGGTTGAAGTTTTCTTTGATTAGAAAATGAGAAAAAGAAATAAGAATGAAAAATGTATACTTATGTAGGCTAATTTTCTGATTTTATAAAATAAAAGAAAAACAAATTTAAAGAGGCCACTTGTGAATCGCTTCAACATTTGTCACAATGGAATTTTAACACTTAACACTTATTATATGAAGCTTAGGAAAACAACACGTGTCTTTTTAAAGTAATTTGTATTTAATTTAAATGTTAATATATAAGTTATGCCTAATTAATTAGTTGATTATTATTTTATATGTATAGAATTTTTTTAAAAAGAAATAAAAACCAATTATACTTATAAATAAAAGCTTATGCATATATTTAGAAATCCAAAACAATTAAAACTCTATACTTTGGTTTTCAAAACTTTATATTCAAAATCAAATTCTAAAATTCAATTTGAAATAACAATGCTATTTTTATTAAGAATCTATTTGTAAAAATAATATATTATTAATATTGTTTTTAGAAATAACTCATTATCAATTTAAAATAATTATAAAGGAAATTATTTCTTTATTAATAAATTACTTATTTTATTAAGCTATATTTTAAAAACAAGACAAACCTTTTTGTTAATTCATTTAAATTTAAAACTTAAGCCAAAATCATTTTAAACATTTAAACATCTATCTTAACAATTTAAAATCATATAATTAATTATTAAATAGCTTTGAAAAACTTAATATTAAATTAAATCAGAATTTCTAAATTATTAATATATATATATATATATATATATTAGAATTTGAAATCAAGATTCATTTATTAAATTTAAACCAAGATTATTTATTTAATAACTTTGAAAAGCTTTATATTAAATAAAAACAAATTTTCAAATTACTAAAAATATTAGAATTAGAAAATATGCTTTATTTATTAAATTTAAAACAAAGCTAATATATTTACAATATAAACCATATATTTATATTATAGATAGAAACCAATTTATTAGCTTTAAAAGATAAATTCTACCAATTAAATATTTATTAAAGAAGATTTTTAAATCAATTCAAATTTTATTTACAAAAATTATCAAATCAATTTAATTTTTAATACAGATTATTAAATTGATATTGTCAAAAATTCCAGGATATCACAAAAGAGGAGTAGTTCATAACAAGTCGAAGTCAAAATCTAAGTGGCCGATATCAACATCATAAAGATCGAATTAAAGTCAGCAGCAGTTTCAAACTAAAGTCAGAGATGTAATGACCGAAGTCAAAGCAAATGCAAAGCCATGGTGACCAAGGCAAGTAAAAGTCGAACAAGTCCAAGTTAACACAAATGGCCAAAGTCGACAGCATAAAGAACAGAATCGAACAGTTCAAAATCAAGCCGTAGTAGCCAAGGAATCAATCATGAGCAAATCAAAGCCGTGAGAATCAAGTAATAGGAATTATACAAATATGAACAAGTCAGAAAAGATCACAAACATCCATACTAAATCGAACAGCCAAAGCATAGCAAGTGACGAATTCAAACAAATATATACGAACATAAATCAAAGGGTTCGAACCCTATTTAAAACCCTTTAACATCATTGGCAGAGAATTATTCGAGCTCAAGCAACAACAGAGAAGATAAAATCAATAACTCGAATCAAACCGAGTTCAAAGCATATCAACATGGGGAACAAAGGAATTACATACCAGGACTATTCTGTTCGAACTCAATCAGGTTGAATCGACCGAAATCATCACAACTAGAGGATCAATTGACCAAGCCAACAGAGGAGATAATCATTGCGATTAATCATATACAGGTGGTGATTCAATTTTATCAGAAGCCCTAATTTAGTGGAAGAGGAACGAACGAAAACGAAGCAGCCATTATCACATACAAGAAAAGGAACCGGCCGAATAAAGGAAAAGAAAAAGGGATTTTATTTTGGGCTACCTTAACTACTTTTCAGGCTTTAAATTTTAAAGATTAGGGTATCATTTGTTTTTTAGTTGTTTTTATTTTGTAATTACTCTTTAACTTGTGTGATTGTCTAGTCGTGTGACTACGGGCGAACTACAGCGGTGTAGTTCGAGAATTTGCAACTAGTGGCTGAGTTGTGGTAGGGTTATGAGCCTAGAGGTTAGTCGATTGCGGGTGTTGCGAGTTTATGTGTGTAAGCGTATGGCTACTTAATTTCTAGTAAAAATCTTGGAGGCAGCACGTAGGTAGGATTTTGCTGAAGCTAGGTAAATCTGTGTGTTTTGTTTTCTATTCTGCTATTATATGTGCTGCTATAACTATGCTATATCTGTGTTGCAATATAAACTTCCTCAATAATTTTTATAATTAATAGTATCACCCTATTCATCCTCCCTCTAGTGTGAAATCGACCCTACAGCTTTTAGGAAATTTAAAGTGGAGATGGAGATTGTGAAATGAGAAATATGAGAGGTAAGGGATATATATAGGCTTAGGAAAATATTTACAAATATATAAAGTGCTTGAATTAAATATGTATGCATGCATGCATCTCCATTCCCCCTCCTCCTGATTTCCATCCACCATTGTATCCTCCCTCTCTCATGCAACTGTTTATGCCATGCTCCATGTCCTTTGCGTTGAAAAAATATTTTTGTATGTTAATATGTATACACTTTTTATTAATAAAATCTCCTTTTTTCTTATATATGTACATAGATGAGAATAAACATATACATGCATATATACATGTACACACCATTTTAAGTTAGTTTGTAGCATGTGGATGTGTGTTTATAATAGTGTTATGTTATTTTAGATAACTTTTAACCAATGAAAAATAAATATTTTAGAAAATAATTTTCGATCACATTTTCTATTTCTCCATGAACTATATATATTGGTAAACAAAACTTGAAAATGATTTTATCATCAATAGTTATTATTTAAAATAGTTTTGTGTTTTAATAAACATTCATTCATTTAAAAATATAATTAAATATCTATTTTAATAGTGATTAAATTCTGGGTCATTACAATTCTTGTTCATGATGGATCTTCCACGGACCACCCAAAAAAGTTTGTGACTAATAAATATCGATGAACAATTTATTTTATCAACATAAGTTCCATAAAGTAAAAAACCAAACTAGTTTTCTATACATACATACATACATACATACATATACATATACATATATATATATATATATATATATGGAATTTCAAAACATATTTATGGATACCTATCCTGTTGCCTTGAGAAACAATTGTTGTTTCATGAAACTCCGATTTCATATTGAAGTAACTTGTTTTATTAACTATTGGTAGTAAAATAAATTTGGATATAACCCAAAGATTAATATGATAATGAAGGATGGAATGAAATTACCGAACCAAATAGACATGACACATTAGAATTTTAGTAATAAATCTTGCACGTTCTTCATGAAAGCCTAGGTGTTCACTTAACCTATGCTTTGATACCGAGATTGTAACAACAGCCATTCTTACACCAAAAGATGATCCATTAAGGGTAGAAGAAAAAGAAAGATGGAAGAACTCAACAATTACATAATCTCACCATGAATTAGACCAACATATGATAGATAACATAGGGTATTACATAGTCATTTCCATAATAATATATCAGAGTCATTACATTACCTTCAACTAGAATGTTATAACTACATATCCATACAAAATACATAGATCATATATACAAACACGAAATAGAAAATTTTACCTAAAGGTGAAGCCACCAGCTCTTGCTCCTCCAAATAGAAATCATAAGAAACCTGGATCACTTGGCTACTCATATAGATTTGAGTACCCAAGGGTTTTAGCAAAAGAAAGTGAAAATCCTGGTCAGACATGGGTCTGATGTTAGTAAACTTCAACAACTGAATTATTACTTTAAAACTCTTTGAAATTCAAGGGTACCTTTTAAGACTATGCAACACATAAACACGGATAGGTTTTTACCTTACGATGACCAAAACACTTTATATAGAAATCTAGTGATATTATCATAATGTCTAGGGATTTCAATTAAATAATAATTAACACAGCCGAAATTGTTACATTAATTTAATTCTAGCATAATAGGTAGACAACTAAGACCGAAGGCACTTATTGGGGAATGGATTCCATAGAATGACCGGGCTATTTGGGTACCGTTCATCATGGTGCATATCCAGATAAAATAACACCAAGGACCTTGCTGGGATCCCTTGCCAACACAAGACAGGCCTACCCCTTACTAGATAGTACCGAATACGATTATCTCTTGGTTGGGATTAGCAACCGCACCAAAGCATACATGAGTTGATAGTAGGGACTCTACATAAGGGTGACCTTACCCTAATAGGGGCGACCCACTTAGCCTTTCTGCATATCATCTGTTTTAGTCATTTCCATTTGATGAGGCCTGTTGCTACGTTTACCTTTACTATAGCACTGCCACTTGGAATGCTAACATTGCCTTCTAAATATTGACATAATGTCAGCACTCATCCTTACATGTCGTTCAAGGGATGAACGAACAGAAGTCACTACTTCCACTAGACTCATTTTGCAATCACCCTCAGGGTTAGTAAAAAATAGCCCTTGCACTTCAAAATCTTCATCTTGGACCTTGCCTTGAATATTTCCAATTCGAACGCTTATTTTGGTTCGAATTGGTTTTCAGATAACAACTGTGTCTGATCCAGGTCTCTCCAAACCAACGTTCGATTATTTAAAGGTTCAAGTTGTCTATAGTTGTCCATCCCACTATTAAGGTGTAAAACTTTACATATAAACATACGTTCAATATGCTTAGATTATTATGGCTCGCTTGTTGAAATTAACCATCTTGTATTTATTGCGTTCCCGTAGTGTGGTATTTGTGATAAATACAGGTCGACTTACTTTCAATAAAACGTGCCAATGTTTCATTACAACTACTTTAATTCATTTGGCTGCTTAATAGCATGGACAAGGGATCCTTTGGTTTAAAAATAATTTACTTAAACAAGAAAGTTGGTTAATAATAAATAACTGATAGAGTTTTGAAAGAAACTTTAGAATAAATAAACCTTAATCAAATCATCAGTTTAAAACTTAATTAAATTTTTATTAAATAATAATTAGTTGACTAATTAACTATAATTAAATAATTAATTAAAGTAAATTAACCTGATTAAATAAAAATTAATTTTCTTTTATCTTAATTAATCATTATTTAAAACTTCCTTAATTTAAAATATTTAACTTGGTTAATAATTTCTTAAACTCTAATTACTTAACCAAATTACTTAGTTAGTTAATTAATTAATTAATAATTACCCTAATTTATAAATTAAATAAATAATTTATTAAATAATAAAAATTAACTTATTTATTACTTAATTGGTTTGAAATGGTTTTTCTATAACAATCCTAAATAAAACATTTTAAAAGTTGAAATCGTGAAATTTGCCGAACTACATCCATAACGACTATTGTTAGAAGCGCAGTTCGCTAGAGTTTGTTGAGTCAAGATTTTTATAGAGTTTTGATTTTTGACAAAGGGATAAGCCGTGATCGACAAAAAGAAGTTATTCATTAAAGAGACACAAAGAGCTCCATATGTTAGAGGTTGATTATTTGGTATGTTAGTAATGTTATTTATGTTAAAATCTATCCTCAAATAATCTTATACCTTCAATCTTTGAATATATATATATATATATATATATATATATATATATGAATGAGTGCACATTAACTTTGCAATCTAGGCTAAACCGGTCGACCAGTTAAAACAAGGCAGTTGACCGTTTCTGCCCAGAATGCTCAGTTAACGTGCACAAATGTACATAACGTATATATATTCAAATTCCTTTCTACTGGTCCTTTTTGACCTATCGACCGTTTTCAAACAGAAAGCAACCTTTCGTATAGATACTTCCTTTTCTTCAACGGTTGCTTCTCTTTCTCCTCACCAATGATCATGACCTTTGTTTGTACCTTTTCACAAAGGGTTACAACTGTTTATTTCTTATATAAACATCATGAAATCATTATTCCAATTAACCAATTCCATTATTCTAATCTCTTTTCTATTGATCTCAATCTTATGCTCTCAAGCGCTCAAATTGCTCATATTCTATCATACATCGTTTTTTGAATCCTGAAATTTATTTAACATTCTTTTGATTCAATACGATATCCACTTCCAAATCTTCATATATAAAAATATTCTATTTGAGGATAAGATTATAGGAAGTTTGTACTACAAGTGACAAAATAGTGTTAGAAAGAACACATACCATCAACAAACAATTATTTTCATCTTTGTTGAAGTCCTCGGTGTTGTAAGAGGCAAGTATTGAAGTCCTCGGTGTTGTAAGAGGCAAGTGTTGAAGTCCTCAGTGTATTAGAGGCGTGAAATCCCGTTCGTCTGCTCGGGTGTTGTAAACCTGTTCCTCCGGAGAAGCGAGGTAGTTGGTAGTGAAAATCTAGATAGAAGTCTGGGACTGGACGTAGGATGGTGCTCCGAACCAGTATAAAAATCTCTGGTGTGCCTTTTCTATTTTACTTAATTTTCTATTATCTGTGATGAGTCATATTTTTGTGTGTTATACATCATATTACATGATCCGTGTGTACTATATTAGCACGTACACATTTTCAGAGTTTGTTTTTAATTGATTGTCTAACTTCAAATCTAGCTACATCATGTTTTAAAACACAAATGAAAGAATTTTGAAAACTCGATAAAAGGTGAAAACTTGGAAAACATTTACCAAATCCAAAACTAGAAAACAAGCTATTATTTTCAAATCGGATCTCAAGTACTTTACGACATTTAAAGGTGCTAACTTCCTAACCGTTCCATCACATAACTTGGTTTTTGTTTCATAAACACATTAACATCGTGTCATAAGCCATAGCATATCCATATCCAAACATATCATTTAACATACAAATCAGAAATCCAATCTCAACCACAAACTTGTAATCATATGCCATTAAAACAACAAGGTATTTCAACTCAACAAACGGTTCATCAAAATCAAGTTGTTTTATTTTCCAAAATTGGGAATTTTACTCATCGAAACTTCACTAACTCAAGGCGAACTTTTGCTAAAACTTTGAAACAACCTAGGATATTGCAAAATTGAGAACTTTGGTTGCTTGAACGCCCTAAATGGTCTCGGCCAGGGGTTAGTTGTGCTTGGCTTAGCGGAGTTTGGGCTCGTCCATGTTGGCTAGTGGAGGATGGGGCTTGTACTTTGGAAGAGGAGAGTTTGTACAAGTGTTTTAGCGAGAAGTGGAAGTGATTTAAGTGGAAAGAAGTGATATTTTCCAAATTTCGAAAATAAGAAGAGAGTCCATGAATATGTTTCCTCCATTAGAAGAATTTCATCCCGAAACTAGCAAAACGAGGAGATAATTCAAACTATGTAAAAAGCTATATATTCATATCATAAAACACTTACAAAGATATACACTAAGCATCCATAGCAAACATGCATACACTATACATATAACGGATAAAAAATTAGCTATCCTAAAATCAACTTGGGACAGGCTTCTTTCATATGATCCACAGTCTCCTAGGTGTAGTCTCTTGGATCATCACTCCACTGAATCTTGACTAGTCACACCATCTTGTTACGCAACCTCTATTCATCCTGATCCATAATATAAATTGGATGCCTAACCACTGTCAAGTTCAGTTCTATCTCCAATTCCTCTTGAACTGATGGCTCCACAATCAAAGATGGGCCATGAACATATATTCTCAAATGAGACACGTGGAACCCGTTATGACTTGCCACCAATCTCTCTGGCAACTCGACCTTATAAGCATGTGATTCGATCCTCTCAAGAATACTGAAAGCTCCAACATACCTTGAAGATAACTTTCCGGCTTTTCCAAATCTAACAGCTCCTCTTATTAGTGAAATCTTTACGAACACAATCTCTTCCACCACAAATTCAAATCCCTCTTCCTTTTATCTGCATAACTCTTTTGGCAATCTTGGGCTTCCTTTATTCTTTTTTTAATCACTGCAACGTTTTATATTGCCTCTCGGATCATGTCTGGCCCAAGTACTAGTCTATCTCCCATCCCAACCCAACACGTTGGCAACTTGCATGGTCTTCCATATAGGGCTTCATATGGTGCCATGTCGATGCTCGCTTGGAAACTATTATTATAGGTGAACTTAGATAAATGTAGATGAACCTCCTACGATCCACCAAAATCCAGATTATGCACTCCCAAGAGATCCTCTGGAATCCGATTCACCGCTCCGTCTATCCATCTGTTTAGGGTTGGTATGCTTAGGCTCAACTTTGGTCCTAGAGTTGTTTGTAATGCTTCCAAAAATTGACTAGTAAATATGGGGTCTCGATCACTTACAATAATCATACGAGCTCCATGAAACCTGACTATTTCTCTTATAAAAATTTCGGCCAAGGAAGATGCAGTCCTTGTTGGTTTTACCAGAATAAAGTGTGCGCTCTTCGTTAGCAGATCCACGATAACCCATACTCCTTCATTTCCCCTTCTATTTCTGGATAAACCATCGATAAAATCCATTGATATCATCTTCCACTTCCATTTAGGTGTCTCCAAGGGTTGTAATAGTCCGGCTTCCTTCTAATGGTCACCTTTGATTTGTTGACAGCACGAACACTTGCTAACAAAGATAGAGATATCTCTCTTCATTCCCTTCCACCAAAACATCCTCTTTATGTCCCTATGCATCATTGAGACACCTAGATGGAAAGTCAACTTAGAATGATGACATTCTGACAAAACTTCTTGCCTAAGACTGTTGGCACTCGGTACATAGTTCCATCCATTTATCCTCAAAACTCCTCGGATTGAGAAAGCTTGTGCACTATCCCTTCTCAACCTTCCTGATGGTTGTCATTATGCTTCTGTCCACTCTTTGCTTGCCTACTACTCTTTCTAGGAGGGTCGGGGTAACCTCCAAAAGAGTCAAATGGCATTCCTATGTAAGGCATCTACAACCACATTAGCCTTTCTCGGCGCATAAAGAATGTCAAAGTCATAAGACGCAAGAAACTCGAACCATCAGTATTACCTCAGGTTCAGATTCTTCTAAGTAAAAAGATACTTCAGGGATTTATAATCAAAGGTCAAAATTTTCACGTAATTAAAGAAAAAAATTACTTCTAGAATCTTTAAATACTAGAAAGAAACTATGATTAATAGAATGATCCTTATCTTGCAAGTAGCGCCTCCACATTTTCAATGCAAAGACAACAGCCAATAAATCCAGGTCATGCATAGCATAGTTCTTCTAGTGAGACTTCAACTATTTGCTTGCATACGCAATCATTTTACTTTACCACGCTACATCAAAACAACACGTAATACCACTCCACAAGCATCTGTGTAAACCGTGAATCCACTATTTCCACTTGGAACAGACAAAAATGGGGCACTGGCAAGTCTCTTCTTAAATTCTAGAAATGCCTCTTCACACTTTGGAGTCTATATAAACTTCTCTCTTTTCTTGGTCAGCTCAGTCAATTTGGAGTAAATCTTAAAATAATCTTAAATAAACCTCCATAGTACCTGCCAAACCTAACAAACTACGAACCTTGGTAGGAGTCCACAATTGCTTTCATTCTCAAACAACTTCCACCTTCACCGGGTCAATTGAGATGCCCCCTCCTAACACAATGTGTTCTAATAATCTTACTTCTGATTACCAATAATCTTTAATATTTCCAATACCCCTTCCAAATGATGTTTATGATCCTCCTTAGATTTGGAGTAGATAAGGATGTCATCGATAAGAAGATCTCGAAAAACACGATTCAAGAAGTCTACGAAAAATGCAGGTGCATTAGTTAGCCTTAAAGGCATAACCAACCACTCAAAGAAACAGTCAAGGCCTTAAACGCAGTTAAGGGTATACTATCTTCAACAACCCTCAACTGATGGAATCCAGTAGCTAGATCCATTTGAGAAAAATATCGTAGCTCTATGAAGTTGGTCAAAAACATCATCGATGCGGAGTAAGAGATACTTATTCCTAATTGTCAGCTTATTCAGCTCCCTAAATACATGCACAACCTTTGTAACGAACCCGGTTTTGAGTTAAATTAAATTTAATAATTAATTTAATTTTTTTAGATTAATTGGTGAATTAATTTGAATTTTCTAAATTAAATAAGATATGTGCCTGTTTATTTATATAAATAGATTGTAATTTGAAATTTGAATTTGAAATTTTGCAAAATAAATAATATATGTTGCTTATTTATATATATGTATACAAATTGATTTTAAATTGAATTTTGAATTTGGAACTCAAAAATAAATATTTTGAGAAATAAATTGGATTTGAAAACATTATATTTTAAATTAATAAAATTTGTTTTCTAATTATAACATATATATGTATATCTATATTTTGAAAGTTATGTTTTGAATTCAATAATTTTCAAAAGGTTAATTTCTAATATATATTATATATGTGTGTTTATTTATTTATGTAATTAGTTTTAAAATCATTTCTTTAAGGTTTAATAAATATTTATAAAAAAGAAATGCATAAACGTAAATTGTAAATATAATATATAAATTTTTATAAATATATATATAAAAGACATAAATACATGCGTAGCATTATAAATAAAGAGGTTTACAAATGTAACTATTTAATAATATGAAAAGTACAACTGTAAGTGTTTTAACTTAAGGATATAAACATAAATTTAATTATTTTAACAAGTGATCATGCTCATTTACAAGTGTTAACATATAATAACAAGTGGCAAGTTACGTTTTCTTTTAAATCAAATTATATATAGATAAGTAATTTGAGAAAACCTGGTTCTTTCATTTATCAGTTTAAAACTTCATCATCTTCTCAAAGTAAAAACAAAACCAGAGAAAAGAAAATGGAAAAAAATCAGAGAACAAAATGAAATCTCAAGAACAATAAACAATCTTCATCTTTTCAACCTGATTCAAACAACAAAATCAAAAGAAAAACTAGATAAAAGAAAACAACAACCTCTGTTAAAAATCTAAAAGATGAAGCAAAGTTCAAATTCAACATCAAAATGTCAGAATCAAGTTCAAAAATCAAATCCGCAGATTCAAATTCCAGATCATTTCTAGGCTATTCTTTGCTTCTCTGTACAACCATCCAGGTGAGTAAACTTCATTTTTTCCTCTTGATTTTGTATGCCTGTGATGATGATAACTTGAGAATAGTTTGTATAAATGAAAAATGTGATTGCATGCCTGAGTATATGGAGATTTTGATGTATGCATATATGTATACATGTGTATAAGAACCTCTGTTTAAAACTTACAGGTTTTAAACAAATTCAAACTCAATTCCTACTCCTCCAATCTATTCCTGGATATGATCTCTAAATGAAAAGTGATTGAATGAATGTAAATTCATTTTTAAAAATAAATTCAATAATTTAAAGTAGTAATTAATTTAAAAGTAGGAATTTACAGTTAAAATCAACCCAAGGCAGAAAAATCAGTTGTCTGGAAATCGAATTTTGATTCTTCAACTTGATTCGTGGTAGAAATTGATAGATTTTGATAAATGTTCCATAATTTTTAAGTTTATGTATATTGGGAATTTATGAGTTAAACGGATAATGGGTTTTAGTCGATCTACAATTATCGTGAGGTGATAGTCTTCGTGTTTAAGGCTGGAGGTAGCCGGAAGTAAGAGGATCAATGGAAAAATGCAATGAGAATTTATCAAACGCCATGGTGGCCAAACATCGATGATCTAGGGTTTAAACTAAAGCTTTGGTCGATGTTGTTTTTAAAGGCGTAGCATCGTCAATGGTGAACTAGAGGTTACTGGTATAGGGGAATCGGAGTGTTGACGTGTGATGCAACTATGGACGTGGTGGCGTGAGTTCAGTCGGTCGGTGGCGGCGGCGATACGAGGCGACTTTGTCGATCAAGTTTATTTCCAGTAGGGCATTGATTTGCTCAATTTCGAGTTGGTAGTATTTTTGAGTTTCTGGGAGGTTGGGCTCATCGACGGCGATGTCGACGACATGTTGAAGGTCTTGGCATTGATCAGAGGTGATCCGACAACTTGTACACGTGCACGAGGTGTTTGGTTATCTAGTGATGATTGATCAAGGAAGAAGAAGAAAACTCGAAGGAGGTCTCGAGTAATTTGGTTGATGGCTCGGGTAGGCATATGGGTCTATTCGCGTATATCTAACTGTTATAGGTTTTAAAATTTAAAAAAAGTTTTAAAAGAAAAAAATAGATTTGCTTGGGAATTGCTCGGAGGAAAATTGTATCGAGCTCGGTTAGCACTTGGGTAGATCTCAATCTTGTGTATATGATAAAGTAGTTTTAGATTTTTAAAATAAAACAGATTTTCAAATTTTAATTAAATCAAGTTTTAAACCTTTTCTGATTTATTCTTGTTGAATAATAAATGTTTTATTTTAGTTTTGGAATTAGGATTAAAGTTACTTATTTTAAAATTAATTAAGTTAAGCTTAATTAAGAAATTAATTAAAAAATGATGTTTTAAATTGTTATTTGACTTTAAGGTTTAAGTTAATGATGGATTAATAACAAATTTCTATAAAGATTAAAATTTTAAAGTTAATTGTTTTTAAATTAAGATTGATTTGGTTTTAAAAATGATTTTTGTATTAGGCTAATTATTTGATTGAAATCCTTGAGTAATTTCATATGTAATTAAATAATTATATATATATATGTGTGTGTGTGTGTGTGTATTAAGTGATTAATTAATTCCTATTTATTTTATCGAATTTGTTAATGTAATTAAGGGTTGATTAATTTATAAAAGTAATTAGAGGATAATTAATATAAGTAATTAAGGGTAATTAATTACTTAAGATAATTACTTAACGAAAGTAATTAAGAAAAATTGATTAATAATTAAGGATAATTAACCAAGTGATTAAAGGATAATTAACTAAAGAATAATTAAATAATTAAAGGTTAATTATTTGATAATTGAAGATTAATTATTTAATGATTAAAGGTTAATTATTTAATGATTAAAGGTTAACTAATTTATGTAATTAATTAAGGGTTAATTAATTATGTAATTAACTTAAGGATAATTTATTTATGTTATTAATTAAGGGATAATTAATTAATTAAGGATAATTAATTAAGATGGGTGATCAAGGATTGATTAACTAATTTCATTAATTAATTAAAGTAATAACAAATGGTTTATAATTTGTTAATGTTAATTAAGAAGGACTTAAAAGTAATTAAAGTAATTAATTTAGTTAAGGTGGTGATTAAATTAAATTAATCAGGGATTGAATGACTTATTTGTCTTGCTTGTAGATGTTTGAATTCTTTGAATTGTTTGATATCCCTGATGTGTGATGTTTTGTGATATGATTGAGCTGTGAACTATGATTTATTTATCTGTGATGAATTTACATATTTATCTGTGAATCTGTGAATTAAGATAAGCGTTATAGAAATTATACCGCTTATCGATATTGTTGTGCTTGAATTGATGATGGTTATGATATGTTGTTGTTGTGTGAAAACCCCTAGACTACACCACACACACACAAATATGGATTTCACGAGGAACTGGTTAAATCATAGATATTTGAATTTAATATTATTTTATTCAAAATGATAAAATGGTTTTAAAAGTTGAATTTTGAATCAAATTGGTTTGGAAATGAAATTGGGTTTAATATAGAAGGAGTTTTGAAATAATTTTTTTATTTTGAATGGCTTATTAAAGTTTTGGAATTAAAATAATTTAATTTGGATTTGAATTCAAGATTTTAAAGTTGAATTCTATATATATATATATATATATATATATGAAACTATGGTTTAAAAGGTTATACATGTTATAAATTGTATATATATGGATTATAAACCATTTTGAAGTATATTGAATAAATTGTTTTGGAGATTTGAATTTAATTCAAATAGAACTTGCCAAGAATACAGTAGTTCGCTGATTTTCCAATATATACTTTGAAAGGCTATAGCTTGAGCTAATTTAAATCAGATTTTCCCGAAATGAAAAGCATTTGTTTTCAAATTATAATTTCTTTCATACAAGGAAAGGATTTCCAGTTTTTGTTCAAAAGATTTTCAAGTTATGGGTGAAACAAATTGAAAATAGTTTTGAAAGTTGTGAATGAATCTTTTGGTGAAACTTGTTGAAAGTGATCTTAAAGGGTGAATCTTTTATTTAAAAGACTAAAAGTGGAAAATTGTATAAACCATTCAAAATGAAAGGTTTTGGGAAACAAGTGTTGAAAATTGTGACTTAATTAGGATCCTAATGTATCCATATGTTTTTAAATATTTGCGCTCATTATTCGGTTTAGCCGGGAGAGGACTTTATGTCATAAAACCTATTCCAAATAGTGATATGGCGAAATGGATAGCATTTGAAGACAGTGGTGAAGACCGGGTATTTTCGAAATCGAAAGGATTACCTGTCAAATGTCTCTGCACCGAATGGCCCCAGTATAGAGATTTGATCACCCTATGTGATGGGGAGTCCAGACATGATTAGGGATTATCCGGATTTGCAAGGGCTTTTTTGAAGTGTCTTCGGTTCCGTTTGAACCCAGAACGGACTTGAATGGATGTATGTATGACATTACACCTTGAGATGTAAAGCCGGTTTCTATCAAATACATTTCTGTTTGGAGGCGGAGAATTTATTCTCTTAGCTTAACACCCTTCTCTGAGATGTACGAGCTAAGAGGTTATGTAGTTGATGCTTACTAGTGATATATTCCCAATTTGGTAATGTGGCATGCTAAATGCTGCCGATCATTTGTTGATCGAAGCATGGCTTTTGTGAAAAGCGTAGCTTTGTAGACGAAAATTCATCGAACCTCACAACCCGAAAATGGTCGAAATAAGAAGAATGTAGCAAGATTATGAGGGTCATGCCCTTTTGGGTATGTGCATTTTCTTCTGGATAAAAAGTGGTATCATGGTATGGAGCCCAGATACTTAAATTATGTGGTTGTTGGAATTTGTTGGTGTAGAGGTACCTCGGATAAAGGTCGGTGACGACCGAGGGATGACATACTCATGTCAGTAGTTACCTAGTTACAGAGGTAACTCGGCCTTGTGTTGCCAGAGAGACGATTAGGTTCTCCGGGCATCCCTCTAGAGGCGTACTCATGTGGTAAGGAAGTTCCTTTGCCCGACCATTTGTTGGAAATCCAATCATCCAATACGCGCCTTGTACGGTTTTAGTTATAGAACCTGCCATTTAACATGGTAGCTATAGTGAGCATACTATAATGGTACGTATGCTGGCTAAGATTGATATTATACTTTCAAAATGTTTTCTGCACTATGCACTAATAATAATATCAAAAGGATTTTTGCGTATCAAGCATGTTTGACTTTCATAAGGAGAAACCTCCCCCAAGTGTGCGATTGCATTGTGTGTGCGCCTGGGGCCTTATGATAGTTTCAATTTCCAAAAAGCATTGCGGATTTCTTTTTACTTTTTTGTTGTTGGTTTTTGTTCAAAACAACTGTTTTTTTTTCTCACACCAGTCCTATGACTGACCTAGAGTTTATTTTTCCCTTTCTAAACTCTGGGTGTGCACAATTTTCCACATAGGAAGCCTAGAGTCAGGTTTTCAAATAGTCGAATAGTAGATATAAATTCGATAGCATTCAGTCTTTGGATTTTGGCAATCGCATTGCGTTTCAAACTCAGCATGGTGGTGGTTCAAGCTGCTGAATTGGAATTTTGAATCTTGGCATTGAAGATGTTGTTTTTCGCTGCTGTTGCCGTTTGTCTTCCGCTGTTGTTTCTTTCCGCTATTGTATTTCTATTTTTCTCTGATGTTATTCTATTGTATCAGAATATTGTATCCATTTGTTATATATCAATAGAGTTATGCATTCTGTTTCCGCTGTGTTCTTTACTTAATGTGTTATAAGCTCCAGCGTGAATCGAATTTCAACGTTTGAATCTGCGGCATTCGAATACGGGTAACGTATGGATGTCGATTTTCAGACGCTGGATTTCGGGTCATGACAACCTTAAAGATCCATCATGCTTAGCCACAAAAACCACAGCAGATCCCTAACTCGAACGACTGGGTCTTATCAATCCTCCTCTTAACAGGTCCTGGGTTTGACTTACCAACTCCTCTCTCACCTTTGAAGCCATCCTTCGCTTAGTTTGAACCGCAGGCCTTGCACCGGGGATTAAATCAATGTGGAACTCTATCTCTCTATGCGGGGGTAAACTTTTAACCTGTTCGAATACATCGAGAAATTTGTTAACAACTCCAATAGACCCTTAATTCTCTTGGGCTACTTCAAAGGCATATAAAAAACTACACATATAAATACCAGGTTCCTCACATGATACTTTAGCAATTCTTGCCAAATTGGTTACTAATGATACAGTCTTTCAGCACAGTCTAAGATTGCTCCATACTTTGTAACAAATCAATACCTAGAATAATATCAAATCCTTTAAAGTCTAAGACATACGGGTCATAAGAAAAGTGATAAGTAAAGTTAGAAATTGGCACATTATTAAAAATCATACTTAAATGGGTTACACCACCTATGGGGTTAGACACACACAAAGGGTTTTCTATAATACTCGGAATAAGATGAAATTTCTCTACCAATTCTAAAGAGAAAAAACTATGAGAGGCACCAATATCAAACAATGCTCGAGCAAAAATACTATTAATCAGTAAAGTGCCTTTAAGGATGTCTTTTCCCTTCACATCCGTTGAAGTCGAATGTTCATCCTTAATAGCATACAACATGGGCTACTGCACTTTCTTCATGAGTGGATAGTCCTTTACCATATGGCCGAGCTGATGGCAATTAAAATAGACAGTCTTCTGGACCATTAGAGAGATGGATCTACTTTGCTGCTTTGGAGCTTCACGATTTGCACAGTACCTGGCAATATGTCCTTACTGCTAGCAAATACAACAACCATTATCCTTAAGCTTACCTTCTTGACCTTCTACCTGTTTTCCTTTTCCTTGCTTCTTCCAATTAGGATTAAACTTCCTCTACTTAGAACCGTTTCCACTAGATGCTAGAGGATTAGGCTTCTTCTTTTCCAAGGCTCGTATCTTAAAGCCATGTAACCTAAATCCACAAAAGTACCCCTAATGTGAGCCGTCATTCTCTCATACCCAAAACAAACATCTCGTTTTTCTTTAATGAGGTGTTGATCAATTTTGGTCTAAAAGAAGATAAATCGTTGAACTTTGTCTCATAATCTACTACAGATAGATCCACCCGCTTCAAGTCTATTAAGTTCCTATACATCCTGGTCTTTCCTACTATTGTCAAGAATTGGTCGTCAAAAACTTCTTTAAATTGGCCCCACGAGAACTCTTCTTCTGGAACACTTGCAATAAGGGAGTCCCACCAAGCTGCTGCTCCCTCTTGTAGTTGCCATGCTATTAAGACCTTTTATATTCATTTGATAAGTTGAGACCCTTAAAAATCTTTTCACAAGATCGCAAATCGGCTTGTGCTTCCATAATAGACTCAGTTCCATTAAAAGGTTTCCCTCCTAGATTGATGTAATCCATGCAAAAGGTTGCGAAACTCACTCTTCGCTGCTCTGGCGTTGCCTCTTCGGCAATCCGAACTCCTCCAGGATTTGGGGTTCGACCATTTGTAGCTGTAGTGCTACCCGCTCCCCTA
Organism: Allium cepa; assembly: GCA_030765085.1. Classification (NCBI taxonomy): domain Eukaryota; kingdom Viridiplantae; phylum Streptophyta; class Magnoliopsida; order Asparagales; family Amaryllidaceae; genus Allium; species Allium cepa. The sequence continues at coordinate 770,914,747 of CM060932.1, forward strand.
CCTTGTCTACCTCGGTTACTCATCTCTTACTACTTGAACATAGTAAGATAACCTTAGAATACTTGGACGAGATAAATCTTGAAAGAAGGGTACTAATAAAACTATCAAGTCGATCTATCTATTAAATATATATATATATATATATATATATATTGGTATACGAATAAAAATTACAAATACGCACTCTTGAAGTTGACCCTAACCCAAAGCCTAGTTATTTGTTTAACCTATGCTCCGATACCAAAATTGTAACGACCACTTTTCTTACACCAAAAGAAAAGCCATTAAGGGTAGAATAAAAAGAAATATAAGAACACAACAATCGCAGAATCTCCCTACGAATCAAAAATATATATAATAAATAACGTAGGATATTACATTGTCATTTCCATAATAATGATACATTAGAGTCATTACATTACAACCTTCAACTAGATAGTTATAACTACCTGCCCATAAAAAATACAAAGACTACATACATACACAAAATAGAAATAATTAATTAAAGGTGAACCCACCTTCTCTAGCTCCTTAAAATTGCAAACATAGGGAACCCGAATCACTTGGCTACTCGTATAAATTTGAATATCCAAGAGTTTTAGGAAAAGAAAAGAAAACACCGGGTCAGACATGGGTCTGGTCTGAGTAAACTTCAAAAACTGAATTACTACTTTAAAACTCTTTAAAATTCAAGGGTACCTTGTAAGACTATGCTGCACATAAACATGGACGGCTTTTTACCTTACGACAACCAAAACACTTTATATAAAAATCCAGCAATATTATCATAATATCTAGGGCTTTCAAGTAACTATTAACATAGCCAAAATTGTTACATTAATCTAATTCCAGTGTAACAGGTACACAACTAAGACCTAAGGCACTTATTAGGAAATGGATACCATACAATGACTGGGCTGTTGGGACACCGTCCATCATGGTGCATCTCTAGATAAAAAAACGGGGCATTTCACCGAAAGGACAAACTTTGCAGTCCAATTAGTTTCTAGGACACACATTCAAATAAATTACTTTCAAGGCCAAAGTCGGCAGAATAATTACTTTCAAGGACAAAGTCAGCAGTCCAATTACTTTAAAGGACATAATTTCATAGATTTTTAGGCCATAGAAACTAATTATTTTGTGTTTTGTCCTTGAAAGTAATTATTTCTGTTGTGTGTCCTAGAAACTAATTCCACTTGCCAAAAAGGCCCTTGTGGCTAATTTACACTAAAATAACACTGAGGACCTCGCTAGGATCCCCCTGCTAACACAAGAAAGGCCTATACCTTATTTGATAGTATCGAATATGATCACCCCTCACCTGGGATTAGCAACCATACCAAAGCATACATGAGTTGATAGTAGGGACTATACATAAGGATGACCTTACCCTAATAGGAGCGATCCACTTAGCCTTGCTGCATATCACCTGTTCTAGTCATTTCCAGTTGATGAGGCCTGAGACAATGTTTACCTTTACTGTAGCACTGCCGCTTGAAATGCTAACATTGCCTTCCAAATGTTGACACAATGTCAGCTCTCATCCTTACATGTCGTTCAGGAGATGAATGAACAGAATGCACTACTTCCACTATACCCATTTTTGAATCACCCTCAGGGTTAGTAGCAAATAGCCCTTGCACTTCAAAGTCTTCATCTTGGACCTTTCCTTCACGATTTCAAATTCGAACGCTTACGTTAGTTCAAAGTAGTTTTCGGATAACAACGGTTATTCGATCTCGGTCTCTTCAAACCATTATTCAATAATTTAAAGGGTCAAGTTGTTTATAATGGACCATCCCACTATAACGGCGTATAACTTTACATATGAACACACATTCCATATGCTTAGATTATCATGGTTCGCTTATCGAAATTGACCTCCTTATATTCATCAGGTTCCCAAAGTGCGGTATTTATGATAAATACAAGTTGACTTACTTTCAATAAAATGTTCCAACGTTTTATTACAACTACTTTAATTCATTTGGCTACTTAATAGCATAGAAAAGTGATCGTTTGGTTTAATTTTTTTACTTAAACACGAAAGTTGGTTAATAATAAATAACCGATAGAGTTTTGATATAAGCTTTAAAATAAATAAACCTTAATTAAATCTTAAGTTTAAAACTTAATTAAACTCTAATTAACTCTAATTAAATAATTAATTAAAGTAAATTAACTTGAGTAAATAAAATTTTAATTTTCTATTATCTTAATTAATCATTATTTATCACTTCCTTAATTAAAAATATAACTTGGCTTATTATTTCTTAAACTCTAATTACTTAACATTGTTACTTAATTAATTAAATAATAATTAACCTAATTTATAAATTAAATAATATTAAATAATAAAACTTAACTTGTTACTTACTTAATTGGTTTGAAATGATTATTCTAAAATAATCCCAAAGGAAACATTTAAAAGGTTGAAATCGGGAATTTTTCCGAACTACATCCATAGTGATTATTGCTTTGAGCGGAGTTCGGTCAAGCTTAATTCTAATTGATTATCTAACTTCAACTTTAGCTATGGCATGTTTTGAAAACAAAAATGGAAGAGTTTTGAAAACTTAAAGAAGAAAACTTGGAAAACATTTACTAAATCCAAAACTAGAAAACAAGCTTTTATTTTTATGTCGAATCTCATGTCCTTTATGACATTTAAAGGTGCTAACTTCCTAACCATTACATCACATGACTTGGTTTTTGTTTCATAAACAAAATGCCATCATATCATAAGCCAAACATTAATATATTCATATCCAAACGTATCATTTAACATCCAAATCACAAATCCAACCTCAACCACAAACTTGTAATCATATGCCATCAAAACAACATGATATTTCAACTCAACAAACATTATATTTTCACAACATATAATTCATCAAAATCATGATATTTTATTTTCCAAAAATAGGAGTTTTACCTACCGAAAATTTACTAACTCAATGCAATCTTTTGCGAAAATATTGAAACAACCAGTATGTTGCAAAATCGACAACTTTAGATACCCAAATAACCTGAATGGGCTCAGCCAGGGGCTAGCTCGGTTCGGTCTGGTGAAGTTTGGGATCGACTATGTGGGCTAGAGGAGGATGGTGCTTGTATTTTGAAAGAGGAAGTGTGGTAGAGCTTGTAGAAGTGTTTTAGCAAGAAGTGGAGGTGATTTAAGTAGAAAGAAGCGATTTTTTCTTAATTTAGAAAATAAGAAGATAGGCCATGGATGTGTTTGCTCAAACTTTTAGGAAATTTAAAGTGGAGACGGAGATTGGAAAATGATAAATATGAGAGGTAAAGGGTATATAGGCTTAGGAAAATATTTAAAAATATATAAAGTGTTTGAATTAAATATGTATACATGCATCTCCATCCCCCTTTCCCTAATTTTCGTCCACCCTTGTACCACCCTCTCTAATGCAACTCTTCATGCCATGCTCCATGTCCTTTGTGTTGAAAAAAATATTTTTATATGTTAATATATATACTTTTTATTACTAAAATCTCCTTTTATCTTATATATAAACACACATAAATAAGAAAATATATACATGCATTTATACATGTACACACCATGTTAAGATAGTTTATAGTGCGTGCATGTGTGTTTACAATAGTGTTATGACATTTTAGGTAACTTTTAACTAATGAAAAATGAATATTCCGTAAAATAATTTCTAATCACATTTTCTATTTCTCTATGAACTATATACAATGGTAAACAAAACTTGAAAATAATTTTATCACCATTAGTTATTATTTAAAATAGTTTTATTGTTAATAAAAATTCATTTATTTATAATTTAAAAATATAATTAAATGTCTATTTTAATAGTGATTAAATTCTAGGTGGTTACAATATTTGTTCATGATGGATCTTCTATGAACCACCCAAAGGAGTTTGTAACCAATAAATATCAATGACCAATTTATTTTATGAACATAAGTTACATAAACTAAAAACCAAATCATTTTTTGATATATATATATATATGGAATTTCATAATATACTTATGGATACATATTCTGTTGCCTTGAGAGAAAATTATTGTTTCAAGAAACCCCGTTTTTATAATGAAGGAATTCTTTTATAAATTATTGGTTGTAAAATAGGTTTGGGTATAATCCAAAGGTTAATATGATAGTGAATGATGTAATGAAACTAATTGAACCAAATAGACATGGCACATTAGAACTTTTAATAATAAATCTTAGACATTAAATTGAAATTGTGAATTTTGTTAACGTCTAGAAAAGAACTTCCTCGGTTTTAATAAGCCATTAAGAGTGTGACTCTACTATATAGCATGGATTCCAAGCACATTACCAAAATATGACTTTGATAGCGGTGCCCGAAAAGATATGATCCATCGACTGTTAATGTGTCTTCAAGAAGAAGATCAGTGCAGTTGGAAAATAAAATATGTTGATAAGAATAATATTGCAAATTTCAATTGTTTAAACTAACATAAGAGATACATCATCAACATGTTTTAGTTAATTCAGATTATATTTATAAAATTTATTGCTTGATATGACTTTGAGTTTTGGTACATATACGATGAAACAGAAATTCTACATAACGATTTTGAATAGATTATTGCACATACAACCAAAATATCTCGAAGTCAGTAGGAGTGATAATTGAATTGTTAGTATTGGATATGATCCAAGAGATTATATGAAAATATTATTGATTACATCAGAGTTAAGCAAGTATTTTGATAGAGAAAGCAAATGGTTTGAATTTTAGTCAAAGTGCATAGGAATTGTGTGTTTATAAGAAAGAATGTTAAAGGTACCAAAATATTTCTTACGGTAAACAACAAATTTATGACTATTAATAATGTACACATGTTAAAATCAATTTCATTTGGTTGTTTAATTCTTGATATAGGATTTGAAAAGACATTATTTATGATAAGTATAAAAGGATGTTTGGAATGTCCTAAAATTATATACGCAGACATTATATTAAATTTTTTTAAATTAGAGAATGTAAGATGGGTTCCTTATGCATTGATAATAAGAATCATCATACGTGTTATATTATCTACAATTTCACACTTCGTTTATGTATTTGTTACATAAAACAAGTTAAAAGACCTTAATTAGGATTAATATTTGTAAATTGAGGGTGATTTCGATTATTTGCAAAATACTAGAGAATTGTTTATAGGGACAAGAAACTCCTTTTGAGAAGTGTGCATATTAGAATAACTTAATTGATATTGGTATTCTATGTAAATCCTAAATTCAAGTCAACCTTAAGTTAAGAATATTATGTTGGAAATAAATCAAAATAACAAGTACTGACCGATTCAGCCAAAGGCCGAGTACATCTTCTTGAATAGTGTTGCAATAAAAGAAGTATAAATAAATGCATAAATTTATAACTGAGATAGAGGTGATTCCAAATGTTTTGAATCCCATAACATTGTTATATGATAAAAGTGCTATGATATGATTCACAAAAGAATGTAGAGCTCGCTATAATTCGAGAGATATACTCCAAATGGTTCTACATGATAAAGATAGTTTACGTAAAGAAGCAATACATCCTTATTATTCACCTGTCCCAACTTAAGTACCGGAAAGACCGATCGTTAGGGGAAAAAAGAAAATGAAGGTAGAGAATAGAAAAAAAAAATCTTACACGAATGAAATGAAATGTATTATTTCAATATAAAATCTTTACAGTAGAAAAATTCGAATACAAGATCAGAGTCTAACCTAGAGTCATCCTAGACAGCTATAAACCCTCTATCCTTACATTGCTGAAAAATAAAAATAAATGCAATAGATACAGCGGATATAGAATACATCCATATGTAGATGAAGATCTACAGCTCGCCTCTAGAAACTCCAAGCGTCTTCAATTGAACCTGAAACTACTTGGATTTGACCCGAGTATTAATAAAACATAGATCAGGCTTCTTAAACCAGCATAAGATACTTGATTTATAAATCGATGTCAGTTTAAAACCTTTAAAAAGAAGTGTATCTCATAAGACCATGCCTACACAAAAATACGGATGAGTTTTGATCTTATGATAACCAAACACATTATACTAGAATAATTTTATTTTATTTCTAATGACATTCCTTTGAAAACACTTTTCAAATAATATATCAAGATAACCGAAATTGTTACTTTGGCGGCTTATTAGCTACTTTTTAAAAGTAGGTTATACAATCAAAACCGTAAAGACAACGCATTGGAATTGGATTTCTAACATTATAGGGAGCTAGTCACCATTCAAACTTGAAAATCCACCTATAACATAGTTTTCGCATGGCTTTACACGATCACCGTCAACCTTCTAACTACGCTATTATACTACTTTGGAATAGAGTATTACTTGGCTAGGATTTACAAGATCTTCGACAGCCTCCGATATCTTTCCATTCATAGAATAAGGCAACAAGTGCCTACAGAGGCATCTTTCCTTAATAATAGCCCAAATATTTCCTTCAGACCACATAGTATCCCATACCGTTCATGGGATATGAGGTCTCATGTGGCTACACTCCACAAAGCCACAATTTGTTTTTTGCAAAGCCATGCTTTGATCATCACAGGTTCCACTTTGAATGCCACATTACCATTCATTCGATCCCTATTGACATTCGTGAACATACAACCTTTGAGCTCGTACATCTCAAAGAAGGGCGTTAAGCTAAGAGAAGTCGCCTGCTCCACTACCAAACAAATGTTTGCTTGTAAAAGTCAACGTTGTGATCTCAGAAATGCAACGTCAGACATTCATCCATACAATTTCATTCTAGGACCAAACGAAACCGAAGGCACTCCTCCTACCATATCCTGTTGAGAATTATCCCTAGGATTAGTAGCAATTAGTCCTTGTAATCAAATATTTTCATAATAGAGCACTACTGCCACCATAAATACATGATATGGTAAATTTCACCTCGAGGGACTAGTAGTAAGCAGCCCTTCATCATGAAGATCCCCGTCTTCAAAAATCATCATCATCATGTTTTTACTTCCAAACGTATACATCGGTTCGAAGAGGTCTTCGAATATGAGTTACCAAAATATGATCCCGGTTCCTTCGAACTAATCATCGATTAGAAAGATGTTAAGTTCATATGTGATTATCAATCAACATTTAGTTCATCTTTTTATTCATTCATAAATACCTCAAAGAGACATATTATTTATTCCATTTATCTTCTTAATAGTATATGGAATCATTAAGGCTCACTTATCAAATCCTTTTTGGTTAATTAAAACCTTTTGAATTGGAATAATTCCAAGTCATTTCACCTTTTATTTAGGAAAATATTTCCAAATCATTTATTTAAATCTCATATTGGAAAACATTATTAAGTAAAAAGGATCATGGAAATTATACTAATTCTACTCAATATCAATTTCCGTATTCAATCCTTACCATCCATGAATAGCAGCGAAATCACCTTTTAAATTCATATGGATAGTACGGATTCCCTCCTTGGAATTTAATACCAAGTGTAAGAAGATTATCTCCATGCAATCAAAGTTGTTTAAATTTTAAAATTTTAATTTTTTATACTTAGCTCGTTTCTAACATTTTAACTTTATCTGTCCCTCGCCCAGGAGAGATCATGTGAGCTAGGGCACTGTTTGCTCCTAAACATCTCCTTAGTTTAAGCACCTCACCTGGATCTCATGAATAGAAAGATCCAGTCTACACGTCGGCTTTTAGAGCCAAGATTAAATCGCTTGATTTTGGCAGCTATTTTTTAAATCATTTATTTAAACACTTTAAAATAAATTATAAAATCCTCAAATCGTATTTAAAACACTTAATAATTCATTTGAAAACTTTTATGAAAGATTTAGAAAAGAATCATTAAGTTAAAACAATATTTCAAAAGTAAACAAAATGCTGCAAAAAGTGTTGCGGATAGTGCTCCAAATAGTGTTTTCAGAGCTTATTTGATTAAAACAACGTTTTGGTCATTTAGAAATCCATTTTTATAACTAAAATCTCCTTCAAAACATTTTAAAGAATTTATAAAATTTATACTATATTTTGAAACGTTTTAAAATATATATATTTAGAGCATTTGCTTTTCTGGCCACCAAACCGTCAAAGCGGGATTTTATCGAAAACTTTATTTGCTCATATTTCAAAATCTATTAAACAAAATCTGAATCCTTTTCTTTTGTTTAAAAACTATAGTCATAAGAGTTCAAAAAATTCTTATTGCAAAGAAATCCGACTATAATTCCATCCTATAGAAGTATTTAACTTTTACGGCGCGAAATCGCAAATTGTCGTTATGTGACATGCTTATTTTTTACTCCAAATTCATTATTTGTAAAAAATTCTCCAAATTGAATTTTAATGTTTATAAAATGTTTATAAACTGTTTTCAAACATTTAGACCAATATTTTCCATATTAATTTTTTTCACTTTTAAATCATTTCATAATATATATTATTATAATATTCATTTTCAACCTTCGTATATTCTTAAAATCATTAAGAGGCATAATGAACTCCATAAACATACTATTTAGGGATTAAATTTCCATTTAATTAACCATGGTTAATTACTTACCATTTATCTTATCATTTATTAAACCAAGTTATCAACTATATCACAACCGTATAACCAATCATAATATTAACCAAGTTATCGTTCAATATAAACCTATATCTAACATATTAATCTTTAGTTTAAAATGTATATTACTACTTTAAGTTTTATTTAAATAAAACTAAGATTGAGGACTCATAATCAAAAATTCTCCCTCTTTTCCAAGCTCTAGAAAATCCGTAGAGCTTCCGCGCGACTTTGAACTTTTTCCTAACTTCTTGAAACAAAACAAGTGGCACTTCCTTCTCTTTTTCTTGCTCTAAAGCTTCCCAGATCTCTTCCTGTTCTCAATATAGGTTCGGCCTTGATGTGTTTAGGGTGTATGCACTCGGCCAATGGGGAAAATGGTGGTGGTCATCGATTTGAGGGGAGGAAAGGAGGTGATTTGCTTTGGTTTTGAAGAGTTTTAATCACTTTTGCATATGTTTACGTTTTTATTTCCTTTTGGAGATATTTTAGCATTACTTTGCCATGCCTTAGGAAGGAATTCAAATAGCTTGAGAGGAAGGAGAAGATGAAAAAGATTGTATGTAAAATTGTGGAAGAATGGGTGGGTATTTCTAGGAAAAGTTTGTGTAAAAATATCTAAATGTGTAACTACATTTCTACTCCTTGCCCACACCCCTCCAATCCCATTATTCTACACATTGGTACCCCCTCCATATCCCTCCCTTACTTCATTCACTTCCATGCCATGTGCATGTCCTTAGTCTCTAAGATAGTTGACTTAGAATTGCTTAAGGGTTAGGTTTTTAAGAAATATCATAGAATTTTTTCTTATACATGTTTATATATAAATGTATTTGTATATTTGTATGAGTATTTATGTTCATGTGTGCATATGTATATTATATATGCACACATGAAATATAAACAAGGCTGCATTAACTTTTGAAAAACTTTTGTTTCTTAAACCGTTTAAAATGGGACCGATTACTAGTCACATTTTTACTTATAATTAAAATTATATATATGTGTGTATATATATCATTTGAAAATAAATTTATAACCATTTTTAATTAATAAAAATGATCTCATTTGAATTACAAATTCGTTAAATCAATATCAACAATTATTTACAAAAATTTCTATTATACATACCGATAAAGCGATATTAATTTTTATATATTTTTCAATTTAATCTATATATATATATATCTTTGTGAAACTATTATAAATAATTTATTATCACTATGTAACTATTTAAAATATATTAATATCATTTAAAAACAATTATTTGAATAACTATAATTATTAAATCATTGAATCTCAATTTAAAATCATAAATCAATTACTAAATATGTGGGCATCACTAATGATGTTATGTATACTTTTATTTTTTCTAGAAATAAAATAATATTTTTATTTCATATTATAGTTAAAAATTAAAAATAAGTGTATGTATCCAGCTCCGTGTGCGATGTTTTACGATTTTAGAGCTGTTTATCGATGAAAAGGTTTTCGGTCAATTTATTGCTATTTTTCCTAACTCTATATTTTTGTAAATATTTATAAAATTATTATTTATTGTTTTAAAACATCACAATCTATGTTTATAATATTTAAATATTTTAAAAATAAATATAAAATTTATCAAATTAATAAATTTGCGGGTCGTTACAATTTATTAGTGTCAGAGAGAGTTATTGATAGAGTAGATAATTAAAACAAAATTGCACATCCATTCACTATGTGATAACCCAATTAGCTTTTGAGAAAACTGATCGAAGAAGTTGGAATAAGATTCCATAATTGACTCCAAGTAAAAGTTGAAGATTGTTAGAATTAGGGGCATCCCTGTCACGACCCGGCTTCCAGACTCCAGGAAGTCGCATCGTGAATTAAGAAAGAAAGGGATAGAAAAGAGAAAAGAAAGAAGAGAAAGAAGAAACAACACAAGAATCTCAACAGCGGAACGAATAAATTATATTAATAACATAAGTATTACATAGTATACATCAAATATCAGAGTTACACAGACATATACAACACATACTAGACAGTTATAAACACCTGTCTAGTTATTACAACTCAATCACAATACAGAAACACTCAGAGAAACCAACACAGCGGAAAACTATATAACTATACGCGGAAGCCTCCTGCTCCATTTGCTCCTCCACAATACGTCAAAGCTATCCTGAATCCTAACCTGAATTCTCTTGACTACTCATAAAAATTTGAGTGCCCAAGAGTTATAGAAAAAAACAGAAATAACTCCGGGTCAGACATGGGTCTGGTGTGAGTAACAGGTTAAAGTTGCTTAATTTTGAAAAACCTTTGAAAAGAAAAGGTATCACGTAAGACTTCCCACACATAAACATGGAAAAGTTTTTACCTTACGCTAACCAAAACATTTGATAGGAAATCTGGTGATATTATAATAGGGTCTAGGGTTTTAAAAATAAAATACAGAAATAGCTGGAATGCTTACATCTCACGTTCCAACATAGTTGGGCACAATCAAAACCGTACAGGCACTTATTGGATTTTGGATTCCATACAATGGCAGGGCTACTGGGGTACCGCCCGTCACAGTACGTGGCCTAGATCACCGTACCGAGGATTACTCCCTTCATCCCTTGCAACACAAAGCCGGACCCGTTTCTTACTGAACAGTTCCAAATAAGACAACCCCGACGATTGTCATGATCAACCGTCCACGCAGCCGAAATATAAAGGGACCTCTAGACATGGGTAAATCTTACTCTCCAGTGGGTGCGACCCACGAAGCTTTGCTGCACCTCCCCTGTTTTAGCCATTGCCGGTTGATGAGGCTTGAGGCTACGATTACCTTTATAGGACATATCACTTAGAATGCTCATCGTCCACCTGACGATGTTCTGAAAGCATTCAATCCATACAGGTTCGTTCCGGGTTCGAACAAAACCGAAGGCATTATCTTGTTACACTCATTTTGGAATCACCCTCAGAGTTAACAACAATAACCCTTGCACTGTGAATCACCATCTCGAATCTATAAGTACTATTCCGTCAACTCATTACTGAATCACCCACAGAGTTATACTGACGTATAGCCCTTACACCTCGAGTCTTCACTCGCTCTACTTGAATTAACGACCTAACGTTAATTGGAATCGATGTGGTTTTCGGATGTCCAAATATGGAAACCCGATCCCGGTCTCATCGAAATCCAAAGCGTGTCTTTTAGGTCCAAGTTGTTTTAAGTTTAAAACAATTCAATTCGTTATCTAAATCTACACAGATAGATAATTCACAACATAATAGATAATCAACCTTATCATTATCAACAGATAATTCATATCAAAATCAGATAATCCATATTATCATCCAAAAGCAACCAATGCATCCATATCACATACACTATTCATCTCATTACTGAGATTACAAACCTTACTAGGCAACCAATACCAACCGTCAAACATAAGCAACTATCTAATGATCACACTTCCTATAATTAATTTAAAATGAATTAAATTAATTACTCAATCTCTAATTAATTTAAAATGAATTAAATTAATTACATCATCATTAAAATTCTACTTAACTTAACCATCAATTGATTTCAAATCAATTTATAGATCATCATCTAAATATTCATTGATTAACTATCTTTAATTACAATAAGTAATTAGCTTATAAGTTAATCACAAGTTAATTACTTAAATCCTTTGCAAACAATTAATTTGTAATTACTAAGTTAATTGATTAACAAAAATTAATCACATTAATTATTTTTCATTATTAATTATACCTTAATTAATCAATTCTAAATTAAATCATTAATTAATTAATTAATGATTCTAATTACTTTTAATAATTTATAAATTAATTACATAAGTAATTAATCTGAAATTAATCCATATATAAGTATTAATTACCCATGATTAATAACCATTCAGTAATTAACTACTTTAATTACTCATCCCATAATTAATTATTTTTAATTAATTATCTAAATTAATCCCCTTGATTAATTGCAAAGTAATTTAAATCTAATTACTTCTATATCAAATATCTTTAATTACATCATGTAATTATTAATTAATTACTTCCTTAAGTAATTACAAATTCATAAATTACATAAAGTAATTATCGAACAATCAACAAATGTTTAAATTAATTTAACTTAATTAATCTAAACTAATCACATTCTTTAATTAACTACACTAAGTAATTAATTCATTTATTACTTTCATAAGTAATAAACAATTTATTATTCTTAATTAATTAATCTAATTAATCATCAAAATTAATCACATTAATTAATTGTTAAATAATCTTAAGTTAATGACTTCATTAACATTTCTTAATTACTTAATTAAGAATTAACTTAAATTAATCATTATTAATTATCAATTAAATAATATTAAATTATCATTTAATTAATCTCTAATTATTAATTAATTAAGTGTTAATTAAAATCTAAATTATCTCTAATCACTTGATTAAATAAGTCTTAATCATAAATTAAAATTTAATTAATCATCCTTAATTATAGATTAATTAACCTTAATTAATTAATCTCAAATCTAATTAATTAACTTAAAAATCATTAATTACTTAATTAAGCATTCACATAATTAATTAAATAATTAATTTTCATCTTAATTACCTTAATCATTAAATGAACCCAATCATTAAACTTTTATTTATCTTTTAGATAAACATTTCTATTTAATCAAGCATTTAAAAACAAAATGTTTTTAAAATTTACTTTAAATCCCATTTGACATTTCATTTTAAACTTAAGTCTCAAATTTATTTTAAATAAGATTTTAAAACAATTCAAAACTTAATCTTATATGTTTAAAAGAATATCTACTTTATGAATAAGTTTTAAAAGGATTTAAATTCAATCCAAATTTTAAATTTAAAACAATTTCAAAATTTCAAAATTTAAATACAACTTCCATACTCATTCTAGTTTTAATTCCTTAAAACTCTTTCCATATTTTACACCTTCAATTCACATGCAAATCATTTTAATCAATTTAAAACAATTTAAATTTAAACCTTTATTTTAAAAACTGAAGTTTAAATTTATTTTCAGATTTAAAAACTCAGATTTGAGTTCACTTTGAATTTCTAATTTAAATATTTAACCTTCCAATTCAAATGCAAATCACATATGCATTTACACTTGTAAGTTTGAAAACCAAATTTAAATTTAAAAACATAAATGATTTCAAATCTCAGAAAATTAAATTTGATTTCACATTCAAATTTCAAATTAAAAACTCAGTTAAATTTCCACTTGCAAATTTAAATTTACCTTTATATTTAAAAACAGAATACAGTTTCTATTTTATTTAAAAACCCAAACTTTGAAATTTTTGAATTAAAATTATTTTAAAGAAACCAGAATTCAAACTTATTTGAATTCATATTTAAACTCAGTTTCAAAATCCTAAGTTAGAACCTAAGTTTGCATTTATTTCAAACTTTATAAATCTGGAAACAAGTTTTCCTGTTTCTTTTTAAAAAAAAACCAAACTTGAATTCCTTGATTCAAATTATTTCAGAATCAAAATTCAAACTATTTGAATCATTTTAGATTTAGGTTTAACCCTATGTTAAATTTCCAGATTAAGTTTAAACTTTACTCTTTAAATTCCTGGAAACAGAACAGGCTCTGTTTTACTAAGACCTGAAACAAAAATTAGTCTCGAGACAAACCCAACATCACTTCGAGTCAGTTACTCACTTTCTTCGAGTTTCCCTTCAAAAATTCCGAGACTACCCCGAGACAAAAATTCCTGCACCCAAACATCAACCCCACCTGGAATAGACCAAACCCCCACCACTTCAAACCTGTCATCACCATTATCTCCCATCTCCGGTCACCATCATCGACCAAACTCGGGCAATAACTTCATCACTACACCATCTACCAATTCCCAAAACAGCTTTGAACTCGATGCACCTTTGAAGCCGCAGAACCCAAAACATCTTAAACCCAGTAAACTAGGGTTCTACACCTTAAATCCCAAATTTCAACACCAAAACCAAATTTCAACTCAATTAAATATTTTTCCTATAATCTTTGATTAATAAACAATCTCCTAAATCAAATTCACCCAAACCAAATTTCAAGCTTCAACTATGCTTAGCTAATATGTAAGACACAGTAATTTCAAAACTGTATTTTGAATAGAGCATTAAAATTTGTAATATAACTCAAATACAAATGTTAATCTGAATATTATAATGAAACAAACATATTTGTTTAAGTCATAACTCACATGAGGAATCAAATTAAAAGACAGCGGGATGTATTGCATCTGACTGAAGCTTGAATCAGAGAAAATTAGGGATGTTCAGGTAATCAATCATACACACATACAAACATATCCATATACATATTCACAGCATATTTATAATATAATTTCATATCTAAATCAAAGTATAAATCAACTTTTACCTATTCAAAATCTTAAAAAGTGGAGTAACTCACAGTTTCTCCCAAAAATGCAGAGCCCATTCAATTTGCAGGTTCCAGATTTGAAAATTATGAAATGCAGGCCCTTTGTTTCCAGATTATGAAATGCAGTAGCTTGAATGCTTTTAAAATCTTGATTTATTCATGATGCTTTCAGTTTTTTAAACATGCAGGCTTCAAATTGTTGCATGCAGGCCTCTAGATAAAAATTGAAATGCAGAGATTTTGTTTCCAGATGCAAAGAAATGCAGGTTCTTTTGCTTTCATGTTGATGCAGGTTTGTATATGTTGAAGGATGCAGATTTGTTTTGAAAAAGAGGAGTTTGGAAGCAAATGTTTTACAGGTTTGAAAAATGCAGTTTTTCATATTTGGAGAGTTTCAGATTTTCTTTTTAGAATGAAGAATGAGAAAGGGCAAAAGAAATGAGTATATGCAAGTTAATATAAAAGCATTTTTAGATTTAAATGAATTAAAAGAAAAATAAAAATAAAATTGACACTTGTCTTTTAAAATGGATTATAAGTTTACACATGTTAGTTTAAGTTTTAATATATGTACACTTGTATTCTTATGCTTACAAATGTCTTCATAAATTAACTAGTGTTTAATTAAAGTTAATAAAGTATTAAGCCTAGTTAATTAGTTCTTATACATAGTTATGTATTAAAATAATTTTTAAAAGAATAAAGCAAGTATTATAACAATATACAAGTAATTCATTTGAAAAGAAACTTTTAAATAGTTAAAATAGATTTATAAAAGAGGTTACAACACTTACATGAATACATGTTCACATTTTAAATTGTATTTTAAATTTCAAATTAAATTTACAAATCAAAATTATCAATTAATAATTTAAAAAGAACAACACAAATATTTTGTAACATATTTTAATATACAAACTTGAATAAAATGAATTTTAAACTAATTAAAACATTTATCTCATATTTAAAATCATATAGTATTTAATTAGTTATTTTTGAAAAGCTTAAATCCAAAATAAATCACAATTTCTATTTTTAAAACATTAAAATTATGCTATACTAATTTAAATCAAAATAACTTGTCTATTTAAAATATATACAAATACATATACATTATTAAATAGAAAATAGATTTATTAACTCATTAAAAATAATTTCACACATTAAATATTTAAATAAAGAAGATTATTTAAATCAAATCCAATTTATTAACAAAAATTATCAATTCAATATAAATTTAAAACACAGATTATCAAATTTATATTGTCCAAAATTCCGGGATATTACAATCCTTCCCCCTTAAAAGAATTTCGTCCCCGAAATTTAAAACAAAGGTAATTTAATAATCTATTTACAGATTTTATTTTAAAACATAGCATATGCTAATCATATGCTAACAACCAAAGCAACCAATTCACACAATCAGAACAAATCTAATTATCCAAAAGAATTTTGGATAAAACCTTCACGAGTTTCCCCGGTATATATATATATATATCGGGATACTCGCTCTATAAAATCCAATCAACCAATACTATCAAGCTATAGAGCTCCTAACAACAATTCTATACAGAATATCAGACTACAAACGAGTCTGACTCAACAAACAAACCATCCTAAACTGCTGGTTCTACAACCAGAAATATCAAATACGTACTCCCTCAGAGATACGTCAAACACCCTGAATCCCAGTTATCCAAACTGACAATTCAACTCTAGAAAACCAAACCTGATCTTACCAACATTAGAAGAAACCAAAACACTTTGGATCTAGCTTCCCAAATTTATCGCTCTTTGTGTCAGAGAAAAACTTAACCAAAATCAAATCTCCAATTCCAGAATCCAAATTTCTCTGTCTCTTATCCATAAAAATCTTCGGACGATCCTGGGCTACCAACATCCATCCTGATCAGCTTAACTCTTGCTGATTCCAAAAGAAACAGACTGAATCAGAACAATCCAATGATCTCCTCAAGATCACTCAAAAACCAAGAACACAAACCCCGCTTCTCAACAACAGAAGACAGAACAAACTTCTCCTTATCCGGAAAATAAACATTCCCAAACTGCTTCCGCTGCACAACTCTGATCTGAAACAGAAGAAAATGCTGACGAAGAACCAAGCACAGACTAGACAACCCAGCACAGAAATATGGTTCCATAGATCCATAAGAAAACTCAGATGTTTCTCCGAAACCAGAGTTACTTCACCAACTTCTATCTCAAGGAACCATCCATCTACTAATTGAACCACCTGTTCCAATCCTGGAAGAAAACTCGATCTCCAGATGCAGACAAACTCTGACTTCCTGGAATAAATCCGGACAATCTTCAACAAACACAAGAGAACATACTATCGCAAGTCACTTTTGCGATCAACTCAGCCTAAATCCAAAGAAACTGCTCTCTCTTAACCAAACAGAACAGCTTATGCTGGCCTAGCCAACCTACCAGAGAAAAAGATCTACTTTGCTGCTTCTGAACTCCACTTCAGAAAAATTACTCACCAGAAGACTCCTTACCAACTCAGAATACTCAGCTAAACTCAGCCACATCACCGACAGACTCACTTCTTACTCTTGTTCCAAAGAAACATCTTCGGAAACATCCATAGTCACTGCATCTCATCACGCAGCTACTACTTCCTGAGATATCAAGATATCATCACTTGCTTGCTTCTGCCCTACCGACAGATCAAGACTCAATTCTGCACTTCAAAGATGAACTCCGAACCTTTACAGGTTACCTTCAGAGATCGATGAAGTCCTTCATCACAACAGAACTCACTTAAGACGGTATTAGGTCTACAGTCTCGACAAATACACTTCCAACCTCATCCAACAAACTCCAACCAATGGTAGTCGTGTTACACACACTTCTACCTCATCTACCTTTATAACTTATATTGGAAAAACCTGAACGGGTAATCCAACAAATAGGTAGAACCAATTATATATATATATATATATATATATATATATATATTAAAAATACAAATACACTCTCTCAAGATAGACACCACTCCAGAGCCTAGGTATTCACTCAACCTAACGCTCTGATACCAACTGTCACGACTCGGCTTCCAGACTCCAGGAAGTCGCATCGTGAATTAAGAAAGAAAGGGATAGAAAATAGAAAAGAAAGAAGAGAAATAAGAAACAACACAAGAATCTCAACAGCGGAACGAATAAATTATATTAACAACATAAGTATTACATAGTATACATCAAATATCAGAGTTACACAGACATATACAACACATACTAGACAGTTATAAACACCTGTCTAGTTAATACAACTCAATCACAATACAGAAACACTCAGAGAAACCAACACAGCGGAAAACTATATAACTATACGTGGAAGCCTCCTGCTCCATTTGCTCCTCCACAATACGTCAAAGCTATCCTGAATCCTAACCTGAATTTTCTTGACTACTCATAAAAATTTGAGTACCCAAGAGTTATAGAAAAAAAACCGAAATAACTCCGGGTCAGACATGGGTCTGGTGTGAGTAACAGGTTAAAGTTGCTTAATTTTGAAAAACCTTTGAAAAGAAAAGGTATCACGTAAGACTTCCCACACATAAACATGGAAAAGTTTGTACCTTACGCTAACCAAAACATTTGATAGGAAATCTGGTGATATTATAATAGGGTCTAGGGTTTTAAAAATAAAATACAGAAATAGCTGGAATGCTTACATCTCACGTTCCAACATAGTTGGGCACAATCAAAACCGTACAGGCACTTATTGGATTTTGGATTCCATACAATGGCAGGGCTACTGGGGTACCGCCCGTTACAGTACGTGGCCTAGATCACCGTACCGAGGATTACTCCCTTCATCCCCTGCAACACAAAGCCGGACCCGTTCCTTACTGAACAGTTCCAAATAAGACAACCTCGACGATTGTCATGATCAACCGTCCACACAGCCGAAATATAAAGGGACCTCTAGACAGGGGTAAATCTTACTCTCCAGTGGGTGCGACCCACGAAGCTTTGCTGCACCTCCCCTGTTTTAGCCATTCCCGGTTGATGAGACTTGAGGCTACGATTACCTTTATAGGACATATCACTTAGAATGCTCATCGTCCACCTGACGATGTTCTGAAAGCATTCAATCCATACAAGTTCGTTCCGGGTTCGAACGAAACCGAAGGCATTATCTTGTTACACTCATTTTGGAATCACCCTCAGAGTTAACAACAATAACCCTTGCACTCTGAATCACCATCTCGAATCTATAAGTACTATTCCGTCAACTCATTACGGAATCACCCACAGAGTTATACTGACGTATAGCCCTTACACCTCGAGTCTTCACTCGCTCTACTTGAATTAACGACCTAACGTTAATTGAAATCGATGTGGTTTTCGGATGTCCAAATATGGAAACCCGATCCCGGTCTCATCGAAATCCAAAGCGTGTCTTTTAGGTCCAAGTTATTTTAAGTTTAAAACAATTCAATTCATTATCTAAATCTACACAGATAGATAATTCACAACATAATAGATAATCAACCTTATCATTATCAATAGATAATTCATATCAAAATCAGATAATCCATATTATCATCCAAAAGCAACCAATGCATCCATATCACATACACTATTCATCTCATTACTGAGATTACAAACCTTACTAGGCAACCAATACCAATCATCAAACATAAGCAACTATCTAATGATCACACTTCCTATAATTAATTCAAAATGAATTAAATTAATTACTCAATCTCTAATTAATTTAAAATGAATTAAATTAATTAAATCATCATTAAAATTGTACTTAACTTAACCATCAATTGATTTCAAATCAATTTATAGATCATCATCTAAATATTCATTGATTAACTATCTTTAATTATAATAAGTAATTAGCTTATAAGTTAATCACAAGTTAATTACTTAAATCCTTTGCAAACAATTAACTTGTAATTACTAAATTAATTGATTAAAAAAAATTAATCACATTAATTATTTTTCATTATTAATTATACCTTAATTAATCGATTCCAAATTAAATCATTAATTAATTAATTAATGATTCTAATTACTTTTAATAATTTATAAATTAATTACATAAGTAATTAATCTGAAATTAATCCATATATAAATATTAATCACCCATGATTAATAACCATTCAGTAATTAACTACTTTAATTGCTCATCCCATAATTAATTATTTTTAATTAATTATCTAAATTAATCCCCTTGATTAATTTCAAAGTAATTTAAATCTAATTACTTCTATATCAAATATCTTTAATTACATCCTGTAATTATTAATTAATTACTTCCTTAAGTAATTACAAATTCATAAATTACATAAAGTAATTATCAAACAATCAACAAATGTTTAAATTAATTTAACTTAATTAATATAAACTAATCACACTCGTTAAATTAATTACACTAAGTAATTAATTCATTTATTACTTTCATAAGAAATAAACAATTTATTATTCTTAATTAATTAATCATCAAAATTAATCACATTAATTAATTGTTAAATAATCTTAAGTTAATGACTTCATTAACATTTCTTAATTACTTAATTAAGAATTAACTTAAATTAATCATTTTAATTATCAATTAAATAATATTTAATTATCATTTAATTAATCTCTAATTATTAATTAATTAAGTGTTAATTAAAATCTAAATTATCTCTAATCACTTGATTAAATAAGTCTTAATCATAAATTAAAATTTAATTAATCATCCTTAATTATAGATTAATTAACCTTAATTAATTAATCTCAAATCTAATTAATTAACTTAAAAATCATTAATTACTTAATTAAGCATTCACATAATTAATTAATTAATTAATTATTCTTTTGTTCATATGGTTGGATTCTACGTAATTCATCTTGTTTTTTACTTGTTCATCTTGCAATATGTAATTCAAATTCCCCTTTTTTCCATTTGAATTTAAAATATGATTATTATATTGATTTGATTTAGATCAACTTCTATTTTTATCTCCATTCATTGCATGTTCATCATGATTCGTGTAATTTAGATTCTCTGTCTCCTACGATAGTTTGTTGTCACACTTTATATTATTCGATATGAAAGTTCTTATCATGAATTTACATATGCCCAAGTTGTCTAAATTTCTTTTATTTTATTTTAATTTTTTCATTAAAAAACTAATTTTTGACTGAAAACTATTTTATATTTTATACATAAATGTAAATAAATTGTATATGTTAATTTTTTAAATTTACCTTGAAAATCAGTTTTTATATATGGTTGATTTTTGAACACAATTATTTTGGGTATTAGATTCATAAGAACACAATTATTTTGGGTATTAGATTCCTTTGTTTCCTTTCTAAATTAAACGTTTATTTAAATTTTAAATTCAAATATACTTATAAATATACTATAAATTACAATGTTCACACAGACACACATATACATATATTGTATTTAAATTTAAACATACTTACTTTATTTATATATATATGGAAGCATATATATATGTTGCCATAATTTAAATTCATAAGATGGATTTTATGTAATTTAAATCTCAAAATATTCCTTAATTTAAAACATATTCATTATTGTTAATTTTAGGTTTCGAATCATATAAAATTACCAATTATAATTCTAATATATATATATATATATAGTTACTATTATATATCTATGTATTTATTTTTAATTCAAAACCTTGGATAACAATGGTATATGTAAAGGGGAAATGATCTGTAACAACCCGCATATTTATCGATTTTATATTTAAATATTTTATTTAAATATTTTATTGTTAGTCGGATTTTAGTCCGAAAAGCTACTTTTTGCATACGGTCGAATTAGGACTCGGGACCACTCCCATTGAGTTTAAAATGCCGTTTGCGACCTTTTTGAGTATAAGCTTCGATATGTTTGGAGAAAGTTGATTTCTGCTACTTTTTACTTTGGGTTTGGTTTTTGGGCTCAACCCTATGTTAACTTATGCTCAAATCTGAGCCACTCTTCCCCACTCACCCTCATTCTCTTCTCATTTCAGTTTTTAGAGTGTTAATGGTGGGAGAGATTGGAAATTAAAATTCCAAAACCCTAGTTTCTCTTGCAAATCAAATTCCTTGCTCCAAACTCAAGAAGAACCCATTGGTAAGCTTCTCTTCTTGTTCTCCAACTTATTCTCTTCCCAATTTCAGAAATTCCTAAACCTAATTTCGGGAATGTTCTTGTTTTTGAGCTTAGATTCAAGCTTCTAGTGTTGAGATTGAAGAGTGCTTGTTCTTGCCATTACTTTCAAGCTTCATCTTCATAAATTTAGTTCAAAGGTGAGATTTTTATCTCACATCTATGACTATAATTATCTTTGGTTGTTGGGTATGAATTCCTAACACTTCTTCATGTGCATTTGCTCTTGATTTGGATTGGTTTTGTGAATATTCCAATTTTTGGGTTTTTAAGACAAATTTGTGTAAAATCCTTTTATGGATGTTTGATCATGCTTTTGGTGATGCCTCGAGGAGCATATAGGGCCGGGTTGCCGTTTGGCATAAACCCTTAGAGCCAATGTTCGTCCGATTGCATTTTGGAAGAGTTTGCTCTTCATTTGTATAAGGCTGAAAAACAGCCCAGGCATGATTCAGTCGACTGAAATCTCTGTTCAGTCGACTGAACCTGAAAGCCGAGAGTTTCCAGGCATGATTCAGTCGACTGAAAACTTCTGCACAGTCGACTGAAACTGGAAACAGAAAGTTTCCTGAACCTGGAAAATTTCCATGTACAGGGTCAGTCGACTGAAATTCTCTGTTCAGTCGACTGAACCTGCTGTTTGAGTCCAATTTGCCTTTTTGGATTGGAATTCCAATTTAAATCGATTCGTGATAATCCTATTTGTTGTTATCATCTATTATGATTTTGATGACTCTTTTTAGGGATTTTTGAATATCCATTTCGATGGATTCTTTATCGATTTCTTTGGATTTTATTCACGTCTTCGTATGTGAATTTTTGTGATTGGTTGTTCTTACAATCTTCTTCGTGATTTGTCACTTTAAAAATATAAAGGTTTCCTATACTAGTAGTAAATATCAAAACTCTTTACTCAAACGATTTCAATACTCTTTTAGTACCAAATTCGTTTATAAAACCGTTTTCCTATCTATTAGTATATACAAACCTTTACCTCACTCGTATGAGAAATCTAATTAAACGGCTTAGTAAAACAAGTGGTATGAAACGCTTGCGTTTACTTTGTCGGTTAATTCTTGGACTTGTTCGATTGAACCTCTTGTGACAATTTTCTAGTGGAGATTTACAGTTTGTTCGTAAATATTTAAGTTAAGCAAGTGGTTATGGGACATGAAGCTAAACTCATATATTTACTAGCTTAGTGTAATTGACACTTCTCGTTGATCATGACGATCATCTTTGTGATTTAGACTAGCAATGTGCGATGTCTCTTTGTCTGCGAGGGAGACTAAACCCCGTTTTGTGGAGTTTCGACTCAATTTGTGATGGGGTAGCAACCCATGGTCTTCGGGCCGTTTGTGGAGCTTCGGCTCAATTTGTGATGGTTAGCGACCATGGAATTAACGTTCCGTTTGTGATACACGTGTTGGTGAGCTTTATGCTCCCGTTTGTGATAGGCCTCCCCCCCTCTGTTTTTTGTGATTTCTGGATTTCTTGTGTAGATTTCTAGAATTTGTGTTTCACCAATTTTCGTGATTTCCATTGTTAAGTTTTATCAATATTTGTGCATTGGTGAATTTGTGTGTCATTGACTTTTGTGATTTCTGGATTTCTTGTGTAGTCTTCTGGAATTTGTGCGTCTTTGACTTTGGTGATTGACATTGATATTATCGTCAATATTTGTGGTTTGATGAACGAAATAATGAGTATGACACTTCTTTGATTCTTGTGTAGATTTGGTGACATTGATTAATCTCTTGATGATTATCAACTAAGTATATATATATATATCACAGCTTGGCATTGTGATTATTACGTGTTTAGTCATATCTCTTATTCTATATCGTTTCATCTAATATTTATAGTTAGACTGATCCGTTTATTATTTTCTTATTAAATAATACTCGGGTCAGACCGAGATGTTACAGGTGCTTCTGCTTGACTTCTCATCCGGGATTAACTCCTTGACTTTTGGGTTAACTACTTAGATTAGTAGTTATTTTGTTGTATACATTTGAGATATAGACTCCTTAATGTATACTTATTCTTTTGTGTAGTTCGTGTAACTATTCTTTTGTGATATTGTGGATCTTTTTAGACCACTACTCTGATGTACACTTCCTAGTGTAGTATTCATATCTTATTCCGCCTTTGTGATATGAATTGTCTGTGACTGATTTATGTTATGTTTATTTCTATATTTGTTTTCCGAAGGATTTATATAGCCACCGTGTAGTAGCTTTGAGTTTGTGTCGGTATGTCGGATTTCCTCTTGAAATAGAATGCATGTTATATTATCTGACATATCGGTGCTCGCGCAAAGAAATTACATGGATGGTCGCTCCTCAACAGCCTTATTCTCCATGCTAGTCGACAGCATTCACCGTAATGTTCTTGTCTAGCGTGGGTATAGAGGTGGGGCGTCACAGCTTGGTATCAGAGCCAAACTTTGGAACAATATGGAATATTATAACAAGGATCATCGTCCTAAGTCTTTCTTAGGAGTTGTGCTTTAGGATTTTATTCGGGTCTTCGTACCGTTCTATCCTATTTTCTTTATGATTCCTTGTTTTATCTATCAAGATTGCTTGATATTCAATTTGGTGAATAACCTTTTCTTCTTCTTCTTTCTTTCTAAAGGAAGAGAAATGTCTAGACCAGGCCGCCCCAGAGCCGTGCCATCTAGCACTCCGCCCCAGGATGGAGTTTTTATGACTGCTCAACAGCTTCTTGATTTGGTAACAAATGCTCAAGCGGCTGGAGCTAACCCGGAACCTACTCACCCAAAGTCGGGATTTGCACGCTTGTGTAGCGATTACACTAATTTGGGTGGGGAGTCATTCAAAGGTTCCGAAACTGTTATTGAACTACAGGCTTGGCTAAGAACATGCGATCGCATCTTTTCGCGCATGAATCTTATTGACCTTCACCGAGTTCAGGTGGCCTCTAGTATGCTCCGAGAAAGAGCATTGGATTGGTACGAGCTTCTTATTTCTGAGATTAATGAAGCGGATCTCACTTGGGAGAGATTCCGAGAACGCTTCGAGTTGAAATTTGTACCGGAAGCAGAGAAAGTGACGTTGGCTCGACGATTTATAGACCTTGTTCAAGGTGAGTCCTCCGTGACTGATTACGTCGCCTCCTTCGAGTCGCTTTCCAAATATGGGGTTGAATACATCAACACCTCTCTTAAGAAGAACCAGAGATTCGTTTATGGCTTAAACAAAAGCCTCAAGAAGCCATTACTTTTAAAGTTAGAAGTTTCTTTCGACCAACTCGTTGATATCGCTCTTCGTCTTGAAGAGGCGGATAGAGAGAATGATGTTGAAGTGGTGGGTTCCAAACCAAACTTCAACAACAGAAAGAGGTCAAACAAATTTAAAGGCCCTTATCCCAATAAGAAAGGGAAGCAAGCAACCTCTGTGGCAAAGACTTCTTCCTTTGGTCGTGGGGAATGCTATAATTGTGGTTCAAAGGACCATTATGCGAACAAGTGCCCAAAGTCTCTTTCTTGTCGCTACTGCAAAGTTCCCGGTCATGTTATATCTTCATGCCCCAAGCTTCAGGGCAAGAAGGAGGGAAAGTTAAATGTTGCTCAAGCCCCTGGCAACACATCTCGTGGCCAAGGTATTTCTCATTCTATTCTAGATGGAATTATTTTGTTTCGTGATCATCCTATTCGAGTTCTTTTTGATACGGGTGCGTCCCATTCTTTTATATCAAAAGAACTTGTTGATACTTTTTCCTTGGATGTTTTGTGTTTAATGACTTCTTTGAGAATTGCGAATCCGGTTGGTGGATTCGCAACAATCAGTTTATTGTGTAAAGATGTCGAGATTATTTTGTGTGATTTTTCTTTCCGAGCCGATTTGCATGTCATGCGTTATTTAGGCTTTGGAATGATTTTGGGAATGGATTGGCTTAACCGTTATGAAGCTCATATCCTATGTCCTGAGCGGACTATTCATCTTCGACATCCTCAATCTGTTAATCAGGTTTCTGTTATTCTTAAAGATTCAGATTCTGCTTTGGTTGCATCTTTATATTCTTTAAATCCTCGTGATGATGATGATGATGATGAGGGTGATATTATTTCTCTTATTCACGTCGTTTGTGAATTTTCCGACATATTCGAGCCCGTTTTAGGATTACCACCTAAACGAGCAATTGAGTTCAGAATTAATCTTATTCCGGGAGCTCAACCTATCACTCGTCCTCCTTATCGTATGTCCAATAAAGAAAACGAGGAGATGCGTAAACAATTATCAGAATTGGAGACCAAGCAATTTATTCGCTCTAGTTCCTCGCCTTGGGGAGCTTCAGCTATTTTTGTGAAGAAATCCGATGGTACACTTAGGCTTTGCGTTGACTATCGCAAGCTTAATGATCTTACTATCAAAAATAAATATCCTTTACCTCGGATTGATGATCTATTCGATCAACTTAGTGGTACTAGAGTCTTTTCACAATTGGACTTGGCTACCGGTTTTCATCAGCTTCGTATTGCAGAGGATAGCATTCCTTTGACATCATTCCGCACTCGGTATGGATCTTATGAATGGCTTGTTATGCCATTTGGGTTAACAAATGCCCCGGCTTATTTCGTTGACTTAATGAATCGAGTTTTTAAAGACTTTCTCGACCGGTTTGTTCTCATCTTTATCGATGATATTCTTGTTTATTCTAAAACCGAGGAGGAGCATGAAAAACATCTTCGGATTGTGTTGGAAACCCTTAGGAGTAATCAATTAAAGGCAAAATTTTCTAAATGCCATTTTTGGCAATTTCGTGTGAAGTTTCTCGGTCACATTATTTCTGAATCCGGAATTTCCATGGATCCTTCAAAGATTGAAGCGATTCAAGATTGGAAGAGACCGGAGAATGTGACAGAGATTCGTAGTTTTCTTGGATTGGCGGGCTATTACCGTCGTTTTATTAAAGACTTTTCTAAAATTGTCGTGCCTCTTACTAGCTTGACGAAGAAAGGTGTTAAATACATTTGGTCGGACAAATGTGAAGCTTCTTTTCAGAAATTAAAAGAACTTCTTTCTGATGCTCCTATTCTTGTTATTCCCGAAGGGAATCAAGATTTCGTTGTTTATACCGATGCTAGTCGCATTGGTTTGGGTGCCGTTCTTATGCAAAAGGAACGCGTTATTGCTTATGCTTCTAGGCAATTAAAGCCTGCTGAGACTAGATATGCCACTCATGATTTAGAGCTCGCGGCTATTGTTTTCGCTCTTCGGATTTGGCGTCATTATCTTTTAGGAGAGAAATTTGATCTTTACACAGATCATAAGTCTTTGAAATATTTATTCTCTCAAAAAGAACTTAATTTGCGTCAACAGCGTTGGCTCGAATTTCTTGCACCATATGATCTTGATATTCTTTATACTCCCGGTAAGGGTAATCTTGTCGCCGATGCTCTTAGCCGTAAACAACAAGCTGTTGTTTCTATGATGATATCCGAACGGAACGATCTCGAGATTTTATCCACTTGCGAAATTCGAGACCGTGTTTCCGATTTATGCGCATCGTTTGTTTTATGTAGCCTTGTGGCTCATCCATCTCTTTTAGACCGCATTCTTGAAGCTCAAGGGCTAGATCCCGACTTGGCTCTTCTTGGCCAAAATATTAGGGATAAAATGGATATTGAAGGTTTGAAAGACTTTGATATCGATTCTCGTGGCGGCATTCGGAAATTTGGTAGACTTGTCGTGCCAAATATTGGTGATCTTCGTAAAGATATTTTAGAAGATTCACATCGTTCTAAGTTTACCATTCATCCCGGTAGTAGTAAAATGTACGCGGATATGAAGCGACTTTATTATTGGGAGGGAATGAAACTTGACATCGCTAACTTCGTTAAACGTTGCATGACTTGCCAACTCGTTAAGGCCGAACATCAAAGGCCCGGTGGGTTATTGCAACCTTTAGAAATTCCAGTTTGGAAGTGGGATCAAATTTCCATGGATTTTATAGATGGCCTTCCCCGTTCTCGTTCGGGTCATGATAGCTTATGGGTGATTGTTGATAGGCTTACTAAATCTGCCCATTTTATTCCCGTTCGGTCTAATCGAACCGTTCCTCTTTTGGCCAAAATATTTATCAAAGAAATTGTTAAATTGCATGGTGTTCCTACTTCTATTGTTAGTGATCGTGATCCATTGTTTACTAGTGGATTTTGGAAGAGTCTTCAAAAAGCTTTGGGAACGAAGCTTAATTTTAGCACCGCTTATCATCCCCAGTCCGATGGACAAACCGAGCGTATGAATCAAACTCTTGAAGATCTTCTTCGTGCTTGTGTTCTTGATTTTGGTGGAAGTTGGGAAGATCATATTTCACTTGTTGAATTTTCCTATAATAATAGCTTCCAATCTAGTATTGGTATGGCACCTTTTGAGGCACTCTATGGAAGGCCGTGCCGATCTCCTTCTTGTTGGCTTGAGGCCGGTGAGAAGCTGGTTTTAGGTCCAGATTTTATTCGGGATTCTACAGAAAAGATTGATCTTATTCGTCATAGGATGCAAGAAGCCCAGAGTAGACAAAAATCCTATGCCGATAACCGGAGAAGGAAGCTAGAATTTTCTGTGGGAGATTTTGTGTTCATTCGTGTTTCACCTATGAAGGGTGTTGTACGTTTCAGTCGATCGGGAAAGTTAGCGCCTCGATATATTGGGCCATTTCCTACCACTGAACGCATTGGTTCCATGGCTTATCGCCTTTTATTACCGGCTCAGTTTTCTGCTATGCATGACGTGTTTCACGTTTCTCAACTTCGGAAATGTCTTCGAGATTCCGATTCTATTCTTGAGCCCGGTGTTGTGGAAGAGATTGGAGTTTCGCCTAATTTAACTTATGAGCAACATCCTATTCGTATCATTGCTTCGGAAGTCAAGCGACTTCGAAATAAAGATGTTCCGCTTGTTAAAGTTCAATGGTCTTCAAATCCTAAGGATTGTTCTTGGGAATCTAGAGAGTACATCGAGCGTACACATCCGGACTTACTTTCTCGTGCTCTTTGAGGTGAACTTCTTATTTCAAACTTCTTTTGTGTTGAATATGCTTTTATGGTTGTTACTATATATCTTCTTCTTGTAATATTGCGAGGACGCAATTTCTTTAAGGAGGGGAGTCTGTAACAACCCGCATATTTATCGATTTTATATTTAAATATTTTATTTAAATATTTTATCGTTAGTCGGATTTTAGTCCGAAAAGCTACTTTTTGCATACGGTCGAATTAGGACTCGGGACCACTCCCATTGAGTTTAAAATGCCGTTTGCGACCTTTTTGAGTATAAGCTTCGATATGTTTGGAGAAAGTTGATTTCTGCTACTTTTTACTTTGGGTTTGGTTTTTGGGCTCAACCCTATGTTAACTTATGCTCAAATCTGAGCCACTCTTCCCCACTCACCCTCATTCTCTTCTCATTTCAGTTTTTAGAGTGTTAATGGTGGGAGAGATTGGAAATTAAAATTCCAAAACCCTAGTTTCTCTTGCAAATCAAATTCCTTGCTCCAAACTCAAGAAGAACCCATTGGTAAGCTTCTCTTCTTGTTCTCCAACTTATTCTCTTCCCAATTTCAGAAATTCCTAAACCTAATTTCGGGAATGTTCTTGTTTTTGAGCTTAGATTCAAGCTTCTAGTGTTGAGATTGAAGAGTGCTTGTTCTTGCCATTACTTTCAAGCTTCATCTTCATAAATTTAGTTCAAAGGTGAGATTTTTATCTCACATCTATGACTATAATTATCTTTGGTTGTTGGGTATGAATTCCTAACACTTCTTCATGTGCATTTGCTCTTGATTTGGATTGGTTTTGTGAATATTCCAATTTTTGGGTTTTTAAGACAAATTTGTGTAAAATCCTTTTATGGATGTTTGATCATGCTTTTGGTGATGCCTCGAGGAGCATATAGGGCCAGGTTGCCGTTTGGCATAAACCCTTAGAGCCAATGTTCGTCCGATTGCATTTTGGAAGAGTTTGCTCTTCATTTGTATAAGGCTGAAAAACAGCCCAGGCATGATTCAGTCGACTGAAATCTCTGTTCAGTCGACTGAACCTGAAAGCCGAGAGTTTCCAGGCATGATTCAGTCGACTGAAAACTTCTGCACAGTCGACTGAAACTGGAAACAGAAAGTTTCCTGAACCTGGAAAATTTCCATGTACAGGGTCAGTCGACTGAAATTCTCTGTTCAGTCGACTGAACCTGCTGTTTGAGTCCAATTTGCCTTTTTGGATTGGAATTCCAATTTAAATCGATTCGTGATAATCCTATTTGTTGTTATCATCTATTATGATTTTGATGACTCTTTTTAGGGATTTTTGAATATCCATTTCGATGGATTCTTTATCGATTTCTTTGGATTTTATTCACGTCTTCGTATGTGAATTTTTGTGATTGGTTGTTCTTACAATCTTCTTCGTGATTTGTCACTTTAAAAATATAAAGGTTTCCTATACTAGTAGTAAATATCAAAACTCTTTAGTCAAACGATTTCAATACTCTTTTAGTACCAAATTCGTTTATAAAACCGTTTTCCAATCTATTAGTATATACAAACCTTTACCTCACTCGTATGAGAAATCTAATTAAACGGCTTAGTAAAACAAGTGGTATGAAATGCTTGCGTTTACTTTGTCGGTTAATTCTTGGACTTGTTCGATTGAACCTCTTGTGACAATTTTCTAGTGGAGATTTACAGTTTGTTCGTAAATATTTAAGTTAAGCAAGTGGTTATGGGACATGAAGCTAAACTCATATATTTACTAGCTTAGTGTAATTGACACTTCTCGTTGATCATGACGATCATCTTTGTGATTTAGACTAGCAATGTGCGATGTCTCTTTGTCTGCGAGGGAGACTAAACCCCGTTTTGTGGAGTTTCGACTCAATTTGTGATGGGGTAGCAACCCATGGTCTTCGGGCCGTTTGTGGAGCTTCGGCTCAATTTGTGATGGTTAGCGACCATGGAATTAGCGTTCCGTTTGTGATACACGTGTTGGTGAGCTTTATGCTCCCGTTTGTGATAGGCCTCCCCCCCTCTGTTTTTTGTGATTTCTGGATTTCTTGTGTAGATTTCTAGAATTTGTGTTTCACCAATTTTCGTGATTTCCATTGATAAGTTTTATCAATATTTGTGCATTGGTGAATTTGTGTGTCATTGACTTTTGTGATTTATGGATTTCTTGTGTAGTCTTTTGGAATTTGTGCGTCTTTGACTTTGGTGATTGACATTGATATTATCGTCAATATTTGTGGTTTGATGAACGAAATAATGAGTATGACACTTCTTTGATTCTTGTGTAGATTTGGTGACATTGATTAATCTCTTGATGATTATCAACTAAGTATATATATATATATCACAGCTTGGCATTGTGATTATTACGTGTTTAGTCATATCTCTTATTCTATATCGTTTCATCTGATATTTATAGTTAGACTGATCCGTTTATTATTTTCTTATTAAATAATACTCGGGTCAGACCGAGATGTTACAGGTGCTTCTGCTTGACTTCTCATCCGGGATTAACTCCTTGACTTTTGGGTTAACTACTTAGATTAGTAGTTATTTTGTTGTATACATTTGAGATATAGACTCCTTAATGTATACTTATTCTTTTGTGTAGTTCGTGTAACTATTCTTTTGTGATATTGTGGATCTTTTTAGACCACTACTCTGATGTACACTTCCTAGTGTAGTATTCATATCTTATTCCGCCTTTGTGATATGAATTGTCTGTGACTGATTTATGTTATGTTTATTTCTATATTTGTTTTCCGAAGGATTTATATAGCCACCGTGTAATAGCTTTGAGTTTGTGTCGGTATGTCGGATTTCCTCTTGAAATAGATAGCATGTTATATTATCTGACATATCGGTGCTCGCGCAAAGAAATTACATGGATGGTCGCTCCTCAACAGCCTTATTCTCCATGCTAGTCGACAGCATTCACCGTAATGTTCTTGTCTAGCGTGGGTATAGAGGTGGGGCGTCACATGATCCGTTACATTATAAATCCCAACACCTACATACAGTCACATTAATTTTGTATACTTCTTCTTTGTAGCACATGCACTTCATATAACCAAGTGTATCTGATATAATTGTCAAACAAATAAATAAAAAACTTTCAAACATATTAAATAAAATAGAGATTTTATCTAAAATATTTTGATAAGCTAAAATCCATTTAGGCTTCAAAGTCTTAATAACGATCAAAATGACCTTTTTTTTTAAATTCACCCATTTGATCCACTTCTGACTCGCCTTGTTCATGCAAGAAAAATTAACATCTTCCTTAAAGATAGTATAGAGTGCTAGAAACAAAAGTGTGAGCGCCTAAATGATATATGCATAAGTATATCAAAATAAAAATATGCTCACTCAACTTATCTGAATTTATGGTGATTGGGTAACCTATGCTCTGATACCAAACATAATGACTTATCTTTTGTAACAACCATAATCTATGCATACAATCAGCCGGATTATCCAACAGTATCAAGGATGACATTCCATTAACGGTAAGATGCACACACAATAAATATCATGGAGCATATCTATCTCAATTAACTAGTTATCACAGTGAAGGACATAAAATATAATATCAATATAAATATGTGGAAACTTAAATGTAAATCATATCAAGGGGCATGCCATCCAATATCATAGCATAACGTTTAAATAGTACATAAAATCCCATAAGTATACATGTCTAAAAGTAATACATATTGTGTACATGTCAATACACCAAAAATTGGATACATACATACATACATACATATATATATAACGTAGCGATAATATAGCTATGGCTTCGTGAATCGCCTCCAGCAGGTAGAGATCCCTATCTCGTCAACCTTCTCAAAAAATAGAAGAAAAAAAAGAGTATCGGAAATAAAGTATAGTGAAAAGAAAATATCACTAATCTGCATGGTTACCAATATGCTAATATATAATGAATATACCAAATGGTAATACTTGAGGTAATGGACCCATACCTCAACCTACCTCTTCACATGCATCTGATAAGTTAGCACATTTGTAATAACTCGCACCTCAGGATATACCAATACCAAAGCCTAGGGTGACTTTTGGCCTTGCAGCATGCTAAGAAGTACAAGCTGTTGGTTTTTAAAATTAGGATATGATTACAAGGGTAAAGTCAAAGGCATTCTACACTTTTAGAACTAACGGTAGGAGGCAGAAAAATATAAATATAAAAAATAGTAATCTCGGAAAATATTCTAAAAAACACGGTCTTACATATGCGTAGTCAAAACCTAGGGTTTACGAAATAACATCACAAGGTCTGATATGTGCTAAAGTAGGTTAGATAGTTACATGGAGAGTAACAATGAATAATAAGCAACATCAATGCAAAGCTCAGCTCCCTATGCACCAGCTCTAGGCCAATCACTTGCTGCCCTATCCTTCTGTGGAAAGGAAAAAAGGAAAGGAGTGGGTTGGACAAAAGTCTGGTGAATGAGTTGCATCGTTAATTAATGGTGATCACATGCAGTTAACTTCATTTATAACATATATGACCTAGGGGTCTTACTTGTTTTTCTGAGTTTCTTTCTAGGGTTGGTCGTATACTTAAACATCTAGTGAAGGTTTATACTTAGGGTGAAACAACTAATCGACCCACAAAACAAAGACGAATTGGATTAATAACCTATTGGACTACTTCTAACATAAAAATGCATACAACATCACTCTTTGGAATGCATTGCCCAAACTACAACAACAACGTATCTTACACCAACGTTGAGAGGAGCCCGTAGTGCCGACTCATGCTAAAGACAACTTAAGGCTTACTTCATCCGTGTACAGGCTCAATGGTAATGCTACTTATTGTATCACGTCGGGAATCCACCAGTAGTGTCACGTTCTAATTATCGTATGCACCAAGAAACATCCCATTAGTGTCGGTTCATGCACCTCTCTAAGCATCCATTAACTATGTTGTGCATCCACCGAGGAAACTCCTATGAGAGCCACTTGCGATCGAACTGCCTTATGTCGAATATCGAATTCGCTGGATAGGAAGTGTCTAGGCCTAACGTACACATCTAACTAGTCCCTTACATCGCTAACAAAAATTAGGAAACTACTTTCTCTACTAATATACTGTTATAAAAATATATTGGCCTTAGGTCGAGGTTCATCTTGTGCAGAAAAATTGTCTACTTGTCAACCGTCGGCTAGTGTAGTGGTTGACCAATTGTTGTCGACCAGCTACAGTGAGCTTGCCGACCGGTCAGTTTTTGTTGGTGTAAATATCATTTGCTTTGCTTTATTTATCTAATAGTTAATTACACTATTAACTATATTATAACAACATTTTCAATGGTAAACCCAATTTCGTTAACCGTGGTTAAATCCCAACTTCCGAGTAGTTTTCACCTATTTATTTAAAACATAATTTCAATAACTATAATTCATTTACATAATTATAGTATTGTTGACTTTGTAATTATCTTGGTATATTTGCATCTTGAAGTATTTTAGGGTAAAATCAACATCAACTGGGTATAGATGTATACATATGAAATTCTATATTTAGTTCAGATTGAACCAAAAAGGTGCATTCATATTAAAATAAATCTAATCAATTTATATCTCAAATTTTACTTTAACCAAAATTAAATAAAAAAGGGTCATATTCATATGGTTTAAACTTCCATCAAAAGTCTAGCTAGTTGCAATTACTAATTAAACAATATCCTAAATTAATTTGAACAAATCTCGAGATCAAATAGGTGTATAAATAAAACTGATTACATTTAAATCAACATAGTTAATAATGAATCCACTCACCTCACAAGAGTTTTCTTCCTTTTTAATCAACTTGATTCGCCCCTCCTTGGATTGAATTTTAGCTTGGTGATATCATCTTCTTCACTAACCTCTAATTATGTTAATATTTTTCGAAAAGTTGGAGGAGAAAGAGAGTTTGGAGCTTATAGGGTAGATTAGATAGATTAGGGTTCTTACCATCAGACTAACGTTCTATTTATAAGTGCTCCAATTGACCCGAACCGTTAGATTGAATAATATAAAATCCGGGCTGTTCGGCTTAGGAAAACCCCAACAAAAGTAGGTGACCAGTGGGTCTGGGGTGGTCGACTACTAAAGGTTGGCCGGTCTCAATCATGGCTTCGACCCATTAAACTTTCCTAATATTTTTCCTTATACGTACATTTTAATTATTTTTCGACTCTAAATCTTTAAACTTTAATAACTTTTTCATACGAACTGCATTTCCAAAGCTCTATACATGAAAAATGTCCAGAAAATTACCACGAATGTAACGGTGCAAGAATCGTAGCCAAATTTTGACATTTGTAAAAATTCCACTTTTACCATTATTATATTTAAATTAATTTCTATTATTAAAATTTTGGTTAATTTTGCGGAGTGTCATATTCTCCTCCCTTAAAAGGATTTCGTTCCCAAGATCTCTAAGGACGGAAAAATGCAACTCGTAAATGTAAAAAGCATTACCTGCAACCATCTATTCAACCATTGGCAACCGTTATCATTATTTTATATTTCTAATGTATTGTGTACATATAAGCATGGAATGCAAACAAGTCTACACTAATGCAAAAACTAGGCGGTCTCCTGATCTGATCGACCTTCTAAAATGCAAATGCAAATGCATATGCCATGTATCCAAATGTATGCAACATCCTATGTAAATACACTGCCAGTTTTATATCTATGTGCAACCACTCAATCCATATGCAACAACCATATGCATATACTAGATAAAGTAAAAAAGTAATGGTGTGATTGCAAGTAACCCGAAGATATTTTGCTATATGTGCAAAAATCAATTTGATAAATACATCCATTAGCAACTATCTTCTAAAACATGCTCTAATGACATGTCACAACCATTTCTAGCAACCAAACATCCCTACCTATGGGGTACACTTAGCTAGAGCCTAAGCATATAAGAAGCTTATATATTAACCAAATGGAAACGTACCAGAAAAGAGTTCTGATGAGTAGCTCAGATCTTCTCTTCGGGCTCCCATGTATTCTCTATTGGGTCTTCTCTACACTAGACCTTAACTAGCTTAATAACTTTATTGCAGAGCCGTTTTGTACCTTGCTTAATGATATTGGTTGGTGCATGGCGAACAAGTCACTCCTTTCTACTACAACCTCCTCAAGCTGGCTCGGCTTGACCACAGCTGCTATATCGTGTAGACACTTTGGCAAGTGTGACACATGGAAAACGTCGTGTACTCCTGCTAACTTTTAGGAAGCTTCACCATATAAGCTAACTTTCCTACTCTACCTATGATTAGGAAAGACCCTACAAACCTTGGCTCTAACTTTCCCGATCTACCAAACCGCTTGATATACCTAAGCGGTGAGACCTTCACAATGCCCCCTGCAAACTCTAACTTTGTGCGTCTTCTATTAGCATAAGGCTTCTTCCTACCTTACATAGTTTTCATCCTTATACAGATCAAGTATATCTTCTCTGAAGTCCCCATCACCATCTCCGTTCCAAGAATTATATCTATAATTTTCCATAAATAAGACGATGATTTACAAGGTCCTATGTTTAATGTCTCAAATGGAGCCATCTCAATACTTGCTTGATAGATATTATTATGGGAACTCCACTAGTCGCAAGTGATCCTACCAAGAGCCAACAAAATCCAAAATACACATCTGAAGAAGGTCCACCAATACTCGATTCACTCTATCCATAAGTATATCTATTTGTGGGTGATAAGCGGTGCTCAAACTCATCTCGATGACTAAAGCCTCCAGGAGACTTCTTTCGAACTTGCTAATGAAAAGCGGATCTCGATCACTTACAATACTAGTAGGGACTCCTCACAGTCGAACTATCTCCCTTATACAAAAAGTTGCCAATGATCCAGCAGTCCTCATACTCCTAACCAGAATAAAGTGAGCATATTTGGTTAGCCGGTCAACTATGACCCAAATACTCTTATTTCCCTCCGACTCCTTAATAGTCCATCAATGAAATCCATAGAAACAATCTCCCACTTCCACTGTAGAATATCTAATGGCTGTAACAATCTACTTGGCTTCTTTTGCACCTCCTTTACCCTTTGGAAAGCCATACACTTAAACACATACTCCACCACATGCTTCTTCATGCCGAGCCAATAAAAGATCCTCTTCAACGTCGTGATACATTTTGTCCTCATCGAAATGGATGGTCATCCAAGAATGATGGGATTCGACCAATACCATGTCAATCAAATTCATAATGAGAGGAACACATAGTATTCCATATCTCTGCAACCACCCCTTTGAGTCAAGGTTATAGCACCTCAAATGACTCAACTGCTTTCCTTTACCGAGCATCTCGAAAATATCCAATAACTCCCTATCATGCTTCTAACTTAACCTAGTGCGGTCAATAAGTGTAGGGTTCACATCCAAGCCTGTAGCAATCCTAGAGTGATGTTTGATGAAGGTCGAAAATCGAACATAGAGATAAACTCCAAATGCTTCCACTCTAAGAACATAGGACTCAACATCACATTCTTTCTACTTAAGACATCAACTGCAACATTGCCCATGCTCAGAGTATACGAGATTTCGAAATCATACGATGCCACAAACTCCATCCATCCCTGTTAAATTCAAATTCTTTTGGGAGAAAAAATACATCAAAGACTTATGATCCATGAAAAGCTTAATCTATTGTATTAATAAATAATATCTCCATGACTTAAAGGCAAATGCAATGGTTGCCAACTCAAGACCATGGGTTTGATAGTTTCTCCCATGGACTTTTAATTGTCGACTAGCATAGCTTACTACTCTTTCTTCCTGCATCAAAACTATGCCCAATCCCATACTACAAGCATCACCGTATACCAAGAATGCCTTTGAACCATTTGACAGTACCAAGACAGGTGCACTAGTCAACAACTCCTTCATCTTAATAAAAGCGTACTCACACTTTAAGTCCCATGAGAAAACCAAATTCTTCTTGGTAAGGCATGTCAGAGGGGTAGAAATCTTAATGAATTCCTTAATGAACTTTCTATCGTAGCCCACTAAAACAAGGAAACTCCTCACTCGATGGCATTCTTCGACGTGTGTCAATCTCATATTGCTGCAACATTACTTGGATCGACTACCCATCTATTACACCAAAATCAACCTTTCGACTAAATCGAAAGGTTTTTTGATAAAGACAAAGGAAAAGAAGAATAACCCAAACCTTTTGAAGGAGTCAAAGGGATGTAGTCATCAAAGTTTAATAGTCCCAAACCTTTCGAAGGAGTCGAAAGTTTCCGTCTCTCAATATCCAAGGAATTCTTAACAGTCCCAAACCTTTGGTGGATTTACCCTAAATTTCGAGTTCAATCTCATCGAAAGGTTCTTGCAGACAAGGTCGACAATTCTTCTAATATAAATAACTATTAAACTTTTGAAGCTATTAACCCTCCGGTATGAACCTTTCAACAAGGATAACAATACAACTAGTTCAAATATCCGCTTCTAAGGCATAAAATGTTTTATTATGGAGTTTGTTACTTATTTTTCTTCATTCTGATCAGTTAATGATAATCTGATGCCTCGATCCGGGGCCATTTCATGTATTGTAACAACATGCCATTCCAGATATGACCTTTGGTCTCATCCCTCAAGTGCCAGCACTCGTATGTATTATGGATGCTTAGCTTATGGAATGGGCAGTATTTGTCTGATTTTTTTAATTATTGGTTGGCTCCTTCCTGATTGGCCCTCGGTAAGGAACCTGCCCCTAGTGTCTTGGTATATTCATTCCAAGGTTTCTCTCAACCCCGTATAAGAGGTGAATCTTGGTTCCTTTCGTGTTCGCCTCGGTTCATCAAAGCCATTCTCTACATTTCGCTTCCCTTTATCCTTATTTGAATCTTTCCGGGGCGGATCTCCACCTTTGACTACATAACATCAACTCCTCTCCTTCGTCTCTTTCAGCTTTTGCGTCTTCCTGTCGCAAAAACCTTTCTGCCTCATGGTAAAACTCTCCTAGATCCATAGGTGGATCCTTTGTTAATAAGCTCTTGAATTCCGTGCCATCAGCTATGCTGGATACATCTATCATCAGAACCATGGATGGATCTAGCGATCCACCGAGGTTGCCATTGCATTAAATCACATTAAATAATTCCTCAAAGACTCTCCGGTTCTCTGTTTCAGTGTTGTCAAACTCATCACATTCTTAAGACTTGAGATATGGACTCTAAACTATCTCATAAACCTCTCGATCAACTCGGTCCACGTTCCAATGGAGCCGCTTTCCAATTGCCCAAACCACAGTGATGTTATATCCATCAAATACATAGGGAAACACCGGGCCATGACCTCCTCCGATGCCCCCCATTACTTCTATGTGCCTCATATATATTGTCAAATGAACAGAAGAACCCATGCTTCCATCATACGTCTCCATTGTTGGTAGCTTGAATTCAGGTGGATTCCTAGCCTACCAAGTTATAGGAGCAAAGGGACTCCTGTTCACATCCTCTAAATCATTATTCACCAATCCTCCTCTCACGGTCCATTTGACCATTTCTGCCAATCTGTCATTGTCGCCAAGTGGTAGTCTTTGTTCGTTTCCTCTGACCTTCCCCCTGAGTCCTTGAGGGAATCCTAAAATCTGCTTTCCTGGACGAACAATCATTCCTCTATCGATGCCAAATTGCATAACATCGCCTAGTATCTTGCCTGGAATTGAGCCAACATGATCCTAGGGCATACCCTTTAGTTCAGGAGCTATTTATGATGGCCCCACTTTATCCCGTATCCTGGTAGCTCCTTTCCCTTGATTCTTGTTCTAGAATTCCACTGCTCCTATTGCTCCGGCTTCGCATTCCACATTTCCAACATTCCTTGCAGTTGTGTCTCTTGATTTTTGTAACGACCCAGAATTTGACCACTTTAAAATATAGTATTTAAAGTGATTTTCAATATAAAATAGGTACGGTCATATGATTCATACAATATTAGATAGGATTTAGAAAGAGAAGTATGCACAAAAATAGTAACATTTACTTATTTCAACAAAAGTGACAAAATGCTGATTTTAGAAAAGTAAGTTTCAATGGTTAAATAAATTATTTTAATTTATTTATGAGTGTTTATATTTTTAAATAGCATCATACAAATTTATTTTTAAATTTGGTTTACATAAATAAATAGTTTAACTAAAACATTAAAATGTGACCATAAAACATTTTGTTGAAAAACAATGTTTTGTCGATTAAAAGTTGTCGCAACGTCGTCGCATATTTTCTTGTATGGGAACACATATTCAAATAGTGTAAGTATTAATTAATTTACTAAACATGTTTAATTTTAATAAATAAAATTAGAAAACTTCTAGAAGTCATTAGTAAAAGTAAGTAAGAATTAACAAAGGTAAGAAAAAATAAACATCAAATCACATCAAATCAAAGCCAACATAGTTATGTTATCTTTACTTAATCTTTAATGAATAAGACATAAAGTAAGGATGTGAAAGATGATGTTACGTATTGAAAAAGTGTAGATTGATTTAGGTTAAAGTAAGGTTAGTTTGATAATTTGGTAAGAGGTTATTTTGGTAAATTTACCACTTCTTTCTTTTTCTATAAATATCCACCTCCTTCTTCACTTTCATTCATATTTTTCTTCTTCTTATTTTCTCAAGCTTCTTCATCTTCTTCCTCTTCTCTCTAATGTCTTTCAAGCTATAGAAAAAAATTAAAAAGAAATAATGTGAAAATGTTTATAAAATATTCAAAAGAAATCAATGTTCATTCTCTTCAAATCAAACTCATCTTTTCTCCATATTTTACCTCTTCTTCTCTCGGTCATAACTTCTTCAAAAAAGAACCAAAATGCAAAAAAAAATTCAAATCATGTATTTTTCCAGTGGCTACAACTTTTAGGTTGACCACTTTGTCCATTTCTTAGCAAAAATATTTCAAAATTCCACTTCTTTCCAATATATTCTCTGGCCCATTTTTTAAGCTAGAGAATAGGCTATTTTGTTTTGATCATAACTTGCTCATAACAGACCAAATTAAGAAATTCTTTTGCTCAAAACATATGAAATTATAGTGGCTACAACATTTATATTGATCACTTTTTCAGTTTTGAGGTTTGCTATACTTGAAACTCAATTCTTTGAAGTGCATTTTCTGGCTTCATTTTTGTCAATCCGACATTGCCTCTTCTTCATTCTATCATATCTCCCTCAAAACAACTTGGGTTCAAATGATTCTTTTTCTTACTCAAGAGAAAAGAATTTGCAACAATTTTTCAGTAAACATATTTTTCAAATTTTGAGAGTAAGAGAGTCAAAAATAAGAGAGAAGGTGACCTATTTTTCAGGTCTAATTTTGAGAATTCAAGTTCAAAGCTCTACCACTTCTTCTCCAAACTTTCGGCCCACCTCCATTTCAAGCTTTGGTCAAGCATTAGGAAGGAGGAATTCTGGTTTATTTTTATTTGGTTCCGAAGCATGGTAGGAAATATGCGTTAGATCTTTAGTTCTTTACTTTAAAGTTTTACAGAGTGGAATCCAAAGTAAGTTATTTCTTATTTTAAGTTCATTAAAACTATTACTAAGTTGAAAGAACTTTAATTGTAAAGTGTTGTTTGAAAATCCTTGTTGAATGCTTGTTTACTTTGTTTTCTAAAACAATGGTTGATTTCCTTACTCGATATTATGTTTGGATGGTTAATTGAGTTTATTTAATTACGAGTTAAATACTTAATAGGGTATGAAGAAATGACTAGTACATGTGTTTCGTCTGTGAGATCTAAGTAGACTTGGACGAGGGACAGAACATGTCGAAAGGAAAGCCTGGATGCTCCAAAATAAATATCAAATTTTTTTAACTCAAGTAAAATAAAACGTTTTATAGAATGAAGCATTTATCATTTATTGTTGTGTTTATTTTGTCAATTGATTGTTTGGTTGTTTGAATTAGGCTCGACCAGTTTATAAGCACTGATTATTATTATTGATTGTTGACTTTACCCGACCAGTTTATGAGCAATTTAATATCCATATGCATGGGCTAGGTAGAAAATAATTGTAGGCTAACACCTTGTGATTTATTTCATAATTTGACTATAAGGTGTTTAACAGTAATATTTGATTCACTTCAATTTAATGAATTATTTTGAAAATTGATTTTCAAACGGAAATGTTATGAAATATTTTACCTTTAAAAGAAATAGAAATGTTTGGTAATGAATATTTTGAAATTATATTATATAAAAGTGACATATATAAGAATGGTTTTATAAAAATGTTTTATAAAACAGAAAGAATATCGAGTACTAAACCCGATGGTTTTAAGATGATTTTTGAACAGATTTGGGAAATGAAAATTATTATAGATTTGAAAGTACTTGTGAATATTTGTGTGAAATGGTTTATCGCTTTGGGTAACCTGTAACTAAAAAGTGGGCATATGGTTTTGGTATAGTCCGCTCTTGGAATAGAGGGATGTACTTGTTTATCGATTGTATGAAGGCTGGGAACTAGTTGCCTTATTATTGGGAGAAACCTTTCGATCTGGTTGCATATAGTTTGATATGTTTTTATTACAGTATTTGAGATTTCCAAATAAACTTTTCAAAAGTGATTTGATTTAAGAACCCGAAGTAAAGTATAATTCAAATATAAAGAATATATATATAAATATATATATTTCAAAAGTTTTGAAATAAGAATTCGAGAATAAAGTCCAAAGAGATAATTTCTGTAAAGGTAATTAGATTTGAAAATCTAAATCTATAGATTAAGCCTTAGTGGGTAGTTTTGGGAATTGCATATTTGTTTGTTGCATCGTAGGCTCTATGA
The DNA here is from genome assembly GCA_030765085.1 of Allium cepa. Classification (NCBI taxonomy): domain Eukaryota; kingdom Viridiplantae; phylum Streptophyta; class Magnoliopsida; order Asparagales; family Amaryllidaceae; genus Allium; species Allium cepa. Next base: position 770,957,820 of record CM060932.1, read on the forward strand.
GTCCTATTTGCGGTAGGAGAACTATGTTGGCTTGATTCTGTATCTAACTGGGTACCCAATTAGATTGGGGTACGTAGGCAGCCACAAGTGGTAGTGATGCAGCCTGTCAAGACCCGATTTTTCGATGCCTGAAAAACCGAACCATGAGGGTTAAAGAAGAAGAGGTAGAAGAAGAAAATAGAAAACAATATCAGAATCTAACCAAGCAGCGAAATAAAATAAAATAGATAATAACAGATCTTTACATAAAAGAAAACTATATCTGTTTATATATATACATCATCAGAATACATCATCAAAGTTCAACAACATCAATAACATACAACTGGACAGTCATATAAACTTATCCTCAAAACTGAGTGCACAGCGGAACAATAATCAAGTATGGAAGTACGTATCGCCATCCAACTCGTCTCCTGAGCTCCACGGCATCCTTTCCTGTATTTTATAATACTCAGTTTGACCCGAGCATTATAGTTAAATAACACTCGAGTCAGTCTGGAATACCAGCGTGAGAAAACCACACTCAAATTGATTATTAAAGTTTTAAAATCCTTTTGAAACAAATGCATCTCGTAAGACCACTCCACAAATAAACATGTCGGGTTTTTACCCTACGATGGCTAAAACACCTTTTATCAAAATCCTCTGATATTATACTAGTGTCTATAGAAAGTAAAATAGAATCTAGCTGAAATGCTTGCATCTCACGTTTCAGCAACAGTTGGGCACAATCAAAACCGTACAGGCGCGTAGGGAGAATGGATTTTCAACTAATGACTATGCACTGGGGTACCACCTGTCACAGTACGTGGCCTAGATCACCGTACCGAGGATTACTCCCAATCCCTTGCAACACAAGATTGGGACTACCCCTTACTGGATAATCCCGAGTAAGATCACCCCATGGTTGGGATCATCTACCGCACCACTAAGCCGAATAAAAAGGGATATCTAGACAAGGATAACCTCACCCTAATGGGCGCTACCCACCTAGCCTTGCTGCATAACCCATGATTTTTAGTCATTCCCAGTTGATGAGGCTTGAGGATAAGCGTTACCTTTTAGATCGTTTCACTTAGAATGCTCACCGTCCACCTGACGATGTTCTGAAAGCATTCATCCATACAAGACCGTCCCGGGTTCGAACGGAACCGAAGGCACTACTCCTACTACATCCATTTTGGAATCATCCTCAGGATTAGTAGTCACTAGCCCTTGCACTTCACTGCTCCATCTTTGAATCCAAATTCGTCTTCCTCATGAAAGCGTACAAACCGTATCGAAGTGGTTTTCAAGAAACAAATCCCGATCCCGGTCTCTTCGAAACGATCAGCGCATTAGCCAATATTGATAGTCGGTTATTTAACTATCAATTACCTTCACAAACAACCATCAAACAATAAATAATTTTCCCAAATTATTTATTAATCCTTAAAACATCTTCGCAAGATATATTCCCATTTTCAACCCTTTTTGAAAACAGTTATCAAACCACACTTTTCTCATGAATAAATTTCCAAATATTTATCTCCATTGAAAACACCAAGCACAAAACTTTAGATTTTATATAAAATATCCTTTAAAACATTTAAATTAAAAACTACTTTAATACTTATTCAAAATATATACTTTAAGAATATTTAAAATGATGTTACTTTATAGTATATAAAACTAGATTTTATCTTTTTAAAACAAAATACCAAGTCACCTTTAAATAATTACTACGATAATAGATCTGAAAAATATTTACTTTAGAATTTAAACATTTAGAAATAATAAATTTTCTAAATGTGCTTTTTAAAACAACATTAAAACCTTTAACTTATATTTAGAAATTTGCTTGAAAACGTACTTGGCTATCCAGGGAAATACGCTTCTCTTTCACATCTTATAAAAATAAATCACTATTTATTTTTAAACAAATTTATCCATTCCTTTAATAAATTCCCACCGTGAATTTATTCATCCGAATATCCACTGATATATTACTTTACATTGTGTAAACCCGGTTTATAAATTTCAAGTCCCACTTCTCTTTTTAAAAAAATCCCAGTTTAAACACTTAACCAATCTACAAATTGATCTCCAAATTACTCCCATTTTGAAATAAATTCCTTTTCTTTCTCGATTTTATTTCAAAACCCATTGACTTCAGATTTTTATTCCTTAATTATGATTTAAAATCTTTTAACTGTAAATACCAATTCCATACCCTTTTTCCAAATTCCTTCTTCATTCTTTTAAATAATTTAAATCTTGTATTTTAAAATAAATTCTTTATTCCTTTAGATAATCTCACTTAAGTTTTAAATTCGTTACTCCTCTGTTTATCCAAAATCCTCTTTCCCGTATTCGGTATTTTATTTATTTAAAAAAATTTCAATTTTATTCTTTCCAATTTATCCTTCAATTTATTCAAACTACTATAGTTATTTACTTAAAGATTTTATCTTTTATTTTTCCCTTTCCAAAATTCCAATTCTATAGATTTTGATAACTCAGTATACCAATATATATTAATTTCAACCATAGCATCCAATATTCCAATTATCAATGAAATTCACCATAGAATATCAAATAATCGTGATGCAGAATTATTAGAACAATCTATAAAAATTTAAGGAATCCAGTTGGATCCCTCCAACCTATTTCCCTGCATCCACAGATGTTAGCACAGTACCAATTCCACTTCGAGGTGGAATATCGCGGTATATGGGATTAATACAATATCATCCGCTATTATGCGGCACATAGGGTCTCATCCGCTATGCAATGCGGGAAATCAATCACTCCAATATGTACTATATATATACTAATATATATAATATAGCACATCAAATCAATTCAATTAATCAACCAATTATTTAAATTTACTGTAATAATCTAGATGAGTGAGATTATCTCACCTTTGCTTTTGATATTGCAATCCGATCCAAATCCACTTGTTTCTTCCTGATTTTAAACCTTGTATAAATATTTACGCAATTGATCAATATTCGAAATAATCGAAAAAAAAATCAATTTCTATTTAACAGTTTTAATTTTAGCTCATGATTAAATTTAACAAATGATTAAATTTTTAAAATAATTTTCCTTTTTTAAAGATCGTTTAGTAACTAAGATAAGTAAATAAACAAATAAATCTCCATTATTTAAAATTAAACTTAGTGAATGAAAATATGTATATTTGTATATTTATTTTTCTCTGAAGCTTCACTTATACAAACAATCTATCAAATTTTATATACATACTTTCAACATTTTAAATTCCTATTTATACATATATATTTCCAAAATCTTTCCTATATAAATTCTTGTCTTCCAATGCAAATATATATATATATGTATGTATATGTATTTTATTAAGCAAAATTTCTTTATATGTCTTACTGCAAAAAAAAAAATCAAACCTTTAGTTACACTTATTTTTTTTCAACAGCATATAAATATATATATATATTCTCTGGATATTTTTATCTCTATAAATTTATTTCCTGTAATTAACCAATTCAGATTTATAAAAATAAAATACAAAGGAATACCTTCACTGCCTTGGCCTCGCCTGTCACCATCAACCCAAGACTCGCGACCCAGCTTCCTTGGCCAAGACGTACACAAATGAACCGAAACCCTAGTCCCGCAATTTGCATTGCCTGCTTAGAATTTCGGCTACCCAATGTCAAACTTAGCTTCGACTCCAATTTCGAGCGCCAAACCCTCCATGCGAGCCGCATCTCTGATTCCAGCTTCGAGCGTTCGACTAGGACGTGCTCGACTCAGATGAACTTGGGAAAGAAGGAGGCGTTCGATCGATGTCTCTCCAGGCTCAAATTCGAGCGTTCATTCACCCTCCTTCCTTCTTCGGCGATTGTTTTTCGATTATTCGATTCAGTTTTTTGTATGATGAATGAATTCGATTTGATTTTAATTAAAAGGGGGAAACGAGATTTGAGAAAAACAAATGGCGACCTCCTTTATATTTTTTTTGAAGCTCTCGTTTTTTTTCTTCGAATTGCTTGGCCATTTCTGATATTTGATATGCTTCTCGGTTGGTTGATTTTTAAAAAGGAGAGGAAGGATGTAAAGGAGAGTGAAGCGTGTACTGCATGGTAGGGGACAATTATTTGAAATAAAGGAAAAGCTGATGGAAAGAAAAAGTTTTGACATGAAAAGGTTTGACTGGTTTAATAATATGTTTTAAATTTAAAATTTAAATTTAAACCGTCCCGAATTCGCAGCTAAAATTCTTGACTTCCTACCGAAGCGTGCCACTAGGCGTTTATTATGTTATACCCCTATTTCGAACGCAATGGAAATGGTTTCGAGTCCTAATTCAAATGTATGGAGAAGATAGCCTTTTAGACTCAGTTATTATATTAAATTTTCGATATAAATTCAGCGCGTTCATATGTCGTACGCTCATACAACAACTCCAAACACTACAAAAATTGAAATCCGATAATAATATAGTATTACGAATCCAATGGAACTAGTTTCGTCGAATTCTGATACAGTTACAATCTGGAGTTTTTTTTAAAACCAGAATGGAAGAGTAGCCTTTAAATAGAAGATGAAAGGAAACATAATGAGAATTTTTTTCTAAAGCCACGTGTAACAACCCGCATATTTATCGATTTTATATTTAAATATTTTATTTAAATATTTTATCGTTCGTCGGATTTTGGTCCGAAAAGCTACTTTTTGCAAACAGTCGAATTGGGATTCGAGACCACCCCCATTGAGTTCAAAATGACGTTTGCGACCTTTTTGAGTATAAACTTCGATATGTTTGGAGTTAGTGGAATTTTGCCACTTTTCACTTAAGGCTTTGGTTTGGGCTGAGCCCAATAACCCCACTTACTAGCTCAGTTCCAACCCCCTCTCCTCTTCATTACTTCATAATTTCCTCATACATTCAAGCTTCATCAAAAATGGGGGAAGAGAAAAAGAATTAGGAAATCCTAAGCCTAGTTTCCATTAGCAAATCCATCTTCTTGCTCCAAACTCAAGTGAACCCATTGGTAAGCATCTCCTTCTTCTTCTCCAACTCATTCTCCTTCCAATTTTAAAAATTTCCTAAACCTAACTTAGGGAATCTTCTTCTTTTAAGCTTAGATTCAAGCTTAGTGTTGAGATTGAAGTGTGGTTGATCTTCCCTTGTCTTCAAGCTTCTCATTCATTGTTTTTGGGTTCAAAGGTGAGATTTTTATCTCACATCTATGCTTATATTTATCTTCGATTGCTAGGTATGAATACCTAACACTTATTCGCGTGCAATTGCTTTTGGTTTGGATTGATTTGGTGAATATTCCAATTTTTAGTGTTTTGGCTTCAAATCTTTTAAAATCCTAACTTTGATATTTGCATGTGTTTTTGATTGTGCATCGAAGAGCTTATAGGGCCGGGTAGTCGATTGGCATAAACCCTTAATGCCGTTGCTCGAGCGAATGCAATTTGATCGAGATTTGCACCTCATCCAAAATAGGGCAGGGGAGTGCTGGCAACAGGTTCGGCCGACCGAGCTCAGGGTCCGGTCGACCGACCAGCTACCCAGGCACTTCCTGCCTCTGTTTGGAAGTGCTGGTTACAGGCTTCGGCCGACCGAGCCCCTGGGCTGGTCGACCGACCTGGTGCCCGAGCACTTCCAACCCCTGGTTCGGTCAACCGACTCAGGGAGTCCGCTCGACCGACATGCTCCTATCTGCCAACTTTCCCTTTTTGCCTAGTTGTCTGAATTTCCAACTTTAATCGATTCGGGTTGTTTTCCTATTTTTTGTTATCATTTGTTATTGACTTTGATGACTTATTTTCTTCGGGAATTCTTGGAATATCCATTTCGATGGATTCGGTATCGATTTCTTTGGATTCTATTCACGTCTTCAAATGTCAATTTTAGTGATTGATTGTTCCTACAATCTTCTTTGTGATTTGTCACTTTAAAAATATAAAGGTTTTCTATACTAGTAGTAAATATCAAAACTCTTTCTTCAAATGATTTCAACACTAATTTTAGTACAAAGCTCGTTTTCTCAAACCGATTTCCAATCTATTAGTATATACAAATCTTTACCTCACTCGTATGAGAAATCTAATTTAACGGCTTAGTAAAACAAGTGGTATAAAACGCTTGCGTTTAGTTCATCGGTTAATTCTTGAACTTGTTCGATTGAAACTCTTGTGACAATTTTCTAGTGGAGATCTACAATTTGTTCGTAAATATTTAAGTTAAGCTAGTGGTTATGGGACATGAAGCTAAGCTCATATATTTACTAGCTTACTGTAATTGACACTTCTCTGTGATCATGACGATCATTTTTATGTTTTAGACTAGCATTGTGCGATGTCATTTTGATTTGGTTCATCGGATGTCGCGCTGTACGACGTCGATGCTCCGAATTAATCGATTCATTGGATGTACCGTTTGCACTACATCAATCTCTTTTCTTTTGATATATTGGATGTACCGTTTGCACTACATCAATGTCTTTGCTTTTGATCCATTGGATGTACTGTTTGCACTACATCAATGATATGCTTTTGATACATTGGATGTACCGTTTGCACTACATCAATGATATGCTTTTGATACATTGGATGTACCGTTTGCACTACATCAATGTCTTTGCTTTTGATTCATTGGATGTACCGTTTGCACTACATCAATGATATGCTTTTGATACATTGGATGTACCGTTTGCACTACATCAATGTCTTTGCTTTGTGATTCATTGGATGTACCGTTTGCACTACATCAATGATATGCTTTTGATACATTGGATGTACCGTTTGCACTACATCAATGTCTTTGCTTTGTGATTCATTGGATGTACCGTTTGCACTACATCAATGTCTTGGCCATCCTTTTCTTGTGATTTCTGGATTTCGTGTGTTGAAATCTGGAATTTATGTTTCACCAACTTTTACGATTGACATTGATATATATGTCATTTATTGTGGCTTGGTGAATGAAATTAGGAGTATGACATTCCTTTTTATCTTTGAGAAGATCTTTGCGATATTGATTAATCTCTTGTTGATTTTCAATTACTTATATATCACAGCTTGGCATTGTGATTATTATACGTTTAGTCATATCTCTTATTCTATATCATTTCATCTGATATTTATAGCTAGACTGATCCGTTTATTATTTTCTTATTAAATAATACTCGGGTCAGACCGATATGTTATAGGTGCTTCTGCTTGACTTCTCTTCTGGAGTTGTCATATGATCTTTTGGCTAACTACTTAGATTAGTAGTTTATTTTGTTGTATACACTTGAGATATGGACTCATAGTTGTATTCTTTTGTATAGCACGTGTTGCTATTCTTTTGTATTATTGTGGATCTTTTTGACCACTACTCTGATATACACTTTCATGTGTTAGTGTTATATTCATATCTATTTCCGCCTTTGTGATATGAATTGTCTGTGACTGATTTGTGTTATGTTTATTTCTATATTTGTTTTCGAAGACCTTTATAGCCACTGTGTAGTAGCTTTGAGTTTGTGTTGGTATGTCGGATTTCCTTTTGAGATGAAAAGTTATATTTTTATCTGGCATATCGGTACTCGCACAAAGCAATTACACAGATGGTCGCTCCTCAACAGCCTTATTCTCCGTGCTAGTCGACATCATTACTCCGTAGTGTTCTTGGCTAGCGTGGGTATAGAGGTGGGGCATCACAGCTTGGTATCAGAGCCAAACTTCGGAACAATATGGAATATTATAACAAGGATCATCGTCCTAAGTCCATCTTAGGAGTTGTGCTTTAGGATTTTATTCGGGTCTTCGTACCGTTCTATCCTACTTTCTTTTATGATTCCTTGTTTTATCTATCAAGATTGCTTGATATTTATTTTGAGAATAACTTTTTCCTCTTCCTTCTTTCCTTCTTAAGGAAGAGAAATGGTTAGACCAGGCCGCCCCAGTGCTGGTCAATCTAGTGCTACTCCCCAAGATGGAGTTTTTATGTCTGCGCAGCAGCTTTTAGATCTCGTGAAGAATGCTCAAGCTATAGGACCCAATCTAGAGCCTACTCATCCTAGATCCGGTTTTGCACGCTTGTGCAGAGACTACACTGATTTGGGTGGAAGGCCATTTAAGGGATCCGAGAGTGTTATAGAAATTCAAGCTTGGCTCAAATCATGCGATCGCATCTTTTCTCGTATGAACCTTATTGATCTACATCGAGTCCAAGTGTCTCTAGCATGCTCCAAGAAAGAGCATTAGATTGGTATGAGCTTTTAATTTCTGAAATCGTTGAAGCGGATCTCACTTGGGAGCAATTCCGGGAAAGATTCGAATTGAAATTTGTGCCGGAGGCTGAAAAAGTAACTTTAGCTCGGCGTTTCATAGACCTTGTTCAAGGTGAATCTTCTGTGACAGACTGTCGCATCTTTCGAATCTCTGTCCAAATACGGGGTTGAATACATCAACACCCCATTGAAGAAAAATCAGAGATTTGTCTATGGCTTGAATAAGAATCTTAAGAAGCCATTACTCCTAAAACTTGAGGTTTCATTTGATCAGCTTATTGATATCGCTCTTCGTCTTGAAGAGGCCGATAGAGAAGGTGATGTGTAAGTTGTGCGTGCCCAACAAAACTTCAACAACAACATGAAGAGGCCTATTAAATTCAAAGGCCCCATTCCCAACAAGAAAGGGAGGCAAGAAACCCCGGTAGCAAAAGCACCTACCTCTAGTCGTGGACGATGCTACAATTGTGGTTTCACAGACCACTATGCAAGGGAGTGCCCGAAACCCCACTTTTGTCGTTATTGCAAAGGTTCGGGTCATCTTTTATCTTCGTGTTCTAAGCTTCCAAGCAAGAGAGAAGGAGAGCGGCAAGCCCCTAGCAACTCTTCACTTGGTCAAGGTATTTTTCACTCAATCCTTGATGGCATTGTTTTATTTCGTGATCTTCTTATTTGAGTTCTTTTTGATATGGGTTTCATCTCACTATTTCATATCAAAAGAACTTGTTGATTCTTTTTCTTTGAAAATATTTTGGGCTTGATGACTTCTTTGAGAGTTGCGAATCTGGTTGGTGGGTCCGCAACACTCAATTTGCTTTCTATTGATGTCGAAATTATTTTATGTGATTTTTCTTTCCGAGCCGATTTTTTTAACTTAGGCTTCGGAATTGATTTTTGTAAGGATTGGCTTAATTGTGAAGCTCATATCCTATTTTCCGTGTGGACTATTCATCTTCGACATTTTCTATCTGTTAAGCAGATTTCTATTTTCTTATGATTCCGATTTCAAATTTTTGAAGGCATCATTTTATTCTTTAAGCCCTCAAGATGAGAAAAGTGTTATTTCTCTTATCTAAATAATTTGTGAAACTTTTCCGGTATTTTTGAGTTTGTCTTAGGATTTATCACCTAAGAAATCTTTTGTATGGTGTTAAGGTCTTTCTAGTTCGGCCTTGCCACCGGTTTTCATTTGCTACGAGTTGCGAAAGTCCACCTACCGCATTCCGCACTTGTTATGATTCCTATGAATGAATTATTATGTCATTAAGTTTGCCCAGCTTATTTCATCCATTTTATAAATCGAATATTCTATGAATATTTCGATGAGACCATTCTTGTATTTATTGATTTTGGATGAAAATAGTAATTTAAAATTTTGCAAATCTTTTCCATAAGATTTATTTATAAGTAAAATTGGATTTTGTTCTTGAAACGAACGAAGAATGTTCTTAAAAGTTTTTAAGAAACATGTTTATTATCTAGAAGACGATTTTGTGATTTTATTGCCCGTTGAGTGCTTTAAGAATTTTGGTCGATGCGCTTGATCAACGTTATCGATAAGAATTTCCTAAACGCTTTGATGAGACAATCAAACACAGTAAAATTTACTTCAAATAAGTAAAATTTTCTAAAAAGATGATTACATAAGTTAATTGTAATTTTGAAAGTTTTGGTTTTTGGGAAAGAAGATTATTTGAAAGAATTCTTTTCCGATACTCTTATTCTTGTGTTTTCCTGAAGGGGAACCAAGACTTTGCTATTTGTACCGATACTAGTCGTATTGGTTTGGATGCCATTCTCTTGCAAAGGAGAACGTGCTATCACTTGCGCGTCTAAATCATTATAGCTTATCGAGACTAGATATGTCACTCATGATCTAGTGCTCGCGGCTATTGTCTTTACTTTTAAAATTTGGCATCACCATTTTTGGGGAAGAAATTTGTTCTCCACCTCGATCATAAATCTTTGGAATATTTATTTTCTCATAAGGAACTTCATGTTGACTTGAGTTCCTGGCATCTTATGATCTTGATATTCTGGAAATCGTGTTGCCAATGCGCTTTGTCGTAGGCAACAAGTTGTTGATTCTTAGATGTTGTCTGAATGGAATTATCTTTTTATTAATTTCATCGGACGTTTTGATATACTTCGTTTTATTGAGCTTTATCTCATCCCTTTTATGGACTAGTATTCGGTGTTCTTTTATGGTGTTCGGTTCATCGGATGTACTGTTATTATACTACATCGATGTTCCGTCTTATCTGGATCAATGGATGTACCATTATTATACTACACCGTTGTTCCGGTTTATCGGTTCATTGGACGTACCATTTTTGTACTACGTCGGTGTTCCGAAATTATTCGGGCTTTGGTTCATTTGGCGTACCGTTTTTGTACTACGCTGATGTCCCTAATTATTTGAGTTCCTTGTTTCTAGGGTGTACTATTAATATACTACGTCGTTGCACCAGCTCAATTTTCTACTATTCTTGACGTTCTCCACGTCTTTTATCTACGGAAATTCCTTAGGGATTCCGGTTTTTATTCTTGTGCCCGGTGATATTGTGGAAATTGAAGTTTCACCAAATTTGACTTTTGAGCAACATCCTATTTGCATCATTGCTTCGGAGGTGGAGCGCCTTCGGAATAAAGATGTTCTTCTTGTAAAAGTTCAATGGTTCTCAAATCCCAAGGATTGCTCTTAGAAGATTTTGAGAATTCATCGAACGAAAACTTTCGGATTTACTCCTTCGTTCTCTTTATGGTGGACTTCTTGATTCAAAATTTCTTTTGTGATGATATGCTTCCATGGTTGTTACTTCTTATTTTCTTCTTAAGTATTGCGAGGACGCAATTTCTTTAAGGAGGGGAGTCTGTAACAACCCGCATATTTATCGATTTTATATTTAAATATTTTATTTAAATATTTTATCGTTCATCGGATTTTGGTCCAAAAAGCTACTTTTTGCAAACAGTCGAATTGGGACTCGAGACCACCCCCATTGAGTTCAAAATGACGTTTGCGACCTTTTTGAGTATAAACTTCGATATGTTTGGAGTTAGCGGAATTTTGCCACTTTTCACTTAGGGCTTTGGTTTGGGCTGAGCCCAATAACCCCACTTACTAGCTCAGTTCCAACCCCCTCTCCTCTTCATTACTTCATAATTTCCTAATACATTCAAGCTTCATTAAAAATGGGGGAAGAGAAAAAGAATTAGGAAATCCTAAGCCCTAGTTTCCATTAGCAAATCCATCTTCTTGCTCCAAACTCAAGTGAACCCATTGGTAAGCATCTCCTTCTTCTTCTCCAACTCATTCTCCTTCCAATTTCAGAAATTTCCTAAACCTAACTTAGGGAATGTTCTTATTTTAAGCTTATATTCAAGCTTCTAGTGTTGAGATTGAAGAGTGGTTGATCTTCCCTTGTCTTCAAGCTTCTCATTCATTGTTTTTGGGTTCAAAGGTGAGATTTTTATCTCACATCTATGCTTATATTTATCTTCGATTGTTAGGTATGAATTCCTAACACTTATTCGTGTGCAATTGCTTTTGGTTTGGATTGATTTGGTGAATATTCCAATTTTTAGTGTTTTGGGTTCAAATCTTTAAAAATCCTAACTTTGATGTTTGCATGTGTTTTTGATTGTGCATCGAAGAGCTTATAGGGCCGGGTAGTTGTAACGACCCGCTATTTTGAACCATTCAAATCGACACTAAAACCATACATGTCCGACTTGAAAAATTCAAGATACCGAATTGTTAATTTTATTTGGCAAAACTTAAAATATACAGTAAATAAATCAAACACAGATCACAGACACAGAGTAATATAATGCAGCGGAATAGAAAAATAGTAGTTCATGAAGCTACTATATACATCAGAGTTTAAAATAAACTACATCAGAATTCTCTGGAATACAGAAAGGTCTTCAGTACGAGCCGATGCCTTCTCTGAACCAGTCAACTAGAAAACTGAAAGCTGAAACGATAGTTGGATCTCCAAATGAAGCTCCAATCTCCGAAGGTGAGTCTCGAATGCTGGATTACTCGGTCTGACCCGAGCGTAAAGCAAAACACAAAACACTCGAGTCAGGATTAACATTCTTATATCAATAAATTCAACTCAAATGAAATATCAACTGAAATACAATATAACTTAAAGGATGTTTGGGATGTCCATCCTCTAAGGGTCCATAGAACTATCTACAGGGTGGAATTATACACTATTACACCGTGGTCGTTTACTTAATTTATACCTCAAACCCAAATATCAAATTCGCTTTAAATAATCATATTTCCCAAGATAGTATTTATATATTTTAATAATGTATACAGTAAAGTACTTTCAATTTCCTTAACTTAACAAATCGTTTCACATCAACCCGACCTTCCCATTTAAATTAAATCCAATCTCCTTTTATTAGTTTAAATCTTCCTAAATTAACCACTTAAATCTATAATTCCCAAATTTGGATTTGATATCCCAATTTCCCCGTTTATTTCGATATGTTTCCATATTTTAAGTATTCAACATTTCAACTAAAAATTTCCCAATCCAGTTTTCTAAATAAAATTTCCAATCTAGTTCAAACTCAAATTTCACTAAGTTCGGTTAGTTATCTACATAACCAATTCAACTATCTTGGTTCCAAATACATACTGAACCTCTACACCATTTAATTACACTATGGTTCATAGCTTATATATAACAATTTAAATTTAACAGTTTCATATAGATTCTCGATTTTACATCGTTATTATCTAGCCTTGAACCCTCCCTTATTCGATTCAATATCATTTTAGTGATCATGAATTACACCTTACCCAAATTTCTTAAATTTTATTAAACGTGAAATATCTCATTCGATAAATTTCAATTTGATTTAGATAAATAAATCCTTATCTAAATACCATTTCAAAATAACCCAACTTTATTTCCCAATCCTAATTGTTCAATATTATTGCAAAATTTTCCGAAATGAAATTTCATAAATATTTATCATAATTTATGTATTTAATCACATCTTGATTAAACTAGATATAATTAACTCTATGTTTATCAATTTCCCTTTTATACATGTATTTAAGAATTTACACATAAATAAAACCATATTTTCTTATCATATGGTCAAATGTTACGAATATTATCATTTCAATCCATACACTAAATATATACGGGTGGATAGCATTCCACCCGTAATCCCAAATTTAAATTAAATAAAACCCGCTTGGGTCTATCATTTAAACCCATTTCAATTCAAAACAACCATAACAAAAGGGAATTGCAGTGTGATGACAGGGATAGTGTCAAAGTAAATAAACAAGTAATAACAACGGTCAATAACAATTCAATAAGTAAATCAATAACTCCGAAATAATCGTATTTATTTGCATTGTTATTTGTATAATTATTTCTAGAATCTACACTATCATGTCATGCAGATAAAGATTATTACATTTCAGTTTTTCACTTGTCGTTCCATTTCAATTTCAGTTTAATACTACAACAATTAATCTAAACTACGTTCAAGGATTTAAAGTATAATTTATCAATTTCTACGACAATTAATGGGTCAAATTTAACAAATCAAATTTACACAAGGGGGGGGTCAAGTTTCAATAAATCAAGGTCCGTCATATGTAATCCGTTTTAATTTGTAAACTATACTACCCCAAATTTAACTAGCAAACTAGTTATCACTTAACAATAGAAATTAACCTCCAATTTAAACGACAATCAATCAATCAATCAATTATCAACCAATCTGTATTATTATCACATAAATAATTACCCGATAATGGTGTCAGGTGTCACAGGTGAACAGATACAGATAATAACAGTCATAACAGTAAAACAACCAACAGCAGCATATTTCAATTGTCGTTTCAATTGAAATCAAATTTAATAAATAAAAGAACGTTAATCGTGAGTGATTGCTCACCTTTCGAGGCTAAAGAAATTTGACAACAGAACAAGCTACAAATTTTGGAGCAAAGCTAGATGGACGCGATGCCGGAGAAAATAAACACGACGGCCAAAGCTGATAGATAAGGAGTTGATACAACGAATCAGAAGTGGGTCGATTAAGAAAATTGGTATAAATGTACATATATGACTACATACAACTATATACATATCCTCTATTCAAATACATATTAAATTTTAAATATATTTATATTTCAAAATACATTGTTTCAACTAAAACACACATAGAAGAAATCAACCTATCATACTTATTATATCAGGCAAAGAAGTTACAGGCAAAGAAGTTACAGGCCTTTTTTTTTTTTCCTATCTACTAACATGGTAACCTACTAACATACTAACGCAACATATCCAAAACTAAGTATGTTATACATGAAACTTGCATAAACTAACATATCTACATATATTTTTATATTTCAAAATCTATATACTTAAATATCTATACATGTTATATAAAATTTAAAACCCAATATCAACCAAACAAATACACTAGCTTGAAAACAACTTACAGTATATGTAATCTTACCTTACTATTATATTTCCAAGTTAATGTACTATAACCCGTATTCAAATCTCCTCTGATGTAAACTTAAATCATGGAGTATTCTTACATATATATATATATATATATATATATATATATATTATTTTATAGATCCAATATATAACTTTGCAGAACAAAATAAATGCAAGTAGGTATTTGTACACAACTATATGTATATAAAAAATCATACTGTAAATAGGAGATGTAACAATCATAACCAGGCAAATATACATACTGCAGCTTTTTATAAACCTATATACACATATAAACCCATATAAACTCATGTACCTTACATATATACTAAGATTTATCAACCCAGAACCACATTATACTTATACATATACACAATATAAAACTTTTTTTTTTTAAAAAAAAAAAAAACTGGATATTTAGATATTAATATAAGCTGACTTAATATGTATAAACAACTCATCTAACCTTTCATTCAACAGGCTATGCGTATAAATTATTATACTATGTATACAATATAGCTTACAAATCAGTATACGTAAATATATACATATTTATATAGATTAGAACCGATTTTTAAAATTTATATATATGCAAGGCAAAAACTGTATAAGGCTTATATTCAAACTCTCAGTAACAAATATATAGATATATACATATATACAACTTTGTAAATTTATAAGTTCCAAAACTGTATCCAGTCTGTTATGAACTAATACATTTAAAACTTTGTATACCCAGGAACTTATGTATTTATAAACAAATATACTAACATATATCTATCAGCTGACACATATATGAACTATATGTATTAATATAAATATAACAAGCACTCGACTTACAAGGAGGAGGCAAGGCTCGAAAGGGTGGTGACAGAGGCTGCTCGCCAGGACTCGGCGGTGGCTACACGTGAGCCGATTTGCGCGAAGGAGTGCTGCGGGTTGTGTGGCAGAGGGAGGCATGGGTTGGGGCGATGGAATAGAGTCGGTGGAGGATGGCCTAAACTCCAGTCACTGGAAGGAGGGGTCGTGGTTACGGGTCAGGGAGGAGAAGTGTGTTCGAAGGTGAAGCTCGGTGGAAAAGGATGGGAAGAAGCGGCGGACTGGGTGGAAATAGGGGCAGCTCGGGTTGGAGGGGAGAGGAGGGAACGTAAGCGGAGGATGGTGATGGGTTTCACTGCTCAGGGAGGAGGCGGCTGTTGTTCACGGTGGGGCTGGTGCGATGGCCGTGGAGAGGAAAGCAGGCCGATGAGGCTGGGAAGAAGGTGTGGATCTGGAGGTGGAGATTGGGCGGAGGTCGAGGAATTACGTTGAGGCAGAGAAAGAAAAATGAAAAAAAATGAAAAATGAAAAATGCGGCAGTGAAGGAAATGAGGCCATGAATTAGATCTAGGCAGAGTATGAATAAACTATGCTGTAATGACAGAAGAAAAAGTGGACCGAGCACAAAAATGGAAGTGAAAACGTGTACGTTATTTGCCTTATATATAATATTAAATAAGGTAGATAAAAGAAATTCAACGGTCGCGAGTTGATTCCGCAGAAAAGTTAACGCGAATTTTAGCAAAACCGTGACAAAGTTACAAAGGCAATTAACATATCAACTGTTCAAATGATAAAATACAAACGTATACAAACTTATACTTTTGATTTCCGAATGATGGCAACGGCTAAAATTTAGCAACTGATGAACAATTATTCAAATAAAGCTAGAGTTGCTGCTTGGAATTCAAATGGCCACAACTAACCAAAACACCCGAAACGTACCGATGTGATGAACTGTTCTATAGATTCCGTTGTTTAACGGACGTCGAAACAAGCAAATGAATATACCGTGGAGATCAGCATGATGAGATGATCAAAACGGTGTACAGATATTAGTGGTACGATCATCTGATCAAAAGTCGATAATCGGTAACGAAAATGCTTCTATTTCGCAGAAATAAGATAAACGGAGCAATAGAAGTCAAGATTTTGAAAAACGAAAGATGTCGTTTCACTTAGAAAAAGGATTTAGAAATTTCTATAGAAAAATATTCTGGTTTTGAAACGTTTTATTTTCGTCACTTTTTAACTGATTTAATTGAAGTAAATTTACGCGTGAGTTAAACTTTCCCATTTTTGTACGAAGATTTACAGTTTGTTATGTTTAATTGGACGTAATCCAAATATTAACTTTTTATTTGCAAATTAATTTATTTAAAATTTCACAAAAATCCAATTAAATACGTTAATAAAACTATAAAATTTATAAAAATTTTACAGGTCGTTACACTTTATATAGTAGCTTCATGAACTACTATTTTTCTATTCCGCTGCATTATATTACTCTGTGTCTGTGATCTGTGTTTGATTTATTTACTGTATATTTTAAGTTTTGCCAAATAAAATTAACAATTCGGTATCTTGAATTTTTCAAGTCGGACATGTATGGTTTTAGTGTCGATTTGAATGGTTCAAAATAGCGGGTCGTTACAGTTGGTATCAGAGCTTTGGCTCTAGGCAAAACTTAACATATATGGTAAATTTATTTACAGAATCACTTTCGCGCGAGTTGAATCTCTTCCTTTTTGACTCGACCTTCTTTGAATTTTGGAATGCCCCTCGATTCCGAAATTCATTCTTGTCTCCCTCTATTTATGTTCTTTTGATTCTGGAGTATCCAATGACTCCACTGAATGTTCTATAAAACGGATGAACTCCGTACAATTGGATTAATTCACCGAAGATCGTTGTATCCTCGGTTTACGATGCTGATATATCTTGATATGCCGAATTCTATATTTGGCAAACGAATATCTATTTGTTTTAGAATTCCGCATCGAGCATATCCCTGAAGTCACGGTTGACCCGGTGAAGGTCGCCCGCGATTTATAGAAAGATATCCATCTTCTATTTTGTATTTTGATTTTCTCAACTTTGTTGAGTCTATCTTCGTATCAGGATTCTATTGATTAGAGTTCCTCTAATTTAAATTTCCATCTTTGTTTGAAATCCATTTTTAATTTATCCTTTGAAAAATCGGGTATGTTGTATTTTGAAATTGCTTTATATATCAAAATTTTATCCCGTATATAAAAGAAATTGTTTTCAATAAGGATTATATACCTATATGTATAAAGGTTTTGAAGGGATTTAAAAATTTGAAAATTATAAGAGGTTTATTATATAAAAATGATTTATAACTGTAAAAGTTAAATTTGAAATTCGAGAATTGGATTCCGGTATTTTGAAATTGGTTTTAAGATTTTGGAAAAAAATATATATATATATAAATAATACGATTTGAAAGTATTTTTCCGAATAAGAAATGTTTCAAATAAGTTCAAATGAATTCCAATAATTTTGAAGAAATTTCAAAGAAGTTTTCAAGAAAATAGAAGTCCAGAACTCACTTATGTCGCTGGAGAATAATTTCGGTGATGAGTGCACGCATCATCGACATTGATTTTCGAGTTTCTGAGTGGGGGAGAGGCCACTTTAATAGCTTCGCTATGCGAGTGATCTTGTAAAACCGTTTTGATTTCAAATTCCGAAGTAATTTGATATTTTCGAAAGATATATGTATATATTTGGAATAAAATATGCCGGTGTTCGATCCTCGAGTTTTGATTTGACTTAGAATAACTCAAATTTATAGAAATTTGATTTCCAACTCTTGGATTTGAAATTGATTTTCACCGACTATTTAGAAGGTTCGAGCACTTCCGAATCAAGGCTTAAAACTAAGAAATTTCGAAAAGTATAAAATATTTGATAAAGCATATAAGTTTAGTTTGTATATTTAAGTTTGAAGCCTTTTGTTAAATAAGAGAATATGAATATTTTGAATTATACTAATATGGAATTTAGTTTTGAAATGCTTGAAAAAAAAAAATTTAGTTTGAATAATGGTTTTCAGAGAGGAAAAAAAAATTGGATATTTCAAATAGAAATAGATATAATTTGGAAACCGTTTTTGAGTATAATTGATTTTGAGAAAATATTTGGTTTTGAAATTAAATTGAAATTAAAAAAAAAAAAAAAACCAGTACTTATATGGTGATGTTGGAAATAAATTAGTTTGACTTGAATCAGTTTAATTGGGAAACCGGGATTATTTTATAAGCCTATTATTTTGGGACTTTGAAATTTGGATATTTAAATTGGAAGAAAATTTGGTGAAATTATATATATGATTTTGAAACTGAAGTGATATTGAATGATTTGAAACTGAGAACCTTATATAATTAAGCACTTGATTTGGGAGTGGTCGGACTTATAGAAAATGGATTTGTATAAGTATGAAAGTGATTTGAAATCTATTGATTTGAAAGGTACTCAATTTGGAAAGAGATTTTATATAATCAAAGTCTATATAAGTATGATTTGATCTACTACTGATTTGGAAAGTATTCGATTTGGGAAAATAGAATCCTATATATATGGACTATATATAAGTACAATATTTGAAAGTGATTTGAAAAGGTACTATATAATATATATTTTCCAAGTAAAGATATGGAAAGTGCCTTCTGCTTGATATCCGCTTTGTGGCCACAGCGTGGATTCATTCTATCGATATTATTCTCTCTGATTTTTGGTTTTCCGGATGTAATACTCGAGTGTTCCCACCGTGACGTGTCCCACGGTTTCTTTTTCTCTCGTGAATGCACAGCGAAATTGCCTGGCTGAGTCTTGCCTGGGGGTACGGATTTGTTTCCTGGGGGAACCAGGCGTAACCATTGTGTATCCTGCAATCTGTGTAGGTCGCGAATAGTAGCGCAAGTGCCTGGCTGAGTCTTGCCTGGGGGTACGGATTGTTTCCTGGGGGAACCAGGCGTAACCATTGTGTATCCTGCACCCTACTAGTCATCATGGCGTAACTCGCAGGGCTGTGAAAGCTTACGGATATGGATTGTTTCTTGGGGGAACCAGGCGTAACCATTGTGTATCTGCGAACCATGATCGGACAAAGGTTTTTGGTTTGATTGGATCGTACTTTCCATATCTATTTTTAAAGGTTTTTCAAGTATTTTCACTGGGTGTTGAAACAAGTCTACTTAGTACTTGAAAAATTCTAGCTTTGCGCCTGATCAACGCAGGGCCAGAGTCTACAAGAACGATGATAAACTTGTTGAAACATCGAGTTATAAAAGTATTTTCGAAAGGAAATTTATTTCGGTATAATAGTATTTATTTTAAAAGTATTATTATAAAGATATTTATTATAAAAGTATTTTTCCCAACAAAGAAATTTTGAATGAATATTTGAAATTTAAACTCTTTGGGTTTGATGTCAACTATTCGTGCCCGATACTAGTCTCTTGAATCTACCTTATCTGCTCAGCTTATTTATTTACCTATATTCTGTTTCCTGAATCTTCCTCTTCTTTCCTTTTGAATATAATCTTTACAATGCTGGTTATTTATGTACTACCTGGTACAATAGAAGATTTTTAAATATTGTAAATATTTTTGAAGTTATTAATTAAATGAAACTCTTTAAAGAGAATGATTGTTAATAATATTTGAAAGGTATCGTGAGTTAAATTAAAATCTCATAAACTTTGGATTTAATATTTTCAATAGTCTTTGTAAAAATAAATAATAATGGAAATAATTGTTTCAAAAAGGAGTTGAAAAGTATCAAATATCAAAGATAAATTTAATTGCAAATGATGTTTCAAATGAATATTTCAAGTAAAATTTATATAGTTTTAAATAAATTATCTACACTTGTCTTTCAATTTACTTTATTCCTGGTTGTTCTATTCTCCTACCTCCTTCCTTTTCGGGGACGAAAAGTTTTGAGTGGGGGAGAGTGTAACGACCTGTAAAATTTTTATAAATTTTATAGTTTTATTAACGTATTTAATTGGATTTTTGTGAAATTTTAAATAAATTAATTTGCAAATAAAAAGTTAATATTTGGATTACGTCCAATTAAACATAACAAACTGTAAATCTTCGTACAAAAATGGGAAAGTTTAACTCACGCGTAAATTTACTTCAATTAAATCAGTTAAAAAGTGACGAAAATAAAACGTTTCAAAACCAGAATATTTTTCTATAGAAATTTCTAAATCCTTTTTCTAAGTGAAACGACATCTTTCGTTTTTCAAAATCTTGACTTCTATTGCTCCGTTTATCTTATTTCTGCGAAATAGAAGCATTTTCGTTACCGATTATCGACTTTTGATCAGATGATCGTACCACTAATATCTGTACACCGTTTTGATCATCTCATCATGCTGATCTCCACGGTATATTCATTTGCTTGTTTCGACGTCCGTTAAACAACGGAATCTATAGAACAGTTCATCACATCGGTACGTTTCGGGTGTTTTGGTTAGTTGTGGCCATTTGAATTCCAAGCAGCAACTCTAGCTTTATTTGAATAATTGTTCATCAGTTGCTAAATTTTAGCCGTTGCCATCATTCGGAAATCAAAAGTATAAGTTTGTATACGTTTGTATTTTATCATTTGAACAGTTGATATGTTAATTGCCTTTGTAACTTTGTCACGGTTTTGCTAAAATTCGCGTTAACTTTTCTGCGGAATCAACTCGCGACCGTTGAATTTCTTTTATCTACCTTATTTAATATTATATATAAGGCAAATAACGTACACGTTTTCACTTCCATTTTTGTGCTCGGTCCACTTTTTCTTCTGTCATTACAGCATAGTTTATTCATACTCTGCCTAGATCTAATTCATGGCCTCATTTCCTTCACTGCCGCATTTTTCATTTTTCATTTTTTTTCATTTTTCTTTCTCTGCCTCAACGTAATTCCTCGACCTCCGCCCAATCTCCACCTCCAGATCCACACCTTCTTCCCAGCCTCATCGGCCTGCTTTCCTCTCCACGGCCATCGCACCAGCCCCACCGTGAACAACAGCCGCCTCCTCCCTGAGCAGTGAAACCCATCACCATCCTCCGCTTACGTTCCCTCCTCTCCCCTCCAACCCGAGCTGCCCCTATTTCCACCCAGTCCGCCGCTTCTTCCCATCCTTTTCCACCGAGCTTCACCTTCGAACACACTTCTCCTCCCTGACCCGTAACCACGACCCCTCCTTCCAGTGACTGGAGTTTAGGCCATCCTCCACCGACTCTATTCCATCGCCCCAACCCATGCCTCCCTCTGCCACACAACCCGCAGCACTCCTTCGCGCAAATCGGCTCACGTGTAGCCACCGCCGAGTCCTGGCGAGCAGCCTCTGTCACCACCCTTTCGAGCCTTGCCTCCTCCTTGTAAGTCGAGTGCTTGTTATATTTATATTAATACATATAGTTCATATATGTGTCAGCTGATAGATATATGTTAGTATATTTGTTTATAAATACATAAGTTCCTGGGTATACAAAGTTTTAAATGTATTAGTTCATAACAGACTGGATACAGTTTTGGAACTTATAAATTTACAAAGTTGTATATATGTATATATCTATATATTTGTTACTGAGAGTTTGAATATAAGCCTTATACAGTTTTTGCCTTGCATATATATAAATTTTAAAAATCGGTTCTAATCTATATAAATATGTATATATTTACGTATACTGATTTGTAAGCTATATTGTATACATAGTATAATAATTTATACGCATAGCCTGTTGAATGAAAGGTTAGATGAGTTGTTTATACATATTAAGTCAGCTTATATTAATATCTAAATATCCAGTTTTTTTTTTTTTTAAAAAAAAAAAGTTTTATATTGTGTATATGTATAAGTATAATGTGGTTCTGGGTTGATAAATCTTAGTATATATGTAAGGTACATGAGTTTATATGGGTTTATATGTGTATATAGGTTTATAAAAAGCTGCAGTATGTATATTTGCCTGGTTATGATTGTTACATCTCCTATTTACAGTATGATTTTTTATATACATATAGTTGTGTACAAATACCTACTTGCATTTATTTTGTTCTGCAAAGTTATATATTGGATCTATAAAATAATATATATATATATATATATATATATATATATATATATATATGTAAGAATACTCCATGATTTAAGTTTACATCAGAGGAGATTTGAATACGGGTTATAGTACATTAACTTGGAAATATAATAGTAAGGTAAGATTACATATACTGTAAGTTGTTTTCAAGCTAGTGTATTTGTTTGGTTGATATTGGGTTTTAAATTTTATATAACATGTATAGATATTTAAGTATATAGATTTTGAAATATAAAAATATATGTAGATATGTTAGTTTATGCAAGTTTCATGTATAACATACTTAGTTTTGGATATGTTGCGTTAGTATGTTAGTAGGTTACCATGTTAGTAGATAGGAAAAAAAAAAAAGGCCTGTAACTTCTTTGCCTGTAACTTCTTTGCCTGATATAATAAGTATGATAGGTTGATTTCTTCTATGTGTGTTTTAGTTGAAACAATGTATTTTGAAATATAAATATATTTAAAATTTAATATGTATTTGAATAGAGGATATGTATATAGTTGTATGTAGTCATATATGTACATTTATACCAATTTTCTTAATCGACCCACTTCTGATTCGTTGTATCAACTCCTTATCTATCAGCTTTGGCCGTCGTGTTTATTTTCTCCGGCATCGCGTCCATCTAGCTTTGCTCCAAAATTTGTAGCTTGTTCTGTTGTCAAATTTCTTTAGCCTCGAAAGGTGAGCAATCACTCACGATTAACGTTCTTTTATTTATTAAATTTGATTTCAATTGAAACGACAATTGAAATATGCTGCTGTTGGTTGTTTTACTGTTATGACTGTTATTATCTGTATCTGTTCACCTGTGACACCTGACACCATTATCGGGTAATTATTTATGTGATAATAATACAGATTGGTTGATAATTGATTGATTGATTGATTGTCGTTTAAATTGGAGGTTAATTTCTATTGTTAAGTGATAACTAGTTTGCTAGTTAAATTTGGGGTAGTATAGTTTACAAATTAAAACGGATTACATATGACGGACCTTGATTTATTGAAACTTGACCCCCCCCTTGTGTAAATTTGATTTGTTAAATTTGACCCATTAATTGTCGTAGAAATTGATAAATTATACTTTAAATCCTTGAACGTAGTTTAGATTAATTGTTGTAGTATTAAACTGAAATTGAAATGGAACGACAAGTGAAAAACTGAAATGTAATAATCTTTATCTGCATGACATGATAGTGTAGATTCTAGAAATAATTATACAAATAACAATGCAAATAAATACGATTATTTCGGAGTTATTGATTTACTTATTGAATTGTTATTGACCGTTGTTATTACTTGTTTATTTACTTTGACACTATCCCTGTCATCACACTGCAATTCCCTTTTGTTATGGTTGTTTTGAATTGAAATGGGTTTAAATGATAGACCCAAGCGGGTTTTATTTAATTTAAATTTGGGATTACGGGTGGAATGCTATCCACCCGTATATATTTAGTGTATGGATTGAAATGATAATATTCGTAACATTTGACCATATGATAAGAAAATATGGTTTTATTTATGTGTAAATTCTTAAATACATGTATAAAAGGGAAATTGATAAACATAGAGTTAATTATATCTAGTTTAATCAAGATGTGATTAAATACATAAATTATGATAAATATTTATGAAATTTCATTTCGGAAAATTTTGCAATAATATTGAACAATTAGGATTGGGAAATAAAGTTGGGTTATTTTGAAATGGTATTTAGATAAGGATTTATTTATCTAAATCAAATTGAAATTTATCGAATGAGATATTTCACGTTTAATAAAATTTAAGAAATTTGGGTAAGGTGTAATTCATGATCACTAAAATGATATTGAATCGAATAAGGGAGGGTTCAAGGCTAGATAATAACGATGTAAAATCGAGAATCTATATGAAACTGTTAAATTTAAATTGTTATATATAAGCTATGAACCATAGTGTAATTAAATGGTGTAGAGGTTCAGTATGTATTTGGAACCAAGATAGTTGAATTGGTTATGTAGATAACTAACCGAACTTAGTGAAATTTGAGTTTGAACTAGATTGGAAATTTTATTTAGAAAACTGGATTGGGAAATTTTTAGTTGAAATGTTGAATACTTAAAATATGGAAACATATCGAAATAAACGGGGAAATTGGGATATCAAATCCAAATTTGGGAATTATAGATTTAAGTGGTTAATTTAGGAAGATTTAAACTAATAAAAGGAGATTGGATTTAATTTAAATGGGAAGGTCGGGTTGATGTGAAACGATTTGTTAAGTTAAGGAAATTGAAAGTACTTTACTGTATACATTATTAAAATATATAAATACTATCTTGGGAAATATGATTATTTAAAGCGAATTTGATATTTGGGTTTGAGGTATAAATTAAGTAAACGACCACGGTGTAATAGTGTATAATTCCACCCTGTAGATAGTTCTATGGACCCTTAGAGGATGGACATCCCAAACATCCTTTAAGTTATATTGTATTTCAGTTGATATTTCATTTGAGTTGAATTTATTGATATAAGAATGTTAATCCTGACTCGAGTGTTTTGTGTTTTGCTTTACGCTCGGGTCAGACCGAGTAATCCAGCATTCGAGACTCACCTTCGGAGATTGGAGCTTCATTTGGAGATCCAACTATCGTTTCAGCTTTCAGTTTTCTAGTTGACTGGTTCAGAGAAGGCATCGGCTCGTACTGAAGACCTTTCTGTATTCCAGAGAATTCTGATGTAGTTTATTTTAAACTCTGATGTATATAGTAGCTTCATGAACTACTATTTTTCTATTCCGCTGCATTATATTACTCTGTGTCTGTGATCTGTGTTTGATTTATTTACTGTATATTTTAAGTTTTGCCAAATAAAATTAACAATTCGGTATCTTGAATTTTTCAAGTCGGACATGTATGGTTTTAGTGTCGATTTGAATGGTTCAAAATAGCGGGTCGTTACAGTAGTCGATTGACATAAACCCTTAGCGCCGTTGCTCGAGCGAATGCAATTTGATCGAGATTTTCACCTCATCCAAAATAGGGCAGGGGAGTGCTGGCAACAGGTTCGGCCGACCGAGCTCAGGGTCCGGTCGACCGACCTGCTACCCAGGCACTTCCTGCCTCTGTTTGGAAGTGCTGGTTACAGGCTTCGGCCGACCGAGCCCCTGGGCTGGTTGACCGACCTGGTGCCCGAGCACTTCCAACCCCTGGTTCGGTCAACCGACTCAGGGAGTCCGGTCGACTGACCTGCTCCTATCTGCCAACTATGCCTTTTTTCCTAGTTGTCTGAATTTCCAACTTTAATCGATTCGGGTTGTTTCCCTATTTGTCGTTATCATTTGTTATTGACTTTGATGACTTATTTTCTTCGGGAATTCTTGAAATATCCATTTCGATGGATTCGGTATCGATTTCTTTGGATTCTATTCACGTCTTCAAATGTCAATTTTAGTGATTTATTGTTCCTACAATCTTCTTTGTGATTTGTCACTTAAAAATATAAAGGTTTTCTATACTAGTAGTAAATATCAAAACTCTTTCTTCAAATGATTTCAACACTAATTTTACTACAAATCTCGTTTTCTCAAACCGATTTCCAATCTATTAGTATATACAAACCTTTATCTCACTCGTATGAGAAATCCAATTAAACGGCTTAGTAAAACAAGTGGTATGAAACGCTTGCGTTTATTTCGTCGGTTAATTCTTGGACTTGTTCGATTGAAACTCTTGTGACAATTTTCCAGTGGAGATCTACAATTTGTTCATAAATATTTAAGTTAAGCTAGTGGTTATGGGACATGAAGCTAAGCTCATAAATTTACTAGCTTACTGTAATTGACACTTCTCTGTGATCATGACGATCATTTTTATGTTTTAGACTAGCATTGTGCGATGTCTTTTTGATTTGGTTCATCGGATGTCGCGCTGTACGACGTCGATGCTCCGAATTATTTGATTCATTGGATGTACCGTTTGCACTACATCAATGTCTTTGCTTTTGATACATTGGATGTACCGTTTGCACTACATCAATGTCTTTGCTTTTGATTCATTGGATGTACCGTTTGCACTACATCAACGATATGCTTTTGATACATTGGATGTACCGTTTGCACTACATCAATGTCTTTGCTTTTGATTCATTGGATGTACCGTTTGCACTACATCAATGATATGCTTTTGATACACTGGATGTACCGTTTGCACTACATCAATGATATGCTTTTGATACACTGGATGTACCGTTTGCACTACATCAATGTCTTTGCTTTGTGATTCATTGGATGTACCGTTTGCACTACATCAATGATATGCTTTTGATACATTGGATGTACCGTTTGCACTACATCAATGTCTTTGCTTTGTGATTCATTGGAGGTACCGTTTGCACTACATCAATGTCTTGGCCATCTTTTTCTTGTGATTTTTGGATTTCGTGTGTTGAATTCTGGAATTTATGTTTCACCAACTTTTACGATTGACATTGATATATATGTCATTTATTGTGGCTTGGTGAATGAAATTAGGAGTATGACATTCCTTTTTATCTTTGAGAAGATCTTTGCGATATTGATTAATCTCTTGTTGATTTTCAATTACTTATATATCACAGCTTGGCATTGTGATTATTATACATTTAGTCATATCTCTTATTCTATATCATTTCATCTGATATTTATAGCTAGACTGATCCGTTTATTATTTTCTTATTAAATAATACTCGGGTCAGACCGAGATGTTACAGGTGCTTCTGCTTGACTTCTCTTCTGGAGTTATCATATGATCTTTTGGCTACCTACTTAGATTAGTAGTTTATTTTGTTGTATACACTTGAGATATGGACTCATAGTTGTATTCTTTTGTATAGCACGTGTTGCTATTCTTTTGTATTATTGTGGATCTTTTTGACCACTACTCTGATATACACTTTCATGTGTTAGTGTTATATTCATATCTATTTCCGCCTTTGTGATATGAATTGTCTGTGACTGATTTGTGTTATGTTTATTTCTATATTTGTTTCCGAAGACCTTTATAGCCACTGTGTAGTAGCTTTGAGTTTGTGTCGGTATGTCGGATTTCCTCTTGAGATGAAAAGTTATATTTTTATTTGGCATATCGGTACTCGCACAAAGCAATTACACAGATGGTCGCTCCTCAACAGCCTTATTCTCCGTGCTAGTCGACAGCATTACTCCGTAGTGTTCTTGGCTAGCATGGGTATAGAGGTGGAGCGTCACACCACGCCTGCTGTATTTGTAGGCAAAACCTTGGTTGTGGGCTTGCTAAGTGATGTGGGCCTATTAAAACCATAGTCGATCCCATATCCTTCATCACTGCCGACCCCAAGTTCTGAATATGCCGACCTTATGTTTTCTTGGGGATGACCCAAAGAAAACCCATCCTTGACTCAAAGTAGAACAGTGGCCGAGTCGAAGTAGGCTTCGCTTCCTACAATGCCGAACCCATGTTGATTTTACCATAGCAGACACGAGCTTTAACGACCCGTAATTTTCGATGTTTAAAATTTGTTAATTTAATAAGATTTTGGGAATTAAATATGGAATAAATAAAGATTTGAAATTTGTAATGAATTAATAACGGGAATGGAATGTAAGAATACTAATGCAAGTTAATAAATAACTAATTTAGTGCAATCCCAATAAATTAAAACAATTGTAAGGCTATACCTAATTATCAATAGTAAATTAGGAAATAAATTCAAAGTTATATTAATTAATGAAATAATACGTAATAAATTGTAATTCGATAGAATCAATGCTTGATAAGTAATTATATTAATTGTGGTTGATAATAAAGTATGAATTTGATTAAATTAGGAAAATAGTGATAATTATTAATTGTTTACCCATTTATTTAATTTATTGAATTAGATCTAAATCCATTGCAATAAATGTAATTAAAAACTACGTTAATATGAATTTAGTTGATGACTGTAAAAATATTAAGGTAATTGGATATATACTAATGTTAAATTTATCCATAAGATGATGATTGATTGAATAAAGAGATTGAATATAAATTGTATTAATTTAATTGAAATTAAAAATATAATTTACTTGAATTTTCTTAAATTGAAGGAAAACACTATGAATTTTGCAATAAATCCTTATTTGATTGATATGGAAATTTTGGTTAATGAATTAGAAGTTTATTTGTAATCAAAAATGATAGAAATGGTGAACAATTGAATTTGAATTGAAGAAGTGATTAATTTATTTAATATTTAATTATTTAATTAACTGCAAAATAAGCATTTTGGCCACTAACTTGGATTTCGACGAAACCAGTTTCATCGGATCCGTAACGGTGAGCTATTGTAGGATTCCAAGTTTCGTAGCGATCGGACTTGTCGTTTGATCGTACGGGGTCGAAACGCTTAGAAATCAATGAAATTGAAATCAATTGAAATCAATTTGAAATAACTTGATTTTAGCATAACTTCTTTATAAGATGGAATTTGAACTTGAAACATGTTCCATTTAAAAACATATATTTTGATATATGGGTTGACCCATTTCCGTTCTGCAATCAAAACGGGCTTTTTGGGTCATTGTCGCTCAATTTACCAAACCAAATCAAGCTCATTTGTTTCTATTGTTTTCTGCCTTTATATATATATATATATATATATATATATATATATATATATATATATATATATATATATATATATATATATATAGATCCACTTATAAACCCTAGTCTATTTCTTTTTCCTCAATTCTGTACGTACAATTCCAATGGCTGAAAACCCTAAAACTCCTCAATTCAATCCCAATTCAAAATTCAAACTCCTCAAAATATCTCGAATTATATATCTATTTTAAGCTCTCGACGAGCGCAAGTCAATTTTGCTGTTCGTTTTTGGGTCTAGGTTTTGGTGTGACCAGAAATTGAGGTTGAACCTTGGCCATTCGTTTTAGGGTTTTGACGATCCAACGGTGGATCGTTGTCCGATCGACGATCGGGAAGTGGCATTGGGAAGGTGGCGCGATGTAGGCCACGGATCTGATGCTTGTTCGAGTTAACGGTGCTCGACCTTACGGAAATTTATGCTCAAAGCCTCGGCAGTGTTTGGGCTGTCTCGGAACCTGGAGAAGCCGCGACACCTCGGTTAGGTCGGCATCGGTAGGGAGTCACGGCGGTAGTTATAGATCGTGGCAATGGTGGGTGTGCGACGAGCTGCAGTAGCCTGAAAAGCGGCGGCTTTTAGGGTTTTTGGGTTCGAGTGTTTCTGCGTGTGAAAGTGAAGATGGAGATAGCCTGGTGTTGTGGCAAGAAAGGTTAGGGAGTTATTTATTCTGCTTTTAATTTAATTTTGATTTCCAAACATTCTAACTTATGTTACTTTCGCGTACGAGGTCCAATTCACGCGCGGTTTTCTCTGCTAGGATCGTATTGAAATTCCGGACATTTTGACGCTAGTCTAGATGAATTCCTAGACTGTTCAAATTTTGAGTTTAAATTGGATTTAAATTCAAAGGTGAGTGTTTTAACCCACTCACAACTTCTAAAATTTCTTATGTGTCTTAAATTGATTTATGATGTGATTAGAAATTTATCTATGACTGTTTGGCATTTTGAATCATCATCTCAGTTTATTTGAATTTATTTGGATAAAATAGTTATTTAACTTACTATTGAATATAAACTGCCAGTAAATACCTGTTATTTATTATCTGTTCTATATGGATGTCATTGATTGAATTAAATGATGATTGTGATAAATGTTTGATGATTGAAATTGGATGAATGGATGTTGTATTTTATACTGTTATAAACTGCAAGTTGTTATGGATTTTTATTTCATTCGGGATTGTGGTTTGAAATGTTATATAACCATATTTATATTTTAAATTACGGGCTGAGATGATAAATATCCATATCACTTGACCATAGGATAGAAAATTATATATAGACACCGTGGTTTGTATATAAAAATATTTAGAAATGATTTATATGGTTTTTAAAAAAAATGATTTTATATAAATATTGATTTTTGCTTTAAAACTTAACCCAGAGCCCTGATGAAATCGAAGAGATAGGAGGAGCCCCCTCCTACCTGGTCCGACCACAGACAAGAGGGAGGTTAGCCAGCCCAGCACAGAGATTTGATGCCCCCAACCAGATTAAGGATTAATGGGGACCCACCTCTGCGTCTTGAAATTGGTAGTAGGGCAGACGAGAATCGAACCTATGATCTGCTTAGTAGGAAGCAAGTAACTTACTACTACGATCGACGATCCAACAGTGGATGGTCGTCCGATCGACGATCGGGGAGAGCCGTTGGGAAGGTGGCGCGATGTAGGCCACAGATCTGATGTTTCTTCGAGTTAACGGTGCTCGACCTTACCGGAATTTGTGCTCAAAGTCTTGGCAGTGTTTGGGCTGTTCTCGGCACCTGAAGAAGCCGCACCACCTCGGTTAGGTCAGCATCGGTAGGGAGTCGCGGTGTCAGTTGTAGATCGTGGCAATGGTGGGTGTACGACGAGCGGCAGTAGTCTGAAAGGCGGTGGCTTATAGGGTTTTTAGGTTCGAGTGTTTCTGCGTGTGAACGTGAATATGGAGATAGCCTGGTGACGTGGCAAGAAAGGTTAGGGAGTTATTTATTCTGTTTTTAATTTAATTTTGATTTCCAAACGTTCTAACTTATGTAACTTTTACGTATGATGTCCAATTCATGCGCAGTTTTCTCCACTAGGATCATATTGGATTTGGAACATTTTGACGCTGGTTTAGACAAATTTTGAGACTATTCAAATTTTGAGTTTAAATGGGATTTAAATTCAATTTAAATTCAAATGTCAGTGTTTCAACCTACTTACAACTTCTAAAATTTCTTATGTGTGTTAAATTGATTTATGATGTGATTAGAAATTTATTTATGACTGTTTGGCATATTGTGAATCATCATCTCAGTTATTTGAATTTATTTAGATAAAATAGCTATTTAACTTACTATTGAATATAAAATGCCAGTAAATACCCGTTATTTATTATTTGTTCTATATGGATGTTATTGATTGAATTGGATGATGATTGTGATAAATGTTTGATGATTGATATTGGGTGAATGGATATTGTATTTTGTATTGTTATAAACTAAAATTGTTATGGATTTTTATTTCATTCGGGATTGCGATTTGAAATGATTTATAACCATATTTATATTTTAAATTACGGATTGAAATGATAAATATCTTTATCACTTGACCATAGGATAGAAAATTATATACAAACACCGTGGTTATATATAAAAATATTTAGAAATGATTTCTATGGTTTCGTAAAGAAATATATGATTTTATATAAATATTGATTTTTGATATTATATAAATGTTATTTTATTTTTGATTTTTAGCTATGTATAATTTGTGTTAATATAGAATTAGCTTAATAATATGTTTGATTTTTATTGAAGATAATATGGTTAAGTATTTAAATTATATTTTAATATAGAGTTTAAAATGATTTAAATAAATATTAAGGTTGGAGTTGAGATTTATTTGAAATTGAATTTATTTAAGAATTAAACTCAAATAAGCTTGATGTGAAGTTTATTTAATTGGAAGTTTTAAAGGGTATGATTTTATAACTTGATTTTTGTTTAAGGTGAATTAAATGAATATTTCAAGTATAAATAAATTGAAGGAAATATTTAGTTATTGTAATTTCAGTTTTATTTATGTAACATCCCACCCTTTTGGACGATTTAAATCGACAATAAACCACACATGTCAACTAAAATCGTTCAAAAGGTAAGACTGTTAATGGGGTAAATAAGAAAATAATAGAAAAGAAGGAAAGATAAAACACAGAATCTCACAGCGGAATGACAAAATATAAAAATCAAATAAACGGTTCATGAAGCTGTTTTACAAATAACATTTGATTACACCTTTACAATACAAATCAGAGTTATACATACAGTAGAAATAAATAAACAATGCAACGGAACACATGATGTAGTGGAATTATTAATAATAAATAGTAGACTCGTCTCCGTCTTCATCCTCCAAAATATAATGGTCTTCAATACACTAAAAAAGCTCAGACTGACCCGAGCGTAATAAAAAGACAAAACACTCGAGTCAGGACTAAAAGATCTTATGTAAGTCAAATCAAAATAAGTAGAATAGAAATATTACTATAACGGATTCAGAGATGTATAACACGAATTTCATCTCCTATCAAGTGTACAATGTGGATTTAATTATTTAAAAGATTTCAAACGATTCAAAAATACCAATCTTAATCATTTTAATTAAAATAGATCCAAATTTTAAATTTAAAACTTAAATCTTTCAAATAATTCAATTCTAATAAATAATCCAAATTAAAGAAATTACACGGTTATATGTCATTTCAACCAGTATCCAAATCAAAATTTCCAAATCAATGGAAACCGCTCGAGTTATCATTTCAATCCATAGTGGTAACAAAGATATATACATAAATAAACATCCAATCGTCCAAAATGACAACCAATAACATCCATCACAATCCAACATCCAAATCAGCCAATAAATCACAACAATCAATTGATTATCATTATCAGGTGTATAACTTGCAATTTATATTCATTATTAAATAAATGGCAAATTCAATTCAATATAAATTCAAATTTAACTTAAATGACAATCTAATAATACCAAAAGCAATTAATAAATTTCTAATCACATTATAAATTTAATTTAACTAGCATAAGATAATCTAGTATTCGTGAGTGGGTCAAAACACTCACCTTTGATATTTAGAACGCAAAAATCCAAACAAAGATGCCTTTTCCAATAGTCTCCAAACTCAGCCAAACCTATTTTATGTTATTAGGAATTCCAATACGAGTCCAAGAGAAGAAACTACGCATGTATCAAAGCTCGTATGAGGAAGATATTCAGGTTATAAGGATTAAAATAAAATAAAAATACATACATATTTCATTCTTAAAATAAGAAACTTTAATAACTTACGTTTTTAAATTTGATATAACCAAAACATAGGCAAGAAGTGGAGAGCCAAAATCATTAAGTCTAATTCTCATTGTTCAATTGTTTTGAAGGCTTCTTGCAAAAGAAGGCAAGGCGATGAGGAAAGGTACGGATGTGGTTAAGGAAGAAATGGATGCTCACACTTTTTTATTCTTTTCTTTTTCTAAACATAGCTTCAGTAAAATGAATTGGCAGCAATTAAGTAGAGGTATAAAGCTATGCTGACATTGAGACTTTGAGGGAAACAAATAGAGGTCTGATGTTTGAAAAATAAGAAATTTCTAGGGGAAAGAATGATATATCGTCACACTTGGTATCAGAGCTGAAGGTTAAAACTTTAGCTCAGGAGTATAACACATTAAGTAACTCATTAGAGATAGGGTGAAGTAAACCCTAGAATGAGTATATCCCTGAGATATCCGTTCGAATGCCTCAGTAAATTCTCTTACTATCCAATGATAGTGAGCATGAGTGCGAGAAGAGAATGAGATAGGGGACATGGGAGTACCACTATAAATGGTCAATACCCTGCAACAGTGGGAATATCTTTTCTCTATCAATCTCCTTTGATTCGATTTCGAATTTTTTGATTGCTTCGTGACTGCTCCAGAAAGAAGTTTCGGTGTGATGATGGCCATACGTATTGTTGTACGAAATTCTTACTTCGTATCTTCATCGGTTTCTTATCAGCTTTTCGATTCTCTAATGAATTTGAAATTGAAAATATTAAATAAATTGGAAATTTTAAATTAGTAAATTGGTTAACTAATATGAAGATTTGATCCATCTATCTATTCTCTGGGATTCGATATATTCTACGAACGATTAGTTATCTCTTCGAACTAGTCAATGCCATTGCATATTCGTAGACCGATGGACCCAAATATCTTGTGTAATATTATATGAGATTGTTCTCATATCTATTGTTGATATTCTTATTTGGTAAGCCAAATGCAGAATAGTTAATCGGCCTGATTTATGAGTTGATTATCTATCCTTGTGTATCTATCCATCATTGGTTGTCTTCCTACTTTCAAATTTCGAGGACGAAATTTCTTAAGGAGGGGAACCTGTAACATTCCTGGAATTTAGCTAAAAATAATTTGATAATTGATTTAATATTTGGGATTAAATCTTAAAAAGATATTGGTAATCAAATTTATTTTGGATTTGATTGTAAATTTTTTTAGATTTATTGACATTTGAAATATAAAAATAAAAACTGAATTCATCAAATTTAATAATATATATGTTCATACAAATGAATTTTAATTTGGAAATTTAAATTTGAAATTTAATAAATATATAGACAATGAATATTGTGGATGTGAAAATACTAAAATGAATATATTTAAAACAAATTCGATTTTATTTTGGAATAAATATGAAAATTCCAGAATGAGTTAAAATTATGTGTTATAAAATAATATTTGGATTAGAATTCAATTATAAACATTTTGAATAATAAATATAGTTGTATATAAGTATATAAAAGCAATAAATGCAAGATTTGAATTTTTACTTGTATAGAATATAAATAAACATAGTTAATGTGCATAAGAGAATAACATTTGTAAATATAAACCTAACTAAGGATCTAAACACAAATTTGATTGAATATGTTTAAATATCAATATATTAAATAAATAAATAAATAAAATATATGTTAAATGGATATGAATCATTTTTTTTCCTTATGGTTATATAAATAGTTATATAAGGAAAAATCAATAGGAAATAATATAAAGTTATGTTTAAGTGCTATTTAAAGTGTTTAAAAGATAAAACACAAGTATTTAACTTAAAAACAAAAGTTAAAAACATAGAAACATGTTTACACATTAAAAATAAAGTAAGGCTGAAACATAAACTTATTTGAATTTAGACAAGTGGCAAGAAAATCTTTTTCTTTTGGATTTGGTCTTTGGAAACATGAACAAAGAAGAAAAGACAAGTCAAGATACTTTTACCTTTCTCAAAAAATTTGCTCAGATATGAGAAATCAAAGTTTAAAACAACTCATTTCTAAAACAGTTCGAAATCAAGCCAGTGCAAAGCTTTTCAACCTGAAAAATTAGAAAAGAAAAAAAAAAGGATCAGGTTAGAGATTCAACCCTGAAGCAAAACTTCAAATTGGAAATTCCAAAACAATGCAAATAAAAAATATGAAGCTGCCATACACAAATCTACTTCAAAAGCAAATATTCAGACCTGCATTTCTTTGCATCTGCAAATTGCAAGCAAGGCCTGCATGCATCAAGTAGAAGCTGCATGTTTTTAAAAAGCATTCAAGCCTGCATTTCATAACTCTGGAACAAGAAGCTACTGCATTTCAATTTTAAAAGCAAGACAAAGTGCCTGCATTTCACATTTTCAAAACTCTGGAACCTGCATAATGAAATATGCTCTGCACTTTGAATAAAGGTGAGTAACTAAAACTTTTAAAATTGTTTAATAGGTAGTTAATCATGCTTATGAATTTCAGATAAATATCTATGAATTGATCTGCAAGTATGTGTTTGTGAACATGATTTTGATTTTGCATGTGTGATTTCCAAAATTTCAACTGATGTTTAATATTTGGATTTTGCTTTGACTTGTTTTTGTTGTTGTTGTTACTCAGCTTTGACTAAATCATGATGTTTTAGAATAGCATAAGTACTAATAAAATCAGTAAGTAAATTTCAAGAATTTTAAAACTAAATTTTTAAATTTACAGTGAAAAGAGAAAAATACAGTTTCATGTTTACTGTATTTTATTTTTGATCAGGATCCTTTGATCCTTGCATTTGAATTAAGTAAAATTGTTTCTGGAAGTGCTTATCTATCTTAGATCATAAGTAAATCATTGAATTGATTTACAATTCAAAATTTAGTTTGTAATTTGGGATTTCCTGTCATGAACCCTAGTTTCACTGGGTTGCTTTGTTTGCTCGAGTATGGCTTCAAGGGTGCATCGAGTTCAATGATCCTGTGGGTAATGGTAGATGGTGTAATATTGGAGTTGTCGCCGGAGTATGGAGTGTAATGGTGGCTGGAGATGGAATTGTTTAGTGATGACAGGTTGGCACTGCAGTAAGTTAATGTTTCAGGTTTTGGGTTTAAAAACTTGAATTTAAATTCAAGTAGAATTCTGGATTCTTGAGTGTTGGAGTGTTTTGTTGGGAATTGTGGTCGTAGGGGTATGGCCAGAGAAGATGATCAGAGATGGCCTGAGATGGGTAGGTGGTGCACAGTGATGGTGTTGTGCAGGGTTTGATGTTTCAGGGTTGCAGGGATTTTTACTCGGGTTGGTATAGGGTAAATGGAGGGGAAAACTCGAAGCAAAAGAATTTTTTACTCGAAGTAAATATGGGTTTGCTCGGGTGTACTTTTTGTTTCAGGTTTTCAAATTAAACAGAACTGTTCTGTTTTTTTTTTAAATTTATAAAGTAGAGTTTTAAATTCATACTGGAAATTTGAACTTAGGATAAATCTTGAATCTGAAGATGAATTCAAAATGTTTGAATTCTGTTGTTGAAATAATTTGAAAGCAGAAATTCAAATTGGCTTAAAAAAAAAAAAAAAAGAGAAACAGGGAGCCTGTTTCCAGATTTTAAAGTTTGAAAAAAAAATGCAAACTAAAGTTTTACTTAGGATGTTAAAACTGAATTCAAATATGAATTTAAATAAGTTTAAATTCTGTTTTCTTTGAAATAGTTTGAATTCTGGGAAATTCAAAGTTTGTTTTTTTTAATAATACAGAAAAACTGTTTTCTATTTCATATGTAAAGATAAAGTTTAAATTTGCAGGTGAAGATTTTAAACTGAGTTTTGGTTTGAATTTGAATATGAATTCAAATTTGATTTGTCTGGAATTTGAAATCATTGATGGCTTTTAAATTTAAATTTAATTTTAAACTCTCAAGTGTGAATGCATTGTGTTTTGGCATTTGAATTGGAAGGTTAAGAATTTGAAACTAGGAGTTTAAAATGAATTCAATCTGAGTTTTTAAATCTGGATTTAAATTTTTAAACTTCAGTTTTAAAGTAAAGAATTAAATTTAAATTGCTTTAAAATGATTTACATTTGAATTGAAGGTGAAATTGTAGGAAGAGTTTTAAAGAGTTTAAACTAAATTGAAAATGAAAGTTATATTTCAGTTTTGAGATTTTAAAGCAATTTTTAAATTTATTTGAATTCAAGTTGAATTGAAATCTAAATTGTTTTAAACTTATTAATAAAGTATATGTTTCTTTTAAACATATAAGATTAAGTTGTGTATTGTTTTAAACTCTTATTTAAGGCAAATTTGAGTCTTGAGTTTAAAGAGAATGTTAAATGGAATTTAATGTAAATTTAAAAACATTTTGTTTTTAAATGCATAATTTAAATAAGGAATGCTTATCTAAAGATAAAGAAAAGTATAATGATTTGTAATTCATTTAATTATTAAGGTAGTACAAATGGATAATTAATATAATTAATTAATTAAGAAATGGATAATTAGTTAAAGTAATTAAGGGTTTTAATTTGATTAATTAAAGTTTAAGATTAAATTTTCTTAGAATAATTAATTTGTAATTAAGAAATCATTAATTGAATGATATTAGATTTTAAATTAATAATTGAAGATTTATTAATTGAATAAATATGGATAATTAATTAATTAGGAATAATAAATGAAAGTAATCATGTAGGTAATAAATTTAAAACCATCCAGTTTATTCATCTTAATTGTAGATGCTGATTGTTATTGAATGTTGTGTGATGGATTGATATATTTGATATGTGATGTGATGCTATGTGATACTTTGTGCTGATCTGCTATATTTGTGATGAATATACTGTTGTATGAATATGAAACCCTTTGACCCGTAAAACGACATTTGAATTTCGATGCGACAGGGAGTCGGATTCCAGCTGGTTATCCGAAACCCACATCGAATCATATTAGTGAATTTTTGTGATTGATAATTTACTTTATCTATGAATCTGTGAATATAGATAAGCGCTATGGGTTATACCGCTTATCTTTATGATTGAATCTGTGATGATGTTGTGCACTATTGTGTTGAACCCCTGGACCACACTTATACACCCACAAATATGGATTGCACGTGGTAATGGGTTAAGTCACAGATTTTGAAATTGTTTAAAAATTTGAATTTTTGAATCCAAAATAGTTTTGGAATTAGAATTGAAGTTTTTGAAAAAAATGAATTTCAAAAATAAAAGTTATGTGAATAACTTAATTGAGTTTTGAAATTTAAATAATTTGAGTTAAATTTGAATTCAATAATTGAATTGAATTCTATGATTTGGAAACTAGGGTTTTAAAAAGTTATTCAACTTATAAATGGATTTATATGGGTTTTTAAACCAATCTAAAAGTGATGTTTTGAAATTTAAAATTAACCCAAGATTCCAACTTGTATAAATCGGACTTTTCTGAAACGAAAACTGTTGTTTTCCAATAATAGAAGCTTTCATATAAGAAATGGATTTTCAATGTGTGTTAAAAGGAATTTAAGTTGAAATGAAAATGGTTTTCCAAGTTATGAATAAATCTTTGGAACGTGTTTTGAAAGCTATAAATTAAATCTTAAATTTAAAGATTTATCGAGTTAATCCAATTGGAATGGAAGTTGTTTTGAAATCTATGAATAGATCTTTGTGAAACTAGGTGAAACTTTGTGAAATAAATCTTTTTGTTTAAAGATTTAAAATGGTAATTTGTTTAACCATTTGAAAGAAAAGTTTTGGATTTTATAAGTTGTGACTTAACTAAAATCCCATATCCATATGTTTTAAAATATGGCGCTCATTATTCGGTTTAGCCGGGAGAGGACCTAGTGTCATATAGCCCATTCCGAATAGTAATACGACGTTATGGATAGCAATTGAAGACCGGTGGTGAAGACCGGATATTTCCGAAAACAAAAGGGTAACTCGTCGATTGTCTCTGCACTGGCTGATCCCCGGTATAGAGATCTCCATATGTGATGGGAAGTCCGGACGTGATTAGGGATTATCCGGATTTGCAAGGGCTTCTTCGGAAGTGCCT
The DNA here is from genome assembly GCA_030765085.1 of Allium cepa. Lineage (NCBI taxonomy): Eukaryota > Viridiplantae > Streptophyta > Magnoliopsida > Asparagales > Amaryllidaceae > Allium > Allium cepa. The sequence continues at coordinate 770,997,595 of CM060932.1, forward strand.
TCGGTTCTGTTCGAACCCGGAACAGACTTGTATGGTTGTATGTCCGACATTACACTTTGAGATATTAAACTGATCTCTATCAAATACATTTCTGCTTGGTGGCGGAGAATTTATTCTCTTAGCTTAACACCCTTCTCTGAGACGTACGAGCTCAGAGGTTATGTAGTTGATATTTATCAGTGATATTCCCAATTTGATAATGTGGCATGCTGAGTGCTGCTGTGTGATGATCATTGGTTGATCATTTGTGATATGATCAATTGTTTGATCATTTATCTTTGTGATCATTGCTTTGGTCATTTGTTGACCCAAAGCATGGCTTTGTTGCACAAAGCGTAGCTTTGTGGACGAGACTGCATCAGGACCTCACACCCCGGAAATGGTCGAAACAGGAAAGATGCGGCAAGGTTATGAGGGTCGCTCCCTTTAGGGTATGTCATTTCCTTCTGGAAAAGGGTGGTATCATGGTATGGAGCCCAGATACTTACTCATGTTGATACACTATACCTATTACTGTGTGGTGTTGTTGTTGCGAGCGCTCGGATAAAGGTCCCAAAGGACCGGGGGATGGCATATTCGTGTAGTAGTTACCTAGTTACAGAGGTAACCCGGCCTTGTGTTGGCAGAGATCTAACCGTAACGTTAGTTCTCGGGACGTCCCGCCAGAGGCGATCCCATGTGGCAGTAGGAAGTTCCTTAGCCTGACCATTTGTTGGAAATCCATTCATCCAATACGTGCCTTGTACGGTTTTAGTTGTATTACCTGCCATTTACTTATGGTGGCGCCCCACTGTTTAGATGGTAGCTATAGTAGGCATACGATACTGGTCGTATGTTGGCTAGGATTTATATTATATTTTCGAAATGGTTTTCCGCACTTTGCACTTATAGTAATAATATCAAAGAAATTTTCTCGTATTAAGCATATTTGACTATCATAAGGAAAAATCTCCTCCAATTCTGCGTTTGCATTGTGTGTGTGGCGGGAGGCCTTATGGTAGTTTCATTTTCCAAAAAGCATTGCGGATTTCAAATTTAAATTCTTTTGTTTGTTTTAAAGACCAAATGTTTTTGTTGCTCATACCAGTCCCACGACTGACCTGGAGTTTATTGTTCCTTTCCTAAACTCTGGGTGCCCACTATTTCCCACACGGGCAGCCTAGAGTTGGGGTTTTCAGATAATCAATGGTAGGTGTAGATTCGATAGCTTTCAGCCTTAGGATTTGGCAATCGCATTTTGGATCGAGTTGCTTCTCTTCGTTTTGATTTGGAGTTCGAGCTATTTCTGGATTGGTGCTTTGGAGATGGAGATTACTGTTACTGGAGTTCTTCCTTGAAGACTATATTGGAGATTTTGTTCCGCTGCTGGTGTTATCTTTTATTTCCGCTGCTATTCTTTGTATCTCTGATATATATTGATGTTCATTGTACCATTCATGTTGTATCGGTTATTGTATCAAATGTTATATATATCAAATGTATTATTCATTTCTTCCGCTGTGTTATTTACTTAATGTGTTATAAGCTCCGGCACGACTCGAATTTCGACGCTTGAATCTGCGGCATTCAAGTACAGTGGAGTACGGATGTCGATTTTCGAACGCTGGAATTTGGATCGTGACATTTTGATATAAAACAAAAGAAGAAAGGGAAGCGACAAATGAAATATGTATGGAAGGGACAAATAAAACAAAACTGTATGATCTAAGTAGATGCTTTGGGAAATAAATAAACAAAACGGAAGAATAAGAAAGGATATAAATTCACGTTTCAATTACATCAAAGAATTGCAATAAAACCAAATGTGGAAATGGTGGCAGGTGTATTGAATAATAAGGAAATGAAGGGACCACTTAGGATCTAGTTAATTGCATGATCCACTCAATTAAATATATTATCACTGAATATACCCTTTTTCACACTCGTTTACACATAATTAACATATAGTAAATAAATTTGAATACAATAACCAGTGTAACGTTACAAAAAAATAAAAGATGATCTAGAACTCAAATTAAAGTTGTTTGTTTCTTTCAAAATAATGTTTTTCTCATTGGGGAATTGCACAACCTAAAAAGTCAATTAAATTTAAACTTCAAGATTAGTGTTAAAATCACTTATATACAGCCTCAAATGTATACTTAATGACTGTAAAATATTGTTTTAAAATTCATTTTTTTCTTCTTCATATAGAATTATTTTTACCTTAAAAATGAAAATGTTCGTTTTATTTTCATTAAAATGTTCTTTTTATTTTTTTACAATAATGTATGTTTCTTTCGTTAAATCCAAAAATTAATATTGATGTTTCTTTTTTTTAGAATTGAAAGATCCCAAATCGACATAATTGTAATTAATTTCAAAATTACACTTATAACGGATTATAACAAACGTACATTTCTTTCATTAAACGCCATTAATTTAAAATAAATTCTCTTTCCCTTTTATTAGAAGATTCCAGGTCAAATTAACGGCAATAAATTCATTAATTAATTTAAATTCCAACATATACTTATTTTGTTTTTTTTAATCTTATTATTCAATCAATTATCATATTATATATACTTAACGTTGGTTTACCATTTCATTACTTTAATCTTCTATATTTATCACTTTAGTTCATATTAACTATAGTAGGTAATTAGATTAACTGCAATTGATTTTCAATTTAATTTCAATGAATTAAACAAATAGGTGATGATTGACAAATGTTACCTTTTACTTACTTAATCGCATTTACAAGATTATTATTAACAACAAATGCTATGACTACTTACACAATCCTGATTATACTCAATTTTCCATTAATTTCATATAATTTCCCCTTTTATATAACATTTAATTCATTTCCTTATTTCAACATATAATCAAATAACGTTACAATTATTTTAATCACTAACATACAATTCCAACATTAAACCCAACATTCAATTGCCTTAATTCAATTAATTACCCATTCAATATTAAAACGATAAATTAATGAGAAAATAGTTAATACAATCGTTTATAATAATAATTCATACCCCTTATCTTATTCTTTACAACCAAGGGTTATAATTTGCTTACCCAAAAAGGTTTTATATTCAATATTAACCTAATTCAATTAAGTACGTACATGTTCACCATCTACATCATTTAATTTATTTCATTATTTACAATCATAACCAAGTCAACCTACAATGTATTTCAATTAGTTTGAAATTACTTTAAATATTTATCAGTAGCGTTCAGACAACACCACTGATTTCATATTCAATATTAGCCAATTCTAATTGATTACATATAATTTCAACGTTCAATGTATTTCCTTATTTTTAGTTATAACTAATTATAACCTTAAAGTCACTTCAATTAATTGGAAATTAGATTAAAATAGTTAGCAATTACCTTATATTAACATTACTAACATTACATTCTAGTTATTCTTCTCCTTGTAACATCAATTTTTTTTTAGTTTTATTTCAATATAAAATTATAAAATATTATTTAATTAATATTTTAATAATCGAAAATTTGGGTCGTTACACTCTCCCCTACTCAAAACTTTTCGTCCTCGAAAAGGGAAAAGGAGGAAATTAGGAAAAGGAGAAAATAAGGAATCATTTTATTTTATTCAAAGTATTCAATTTATAAACAATTAATTACAAGTAATTCTTCGTATTCAAGTCTACCAAAGTTTGAAAATATTTCACTTTTCACAAAATTTCTATGTCTAAAATTTACGAAAAATTTCAGCAGAGTCTCCTTTGTACGGAGAGGTCGCGGAGAAATAATAATATCTATAATCATATATATATATATATCATATTAAAAAAATAAACATCCCAAACCATGGGAAACAATATAATATTGCTAGAAACCTGTAATCCAAAAATATACCTATTAGTCGGGAAAAGAACGCTTAATTTATGAAACCAAAAGCAGTAGCTATTATTTCCGTAAACTTGTACTTCACTTGTAAAATCCAAAGAAGTTAATAATACGTGAAAAGAGATATATTTAAGTTGCTTCAATTAATAACAAACAAATCAACACAATATAATAATAGTCACATGCAAACAAACAACATGACCATCATATGTAACAAAGGAATCGATCATATGTCCATAGCAACCAAACTGATGATTTGTTCAGGTTCAGACATTTTTAGTCGTACAAGATGATAAATAGACTATTAAGTGTACCCTATGCTCAATAGCCTTAGATAAATACTTGATATATTGTCTATTCATCCTTATAGAGTTAGAAGTATCCTTTCCTATCATCTCAAAAGCCAAAATAACCAATAATTTCAACACAATATTTAAGTTTATTCAATTGGTTTCTTTTTTTTTACATCATTACTATTCTTTTTTTTATCATATAACATCCTTTTCTTTTTCTTACATGTACATATATAAATTATTTCACAATATTAACTTACATACATAACATTTCTTGTTCATCAAAATTCTTATTTAGAAATAATTTCATTGAACGCTTCCATTACTTAAGTTTTACCTGTATAATATTCTATTACATATTCTATTAACATTTCAACTTATTAAACATTTTTGGTAAATATATGTGTTTTAAGAATGTAATTGAGTGTTATACAAGTTTATTTTATTCATGTTAGTTAACAAAATATTCAATGATTGCATATTCTAAATTTTTATATCTTTTGATTTACAAGTTACAAATTTCTAATTTCTTATACATTTTATTCGTAAAATTCCATTCCTATTTATTTATTTAATTATTATTTATATAAAGGCCAATCACTTACATAATTTGTTTTCCATTAAAGATTTAAGCCATTAATGAATCATTTCACAAAATATTACTTAAGCTTCTATAGTCTTACTTAATTTTATACCTTAATTTAGTTATAGAATAAAAATTTAAGTTTTTGGTGTTCGCCCTTGAAGAGAAAAGAAATACTTCAATATATCTAAAAATTCAATTAAAACATTTGACCTTATTCACTTAGTAGGAATATAAGATAAATTTAAACATCTTTATAGCATTATGCAAGGACTTTCCCAAAGTTTAAACAATGTTAGAAATTTGTATCAAAAATTTATATTAAAACATTATGATAAGATTTTAAAAATAAAGTTCCTTAAATCTGATAATTTATTAGACTCAATATTCCAAAATAAGTATAAACTCTAGACTATTAAAGTGAAACTAATAGCATACTCAAATCTTGCACTAAATATCTAAATAAAAGTATTAATTTTCATAGATTCATGATTAATTTTACACACTTGGTTTAAAATGAATATTCAAATCATGGGAAAAACATTTATCATGGTTTAATACAAAATTCATATAGTAACTAAACCTATAAATTTACTACTAGTACTTCGAAATCAAGTAATTATTTAAAACCATACTTCCAAAATTGAGATTCTAATTTATTTTCCAAGTATATTTAAAACTTCGCAAATCATTTTTTCCATTTATATAATATATCTTAAAATTAAACATTCAAAGAAACTTATAAAAATATTTACAAAAAAAAAATTCATTTGAAAACTTCATTTGCAAATCAATCATCTTTAATGTTTTAATACTTTACAAAAAAAATTCTATAAATTTTCTTGCTTCATTTATTAATACCATTTCAGTAATTTTAAATAACATCTTTTTAAATATATGTAAATTATTTGAAAACAATTACTTACATCATTACTTATATTTAAAAAGAAGCTATTGAAAACCTTAAATCCATTATGTTTAAATTTTATTAGTTTTAAATCTCAAAATACTTTTAAACATCATTAATAAATCAATAATCATTAACTTTAAAATGTTTTATTTAATTAATAACTTCTGACAATATTTAGAACACTAATAATTTACTACTAAACCATGTTGTACATAAATAAACAATATTTAAACATTTTAAAGTATTTAGAAAGGAAAAATGATCAAAATATATTTTATATAATACTTTATCAAAATACTTTTATAACTCGATGTTTTAACAGGTTTATCCTTGTTCTTGCAGACTCTGGCCATGCGTTGATCAGACGCATGGCTAGAATTATCCAAGTACTTAGCAGACCTGTTTCAACACCTAATGAAAATACTTAAAATCATTGAAAATAGATATGGAAAGTACGTTCCCCCATGGATTGCAGTTACGCAATGGTTATGCCGCTATCCCAGCGGAATCAATTGTAGTTGTAGACATCTCACTCCTCGATTTACGCTATCCAATAATATCAAATGAATATAATAAGTGACTGTAACGACCCAGAATTCTTATTAATTAAAATTTGTATATTTAATTAATTTTAAATATTAATTAGTGAATTTATAAGTCGAATAAATTTTATTTCGAATAATTAGATTTAATTGGATAATTAAATCGATAATTTAATAGTTGAAATTTCAGAAATAATTGAAAATCGAGTTTAATATGATTGGAAATGATTTGTAAAATTTTATTATATCATGTTGGAGTTAGAATGATGTTATAGAACTTTTAAAATCAAATTAAAAGTTTATTTGTGAAAATTGAATATTTTAATATTTAATCGACCAGAGAAATTAGCCATTTTTCAAACAGTCTCAGAATTGGACGAAACTAGTTCCATTGGATCCGTAATAGTTTGTTATTATCGGATTTCAATTTTTGTAGCAATCGGAGTTTCCGTTTGACCGTGGCAGCTCGAAACGCATCGAAATTGTTTTAATATTAATTTGGCGAGTTAAAATAGCCATTTTTCGAACAGTCTCGGATTTCGACGAAACTAGTTTCATCGGATCCATAATGTGATATTATTGTATAGTTTCAAATTTCGTGTCAATCGGATTTATCGTTTGTCCGGTGCAAGCTAAAACGCCTAGAAAATCGTTTAATCGGTTTAATTTTAAATTGAACGTTTATTGCCATAACTCGCACAGATGACCGAATTAGCTCCCGAAAAACATTCCATTGTGTTCGGAACGCGGGGTAAACCTTAGGGACGCCAACCGACATGCTTCGTTTGGAGTTCGGAAAATCCAGGATGAATAGTGTTCGCGTATTTTTCTATATAAGCCCTATAGAATTCATTTTTGCAAAAGAAAAACGACCCTAGGGTTTCATCTCTTCAGAGCCGCCACTAATGGAACCTAAGGCCAAAAATTGTTCAACTACATCCTCTTTTATCTCTTCATCCATCAACAATTAGCGAAATCTTTCAACATGAAACTTGTAGAGCACCTCACGAACTACAACTTCAACGGTCAAGATCGTAAAATTCGAAGTGGATCAACGGGAAAAGGAGCTTAAAGGCGCTGCGTTTGGGCGCGTTTTCCAGGTGCTAGGGGGGGCCGAGCTCGAGGTGGTTGATGCCGAGTGTAGCTTGCTTGAAGGCCTTCCATTTGGCCCTAGCTGATCGACGTGAAGTCGAGCGATGGTGGAGCGATTGGGAACCCTAGTTTGCTTGCTCATGGGTTTCATGTTGCGTTCCTGCCTGTAGAAACGTGCGCGTGAGGAAGATAAAGAAAGGGATGGCCGAGATTTTGCAAGCTTGGATCCTACGATGATGATAGAATTAGGTTGTAAAAAAATAAAAATAAAGTTGTAAATTGATATATAAAATTCGTGTAACTTCTAAAATTCATATCTTTTTCATACGAGGTTGAAAACACACGAAACTAGTTGCATTGGAATCGTATCGACGAGCATTACGCTATCGAATTAGATTGGAGTCGTTTGGAGTTAGTGAGAATTTCGGGTAAAATTAAACGTCCGTTTAATTATATTCGAAATAAATCGCTAAAACAAAATTGAAATCAAGGTGAGAACTTCTCACTCAATCGAATCGGTTTCGATTTTAATTTTAAATAGTTAGATTTAAAATTGTGGATTGTATGTTGAATGATTATTGTTATCTATTGATTGTTAAAATAGACATTATGCGCTGTTAGTAAGCGGATGTTATTTATTAAAAACATATACCGCGAATATTTCACAATATAGTGAAATTGGTATTATTTATGTACTTGGAGTTGATTTTCCCGCATTATATAGCGGATGAGACCCTATTGCGCCGCATAATAGCGGATAATAATTTATAAATCCCATATACCGCGATAATTCCGTACTGGAGCGGAATTGGTATTGTGCTAATGTTTGTGGATGCAGGGAAACAGGTTGGAGGGATACAACTGGATTCCTCAACTGTATTGAGTTATTTACAGATATTATGATTATTTGTTAATTATCATATCGATATATGATATTTGGATGTCGTGATTGACTATTTGGTGCTGCTGCATCATCGGATCCATTTCTGAAGTTTTAAAATAAAGATTTTGGTTTTAAAAGGAATTTTAAAGTGATTTTCAAAAGTATACATTTTATTAAATTTTGAATTGTTAAAAATAAATAAACGTTAAAATTTTAATGTTATAAAAGTATGATTTTTATGAAATGAAAGCGAAAAGTGATTTTTGAAATAAATAGTTAATAAATTTATGAAATGGTTTAAATTGGAATTTTTGAAATATTACAAACAATTTTTATAAAAGATTTATAAAATGGATATTTATAAATTAAAAATATTGGAACTATAAAACAAGTTTATTAAGTATTTAAAATGAAGAATAAAGTGGATTTAATTGAAAATTATAGATTTATAAATTGTAAAGATATAAAATGAATAGATGTTGTAAAATAAAAGATTTATAAGTAATTAACTTATAAACTAGGTTTTAAGCATATAAATGGGATATTAACAGAAATTGTTAATAAAGGAGATTTTATAAGTTGAAGTTATTATAAAATATAAAGGAATCTTACAAGTAATAAGATTTATGATTTGTGAAGCTTTTAAAGAACGATTTTGTAAATAAATGAATTATAAGTAATCAACTTATAATATGGACTTTTGGTATATATTGAGATATACAAATGGAATTGGTTAATAAAGGAAATTTATAAATCGAAGCTTATAAATAGAAATGGAATTTATAGACATGGTTTATAAATTCGAAATCAAGGGAATTTGATAAATTGAAAGTTGAAAATTGGTTAAGGAAATATATTCACGTTTTTGGACAGTGAATATATTATTATAAATAAAATGGATATGCTTGAGAAAATGAATATTATAAAATGAAGTTAATCGTTTTAATGATGTTGTAAAAGGTGTAAACATCGAAAACATAGATTTCAACATTCATTGTTGAAATAGACGTTTTCGAGAAATAGAAGGAAATGGTGGACTATAACACTGTTGTTATAGTAAATGGTTTCCGAATGGAAATATTTTGCATAGTATTGGGATTTATATATCTATTTTAATTTTGAATCCCTATACTAGTGATTTTGGGTCGTCGTAATGATGTTTTACGCAACATTCGTTTTGGCCCAAACAAACGTGTTTAAGAGAATGATTTCTTAAAGAATGAAATATATACTTAATTTCGATTTAAGTATATTGAATATTTTCCAAGTGTTGAAAATGAATGGATTTGTGAATTACTTATTAATAAATAAGTATGGAAATGTTTTTCCAACGTGAAATGAAACGTTTTGAGAATTTATCTTTTAGAAGATAAATTGAAAATGAAAAAATTGAAATCGTATATTCATAAATATTTTGGATTGTAAATTCACTAGGGAATTTATAAAAGAAAGGGAAATTTGTTTAAAAATAAACGTTGATTTATTTTTGAACTGTGGGAATAAATTTGCGGATTTGGAACGTAAATATAAAGTAAATCGTTAAGGATTTATTTAATTGGTGTAAATAAACCATTTTGAAATGAAAGTATTTCCGCATAAAGAAATGATTGAAATTTATTTTCAAAAGTGGAAAAGGTGAAAAGTGATTTGAAAATTTGTTTTCAAATGGTTGAAGTGTGGAAAATTTTATATCTAGTAAAGATATTTTGGAAAGTAAATAATTTGGGAAATTATTTGGAATTTGGTGATGTTGAGCATGCCTATTGATAGTTAAATAATCCGACTATCAATATTTACCTTTAAATGGGTATTTGTTGTGATTTTCTTGAATTTGAATGCCACACTTATTTTTAAAATATGCGCTCACTATTCGGGTTAGCCGGGAAAGGACCTTGGGGTCGTATAACCCATTCCGAATATGTGATACGTCGTTATGGATTTCATTTGATGACCGGTGTTGAAGACCAGATATTTGTGAAAACGGAAGGATTACCGTCGAGTTACTCTACATCGGCTGATCTCTGATATAGAGGTTTTATCACCCTTAGTGATGGGAAGTCCGGTCGTGATTACTGAATATCCGGATTGCAAGGACTTCTTTGGAAGTGCCTTCGGTTCTGTTCGATCCCGGAACAGACTTGTATGGATTGTATGTCTGACATTACAAATTGGGATATAAAGCTGATTTCTTTCAAATATATTTCTGTTGGTGGCGGAGAATTTATTCTCTTGGCTTAACACCCTTCTCTGAGACATACGAGCTTAGAGGTTATATAGTTGAAGGTTATTAGTGATATACTCCCAATGTGGTAGTGTGGCATGCTGAGTGTTGCTGTGAAATGATCATTGTTTGATCATTTGTGATATGATCATTTGTTTGATCATTTATCTAGGTGATCATTTCTATGATCATTTGATTGACCCAAAGCACAGCTTTGTATAAAGCGTCGTTTTGTGGACGAGACTTCGTCGGACCTCACACCCCAGAAATGGTCAAAACAGAAAGGATGCAGCGAGGTTATTAGGGGGTAGCACCCCTTTAGTGTATGTCATTCCTTCTGGATAGAGATGGTATCATGGTATGGAACCCAGACACTTAACCTATGTTGTTGCTGCAAATTTTGTGGTTTTGGAAATCGAGGATCCTCGGATTGATCGGTTACGATCGGGGGATGACATATTCGTGTCAGTGGTTACCTAGTTTGAAAGGTAAACCGACCTTGTGGTGGCAGAGATCCGGTTTGGTTCTCAGGACGTCATTCCAGAGGCGTTTCCATGTGGCAATGGGAAGTTCCTTGGCCTGACCATTTGTTGGAAATCCAAAGAAACAATACGAGACTTGTACGGTTTTAGTTGTAGAACCTGCCATGGAATGTGGCGGTAACCTGCTATTGAACATGGTAGCTATAGTAGGCATACGATAATGGTCGTATGTTGGCTAAGATTTATATCTTTATTTTCGAAATAAATTTTTCCTACACTATGCACTAGTAATAATATCAAATGTTTCTTTTTAATGCGTATCAAGTATCTTTGACTATCATAAGGAGAAATCTCCTCCGATTCTGCGTTTGCATTGTGTATGTGTGCGGGAGGCCTTATGGTAGTCTCATTTTTAAAAGCATTGCGAATTGACTTTAAAAATATTCCTCTATTTTGATTTTAAAGAAAACTAAATTGTTTTAGTTCTCACACCAGTCACATGACTGACTCGGTGTTTATTGTTTTCCTTCCTAAACTCTGGGTGCCCACCAATTTCCACACGGGCAGTCAAGAGTTAAGGTTTATCAGGATATTCAGGAGTTGCTGGAGGCAAGCTGGATGGCAGGGCGTATTACTTGTATATAGTATTTCTTTCCGCTATTTGTTTGTTGTTGTACACTCTGATGATGTGATGTAATTTAATATGATGTAATGTAATAACTGATATAGTTCTTTGTTTAAAGATTATTTATTTATCTATTATATGTTGTTCCGCTGCGAATTGTGAGATTCTGATGTTGTTCTGTTATTTCTTTCTGTTCTGTTCTACCTTTTTCTCTCTTTCTTCTTCTTTAACCCTAACGGTACGGTTTTCCGGCCTTCGATTGCTCGACAGTTGATACAGTGGACGTATTGATGTCGGCGTTCGTGGACGAAAAATCGCATTCGTTACATTTGGTATCAGAGCTTATGGTTAAGCGACAACCTTAGCTCTGTTGGGTATAACTCATTAGAGATAGAGTCAGCAGTACTCTAGGATGAGTGTGAGTGTAATAACAGATACGAGTGCGTATTTGTTAGTGAATATAAAAATTGTTTTATGTTGTGATGATTGGTTTGTTGAGTGGTATATGGATTCTGGTCGGTATAGTCCGTACAACTCTATCGATAGGGATCTCTAAACACTTGTACAGAGCAAATTCGACACGATATTGTTTTAAATTGGGTGAATGAAATAATTTTACCTTGATTATATTTTGTATATAAAGGAATTTTTTTCGAAATTATTAAAGTGTATATGAATTGATTGTTTGGTTGTTGAATAAGTTAAATAAAAACAACAATTGTAAAAGAAATTTTGTATAAGCAAATGAATTATAAGTATGAAGTTATAATTAATATGATTTACAATGGTGGAATAATCTTATATATAAGAAGTGAAATTATATAAGTAAAAGATTTATAAATGTGATTTATAATCTGAAATAAAATTCCAAAGAAGTGTTTTGAAAGGATTTGATATTTTGGAAAAAAAATTTGTTGTTTCGGAGAAATTAAAGCTCTAAACTCTTTTCGGTCGTTGGAAAATCATTCCGATGATGACCGCAGCATCATTGGTCTTCATTTTCGGGTTTTCAAAAGAGGGATTGCTGCCAGATTATTTTAAATGAAAGTTGTTTAGAAAATTTGGATTTGGTTTTGGAAATTCAAAAGATAATTTGAATTCATTTCAAAAATGGTTTTAAAAGATTGAAAAGATTCTGGAATCCTATTTAAAATATTATGGGAATGATAAATGAGTTGATGACTTATACATATTGAATTTTGATGGAATAAATTTAACTTAAAGGATGAAGTTAAATTAAAGGAGGTATAAGTAAATCAATAAAATCCAAGTTGAAATAAATTTTAGTTATCATCAAAGACATGTAATTTGAAATTTAACAAAAGGAGATTTAAATAAATTGATTTGGATTTGACAAGATGGTAGAAATGGAATATAACTTAAGTGAAGTTGAATGAAGTTAATTTTGGTATCGAAGTAAATTAATAACTGAATTAATGAAGTGAAGTCATTAAGAATTTGAACTTGTGTTATATAAATGAAATTCAACATTATATTGTTAAAGGAATTAGCAATTGAATTGATAAATGGATTGAATGTTAATCAATCTAATGTAAATAATCGACATGAAATAATGGATGTAAGTGTAAATTCATTAAAAACTAATGTTATTGGAAGTTGAATAAATTGAATGGAAGTCAATTTAATATCAACCAATTGAAATTAAAAGTGAATAAATTTGGTTGTATTGAATAAACATTGGTTGTTATTTGATTATTGATTGATTATGTATATTTCATTAAGTGTTAAATGAAAATGAATTAATGAAATGGAAGGCTATGAATCATTGAAATCAAATTAAAAGTTAAGTGAATCTTGAATAGAAATGAATTTGATTTGGATTGAAAGTAAACTAATGTGAATTAAATTAGTGAATGTTAGCTAATTGAATTGAGAATGAATGTTAGTAAAATCCAATGTTAACGAATCAAATGTGATCTAAAGTGAAAAACCAATTCATGGAATATTAATGAGAATATGAATGAATATTGATTTGGATATGGATATTAGTTGTTTGATTGATGCATTTATTGCTTTTGTTGCATTTTCTATGTTAGCATATGGAGATATATATTGTATATTGATACTATTTTCATATATGCATGATTCTCATGTTGTTGTTGAGTGTTTAGTCGGTGCGGATTGCGCTTGCTTCGCATTGGGAGCTCGCTTTCGCGCTATATTAGCCGTATATGCTTGCTAATAATATATAAGGTACATATCTCGGATTACATACCGTACTTTTACACTTTTTTCCCTGCGGGATGCCTCATCACTTGATGAGATGTATATTTGTGATATATACACTGTCATTTTTTTTCGGATCGAGCCGCGCGAAGGAGACTCTGGCGAATTTTTCCGAAAATTAAAGGCGTTAGAAAAATTTGGGAATTTTTGGGAAAATTTTGAAAACTTAAACTTTGGTTTGGAGTTGAAAGTTAAACAATAGTAGTTGTTTTTGAAAAGATAACTAAGTATGATTTGAAAACCTAGTAAAGATGTTGTAAGAAGTTTAACTATGGATTTTGGAAAGTTAATGAATTCTGTAACTCTTTCTTACTTTGTAATTTCGAGGACGAAATTCTTTTAAGGGGGGAAGATTGTAACGACCCAGAATTCTATTAATTAAAATTTGTATATTTAATTAATTTTAAATATTAATTAGTGAATTTATAAGTCGAATAAATTTTATTTCGAATAATTAGATTTAATTGGATAATTAAATCGATAATTTAATAGTTGAAATTTCAGAAATAATTGAAAATCGAATTTAATATGATTGGAAATGATTTGTAAAATTTTATTATATCATGTTGGAGTTAGAATGATGTTATAGAACTTTTAAAATCGAATTAAAAGTTTATTTGTGAAAATTGAATATTTTAATATTTAATCGACTAGTGAAATTAGCCATTTTTCGAACAGTCTCAGAATTGGACAAAACTAGTTCCATTGGATCCGTAATAGTTTGTTATTATCGGATTTCAATTTTCGTAGCAATCGGAGTTTTCGTTTGACCGTGGCAGCTCGAAACGCATCGAAATTGTTTTAATATTAATTTGGCGAGTTAAAATAGCCATTTTTCAAACAGTCTCGGATTTCGACGAAACTACTTTCATCGGATCTGTAATGTGATATTATTGTAAGTTTCAAATTTCGTGTCAATCGGATTTACCGTTTGTACGGTGCAAGCTAAAACGCCTAGAAAATCGTTTAATCGGTTTAATTTTAAATTGAATGTTTATTGCCATAACTCGCACAGATGACCGAATTAGCTCCCGAAACACATTCCATTGTGTTCGGAACGCGGGGTAAATCTTAGGAGCGCCAATCGGCTTGCTTCGTTTGGAGTTCGGAAAATCCGGGATGAATAGTGTTCGCGTATTTTTCTATATAAGCCCTTTAGAATTCATTTTTGCAAAAGAAAAACGACCCTAGGGTTTCATCTCTTCAGAGCCGCCACTAATGGAACCTAAGGCCGAAAATTGTTCAACTTCATCCTCTTTTATCTCTTCATCCATCATCAATTAGCGAAATCTTTCAACATGAAACTTGTAGAGCACCTCACGAACTACAACTTTAACGGTCAAGATCGTAAAATTCGAAGTGGATCAATGGGAAAAGGAGCTTGAAGGCGCTGCATTTGGGCGCGTTTTCCAAGTGCTAGGGGGTCCATGCTCGAGGTGGTTGATGCCGAGTGTAGCTTGCTTGAAGGCCTTCCATTTGGCGCTAGCTGATCGACGTGAAGTCGAGCGATGATGGAGCGATTGGGAACCCTAGTTTGCTTGCTCATGGGTTTCATATTGCGTTCCTGCCTATAGAAACATGCGCGTGAGGAAGATAAAGCAAGGGATGGCCGAGATTTTGCAAGCTTAGATCCTACGGTGATGATAGAATTAGGTTGTAAAAAAATAAAAATTAAGTTGTAAATTGATATATAAAATTCATGTAACTTCTAAAATTCATATCTTTTTCATACGATGTTGAAAACGCGCGAAACCAGTTGCGTTGGAATCGTAAGGACGAGCACTACGCTATGGAATTGGATTGAAGTTGTTTGGAGTTAGTGAGAATTTTAGGTAAAATTAAACGTCCGTTTAATTTTATTCGAAATAAATCGCTAAAACAAAATTGAAATCAAGGTGAGAACTTCTCACTCAATCGAATCGGTTTCGATTTTAATTTTAAATAGTTAGATTTAAAATTGTTGATTGTATGTTGAATTATGATTGTTATCTATTGATTGTTAAAATAGACATTATGCGCCGTTAGTAAGCGGATGTTGTTTATTAAAAACATATACCGCGAATATTTCACAGTACAGTGAAATTGGTATTATTTATGTACTTGGAGTTGATTTTCCCGCATTATATAGCGGATGAGACCCTATTGCGCCGCATAATAGCGGATAATAATTTATAAATCCCATATACCGCGATAATTCCGTACTGGAGCGGAATTTGTATTGTGCTAATGTTTGTGGATGCAGGGAAACAGGCTGGAGGGATCCAATTGGATTCCTCAACTGTATTGATTTATTTATAGATATTATGATTATTTGTTGATTATCATATCGATATATGATATTTGGATGTCGTGATTGACTATTTGGTGCTGCTGCATCATCGGATCCATTTCTGAAGTTTTAAAATAATGATTTTAGTTTTAAACGGAATTTTAAAGCGATTTTCGAAAGTATACGTTTTATTAAATTTTGAATTGTTAAAAATAAATAAACGTTAAAATTTTAGTGTTATAAAAGTATGATTTTTATGAAATGAAAGCGAAAAGTGATTTTTGAAATAAATAGTTAATAAATTTATGACATGGTTTAAATTGGAATTTTTGAAATATTACAAACAATTTTTATAAAAGATTTATAAAATGGATATTTATAAATTAAAAATATTGGAATTATAAAACAAGTATATTAAGTACTTAAAATGAAGAATAAAATGGATTTCATTGAAAATTATAGATTTATAAATTGTGAAGATATAAAATGAATAGATGTTGTAAAATAAAAGATTTATAAGTAATTAACTTATAAACTGGGTTTTAAGCATATAAATGGGATATTAATAGAAATTGTTAATAAAGGAGATTTTATAAGTTGAAGTTGTTATAAAATATAAAGGAATCTTATAAGTAATAAGATTTATGATTCGTGAAGCTTTTAAAGAACGATTTTGTAAATAAATGAATTATAAGTTATCAACTTATAATATGGACTTTTGGTATATATTGAGATATACAAATGGAATTGGTTAATAAAGGAAATTTATAAATCGAAGCTTATAAATAGAAATGGAATTTATAGACATGGTTTATAAATTCGAAATCAAGGGAATTTGATAAATTGAAAGTTGAAAATTGGTTAAGGAAGTATATTCACGTTTTTGGACAGTGAATATATTATTATAAATAAAATGGATATGCTTGAGAAAATGAATATTATAAAATGAAGTTAATCGTTTTAATGATGTTGTAAAAGGTGTAAACATCGAAAACATAGACTTCAACATTCATTGTTGAAATAGACGTTTTCAAGAAATAGAAGGAAATGGTGGACTATAACACTGTTGTTATAGTAAATGGTTTCCGAAAGGAAATATTTTGTATAGTATTGGGATTTATATATCTATTTTAATTTTGAATCCCTATACTAGTGATTTTGGGTCGTCGTAATGATGTTTTACGCAACATTCGTTTTGGCCCAAACAAACGTGTTTAAGAGAATGATTTCTTAAAGAATGAAATATATACTTAATTTCGATTTAAGTATATTGAATATTTTCCAAGTGTTGAAAATGAATGGATTTGTGAATTACTTATTAATAAATAAATATGGAAATGTCTTTCCAACGTGAAATGAAACGTTTTGAGAATTTATCTTTTTGAAGATAAATTGAAAATGAAAAAATTGAAATCGTATATTCATAAATATTTTGGATTGTAAATTCACTAGGGAATTTATAAAAGAAAGGGAAATTTGTTTAAAAATAAACGTTGATTTATTTTTGAACTGTGGGAATAAATTTACAGATTTGGAACGTAAATATAAAGTAAATCGTTAAGGATTTATTTAATTGGTTTAAATAAACCATTTTGAAATGAAAGTATTTCCGCGTAAAGAAATGATTGAAATTTATTTTCAAAAGTGGAAAAGGTGAAAAGTGATTTGAAAATTTGTTTTCAAATGGTTGAAGTGTGGAAAATTTTATATCTAGTAAAGATATTTTGGAAAGTAAATAATTTGGGAAATTATTTGGAATTTGGTGATGTTGAGCATGCCTATTGATAGTTAAATAATCCGACTATCAATATTTACCTTTAAATGGGTATTTGTTGTGATTTGCTTGAATTTGAATGCCACACTTATTTTTAAAATAAGCGCTCACTATACGGGTTAGCCGGAAAAGGACCTTGGGGTCGTATAACCCATTCCGAATATGTGATACGTCGTTATGGATTGCATTTGATGACCGGTGTTGAAGACCGGATATTTGTGAAAACGGAAGGATTACCGTCGAGTTACTCTACATCGGCTGATCTCCGATATAGAGGTCTTATCACCCTTAGTGACGGGAAGTCCGGTCGTGATTACTGAATATCCGGATTGCAAGGACTTCTTTGGAAGTGCCTTCGGTTCTGTTTGATCCCGGAACAGACTTGTATGGAGTGTATGTCTGACATTACAAAGTGAGATATAAAGCTGATTTCTTTCAAATATATTTCTGTTGGTGGCGGAGAATTTATTCTCTTGGCTTAACACCCTTCTCTGAGATATACGAGCTTAGAGGTTATATAGTTGAAGGTTATTAGTGATATACTCCCAATTTGGTAGTGTGGCATGCTGAGTGTTGCTGTGAAATGATCATTGTTTGATCATTTGTGATATGATCATTTGTTTGATCATTTATCTAGGTGATCATTTCTATGATCATTTGATTGACCCAAAGCACAGCTTTGTATAAAGCGTGGCTTTGTGGACGAGACTTCGTCGGACCTCACACCCCGGAAATGGTCAAAACAGGAAGAATGCAGCAAGGTTATTAGGGGGTAGCACCCCTTTAGTGTATGTCATTCCTTCTGGATAGAGGTGGTATCATGGTATGGAGCCCAGATACTTAACTTATGTTGTTGCTGCAAATTTTGTGGTTGTTGGAAATCGAGGATCCTTGGATAGATCGGTTACGATCGGGGGATGACATATTCGTATCAGTAGTTACCTAGTTTGAAAGGTAACCCGACCTCGTGTTGGCAGAGATCCGGTTAGGTTCTAGGGACGTCATTCCAGAGGCGTTTCCATGTGGCAATGGGAAGTTCCTTGGCCTGACCATTTGTTGGAAATCCAAAGAAACAATACGAGACTTGTACGGTTTTAGTTGTAGAACCTGCCATGGAATGTGGCGGTAACCTGCTATTGAACATGGTAGCTATAGTAGGCATACGATAATGGTCGTATGTTGGCTAAGATTTATATATTTATTTTCGAAATGAATTTTTCCTACACTATGCACTAGTAATAATATCAAATGTTTCTTTTTAATGCGTATCAAGCATCTTTGACTATCATAAGGAGAAATCTCCTTCGATTCTGCGTTTGCATTGTGTGTATGTGCGGGAGGCCTTATGGTAGTCTCATTTTTAAAAGCATTGCGAATTGACTTTAAAAATATTCCTCTATTTTGATTTTAAAGAAAAATAAATTATTTTAGTTCTCACACCAGTCACATGACTGACTCGGAGTTTATTGTTTTCCTTCCTGAACTCTGGGTGTCCACCAATTTCCACACGGGCAGTCAAGAGTTAAGGTTTATCAGGATATTCAGGAGTTGCTGGAGGCAAGATGGATGGCATGGCGTATTACTTGTATACAGTATTTCTTTCCGCTGTTTGTTTGTTGTTGTACACTCTGATGATGTGATGTAACGTAATATGATGTAATGTAATAACTGATATAGTTCTTTGTTTAAAGATTATTCATTTATCTATTATATGTTGTTCCGCTGCGAATTGTGAGATTCTGATGTTGTTCTGTTATTTCTTTCTGTTCTGTTCTATCTTTTTCTCTCCTTCTTCTTCTTTAACCCTAACGGTACGGTTTTCCGGCCTTCGATTGCTCGGCAGTTGATACAGTGGACGTATTGATGTCGGCGTTCGTGGACGAAAAATGGCATTCGTTACAGTGACCCACCAAAGGGATCCGATAATGACCCACCAAAGGGATCCGATAATGACCCACCAAAGGGATCCGATAATGACCCACCAAAGGGATCCGATAAATGACCCACCAAAGGGATCCAACAAATGACCCACCAAAGGGGTCCGATGGAAGGTACTTCCCATATCATTTATTTCAAAATATATCATACCATATATAGTCACCATTCAGAATCATAGCTTCAAATATCGCACTTAGATAAATTCCACCATATATAAGATTTCATTTTCAGATAGAGTATTTTTCGAAATCAATAGTCTCAAATATATCAAATCATTCTTATATAAATTCCGTTATATATAAGATTTATCTCTTCAGATCAAAAACCTTCCAAAATCAACATTTTTAAAAATCACCTTATACTTATATAAAGTCTGTCTTATGCAAGAATAAAAAAATTTGCAAATCAATTACGCCGCATGAAGATCCATATGGAATTGAACATTTTTTCTTTGCAAAAGGTTTTGAATTTAGAATAGTTCTTTTTTTTTATATATACAATCATTTTGTGAAATAGTTTGGTATATAAAATGATTGTGGAAAATAGTTTGTAAATAAAATAGTTTGTAAAATAGTTTGAAAATAAAATAGTTTGTAAAATAGTTTGTATAAGAAAAATTAAAGAAAATAGTTTGTATAAGGAAAATAAAAGAAAGTAGTTTGAAAAATGGTTTTAAATTAATAGTAGTTTTTCATAAAAGAAAATCCCAATTTAAATTACAAAGATATCCAACCCAACAACTTTCAATTTCAATGCCAAAGCATATCAATAATATTAGAACATAAGATGTACACATGTCATCATTTCGCAACATTACATTCGATCGTTCGCTCGATCACACAAGTTCGCTTTCGAACTAGTATTGTCCATTCAACTTCCCTAATGCGGACTTCGATATGGTTTCTTGACTAGAAACCATCATTCTCCTTGCATAGCCATATATTATGATAGAGAACTCTAGAATCAAACCAAAAATCCATATCAATATTCACCATCAAGAATCGAATGAAAAATTCTAATGCGAAATGGTGTAATTCACCTCAAACTTACGTACTCAAATCCGGATCAAATTAATTATGCGAATAAAATAATATACGCACAACTTACGTATTTATTTCAATTTGATTCATCACAATTATACTTCAACTAAATTCATTATTAATCTCATTGATTAATGAAAGTATCATTTCATACTTTAATATTTGTTTCACATAATTTCTCCATTTAACATATAACATTAATTTATTCATTCTCATAATATTGCTTATATTTCTCTTCAATTTAAATTACATTCATTCCACATGTAATATTTCTCATTTAATATTACATTTATTACCAAATCATTTCATAAGGAATTTTCTTAAGTTTATAACCAAATTATAAAAACATAATTCCTTTTTATAAGACATTGTTCAGGTTTAAAGTTATCACAACTTTTTTTACAACCATTTATTATAACATCCATTTATTTCATAACAATTTACAAGTCATGGTTTTATTTATAATCAATTCACATTAAATTCATACTAATTCAGAAGGTTTTGATTATCCAAAATATCCAAATATTTCATTTTTCAATAGTTGAACTACGGTCAAAAACAACAAAATTCACAACAACAATAATTAGCCAATGCTTTTAAACTGATAAAACGCAACTAATCAACAATAAATGATAATAACTAAATATTACCATTTCATAAATCAAACACATTACAAATAACTATATTAGTTATAAAAATTTAATCCTCTGCATATCATATAATATTAGGAAAAAAATTCATTTCAAAACTTATATAAAACACTTTTATAAAACTAACAAATACACGCTCTCATATATACACTTAGACAACTCATTCTAGGGTATTACTACCCTATCTCTAATGAGTTAACCCCAACAGGCTAAGGTATGTCTAAATCAAAGCTCTAATACCAACTGTAACATCCCGCCCTTTTGGACGATTTAAATCGACAATAAACCACACATGTCAACTAAAATCATTCAAAAGGTAAGACTGTTAATGGGGCAAATAAGAAAATAATAGAAAAGAAGGAAAGATAAAACACAGAATCTCACAGCGGAATGACAAAATATAAAAATCAAATAAACAGTTCATGAAGCTGTTTTACAAATAACATTTGATTACACCTTTACAATACAAATCAGAGTTATACGTACAGTAGAAATAAATAAATAATGCAGCGGAACACATGATGTAGTGGAATTATTAATAATAAATAGTAGACTCGTCTCCGTCTTCATCCTCCAAAATATAATGGTCTTCAATACACTAAAAAAGCTGACCCAAGCGTAATAAAAAGACAAAACACTCGAGTCAGGACTAAAAGAACTTATGCAAGTCAAATCAAAATAAGTAGAATAGAAATATTACTATAATGGATTCAAAGATGTATAACAGGAATTTCATCTCCTATCAAGTGTACAATGTGGATTTAATTATTTAAAAGATTTCAAACGATTCAAAAGTACCAATCTTAATCATTTTAATTAAAATAGATTCGAATTTTAAATTTAAAACTTAAATCTTTCAAATAATTCAATTCTAATAAATAATCCAAATTAAAGAAATTACACGGTTATATGTCATTTCAACCAGTATCCAAATCAAAATTTCCAAATCAACGGAAACCGCTCGAGTTATCATTTCAATCCATAGTGGTAACAAAGATATATACATAAATAAACATCCAATCGTCCAAAATGACAACCAATAACATCCATCACAATCCAACATCCAAATCAGCCAATAAATCACAACAATCAATTGATTATCATTATCAGGTGTATAACTTGCAATTTATATTCATTATTAAATAAATGGCAAATTCAATTCAATATAAATTCAAATTTAACTTAAATGACAATCTAATAATACCAAAAGCAATTAATAAATTTCTAATCACATTATAAATTTAATTTAACTAGCATAAGATAATCTAGTATTCATGAGTGGGTCAAAACACTCACCTTTGATATTTAGAACGCAAAAATCCAAACAAAGATGCCTTTTCCAATAGTCTCCAAACTCAGCCAAACCTATTTTATGTTATTAGGAATTCCAATACGAGTCCAAGGGAAGAAACTACGCATGTATCAAAGCTCGTATGAGGAAGATATTCAGGTTATAAGGATATAAAATAAAATAAAAATACATACATATTTAATTCTTAAAATAAGAAACTTTAATAACTCACGTTTTTAAATTTGATATACCCAAAACAAAGGCAAGAAGTGGAAAGCCAAAACCATTAAGGCTAATTCTCATTGTTCAATTTTTTTGAAGGCTTCTTGCAAAAGAAGGCAAGGCGATGAGAAATGGTACGGATGTGGTTAAGGAAGAAATGGATGCTCACACTTTTTTATTCTTTTCTTTTTCTAAACATAGCTTCAGTAAAATGAATTGGCAGCAATTAAGTAGAGGTATAAAGCTATGTTGACATTGAGACTTTGAGGGAAACAAAAAGAGGTCTGATGTTTGAAAAATAACAAATTTCTAGGGGAAAGAGTGATATATGATATAAAACAAAAGAAGAAAGGGAAGTGACAAATGAAATATGTATGGAAGGGACAAATAAAACAAAACTGTATGATCTAAGTAGATGCTTTGGGAAATAAATAAACAAAACGGAAGAATAAGAAGGGATATAAATTCACGTTTCAATTACATCAAAGAATTGCAATAAAACCAAATGTGGAAATGGTGGCAGGTGTATTGAATAATAAGGAAATGAAGGGACCACTTAGGATCTAGTTAATTGCATGATCCACTCAATTAAATATATTATCACTGAATATACCCTTTTTCACACTCGTTTACACATAATTAAGATATAGTAAATAAATTTGGATACAATAACCAGTGTAACGTTACAAAAAAATAAAAGATGATCTAGAACTCAAATTCAAGTTGTTTTTTTCTTTCAAAATAATGTTTTTCTCATAGGGGAATTGCACAACCTAAAAAGTCAATTAAATCTAAACTTCAAGATTAGTGTTAAAATCACTTATATACAGCCTCAAATGTATACTTAATGACTGTAAAACATTGTTTTAAAATTCATTTTTTTCTTCTTTATATAGAATTATTTTTACCTTAAAAATGAAAATGTTCGTTTTTTCTTTTTATTTTTTTACAATAATGTATGTTTCTTTCGTTAAATCCAAAAATTAATATTAATGTTTCTTTTTTTTTAAATTGAAAGATCCCAAATCGACATAATTGTAATTAATTTCAAAATTACACTTATAACGGATTATAACAAACGTACATTTCTTTCATTAAACGCCATTAGTTTCAAATAAATTCTCTTTCCCTTTTATTAGAAGATTCCAGGTCAAATTAACGGCAATAAATTCATTAATTAATTTAAATTCCAACATATACTTATTTTGTTTTTTTTAATCTTATTATTCAATCAATTATCATATTATATATATACTTAACGTTGGTTTACCATTTCATTACCTCAATCTTCTATATTTATCACTTTAGTTCATATTAACTATAGTTGGTAATTAGATTAACTGCAATTGATTTTCAATTTAATTTCAATGGATTAAATAAATAGGTGATGAATGACAAATGTTACCTTTTACTTAATCGCATTTACAAGATTATTATTAACAACAAATGCTATGACTACTTACACAATCCTAATTATACTCAATTTTCCATTAATTTCATATAATTTCCCCATTTATATAACATTTAATTATTTCCTTATTTCAACTTATCATCAAATAACGTTACAATTATTTTAATCACTAACATACAATTCCAACATTAAACCCAACATTCAATTGCTTTAATTCAATTAATTACCCATTCAATATTAAAATGATAAATTAATGATAAAATAGTTAATACAATCGTTTATAATAATAATTCATACCCCTTATCTTATTCTTTACAACCAAGAGTTATAATTTGCTTACCCAAAAAGGTTTTATATTCAATATTAACCTATTTCAATTAACTACATACAAGTTCACCATCTACATCATTTAATTTATTTCATTATTTACAATCATAACCAAGTCAACCTACAATGTATTTCAATTAGTTTGAAATTACTTTAAATATTTATCAATAGCGTTCAAACAACACCACTGATTTCATATTCAATATTAGCCAATTCTAATTGATTACATATAATTTCAACGTTCAATGTATTTCCTTATTTTTAGTTATAACTAATTATAACCTTAAAGTCACTTCAATTAATTGGAAATTAGATTAAAATAGTTAGCAATTACCTTATATTAGCATTACTAACATTACATTCTAGTTATTCTTCTCCTTGTAACATCAGTTTGTTTTTTAGTTTTATTTCAATATAAAATTATAAAATATTATTTAATTAATATTTTAATAATTGAAAACTATGGGTCGTTACAATTTAAATGATAATGGATTTATAATGTAAAATATTTCAAAACTAAATAGTAGGAAATTTAGTTGTTGAACCGCAATTACCAAACTTAGTTTTGAAATTGTTGAATACTTAAAATTTGGATTATATTGAATTTGAAATGGTTTTGAAATCGACATAATTTGGAAAAGTTTATTTGGAAACTGAATTGAATTGAAATTTGTGATTTGGTTAAAATCTAGAAATTCGAGTTGTTTTGGAATTGATTTGTGAAATTTAAGAAGCTATTTTATTATATATAGTATTCCAATATATTAAACCTTTTAAGTGGTGGAAGTGATGTTTCAAAGTTATGAGTTTCAAAGTATTATGATTTGAAAGTGTTATACTTTAAGTGTTTTGATTTTGAAGTGTTATAACTTTGAAAGTACTATGACTTTGGAAAAGGATATATTTGAAATAAAAATGATATTGTATTGATTTGGGTTTTATAAAAATGATATCATATTGATTGGTTTCTAAAATGGAAATGATATCGTATGTATATGGTTTTGAATTGGATATTTTATTCTGGTTTTGAAGTATAAATTATTTTGAAATGACCGCGGTGTTATAATTACGTTTGGTTATTAAAGAGACCGGGATCGGAAGTTGTCATACTCTCTGCCAACTCCGAAAACCACTTTAACAACCGTGTATGCGGTTGCGATTCCAGAATGAAGTAAGATGGCGACGGCGTTCCTCTGAGGTATATACATGGACCCGACTCCCGTGAGTTGGCATAAGGTGGCTAAAACAAGAGCGATTGAAGGGCTAATGAGATAGCTCCTTTGATCGGACACATCCTTTCAATATTATACTTTGACTTTTGGATTGATTCGGTGGCAACTTTTGATTCTTTTGATTGGGGGTGTGGCTCGAGGTGGGCGGTAGCTGCGCGCTATGCATTACCACCGACCCGAAAGCATAATTGGTAGATCTACCCTGGCATTTCCTAGTTGTGCGATTACACCTACCCTAGCGCGCCTTGTAAGAGTTTGATTTGTGTCATACCTATGGAGTATCCTTTGGTAGCCTCCCGATCAGGAGGTGTTACGGTACTGTATAGACTACTGGCATTATTACTTGTTAAGGTGGAAAATGTAAAGCCTTAATGCTATTTAAAAGTAAGTTTATTTTACTATAGACATTATTATAATAACGAAATATCACTGAATAGTAAATAGTTTAACGGATCCTTAGAAGATGTGAATCTCGAGCATTTCTTAAGTTACTACACTCACATTAGACACTGGATAGGAGATGTCAAATCTCGTAAACATCTCTGATGCCGTTCCACTCATATTTATTTCTATTGATTTAACTCACATAAGATCGAGTGTTTTGTCTTTTCAATTCGCTCGGGTCAGTCTGAGAATTTTAGGATTCGAAGACATAATTTCTGGAGGACGAAGACGAAGATTGTATTACTATTATTTATTATATTATACCACTGCATTCATACTGTTCCGTTGCATTATTTATTATTCTCTGGTATGTGTAACTCTGATATGTTTTGTATGAGCATAATCAACTATTTTGTAAAAAAGCTTCATGAACTGTTATTTGATTATTATATTCTGTCGCTCCACTGTGAGATTCTGTTTTGTTTTATTTCTTTCTCTGTTTTCTTAGTTACCCCAATAACAATCCGCCCTTCTGTATGGTTTGAGTCCGACGTGTGTGTTTTATCATCGATTTAAATCATACAAAAAGGCGGGATGTTATATGTTGTATCAGAGCTTTGGTTTAGCGATAAACCTTAGCTTTGTGAGGTCCGACTCTTTATTAATAGGTAGTAATACCCTATGATGAGTCGTTGAGTGTATATGTATGAGTGAGCATATTTGTTAGTGTTATAAAAGGGTTTTGATATTGTGTTAATTTGTTCCGTTTTGTATTTATAAATTCTGGTTGGTGCATAGGACGCTATGACATCAATAGGGTTTCTAAACACTTAATAGGACAGACCAACACAATATTTGTTTTGAATATATGTGAATGAAATAATTTTGCCTATTATATTTTCTATATATAAATTTTTTTTTATAAAGGCTATATTTGGTTGTAATATATCAGTTGTTAGGTAGTGAAATTTATAAATATTGATTGGAAATTTTAGAACTTAAGTTCCGGGATTTTAAAATTTTCTTTCAAAGGATTTTGGAATATAATAATAATATTATTTCATAGTATTTTCTGATATAAATATTTAAATATGATTTGAAAGAATTGCTTTAAAGAAATTTTGAAAGGAAATAAGTTCTATACTCCCCTCTTTGTCGCTGGAAAATAATTTCAGTGATGAGTGCACGCATCATCGACATCCATTTTCGAGTTTCTAAGTGGGAAGGCCATTGTAGTAGTTTACTACAGATTTATTTTGATAAACAAATATAAATCTCAATTTTTTTAAAATATAATTGGATGTATAAATTGTAAGTGTATACATCTATCTGTTATTTTAAAATGATTTGAAATTTAACCCGGTATTTAGTTCTTAAGTGTCCGTTAATTAATAGTTTCAATTAATGTAGTGAAAAGGAATGTAACTAATTAGTAATTGGAACCTCTAATTAAAATAAAAGATTAAATGCTAGGTTATAAATAAAATTTCAAGAAAGTTGAAATTGTAACCTATAAAGCAAAGGATATGACTATTGAACATTAAATTAGTTAAAAGAAATGAGAAAAACTTGTATAACTTTCGATTACATTCTTAAAGGCATATATATAACTTACCAAAAGATGTAAAAAGTTGAAATGTTAATAAGAAATTGTAATGGATATTATACAAGTAAAACTTGAAGTAATGAAAGTATTCAATGAAATTCTTTAATAAATAAGAATTTGATGTGTAAATGAAAGGCTACTAATTAAATATAATAGAAAGGTAAGTAATATAAATAGGTGAAATAAACACTGAAGAAATGGATAGAAATGAAATTTTGCAAGAAATAAATGTAAATTAAAAAGATAAATCATTATATGAATGAAAAGGAAATCAAACAACAAATGTTATGAAATAAAATTGATAAAAATGAACTCGATCTATTGTTTGGAATTGTTGTTGTTTGGTTTTTGGTTGTTTGGGCAAGGATACTTTAAATTTGTTGGATGTATGAATAATCTTTAGTTTTATCTAAGACTGTTGAGTAAATGGTATACTTAATAGTTATTTTCCATTCTATACAATTTAAAGTGTCTAATCTTGAACTAACTACTTGTTTTGGTTGATGTGGATGAATAAATTGATTTGTGTTGATTGCATATGACGATTGAATATTGGGTGCTAGTGATGGTTGTTTTATATTGATTTGTTTGTTAGTGGATGGAACAACTTTAAATATTTCAATCTATATAATTATAACTCTTTTGGATTAAATTAGTGAAATGCAGGTTATGGAAGCAATTGCTACTGCTTTTGGTTTCATAATTAAGCGTTAATTGCCCGAAAAATAGGTACGTTCTCAGATTACGGTTTATAGCTTTAATATATTATTTTTTTCGTGTTGGGATATATGTTATTTTGGAAAATATATGTTGTATATTGTTATATTTGATATTATATTTTCTTTCGAGCCTCCCTGTATAAAGGAGACATTGTAAAATTTTCCGTAAATTTTGGACTTAGAAATTTTTTGAAAATGTTTTCCGAACTTTATTGATTTGAGTATAAAAAGATTTAATGGTTATAAATTGGTATATTTCCTTTAAATTAATTAAATTTGTAAATTATTTGTTTATAAAGTAAATATTTTTGAATGAGATGTATTGTTTATTCAATCCTTTCTTTTCCCTTATTTTTCTTTTCGGGGACGAAAAGTTTTGAGTGGGGGAGAGTGCAACGACCCGTAATTTTTGATGTTTAAAATTTGTTAATTTAATAAGATTTTGGTAATTAAATCCAGAATAAATAAAGATTTGAAATTTGTTAACGAATTAATAAAGGGAATGAAATGTAAGAATGTTAATGCAAGTTAATAAATAACTAATTTAGTATGATCCCAATAAATTGAAACAATTATAAGGCTATAATTGATTGTAAATAGTGAACTAGGAAATAAATTCAAAGTTATATTAATTAATGAAATAATACGTAATAAATTGTAATTTGATAGAATCAATTCTAGATAAGTAATTATAATAATTGTGGTTGATAATAAAGTATAAATGTGATTAAATTAGGCAAATAATGATAATTATTAATTGTTTACCCATTTATTTAATTTATTGAATTAGATCTATATACATTGCAATTAAATGTAATTAAAAACTACGTTAATATGAATTTAGTTGATGAATGTAAAAATATTAGGGTAATTGGATATATATGAATGTTAAATTTACCCATAAGATGATGATTGATTAAATACAAATTGTATTAACTTAATTGAAATTAAAAATATAATTTACTTGAATTTACTTAAATTGAAGGTAAACACTATAAATTTTGCAATAAATCCTTATTTGATTGATATTGAATTTTTGTTTAATGAATTAGAAGTTTATTTGTAATCAAAAATGATAGAAATGGTGAATAATTGAATTTGAATTGAAAAAGTGATTAATTTATTTAATATTTAATTATTTATTTAATTGGAAAATAGCTATTTTGGCCACTAACTCGGATTTCGACGAAACTAGTTTCATCGGATCCGTAATGGTGAATTATTATAGGATTTCAAGTTTCGTAGCGATCGAACTTGTCGTTTGATCGTACGGGCTCAAAACGCTTATAAATCAATGAAATTGAAATTAATTGAAATCAATTTAAAATAAATTGATTTTAGCATAACTTCTTCATACGATGGAACTTGAACTTGAAACCTGTTCCATCGATTTTGAAATATTTAAAAACATATATTCGATATATGGGTTGACCCATTTTCGTTCAGGAATCGAAACGGGCTTTTCGGGTCATTATCGTTCAATTTGCCAAACCAAATCAAGCTCATTTGTTTCTATTATGTTCTGCCTATATATATATATATATATATATCTGGTTATAAATCCAAGCCTATTTCTTATTCCTCAATTCTATACGTACAATTTCAATGGATGAAAACCCTAAAACTCCTCAGTTCAATCCCAATTCAAAATTCAACTTCAAAATTCAAACTCCTCAAAATATCTCGAATTATATATCAATTTTAAGCCCTCGACAAGAGCAAGTCAATTTTTCTGTTCATTTTTCGATCTTGGTTTCGATGTGGATAGAAATTGAGGTTGAACCTTGGCCATTCGTTTTAGGGTTGTGACGATCCAATGGTGGATCGTCGTCCGATCGACGATCGGGAAGAACCGTTGGGAAGGTGGCGCAATGCAGGCCACAGATCTGATGTTTCTTCGAGTTAACGGTGCTCATCCTTACCAGAATTTGTGCTCAAAGTCTCGGAAGTGTTTGGGCTGTTCTCGGTACCTGGAGAAGACGCGCCACCTCGGTTAGGTTGGAATCGGTAGGGAGTCGCGGCGGTAGTTGTAGATCGTGGCAATAGTGGGTGTACGACGAGCGGCAGTAGTCTGAAAGGCGGCGGCTTCTAGGGTTTTTAGGTTCGAGTGTTACTGCACGTGAATGTGAATATGGAGATAACCTGGTGACGTGGCAAGAAAGGTTAGGGAGTTATTTATTCTATTTTTAATTTAATTTTGATTTCCAAACGTTCTAACTTATGTAACCTTCACGTATGATGTCCAATTCATGCGCGGTTTTCTCCACTAGGATCAAATTGGATTTCGGACATTTTGATGCTGGTTTGGACAAATTTTGAGACTATTCAAATTTTGAGTTTAAATTGGATTTAAATTCAATTTAAATTCAAAGGCTAGTGTTTCAACCCAATCACAACTTCTAAAATTTCTTATGTGCGTTAAATTGATTTATGTTATGATTAGAAATTTATTTATGACTGTTTGGCATATTTTGAATCATCATTTCAGTTATTTGAATTTATTTAGATAAAATAGTTATTTAACTTACTATTGAATATAAACTGCCAGTAAATACCTATTATTTATTTTTTGTTCTATATGGATGTTATTGATTGAATTGGATTATGATTGTGATAAATGTTTGATGATTGATATTGGATGAATGGATGTTGTATTTTGTATTGTTATAAACCGAAATTGTTATGGATTTTTATTTTATTCGGGAT
The DNA here is from genome assembly GCA_030765085.1 of Allium cepa. Classification (NCBI taxonomy): domain Eukaryota; kingdom Viridiplantae; phylum Streptophyta; class Magnoliopsida; order Asparagales; family Amaryllidaceae; genus Allium; species Allium cepa. The sequence goes on from CM060932.1 coordinate 771,028,912, forward strand.
TGCGATTTGAAATGATTTATAACCATATTTATATTTTAAATTACGGATTGAAATGATAAATATCTGTATCACTTGACCATAGGATAGAAAATTATACACAAACACCGTGGTTATATATAAAAATATTTAGAAATTATTTCTATGGTTTTGTAAAGAAATATATGATTTTATATAAATATTGATTTTTGAAATTATATAAATGTTCTTTTATTTATGATTTTTAGCTATGTATAATTTGTGTTAATATAGAATTAGCTTAATAATATGTTTGATTTTTATTGAAGATAATATGGTTAAGTATTTAAATTATATTTTAATATAGAGTTTAAAATGATTTAAATAAATATTAAGGTTGGAATTTAGATTTATTTGAAATTGAATTTATTTAAGAATTAAACTCAAATAAGCTTGATGTGAAATTTATTTAATTGGAAGTTTTAAAGGTATGATTTTATAACCTGATTTTTTTTCAAGGTGAATTAAATGAATATTTCAAGTATAAATAAATTGAAGGAAATATTTAGTTATTTGTAATTTCAGTTTTATTTAAATGATAATGGATTTATAATGTAAAATATTTCAAAACTAAATAGTAGGAAATTTAGTTGTTGAACCGCAATTACCAAACTTAGTTTTGAAATTGTTGAATACTTAAAGTTTGGAATATATTGAATTTGAAATGGTTTTGAAATTGACATAACTTGGAAAAGTTTATTTGGAAACTGAATTGAATTGAAATTTGTGATTTGGGATTTGGTTAAAATCTAGAAATTCGAGTTGTTTTGGAATTGATTTGTGAAATTTAAGAAGCTATTTTATTATATATAGTATTCTAATATATTAAAACTTTTAAGTGGTGAAGTGATGTTTCAAAGTTATGAGTTTCAAAGCATTATGATTTGTAAGTGTTATACTTTAAGTGTTTTGATTTTGAAGTGTATAACTTTGAAAGTGCTATGACTTTGAAAAAAGGATATATTTGAAATAAAAATGATATTATATTGATTTGGGTTTTATAAAAATGATATCATATTGATTGGTTTCTAAAATGAAAATGATATCGTATGTATATGGTTTTGAAATGGATATTTTATTCTGGTTTTGAAGTATAAATTATTCTGAAATCACCGCGGTGCTATAATAACGTTTGGTTGTTAAAGAGACCGGGATTGAAAGTTATCATACTCTCTTCCAACTCCGAAAGCCACTTTAACAACCGTGTACGCGGTTGCGAATCCAGAATGAAGTAGGATGGCGGCGGTGTTCCTTTGAGGTATATACGTGGACCCGACTCCCATGAGTTGGCATAAGGTCGCTTAACACAGGAGCAATTAACAGGCTAATGAGGTAGCTCCTTTGATCGGACACATCCCTTCGATATTATACTTTGAATTTTGGATTGATTCGATGTCCACTTTTGATTCTTTTGATTGGGGGTGTAGCTCGAGGTGGGCGGTAGCTGTGCGCTACGCGTTACCACCGGCCCGGAAGCATAATTGGTATATCTACCATGGGATTGCCTAGTTGTGCCGTGTCACCTACCCTAGCGCGTCTTGTACAAGTTTGATTTGTGTCGTACCTGTGGATTATCTCCGATAGCCTCCTGATCAGGAGGTATTATGGTACTGTATAGACTATTGGCACTATTACATATTAATGTGGAAAATGTAAAGCCTTAAAGCTATTTAAAAGTAAGTTTATTTTACTATAGACATTATTATAATAGAGAAATATTACTACATAGTAAATAGTTTAATGGATCCTTAGGAGATGTGAATCCTGAGCATCTCTTAAGTTACTACACTCACGTTAGACACTGGATTGGAGATGTCAAATCCAGTAAACATCTCTGACGCCGTTCCACTCATATTTATTTCTGTTGACTTAACTCACATAAGATCTTTTACTTCTGGCTCGAGTGTTTTGTCTTTTCAATTCGCTCGGGTCAGTCTGAGCATTTCAGGATTCGATGACTTTATTTCCAGAGGACGAAGATGAAGATTGTATTACTATTTTTTATTATATTATTCCATTGCATTCATATTTTGCCGCTGCATTATTTATTATTCTCTGGTATGTGTAACTCTGATATGTGTTGTATGAGTATAATCAAATGTTTTGTAAAACAGCTTCATGAACTATTATTTGATTATTATATTTTGTCATTTCGCTGTGAGATTCTGTTTTTTTATTTCTTTCTCTATTCTCTTATTTACCCCAATAACAATCCGCCCTTCTGTATGGTTTGAGTCTGACATGTGTAGTTTATCGTCGATTTAAATTGTGCAAAAAGGCAGGATGTTATACTCCCTCTAAGGCCGTCCCAAGCTTCATCCAATAACGACCCTAGAAATGCCAACCCGAAGCTCCATGCAATGCCAACCCGAAGTGACTATATTATACCTACCCATAGAAATAATGTGATATGCCGATCCCAAGTCCTTTTGCCAACCCAAAATCAAGCAAGCACCGACCCGAAGTGATTCTAACATGCCGATCCCAATATGATGCCGACCCCAAAGTGAAATTCCAACCCGAAGTTATTGCCAAGCTCGTGTACACATGCCGATCCCTCCATGATCTGAATCAAGTCCTTGTCTAACCTGAAGTAACCTGCCTGAAAACCCGAAGTAAATCCAAATATGACTCGAACCTAGCTCCAAGCAAACCGAAGCAACTCGCTTTTGTCAAAACCTATATTCCAAGTATCCTATGTTTTTTGTCCATCAATTATGTCGAATCCCGACCTCATAATCATGTTTATCATCCATGATTGATCGTCTATCCTTCAATCGAATAAAATGCATAGTATTCCAGCCTCGATAACCGTGCAGTCGATTGGGTTAAATCCACATGTATGCTGCCTTGCCAAAAGGTGGTTAACACAAACAAATGACCTTCCTATCACAATCTAAGACTTCCCTATACATGGCATCTAGTCCATACCCAAAATCAAATCAAACCTAGAAAATCCTAAAAGAAAAGCATCGCAGTCGAACTCGACCCAAAATAAACAATTTCAAATCTTTACAAATCATAGTTAAATGAGTAGTTCCTCCAACAAGGTTTGATACAACTGCTGGCTCAATAACTATGCTAGCATCTAAGTGCAGCTCATCAATTAGTCTGCTCAAAATAAAAGAGTGTGAAGCTCCAATCTCAAATAAGGTATGAACAGATAAATTAGATAAAGTTAACACACCTTCCATTAGGACTTCTTTCCTTTTTTCCACTATGGGAGGCGTGCTCGAGCTATGAGCAACATTCACATGTGTATGTTGAAACCACTTGGGTAGAAGTCTTCAGTGAGGCCGAACACTCCCTACTCATGTGCCCAAGTTGATTGCAATTGTAGCATTTGATCTATGAGATGCCCATCCTACACTTCTACCAATATGCCCTTTCTTATCACATCTTCTATACCTGATCCCCTACTTCTCAATCTTCCCTTGGGTCCCCATTCCGCCCTTACGCTGATTCTACTGGATTGTCTTTCGTCCTGACTTCTTGGGCTCACTCCTCCTATCTTCTTTGAAAATAGTATTTAGCAAGGCCATCTCTATCAACCCTCATAAGTCGCCCCAATGGGAATGTGACTAAGTGCTAAACCCTGAAGAGGTTGATTCAGCCCCTTTACAAACTTCAAAGCTTTCCTGTGAGGGGTATTTATCGAATCTAGTCCAGACCTAGCCAACGCATTGAACTAATTTACATATTCCTTCACTGACATCTCCTCTTGCTGCAAATGTATAACCTTCTCTAACTGTAATTGTAACATCCCGCCTTTTTCGCATGCTTAAAACCGACACACATGTCGATTCAAACCATACGGAAGGGCGGATTGTTATGGGTAAATAAGAAAAACAGAGAAGAAATAAAACAAAATAGAATCTCACAGCGGAAGGATAAAATATAATAATAAAATATACAGTTTATAAAACTGTTTACAAAACTTTTGATTCTTCTTTATACAATTTAATATCAGAGTTCACATACCAATAAATACCAATGCAGCGGAACAATGTGAGTGTGGTGCAATAGTATAAATAATAATAATACAAATCTTCGTCTTCATCCTCCAAAGCTAAATCTTCAAATCCTGACACGCTCGGACTGACCCGAGCGAATTTGAAAAGACAAAAACACTCGAGTCAGAACTAAAAGATCTTATGTAAGTTAAATTAACAGAAATAAATATGAGTGCAGTAACTCAAGAGATGCTCGGGATTTACATCTCCTAAGGATCCGTTAAACTATTTACTATGTAGTATACTGCGCTATTATAATAATGTCTAATTATAAAATAAACATACTTTTAAATAGCATTAAGGCTTTACATTTTCCACCTTAACACGTAATAGTCCCAGTAGTCCATCCAATATCATAGTCCCTCCTGATCGGGAAGCCACCAGAGGATACCACACGGGCTACGGGAGAAATCCAAACTCGTACAAGGCTCGGTATGGTAGGTGACACGGCACAACTAGGCAATGCCAGGGTAGATATATCAATTACACTTCCGGGCCGATGGAAACGCGCAGCGCGCAGCTGCCGCCCACTTCAGACAAACTCCCCACATCAAAGAAACAAAAGTGAAGGTGGCCACCGAATAAAATCCAAAGTCATAGTATAGTATCGAAGGGAAGTGTCTGATCAGAGGTGCTACCTCATTAACCCGTCGATCGCTCCTGCTTTAGCCACCTTATGCCAACTCACGGGAGTTGGGTCCACGTATTTACCTTACAGGAAACGCCGCCACCAACCTACTTCATTCTGGAATCTCCACCGCGTACACGGTTAGTCAAAGTGGTTTTCGGTATCGACAGAGAGTATGTCCATATCCGATCGCGGTCTCTTTGCCAACCCATCGTTATTATAACACCGCGGTCATTTAAAAATAGTTTATACTTAAAAACCAGAATAAAAATTTCCATTTCAAAAACTATGAATACGATATCATTTTAAAACCCAAAACAATATGATATCATTTTATCCAAATATAATTCTTTTCCAAAAATCATACTGCTTTAAAATCTATAATATCTGGAAACCAAACATTTGAATTATACTTTCAAAGCATAATATTTCGAAAATTCATAGTTTTAAAACCATAACTTCTAAAACTTGAATGGTTTGGATATTCAACGGTATATAAAATAAATGGTTTGACTTTAAGGTTACTTTTTAAAGAAAAATAATTTCCATGGCTTTACAAATATATTTCCTTATTTAAAGTCTAAACCATAATTTAAATATCATTTTCAAGTTCCAAAACCATCTCAATTTCTATATATATATATATCCATTTGGAGTATTAATATTTCCAAACTAAAGTTGGAATTTTATTCTTTCAACAAATCAATTGTTCTATTATTTAGTCTTGAATATTCACATAAAAATCCATAAATACAACTCCAATTTCTATAAATTTAATATTTCCTTAAATTTAATTATACTAGAATATTCATTTAAATTTATCTTGGAAAAACTCCAGTTATAAATATCATACCTTAAAATTTCCAAACTTAAACATATAATATAAATTATCAAATTCCATTTTCTTAATTTTTCCATTTTTATTTAACAGATTTATACACAGCCTAAATTCTAAAATTTTAACTTCATATGTATATATGTAGAAGAATAATATTTATAAAATATCAAAACTTAAAATTTTTTATAAACCGTATCCCATCCAAACCATAGAAATCATTTTAAAATATTTTATATATAGACCACTGTGCCTGTATATAATTTTCTATCCTATGGTCAAGTGATACGGATGTTTATCATTTCAATCCGCAAATTAAAAATAAAAATTTGCGGTTGTATATCATTTCAAACAACAATCCCGAATGGAACGAAAAATGCATGATAACTTGTAGTTTAATGATATAAAATAAAACAACCATTCATCCATCATCATCCATCATCCAAATCACAATCATCATCCAATAACAAAACAATATCAATATATATCCGATAATATATAACAGGTAATAACTTGTAGTTATATTCAAAAATAAATTTAACAACTATTAAACTAACTGTTTATCTGCAAATAAATAACTATAACTGTCAATCTATACGCAGTAATAAAATTTAATGAACAGTTATATTAAATAAATACGATTTAACAGATATGATGAATAAAACATGCCAAACAGTCATAAATAAATCTCTACTCATATCTAAAATAAATTTAACAAACATAAAAACTTTTAGAAGTTGTGAGTGGGTTAAAACACTCACCTTTTTGAATTTAAATCGAATTTAAATCCGATTTAAACCCAAAATTCGAAGGTCTCCAAATCAGTCCAAACCAGTGTCAACAGATCTGAAATTTAATTACGATCCTAACAAAAGAAATTTCGCATGAATCGGAGATCGTATGAAAAAGATATTCAATATAAACTATTTGAAAACAAAATAAAATAAAAATAAAACAAAACCTAAATAGAGCCACGTCATCTCCTTCTCCCACCCCTTTCTCACGCGTTTTCTCCTACAGGCCGCGCGCAAATTACAGAACCCATCAAGCTCCAGTCTCCTCCTCTTTGACCGTGAATCACGACCACCTCGGACCACTATTCGACAAGCCGCTTACGCCATTGCCTTGCCTGCATCGAGCCGCTTCCCCCTATGCCAGCGCGCGCCTCCCTGGTGGCCGCCGCCGCCGCCGCCTCCAAGCTAGGGTTTTCAAACCCTAATTCGCCAATTCCAACTGCCTCTGGTCGTCTTAGCTCACGAGACCACTGTCAAACGACTCCACAAGCCTTCCTCCACAAAACCCAGAAAGCAATTGCTCGGTTGTCGCCTCAATCGATAACGCCCAATTTCATGCTTAGGGTTTCAAAATTCATGCCTTTGACCGAAATTTTAGGTTGACCCGAGCTTCAAATGCACAAACAGAAACTGCGCGTAGATTCGTATTGATGAAAACTACAACACAAAAATTTTTGGAATTTTTCTGAGATGTTTGAATTTTCATTTGAAATTTGAATAGAAATAGATCTAGGTTTGCATCCATTTGAGGAGGAGAAGGAGTTGAAGAAAAGAACGTACAGACAAATGATAGAAGATGGAGGCTAGGGTTTTTGATCGCCTATTTATAGATAGATCGCAAAAGAATAGGTGTGCACGAATTTTAACGTGCAAACGGAAGTGGTCCCAAAAGATAAATGATATTAATTACACACGTTACGAATTTAGGAAATAAATAAATTCCTTATCATTTACATTTTATTTTAACGTATTTACAAATGTAAATTTAGACGTTTCGTTTACGTTTCAAAATATATCCACAATTTTATTAATTTCCAAATTGATCTAAACAAATTTAGATGTAAATTAAAAGCTGATAAGTCTATCCATTGCAGTGTTAATTTCTCCACTTCCTTATATTTAGAAATTATAAATTAAGTTTTCAAAAACCTATTTTTGATTTTCAAACTTTTATATACTCATCTTTTACCAGTAATAAGGATGCATTAACATTTGTTCATGGTTTCACCTTATTATCCTCAAATTCCATTTTAATTTTCAATAATTACAATTGTTGAATGTTGATACTTTAATTAAATTTATACATCTTGCTTTCTATAATCTATATCAACAAATGGTCCAATTATAAATAGAATTAGCATTAACTTCATCTTATAGGATTAACTACTCCAATTACAAAATAAATCTACGCTAACTGCACGATTTAAGTCAATTAATTGTAATTGAGTCTACATTAAATGTTATAAATTATAAATTGGAACCTCAATAAATTCGCTTATTGATTTAAAATCTTTCTATTCAGTAAATAGACATTTTATGGGTATAAATAACATTTGAATTATAACACATGTCATTAGTGCATGCTTCATTTCTTATAAACTCCCCTTTATTAACTAGAACACATTAACCAAAACAAAATAATTAATTTAGATTTATTTCAATCAATTGCCATTCTTAACTTAACATACTCAAAATGGTTAACCTAAATAACTGTTACCCTTTTACATTCAAATTCACTTACAACCATTATTACAACAATGTTGCCATAGATTTAGATTTAATTAAATAAATTAGATAAATGGGTAAAGTTTTGTAATTATCACTAATGCCAAATATATATGCATTAATTTACTACTTATTATTATGAATTCATTTATTAATTTACTAGTTGCCTTTGTCTTCTTATATCCTATTTACTACCAAACTTTCTATTTAGTTATATTTTATCAATATATATACCTAGGCAAATCAAGTTCTTGTCTTTTCTGTTATTTCAATTAAATCGGGTATGCACAAATAAATTGTTTATTAACTTATTCTTACAAGATTATTTACATGCATTCAGTTACACCTAATTTAATGCATTGATTTTCATTTATAAATTAAAGGTTTTTCCTTTAAAAGCTTTTATTACTAACCATACTCCAACCTCTACAGGACATTGATTTATTAAGTTTGCACTTATTATGCATACTTTTAGCAACTCATATATACTTTGCGTCTATTCCCCAAATTTCACATTCTATTGTTACATAAATTTGCATTGATTACTATTTATTATTATTGCTTTACTGATAAATTAGATATTTGCATTGGTTTTGCTTATGCTAAATTAATTTCCCATAATAAATAAGGTTTCAAAACAATCAATAACATTTCCTTAGCCCAAACCCCGTTTACCAATTATTTTCCTTCAATAATTCATGTTGCTATAAATATGTACATTTACACTTTATAGTTATTCTAATATACCTATTCCAACACTCTTAATCCTTATCTTTACTTTCACCCACTTGTAACATAATTTTTTTTTTTCAAATTTATTCTCATTTACGGTTAACCAATGTTATTTTACATTAACCAATTTTAATATTCACCTTTAATTTCACATCTTCAAAGTATATCTAGGAAAAATCTTTCCACCACTTAATTTACTGAATCTTATGCAGTCTTACTATAAATAGGTTTTAAATTACCATTACTGTACATTCAATTACTATCCAAAGTATTTATTCATAAATCAATTCGATATATACGTTTGTTTCCTTCTATTTGATTTATACCTAGTATACATTTACATACGGTCATTTCATCTCATTCATTTATGGGTATTGCATTGAAATCAAATTTATTAACTTATATCACAATATTACCATTTATCACAATTGGCTTGCTAATTTTTATTCAATATCCTAAATAAATAACATATTATTAAATACCTACTCTTGTTTTCTCATATTCATTAAAAATCAAATCACAACTTTTTACATTATTTTATTGAATTGGAATTTCATTTTTATATTGTTAACCTTTAATTACAACTTATTTATTTAACCAAATTAAATATACGAAATTTACGGGTCGTTACACTCTCCCCCACTCAAAACTTTTCGTCCCCGAAAAGGAAAAAGAAAGGAGAAGAAAGAGTTAAGTAATAATACATCTTATTCAAAATATTTAACTTATAAACAATAATTTACTAAATTTATTAAAGTTTGGAAAACATTTCAAAATAGTTCTAAGTCCAAAATTTACGGAAAATTTTGTCAGAGTCTCCTTTGTACGGAGAGGCTCGGGAGAAAATATAATATCAAAATATAACAATTATATTACATATATTGTCCAAAATATTATATCCCATCACGGGAAAATATGTAAATAGTGTTATAAATCGTAATCCGAAACGTACCTATTTGTCGTGAAAATTAACGCTTATTATATGAAACCAAAAGCAGTAGCAATTGCTTCCATAACCTGCATTTCACTCATATAATCTAAATGGTTAACAATTTATATAGAGTGAAATATTTAAGTGGTTTCAATCACTAACATCAATCAATACAGTGATTCATCGTTTTAATTTACATTTACTCATTAAATGTTTGCTTCATTAAATTTCACTTATTACCTCTAATTATCCATTTCCATTTATTTAGGTCATGTAAGTTTTTTCTATTTGTATTACATTTAATGCACTTCTCAATTTCCACTCATTTATTTAATGCTTACATTTCTATTATATTTAATTATAGTAATCCTTTTTAATTACTCTTAAATTCTTAACCTTATAACATTCATTCTTATAAGTAAAGGGTTTTATTAATTCATTAACTATGGTTTGCAGTCATTTATTTATATTACCTACTTTCCATTATATTAACTAGTATCATTTAAATCATACTTAAGTTTATAACCCTACACATCAAATCTTATTTATTAAAGAATTTCATTTTATTTGCTCAAGTTTAAATCACCTATTTATAATACTTACCTTTAATTTTAGTAAAATTTCAATTATAACTTAAGTTTATACCATTAAATTCTTATTTATAATAGCAATTCATTGAATACTTCATTATTTTCAAAATTTCTACTTGTATAATATTCTATTCCAATCTTCTTATTTAACATTTCAACTTTTCATATTTGGTAAGTTATTTCAAAAATACTATGTAGTTCAGTTGGTAAGACGTGCACATATCTCTATGGTGTGCTGGGTTCGAGTCCCACCTTTGTTCTCATATGTTAAAAATTTCAAATTTCCCTTTATAACTTTGCATTAATTCTCTTACCTAAATTAGAGGTTTCAATTCATTAATTACTTACCTTTTATTTCACTAAAATAATTTAAACAATTAATTAATGGAAATTTAAGAATTAAATACCGGGTTAAATTTCAATTTATTTTAAAATAATAGATAAATATATTCTTATAACTTATATACCTCTAATTATATTTAAAACAATTAAAATTTTAGATATTTTCAAAATAAATCTGCAGTAGAATTTACTACAGTGGCCTTTCCCCCTCGAAACTCGAAAATGAAAGTCGATGATGCAGCCGCCATCATCGAAATTATTTTCCAACGATAGAGAGGAAAGTACGAAACCTATTTTCTCCAAAATCTTCTTTAAAACAATTCTTCCGAATTCAAAATGAAATATTTATATCGGAAAATATATATAACAATATTATTATACTTCAAAATCCTTTGAAAGCAAATTTTCAAAATCCCGGACTTAAGTCCTAAAATTTCCACATTTCATTGATTTTATTTTCAATCTTATTTTACCTATTATATATAAATTTTATTCCTAACAACCAATCTATTGCAACCAAATATATATATCTTTTGGAAAATTTATTTTATATATATAGAAAATATAATAGGCAAAATTATTTCATTTACCTATATTTAAAACAAATATTATGTCGGTCTGTCCTATTAAGTGTTTAGAAATCCCTATTGATGTCATAGCGTCCCATGCACCAACCAGAATTTATAAATACAAACGGAACAGATTAACACAATATCAAAATCTTTTTATAACACTAACAAATACGCCCTCTCATATATATACACTCAGCGACTCCCAAAGGGTATTACTACCCTATTAACAAAGAGTCAAACCCCACAAAGCTAAGGTTTATCGCTAAACCAAAGCTCTGATACCAGATGTAACATCCCGCCTTTTTCGCACGCTTAAAACCGACACACATGTCGATTCAAACCATACGGAAGGGCGGATTGTTATGGGTAAATAAGAAAAACAGAGAAGAAATAAAACAAAATAGAATCTCACAGCGGAAGGATAAAATATAATAATAAAATATACAGTTTATAAAACTGTTTACAAAACTTTTGATTCTTCTTTATACAATTTAATATCAGAATTCACATACCAATAAATACCAATGCAGCGGAACAATGTGAGTGTGGTGCAATAGTATAAATAATAATAATACAAATCTTCGTCTTCATCCTCCAAAGCTAAATCTTCAAATCCTGACACGCTCGGACTGACCCGAGCGAATTTGAAAAGACAAAAACACTCGAGTCAGAACTAAAAGATCTTATGTAAGTTAAATTAACAGAAATAAATATGAGTGCAGTAACTCAAGAGATGCTCGGGATTTACATCTCCTAAGGATCCGTTAAACTATTTACTATGTAGTATACTGCGCTATTATAATAATGTCTAATTATAAAATAAACTTACTTTTAAATAGCATTAAGGCTTTACATTTTCCACCTTAACACGTAATAGTCCCAGTAGTCCATCCAATATCATAGTCCCTCCTGATCGGGAAGCCACCAGAGGATACCACACGGGCTACGGGAGAAATCCAAACTCGTACAAGGCTCGGTATGGTAGGTGACACGGCACAACTAGGCAATGCCAGGGTAGATATACCAATTACACTTCCGGGCCGATGGAAACGCGCAGCGCGCAGCTGCCGTCCACCTCGGACAAACTCCCTACATCAAAGAAACAAAAGTGAAGGTGGCGACCGAATAAAATCCAAAGTCATAGTATAGTATCGAAGGGAAGTGTCCGATCAGAGGTGCTACCTCATTAACGCGTCGATCGCTCCTATTTTAGCCACCTTATGCCAACTCACGGGAGTTGGGTCCACGTATTTACCTTACAGGAAACGCCGCCACCAACCTTCTTCATTCTGGAATCTCCACCGCGTACACGGTTAGTCAAAGTGGTTTTCGGTATCGACAGAGAGTATGTCCATATCTGATCTCGGTCTCTTTGCCAACCCATCGTTATTATAACACCGCGGTCATTTAAAAATAGTTTATACTTATAAACCAGAATAAAAATTTCCATTTCAAAAACTATGAATACGATATCATTTTAAAACCCAAAACAATATGATATCATTTTATCCAAATATAATTCTTTTCCAAAAATCATACTGCTTTAAAATCTATAATATCTGGAAACCAAACATTTGAATTATACTTTCAAAGCATAATATTTCGAAAATTCATAGTTTTAAAACCATAACTTCTAAAACTTGAATGGTTTGGATATTCAACGGTATATAAAATAAATGGTTTGACTTTAAGGTTACTTTTTAAAGAAAAATGATTTCCATGGCTTTACAAATATATTTCCTTATTTAAAGTCTAAACCATAATTTAAATATCACTTTCAAGTTCCAAAACCATTTCAATTTCTATATATATATATATATATCCATTTGGAGTATTAATATTTCAAAACTAAAATTGGAATTTTATTCTTTCAACAAATCAATTGTTCTATTATTTAGTCTTGAATATTCACATAAAAATCCATAAATACAACTCCAATTTCTAGAAATTTAATATTTCCTTAAATTTAATTATACTAGAATATTCATTTAAATTTATCTTGGAAAAACTCCAGTTATAAATATCATACCTTAAAATTTCCAAACTTAAACATATAATATAAATTTTCAAATTTCATTTTCTCAATTTTTCCATTTTTATTTAACAGATTTATACACAGCCTAAATTCAAAAATTTTTACTTCATATGTATATATGTAGAAGAATAATATTTATAAAATATCAAAACTTAAAAATTTTTATAAACCGTATCCCATCCAAACCATAGAAATCACTTTAAAATATTTTATATATAGACCACGGTGCCTATATATAATTGTCTATCCTATGGTCAAGTGATACAGATGTTTATCATTTCAATCCGCAAATTAAAAATAAAAATTTGCGGTTGTATATCATTTCAAACCACAATCCCGAATGGAACGTTAAATGCATGATAACTTGTAGTTTAATGATATAAAATAAAATATCCATTCATCCATCATCATCCATCATCTAAATCACAATCATCATCCAATAACAAAACAATATCAATATATATCCGATAATATATAACAGGTAATAACTGGCAGTTATATTCAAAAATAAATTTAACAACTATTAAACTAACAGTTTAGCAAATAAATAACTATAACTGTCAATCTATGTGCAGTAATAAAATTTAATGAACAGTTATATTAAATAAATACGATTTAACAGATATGAAGAATAAAACATGTCAAACAGTCATAAATAAATCTCTACTCATATCTAAAATAAATTTAACAAACATAAAAACTTTTAGAAGTTGTGAATGGGTTAAAACACTCACCTTTTTGAATTTAAATCGAATTTAAATCCGATTTAAACCCAAAATTCGAAGGTCTCCAAATCAGTCCAAACCAGTGTCAACAGATCTGAAATTTAATTACGATCCTAACAAAAGAAATTTCGCGTGAATCGGAGATCGTATGAAAAAGATATTCAATATAAATGATTTGAAAACAAAATAAAATAAAAATAAAACAAAACCTAAATAGAGCCACGTCATCTCCTTCTCCCACCCCTTTCTCACGCGTTTTCTCCTACAGGCCGTGCGCAAATTACAGAACCCATCAAGCTCCAGTCTCCTTCCCTTTGACCGTGAATCACGACCACCTCAGACCACTATTCGACAAGCCGCTTACGCCATTGCCTTGCCTGCATCGAGACGCTTCCCCCTATGCCAGCGCGCGCCTCCCTGGTGGCCGCCGCCGCCGCCTCCAAGCTAGTGTTTTCAAACTCTAATTCGCCAATTCCAACTGACTCCGGTTGTCTTAGCTCACGAGACCACTGTCAAACGACTCCACAAGCCTTCCTCCACAAAACCCAGAAAGCAATTGCTCGATTGTCGCCTCAATCGATAACGCCCAATTTCATGCTTAGGGTTTCGAAATTCATGCCTTTTACCGAAATTTTAGGTTGACTCGAGCCTCAAATGCACAAACAGAAACTGCGCGTAGATTCGTATTGATGAAAACTACAACACAAAAATTTTTGGAATTTTTCTGAGATGTTTGAATTTTCATTTGAAATTTGAATAGAAATAGATCTCGGTTTGCATCCATTTGAGGAGGAGAAGGAGTTGAAGAAAGGAACGTACAGACAAATGATAGAAGATGGAGGTTAGGGTTTTTGATCGTCTATTTATAGATAGATCGCAAAAGAATAGGTGTGCACGAATTTTAACGTGCAAACGGAAGTGGTCTCAAAAGATAAATAATATTAATTACACACGTTATGGATTTAGGAAATAAATAAATTCCTTATCATTTACATTTTATTTTAACGTATTTACAAATGTAAATCTAGACGTTTCGTTTACGTTTCAAAATATATCCACAATTTTATTAATTTCCAAATTGATCTAAACAAATTTAGATGTAAATTAAAAGCTGATAAGTCTATCCATTGCAGTGTTAATTTCTCCACTTCCTTATATTTAGAAATTATAAATTAAGTTTTCAAAAACCTATTTTTGATTTTCAAACTTTTATATACTCATCTTTTACCAGCAATAAGGATGCATTAACATTTGTTCATGGTTTCACCTTATTATCCTCAAATTCCATTTTAATTTTCAATAATTACAATTGTTGAATGTTGATACTTTAATTAAATTTATACATCTTCCTTTCTGTAATCTATATCAACAAATGGTCCAACTATAAATAGAATTAGCATTAACTTCATCTTATAGGATTAACTACTCCAATTACAAAACAAATCTATGCTAACTGCACGATTTAAGTCAATTAATTGTAATTGAGTCTACATTAAATGTTATATATTATAAATTGGAACCTCAATAAATTCGCTTATTGATTTAAAATCTTTCTATTCAGTAAATAGACATTTTATGGGTATAAATAACATTTGAATTATAACATATGTCATTAATGCATGCTTCATTTATTATAAACTCCCCTTTATTAACTAGAACACATTAACCAAAAAAGAATAATTAATTTAGATTTATTTCAATCGATTGCCATCCTTAACTTAACATACTCAAAATGGTTAACCTAAATAATTGTTACCCTTTTACATTCAAATTCACTTACAACCATCATTACAACAATGTTGCCATAGATTTAGATTTAATTAAATAAATTAGATAAATGGGTAAAGTTTTGCAATTATCACTAATACCAAATATATATGCATTAATTTACTACTTATTATTATGAATTCATTTATTAATTTACTAGTTGCCTTTGTCTTCTTATATCCTATTTACTACCAAACTTTCTATTTAGTTATATTTTATCAATATATATACCTAGGCAAATCAAGTTCTTGTCTTTTCTGTTATTTCAATTAAATCGGGTATGCACAAATAAATTGTTTATTAACTTATTCTTACAAAATTATTTATATGCATTCAGTTACACCTAATTTAATGCATTGATTTTCATTTATAAATTAAAGGTTTTTCCTTTAAAAGCTTTTATTACTAACCATACTCCAACCTCTACAGGACACTGATTTATTAAATTTGCACTTATTATGCATACTTTTAGCGACTCATATATACTTTGCGTCTATTCCCTAAATTTCACATTCTATTGTTACATAAATTTGCATTGATTACTATTTATTATTATTGCTTTACTGATAAATTAGATATTTGCATTGGTTTTGCTTATGCTAAATTAATTTCCCATAATAAATAAGGTTTCAAAACAATCAATAACATTTCCTTAGCCCAAACCCCGTTTACCAATTATTTTCCTTCAATAATTCATGTTGCTATAAATACGTACATTTACACTTTATAGTTATTCTAATATACCTATTCCAACACTCTTAATCCTTATCTTTACTTTCACCCACTTGTAACATAAATTTTTATTTTCAAATTTATTCCCATTTACGGTTAATCAGTGTTATTTTACATTAACCAATTTAATATTCACCTTTAATTTCACATCTTCAAAGTATATCTAGGAAAAATCTTTCCACCACTTAATTTACTGAATCTTATGCAGTCTTACTATAAATAGGTTTTAAATTACCATTACTGTACATTCAATTACTATCCAAAGTATTTATTTATAAATCAATTCGATATATACGTTTGTTTCCTTCTATTTGATTTATACCTAGTATACATTTACATACGGTCATTTCATCTCATTCATTTATGGGTATTGCATTGAAATCAAATTTATTAACTTATATCACAATATTACCATTTATCACAACTGGCTTACAAATTTTTATTCAATATTCTAAATAAATAACATATTATTAAATACTTACTCTTGTTTTCTCATATTCCATTAAAAATCAAATCACAACTTTTTACATTATTTTATTGAATTGGAATTTCATTTTTATATTGTTAACCTTTAATTACAACTTATTTATTTAACCAAATTAAATATACGAAATTTACGGGTCGTTACAGTAATCCATGATTTTCCACGTAAAGAATTCTTATCTACCTCATAAATTCTCCCTAAGTTACAGCTTCCTCATTAGTCTCTGCCGCTGCCATATCCCACCAGTTTATAACCACTTCTTGTAAAGCTAGGCAGTAAGCTATATATTAAGGTCACCTACAAGGCCCATTATTCCGAAAATCCTCTCACGGGTACAAATCCATGCATTTAGGTCCACATAAGATTTGGTCCCTACATATGGCTTCCATTTTAGACTCACAAAATCCTTACATAGCTATGCAAAATCAATCCAAGGTCAATAGGCAGGAATTACACCTGGTGCCTGCTCTATGTGTCCCCTATTAGGGTTAAGCTCAATTGTACTCTCGCTTGCAGATAGAAACAAAACCATATCGTGATGTTCTTGCTCGAAATCTCAGCTACATCACCTAACATCCAGTAGAACTGCTCATTCTCTCTAATTGTGATTAGGATTTCTTAGCAATTTTCCCATAGACAGTATTAACAAGAATGAGTGATTGTGTTTGTCCTATTCTACTTTCATACATAAAACCTTTGAGAAATTTTTTTATCTATACATATATATGCTTTTTGGAAAAACGTTTTGAAAAAAAGTTATTTTAAAACCCATTTTTTTCAAATTGTATTAGTACGTTGTCTCAATATGTGCCTAATCCCTAAGGAATCTTAAAACCTGCTCTAATATCACTTGTAACAACTTGCACCTCCAGACACAACAAAACCAAAGCCTAGGTTGACATTCGGCCTTGCGTCGTGCCAAAAGGTACAAGTGATTGGTTTTTAAAACATTATAGGATATGATTACAAGGGTAAAGTCAAAGACATTTTACATTTTCAGAACTTAAAGATGGAGGTAGTAAAATCTAAATATGAAAATGTTCATTTTAGAAAATATCCCCGAAAATGCAGTCTAAAATATACATAGTCAAAATCCAAAATTTACACAATAACATCATAAAGTCCGATAAGTGCTAAAATATAATAGACAGTTACATGGAGAGTAATGATTGATAATAAGTAACACCAGTTCCAAGCTTGCCTCTCCATATACTAGCTTTAGGCCAACCACCTGCTGCTCTATCGTTTTGTGGTAGGGAAAAAGGAAAGGAGTGGGTCCGCCAAAATTCTGATGAATGAGTTGCATCATTAATGTATGGCGATCACGTACGATTGGCTTCATTTATGACCTATATGACCTAAGGGTCTTACTTGTTTTTGTGAGTTGCTTTCTAGAGTTAGTCATATTAATATAAGGAATAAAACTCCAAATACACCTATACAAAAACATCTGCTGAAGTTTATAATTAGGGTTGAATAACTAATCGATCCATAAAACAACAATGGATCAGACTAATAACCTTCGAGACTGCTTCTAACATAAGATCACATACAACATCGCTTTTGGGATTGCATTACCTAAACTATACCTACAACATATTGTACTTATGCACTGAGAGGATCCCGAAGTGTCGACTCATACAAAAGTTAACTTAGGGTCTGTTGTATACGTGTCCAATCTAAATGGTAATGGTGTTAATTGCAACATGTCGGGCATTCACAAACAGTGTTACATCCTAATTTCCATATGCACCAAGGAACCTCCTGTTAGTATCGAGCCACGCACCTCTCTAGGCATCCATGAACAATGTTGCCCGTCCATTGAGGTACATCCTGTGAATGCCAGTTGCGATCGAATCGCCTTATGTCGAATATCGAATTCGCTAAATGTATAGTGTCTAGGTCTAATTGTCCGTGCACAGTTCTAACTAGTCCCGTACATCCCAAACAAGAATTAGGGAATTACTTCCCCTAGTAATATAGTATCATACATACATACATATATACATATATAAATATAAATTTATAACCTTGATCATAGGCTGATATTCAACTTGCATAGAAAATCGTCCATCGATCGATCGCTGGCTACTATAGCGGTCGACCACTTGTTGTTGACCGCTATAGCGAACCTGTCAAGCAGCCAATTTTTGTTAGTGTAATTTCTAATTTGTTTTTTTTTGTTATTTAATAGCTAATTATACTTTTAACTATTAACTTAGCAACAGTGAACCCTATTTCTTTAACAGTGGTTAAATATCAACTTCTTACTAGATTTCACCTACTTGTTTAAAACTACAATTTCAATAACTATATTTCATTTTCATGATTATAGCATTATCAACTTCCTAATTATTTCGGTAAAGTTGCATCTTGAATTAGCTTGGGGTGAAATCACCATCAACAGGATATAGATATATACATATGAAATTCTACATTCAATTTAGAGTGAAAAAGGCGTGTTTGTATCAAAATCAACATAGCCAACTTATATATTAAATTTTAGTTTTATCAAAATTAAATTGAAAAGGGTTACATTCATATAGTTTAAACTTCAATCAAATTTCTAACTAGTTGCAATTATTAATTAAACAATATCCCAGCTTAAATTAAATAATAGATCAAATAGGAGTAAATAAACTCAATTGCATATAAATCAACATGGTTAATAATGAACCCATTCACCTCTCAAGAGTTTTCTTCCTTTTAATAAACATGATTCCCCTTTCCTTGGATTATATTTTATCTTGATTATATCATTTTCCCCCTAATCTCTAATTTATTATCAAAAAAAATTTGTCGTAGAAAGTTGGAGGAAAAAGAGAGTTTGGAGTGCACGAGATAGATGATAGATTAGGGTTCTTACTATCAGACTAACATTCTATTTATAGATACTCTTATCAACCTAAACCATTAGATTTAGCTATATAAAATTCAAGTCGTTCGGGCTAGGATAACCCTAGCAAAATTAGGTCGACTGATCGATCGGTTGGTCTTGGGCAGTCGACCGCTAGGGATCGATCGTCCCAACCTGGTGTCGACCGGTTGAACTTTCCTAATATAATTTGTTTCCTTATATATATTAATTATTTTCAAATCCAAATCTTTAAACTTAATAGCCTTTTGATATGAACATCATTTTCATAACTCTATATATGAAAATTGTCCAAAAAATTACCATGAATAAAACGGTTTTCAAAGCTAAATCTTGACATTTGTAAAAATTCAATTTTACCTTTATTATATTTTAATTAATTTCTTTTATTATAATTTCATTTAATCTTGTGGGATGTTACGACATTTCTACTATCACGCTACGCTATTCGATAAACTATCATATACAAAATAGATGGCATCAATCACGATCCTAATGTCACATGCAAAGCAAATGGGGTATAGGTCTCCTGGTAAGGCCAAAACTCACCAAGTATATCCACTAATATAAAACTAATACTTACAGTACTTTCAACGCATTGTCCACCACCTAAAATTATATTAAACCCGGATCGATATACACAAGCTTAACTGCTACTATTTGTTTATCATAAGGATAAAATGACAAGTATCTCTGAGCCTATAATCCTTACTACAATATAGCCCAAGGTTTATAGCCATATTACCGAGATCAAACGTCTTCTATCAATAGCGTCATCTGCCCAAAGACGTACAACCGACATGACAACCACTTATGCCATAAATGGTACGTACATATCTAATCCCATGATCGAAGTCAAGGAAGATAGACTTAGTTCGTATGTGCAATATCGTATTGAACCATACATCGAAATACATTAGTTGTCACATCTTAAAATTAACAAAATGATGCCACACAAGTAACTTTCAAATCAAAGCACATCCTTAATCATCGACTATGACCTCAACATCATCTAACATCCCAGATACACCATCTCGGTCTATCTTAAACTTCATTGTTTTGGAATAGGTGTCAGAGAAGGTCACACGAAGGCCTCAAAATCAAAGTAGTCCAAACTCTATCAAAAATTCATGGATCATTACCCTCAAGAAATACTAAAAGGCCTAAATCACAACTCAATTCGACTTCATATGCAAAAGATGCCATGTCTTGAAATTTGTCTGAAAACCTCACCTAAAGCCCCAAGCCCTCCCTTTTACAACCAATCAGTCAAATGGTCTAATTCAATTAGTCATATGACTCACAACAGCCAATTTTAGATAAAATTTACAATCAACCGGTTAAGGTTTACTAGTCAACTAATTCTTGAATAGTTGATTAGTTGAAGTTGGCCAATTGACTGCAATAGGCTATTTTTTGCTAATTTCCTTTGTTCCTTAAAACCTTATACTGTGAGAAATGCGGACTACGGATCTTAAGACTAGGATAAACGGGAGGGGGTGAATACTGTTTTAGAGAATTATTAAATCTTTTTGAGTTTTTGTTAATTTGAACATAAATGTATGCAATATTCAGACACAGATATGATCACAGAATCAAACACAGATGCAAATATAAAGTAAAAGCAGTAAAGGAAAGAACACACCGGATTTTACACTGGTTCAGAGTTACCCTACATCTAGTCCCGCAAACAAGTACGGATTTCCTTTCAAAAACAATCTTTACAATTACACACTCAATTTCAAGGCAACGAGGTACACCCTCCAGATTCACAATCCTCTGGGTAGAGATACTTGATTTTCTAGGCAACAAGTTCACCCAATTGATTTCCAAGGCTACAATTACACCTTATCTCACTCGATTGATTTCCAAGGCTACAATCACACCTTTTTTCGTTAAGTTGATTACAAAAAGCCTATAACTCTAAATAGCACTGAGAATCTTGTTGAGATAGTGATAGAGAATCAAACCAGAGATAATCTAGTTAGATTCAATGTTGATTTCGGTAGAGTAATGGTAAGAATATGTATATAGAAATGTGGAAGAAGAAGAGGAGTGGAAAACCCAAAAAAACTATATTCAAATTTGTTGAAAACATCCCATATTTATAGAAGAACAATAGCCATGTCCATTCGTGAAGAGATATGACGAATAGACACTTCTTTT
The DNA here is from genome assembly GCA_030765085.1 of Allium cepa. Lineage (NCBI taxonomy): Eukaryota > Viridiplantae > Streptophyta > Magnoliopsida > Asparagales > Amaryllidaceae > Allium > Allium cepa. The sequence goes on from CM060932.1 coordinate 771,050,873, forward strand.
GAAATTTAAATTTTGAAACCAACTGACACTATGTCGACATGGGTTCCTTGGGTATGTCGACATGCCAAAGGAAATTTTGGTTATACATTTTTCTTTCAAAATAACTTCTATCTTATATTAAAACTATTTTAAACTTTATAAATGTACTTGTCTATAGTTAAAATACATAAATAAATATATAGAATAATATTTACAAAATTTTACTATAATTTTATATTTAAATCTAAGTATAAATATTTAAATATTATTATTAAAGATAATTAAAACCACGGATAATTTGATTTTTGAAATTAAAGATTATTTTGAGGCTAAAAGTATTTTGAAATCAAGATAGATGTTTTTGATGCTTTTAAAAGGAAGGTTTTGAAAACATTTTGGAAACAATATATAATTTTGTAAAAATCATTTTGAATAAAATTAGCGGATACAAAACAATGTTCCACTAAATTTTTCGTATGTTCCATCCTACTTAGGTTTCCATCCCTTTAACAGGCTCGAAATGGATTCCATTCCACGAATAAATTGGATTTTAAGATGCCAGTGCTTTTTTGGGAGTTTTAACAAAATTTATAATTAAAAGATAAATTACTTGAACTCTTGAACTCCTGATAATCTTTATACTCATGAGTCTTCAATCTTTATATTTTGAATCTCTATACTATACAGTCTTCATTCTTGGTTCCTGCATGGTTAAATCCTGCATATACATATATATGTAAACTTATACTGTTAGTATTTATATTTTATAATCTATTCTAAGGTTGTTGTCATCAAAACCATCATCTCAAGGACTAACAATCTCCCCCTTTTCGATGATGACAACCTTTGTTTATAAAATATTACTTCTATCCTAATAACTCCCCCTAAAACTAATAACCCCCCCTTAATCTATGCCTAACTACCCTATTTTATATTTCTCCCCCTTTGTCATCAACAAAAACCATCCTAAAAACATAAAACTATAAAACTCCCCCTTAAACTAGTACTAGAACAAAGTATAGTAAATGCAATGTGAAAGACATTAACATAAGTATATTATAATTATTCAGTACATAAATATGTATAAGTATATTTCAACACACTCATCAAAACCAATCATGTTAGACTAGTCAAACAAATCAATCAAGTCAAACACGTCAAACAAGCTAATCAAGTCAAATAAGTCAAATAAGTCAAACAAGTCAATCAAGTCAAACAAGTCAATTATGTTAGTTAAAACAAACAAAACAAATCAGAAACTAATAATCCTATATTATAAGACAATACTACAAAACCCCCCTAAAATAAAATACACTCGTTATGTATACATGTATGCAATATGTAGTTTGTAATGCAGTATGAAACGCATGACATATGCAATGTAGCATGAGATGATATGCAAAATGAAGTGCAAATTGTGATGCAAATGATTATGATATTTCATTCATTCTAATTTATGATGTAATATGCAATGAAATGTGACATGAAATAGGATGCATACTGATATGTAATATGAAACAAAATGATAATGAAATAATAATATGCAGCATGATGTGATGATATATATACTACGGTAAGAGATATCCAGATTATAAGATAAACATGAGTGATAAGTAATATTTAATTGACAAGCATATATATGTATATGTATGTATATATGTATGTATGTACACATACATTAACAATTTATTATAACTCGCATCAACCAAACAAAGGTAATACATACCAATTACTAAACTTAGGTTAAGAAAACTAATGAATGAGACTAAAATAGTAACAAAGACAAGAGTTTAAAGGTAATAAATGATATTAAAATTATAACATATTCATGAAAAGTAGTAATCAAATCCAATATCAAAATCAAATTGCTAAGAAATATCGATTTAAACTATATATATATATATATATATATATATATGATCAAATATAGTTTTTCTAAAAATTAAGAGCCTGCTTATTTAATTCATTTAAAATAATTATTTTAACTTGGTTGTTTTTATTTATTTTATTAACTATTTTTTTTTAAGAATCCAAACTTCCATGTTTATAAAATACTTAACTTACTAATTAAAACCTTTATATTAAATTATTATTGGTTTAAATATTTAGAAACATGTTTAAATATCTTTTAAATTTAAAAAAAATATCATAATGAAATATTAAATAAAATAACAAAGATTAAAAAACTAAAATAAACATGTGTTATATTAAGGCCTCTTACTAAATTTTTTAAAAATTAATTATAAATAAAACATTTGAACATGAAATTAATTTTAAAATATTCTAATATAAGTTAGAAACTAACACTAAAAAGAATAGAGAAAAATACTTAATTTAAATATCATTTTTTCATAGTTTAAAGTTTCATAAAGAAAAACAGCATTTAAAGAATGCTATAAACAGTTTTTGTAGTATAACATATTCGAAACTTTATAAAACTGGAACTGTAGCTTTTACCAAATGCTATGTAAAGTTTTTGAAACTCTACAGCATTTCAAAGCACAGAAATACTATAAAAACCAATTTGCGGTACTTACAAAACATTACAGAAGAAAAGAAGCATTTTAGAAATGCTATCTAAAATTCCGGTCATGTGTTGTGGTGCTATCTTACTAATTGAAGAATATATAAATAGAGCCTTGTTTAACATTTTAAATTCATTTTATTAATTTCTTAAAGATATAAAATTAGTATCTTAAAAGAAATAGAGTATGAGAATTAAAAATAATATTAGAAAAGTTGAAATCATTAATGAAGGTATGCTTTTCTACTTAGTATAGTTGTAATAAATTAGTAGTATGATTTTATTCGAAATAAAACACATTTTAAAAGACTTTTTTTAAGAAAAATTTAGACTAGTACATCAATATTTATACTATGGTGTGTCGATATATATACATGGACCAAAATATTAAAATTTATAAAAGAGATAAATTTCTACACCTAACTAAATGCATAATTCTATATTCCTAAATGCAACAATAAAGATGAAATAATAGCAAAGCGTACCAATTTTTGCACTCCATCTTTCTAACTTTGTTGTTCTTCCATTGTTGTGAACCACACATTTATCTCTTTCAGAATTTGACGATGAGATCTGTTCTATTGCGACGGGCTCGTTTTTCTGATCAGCGTTGTATATTCATTTGCTGAATTTGAAGACCGTATGAGAAAGATGCAGATGATTTAGTATATTGACTAACTTTGCGCCAAAACTTTGAATTTGAATTTTGAATGAGTGGACACTTCAACCACTATAAATAGGCCCAACAGTCACCACTTTTTATAAAAGTTTCTCTTCTTCTTCTTCCCGGTTTTCTACTTAATATCAAACTTCTAGAAGACATATCTCCTTCGTTTCTTAACGGAATTGGATGAAACCAGCGGAAAATCGAAGAGGAAGGCAAGAACTACGATCTAGTAATTGTTTGGTGTCGAATTTGGATGGTATTGTAATGCAACAGGCCGAACAGTAGAAGAAATGTAGAAAATCCCGTACACAGTTTTTCAATTTTGGATAGCCAACTTCAAACTATCATATCCCACTCAATTTTGATCGGAATTTGATGATCCACCCATCAAAACGACCGCGAGAACAAGAAATACAATCTGAAAAAGGAGTTGGGACAAAATACTCAAATATCTGGATGCAATTCGAAGAATTCCATTGACGGTTTTGCTATCGTTTTCTCTTTATTCACCAAAACTTCATTTGACAATAACTTGGTCATTTCTTGTTGGATTCGCACGAAACCAGTGACATTGCGAAGTAGATGGAGAGAAGTATAGCATCATATCAAGTTGTAGATGAGAATCAAAAGCTTTGTATTGATCTAGTACCGATTTCATTATCGATTGCCGTTATATATCCATTTGTTCTTCTTGATTGATGAATGGTTATCTGGTATCTTTTAACCAAAAGTCATTAGACATAACTCTTCTCCTGCAAAACAACATAACATTTTAAAGAATCAAGAGGCTTTTAAAAATAACTAAATATAGTTTTAAATAAAAATATCATGATGATTCTGTGACATATTCAAATGAAAATAGTGTTTAAAAAAATTGCCATTTTAAAATTTTTCAAAATTCAGATTATGAAAACTTTGAAAACCTTGCACTGATATAAAATACGAGAAATGTGGATTAAGGATCTTAACGCTAGGATAAACACTAGATGGGGGGGTGAATAATGTTTTAGAGAATTATAAAATCTCTTTGAGTTTTGGTTAATTTGAACACAAATGTATGCAATATTCAGACACAGATATGATCAAAGAATCAAACACGGATGCAAATATAAAGTAAAAGCAGTAAAGTAAAGAACACGCCGGATTTTATAAGGTTCGAAGTTACCCTACATCCCGTCTCGCACACAAGTACGGATTTCCTTTAAAAAACAATCTTTACAGTTACACCCTCGATTTCAAGGCAACGAGGTACACCCTCCAGATTCACAATCCTCTGGATAGAGATACTTGATTTCCTGGGCAACAAGTTCACCCTATTGATTTCCAAGGCTACAATCACACCTTATCTCGCTTGATTGATTTCCAAGGCTACAATCACACCTTGTCTCGCTTGATTGATTTTCAAGGCCACAATCGCACCTTTTCTCGCTAAGTTGATTACAAAAAGCTTATAACTCTGAATAGCACTAAGAATCTTGTTGAGATAGTGATAGAGAATCAAACCAGAGATAATCTAGTTAGATTCAATGTTGATTTCGGCAGAGTAATGGTAAGAATATGTATATAGAAATGTGGAAGAAGAAGAGGAGTGAAAAACCAGAAAAAACTATATTCAAATTCATTGAAAACATCCCCTATTTATAGGAGAACAACAGCCGTGTCCATTCGTGAAGAGATATGACGAATAAACACTTCTTTTGAAATTTAAATTTTGAAACCAACTGACACACTATGTCGACATGGGTTCCTTGGGTATGTCGACATGCCAAAGGAAATTTTGGTTATACATTTTTTTTGAAAATAACTTCTATCTTATATTAAAACTATTTTAAATTTTATAAATATACTTGTCTATAGTTAAAATACATAAGTAAATATATAGAATAATATATACAAAATTTTACTATAATTTTATATTTAAATCTAAGTATAAGTATTTAAATATTATTATTAAAGATTTTTAAAACCACGGATAATTTGATTTCGAAATTAAAGATTATTTTGAGGCTAAAAGTATTTTGAAATCAGGATAGATGTTTTTGATGCTTTTAAAAGGAAGGTTTTGAAAACATTTTGAAAACAAGATATAATTTTGTAAAAATCATTTTAAATAAAAATTAGCGGATACAAAATAATGTTCCACTAGATTTTTCATAGGTTCCATCCTACTTAAGGTTCCATCCCTTTAACAGGCTCGAAGTGGATTCCATTCCACGAATAAATTGGATTTCAAGATGCCAGTGCTTTTCTAGAATTTTAACAAAATTTCTAATTAAAAGATAAATTACTTGAACTCTTGATAATCTTGATACTCATGAGTCTTCAATCTTGATATCTTGAATCTCTATACTGTACAGTCTTCATTCTTGGTACCTGTATGGTTAAATCCTGCATATACATATATATCTAAACTTATACTGTTAGTATTTATATTTTATAATCTATTCTAAGGTTGTTGTCATCAAAACCATTATCTCAAGGACTAACATTTACAACCCCCATTGATCAGTCGACAAAAGATTTTTAACAGTCGACTGTTCATTTGTATGAACCAATATGAACCATGATAGGGAGAAATTTCTAAGGAAATTCATCCCAACTCTCTATATTGCTCGATTGTGGTCTTGGCTTTCCTTCACCTTGATGTCATGCTTCATATCCATCCCAAATAGATGGTAATTAAATGAACCATTCTAAAATTTGAATGCTTTTCAAATCATATGTGCTTATCTACTCAATCAACCACTCTAACTCCATATTCTATCATTCAATGACAAGTTCAACTATCATTGAATATAGTCCTAACATCACTACCAACAATTTGGTCAACAATAAAACCGCACATTCATATCAAATATTATTCAATTTCCACTGATTCATAACACATTAAATGCTATAGTTTATACCTAAAAAACATTCATTCTATAAATTAATTACTCAACCCCTAACCGATATTAGCATCGACATATGATTTTAACATATAAATTAATCATATAGCTTAGAAAAGAGATCCCAGCTCCCAAATTTTGTAGAAACCCAAGCTTAATGAAACCCAATTCGAAGCCTTCCTTTGATTTTTGAAATCTAGCCTCTAACATCTCTAGGATACAAACTTCATGATATGTATTTGTATAGAATCTTATAACTTGAATTTATATATTTAATTTGGAATTTTTCTTTGAAATATGAAGAATATGAGCTTTTATAGTTAAGAAAACTATTTTTTTACTAAGGAAATAAACAAAGAAGAAGATGAGTATAAAGTAATGAATAAATAGATTCATATTAAAAATTATAATGGCCAAATGAACTATTTTGCCCCTATTTCTCTTTTCTTCCAGAATTAGTAATCTTATCCAACTTTAACAAAGTTTGTATATTTTCATACATAAATGACACTAAGAACTCAATGGGATAGGCCTCAATCCCAATTCATTCATATTTAAAAATTCTTCTTTCAAGTCATTGATTCGCTAAATTTTTAATTAAGCAACCAATTCCAATTTATTACTAAGAAATTCATGGGTTGTTACACTCCTTCTCTTTCTGTCCCAAATTCATTTCATAACTTCTCTAAGTTATTTCTAAAATTACCTAAATCCTCTTTATCAAATCAATTATAACGCACTAAAATAAATTTCAACAAATCCTTATAAAATAAGCGCAAATATAGTTGGAAGATCTAGAGAAAATTCTCTTCATCAAGTCATTTGAAAAACAAAGTGGTTACTAACAAATTGGTAGAGGTTCTAGATAAGAAGATTAGAGTTTCTATTTATTCTTGAGCTTGATATAGGGTAGTGGCATGAAACTTGTAGCTTGAGCTGATAGCAATATAGGTGTGCCCTAAGGGCAATTATGTAAATAGTTATAAAACATAATACTTGTAAAAGAATCTTGTTCAAAATAAAGTATGCTTTCGATTTCTTTTCTTTTATCTGTGTTGTTATTTTGTGATATAAGTAATGATATTAATACATTAAACATATATAAGTAAAAAATCTTTAGAAAAGTTTTTTCCATCGGTTGCAATTACGAATGTGTTCATAGACGTGTGTTTTGAACTGATATTAAAATAATTATTATTAAATATTCCTAGAATATGCATCAAGAAAAGGATATTGGTACATCCATTGAGACTAGTGTTCGTAATGCTCTCCGTATGATGGACGATGAATTACTCATGATCATTGAAGGCACCAAAGGATTACCTATTTGTGGTTATTTGGAACAATCGAAGAATGAATCAGTGAGAGCCTTTTATAAGTTAATACAACTAAGCCAAAAAAAGAAGATCTCATTTAAAAATGTGCAATATTTTTTATACTTAGGGGTAACATGAATCTTAATTAACCAGACTATGATTATGGTAAATCACATAATACAACAGTTATGTTACGACCTTAGTTGGGTATGCGTTGAAGCACTTGAAGTGAAACACTACTCAAGAAAGAATCGTTTCCTTCATTGTCGAAGGTTAGTATCACCCAATTGGTAGTCAACCTAAAGTCAAAATTTCTAGCCAAAATAAAATGGTTAACCGATAAATGTTATCATATTGAACCAAGGACTTTAAAGTAGTCTGTGCAGTCAACTACAAATATTACTAGAGTTTGTAGCCATTAGTCTAACTATAGATATCCTAGTGATATAGTGATAATGAAAAGAAAACATGCATAAAATATCATTACAAGATGTAGCTTAATAAAATAAGAAATTGGATTTCGCATAAATGATTTATAAACAACTAAATCCATGCTCGATAGAATACTTCAGCAAAGTCCATATAGACTTCGATATTTTAATTGTATAAATATTGAATGAGGGTTGAGTTCATACTAGGGAGTTAACACAATCGTATTGTTAGCTAATTTGCGAGTTCAATCAATTCGAAATTAATAAAATATTATAAATTAAAATAAACGTTATATTGAATATTTATGGAATTTTAATATTTATTTGAAGCCTTAAAATTAATTAAAATAATATATATTTGTTATATATATGTGTGTGTGTGTATGGAGCATTTAATGGCACCTATATTTTATAATACCCTGGTAAATCCGTGATTTCCACCACCGTTCCAATTTAAATAATTGCACTTTCTCTCCCTTCCACATCATATAATTATTTAAACTAGAACGTGTGGTGGAAATCAAGGGGCAACAAGTGGTGCTACCTAATAGGGGTCCTTTGAACGCTCATAAATTATACGAGCTTAAATAGTTAACATAAATGATGTATTAATTAGGCCTAAAGTCTATGAACCCAATAAAGGTATGGCCGGCTATGCTAGGGGCTAAAGTAGAAAGGTACTTGGTCTTTAGATCTAGAGATCATGTTAGATACTAGCACCAAGATGGTTTTAAATAGCGCCAGTCTTTCTTGTTTTTTTGGTAAAGCCAGCGAGGTTGAATGCACCCCTACCATTTATTGAATAACAGATGCATACAAAGAAGGATGGGCATACCCATAAAAATGAGAAATAAAAATAAAATAACACCAAAAAATAACAAGCAGAGGTATCTGCTCACTAACTAAGGAAAGTGGGCTAAAATGATCTTGCAAGCGAAAGAAATGGAGACTGTTCGGAGCAACGAATGCCATTAAATAGTCTAGCATTTCTTTCCATCCAAATCATATATGCAAATCTTTTCAAAACTCTGATTAGGAGCATCCCCTTATTGTTTTTTCACCTTATAGCTTTAAATATGTTGAACCATTCAACATTCGAGATAGAACTTGGGTTATGTAGACGAGGATATCTCAATATTCTCTTCCAAACAAAGAAGGTGCAAGAACAATAGAATATATTATTTATATTTTCAGCTCCTTGACACAGAAGAGGCAAATTAAAGACTGCAGCAACCCTTTTGACATTAGATTATCTTGAGTACGTAATCTATTCTTGATAATTTTCCATAAGAGGATATTTTCATTAAGCATAGAATAATTTATCCAAATGCGGGAATGCCATGGAAATGTAGGGATAAATGAGAACCCTGATAGAAAGTTCTATAGCAATTTAATGGTGTCGAATTTACTTAACCACAAAGAAATGACCTCCTCTTTGTATCTTTTTCCTTCAGTAGTTGACCATAAATTTCTAACAATCATGAAGCTGGAGCGTTGAAGAGTAATATGACCATCATAGTAAAAACTACAGCCTTAGCATTATCTGGAATTCCAGATAAGACCCTAAGATTGATGTGAATCAACTTAGAAACTATAACATTAGGGCTTGACTATAGATCATGCCAGAAAGAAAGCACATTCCTATTCTTCATGTAATTTTGAAATATGTGGAGCAATATTGATCTAGACCTGAGCAACTGTCTCGATGCCCAGCTACCGTCAAGAGAAATATTCTTATTCCAGAAATGAGTAGATTTGATCAATTTGTTTCTTATCCAGTTAGCCCAGAGATTTGCATCATACATCAAAATTTTATTAATACGAGCAGAGATAGCCACAGAATTCCAATGTCTAATATTCATAACTCCTAGACCTCCATTAATCAGAGGATGAAAAATGTATTTAAAAGATATACGAATAAGTTTTCTAGAGAAGGGGTTTCCATGCGATAAAAAATGATCAAGGGATGAACTAATCATGGAAATCAGTTTGATAGGAAGAATGAAAATTCTTGCATAATATAGGCACATGGAAGTAGCAATATGCTTAACTATAATAAGTCTTCCGGCAGTGGAGAATTTAGCAGCAGGCCAATAAGAGATTTTGGATATGAATTTCTCAAATAAGGGGAGACATTGAGAAGATCTGAGTTTTGTAGTTGAAAGAGGAGTTCCAAGATATATCTTATCAATGTCAAAATAAGATAGGGAAGAAAAAATTATCCAAGAATTCTTGTCAGAATCAGAGATGTCAGCAAGGAGAATTTTTGATTTATTATTATTAATAGATAAACCAGTTAGCATATTAAATGAATCTAGCACCAGAAGAGCACCATTGATGGATTTAACATTAGGTTTCATGAATAGTATAATATCATCAACAAACATGAGAGTAGAATTTCTAGGATTCTTACACAAAGGAGGTATATCAATCTGCCTTTTATCCATAGCCTTGTTGAATAGAAAGTTAAGTAACTCCATTAACATATAAAAATGTAAGGGGATATAGGATCACCCTTCCTTTTGTGCCAAAAAAATATCCAAAAATGTTTCTATTAAGACTCAGAGAATAAGTAATTAATGATATGCAAGTATATACCCAAGCCAAAAATGGAGGAGGAAATTTCATGGCATGTAGAATAGAAATAATAGAATTCCATTGAATCAAGTCATAGGCCATCTGAATGTCCACTTAATAGCACATTTACAAGAGATTTTTTTTCTATTGTACCCTCGTAAAAGCTCATTAGAAAATAATATATTATCACTTATATCTCTTTTAGGAAGAAAAGCACTTTCTTTGGAATATAATCTTTGATAGCACAGTCTTCATTCTAGAAGCCATTATCTTTGAAATACATTTATGCATCACATTGCAACATGCAATAGGCCTGAATTGAGTGACACTTGATGATTGTTGAATTTTGGGGGCTAAGGCAAGCTTGGTAGCATTTATATCAAATAGCGGTTTATTTTTTGTAGAAAAATCCTTAACTACCTTAATAGCATCAAACCCTATAATACCCCATGGACACTTGAAAAAATAAGCATTAAATCCATCAAGATTTGGAGCACCAGTAGAATTCATACTGAATATGGTTTCTTTTATTTCCTCATCAGTGACAATAGAGATCAAATATTGACTGGCCTCATCAGAAATAACAGAGAGTTCAACATGAGATAAAAAGGAATATGAAATAGTAGGAAGATAGGCTTAGCTAGTAAACATTGAAAATAATCCAAGAAACCAGTTTGAATAGATGTAGGAGATGAAAATGAGTTTCCTCTTTATCAAGAATGCAAACAATATTATTATAGGCCTGACTGATCTTCAAAGAGTCATGAAAACGGGCAGAATTTTTATCACCAAATTTCTGCCATTTAATCCTTGATTTTTGCATTTGAATCTTGTTTTCTTCAAGGAGAACTTTAGCCAAACAATTAGAAAGCCTATGTTCCTTATTATGTAAAGCAACATCTGAAGGGTATAAAAGCATGTTTTGAACCTAAATAAGATTCTGTCTAGTAATAGAGAAGTGAATTGCACCATTACCAAAAGTTGTCACCATCTAAAATTTTAGCATGCTCTTCAACTTTTCGAGTTTGTCCCACAAAAAAATACAGGGTTGCCATATATATTGCACTTCCAGCAACCAGAAAAAATAGATATAAAATCATTACGCTCAGTCCAAATATTGGAAAATAAAAAAGAGGAATGTCTACTAATAGTGTCCCTACCCCCAATCCAGAATTAGACGTGAATGATCAGATAAAGAGGGAGGAGGGATAAATGTATGAAGATTAGGCCAATGAGTTAAGGAAGAGAGGTTGTGTACAAAGGGTTCTAGTATGAGTTCTACTCTTATTTTTCCAAGCAGAAAAGCATCCAGATGAATTGATGGGGATAAGGCTAGAAGAAAAAATAGCATTATTCAACGGTCTTATGTGTTGATAAGGAAGGGGAGGGCCACCACTTTTTTCAAGAGAATATTGCATGCAGTTCCAATCACCAAAACATATCTAAGGATTATTTGCTGGATAAAGAGATGGAAGGATGTCAAGGAGGACTTCTTTGTGAGCATTGTTGTTCTCAAAGTCATAAAGAAAAGATATCTGGTTGGTGGGTGAATGATTTTAGAATGAATGAACCGTCTGGAGAGGAGCAATGGAGAAAACTAGGTGGTTCCATATCAACATTAATCTACCAAAAGGAGCTTGAGAGAGGTTGTGGATGAGATTCCAATTTGGTTTAATTGTAGAGGCAGCAGAATAGGTGGTAGAATGATTTAACATGGTTTCAGCTACGACCATGAACTAAATGGAGTGAGTAAGGACTAAGTTTTTGATTTACAATTGTTTGGCAATGGAATTTGCACCTCTAATGTTCCTGTTGACCCAAAAAATGGATCAACACCCTGGTTAGAGTTTGAAAGCACCAGCCATGTTCTGACAGAGCAATGTCATATATCACATATATAGAAAAAGTACAACAAAGGAAATTAGAAAGAGAAATTTTATAGTGGTTCGGCCATTAATGAAGCCTACGTCTACTTTATATTTTTATTAAAGACCGATTGATGTTACAAGAGATGTTTGACTAAAAGTATTTAATTATCTTTAGCTAGATTGAATCCCCAGAGTTGGAATCCACTGGAGAATCACAGTGAATTCCTTTTGAGATTGTTGTGAGAGCGGTAGAGAATGAAGAATAATTCCAGTAGAGCTTCAACAACCAATCCGGAGCCGATCCTGTTTATGTTGCAGGTAGGTTGGTATTTATATAGAATAGAGGACTTCTGGACCAAGCCACTTCACCCATTGCCGTAGGTAGGTAGGGAATGACCTAGGGGGTTTGGCTTGCAAACCGAGGCTAAACTATGGGTCGCTGGCGACCTATGGCCTTGGCTCGCTCGTGAGCCAATGCCTTGGCCTCTTTTCAATGCGTCCTTAGTGAGTTCATTTGAAGATTCGAGGAGAAGCATGAGTCACTAATGATCTAAGCACTTAGGATGTTTATGGAGTTTGGAATTGGAGATGTTTCCATAGTCTTTTGTCGTCGTTATTTCGGTAATATAGCTTGTCTCTCGTTGATTCCTTGTCTTAGCTTTTCTGGTTAAGTTCTGAACCATTCTAATAACACGAGGTTGCTCTTTTTCTTGTTAGTTCCTACTGGGTTAAAAACCCTGATAACATTTGCCTCCTAGAGTATGTCTTTATTGCAAACAAGGCATGCTCTAGAAGTTATCACTCTCAGTATCCATCTGTCGATTTCCAAGTGATTGCATTAGAGTTTTACGAATACATAGAAGGTCATGCTATTGGTCATCATGCTTTGGTTCTGACTGTTATTGCTTGCTACAATGGATCAAACTTCTTCTCGTAGCTTCTTGGCATTCCCCGAAATGATAAATAGGTGTAGGACATCGAGTTCGAGAGAAATTCGCCTTCGATTTCATGGGTCGCTAATGATCAATGTGTGATGGGTCGCTAGGGACCTAACTGCTTGGGGAAATTTATACATCATAAAGGTGGGTTGCCAGCGATCCATGCACTGACCACACTACTTAGCAAAATTTATGCCTTGCTTCTCTGCTCGCCTATATACATGACTCGAGCCGACCGAACTCCTAATTTGACCCAAAATAACGAACTTCTACACACGATCTTGAGCGACCCAACTCTAAGCGATTCATCAGGCTTTATGTGCCTCGTTCCATCAATCCCTTATGATATTCTACCGTTCCATTGTGATTCCAGTTCGAAATTCCAATCCCTAGCTCCAAATTCCAAACCGTAGCTCGAGATTCCAGGTCCCCACCATCTTGAGTCGCCACCGATTCCTTTAACTTGCCAATGATCCATTCTTAGTTCATGGAATTCAGCCTTCGATCCTTCTTGTGTCTTAGAATTCAATCAGAGATGGGTTTGCTTAGTTGGCTTGCTAATTACATTAATGGTGTAATATTCGATGACGAGTTTCCATTTACAATGCCGATCACAAGAAGTTCGAGTTGACTGTGGTTTAACAGGTCAAATAGCCAATCGGGCCTTGAGGTCTCCCCCAGAACAACATTCGGGTTCGGCCAAATGCTCGATGCATTTTTTATCTTCGCCTGTTAGACCCGAATTAACTTGTGCCCATTTTGGTGAATGTCACTGTACGACATATCATCAGTTGATCTCGATTTTTCCCAAGAATTTAGACTTATCTTGCTTGCTTGTCGCACGCTCAACGTTCCTATGGTAAAAAGGGTTTTCCATGTCGCTGCGGACAACGGATTCGTTATCGGTCATGGATCGATAACGAATAAGTGTACAGGTAGTAGAAACGAAAGTACAAAACAAAGTGACACGTGAATTTCTTTTCTTCTTCCACTACGAGCGAACTATCTACATGGGATAGGGCATTTGTAGTTTATCGAACATCGAGTTTATCCCATATAGATAGCACACTAAACTTGCCTCACTTTGCACTTGAAATTTGATGTGTCGATTACAAGTTAACGTTTCTTTGGAATTCAAAGGTGGCAAGTGAAGCTATTAGTTTAGGATAAATTTACCAGACCTTTTTTGGATGCGAGTTCTGTTATTTAAAATGAAGCATCCATCCACGCATTGTAAGTCAATAGGGGGAAGTCCATCGCTATGAGAAGTCGAGCCATCATCCACTTCGCAAGCTCAGTATGGCCAGTTGGTCTCAGTTGGGACAAATGAGGATCGTACGCTTCCCAACTTTAGAGTTTTTCTTAATTCGCTTGAGAGAGCTTCATTGGTTGTTTCTACCAAGGTCCTTCATAACATCTGTGCGCAAAATGGAATTCACAAGTGGATGATCGTCTACCAGAAAAGGATGAATTCACTCATATGCCCCTAGGGTACACTGCTTATCATTGACACATGTGTTTGAAAGGAGCCGTGACTCCCTTCAATGACTTTCTGCATGAGACTCTCTCGAACTTGGGCATTGCCCCATTTTAGCTTCATCCAAATGACTATGCCATCCTGACTTGCTGGCACGTTCTTTTCATGTGGGCGTTCAACCGTTCCTAAGTTTTGACGAGTTGCAGTACTTTTCGGCATTCAAGAGGAGAGATGATTATCCGTCCTTGATCAAAATCAAAGCCCGAAGAAATCGAAAAAACGTCCAACGCTTGCAAAGCAACTTATCGCAATTCAAGATGCAATATTTCTTTGTCAGATGCCCCGGGGGTTCAATCGTCGGTGGACGATAGGGGTTAAGCTTCTTTTTATTCATCGAGCTTTTAATGCGTTACCATGGAGTTCCTAATCAACCGTATATCTCTTGCAGTTATTCCAAGGCCGAACAGAGACGTGGCACTCAATGAAGTTTGTGAGACTTTAAAGGCTATCGATGTCAAGGAGAGAAGCGTTAAAGTATTACTGACTGATGAAAACTTGCATTGATATGGACTACTGGCTCTGGGTAGATCTGCTGTTCAAGTTCAAATTCCCTCTTATGCTCGATCTAAGGTTCATACGAGATTTATTTCCTCTTTCCGTAATTCTGAAGAAGATGCCTCTCAAGAGAGAGAAAGCCCGTTCAAAGGATCCACCGATGAATCCCATGAAGGGGAAGAGGCTATTGCGACTGGATTAAGCGTCCTAGGTAGAATGCCCCAATTCCAGAGAAAGTAGAAGAAGAGTTCAAACAAAAAGAAGGCAAGGACGCATTGGATTAGGGAAAGGAAGAGGGAGAGTTTGAAAGTAGTAGTGATGAGTCCACTACCAGTGATTACTTCTTATCTGAATTCGACGGTGGGGATTTAAAGTCTTGTGATGAAACTCCGGGTATGAACCTCATTCTTTCGAGCTCGACTCTCCTTGATATAAGTGATAAAGGCAAAGCTCCAAAATCTGGAAGGCATCGGGACTCTCCATGTCAAGATGTCGGAGCAGAGTTTGGGTATTTCAACGATGTCTATGTTGACTTTTATGAGCTCATGAAAGATGATTTTAAATTTGTTATGGCGCCTCCCAGCTCAGGTGATATAGAGCTAGAAGTTAACCTGGTTCCGCCCACAACAGCCGAAGTTAGTCTGATTCCACCTACGACGGCCGTCCATCATGGTTCGTAATGACGTTTTAGGCTCGCCTTAAAAGCACAATACACATCATGCTAGGATTACACCCATTTTCATTCATTTCTCCACATTCTTAGTGTTTTTCTTATGTTTCTGAAACTTTTTACGTATTTTTTATGCTAGATATGAAGAGAGAACGAGGCTTCTATGACGACTTTGAAGAGTTTGCTAACTCACAACGGTATTCCAAGCACACCTACAGCCTTTATCAATCTTGATAAACGGAGGTGGAATATAGGAGGAGGAAATAAATCAAAGCAGAAACCCACCCTCAGGAAGAAAGGGACCAAAGATGATCGTACAAAGGTGGGTGCGGGAAGAGGTGATCTCTTGAGGAGAGGATGAGCCGTTGAAAAAGTTGAAATTTAAACACCGTCCTTATTCTTCAGAGCTTGCTCTAAAACACCCTTCTATGGGCCAAGAGATTTCTATTACTCCTGCCCTGCTTCTGCCTTCGACTTACATTTCGTCATCTTCCATAGTTATTGTTGCCCTCGGTGCTTCTTGCCCACAACGGAGACCTACTTATACCATTCCTTCGGCCCCACCAAACTTGAGGCAGAGCTTCCTGGTTGGTCCTTAAAAGGGGTAAGTTTTATCATGATTTGCGACCAGTCCATAAGATTCGTACATGCCGCACCTCCAGTCCATTCAGAGTGAATTTGAACAGGCTGAACGATGGGAGAAACTCTGTAAACAATTGGTGGATATGAATAGAAATAATTATCAAGAGATCCTCTCTTTTGAATCAGAGAAGGAAGATTTTAAGAGGGCATTGGCCGATCATGACGCCAAGATTAAGCAGTTGGAAGAGGAGAAAGTGGTAGTGTTGCAAGAAAGCAAGAGAAATGTTGACTTGCTGAAAGAGGTTAAAGAAGCCCACACCCGAATAGAAATCATCTACAAAGACGAAATAAAAAAGGTTCATGTAGAGGAGGAGAAATTAAAGCAAGAAGTGACCGCCTGCAGCACCACGATTGAGTGTCAATGGAAAAATACTGTTGATAATGACCTCATTGTCGAAGGGCACAGCAAAACCATTTCTTACCAAGCTGAGATTATTGTCAAGTTACAGGCTCTAGTTGCCTTGCTCAGTGCCCATAAGTCTGTCGCTGAGGTTGAGAAAGCTGATGTGAGAGCGAATTATTTGGAGCTCCAGAATGCATTTGAAAGAAAGATGGTGAAGCTTGATCCAACCTTCCTGAATTTTTATGTTAACTCCTTGTTGCATCAAGGCATCTCATTTATCAGGGCCCAAAATTCCCACGCAGACTTGCTCTGGTATAGGAAGAAATCTTGTACCACTTTTCTAATAGCAGCGATGTCTACACCGAGCGAGAGTTGGAGGACGCTTACCTGAATGAAGAGTCGAAGAAAGGATTGCTTAAGCGTTGGGAATTCTTCGAGTTGAGAGAGAGCAGGAGGCTACTGATGCTTCCTTGACGACCGCTGTCGAAGCGCTCACCAAGCCTTTTATCTCTAGAGTAGGACAATCATCAGAGCAGCCTCATGACCTGCCAGAGAGTTCGAGACTTTAACCTCTCCCTTAGGTAGTGAAGCCATCAAAAAAGGGTGAAGGTGGTGAATTTGAGGTTTCTATTCTTGACTATTCCTCTGGTGTAGGTAATGTTCTTACCTTCACCGAATATGGGAGTTTCCAACTTACGCCGCAAGAGCAAGAAGAATTCGATGCTTTCATTTTTGATCTTATAGGTCCATCTACCTTCCCCGTTGACGTGCCAGCTTCTTCGGTGCATGGACCTGTTGCCATTTCCATATCTTCCGTGGTTATTTATGTTCCAATTCCGGCTTCCACATCTGCATCTAGTTTGCAACCAGGGCCGGAGGCTAAAAAGATAGTCGTGGTTCGTGGCCTTGATGACCCTTCCATGTCTTTGGAAGGCAACATTGCAATGGCAGAGACCAAGGAGCACGAAACTCAATCGAAGCATCCCCTGAAGACTCAGATCGACCTAATCACCATCAAGAATGAAAAGGTGGAGGTGATCAAGGCCTCAAAAGGCTCCTAGAAACCAAGAAAATGCAATATGAAGGGAAGCTCTTCTGAGAAGACTATGGATGAAGAGGATGACATTAACACCGAAGTATTTCTTGATATCACCGACAGTGATAGTAGTCCTTAGGTGAGGCAGAAGCTACCAACAAAAGGTGGAAAGAGAAGCAGAGGAAAGAAGCATAGAGAAGCTTGCCTAAAGACTACTTTGATTTTGGTCAACAACTTGCATGAAGATTAACTTGTTTTTTTATTTTTTTGAGTCATTCTGTTCAAAGCAGAGTCTGCACTTTGCGTCATTAATGTGGAGTCTATATTTTCTTTTTGTTGGTCGGTGTTGTGTTGGTACGGCCCCTACATTTTGATCATGTGGACAGAAAATCATAAGCAATACGTTGATATTTTGACCATACTCTTATCTGTCTGTTCATATGTGTTCTGTGTACTTGTGTTTTTTTATCGCATACTTTTCTAGTTCTGTGATTATAGCCAAAGCCCTTCGTCTGAAGTAACATAACTTATAGATTGACAGAAGTTAGAAATTAATAGCACTTTATAAATTAAATTAACAAAACTTAAGAGTTTCTTTGTTAACTTCTTTATTTAAAATAGTTTTGTTTTGGGTGACTAGACTTGTGAACTTATTGTTTTCACGTGATTTTTGAGTGACAAAACTTGTGAACTTGCTTTTTTTACGTGCTTTTGTTCGGATGCCGCTGTATGCCCCTAATTCACAAGGTTGTTTACTTCAAACAATTTTCAAATGACCGAAAACTTAAGGTTTAGATAACTCTTATATCAAACTTGAAATTTAGCTAAGTTACAAATGATCCTCCTTTCTTTGGAAGTTTTGCAGCTTTAGCATGTAATCCCAGTTTTCGATGATATTCTGGTAAGTATGCAATTTACGCATGGGTAATTGTTGTCAGTGACTGAGTGCCTTCCTTGTAGCACCAATTTTGTCTGGGTTGAGCTCATTACTCCCGACTATATGCGTGCGATTTCTCATGCTCCTCGGTGTTGCCTCTCTTTGAGCCATGTGAGGGGCCATTATTTCGGAATTTAGCATGCAACTTGTTTAGTGCGGTATTCAGTGCTCCTTGACGTTGTCTATCTCCGGATGATGCAAAGAGTGTAAGTTCAAATGCACAGCTTTTGGTGCTCCTTGATGTTTCCTATCTCCGGGCAATGCGTGGAGCAGGAATTTGAATGCTCCTCGGCATTTCCTTCTCTGGGTAATTAATTTTTTCAGTGCTCTTTGGCATTGCCTATCTTTGAGCAATGCAAGGAGTTAGTTTTTGATGCGCGGCTTATGAGATGCGTGACTTTTGGTGCTCCTTAGCATTGCCTATCTCCGGGCAACATGAGGAGCGAGGAGTTAGTCTTTTAGTGCTCCTTGGCGTTGCCTATCTCCAAGCAAAGCGAGGAGTTAGTTTTAGAGTGCTCCTCGGCATTGTCTAGCTTTTGACAATGCACGGAGTTAGTTTTTGATGTGCAGCTTATGAGATGCATGACTTTTGGTGCTCCTTGGCGTTGCCTATCTCCGGGCAATGCAAGGAGTGTAAATTTGGTTTCTCCTTGGTGTTGCCTCTCTCCAGGCAACACGAGGAGTTAATTTTTAGTGCTCCTCGGCATTGCCTATCTCTAGGAAATGCGAGGAGTTAGTTTTTGATGTGTGGCTTATGAGATGCATGGCTTTTAGTGCTCCATGGCGTTGCCTATATCCGGGCAATGCAAGGAGTAAATTTGGATGCTCCTCGACGTTTCCTATCTCCGGGAAATGTGAGGAGTTAGGATTTTGATGCGCCTTGGTATTGCCTATCTCTGGGTAATGCGAGGAGATAGCTTTTTTCCCTTGTGGTGTTGCTAGGGCAACGTCGGTTTTTTGAAAGGCAAGGATTGGGTTCCGCCGGTCCTACAGTTTGAGTAGTTTGATTCCGTCAACCTGACGGGTATTTATGGTGGACACAGTTTTTTCAGTTCAAATGGGCGAATAGAATTTTATTAAGGAAAGCATGGAACAATCTTTGCCTATTTACAACACCCCAGGAATTAATGGATTGGATATTTGCTGAAAAATAGAAAATACGTAAAGTAGTTTTTAAATGAAATAACGGCGGAGCAATTTGCTATTCCAGGCTTTGGAATTGTGAATTCGTCGACAGTTGTCAGCTTGAAAGTGTCATCCCTGAGCTTTTGATTAACTACATATGGTCCTTCCTTGTTTGGTCCGAACGCCCCTGGAACGGGGTAAACTAGCTTGAGCACAAGATCTGCAACTTCGAAGGTTTGACTGTGAACTTTAGAGTTGAAGTACTGTACGACCTTTTTTTGGTGGGAAACAGCTCTCAACTTGGCTTCTTCTCTTTTTCATCGACCATGTTTAGAAATTCCAGTAGGAGCTTCCTGTTTTGTTTTTGATTGAAATTTTGCCTTCGGTGCGAGGGAACTTCTAATTCAACAGGAATCATCGCTTCTGAACCATATGCTATGGAGAAAGGAGTGTGGTCAATTGCTGCTTTGTGGGTAGTTCTGTAAGACTATAGTGCAAGTGGAAGTTCATCAACCTAGTTTCCTTTTGCTTTTCCTAGTCGCTCTTTAATGGTGGACTTGATGATCTTGTTTGTTGCTTCCACCTGCCCGTTTGCTTGCGGATGAGCCACTGTGGAAAAGCACTTTTCAATTCGGAAGCGCTTGCAGAAGTCATTGGACTTGGTACTTTCGAATTGAGTTCCATTGTAAGTGATGATTTTTTACGACACACTATACCTACAAATGATGTTTTTAGCAACAAAGTAAATAACTTCTTCGTGGCTATAGTGGCCAGCGGTTCCGCTTTGGCCTATTTTGTGAAATAATCTATGGAAACTACAGAATATTTGGCCCTTCATTTTGCTATTGGCTAGACGCCAATCAAGTCGATTCCCCATACTGGGAACAGCCATAAACTGACCATCTATGCTAGCTCCATTGAGGGAGTTCTTTTAATTTTGCTAAATGTTTGGAAGCAATCCCATGTCCTGGCATGATCTGCAGCGTCGCGATTTATCATTGCTGGAAATACTCATACCGAAGGACTTTCTTCGCAAGGGTCTGCCCCTAGTGTGGTCTCCATATTCGCCTTCATGTACCTCCTTTAGGATTCTTCGTGCTTCATCATTGGTCACACACCTAAGAAGAGGGGTCGAGAATCACCTTCGAAAGAGTATCCCACCTTGTATCATGAACCGTGGTGCTTTTCGGAGGAGCTTCTTCCATTGATTTCGGTCAGTTAGAAGGGTTCCTGCAAGTGGATAGTCCTTTATTGATGTTATCCATGTATCAGATTTGACGGTGGTTTCGAGAATCCAGTTTACGTCCATTTCGTCTATGCTTGGGTTGATCAGAGTTTCAATGGAACCAACCTCAATGACTGCTTCTCCGAAACTTGCCAGCTTAGCCAAATAATCTACCCTGGTGTTTTTCTCCCATGGAATGTGATTTATAGTGTAGTGTTTGATATCGCTTAGCAGTTCTTGTACTTTAGACAGGTATGGGGCAAGATTTTCTCCACGTGCTTGGTATTCCCATTTCACTTGACAGACGACCAGTTGGGAGTCGCTGTGTGGGTGAATAAATTTTATATTGGGTTCCTTGACAACCTTCAGTCCAGCAATCAGTGCTTCCTACTCTACTTCATTATTTGTTGCTGGGAATTCCAAGTGCGAAGCATAGCTAATGGTTCGCCCCTTGGGGATTTCAAGCATTACCCCTGCTCCCGAACAGAAGTTGTTGAATGCGCCGTCAATGAAGAGCTTCCATTGCGTACTTACTTCTAACCAAACTTATTCCTCGTCATCCCTCATAGTAAATTCGATGATGAAGTCGGCCAATGCCTGCCCATTGATGGCCTTCTTAGGATGATATATGATGTCATATTGACTTAGCTCTGTATTTCACTTGAGTAGTTAGTTGGAAGTTTCTGACCGGTATAAAATTTGATCCAGGGGTTGGTCAGTCAATACTTTAATTGGATGAGCGTGGAAGTGTGGTCGTAATTTCTGAGACGCGATCAAAAGGCAATACACTAGCTTCTCTAGTTTGGGTAATTCTTCTCATCTCTGGTGAATCGTTTGCTAATGTAGTACACAGGTCGCTGGATTCTATCGTCTTCCCGCATGAGAGCGGTGCTTGGTGCATTCGGGGAAACCGCTAAACAAATGAATAGGTCTTCTCCATTCATCGGCTTTAATAAGACTAGGGGAGCCTCCATGTGTCGTAGCAATTCCTCGAAAGCTTTCTGATAAGCTTCACTCCATTCAAAGTTTTTCTTTTCCTTCTTCAGTGCATCAAAGAACGGTATGCACATATATGTAGCTTTTGAGATGAATCGACTCAGCGCTGAGACTTTTCCATTTAAGATTAGAAGTTCCTTCTTATTTGTAGGCACTTTGACTTCCCGTAATGCTGTTATTTGCTCTGGATTCGCTTCGATGCCCCGAGCACTTACTATGAACCCCAAGAATTTCCCAGAGGTTACTCCAAAGTGACATTTGAATGGATTGAGCTTCATTTTGTATTTTCGGAGTATCTTAAACATTTCAGTGAGGTTTTCTAGATGGTTAGTAGCTACTCGAGATTTGACCAACATGTCGTACACGTAAACTTCCATAGTCTTTCCAATCTTGCATTTGAACATAGTATTCACTAACCTTTGGTGCATTGCCCCTGCATTTTTCAAGCCAAATGACATTACCCTATAGCAGTACAATCCCAAATCAATGATGATGTTCTCTTAGTCAAGCTCATGCATCAAGATGTAGTAGTATCCCGAGTACGCATCTATAAACTACAACAATTCATGTTCCACCATTCCATCCACAAGCTGATCAATTCTAGGGAGTGGGAAATCCTTCGGACAAATTTGTTTAGGTCCAAGAAATCAATACAAGTTCGCCATTTTCCACTATACTTCTTGACTAGGACTGGGTTTGGTACCCATTCACGGTAAGTTGCTCCTCAAATGAAACTATTATCCATCAATTTTTCTACTTCCTCTCTCAGTGGCTCGGACCATTCATGGCCCAACCTGTGCCTTTTTGGTTTCACTGATGTAAATTTAGGGTCAATATTGAGTGCGTGGTAGGTAATTTCGAGTGAAACCCCACATATATCGGAATGTGCCCCAGTAAATACATCCAGATTGGCATAGAGGAATTTGGTTAGTTCCAACCGCATCTTATTTTAAAGGTGTGACCCAATCTTCATGACCCGCGTTGGGTCATCCATACAGATTGGGACAGGCACCGTCAATTCTGTCGGTGCTGCCCAATCCTCCCCTAAGCTCTTCTTCCTAGGGTCCAAAGGCTTGAACAGCTTTGGACCCCATGTCAGGGATGACTCTATAGTTGCTATTCGAAGGGTTCATGGATATGGAGGGTTTTCACTACATCCTTTCCATTTTTCATTCTTCTTGACTCGTGCAACTCCGTAATGTAGCATTTTCGAGCAACGCTTTGGTCTCCTTTCACAATTCTTACACCATGCTCGGTGGGGAACTTCATTGTAAGGCACCATTGCCAATGCTTTTCTGATGTCGGCTAATGCGGGTCGTCCCAAGAATGCATTGTAAGTTGACATTTCATCCACGATCACAAATGTCTAAATGAGGGTGACCCTTCGCTCACCCTGTCCAAGCTCCACGGGTAGGTCAATTGTTCCCACCGGTTGTTTAGGTTTACCGGTAAACCCCTGAATCTTTGTTTGGTGTGTCGATACGCTTTTCATGCCAATCTTCATTTGATCGAAAGTACGTTTGAAAAGTATGTTAACAGAGCTGCCACTATCAACCAGCACTCGTCAGACTACGACATGACATATTCCTACTGTCACCACTATTGGATCAAGAGTTAGAGTTTCAATCCCTTTGGTCTCCTGATTGCGTAACACTATGTTGTCGTTCAAAACCTTTTACACCTTGATCAGAGTCTCATCATCGATTGTTAAACGTGATTCCTTCAAGGCGTGCTTTAATGAACTCGCATATCGCTCCATCTCCCACCAACTTCTTTGCGTGGGATATGGTCCTCCAGATATTGTTCCAATAATAAGCCTTTGATCGGTTCATTTCGATCCTTCTTCACTAATTCCAGCTTGATTTCTTTATTATCTAGGTGGTTGAGGGGCCGTGGTTGATTGATTTTTTGTGGCTTTTTCATGTATTGTTGAAGCATCTTGTCTTGGATCAATCCTTCGATGAGGTCCTTAAGGTGGCGACATTTGTTTGTATTGTGGTCATGTGCCTCGTGGAAGTGGCAGAATTTCCCTGAGCGCTTTTGCTGTTCCATTACCTCTTTTCTAAGAGGTTTCTTATATTCTTTAATCTCTCATGTTGCAAGTTAAATATTCTCTGGAGTATCATTTAGAGGGGTATAGTCTTCTTGTCCAAACTCTCTAAATCTTTTGTTATTGCCACCATTATTTCTTTTATCAGATTTCTGGTTTCTTCTGTTTTGATTTCCACTCTTCCCTACGGCTCCTTGAGTACTTCCAGGATAGCGCGTGTTTTGATTTGCCGCCATGTCATTTTGTCTAGTGTTCATTTGTTCTATACCATCAGACTTTCTTTCCAGCTCCTGTACTTTCTCAAATCTCAAGTACTGGCTTGCTTTACGATTGAAGTCTTTCCTATTAGTAGGTTGCTTCATCTTAATCCATTTCCCGAACTCTGTTTTCGGGTGAATAGCTTGGAGTAATGCCATAAAAACCATATCCTCATTAGGGTTGCTTTCTTCCATCACCGCGGTGTTAAACCTATTCATGAATGATTTCAATGACTTATTGTGTCCTTGGACCAATCCAGATAGGAACATGACGTCCTTTGATTGCGCGGTATGGAGCTTGAACTAGTCAATGAATTTCATTGCAAGTTGGTTAAAGGTAGAAATAGACCTTAGAGGAAGTCTGGTGAACTACATAGACTCAACTCCTTCTACAAAAATAGGGAAACATCGACAGCGAATAGCCTCTAGGGCATTCGCTCCGTTCATATACTAGATATATTTATACAAATAGGGTTTTGGGTCCTTCGTTCCATCATAGGAGGAGATAGTTAGCATAGTGATTTTGCCTGGGTATCTATCATTCATGATTTCGTCGGTAAAAGGGGTCCGACTCGCGGTAAATCCTATTCACCCTTTCGATTTTTACTCTCATACATTAGCCGTTTGAACATGTCTGCTATGTATGCCTCTGATATGATAGTCCTGGAGGCGAAAATCAGTCACTATGCCAAGTGTTTGGTTCTGCAAACGGTCTTGACACATGGGTTGAAGCCAAGGCCCTTCTGTCTCCAGGAGAGCCACCCTCGTGGGACCCCGTTGGCTTGTAGTTTGCCTGACTGGGTCATTTTGAATGTTTCTAGCATCTTCGAATGCATTGACATTCTCTTCCATCAGTTTTCCTTCTTTTCCATCTTTTGAATCGGAGAGATCCACAACTATATCTTCTTGCGGGGTTTTGGCCCTTTGATTCAAACTCAAGATTGGTTGCCTTGCGCCAGATAGAGTATTCTCATTCGCCTCCACGTTACATCCTGTTGTCACCCTTCTTTGTGGATGTATTCCGTTCCTTCTATGTAGGTCGGAAATGGCGGAATTCTCTTGTTCAACAGTAGTCACTAGTTTAGGCATAGTTCTTTGAGTGGGGCTTGATTGTAGGGTCAACAGAGCATTGAGCTTATCCATTAGGGCCTTTTGACTATTTTCCATTCTCTGGTTGATCTCCTCAACCATCTTATTCAGCTCGTCCTTGGTGACGACTTCATGCTAACTGGAGGATGCTGGTGTCGGGTTTCCTAAATTAGTACTATTTACTTCAACTTGTTAGATACTAACACCTTCTCCAGCTTTTACTGCCCCTATGGATCTCCCAGAGGCAGTTCTTCTTCTTCCAAGAACCATTGATCCTAAAATAGCGAGTTCTTCAAGCAAAGATTAGGGATCTAATTTCTAAACCTATGAGATCCAAAGTAGACAGCTAGATCTGTATCATGAGTTGGGTTCTCAGTGAAAGAACCAAAATATTGACCAAAAAAATGGATCAACACCCTGATTAGAGTTTAAAAGCACTAGCTCTGTTTTAAGAGAGAAATATCGCAAATCACAGATATAGAAAAAGAACAGTAAGGGAAAGTAGACAGAGAATTTTTATAGTGGTTTGGCTGTTAATGAAACCTACATCCACTTTATAATTTTATTAAAGACTAATTGCTGTCACAAGAGACGTTTGACTATAAGGCTTTAATTATCTTTATCTAGATTGAATCCTCAGAGTTGGAATCCACTGGAGAATCGCAGCGAATTCCTTTAGAGATTTTTGTGAGGGAGGTAGAGAATGAAGTATACTTCCAGCAATGCTTCAGTAACCAGTCCAGAGCCGATCCTGTTTATGTTGCAGGTAAGTTCGTATTTATAGAGAACGATGGACTTTTGGGCCAGGCAACTTCACCCATTGCTCGCAAGTAGGTAGGGAATAACCCCGGGGGGTTTGGCTCGAAGACTGAGGCAAAACCATAGGTCGCTTGCGACCCATAGACTTGCTTCATTTGCAAGCCAATGCCTTAGCCACTTTTCATTGCATCCTTAGTGAGTTCATTTGAAAATTCGAGGAGACGCATGGGTCGCTAATGATCTAAGAACTTAAGATTTTTCTAGAGTTTGGAATTGAAGATGCTTCCAAAGTTTTTTGTCGTCATTTTTCTGTAATATAGCTTTGTTCTCGTTAATTCCTTGTCTTAGCTTTTCTTGTTAGATACTGAATTATCGTCATTGTTCTGGTAATATAGCTTGGCTCTCGTTAATTCCTCGTCTTAGCTTTTCTGGTTAAGTTCTGAACCATTCTGATAACACGAGGTTGTTCTGTTTCTTGTTGGTTCCTACTGGGTTAAAAACCTGGATACCAATTCCAAAAACCATTTTGTCTATCATTTATAAAAGTTGAGAGGAGGTAGCTCTGGTTTGCACACCATAGGTTGAGACATTAAGTATATCAGATGTATGCACAGAGATTTTAGTTTTGTCCATTGTGTATTCCTTCCCATAATAAAGATCAACAAGGGAACATTTGGGAAGCATTTTTCCTAGGCCCGCCCCTCCTTTTCTTAGAGGATTAAATTGATGGATGATGAGATGAAGCAGGTATATCAGGGAAAATAGATATAGGACGATCAGTTGAAAGGTATGGGGAATTTGCTAGGGAAATTACTAGGGAAGTTAAAGGAATTTGATTAGATACTTTAAAAGGATGATGGGAGAAGATTGGGAAATCATCTTTTGTAGTTGCCTAAGAGGAGTTTTGCATGTTGTGCAGGTCAGAATTTTGATTTGGGCTGTGAGAAGAATTCAAGTTATTATGAGAAGAAACTGGGGGATTGCAATTACCAGATTCCAAAATCGCATTAATGATTGCTTCATTTTCTTATTTTGAAATAGAAAATGGATTTGATGTTAAACAATCTAAAGGATTTTCTGTTGCCTTCGAATTATCATCCATATCAATCACAGAAGGACTAACATGCACATTTACTTTGTCCTAAAGTGGTTCAGCATAATGAGTTGCACTAGAATAGATTGGGTGAATCAATACAGTAACTAGTTGAACCAAATCATTATGCATTGACTCCATACAGTGTTCATCCACTCTTCCTTCTTCCTGGATATTCCTTATCTTCCCATGATTTTAAGAAGAAACTTCACCATATTCATCAGCAATACAATCTTATCCCAACACTTATGGATTTTCATTCTTTTCCAAGCTTTTTGAGGAATTTTAACTTTCTTTTTAACATGATGAAAAAATTCTCCCTTCCCCTTTTTCTCGGTTTGAATTCTCCACCTTCTTTCCTTCTACAACTTTTCCTTTTGAAAGATCATCATTATTTTGTTTTACCTGACCCTCATCTGCTTCATTATCATCAATTATAACAACCTCACAATGATCTGTAGAATGAACAAAAACCTTATGTTATGAACAGATCAGAGGCCTCCACGAATATTCCACAATAACATTTGGACAAGAATCATCACCAATTGAGATAAAGTCTGGAAGTTTACTGTTAGGAGTTATCTCAATAAGACATTTCGCATATTCAAACCTTTTCAACTTTTTAGTGTTTTCATCATAACATACTAGCTTCCCAAGTGACAGGCTAATAAGTTAATACCCAACGTAGTCCATGTCATTATTGGAATTCGATAGAGGTGCACCCAAATAGGAACAATTTTGATAGTAGATTGAACTGTACCAAAGCTTGAATTACATGACATGACTATAAACACTTGCCATCAAATAAACATCAAGTTACGTTTAAGGATCATCTCCTTATCCTCCTGGCATGTGAATTTAAAGTAGCAGTTCTGACTGCATATAGCATTTCATATGAACCTTTTCATTTCCATGATTTATCCAAATGAGCCTTTATTGCCATGTTGTTAACATTGTCTACAAGAAAAAAGCGAACAAAGGAGCCTGGCCAAGATTTGATACCATCATTAATAACTTCTGGAGGAGGCTCAAGAGATACACCGAGTACTTAAGATTGAACTGAAAAGGACTGTAACAACCAACATTTTTGGGTTTACCAGTGAATAAAGATGACCACTAATCCGGACATTTCTACTGAACCGGGGCAACAAGAATAGAAGAAAAAGATGATGGCAAGGAGGAAGAAAGAAGAGGTTGAAGAGGATGGAAGGGATCAGGAAGAGGAGGACGGGGAATAGGAGGAGAAGGCATTGGGATAGGGATGGTCACGGGAGACACGATGGACGGGTTAAAGACAGGTAAGGAAGGAAGAGGTACAGATGGAGAGGGGAGGGACATGGGAGTGATGGAGATGCCATGATAAGACAAAAGGACTCTTTCATGTTTTATACAGACATAAAACAAATTTCTTGTCCATACACACATAGTGGCTTAAATAATTAATATATGTGATGTAGTAATTAGGACGGAAGTCTATGAACCCAATAAGGGTATGGCTGGTTATGCTAGAGGTTAAAGGAGAAAGCTATTTGGTCTTTAAATCTAGAGATTATCTTAGATACTAATACCAAGATGGCTATAAATAGCCCCACTTTTTCTTATTTAAATAGACATAAAACAAAATCCTTGTCTCCATTAAAGAATTGGTGAAAGCCTGGAAGTCGAGATTTGAACACTGTACTCAAGGAGACAAGGAACAAGAGATCCAAAAAATGGCCGACCATTAACTTGTTAATAATCGACAGGATCCGAAAAAGGTTAACATTTTATTTTATATGTTTAATTCATTTATATTCCATAAAAAAATTTAGCTATGATACAAAAAATTTAAAATTAAATATTTTTAAATAATAAAAACTATATGTGTATGTGTGTTTCTTTATACATATACATACTCACACACACTTGCACACACACACACACATATTATCTGGTTTTATAATATTTTCTTCGTCATGGCCATAATACATACATACATATATTATATACAAAATTTAAAAAATGACTTATTTTTGTTACTTGTTTTAATTTTTTTTAGATTTAATATATATATTATCCAGTTTTCTCATTTCAGATGTATATTTCTGCTCTTCATCTTTTTCATTTGACTTATGATGCACTTGCGCTTGTGAGAGGGATTACTATTATTATTTTTACTTTTATACTCTGATTATATGAGATTGAGATGTATTTTCACGAGACATGAGATATTTTTGAGTTTTTGAGGCATGTTATGTTTTTATGACTTATTTTGAGATGAAGTTTAATTTTGAATGATAAGTTATTATTTAAATGTTTCCACCGTTTTTACTTATTTTTCTTATAAATCTTAGTCTCTGTGATGCTTTAGCAATATCTACAACATGCCACTTCCTTTAGTGTGCCCTTTTGGGTATATTATGGGATGTAGGGGTGTTTCATCAGTTATATGTGGTTAGTATCATGGTCAACTAAAGTTAACTCAAAGTCAAAGTCTCTGGGCAGAGCATTTCGGTTAATAACTATTGTTTTTACTGAGCCAATGACGTTGTGTTTGGACTATAAAGTTGAATGTGGATGATATTGGAATTTTGACCATTACCAAATTCCATAAATCCAAAGTGATATAGTTTTGACAAAGAGAATTGTGTAAATGATTGTCATTATTAGGTACCGCTTATAATAAGTAAAATTAGATTTGACTAAAAGATGTATAAGCGATAAATTCGGCCAAAATGTCACACTACCTACTAAGTGACGTGTGAATGTCAATATTCAAATAGTTCGATATTAATCGCTGATTGAATTTACACCTTTGAGTCGCACAACTGCAATGATGAATTATTTAAAAAACCACATGATTTAATTAATTTATATAATGTTGTAAATTGATTAAATTAATTGATGTTTGAGAAATATTAATTTTTATTTATTGATGTTTGGAAGTTTTTTTACTTATTTTAGTGCATTTATAAAAGTAATATTTGCGCGCATTGATATATGATGTTGATTTAATTTAAATATAATTGCATGAAATGATTTATGAAAATTTTACGTCATTTGATGACATGATTTATGGAAATTTTATGTCATATGATGACATAATTTGTGGAAATTTTATGCCATTTGATGATATACGTATAAAGAAAGATTGAAGAGAGAGAAACAATCAAGGGACTTAATTTGGGAAGTTTTAAGTATAGAATGGAAAAGTTTTCAATCTTTCAAATAAAACATATTCTCTAATTCATTCTATGCATATAATTTATTCTTTCTCATTCACTCCGTTTCTTTCTCTACTCCTAATTTTACATGGAAAAAACCAAAAACAAAAGATTTCCAAAATTCTTTCAACTCCATATGAAAACATAAAAAAAAGCGGTTCATCCATCTCTTGCATGGACAGGATGGGGGTCTTAAAGATCCGAGGATATATCATCATTCAAGGTGTCACTTCTAGGCAACGTCCTAAAGGGAGTCCATTTTCAAGAAGTGGTTCAAGGATTTGGGTAATAAGATATGTTTTTCTTTAATAGATAATGATTTTGATGTAATGTTTGTTGAAAGAAAAATTTAATTATCCTAATTTGTATGTACATATCACTGCCTCATTTAAATTGAAAATTGTTTGTGTATCTTGAATTGTTTGTTAAATGAATCAATTGGTGTTTTATTTAATAAATCAAAACTAATATTTCTATATGTTTAATATGATGTTTTGTTTTAGAACTATGTTCCAAACATTTAATTTAAAGTCTAATTTTCAGATCAGAAATTTTGTATGTTCGATTTATCAACTGGGTTCTTATTTTGTTAAACTAAAATTAAATTTTTTATATGTTTGAATACAATGTTTTATTATAGATTTATATTGTAAACATTCGATTCGAAGTATAATCCTTTAGATCTAAAGTTTTGTATGTTCATATTGTTTTGATTGGATTTTACTTTAACAAATTAAGCTAAAATTTGTTTATGAATATTATAGTGCTTTATTGAAGATTCATGTTTTGAAAATGTGATTTTAGATTTGAAAGTTTACATGTACGTATTTTATGTTTGTATTGTTTTGGAAATTAAAAAAAGAAGAAGATGTTTTGACAATAAAACTAAATTTTAATTTGAATACTATAGTCTCTAATTTGTATAATTAGAGATATTTTATTGAATACTACATACACATAATTTTTGTTTTGACAATAAACCTACTTTAAATTGATCGCTATAAGTCTCTAATTTTATTAAGTAGAAAGATTTGATTTAATCTTATATATACACAATTAATTTTACATGTATGTTTACATATATAAAATTTATTACATGTATTTCATATTATCAAAGTACGATTAGATTTCTTTCAAAAAGGAGGAAACAATTTAAATAAGGCAATAATACCTCCATACATTTATTTTCACATTTATATCCTTATATTATAATGCCTATAATTAGTCATTTACATGATACATTATTTAGTTTGCGAAATGGTAAGTTAATTCAATCATCGTTGTTACCCTTTATATATTTTCCATTTTTTCTTTTTGTGATTAGCTATCCATTTAATTTTGTTCATATATCTACACCTTTCCATCAATTGATAGCAATTATCATATGTCCCACTTATAGAAAATCACACTATAATAGATGTTTATTTATACTCACATTCATGCCATATACATGTTGCTAATTAATGACATTCATATGATCAATCAATTTATTTAAAGAGATTGAAATGAAAGGTTTCTCTCCATATAAAGAATGTGCCTCCTCATTAATTAAATAAGTTAAGAGAAGGAAGTGAAAAGTTTCATTCTCTAAATAAATTTATACCCCATTATTAATTGAATAAGTTAAGAGGAAGGATATGAAAAGTTTCATTCTCTAAATAAATTTATGCACCGTCATCAATTGCATAATTGAGATAGGAAATGAAAAGTTTCCTTCTCTAAATAAATTTAATAAGTTACTGTCAACATAAATAAGTACATAAGAGTATATTTGATATACTCTAACTTACGTACACATTATATTAAAGTAAAACTTTATTTATAAAATTAAATAAAGTATTGATTTTATTTAAAAAAAAAACTTATAAAAGTTCTAAGTATATTTAGACTTCATAGTCCCATTAAAGATCCAAAATGGCTAATTTTTTTAAAATTTACCCATTTCTTCCACCATGGGCTGACCCAATTCCTTTAATCGTACTATAATCCAATAACCTATGCGATCTAAATTTGTCATGTTAGGGCTAACTAATTAAGCTTGCGCATTTAGTACG
This sequence comes from Allium cepa, assembly GCA_030765085.1. Classification (NCBI taxonomy): domain Eukaryota; kingdom Viridiplantae; phylum Streptophyta; class Magnoliopsida; order Asparagales; family Amaryllidaceae; genus Allium; species Allium cepa. The sequence goes on from CM060932.1 coordinate 771,083,572, forward strand.
GTGTCTTGAAAGGTGATGTCTCGGATTGGAATTGGGTAATCAAATAACCTATCTTATCAGGTTACCTGCCTGACCTGAAAGGTGAAATGAGTCCAAAAGTCTAATCCTAAAAGAAAAGATCCAATTTGAATTGGGCTTTTGGATAATTTTCAAAATAGTTTTGAAAATTAGGACTAAGTTTTACATTTAAAATAAAAACATGTTTAATATAAAAGGTTGTAATATAACATAAATTTTAAAAATGTTTAAAAGGTAATGAAAATTTCAAAATGATTGAAACTATTTAAATATTAATTTCAAAATTTAAAATTTATTAATAAGATTAATCAATTAAATAAGTTAATCAATTAATACTTATATGCATGTATTATGTATGTTTATATATGTTATGTTATTTAAAAGTGTCTAAGGTAACATAAGTATACATGTATGTATGTAAGATAAATTTTGTAATAGATATAACTTAATTAAAATTATTTAATTAAATAAATTAATTAAAGGTTAATTAATTAAATAAAAATAAACATATATAAGATATATGTGTTACGGTATAAATATTATAGTAAATATGTCCAATATAAAAATTGTATTGGAATACTAATATAAAATTAATTAAAGATTTAATTAATTAAAATTAATTAAATAATATTTACTTAATGAAATATTATACATAAGACTATCATATAAGTAACACGAAATATAAAAGTTATATAACAACAAAACTTATATGATATGAATGTATAAACTAATGGTGGAATATTAAAAAACCCAAATAGACTTGAGGAATAAATACATATGTAAATGTATGTATACCTTGATATCCGATGTGTCTAACACTTGAGTCACGATGGTATTTCATAAGAAATACATTATTTCATAAGTCGATATCACGTAATATAATATATTAAAGATTATGAATCTTCAATATAACATTGTCCTCTAATATATATATATATATGTGTGTGTGTGTGTGTGTGTGTGTGTTAATAAATTACTTGCATACTCCTTAGTTGTTGAGCAAACTCAAGCTAGAGATGTTATGTGTGGTATTATTAATATATTGAATAGATAAGGTAAGGTAGAGTTGTTATGTGTAGCCTAATTTTTACAACTACATAATACATTTGCAAAATGATCATTTACGTGTTTATTTATTTATACCATGTATTGCATTTTATTATTTCGGATTTTAAAGGCAATACAAGACTATGGATGGATATTTGACCATATACTATCACATATAAATGTTATATGGTGAACGATCATAGTTCGTAATGTACGCTACTTCAATGAATACAGTTCATTCGAAATAAGCCAATAAACTGTACTATAAGATCGAGTATTCAATTTGATTAATTACATAAAAGATCATATTGTGTTAATGGTAGCATAAGATCAAGACTACAAGATAGATTTATGAACTCGATCGTTGAAAAAGAGCAACATATTTGATGTCCTCAAATGTTAAGGATAATCAAATGCACTTTGGTAAAGAGTTCTTTATGATATTGTAGTAAGAGTTTTCTTTTGAACGGTTTGACCATTTAGAAAGGAAAATGAATGTACAAGAGTAAATGTGATTTAAGGTATAGTTGGGATAGAGAGAGTGAATAGTCATTTCTTCTTCATAAAGAAACAATGGAAATGAAAAATTATAATATTAATAAAAGATACTTAACGTTGGAATAAGAAATATGATTTCTATTCCAAAATGTATTTTAGTATAGAAAATTGTTTATTATGAGATATGTTTCTATGGGTTCAAGATAGTTGATCAAAGAACTCTCCACTGTAAACTAGTTGCAATATGTGAAATAAACAAATCTATGCTAAGTGAATGATGGACCTCCGAATTTAGTATGTTATTATAGCAATGACAGAAATAGGGGAAGCATGCCATATAGCACTTAATGATTGCATAAAATTATGAAAATTGTTTTCGTAAAATGTACCAAATATTATTTATGAAATAATTACTATTTTTCGCTATCGACTAAAAAATAGACATAAATATATTTCAACATGAATATTATTAATATTTGTTACGAAATAAAATTGTGGTAAGCATTGGAAAATACAAAAGCATCTAATATTATTTACAGTTATCTTGGAATTATGAACTAAGCCGTAGTTTTGAGAAAATAATTTTATTATATGATTTTGAATCATATGATACTTGTTAATTATATCTCAAACAATAAATGGTTATGCACCCATTTAGTGGGAGCATCATAAGAGTCGATGAACTCTTCAGATTTATACATATAAATGTATGCAATCGTAACTCTATAAACACGAAAATGGCTCCATGTACTTCGTCATATTCATTGACGGGTCATCATTAACATAGACACGTGTATTTGATACACATATAGTATGTCTATGGTAAACATATTGAATATAAAACAGAAGTAAAAATAATGTGTGATAGAAATGTTTCGATTTGATTAAATGAGTGATTATATTGGAAGAGGTTCCAAACGTACCTAAAATGAATAAAGATTCAATCTCAAAGTAGCTCCTTCATGTGATACATAATGATGCATCGATATAGAGCAATCGAACTTTGTTGGACAATATACGGTTAATTATGAGTGAATTTGAGTTAGTTTCTTTCTATAAGGTAATGTACTTAAGAGTAGTACACAAGGTTAATACTATTTCATCTGAATAAAAATTTACAAAATCTTACAAGATAAGGGTTTATTTGAAACTCCAATATATCCTTGGCCAAGGAGTTGGCAAGTTATGCGAATCGAAAGATTGCATGTAAAGATTGTTTATAAGGGATCTTTTATGAATATCCCCAAATAGGTTTTGGAAAGGATTGTCATTGAATGACATATTAATGTTTTGAATATAATTTTTGTAAACTAAAACCAAATTAGTTTTATAAATAAAGAAATTCATAAACATTTATGAATCCCTATTCTATTTACATTGAGAAACAATTGTTGTTTCAAGATATACCAACTTCATTGTGAAGGAATTTCTTGGAGGAATTATTGGTAACTAAATGGAATTGGATACGATCCATAGATAGAACTGATTATATGAGATGAAATAAAATTAACTAATCTAAATGAACACATAGCATTAGAATGTCTAATAAGTATTCTTGGACATTCGAAGAGAAAATATGAGTTTCTTATTAACGTCGAAACTACATAATCCTTGGTTGTTTAACTAAATCATTAAGAGTGTTGACTCTATATGATATGATGTGCAAATCCAAAAGAATTGCTATCAAAATATAGATTTTGGCGGTCATAACCGAAGGAATGTGATCCATTGGCCGAGATTTTCTTTATGATAAAGACTAATACGTTGGAATTAAATGAGCAATGTTGATAAGAATAATATCGTAAATTTCAATTGTTGAAATTAGCATAATAAATTCAGTATTCAACATGCTTAGGTTAATTCGGATTTACTCACAAAATTGTCACTTGATAAGACTTAGTGTTTTGGTACATATGAATTGAAACAGAAAATTTTAAATAACGATTTTGAATAAGCTGTTTACACATATTAACCAAAAACGTCCCAAGTCAGTGGGAGCGATATTGAGTTTGTGAGTCTGTGGTTATGATCCAAGAAATGATACAAAAGTATCATTTTATTTGCATCAAGATTGAGTGAGTATTTTGATTCAAATTTCAAATAGCTTGATTTTCAAGCAAAGTGCAAAGGAAGCGTGGGTTCATAAGAAAGAACGTTAAAAGGTACATTGATATTTCTAAACTATGAGTAAACAAAACGTTGTTGATTTTAATGATGTACTTGTATTAGAATCACCCTTAGTTGTTTTAATACTCAACATTGAATTAATAAATGATGTCTTTGATAGTAAGTATAAAAGATGTTGAGAATTTCCCAAATGATATGCAAGGACACCTTATTAAAATGTTTAATACGAAACATATAAGATTGATTCCTTTGCATTGGTAATAGGAATTACCATACATGTTATATTGTCTATGATACCATCATTTGTTTGTATATTTGGTACATAAAGAAAATATCAATTCCAAATTGATGTCACTAAATAGTTTTTTGAAGTGTTCTCATGTATTTATGAAATACTAGAGAATTATTTATAGAAACAAAAACACCTTATGAAGAGTGTTCGGACTCGAACTTCATAAGAGATATTGAGTATAATATGTCAATAGTAAATTTAAGTTAAGAATCTTAAAGTTTGAAATGTCCCAAATGAAAGACCATGGCTAATTTAATTAAAAAGGCTAAGTACATCGCCTAAAATAGCGACACAAAAAAGACAATGTATAAAAAAATGTAAGTGCACAAATTTATAACCGAGCCAATTTCAAATGTTTAGAATCTCATAACATTGTTATATGATAACAATGTCACGATATGGTTTGTAACAGAACTTATAGCTCACTAGATGTCGAGAAACATACTCCAAATTGTTCCATATGATAAAATAGTTTATCATCGTTGGAGAGAGTTGATTGACAGAGTAGATAATTAAAACATAATAGCATAACCGTTCATAAAGGGACTGGCCTAATTGGTTTTGAGAAAACTAATTGGAGAAGTTGGAATGAGATTCCATAATTGATCGTTAGTGCAGGTGGAAGATTGATAGAGTTAGGGGTATGTCCTAGGGGCAATGATGTAATTTGTTACATATATCTAACTCGTTGATCAATCTTATTTGAAATAAAGGTATTTTCTTTCTATTATGTACTAGCTATAACGTGGTTATATTAATTAATGAATTTAATTAAAAGTATATTTAATAGAAAAGCCATATATGGTATGTTTTTTTATTGTAGTCACAATGTGTTGTAACCGTGAGTAATTTATCATAATTAAACAAATGTACCATTTTAAATGTTCCTAGTCAAGATGCATCGAGATTGGATATCGATGTATCCGTTGAGACAAGTATACGTAACGCTCTCCAAATGTTGGGCAATGTATTACTCCTGACTACTGGGGGCACCAACATGTTACGTACTGATAGTTATTAGATAACTATGGAATGACTCACTCGATATTTTTCTATTGGTTAATATAGCTAAGATTAAGTAGAGAATATCGATGCAACTAATTTACATAGTTCTCTCGACTGGAAAAATACTGTTAATCTTCAATATGGAGGCTCTGCTTTGATTTAGCTAAATCGTGGTACGTTATCCATCGAACGACTATAGTTCGGTCAAGTGGAAGCATTGAAAGTGAAACACTATTCAAAAGAGGATTCGTCAACTTGGTTATAACAACCTAAAATTTGAGCTATAATAATTAATTAATTAACGAATTAATTTAATATTGAAATAAGTTTATGAAATTTTCAAAATCGAGCTATGGGAGTTGTACCATTGGGTCTGTGGCGATTTTCTTATCAATTTCCATATATAACTTTTCGAAATACGAGTCAGTATGGACAAGTTATGAGAGAAACAAGAATTCAGAATTACATAAAAGAAAATGAAAAATAAATAAATAAAAAGACCCATAGGGGTCGACCTATAGGTCGACACCCAAAGAACATGGGTCGACCCGCATATATCTTAGATTGACATGTGTTTCTTCCTGGACGCTATTTCATCTAGGTATGAGCCAAACAACCTATTTTGCAAATAAAATCATACTTTGTGCGTTCGTGCTTACATCCGACAGTTTCTAGTGAGCATATGACGTGGTTGCACCAGATTCAATCTTCAAAACCAATGGGCTGAGAACCCTAAGCCACATTATAAATAGAACCCAAAGCCTAACTATTTTTCTCATTCGAATTTTCTCCTAATTGGTTTTATTGCCTGAGGCTGAACCCTAAATAGTAATTTTTTCTAGGGGAAAGATCTTTTTGATAAAATATTCTATTTCCCTAGAAGTCGCTCCAAAAGACCAAGGATTAGAGCTAAGGACAACAAGCGAGTGTTTTGTAATTATTTTAGATTTTTAAGCAATTTAGATCAATAGGGTTCTTAATAGTTGCAGTTTTTCTTCAATTTTTAGATAGTTTTTATGTAAGTTATTTACTGTTACTTTTTTATGTAAATTTCATAAGCTCTTTTCAGTATATTTTATTCAGCTATTTTTATTTAGCCATTTTTTTCAATTATTTACAGTTATTCACAGTTATTTATAGTTATTTACATCTGTTTTAAGTTGGAATTTGGCTTGTAAATGTTAGTTTCTTTTTATAAAGATTTAATCCCTTTTTATGCGAATAAATTAAAAGAGAAGAATTCGTTAATATGGATTAAAATAGAAAAACAATAAATTTACAGACATCAGATGTAAATTAAGAAAAACTGAAATAAAATAGAGATGGACTGAAATAGGAAAATTTAAGATATTTGCAGCATAATTATAACAAGAGGATATAACTAAAAAGAGAAAATAGAAGAGTAACGTTTGCAAAAACAATTATAACATGGGTTATAATTAGAAAGAAAGAAATAGCAGAAGAGGCTTACTTTAAAACTTAGATTAAGTTAATAAGAAAATATAGTAGAAATAACAGAAGATGCTTATTTTAAAACTTAGATCTTGGATTAAGTTAATGAGAAAATATAGCAGAAATAACAGAAAAGGCTTGTTTTAAAACTTAGATTAAGTTAATAAGCAAATATAGAAGTAGGGCCCGTACCAGCAGCATTCCCTTTTAGATCTAGGACTGATGGTCTCACAATATCAGGTGAGGCCGGGACATGCTTATCTAATTAACATAAATAAGTGGCCAATAGATAGAGGCTCAAATTTGGGGATTTGGGCAAGGTGTACAAAACTAAATGATTGTTTGTTAGGACCAGTATCGGCAGCATTCCCTTTCAGGTTAGGACTGATGGTCTCATAATAGTTAGGTGAGGCTGGGCAGCATTCTCTTTCAGGGTCCAAGACTGATGGTCTCACAATAGTTAGGTGAGGCTGGGGACGCTTGTGCTGATTAGGGTAAATAAAGCGCCAAATAAGGGGCAAAAATTAGTGTGTACTAACGATGACCGAGCGTGCATGATAGATTAAGATAAATAATTCACTACTGCGCCCTAAGCGCTAAAGAGGTGTCTTTTGCTATGACCAACATGATTGGTTTGTAGTGGCACAACAGAGGTAGAGCAAGCCGATCAACGGGTAGAATTACGATTTCGACCTAATCAAGTTAGCAGTTGAGATAGGATTAGGGTTTCAGCCTAATCATAGTAGCTTAAGACAAGTGCAAACAATCAAACAACCAAACCAAATAGTCAAACATAATCAGAAAACAGTATTATATCCAATTTTTATCTTTTCTGTATTTTTCTTTCAAGCTAAAACTATTGCTTAGTTTATTATCTTTATCTTGCTTAGAAATGCTATTAATTACTTTCACTCACCAGACTTATTGTTTGACCCACTCTTCTATTTCCCCCTTTTACCCCCATCAGGCTATCATAGTTGAGTTAATTCAGGTTGCTTGGAGATTCATTCACGGAGTTTCTCATTTCAGATGTATTCTTCCGCTCTTAATCTTTTTCATTTGGCTTATGATGGGCTTGCACTTGTACGAGGGATTACTATTATTATTTTTACTTTTATACTCTGATTTTATGAGTCGAAGATGTATTTCATGAGACATGAGATATTTTTAGTTTTTAAGACATGTTATGTTTTTATGACTTATTTTGAGATGAAGTTTAATTTTCAATGATAAGTTATTATTTAAATATTTCCGCTGTTTTTACTTATTTGTCTTTGAATCTTAGTCTGTACGATGCTTTAGCTATACCTACAACGTGTCGCATCCTTTAGTGTGCCCTTTTTAGGTATATTAAGGGGTATGGGGTGTTTCACTTGGTATCAAAACCTAAGGTTACATGATTCCTTAAAAACTTGGTTTAAAAGTAGAGTATTTTTCATAGGTGATATACCTTTAAACTAAAAGTATTTTTTAGAAACTCTTATTATAGAAATAGTTTTCAAGCATAAAAGAGTTTTTATAAAAATCCCCTCAAAGTCCAATTCAACCTTCCTTTCAATTCTATCATGCCTAAAATCTCTTTTTCTTTGCATAGAATGGCGGACGCCCTAAATCTTCCAGAGGGTGTCCAGGTCCCTGGCTGGTTCTGTAGATACCTCCAAGCTACAGCACCAAAGGTGAGAGGTTAAGCCCTTAATGCAGCACCGACGGGTGGAGATCCCGTTAATCCACCTGCAGCAGCCAATTTTTCTAAGCTATGCAAGGACTTCGCTAGTCTAGGAGGGAAGATTTTTTCTGGCACGAAGGATTTCGTAAAGGCACGAACTTGGTTGAGAAATACGGAGCGAATATTTGGGCTGTTAGGATTAGGGGACTGATAGAGAGTTCAGCTTGCATCTTGGTAGCTGAAGGAAAAGGCTTCTTACTGGTGGGAGTTTTAGAGATGGAGGGTAGAGACATTGGTTTGATTTCGAGAAAGGTTTGAGAGAAAGTTCTTGTCGGAAGCTAAGGAAAGCATGCAATTAGAGGAGTTTATTAGTTTAAAGCAGGGGAGTTTTTCGATGAAAGAGTATATAAATCAGCTTAATGAGTTACCGCGGTTCGGAATGGAGCTTGTTAATACACCACATAAGAAGGCCACCAAGTTTGCTAAGGGTTTGAACCAGCCCCTCCAAGGGTTGGCATTGACACATGTACCTATGGGAGCGACGTATGAGTCACTTGTAGAGATGGCTCTCATGTCAGATATAGCTAAGAAAGAAGAGGTTAAGGAAGTTCCTAAATTAGAAAACTCTAAGAAGCAGTGGTGGAAAGATAAGGACAAGAAGAAAAGAAGGAGGACGTCAAAAGGGACAGATCAAGAAAGGCGAGAAATGTCATAGTTGTGGATTAGTTGGGCATTTCACAAAGGACTTAAGACGGAAACGATGAAGGGGAGGTGTTATAACTGTGGGCAGCTTGGACATCTTAGTAAATCTTGCATTCAGAAGACGGGACAGAGAGCAAGCGCACCTGTGCTACTAGTACAGGCTTTGGATGCAACACCTTCTAGTAGCGGACCGAATCGAGGTAGGAAAGTCTCTATAGAAGGTTTGATCTCTATTTTCGATTTTCCTATTCGGACCCTTTTCGACTCTGTGGCATCACATTCTTTCATTTCTAGTTCCTTGGTTGATTGTTTGCACTTAGACCCTATAGTTGTTTCAAACTCCATAGTAGTATTAGTACATTTATCCATGATTTGTAGGGGTTTGAAATTTTTTATACTAGGCGTAGAGTTTGACCGTGATGCCTATGTATTGGGATTTTCGAGATATGGGACAATTTTGGGGATGGACTGGTTATCCACTTATGGTGCGATATTAGACTGCGAGAGGAGAGTCATCAGACTAAAGACATGTAGCGGAAGGACTCTCGGGGTTTCTTGCGACTCACAGGGGTTAGTCATGTTGAGCTTCCTTTATTCCCTTGATTCATCACTAGGAGAGTTAGATTCAGTTCCAGCTGTTAGAGATTTCCTAGACATTTTTTAGGAGGTTAAGGGACTACCCCTTTAGAGAGAGGTCGACTTTAGGATCTATCAAAATGACAATGCTAATCCTATGGAATTTCCCATGAGACATATGGCTCCTACAGAGAGGAAGGAGTTAAGTAAGCAGATTGGTGAGCTATTAGAGAAAGGCTTCATCAGACGGAGCATATCTGAGTGGGGAGCGCCAGTCGCCTTCGCTACAAAGGCAGATGGTTCCGTTTGATTTTGTGTAGACTATAGTGAGTTGATAAGCTCACAAAAAAGAACCGTTACCCACTTCCTAGGATAGACGATCTTTTCGATCAGTTGTTTGGCTCTTCATTATTTTCTCAGCTTTACTTAGCCACTAGATTTCATCAGCTTAGGGTCGTTGACGAAAGCATCGATAAGCCAACATTAATGACACTGATGGATTTTTTGAGTGGTTGGTTATGCCATTTGGTCTAACCAATGCCCCATCCTATTTTGTATATCTAATGAGACATTTTTTTCAAGATGTCCTAAATTATTTCGTTGCATTGTTTGTGGATGATATTCTAGTGTTTTCCAAGAGTATGGAAGAGCAAGCTATTCATTTTAAGGAGGTTCTTCATACATTCGTGTTCATCAGTTGAAAGCAAAGTTCTCGTAGTGTCACTTTTGGCATAAGGAGGTGTGTTTCTTGGGGCATGTAGTCTCAAGAGGGGGTTTAGCGGTGGATCCTGCTAAGACAGTAGCAATACAAGATTGGAAAGACCCCAAGAAGCTACCAAAGTTAGAAGCTTCTTGGGTTTAGCTAGCTATTATAGGAAGTTTATCAGAGATTTTGCTAAGATTTCAGCACTTGAGGTTAAGCCTATCCTCATAGATCAGATTGGCTCGATGCAGCGAGAAGATTCAGAGCTTGTGGATATTCTGGGTAGGATTAGCAGAGGAGAGGTCTTTAGACATCTTCAATGCTATTCCATCGATGGTAAAGTGAGGCTAAGGAGAGATGGAAGATTTTTTGTTCCTCGCATTAGTGATTTGATGAGAGAAGTTCTAGAAGAGGCGCACCATTCTTGGATGACTATTCATTCGGGTGGTGATAAGATGTATCGGGACATAAAGAGAGTGTTTTATTGGAGTGGAATGAAGAAGGATGTAGCAGAGTTTGTGGTTAAGTGTCTTATGTGCCAAAGAGTTAAGGTGAAGAAGTAGAGGCCTGGCGAATTGCTTCATCTTTTGGATGCACCCGAATTGAAGTGGGATAGTGTTTCGATGGATTTCATAGATGGTTTACCCCGATCTAGGAAGGGGAATACCGTATTTAGGTGATTGTAGATCGTTTGACTAAGAGCGCCTGCTTCACTATAGCCAAGTGTGAGAGGAAAACACCTTATTTGGCACCTATATACGTTTGTGAGATAGTGCGACTTCATGGAGTTCCCTTTAGCATAGTGAGCGATTGAGACCCTATTTTTACTAGCGAGTTTTGGAGGAGCTTGCTTGAGACTTGAGGTACAAAGCTTAGATTGAGTACGACCTCTCAGCCTCAAATAGATGGTCAAATGGAGAGAGTTAATAAAGTTCTCGAAGATTTGTTGAGGATGTGCATTCTTGATTTCGAAAGAAGCACCTTCCTTTAGTGGAATTCATTTATAACAATAGTTTTCAGATTAGCATCGGGATGGCTCCTTTCAAAGCTATTTATAGAAGACCTTGCAAGTCACCTTCGTGTTGGTTCGAGTCTACAGAAAGATTGCTACTTGGTCCCGACATGGTTAGAGAGATTTCGAAAAAGATTGATTTGATTAGAAGAAGAATGAGGACGGCCCAAGATAGGCATAAATCCTATGTAGATAAGTGGAGAAGGAATATTGAGTTTGAGGTAGGAGACTTGGTTTTGATTAAGGTATCTTCGCTAAGAAAGGTAGTAAGGTCTGGATCGTATGGGAAACTTGCTCCTAGATTCGTTGGACCATTCCCCATTGTGGAAAGGGTAGGGAGGATGGCGTATCAGATAAAGCTACCAGAGAGACTTGTGGGAGTTCATGATGTTTTTCATGTTTTGCACTTGAGAAAGCGCTTAATTATTGAGTAGAGGTAGTGGAACCTAACCAATTTGAGGAAGTTGAAGTGAAGAGAAAAGCAACGGTTCGTCACATTCCTACCAAGATCGTTGGACATGATATCAAGAAGCTTAGGAATAAGGAATTCCCATTGGTTAAGGTGCAGTGGGGAGATAGTATTGAGGATGCTGCGTGGGAGGATGAGGAGAAAATACATGCCTCTTATCCGCATCTCTTCGAGGGTGCGTCTTATTCCCATATTTATTTTTGAATAGGTTCTTTCCTTTAGTATCCTTTGGGAGGGTAGATCTTAGGATTCAACCTATGGATTGTAGAACTAAATGTAAACGTGTTATTAGAACATGTTATGTATGTTGGAGCGAGCGGTTGCAAGTGTTTGCTAGTTGATGCTAGTGGATGCATATAAACACACTAGACAATATTATCTCTTAGGGATCGGACTAACTAGGTCACTAAAGCATATGCATATGGATGTGTATTCACTTGCATTTTTATTTTATTTCCATGGTTGCTATAATGAGTGAATCATATGATTGTTGCATTTAGATGATGATTGTAGCACGCATATAGAACAATCAGTTATCATTAGGAAACTTGCATTTATTTAGATACATGGCACATACATGATTGCATAAAAAGGACGTTGACTGAATTAGTAGACCGCTTAATCATTTGCATTAGTTAGGGACAACACTACGCTATTGCATATAACGTAAGTTGCATTAGAAAGCTTAAGGACAATGGACGTAATGGATGATAGTTGAATACGTGGTTGTAGAAATTGGATGAAAATATTTGTTTCAATCTTTTATACTTGGAGATTTCGGGGATGAAATCCCTTATGTAGGGGAGAATGTAACAACCCAAAATTTGAGCTATAATAAATAATTAAAAAATTAATTTAATAATAAAATAAGTTTATGAAATTGTCAGAATCGAGCTATGAGAGTTGCACCGTTGGGTCCATGGTGATTTTCTGACAATTTCCATATATAATTGGTCGAAATCCAAGTCAGTATGGAGAAGTTATGAGAGACACAAGAATTCGGAAATAAATAAAGGAAAACGAAAAAAAGACTCATAGAGGCCGACCATTGTTATGGTCAGGTCAACCTATAAGTTGACTATCTGGAAACATAGGTCGACCCGCATATATCTTAGGTCGACCCGCATTTCTTCCTGGACGCTATTTCGTCCAGGTACAAGCCAAACAACCTATTTTGTAATTTTCGTCAAATATTGTGCATTTGTGCTTGCATCCGACGGTTCCTAGTGAGCCTATGAGTTGCACCAGACTCAATCTTCAACCCAACGATTTGAGATCCCTAAGCCGCACCATAAATAAAACCCTAGGCCTAGTTATTTTTCTCATTCGGGTTTTCTCTCAATTGGGTTCATCGCCTGAGGCTGAACCCTAAATAGAAAAATTTGCTAGGGAAAAATCATTTTAATAGATATATTCTAGCCCTAGAAGTGGATCCAGGAAGGCCATGAATTAGAGCTAAGGATCACATGTGAGTTTTTGTAATTATTTTAGATTTTTAAGTAATTTAAAATAATAGGGTCCTCAATAGTTGTAGTTTTTCTACAATTTTGGGACAGTCTTTAAGTAAGTTACAGTTAGTTTCTAAGTAAATTTCAAACATTCTTTTCAATCTATTTTATTCAGCTATTTTTATTCAGCCATTTTATTCAGTTATTTACGGTTATTCACAGTTATTTACATCTGTTGTAAGTTAGAATTTAGCCTGTAAATGTTAGTTTCTTTTTATAAATATTTAATCCCCTTTTACGCTATAAATTAAAAAGAGAAGAATTCGCTAATATGGATTAAGATAGAAAATTATTATATTTACAAAAATCAGATGTAAAATAAGAAAAACTGAAATAAAATATAGGTGGACTGAAATAGGCAAATTAAAAATATTTGCAAGCATAATTATAACAAAAGGTTATAACTAAGAAGAGAAAATAGAAGAGTAATAGCTGCAAGATTAATTATAATATAGGTTATAATTAGAAAGAAAGATATAACAGAAGAGGCTTATTTTAAAACTTAGATTAAGTTAATAAGTAAATATAGCAGAAATAACAAAAGAAGCTTACTTTAAAACTTATATCTTGAATTAACTTAATAAGAAAATATAGCAGAAATAATAGAAGAGGCTTATTCTAAAACTTAGATTAAATTAATAAGCAAATATAGAAGTAGAGCTCGTACCGGCAGCATTCCCTTTTAGATCTAGGACCAATGGTGTCACAATAGTAGATGAGGCTAGGACACGCTTATGCTAATTAGGGTAAATAAGTAGCCAATAAATAGAGGCTCAAATCTGGGGATTTGGGCAAGGAGCGCAAAACTAGAAGATTGTTAGTTAGGACCAGTACCAGCGGCATTCCCTTTTAGATCGAGGATTGATGGTCTCACAACAGTTAGGTGAGGCTGGGCAGTATTCACTTTTAGGTCTTGGACTGATGATCTCAAACCAGTTAGGTGAGGCTAGGCACGCTTATGCTGATCAGGGTAAATAAAGGGTAAAATAAGGAGCGACAGTAGTGTGTACCTTTAACGACCCACCTTTTCGGAGAGTTTAAATCGATAATAAACCATACATGTCAAATCAAACCATTCAAAATGGTGGATTGTTAATGGGGTTAAACAAGAAAATAAGGGAGGAAGAAGAAAGCAAACAAAGAATCTCACAACGGAACGATAAAATATAATAATCAAATAAATAGTTGATGAAGCTGTTTAGGTAATACATTTGATTATAATCTATACACATTTATCAGAGTTATACATATACATCAGAGATAAATAAATAATGTAGCATAGCATATGATGCACGGATAACAATAGTAGTAATATACCAAATCTTCATCTTCGTCCTCCAGAGTAAGTCTTCAATAAGCTGAAAAACTCAGGAGTGACCAGAGCATAATAAAAAGAAAAATCACTCGAGTCAGGACTAAAATATCATTAAGTAGGTCAAATCGATATCGCATAAACATGAGTGTATAGAGATGTTTACGGGTTTTCACATCTTCTATCCAGTGTATAACGTGCGTGCAATAACTCAAGAGATGTTATGAGATTTTCCATCTCTTAAGGATCCATCAAAATATTAATATGTAGTAGAATACGCTATATATCTAATGTCTTGTTAGTAAAATAAATATTAAAATAGTGCTCAGGCTTTATATTGATCCCCCTTAACGCGTTTTAAGCATTATCGTATAGTTTGCATATAAAACACCAGTTAAACGGTTGGTGGATAGGGACACGCCGTGATACGACAACATTAAAATAAAACTGTATGGGCCTCGTTTAGGGATAAAAGTATGACAAGGCACGTGAGGCAATGCCCAAGGTAGAATACTACCAGTTCGGGTCGTAGGGCTGGTGGTAACGCATCATAGCCATGACCGGCCACCGCGTCCATCCATCTCATATCGAGTCAAAGGGAGGCTATCCCAAATCAAGGTGCACCAATCGAAACCAACATCGAGAGTAATAATATGGACCGAGTCCAAGAAAATCAAAGAACGGATGTCCGCTCGGGGTAATTAGCTCACTGGCCCTGTCAAGCTGTCCTGTTTTAGTCATTTCAGATTGGCATAAGTGCCGGGGTCTATCCATCGTCGTTCTCTTTCTTGAAATCCAGCAATCGACGCCAAATCCAACCACTTCGTTCTAGAGTCTCCTCTGCATACACAGTTGTTAAAATAGTTTCGGCATTGACAGAGTGTATGCCACTATTCGGCTCCGGTCACTTTAACAACCAAACGCCATTTTTAACATCGATTGGTAATTTTACATTTCAAAACAGTTCATGCCTGGTTTCAAAATATCATATTTTCTTCAAAATCAAATCCATTTCGAAATCATCATATTTACTCAAAATATACTATTTAAATTCAAATCCTTTTCGTCTTGACATCACGATTTTGATTCCAAAATTGTTTCGAATTTCGGCTCAGATTATAACTTCAGTTTAACCCAATTCGTATTTAAATCCATGATTTAAAAATAAACATTCCACCCTTGACCAGTTTGAATTTTTGAAAAATAGTTTGATTATTTTAAAATAGATTAAATAATTAAAATAGTGTAGATGGTTAAAATAGTTAAAATAGTTTAAATGGTTAAAATAGTTTAATATAAAATAGTTTTAGTATTAAAATGGTTTATATAGCAAAATAATTTGGAAAACCAAAATAATTTAAATATTTAAAGAATATAGATTTTAAACAGTTATACTAAAATAATTTACTTTAAAATAGTTTCAAAGTCGAGCCGATTAAATTCCGACTTCTCAATTCGAATTGACTTCGATTCTAGTTTATTCAAATCAATTTCAATTTCGACCCCAATTCCAGTTAATTCAATTCAATTCCAATTTGAATTAATTTGAATTCAATTCTCATATTTTTAAATCATTTTGATTTATATAAATTCAAGTTCGATTTTCAAAATATCGATTTAAGTCACTTAAATTAAATTCAACTTCAATATTAAATTTAAAATCCAATTTTCAAATATAAGTAAATTCTGAGCTTAATCACGAAATATCGTTTTATATCACTTTACTTAGTGATATTCAAAGTTCGAATAAAAATTCCACCTTTTTAAAACAAATCAATTTTTGAGTTCAATCATATTCCGATTTAAACTTAAAAATCTCAACCTTGATTTATTTAACAATTTCTTTTAGGCAAAAATTTATTTCAACACTTCATACTCGAATTTGTGATTAATTCAATTTCCATAAATTGGTTTTTATTTCTTTTAAATCAAAACTATTTCAATAATTTCAAATCAAAGATTTAAAATTATTTAATTTAACCAATCCAGTGTCCATATATAATTTTCTATCCAATGGCCAAGTGATAAGTTATTTCAATTTAATTTTAGGGATGGATATCTATCATTTCAACCCAAATCAGGATGTCATAGGTATATATCATTTCAACCTTTTTCTTAATTCATTTGAAATAATTCAATTTACAGTTTATATATTGTAAATAATATACAGAGTGATAAAAGGTTATATATAAACCAATAAACATCCAAACATCCAAAAATCAATCAATTGGCATCCTTCACAAACAAACACCCAAATGATCAATATAATTCACAGCAATTTCATATTTGTTAATATCAGGTAATTTACTGGCAATTAAATCCCAATTTCAATTTGATTGTCAATTTTAATTTTTAATAGTTAATTCCATGAAAATCTAGATGACAATTTAATTTATCAAACAATGACCAATAAAATTTATATCACTTTATAATATCAAATTTAACTAGCATAAAAATATTCTAGTACATTGTGAGCGTTATAAAACACTCACCTTGAGTTTTCGATTTTAGATCAAATTGAACGACGTTCGATTTAACCCAAAAAATTTAACTAGCTCCAAATGACTCCAAAATAGTTCTAGAATGTAGTGTTCATCGCTACGATTCCATCGACGCTTGTTTCGTCCAATTCTGACAATGTATGAAAAAGATATGTAGTTTTAAAGATTTCATACTATATAATATAAATAAATAATCATTTAAAAAAAAACAGATCTGGACCGTTACTATCGAAACAAGAGATCCTGGCCGATGCATCCCCTTCTTCCAAATCACGTGTACCAGGTAAAGCCGCATGCATAAGAACCCATCGTGCCTCGTCAACGAAGCACTCATCAACGAACCACCATAGCTCGATCGGAATTCGATTGGCTACCACCAAGAGACGCGCCTTCGCCTCCTCATCCCACGTGCCAAGTGCCGCCATTGCCAAGAAATTCACCACCAAAGCTGTGCGAAAGGAGCCAGAAATCTCCTTCCACGATGTGTTAAAAATGATCACAACCATATGGATCACTAGATCTCACAACGCTCTATGATTCTCTAGTTGAACGTTTTGTCTAAAAATTGAAGGATAGATCAGAAATTGTGGGAGCAAAAGGAGCATTATCGACCATTGTTTTTATGAAGGCGGCTACGTTCTAAACCGTTAGGGTTTGGAGACATACGCGTATTGATATGCATACGCACAATATTTTATTATTATTTTCCATTTTTTCCAGACGAACTCCAAATGAAGCATACGGCTAGGCTTTTATAATGTTTTACCCCTATTTTGAACACAATGGAACATGTTTCGGGGACTAATTCGATTGTATGTGGAAGATATCCTTTTGAATCCATTTAAAATATTAAATTTTCGATATAAAATTAAATGCGTTTATATCTCGTACGATCAAACAGTGTCTCCAAACGCTACGAAATTTGAAATTCGATAATAACACACTATTACGAATCCAATGGAACTATTTTCTTCGAATTCCGATATTGTGCCCCTGATCGCTATTTTAATATGTCAATTAAAATATAATACTTTCAATTTCTAATTATTTTCTTTGAAATCCAATTTTAAATGTTAACAATCATCATCGTTGGATAAATAAAATTTACATCAGTTTCCGGTGTCATTTTCAATTATATTAAACTCGGAATTCAATTATTCAAGTAATCACAATATTAAATTTAAACAATTTGGATTACTCAATAAATCACCATCCTTTGAAATGTATGTAAATGAACTTATAAGATTTAACTTCTAAAGAAATTCAAATTATAGAACAAGCATCTCTATTTTACAGTTATTCCACTCCGGTTATTTAATTATTCAAATAATTTTAAATATTGAATTTAAAATTTTAATTTTTCAATATCCAATAAATTTTAATATTGGATTTTAAATGAATTCTAATTATCAACATCATTTTACTTCTATCTAAATAATTCACAATTACTATACAACTTCAATTATTAATCATAAACCCAGTAAATATAAAATTTCGTTCCAATACCCATTGTGACTTAAATCTTCAAAATTAGTTTATTTCAAAATTTTATTCAGTTCATATCCAATAACTTACATTCAAATCATTAAAAAAAATTTAACCATTTTTATTTAATAATTACATTAATTTTAATATTTTTAAAATAACTAAAAATACGGGTCATTACAGCACCGGCGATGGCCGAGCGTGCAACGTCGATCAACCTAAATAATTTGCTTCTACGTCTTACGCGCTAAAGAGGTGTCTTTTGATGTGAATAGGATTAGTTCGAAGTCGCACAACAGAGATAGAAAAGGCCGATCAATTGGTAGAATTAGGATTTCAGCCTAATCAAGTTAGCAGTTGAGATAAGATTAGGGTTCAGCCTAATTACAGTAGTTTAAGACAAGTGCAAACGATTAAATAACCAAAGCAAACAGTCAAACAGAATCAAAAATGGTATTTTATCCGAGTTTTATCTTTTCTGTATTTTTATTTCAAGCTAGAATTATTGCTTAGTCTATTATCTTTATCTTTCTTAGAAATGCTAGTGACTACTTTCACTCACCAGACTTATTGTTTGACCCACTCCTCTATTTCCCTCCATTTCCCCTCAATAGGCCAACATAGTTGAGTTGATTCAGGTTGCTTAGAGATTCATTCCCGAAGTTTTCTCATTTTATATTTTTTTTTTGCTCTTTATCTTTTTCATTTGGCTTATGATGCACTTGCACTTGTGAGAGGGATTACTATTATTATTTTCACTTTTATACTCTTACTTTTGTGAGACTGAGATGTATTTTCATGAGGCATGAGATATTTTGAGTTTTTGAGACATGTTATGTTTTTATGACTTATTTTGAGATGAAGTTTAATTTTGAATGATAAGTTATTATTTAAATGTTTCCGCTGTTTTTACTTATTTATCTTGTGAACCTTAGTTTCTATGATGCTTTAGCTATATCTACAACCTGCCACTTTCTTTAGTGTGCCCTTTATGGGTATATTAAGGGGTGTGGGATTGTTTCATCAGTTATATGAGGTTAGTATCATGGTCAACTAAAATCAACTCAAAGTCAAAGTCTTTGGCCAGAGCATTTAGGTTAATAATTATTGCTATTACTGAACTAATGATAATGTGTTTGGTCTATAAAGTTGAATGTAGTTGATACTGGAATTTTGACCATTACCAAATTCTATAAATCTAATGTGATATAGTTTTGACAAGGAGAATTGGTGTAAATAATTGTCACTATTAGATACTGCTTATAATAATTAAAATTGGATTTTAAAAAGGGGCTTTGCACCGAAGGTCCCTATTTTCGATGTTGTTGTAAGAAAAGTCCCTATGATAATGAGTATGTAAATTAAGTCCCTATTTTTTGTAAATCAGAAAGCGCAAACTATCTTGCGCTTTTCTTATAAAAGTGCAAGTTAACTTGCGCTTTTCAAAAATTTAATTTTTTTTGAAACTTTCAAAATTAAAAAAAAAATTCAAAATAAAAAAGCACAAACTAGCTTGCGCTTTTCTGATAAAAATTGCAAGTTAGTTTGCATTTTCTGTCAGAAAAGTGCAAAGCACCTTGCGTTTTCTATTTTTCAAAAAATAGGGAGTAAATTTACGTACTTAAATTGTAACGACCCGATATTTTCAACCATTCGCATCCGCACATGTCAGGCTTGAATTGCTCAAAATACCGCGTTGTAAATAAAATTTGGCAAATCTCAGAATATACAGTAAATAAATAGTCACAGATCACAGACACAGAGTAAATAATAATGCAGCGGAAATAAAAGAGGTAGTAGTTCATGAAGCTACTATATAAAAATAAGATACATCAGAGTTAAACAAGATCCAACAGAAGAGTAACAAGATACATCAGGTATAAATCAGAATACATCACTGAAATCACTGGATACAAAAGGCAAAATAGATGGCTAGATCTTCAAGGAAAGCTCCAGCTCCAAAGGTGAATCTTGAATGCTAACTCACTCAATCT
This sequence comes from Allium cepa, assembly GCA_030765085.1. NCBI lineage: Eukaryota > Viridiplantae > Streptophyta > Magnoliopsida > Asparagales > Amaryllidaceae > Allium > Allium cepa. The sequence continues at coordinate 771,103,939 of CM060932.1, forward strand.
GACTCGAGCGTAAAGCAAAACACAAAACACTCGAGTCGGGACATAAATACTTATGAACTGTAAATCAACTCAAGTGAACAGTAACAAAAATGCATCAGTAACTTAAAGGATGCTTGGGATCGCCCATCCTTTAAGGATTCGTTAAACTATTTACTATGTAGTAATATTGCGCTATTATAATAGTGTCTACAGTAAAATAAACATACTTTTAAATAGCGTTCCGGGCTACCCATATCACCCTTCACACATAATAGTCCCAGTAGTCCATCCAATATCATGCCATCTCCACTCCGGGTGACTGTCAGAGGATACCACACGGGCTACGGGAGAAAAACAAACTCGTAGTAAAGGCTCGGTATGGTAGGTGGCACGGCACACAAGGCAATGCCAGGGTAGATATACCAATTACGCACACGGGCTGGTGTTAACGCAGCAGCCACATACGCCCACCTCGAAACACAATCCCATATCAAAATCGGAGGATGGCCATCCAATCAATCACCAATAAGAGTATAGTACCGAAGGAATATGTCCGATCGGAGGAATGACCTCACTTGGCCCGAGATCGCTCCTGTTTTAGCCACCTTATGCCAACTCACGGGAGTTGGGTCCACGTAATATACCTCAAGAACGTCACCACCATCCTACTTCATTCTGGAATCTCCACCGCGTACACGGTTGTTAAAGTGGCTTTCGGAGTTGGCAGAGAGTATGACAACTTCCGATCCCGGTCTCTTTAACAACCAAACGTTATTATAACGCCGTGGTCATTTCAAAATAGTTTATACTTTAAAAAGATCAAATCATATCATTTCAAACTATATTTCTTTCAAAATAGTTTATACTTCGAAACCAAAACCATTTTTATTTCAAAACTATTTATTCAATCAAAATAGTTTATACTTCAAAACCAAAAACATTTCAAACATATATTCATTTCAAAATCATAATATTTTCAAAGTATAACTCTTTCGAAACCAAAAATACTTGAAACAATTACACTTTGAAAATCATAACATTTCAAAATCATACATTTGAAATCATCGGATATTCATTTAATTCTTTACATTTTACAATTCATTCAATTAATCCCAAATTTTCAATTTCCAACTTAATTCAATTCAAACCATCAGCTTCAATTAAATTTCCCAATAACCATTTCAAATCATATCATTTTCAAATATAGATTTGATCCACAAATTAAACTATTCAATTTTTAATAAATTTCAAAGCTTTAATATCCCGCATTTCAAAAACTAAATTTTATAATTTCATATATCTCAAATCTAGTTTCATTATTACTTAGTTTTGAAATATTCATTTCATAAATCCAATATTATTTAAATAAACTCAATTTACAATTAAACTAAATATCCTTTCATACCAATATAAACTTCAAATATTCATTTATCAAAAGTACATATCATTCTAATTCGTATTCTTTATCAAAATAAAGATCAAATCATTTCCAAACCTTATTATCAAATCATTATTTGAATCCAAATTCAAATACTCAAATTTAAATATCATTTTTAAATCAAATAAGTCATTCATTTGTTATTTCAAGTATCATTACAAAATACATTAAAAATTCCATTCAAAAATTCATTTATCTCATTACATTTCATTCCATTTAACACATAACCAAGTAAACCTTACTTAAATTCAAATTCAAATTCAAATTCCCTAAAAATTCAAATTTAAATATTAAAATATATTCAAAACTTCTTAAATTTCACAATTAATCAATTTCCAAAATTTAAATCATTTAACACTTTAAAATATAATTCAAACAGTGTTAAAAACTATAACATTTCAAACATTGTCAAATTATAGCAACGACAGCATTTATAAAGTGCTATCATAGCTTATAGCTTCCAAAAATGGTTTAGTTCAAGAATAACGGCATTTATAAAATGTTGTAATAGATATTTAGCTATTTCAAACATTGTTAGATTCAAAACAATAGCATTTAAAAATGCTGTCAAAAGACTACAACATTTTGAAAATGCTATGAATTCCAGATTTCATTTTAGCTTTTCAAAACAAAAAATAATAAAACTCCAAATTTTTATTATAACTTAAAAATCATATTTCTAGACTTCAAAATTTCACATTTAAAATCATTTTAACATATGATTTAACACAACAAAATATTTAGATCAAATATTCAATTTTAAAAACTCCATTCATTTATTAAGTCAAAATTCACTGTTTATTAACATATAAATTAAATAAAACTTAAAATTTTACTTCATATATAATTGCAAAATTTTAAATTTGATTTCCATTATTTATTTACATTTTAAAATAAAATTTAAAGTCTAAAATCTCAATTATTTCACATTTACGTACTCAAATTCACAATTTCAAGACTTAATATTTATTTTTCTTAAAACCATAAAATATATATTTTTAAATCAAAATTTCATACTTTTAAAAATACATATTTTAATAAATATCATTTAAAAATATACCACGGGGTCTGTATATAAAATTTTCTAACCTAGGTCAAGTGATACGGATATATATCATTTCAATCCACAGTTTACAAAGAAAACCCGGGTTCTATCATTTCAAACCCGCAATCCCAAGTCAAATAAAATACAATAAAAATCACGCAGGCCTATCATTTCAGCCCATAACAATTTTTCCCTAATCTAAAGTCCGTTTGGGTATGTATCATTTCAACCCATAGTGATTCTATTCTAACAGGGAACTTGCAGTGTGAATATATGCATAAACAATATAAACAATGTCAGTGTCACAATATAATGTCATATATCACATGTGTAACGATCCAGAATTTTTATTAATTAAAATTTTGAATATTTAATTAATTTTAAATATTAATAAGTGAATTTATAAGTCGAATAAATTTTTATTTTGAATTATTGGATTTAATTGGATAATTAAATCGATAATTTAATATGTTAAATTATGGAAATAATTGAAAATTGGGTTAAATATGATTGAAAATGATTTGTAAAATTTTATTTCATCATATGGGAGTTAGAATGATATTTTAGAACTTTTAAAATTGAATTAAAAGTTAATTTGTGAAAATTGAATATTTTAATATTTAAATCGACTAGTGAAAATAGTCAATTTTTGAACAGTCTCAGAATTGAACGAAACTAGTTCCATTGGATCCGTAATAATTAGTTATTACTGGATTTCAATTTTCGTGTCAATCGGGGTTATCGTTTGATCGTGGCAGCTCGAAACGCATCGAATTGTTTTTAATTTTTATTTAGCGAGTTAAAATAGCCATTTTTCAAAAAGTCTCGGATTTCGACGAAACTAGTTTCATCGGATCCGTAATGTGATATTATTGTAAGGTTTCAAATTTCGTGTCCATTGGATTTACCGTTTGTCCGGTACAAATTAAAACGCCTAGAAAATCGCTTAAATCGGTTTAATTTAAATTGAGCGTTTATAGCCATAACTCGCACAGATGACCGAATTAGCTTCCGAAACCTGTTCCATTGTGTCCGGAAAGCGGGGTAAACCCTAGATACGTTGGTTACGGCGCGTAAATCGGAGTTCGGAATTTCCGGATGAATAGTGTTCGAATTTTTCCTATAAATAGACCCCTACCTCTCACATAAATAAAAAAAAAAAACCTAATAAAACCCTAGCCGCCAGTTTCATATGAAAGGCCAGATTTTTCCCACCTTCTTCTCTCAATCACTCACGATCCATCAACAATTAGAAGAAATCACCAACTAAGAAGTTGTAGAGGGGAGTGTGTTCTTCAGATCCATACGGGTGTGATCGTTTTTAGAGACTCGAGGAAGGAGAAAAAGGGGCAGACAGGGGGGGAGCTGCGCACGCAAAACGAGGCATCAGGAGGCGGCCGAGTTGGTCAGCGCTTGGGCCGAAGGTAGAGGAAGTTGAGGGCTTTCGCGTGGCGGTGGTTTGATGAAGTATAGTCGAGAGATGAGGATGCAAATTGAAACCCTAAAATCAAATGTTGGGTTCGGCTATGGTTCTTCAACCTGGAGCTATGCGCGTGTGAAGAAGATAGGGCTATGCACGGCCAAGATTTCTGGTTGTGAGATCTAACGGCCTATGTTTGATTTGGTATAAAAATAGTTAAATTAATGTTGTAATTAGTTTATAAAAATCGTGTACAATCTTGTAAAACCCATATCTTTTTCATACGAGGTCGAAAACGCGCGAAACCAGTTGCGTTGGAATCGTATCGACGAGCACTACGCGATGAAATTGGATTGGAGTTGTTTGGAGTTAGTGAGAATTTTGGGTAAAATTAAACGTCCGTTTAATTTTATTCGAAATAAATCGCTAAAACGAAATTAAAATCAAGGTGAGAACTTCTCACTCAATCGAATCAGTTTCGATTTTATTTTAAATAGTTAGATTTAAAATATTTGAATGCATGTTTGAATGATGATTGTTATCTATTGATTGATAAAATAGACATTATACGCCGTTAGTAAGCGGATGTTATTTATTAAAAACATATACCGCGAATATTTCATAAACAGTGAAATTGGTATTATATATAATAGCAATATATATATATTGGCATATGTATATATTGGAGTTATTGATTTCCCGCATTTTTTGTTTAGCGGATGAGACCCTACTGCGCCGTCTATTAAGCGGATAATATTTTAAATCCCATATACCGCGATAATTTCGTACTGGAGCGAAATTGGTATTGTGCTAATGTTTGTGGATGCAGGAAAACGGGTTGGAGGGATCCAACTGGATTCCTCAACAGTTTTTATTTGATTTCAGATATTTTGATATTTGATGGATTATCATATCGATATATCATATCGTTGTTGTCATGATTGACTATTTGGTGTGTAGCATCATTGGACCAAATTTGGAATTTTAAAATGATTTCAAAGTGATTTTTGAAAGTATACGTTTATAAAATATTTTTGGAATTGATTCATTTTAAAATAAATAAACGTATAATTTTTAAAGTTATAAAAATCATGATTTTTAAGAAATATAGTTAAAAACTGATTTTGAGAATATGATGCTAATAATTTTATAAAATAGTTAAATCGGGATTTTAGAATTTATTGTGAAAAGTTTAAATATAGGATTTATAAAATTTAATTATTTTATGAATCAAAATGGTGAAATAATAAAGGAGATTAAAGACGTTTTAAAGAATAATATAAATTGATTTATATTAAGAGATTTATAAATGGATATTTATAAATTGGAATATTGACATTATAAAACGAGTTTTTATAAGTGTTTGAATGAAGTGAAAATGAATTTCATAAATGAATGAAATTTATAGAATTTTAAACAGTGAAGTTATAAATGGGATTTTATAAACAGTAGGTTTATAAAATTTATAAAGTTATTGAAAGAATGAATTTTGGATAAATAAACAATCTTATAAGTTATAAGATTTATAATTTGGGAAGCTAAAAGAACGATTTTGTAAAATAATCGTTTTATAAGTGTTTAATTTATAATGTGAACTTTTTTTTTATAATTGAGTTATAAATCGAATAGGTTAATGAAGGAATTTATAAAGGAAGTAGTTACAAAATAAATAGAAATGGAGTTTATAAACGTTGTTTTATAAATTCGAAATGACTTATGTTGATAAGTAAATTGTTGAAACTTATTTATGGAGTTATATTCACATTTTTGACTGTGGATAATCCTTTAAAATAAAATGTATAAAAGGATGAAAATTGTTAACGTAGTATATTCACGTTTTTGAATAGTGAATAATATGTTAAAGAAAATGTTTTAAATGTGATATTTTAAACAGAATTAAAACGATCTAACGATGTTTTAAAATGTGTTGAGATTCGAAACCATAGATTTCAACATTGATTGTTGAAATAGACGTTTTCGAGAAATAAAAGGAAATGGTGGACTATAACACTGTTGTTATAGTAAATGGTTTCCGAAAGGAAATGTTTTGTATAGTATTGGGATTTATATATCTATCTTAATTTCAAATCCCTATACTAGTGATTTTGGGTTGTCGTAACGATGTTTTACGCAACATTCGTTTGGCCCAAATAAATATGTTAAGAGAATGATTTCCTTAAAGAATGAAATATATACTTAATCTCGATTTAAGTATATTGAATATTTTCTAAGTGTTGAAAATAAATAAAATTTGTGAATTACTTATGAATAAATAAGTATGGAAATGTTTTCCAATATAAAGTGAATATTTTAAGAATTTATCTTTTTGAAGATAAATTGAAAATGAATATTAGAAATCGAATTGAAGTCGTATATTCATTAATACTTTGGAATGTAAATTCACTATTGAATTTATAAAAGAAAGGGGAACTTGTTCAAAATTAAATATTGATTTATTTTTGAAGTGTGAAATTATATATCTAGTAAAGATATTTTGGAAAATAATAATTTGGAAAATTATTTGGAAACTGGTGATGTGTGCATATCCATTGATAGTTCAATAACCGACTATCAATATTTCCCTTTGAATGGGTAATTGATGTGATTTGTTTGAATTTGAATGCCACACTTATTTTTGAATAAGCGCTCACTATTCGGGTTAACCGGGAAAGGACCATGGGGTCGTATAACCCATTCCGAATATGTGATACGTCGTTGTGAATTGCATTGAAGATCGGTGTTGAAGACCGGATATTTGCGAGAGCGATAGGATGAACTATCGATTGACTCTGCACCGAGTTGCTCCGGTATAGAGTTCTCCATATGTGATGGTGAATCCGATCAGGATTGTGAATATCCGGATTGCAAGGACTTCTTTGTAAGTGCCTTCGGTTTTGTTCGAGCCCGGAACAGACTTGTATGGATTGTATGTCTGACATTACAAGTTGAGATATAAAGCCGATTTCTTTCAAATATATTTCTGTTGGTGGCGGAGAATTTATTCTTTTAGCTTAACACCCTTCTCTGAGACGTACGAGCCCAGAGGTTATGTAGTTGAAGGTTATCAGCGATATATTCCCAATTTGGTAATGTGACATGCTGAGTGATGCTGAAATGATCATTGTGTTGATTATTTGTGATAGGATCGTTTATTTGATCGTCTATCTTGGTGATCATTTCTATGATCATTTGTTGACCCAAAGCATTGCTTTTGTATAAAGTATGTTTTTGTGGACGTGACTTCGTCGAGCCTCACACCCCGTGAATGGTCAAAACAGGAAAGAAGCAGCAAGGTTATGAGGGGTAGCGCCCTTTAGGATGTGTGCATTTCCTTCTAGAAAAGGGTGGTATCATGGTATGGAGCCCAGATACTTACTCATGTTGAAAACACTTTGTTATGATTGTGTGAATTGATTACGAGCGCTCGGTGAAAAGGTCCCAAAGGACCGGGGGATGGCATATTCGGTCAGTTGTTACTCAGTTAGGGGTAACCCGGCCTTGTGTTGGTAGAGATCCGGTTTGGTTCTCGGGGATGTCCATCCAGAGGCATTCTCATGTGGCAATGGGAAGTTCCTTGGCCTGATCATTCGTTGGAAATCCAAAGAAACAATACGTGACTTGTACGGTTTTAGTTGTATAACCTTCCATGGAATGTGGCGGTAACCTGCTATTGAACATGGTAGCTATAGTAGGCATAAGTGCGGAATGTCTATGCTGGCTAAGATTTATATTCTACTTTCGAAATGAATTTTTCCTACACTATGCACTAAGGATAATATCAATTGTTATTTTAAATGCGTATCAAGCATCTTTGACTATCATAAGGAGAAATCTCCTCCGATTCTGCATTTGCATTGTGTGTGTGTGCGGGAGGCCTTATGGTAGTCTCATTTTTAAAAGCTTTGCGAATTGAATTTAAAAATATTCCTCTATTTTGATTTTAAAGATAAATAAACTGTTTTGAGTTCCCACATCAGTCACATGACTGACTTGGAGTTTATTGTTTTCCTTCCTAAACTCTGGGTGCCCACCAATTTCCACACGGGCAGTCAAGAGTTAGGTTTATCAGGATATTCTGGATATTCTGGAGTTGCTGGAGGCAAGCTGGATGGCATGGCGTATTACTAGTTATATAGTATTTCTTTTTCCGCTGCACTGTTTGTTGTTGTTGTTGTACACTCTGATGATATGATGTAATGAAATGTAATGTGTAAAATGTAATAACTGATATAGTTCTTTGTTTAAAGATTATTCATTTATTATTATTATATGTTGTTCTGCTGCGAATTGTGAGATTCTGATGTTGCTCTGTTGTTTTCTATTCCGTTCTATTTTTCTTTTCCCTTCTATGTTCTCTATTTTCTTTTTCTTCTATTTGAAAAAAAATTCTATTTTTTTCCCTCTATCTTCTACCTTTTTCTCTCTTTTTCTTTTCTTAAATTCTTTTCTTAAAAACCCTAACTATTCGGTTTTTCGGCAACGAAAAATCGAAACGTTACAACATGTCGGGTGATAATTAACAGTTTTAACATGGCATAGCATATCATATGATCATCATTAACTTGCATAACATTTTATATTACTAAACACTTGTCATCAATTCACTATTTCATAAGTATAAATGTCAGAGTGAGAAAGACTCACCTTTTACGAAGCTAAAGACAAACAACACACACAAGAGCGATTCCAAAGGCACGACAAGCACGATTTGATTTGAATTGATGGAGACCCTTATAAACAACACAAAATATAACATACATAAGCACAAATATAGATATCGACATACAAATATAATCAACAACTTTAGTTTGCATAACAGTTGCAAAACAAGAGAGATGACCAAACCTTAGAAGCAAAAGACTTGCACACGACAACATAAGCTTGTCACATGTTGAAATGGGCTTGATCTCACCATACTAGGCTCTGGTTTGGGTCAGGTATGGAAACCATAAAGGTCAGGTTACAAGTGGATGAAGGTGGAGGAAGAGTTACAACATGAAGCATACATGGGTTCGACGCAAATATGTGATGTTTTTGGTGCATTTTGACTCGGCTATGATCACATATAGGCTCGGCCATGGGGTCTTCATGTCCGGTCAGATCTGGACAGTAGTGAAAGGGGCAGCCAAAGGTAAAGTAGATGATGGTGGTGGTGGCTAAGGGGTGGCCAAAGGCAACTATGAAGGCAATAGTGGAGTATAGGCTTGGCTAGCATTGTTTTGGTGAAGTGCTTTGCAAATTTGAGGAATTTGCAACCTTGGGAGGGCCATGGCCTGTAATGGTCAGTGGAGTAGGAGGAGTAGCTGCCAAGTATGGTGGAGGTGGTGGTCGTGGATTTGGACTGGACTAGGGGCCGAGCTATGCTAGAGGAGGAACAAGGTAGAAATCATTGAAAAGAAGTAGGAAAGAAAGAATGAAGCAATAAGTTTTTTTTCCCTTTTTTTCTTCATGAAGCCGTGAGTTTTAGGGGGAAGATGAGAAAGATTTTTCACGTGAAAAGGAAAATGGAATGTCAGCTGAAGAGTGGAGTTAAGGCAGCCAATTGAAGAGATGTTGGTTGAGAAATGAAAAGACATAATACAAAAAGGCTTGAGCAAATAAAGAGTCACAAACCTTTCAAATTTCCACCATTTCTTTTTAAATTTTAAATACATGTAAAATATATATAAATACAGATAAAAACATGAAAATATAGTAAATAAACAAAAATAAATAAATAAATATTAATTAAATATAATTAAATTAAGAAGATAACAAAGAAAATGTAAACTAGGCTTGAAAATTTGAAAATAAATGAAATGAACTTTGGAAAAATTGTATGTACATGAAACATATTTATAAATAAACATAAAAAAATAAAAATAAAATGCATACATAAAAATGAATAAATAAATTTTAATTAAATATAGTTTAAATGAAGAAAATGGTAGAAAAATGGAAACTAACCTTTAAAAATAGAAAATAAATTCAATGAGCTTTGGAAAAATTCAAACATCACTTTAAAAATATTTAAAAGGTAAAAATATATGTAACATAACATATAATACAATTTAGAATAAGGTATGACAATTAAAAAGATTATTTATATAATTTAAAATAAACAATTTTGTTAAATACAACAAATTTCACAGAATAGTTAAAAAGGCATAACTTTCACATTATAAATCAGATTTCAACGAAACGAAAAGCATTGTTCTTGAAATTTTATTTACTTTCATAATAAAAGAAAAAATTAAAATTTTAAAACCTTTTAAATTTAAATTTAAAAGTAAAAGTTTGACCAGATTGACCAAAATTCACATTTTCTGGAAATATTCAATTTATGCATGTTTGAAATTCTAATCCACATCAAAATCAAAATTTATATTTAAATTAACAAAATATATTCATTTTAATAAATAAAATAAAGTTTTTAAACTAGGAATTTAAATTAAAATAATTAAAATATACAATTACAATAATCAGAAAATACAGGGTTGTTACACTCTCCCCCACTCAAAACTTTTCGTCCCCGAAAAGGAATGAGGTACGGGAAAGCACAGAAAAAGATTGAATGAAATAGTATTAAGACAAGATGACAAGAAGATTAAAATTATACCTGATAACTGTTGCTATAGGTAAGTTTAGCAATGTGGAGATGATCTTTCCAAGATCTTCCAGAATCAAGAACACAAGCATGAAAAGAATCTTTTAGAATCTGATTCACCCTTCCCGTTTGACCGACGGTCTGTGGATGGCAAGCGGTGCATAGATTCAAAGATGAGTGCCAAAGATTAATAAAGATTTTAGAAAGATTTCTAAACAGACTAGTATATGCAATAGCCTCCCATTCTGTAGCAAGATAAGGGAAATTAGGACAACCAAAAGATAGTTTGAAAAACAAAATAAAATAATAAATTTAAAACCATAAAATTTCAACTTAAACTGAAAATTAATTTTACATAAGTCAAATAAATCTTAAGCATCTCTAATTTCATTATCTTATCATCCAATTACCTTAAATTAACAAATCCCTAAAATCATGTATTTGAAAAATCTTTTATTATACTCAAAATGTGCCAAATAAACTTTAATTCTTCTTCATTACTAATTAAAATTAAATTTATTCCTCTCAATATATTTTATCACCTATATTAAATATACTCACACTCATTGCCACTGCCTTAAATTTATTCTTAGTTCCTTTATCATCATTTTATATTGTAAATTATGTAATTATCCTTTCTTATATTTACCTCTGTTAATTATTTTATAACTAAGATTTAAGTGTATAACATTTATTATAACCATTCCAATTTTATTTATAAAATCTTTTTATATTGTATATTATCCAACTACATATTCAACTTTTGAAAATTTAGGTAAGTTATATTAGAATGAAACTATGTATTATACAAATAAAATTTCCAATTCAATCATTTCAAACTTGAATATTTATCCAAATCTTGAAATTATACTTAAAATTATCCTTCAAGATAAAATTTAGGAACTAAATTTCCAATAAATTCCAAACTATTTAGAGATAACTAAATGCACATATACTATATATATAAATATCCATTCAAATTTAAATCATATATCAGCATATGTTATAAATCCAGTCTTATTTTAGAAATTCAAATCAATTAAATTCCCCAAAACAAAACTGTAGCAAGATAATAGAACGGTCTCTTCACTTGAAACTCGAAAATGAATGTCGATGATGCTGCAGTCATCATCGAAGTTATTTTCCAGCGACAAAGAGAAGAGCACTAATTTTAAACTTTAAAATTCGTTGGAAACAAATTTCTATTCGAAAATACATTAAATAGTACATTCTTTAAAACTTTAAACACAAGGTTTGGAACCATTGGAAATTTAATTCCCAAATTCTTGTTTAAATTCATTTTAAATTTCTAAATAAATTTATAACCATGTTCATAGTTCACTTATTTATAAATGAAACAAGAGATAATGATATATAAAACCAAATATTATTTCTTAACAACCATTCAATAAAATTCAGAAAAGATTTATAATATAGTTACAAAATTTATTTCACAAAATTATTTCATTACTAAATTTTAAAAACATATTGTGTTAGTTTGATCTGTTCAAGTGTTTTGGAAATCTTATCGATAGCGTTGATCAGACGAATCGATTAGAAACCCAAATCAACATCAACAACTCAAACAACACAATATATAAAACAAAATATAGATTTACAAGTACAATTCAAAATGTTTGGAAGAATAGATTGGAAACAAAAGACAGGATGATAAAATACAGAGTAGGGAGGTGGATAAGCTGAAATAAATCGCGGGCAACCTTAACCGGGTCAACCGTGACTTAAAGAATAAGATCAATGTGGATTTTCTGGGTAAATCTACATTCGACCTCAAGAGATAAAGTTTGGGATAATAGGAGATACTAGCATCTAAACCGAAGATAAATATAAATCTCTGGTGAATCGATGCTAATTGTAAAGGAGTTTCACCCTTTTTACAAGAAAATTAGAATACTGGTGAGACCGCCAATTCACTATAAAGATCATTCGAAGTGGAGTTATGGTATACTCCGAAATCAAATGAAGATGAACAGTGGGGAATAAGAATAGATTTTGGAACCGCAGGGAACGTTCCAAAATTCCAAGGAATCGAGTCAAAAGAAAGAGATTCAACTCGAATGAAAGTGATTCTATATATACATCTACTCTATATGCTGAGTTTTGCCTAGAGCTACCAAAGCTCTGATAGCAACTGTAACGACCCGATATTTTCAACCATTCGCATCCGCACATGTCGGACTTGAATTGCTCAAAATACCGCGTTGTAAATAAAATTTGGCAAATCTCAGAATATACAGTAAATACATAGTCACAGATCACAGACACAGAGTAAATAATAATGCAGCGGAAATAAAAGAGATAGTAGTTCATGAAGCTACTATATAAAAATAAGATACATCAGAGTTAAACAAGATCCAACAGAAGAGTAACAAAATACATCAGGTATAAATCAGAATACATCACTGAAATCACTGGATACAAAAAGCAAAATAGATGGCTAGATCTTCAAGGAAAGCTCCAGCTCCAAAGGTGAATCTTGAATGCTAACTCACTCAATCTGACTCGAGCGTAAAGCAAAACACAAAACACTCGAGTCAGGACATAAATACTTATGAACTGTAAATCAACTCAAGTGAACAGTAACAAAAATGCATCAGTAACTTAAAGGATGCTTGGGATCGCCCATCCTTTAAGGATCCGTTAAACTATTTACTATGTAGTAATATTGTGCTATTATAATAGTGTCTACAGTAAAATAAACATACTTTTAAATAGCGTTCCGGGCTACCCATATCACCCTTCACACATAATAGTCCCAGTAGTCCATCCAATATCATGCCATCTCCACTCCGGGTGACTGTCAGAGGATACCACATGGGCTACGGGAGAAAAACAAACTCGTAGTAAAGGCTCGGTATGGTAGGTGACACGGCACACAAGGCAATGCCATGGTAGATATACCAATTACACACACGGGCTAGTGGTAACGCAGCAGCCACATACGCCCACCTCGGAACACTCCCATATCAAAATCGGAGGATAACCATCTAATCAATCACCAGTAAGAGTATAGTATCGAAGCAATGTGTCCGATCGGAGGAATGACCTCACTTGGCCCGAGATCGCTCCTGTTTTAGCCACCTTATGCCAACTCACGGGAGTTGGGTCCACATAATATACCTCAAGAACGTCGCCACCACCCTACTTCATTCTGGAATCTCCACCGCGTACACGGTTGTTAAAGTGGTTTTCGGAGTCGGCAGAGAGTATGACAACTTCCGATCCCGGTCTCTTTAACAACCAAACGTTATTATAACGCCGTGGTCATTTCAAAATAGTTTATACTTTAAAAAGATCAAATCATATCATTTCAAACTATATTTCTTTCAAAATAGTTTATACTTCGAAACCAAAACCATTTTTATTTCAAAACTATTTATTCAATCAAAATAGTTTATACTTCAAAACCAAAAACATTTCAAACATATATTCATTTCAAAATCATAATATTTTCAAAGTATAACTCTTTCGAAACCAAAAATACTTGAAACAATTACACTTTGAAAATCATAACATTTCAAAATCATACATTTGAAATCATCGGATATTCATTTAATTCTTTACATTTTACAATTCATTCAATTAATCCCAAATTTTCAATTTCCAACTTAATTCAATTCAAACCATCAGTTTCAATTAAATTTCCCAATAACGATTTCAAATCATATCATTTTCAAATATAGATTTGATCCACAAATTAAACTATTCAATTTTTAATAAATTTCAAAGCTTTAATATCCCGCATTTCAAAAACTAAATTTTATAATTTCATATATCTCAAATCTAGTTTCATTATTACTTAGTTTTGAAATATTCATTTCATAAATCCAATATTATTTAAATAAACTCAATTTACAATTAAACTAAATATCCTTTCATACCAATATAAACTTCAAATATTCATTTATCAAAAGTACATATCATTCTAATTCGTATTCTTTATCAAAATAAAGATCAAATCATTTCCAAACCTTATTATCAAATCATTATTTGAATTCAAATTCAAATACTCAAATTCAAATATCATTTTTAAATCAAATAAGTCATTCATTTGTTATTCCAAGTATCATTACAAAATACATTAAAAATTCCATTCAAAAATTCATTTATCTCATTACATTTCATTCCATTTAACACATAACCAAGTAAACCTTACTTAAATTCAAATTTAAATTCCCTAAAAATTCAAATTTAAATATTAAAATATATTCAAAACTTCTTAAATTTCACAATTAATCAATTTCCAAAATTTAAATCATTTAACACTTTAAAATATAACTCAAACAGTGTTAAAAACTATAACATTTCAAACATTGTCAAATTATAGCAACGACAGCATTTATAAAGTGCTATCATAGCTTATAGCTTGCAAAAATGGTTTAGTTCAAGAATAACGGCATTTATAAAATGTCGTGATAGATATTTAGCTATTTCAAACATTGTTAGATTCAAAACAATAGCATTTAAAAATGCTGTCAAAAGACTACAACATTTTGAAAATGCTATGAATTCCAGATTTCATTTTCGCTTTTCAAAACAAAAAATAATAAAACTCCAAATTTTTATTATAACTTAAAAATCATATTTCTAAACTTCAAAATTTCACATTTAAAATCATTTTAACATATGATTTAACACAACAAAAATTTTAGATCAAATATTCAATTTTAAAAACTCCATTCATTTATTAAGTCAAAATTCACTGTTTATTAACATATAAATTAAATAAAACTTAAAATTTTACTTCATATATCATTTTAAAATTTTAAATTTAATTTCCATTATTTATTTACATTTTAAAATAAAATTTAAAGTCTAAAATCTCAATTATTTCACATTTACGTACTCAAATTCACAATTTCAAGACTTAATATTTAATTTTCTTAAAACCATAAAATATATATTTTTAAATCAAAATTTCATACTTTTAAAAATACATATTTTAATAAATATCATTTAAAAATATACCACGGGGTCTGTATATAATTTTCTAACCTAGGTCAAGTGATACGGATATATATCATTTCAATCCGCAGTTTACAAAGAAAACCCGGGTTCTATCATTTCAAACCCGCAATCCCAAGTCAAATAAAATACAATAAAAATCGCGCAGGCCTATCATTTCAGCCCATAACGATTTTTTCCTAATCTAAAGTCCGTTTGGGTAGTATCATTTCAACCTATAGTGATTCTATTCTAATAGGGAACTTGCAGTGTGAATATATGCATAAACAATATAAACAATGTCAGTGTCACAATATAATGTCATATATCACATGTCGGGTGATAATTAACAGTTTTAACATGGTAATAACATGGCATAGCATATCATATGATCATCATTAACTTGCATAACATTTTATATTACTAAACACTTGTCATCAATTCACTATTTCATAAGTATAAATGTCAGAGTGAGAAAGACTCACCTTTTACGAAGCTAGAGACAAACAACACACACAAGAGCGATTCCAAAGGCACGACAAGCACGATTTGATTTGAATTGATGGAGACCCTTGTAAACAACACAAAATATAACATACATAAGCACAAATATAGATATCGACATACAAATATAATCAACAACTTTAGTTTGCATAACAGTTGCAAAACAAGAGAGATGATCAAACCTTAGAAGCAAAAGACTTGCACACGACAACATAAGCTTGTCACATGTTGAAATGGGCTTGATCTCACCATACTAGGCTCTGGTTTGGGTCAGGTATGGAAACCATAAAGGTCAGGTTACAAGTGGATGAAGGTGGAGGAAGAGTTACAACATGAAGCATACATGGGTTCGACGCAAATATGTGATGTTTTTGGTGCATTTTGACTCGGCTATGATCACATATAGGCTCGGCCATGGGGTCTTCATGTCCGGTCAGATCTGGACAGTAGTGGAGTATAGGCTAGGCTAGCATTGTTTTGGTGAAGTGCTTTGCAAATTTGAGGAATTTGCAACCTTGGGAGGGCCATGGCCTGTAATGGTCAGTGGAGTAGGAGGAGTAGCTGCCAAGTATGGTGGAGGTGGTGGTCGTGGAGTTGGAGTGGACTAGAGGCCGAGCTATGCTAGAGGAGGAACAAGGTAGAAATCATTGAAAAGAAGTAGGAAAGAAAGAATGAAGCCATAAGTTTTTTTTTTCCCTTTTTTTCTTCATGAAGCCGTGAGTTTTAGGGGGAAGATGAGAAAGATTTTTCACGTGAAAAGGAAAATGGAATGTCAGCTGAAGAGTGGAGTTAAGGCAGCCAATTGAAGAGATGTTGGTTGAGAAATGAAAACACAGAATACAAAAAGGCTTGAGTAAATAAAGAGTCACAAACCTTTCAAATTTCCACCATTTCTTTTTGAATTTTAAATACATGTAAAATATATATAAATACAGATAAAAACACGAAAATATAGTAAATAAGCAAAAATAAATAAATAAATATTAATTAAATATAATTAAATTAAGAAGATAACAAAGATAATGTAAACTAGGCTTGAAAATTTGAAAATAAATGAAATGAACTTTGGAAAACTTGTATGTACATGAAACATATTTATAAATAAACATAAAAACATAAAAATAAAATGCATACATAAAAATGAATAAATAAATTTTAATTAAATATAGTTTAAATGAAGAAAATGGTAGAAAAATGGAAACTAACCTTTAAAAATAGAAAATAAATTCAATGAGCTTTGGAAAAATTCAAACATCACTTTAAAAATATTTAAAAGGTAAAAATATATGTAACATAACATATAATACAATTTAGAATAAGTTATGACAATTAAAAAGATTATTTATATAATTTAAAATAAACAATTTTGTTAAATACAACAAATTTCACAGAATAGTTAAAAAGGCATAACTTTCACATTATAAATCAGATTTCAACGAAACGAAAAGCATTGTTCTTGAAATTTTATTTACTTTCATAATAAAAGAAAAAATTAAAATTTTAAAACTTTTAAAATTTAAATTTAAAAGTAAAAGTTTGACCAGATTGACCAAAATTCACATTTTCTGGAAATATTCAATTTATGCATGTTTGAAATTCTAATCCACATCAAAATCAATATTTATATTTAAATTAACAAAATATATTCATTTTAATAAATAAAATAAAGTTTTTAAACTAGGAATTTAAATTAAAATAATTAAAATATACAATTACAATAATCAGAAAATACAGGGTTGTTACATATATATACAGGGACATTTCTTATAACAACATCAAAAATAGGGACTTGTAACTCATTTCTTGTTTTATAAAAATATGTGTAAGCGATGAATTTGGCCAAAATGTTACACCATCTGCTAAGTGCTGTGTGAACATTAATATTCGAATATTTCGACATTAATCGCTAACTGAATTTACACCTTTGAGTCGCACAACCGCATTGATGAATTCTTTGAAAAACCACATGATTTAATTAATTTATATAATGTCATAAATTAATTAAATTAACTGATATTTTAGAAATAATAATAATTATTTATTTGATGTTTGGAAGTTTTTTGTAATTAATTTAATGCATTTATAAAAGTTATATTTGAGCACATTGATATACGACATTGATGTAATTTAAAGATAATTGCATAAAATGTCATTTCTGGATATTTTATGTCAATTCATGACAATATATATGGAAATTTTATGTCATTTGATGACATGATTTATAGAAATTTATGTCATTTGAAGACATACGTGTAAAGAAATGATTGGAGAGAGAGAAACAATCAAGGGAATTAATTAGGGAAGTTTTAATTAAAGAATGGAAATGATGTCATTCTTTAAATAAAACATATTCTTTAATTCATTTTGTACATATAATTTATTCTTTCACATTCAGTCTATTTCTTTCTCTCCTCGTAACTTTTCATGCCAGAAAACAAAAAAACAAAAAATTTCAAAATTCTTTCAACTCCATATAAAAACATAAAAAAAAAGTGGTTTATCCATTACTTGCAACGATAGGATGGGGATCTTGAAGATTTAAGGAGATATCATTCAAGGTGTGACTTCAAGGCAACATCCTATGGGGAGTCCATTTTCAAGGTATGCTTCAAGGCTTTAGGTAATAAGGTATGTTTTTCTTTAATAGATAATGATTTTGATGTAATGTTTATTGAAAGTTAAATCTAATTATCCTAATCTATATTTACATATAACTGCCTTATTTAAGTTGAAAATTGTTTGTATAGCTTGAATTGTTTGTTCAATGAATCAATTGGTGTTTTATTTAATAAATAAAAACTAATATTTGTATATGGTTAAATATAATGTTTTGGTTTAGAACTATGTTCCAAACATTTAATTTAAAGTTTAAGTTTTGGATGAAATTTTTTGTATTTGATTTATCAACTGGGTTCTTATTTTGTTAAATTAAAATTAAAATTAAAATTTATATATGTTTAAATACAATGTTTGATTATAGATCAATGTTGTAAACATTCAATTCGAAGTATAATCTTTTGGATCCAAAGTTTTGTATGTTCATATTGTTTTGATTGGATATTGCTTAAAAAGTTAAGCTAAAATTTGTTTATGAATATTACAGTGTTTTTATTGAAGATTCATGTTTTAAATCATATAAAACAAAATGTAATTTTAGTTTTGAAAGTATACATGTATGTATTTTGTGTTTGTATTGTTTTGAAAATAAAAAAATGAAGATGTTTTGGCAATAAATCTAAATTTAATTTGATTACTATAATCTCTAACTTGTATTAATTAAAGATATTTTATTGAATATTACATACATACATACATACATACATACAATTAATGTTTCGACAATAAACCTACTTTTTAAATTGATTGCTATAAATCTCTAATTTTTATTAAGTAAAAAGATTTGATTTAATCTTATCTATACACAATTAATTATATATATGTTTGCATATATAAAATTTATTACATGTATTTCATATTGACAAAGTATGATTAGATTTGTTTCCAAAAGAAGGAAACGGTTTAAATGAGGCAATAATATACACATACATTAATTTTCCACTGTTTATATCCCTATAGTATGATGCCTATAGTTTGTCATTTATATACTACATTAATTAAGGTTATAAAATGGGAAATTGTAACGCTTCGATTTTTCGTTGCCGAAAAACCGAATAGTTAGGGTTTTTAAAAAGAAGAATTTAGGAAAAGAGAAGAGAAGAAGGTAGAAATTAGGGAGGAGAGAAGACAGAAGATAGAAAATTTTAAATTAGAGAGAATAGAAATTTTTAAAATAGAAGAAAAAGAGAATAGAGGAAAAAGAAAAACAGAAGAAAATGGAACGGAACAGAAAACAAACAGAACAACATCAGAATCTCACAATTCGCAGCGGAACAACATATAATAATAAATGAATAATCTTTAAACAAAGAACTATATCAGTTATTACATTACACTTTATACATTATATTACATCATATCATCAGAGTGTACAACAACAATATACAACATCAAACAGTGCAGCGGAAAAAGAAATACTATATAAACTAGTAATACAACATGCCATCCAGCTTGCCTCCAGCAATTCCAGAATATCCAGAATATCCTGATAAACCTTACTCTTGACTGCCCGTGTGGAAATTGGTGGGCACCCAGAGTTTAGGAAGGAAAACAATAAACTCCAAGTCAGTCATGTGACTGGTGTGAGAACTCAAAACAGTTTATTTATCTTTAAAATCAAAATAGAGGAATATTTTTAAATTCAATTCGCAATGCTTTTAAAAATGAGACTACCATAAGGCCTCCCGCACACACACACATGCAAACGCAGAATCGGAGGAGATTTCTCCTTATGATAGTCAAAGATGCTTGATACGCATTTAAAATAACATTTGATATTATTACTAGTGCATAGTGTAGGAAAAATTATTTTGCAAGTAGAATATAAATCTTAGCCAACATACGACCATTATCGTATGCCTACTATAGCTACCATCCAAACAGTGTTGCGACACCATAAGTGAATGATAGGTTCTACAACTAATACCGTACAAGTTTCGTATTGTTTCTTTGGATTTCCAACAAATGGTCAGGCCAAGGAACTTCCCATTGCCACATGAGAATGCCTCTGGAAAGACATCCCCGAGAACCAAACCGGAACTCTGCCAACACAAGGCCGGGTTACCCCTAACTGGGTAACTACTGACACGAGCACGCCATTCCCCGATCGTAAACGACCTTTCTCACGGGATCCCGAAAACCAACAACCACAAAGTAATAAATTCGTAGTAACCACATAGGTTAAATATCTGGGCTCCATACCATGATACAACCTCTATCCAGAAGGAAATGTACATACCCTAAAGGGAGCTACCCCTCATAACCATGCCGCATCTTTCCTGTTTTGACCATTTCCGGGGTGTGAGGCTCGACGAAGTCACGTCCACAAAAACATACTTTATACAAAAGCCATGCTTTGGGTCAACAAATGATCAACACAATGATCACCAAGATAGACGATCAAATAAACGATCCTATCACAATAATCAACACAATGATCATTTCAGCATCACTCAGCATGTCACATTACCAAATTGGGAATATATCGCTGATAACTTCAACTATATAACCTCTGAGCTCGTACGTCTCAGAGAAGGGTGTTAAGGTAAAGAATAAATTCTTTGCCACCAACAGAAATATATTTGAAAGAAATCGGCTTTATATCTCAACTTGTAATGTCAGACACACAATCCATACAAGTCTGTTCCGGGCTCGAACAAAACCGAAGGCACTTACAAAGAAGTCCTTGCAATCCGGATATTCACAATCCTGATCGTATTTCCCATCACTTAGGGAGTCTCTATACCGCTGCAACTCAGTGCAGAGACAATCGACAGGTCATCCTATCGCTCTCGCAAATACCGGGTCTTCAACACCGATCTTCAAATGCAATTCATAACGACGTATCACATATTCGGAATGGGTTATACGACCCCATGGTCCTTTCCCGGTTAACCCGAATAGTGAGCGCTTATTCAAAAATAAGTGTAGCATTCACATTCAAACAAATCACATCAATTACCCATTCAAAGGGAAATATTGATAGTCGGTTATTGAACTATCAATGGATATGCACACATCACCAGTTTCCAAATAATTTTCCAAATTATTTATTTTCCAAAATATCTTCACTAGATATATAATTTCAATACTTCAAAAATAAATCAATATTTATTTTTAAACAAATTCCACTTCCTTTATAAATTCCTTAGTGAATTTATAATTCCAAGATATCAATGAATATTCGATTTCAATTATTCATTTCAATTTTCTTTTCAATTTATCTTTAAAAAGATAAATCCTAAATATCACTTCATATTGGAAACAATTCCATACTTATTTAATAAGTAATTCACAAATTTTATTTATTTTCAACACTTGGAAAATATTCAATATACTTCAGTTAAAAATAAGTATATATTTCATTCTTTAAGGAAATCCTTCTCTTAAACATATTTATTTGGGCCAAAACGAATGTTACGTAAAACATCGTTACGACAACCCAAAATCACTAGTATAGGGATTCGAAATTAAAATAGATATATAAATCCCAATACTATACAAAACATTTCCTTTCGGAAATCATTTACTATAACAACAGTGTTATAGTCCACTATTTCCTTCTATTTCTCGAAAACGTCTATTTCAACAATAAATGTTGAAATCTATGGTTTCGAATCTCAACACATTTTAAACATCGTTAGATCGTTTTAATTCTATTTAAAACATCCAAATCCAAAACAATCTCTTTAACGTGTTATTCACTATTCAAAAACGTGAATATACTTCATTAACAATTTCATCCTTTTATTCATTTTAATTCAAAGGATTATTCACTATTCAAAAATGTGAATATACTTCATTAACAATTTCATCCTTTTATTCAATTTAATTCAAAGGATTATTCACTATTCAAAAATGTGAATATAACTCCATTTATAGGTTTCAACAATTTACTTATCAAAATAAGTCATTTGCGAATTTATAAAACAACGTTTATAAATTCCATTTCTATTTATTTTATAACAACTTCCTTTATAAATCTCCTTTATTAGCCTATTCGATTTATATCCCAATTATGAACTAAAAGTCCATATTATAAGTTAAATGCTTATAAAACGATTATTTTACAAAAATCGTTCTTTTAACTTCATAATTTTAAATCTTATAACTTATAAGATTCAATTATTTATCCAAAATTCATTCTTTCAATAACTTTATAAATTGTATAAACCTACTGTTTATAAAATTCCATTTATAACTTCACTGTTTAAAATTCTATAAATTCCATTCAATTATGAAATTCATTTTCACTTCATTCAAACACTTATAAAAACTCGTTTTATAATGTCCATATTTCAATTTATAAATATCCATTTATAAATCTCTTAACATAAATCAATTTATATTATCCTTTTTAAACGTCTTTAAATTCCTTTAAAAACTTCTTCCTTTTGATTCATAAAATAATTAAATTTTATAAATCCTATATTTCAACTTTTCATAATAAATTCAAAAATTCCGATTTAACTATTTTATAAAATCATTAGCATCATATTCTCAAAAATCAGTTTTTAACTGTATTTCACAAAAACCATAATTTTATAACTTTAAAAATTATAACATTTATTTATTTAAAACGAATCTATTCCAAAAAATATAGTATATTTTCAAAAATCACTTTATAAATCATTTTAAAATTCCAAAACTTGGTCCAATGATGCTACATACCAAATAGTCAATCACGACAACAACGATATCATATATCGATATGAAAATCCATCAAATATCAAAATATTTGAAATCAAATAAAAACTGTTGAGGAATCCAGTTGGATCCCTCCAACCTGTTTTCCTGCATCCAAAAACATTAGCACAATACCAATTTCGCTCCAGTACGAAATTATCGCGGTATATGTTCTTATTAAATATTATCCGCTTAATAACGGCGCAATAGGGTCTCATCCGCTAAAAAATACGGGAAATCAATCAACTCCAATATATACATATGCCAATATATATATATTGATATTATATATAATACCAATTTCACTGTTTATGAAATATTCGCGGTATATGTTTTTAATAAATAACATCCGCTTACTAACGGCGTATAATGTCTATTTTAACAATCAATAGATATCAATCAACATTCAAACATGCATTCAAATATTTTAAATCTAACTATTTAAAATAAAATCGAAACTGATTCGATTGAGTGAGAAGTTCTCACCTTGATTTTAATTCCGTTTTAGCGATTTATTTCGAATAAAATTAAACGGACGTTTAACTTTACCCAAAATTCTCACTAACTCCAAACGACTCCAAACCAACTCCATCGCGTAGTGCTCGTCCATACGATTCCAACGCAACTGGTTTCGCGCGTTTTCGACCTCGTATGAAAAAGTTATGAATTTTTAAACTTTTACACGATTTTATAATTAAAATTTACAACATAAATTAAATTATAAACCCACAATCATTAGCAGCCGTTGGATCCACCCTTGATAGCATCAGGGCCGAACGTTGCTCTTCTCCTACATCACGCGAATAGCTCCCTCCCTCTCGTTCATGTTACAGCCGAAACAATGAACCCACAAACCCTAATAACGCGATCAACTACGAGCCCCTCCACCTCGATCAACCACCTTCATTTTGTGCGCACGTCCCCACTCCACCCACGGTCAGAACGCGCGCCCACTCGGTCGCCCTATACGCACGCAAATCGAGGCCGAACTCGCGACGTTCAACCCCATTTTGCCGTCTATCCACAACTCCATTCCCAATCTCCACCGTTGGATATGTAGAGCACACTAGCCTCTACGTTTTCCTAGTTGACAACATCTCGAATTGATGAGTGGATTGAAAGATATTTGGGGAGGAAGGTCATTGATTTTCGGCCGTTGTTTATGGGGGAGGCGGCTGCAGTTTAGTTTGACCTAGGTTTTTTTTTTTTATTTGTGAATTCAATGGTCTATTTATAGAGAAAATTTTGAACACTATTCATTTCGATTTTCCAAACTCCGATTTATGCGCCGAAACTGACGTTCCTAGGGTTTACCCCGCGTTCCGGACACAATGGAATAGGTTTCGGAAGCTAATTCGGAAGTATGTGCGAGTTATGGCTATAAACGCTCAATTTGAATTAAACCGATTTAAGTCGATTTCTAGGCGTTTTAATTTGTAACGGACAAACGGTGAATCCAATTGACTTGAAATTTGAAACCTTACAATAATATCACATTACGGATCCGATGAAACTCGTTTCGTCGAAATCCGAGACTTTTTGAAAAATGGCTATTTTCACTCGTCAAGTTTAAATTAAAAATAATTCGATGCGTTTTGAGCTGCCACGATCAAACGATAACTCCGATTGACACGAAATTTGAAATCCTGTAATAACTAACTATTACGGATCCAATGGAACTGGTTTCGTTCAATTCTGAGACTGTTCAAAAATTGACTATTTTTACTAGTCGATTTTAATATTAAAATATTCAATTTTAACAAATTAACTTTTAAATCGATTTTAAAAGTTCTAAAATATCATTCTAACTTCCATATGATAAAATAAAATTTTACAAATCATTTTCTATCATATTTAACCCAATTTTCAATTATTTCCATAATTTAACGTATTAAATTATCGATTTAATAATCCAATTAAATCCAAAAATTCAAATTAAAATTTATTTGACTTCTAAATTCACTTATTAATATTTAAAATAAATTAAATATTCAAATTTTAATTTCTAAAAATTCTGGGTCGTTACAATCTTCCCCACTTAAAAGAATTTCGTCCTCGAAATTATTATGTAAGAAAATTATAGAATTTATTTACTTTCCAAAATCCACAGTTTAAACTTCTTACAAATCTTTACTAAGTTTTCAAATCATACTTAGTTATCTTTTCAAAAACAACTACTATTGTTTAACTTTCAATTTCAAAATCAAAGTTAAAGTTTTCAAAAATTTTCCCAATTTTCTCAAATTTTTTCTAACGCCTTAAATTTTTGGAAAAATTCGCCATAGTCTCCTTTGCGCGGCTCGATCCGAAAAAAAATGACAGTATATATATCACAAATATACATCTCATCAAGTAATGAGGCATCCCGCAGGGAAAAAAGTGTAAAAGTACGGTATGTAATCCGAGATATGTACCTTATATTTTTATTAGTGAGCATATACGGCTAATATAGCGCAAAAGCGAGCTCCAAATGCGAAGCAAACGCGATCCGCACCTACTAATTACTCAACAAACAACATGAGAACATGCATATATGAAAATAACCTCAATATACAACATATATCTGCATAACAACTATATATGTCACATAGCAAATGCAACATATTCAAACATCAACCAACTAGCATTCAACAAATTCATAATCAATATATATTCATTTATATTCTCATTCATATTCAATGAAATGGTTTTTCAACTTAAATCATATTTGATTCATTTACATTGGATTTTTATCAACATTCATTCTCAATTCAATTAGTTATCACTTACTAATTCATATTCAAGTTGGTTCACTACCAAATCAAATTCACTTCTATTCAAATTTATTTACTTCTAATTTGAATTCAATTTCATAGCTTCCAATTTCATTAACACTTAATGAACTTATATTCAATCAACTAACAATAATCATATAACAACCAAAGTATATTAATTACAACCAAATCCCTTTGCTTCTATTTATTTTGGTTTTACACCTTTAATTAAATTGACTTCCATTCAATTTATTCAACTTCCAATAACATTAGATTTTAATGAATTTACACTTATATCCATTATTTCATATCAACTATTCACATTTAATTGATTTACATTCAATCCATTCATTCAATTCTATTACAAAAGTTGAATTTCATTTATATAACTCAAGTTCATAAATATATTCATATAGTTTCACTTCTCATATATATAAGTTTATTTCACAATTGTAAATCACTTTAATTATAATTCAATTCTTATAATTCTTTTGCTTATACAATTATTCTTTTATTTAGATTATTCAAACAACTAAACAATCAATTTATATACACTTAAATAATTCTGAAAAATTATTCCTTCATATATAAAATATAATCAAGGTAAAATTATTTCATTTACCCAATTTTAAAACAATATTGTGCCGAATTGTTCTATTCAAGTGTTTATAAACCCCTTCGGCATAGTTGTCCAGACCGTGCTGACGAAGGTTCATATGCCACTCAATAAACCAATCATCACAATATAAAACAATTTTTTATTCACTAACAAATACGCTCTCATAGCTATTATTACACTCAAATTCATTCTAGAGTACTGCTGACTCTATCTCTAATGAATAATACCCAACAGAACCATGGTTGTCGCTTAACCATAAGCTCTGATACCAAATGTAACGCTTCGATTTTTCGTTGCCGAAAAACCGAATAGTTAGGGTTTTTAAAAGGAAGAATTTAGGAAAAGAGAAGAGAAGAAGGTAGAAATTAGGGAGGAGAGAAGACAGAAGATAGAAAATTTTAAATTAGAGAGAATAGAAAATTTTAAAATAGAAGAAAAAGAGAATAGAGGAAAAAGAAAAACAGAAGAAAATGGAACGGAACAGAAAACAAACAGAACAACATCAGAATCTCACAATTCGCAGCGGAACAACATATAATAATAAATGAATAATCTTTAAACAAAGAACTATATCAGTTATTACATTACACTTTATACATTATATTACATCATATCATCAGAGTGTACAACAACAATATACAACATCAAACAGTGCAGCGGAAAAAGAAATACTATATAAACTAGTAATACAACATGCCATCCAGCTTGCCTCCAGCAATTCCAGAATATCCAGAATATCCTGATAAACCTTACTCTTGACTGCCCGTGTGGAAATTGGTGGGCACCCAGAGTTTAGGAAGGAAAACAATAAACTCCAAGTCAGTCATGTGACTGGTGTGAGAACTCAAAACAGTTTATTTATCTTTAAAATCAAAATAGAGGAATATTTTTAAATTCAATTCGCAATGCTTTTAAAAATGAGACTACCATAAGGCCTCCCGCACACACACACATGCAAACGCAGAATCGGAGGAGATTTCTCCTTATGATAGTCAAAGATGCTTGATACGCATTTAAAATAACATTTGATATTATTACTAGTGCATAGTGTAGGAAAAATTATTTTGCAAGTAGAATATAAATCTTAGCCAACATACGACCATTATCGTATGCCTACTATAGCTACCATCCAAACAGTGTTGCGACACCATAAGTGAATGATAGGTTCTACAACTAATACCGTACAAGTTTCGTATTGTTTCTTTGGATTTCCAACAAATGGTCAGGCCAAGGAACTTCCCATTGCCACATGAGAATGCCTCTGGAAAGACATCCCCGAGAACCAAACCGGAACTCTGCCAACACAAGGCCGGGTTACCCCTAACTGGGTAACTACTGACACGAGCACGCCATTCCCCGATCGTAAACGACCTTTCTCACGGGATCCCGAAAACCAACAACCACAAAGTAATAAATTCGTAGTAACCACATAGGTTAAATATCTGGGCTCCATACCATGATACAACCTCTATCCAGAAGGAAATGTACATACCCTAAAGGGAGCTACCCCTCATAACCATGCCGCATCTTTCCTGTTTTGACCATTTCCGGGGTGTGAGGCTCGACGAAGTCACGTCCACAAAAACATACTTTATACAAAAGCCATGCTTTGGGTCAACAAATGATCAACACAATGATCACCAAGATAGACGATCAAATAAACGATCCTATCACAATAATCAACACAATGATCATTTCAGCATCACTCAGCATGTCACATTACCAAATTGGGAATATATCGCTGATAACTTCAACTATATAACCTCTGAGCTCGTACGTCTCAGAGAAGGGTGTTAAGCTAAAGAATAAATTCTTTGCCACCAACAGAAATATATTTGAAAGAAATCGGCTTTATATCTCAACTTGTAATGTCAGACACACAATCCATACAAGTCTGTTCCGGGCTCGAACAAAACCGAAGGCACTTACAAAGAAGTCCTTGCAATCCGGATATTCACAATCCTGATCGGATTTCCCATCACTTAGGGAGTCTCTATACCGCTGCAACTCAGTGCAGAGACAATCGACAGGTCATCCTATCGCTCTCGCAAATACCGGGTCTTCAACACCGATCTTCAAATGCAATTCATAACGACGTATCACATATTCGGAATGGGTTATACGACCCCATGGTCCTTTCCCGGTTAACCCGAATAGTGAGCGCTTATTCAAAAATAAGTGTAGCATTCACATTCAAACAAATCACATCAATTACCCATTCAAAGGGAAATATTGATAGTCGGTTATTGAACTATCAATGGATATGCACACATCACCAGTTTCCAAATAATTTTCCAAATTATTTATTTTCCAAAATATCTTCACTAGATATATAATTTCAATACTTCAAAAATAAATCAATATTTATTTTTAAACAAATTCCACTTCCTTTATAAATTCCTTAGTGAATTTATAATTCCAAGATATCAATGAATATTCGATTTCAATTATTCATTTCAATTTTCTTTTCAATTTATCTTTAAAAAGATAAATCCTAAATATCACTTCATATTGGAAACAATTCCATACTTATTTAATAAGTAATTCACAAATTTTATTTATTTTCAACACTTGGAAAATATTCAATATACTTCAGTTAAAAATAAGTATATATTTCATTCTTTAAGGAAATCCTTCTCTTAAACATATTTATTTGGGCCAAAACGAATGTTACGTAAAACATCGTTACGACAACCCAAAATCACTAGTATAGGGATTCGAAATTAAAATAGATATATAAATCCCAATACTATACAAAACATTTCCTTTCGGAAATCATTTACTATAACAACAGTGTTATAGTCCACTATTTCCTTCTATTTCTCGAAAACGTCTATTTCAACAATAAATGTTGAAATCTATGGTTTCGAATCTCAACACATTTTAAACATCGTTAGATCGTTTTAATTCTATTTAAAACATCCAAATCCAAAACAATCTCTTTAACGTGTTATTCACTATTCAAAAACGTGAATATACTTCATTAACAATTTCATCCTTTTATTCATTTTAATTCAAAGGATTATTCACTATTCAAAAATGTGAATATACTTCATTAACAATTTCATCCTTTTATTCAATTTAATTCAAAGGATTATTCACTATTCAAAAATGTGAATATAACTCCATTTATAGGTTTCAACAATTTACTTATCAAAATAAGTCATTTGCGAATTTATAAAACAACGTTTATAAATTCCATTTCTATTTATTTTATAACAACTTCCTTTATAAATCTCCTTTATTAGCCTATTCGATTTATATCCCAATTATGAACTAAAAGTCCATATTATAAGTTAAATGCTTATAAAACGATTATTTTACAAAAATCGTTCTTTTAACTTCATAATTTTAAATCTTATAACTTATAAGATTCAATTATTTATCCAAAATTCATTCTTTCAATAACTTTATAAATTGTATAAACCTACTGTTTATAAAATTCCATTTATAACTTCACTGTTTAAAATTCTATAAATTCCATTCAATTATGAAATTCATTTTCACTTCATTCAAACACTTATAAAAACTCGTTTTATAATGTCCATATTTCAATTTATAAATATCCATTTATAAATCTCTTAACATAAATCAATTTATATTATCCTTTTTAAACGTCTTTAAATTCCTTTAAAAACTTCTTCCTTTTGATTCATAAAATAATTAAATTTTATAAATCCTATATTTCAACTTTTCATAATAAATTCAAAAATTCAGATTTAACTATTTTATAAAATCATTAGCATCATATTCTCAAAAATCAGTTTTTAACTGTATTTCACAAAAACCATAATTTTATAACTTTAAAAATTATAACATTTATTTATTTAAAACGAATCTATTCCAAAAATATAGTATATTTTCAAAAATCACTTTATAAATCATTTTAAAATTCCAAAACTTGGTCCAATGATGCTACATACCAAATAGTCAATCACGACAACGACGATATCATATATCGATATGAAAATCCATCAAATATCAAAATATCTGAAATCAAATAAAAACTGTTGAGGAATCCAGTTGGATCCCTCCAACCTATTTTCCTGCATCCAAAAACATTAGCACAATACCAATTTCGCTCCAGTACGAAATTATCGCGGTATATGTTCTTATTAAATATTATCCGCTTAATAACGGCGCAATAGGGTCTCATCCGCTAAAAAATACGGGAAATCAATCAACTCCAATATATACATATGCCAATATATATATATTGATATTATATATAATACCAATTTCACTGTTTATGAAATATTCGCGGTATATGTTTTTAATAAATAACATCCGCTTACTAACGGCGTATAATGTCTATTTTAACAATCAATAGATATCAATCAACATTCAAACATGCATTCAAATATTTTAAATCTAACTATTTAAAATAAAATCGAAACTGATTCGATTGAGTGAGAAGTTCTCACCTTGATTTTAATTCCGTTTTAGCGATTTATTTCGAATAAAATTAAACGGACGTTTAACTTTACCCAAAATTCTCACTAACTCCAAACGACTCCAAACCAACTCCATCGCGTAGTGCTCGTCCACACGATTCCAACGCAACTGGTTTCGCGCGTTTTCGACCTCGTATGAAAAAGTTATGAATTTTTAAACTTTTACACGATTTTATAATTAAAATTTACAACATAAATTAAATTATAAACCCACAATCATTAGCAGCCGTTGGATCCACCATTGATAGCATCAGGGCCGAACGTTGCTCTTCTCCTACATCACGCGAATAGCTCCCTCCCTCTCGTTCATGTTACAGCCGAAACAATGAACCCACAAACCCTTATAACGCGATCAACTACGAGCCCCTCCACCTCGATCAACCACCTTCATTTTGTGCCACGTCCCCACTCCACCCACGGTCAGAACGCGCGCCCACTCGGTCGCCCTATACGCACGCAAATCGAGGCCGAACTCGCGACGTTCAACCCCATTTTGCCGTCTATCCACAACTCCATTCCCAATCTCCACCGTTGGATATGTAGAGCACACTAGCCTCTACGTTTTCCTAGTTGACAACATCTCGAATTGATGAGTGGATTGAAAGATATTTGGGGAGGAAGGTCATTGATTTTCGGCCGTTGTTTATGGGGGAGGCGGCTGCAGTTTAGTTTGACCTAGGTTTTTTTTTTTTTTTTATTTGTGAATTCAATGGTCTATTTATAGAGAAAATTTTGAACACTATTCATTTCGATTTTCCAAACTCCGATTTACGCGCCGAAACTGACGTTCCTAGGGTTTACCCCGCGTTCCGGACACAATGGAACAGGTTTCGGAAGCTAATTCGGAAGTATGTGTGAGTTATGGCTATAAACGCTCAATTTGAATTAAACCGATTTAAGTCGATTTCTAGGCGTTTTAATTTGTAACGGACAAACGGTAAATCCAATTGACTTGAAATTTGAAACCTTATAATAATATCATATTACGGATCCGATGAAACTGGTTTCGTCGAAATCCGAGACTTTTTGAAAAATGGCTATTTTCACTCGTCAAATTTAAATTAAAAATAATTCGATGCGTTTTGAGCTGCCACGATCAAACGATAACTCCGATTGACACGAAATTTGAAACCCGGTAATAACTAACTATTACAGATCCAATGGAACTAGTTTCGTTCAATTCTGAGACTGTTCAAAAATTGACTATTTTTACTAGTCGATTTTAATATTAAAATATTCAATTTTCACAAATTAACTTTTAAATCGATTTTAAAAGTTCTAAAATATCATTCTAACTTCCATATGATAAAATAAAATTTTACAAATCATTTTCTATCATATTTAACCCAATTTTCAATTATTTCCATAATTTAACGTATTAAATTATCGATTTAATAATCCAATTAAATCCAAAAATTCAAATTAAAATTTATTTGGCTTCTAAATTCACTTATTAATATTTAAAATAAATTAAATATTCAAATTTTAATTTCTAAAAATTCTGGGTCGTTACAGAAATTGTGTCAATCATCATTGTTACCCTTTACTTATTTCCGATTTTTCCTTTATGTGATTAGATATCGATTTAATTTTGTTTATATGTCTACACCTTGCCATCAATTGATAGCACCTATCATATGTCGCACTTACAAAATTTAGACTAATATATATATATATATATATATATATATATATATATATATATATATATATATTTGTTTATACTTACATTCATGCCATATACATGTTTCTAATTAATGACATTCAGATGATTAATCAATTTAATTAAAGAGAAAGAAATGAAAGGTTTCTCTCTCCATATAAATAATGTGCCCCTCATTAATTGAATAAGTTAAGAGAAGGAAATGAAAATTTTCTTTCTCTAAATAAATTTATTCCCCGTAATTAATTGAATATGTTAAGAGGAAGGAAATGGAAAGTTTCCTTTTCTAAATAAATTTATGCACTCATTAATTGAATAATTTAATAGATAGGAAATGAAAAGTTTTCTTTTCTAAATAAATTTAATAAGTTACTGTTACATACAATTATGTATATAAAATTATATTTGATATACTCTAATTTACATACACTTAAATTAAAGTAAAATTTAATTTATAAAATAAAATAAAATATTGATTTTATTTAAAAGAAACTTAGAAAGTTCTAAGTATATTTAGACTTCATAGGACCATTAAAATACAAAATGGCTAAAATTTTTGAAATTCGCACATTTCTTCCGCTACGGGCTGACCCAGTTCCTTCAAAAATTGCTACAGATCTGGGATAATTGTCAGATCTATTATCATTAGACCTAGAACTGACATTTTCAGTCAATTTTAAGCTTCATCTAACTGATTCTCCTGGGCCAAAGGATTTATATTATCTGTTTCAACTTCAGTATATACTGACTGGTTCTGAATTCATATGCATCCAACTCTATTGGGATTACTTTATTCAAGTGCCTTTCTAGATTTAGAGTAGCTCTGGATTAGAGGAGATAAGCTTGGACATATTTGTCTCAAACTTCTACAGACCATTTTTTAGATAAGTGGACAAATCTTGTTTGCTTCTTTTGTCTCTTTATCACTTTGTTCATGTTGATATTTGCCTTTGTTTCGATTATTATCCATTTGTGCTCTTTGCTGATTATTTTCCCATTTTGCAGTTTATTGTTTCTTTCCTTCCGTATATGATATGTTAATGTTGTTATTATGATGCATGCATAATTTCCCATTTTTAATTTGGGACCAAAATTACTGTCAAAATATTTCACTGCATCTTTTAGATCCATTATGTTGGTATGTTGTAGACCCAACATGCCCTTTGTTGCATTCCATAAGAAATAAGAGTATTCACATTCATAAAATAATTATTCTCTAGTTTCTACCATTTTTTCATATAATGGACACATTGTATTTTCTACTTTGTTCCACTTGCTTGTTCTATTTCTGGTAGGTAATTTGTTATTGATTACAAAGTAAGTACAGAAAGCCATTTTAGGCAATTTGCCTTATTCCATATAACTTACTCCCATGTTTTTAATGAAAATCTATCATTACTACTAGTAACCCATTCCCAGTAATTAGTCTCTAAACTATTATGTATTGGTATTTTACTGATTTCCTCTTTGTGTGGATTAGTAACTGGGTGTAGGTGAGGTTGCCACTTTTCTTCTTTTATGATTGCTAAAATTATAGCATTAGTTGTAACAACCCTGTATTTTGTGATTATTTTAATTGTATATTTTAATTATTTTAATTTAAATACTTGATTTAAAAACTTTATTTTATTTTTGTTATTTTAAATATAAATTTTTATTTATATGTGAAATATAAGTCCAAACATTAATAAATTGAATATTTTTCAGAAAATGTGAATTTTGGCCAATGTGGTCAAACTTTGACTTATAAATTTAAAATTTAAATATTTGAATTTTGAATTTTATATTTTATTATGAAAGAAAATTAAATTTCAAGAATACTGCTTTTCGTTTCGTTGAAATCCGATTAATATTGTGAAAGCTATGCTTTTTACAATATTGTATGTAAATTGTTTATTTAACAAAATTGTTTATTTTAATTTATATAAATAATATTTTGTTTGCAAAATCTTCTTCTACTTTGTGCATATATGTGTGATATGACATTTTGTACATATATTTTATTTTTAAAACATTTTATAAGTGTTGTTATAATTTTCATATGTTTATTGTATTTTGTTTTCAATTTTTTAAATTCTAGTTTCATTTATTAAACTATTTATTTATTTATATTCTATTTTTACTTAAATTATTTATTTATTTTCTTTTCCACTTTATTTTGTTTTCATGTTTATTTTTATTTACTGATTTTTATTTTGTTTATTTTGAATAAAAAGAAATGGAAATACAAAGAGACAATACCTTTTCATATTACTTATGTCTTTTCATGTAATTGTCTCTTCATTTGCTTTTACCCTTTCATTTTGCATTTGAGCGTCCATTCCTTTTGCATAGCCGTACTCCTCTTCCTTTTCATATGAAAAATACTTCTCATCTATATCAAACTCATGGCAAAAAATTCATTTCTAAAAAAATGCTAATGGCTTCATTCTTTTTCTCCTCTTTTCATTGTTTTTGCCTTCCTCTTCTACCATGCTTGCTCGGCCACTAGCCTCTCCACCCCTTCACCACCGACCACACCACCACCATCTACAGTAGCTCCACCACTTTTCTCTAACAAAATCATGTCCGTTGTAACGACCCAGGATTTTTAGAAATTAAAATTTGAATATTTAATTAATTTTAAATATTAATAAGTGAATTTATAAGTCAAATAAATTTTTATTTGAATTATTGGATTTAATTGGATAATTAAATCGATAATTTAATATGTTAAATTATGGAAATAATTGAAAATTGAGTTAAATATGATTGAAAATGATTTGTAAAATTTTATTTTATCATATGGAAGTTAGAATGATATTTTAGAACTTTTAAAATCGAATTAAAAGTTAATTTGTGAAAATTGAATATTTTAATATTTAAATCGACTAGTGAAAATAGTCAATTTTTGAACAGTCTCAGAATTGAACGAAACAAGTTCCATTGGATCCATAATAGTTAGTTATTACTGGATTTCAATTTTCGTGTCAATCGGAGCTATCGTTTGACCGTGGCAGCTCGAAACGCATCGAATTATTTTTAATTTTAATTTGGCGAGTTAAAATAGCCATTTTTCAAAAAGTCTCGGATTTCGACGAAACCAGTTTCATCGGATCCGTAATGTGATATTATTGTAAGGTTTCAAATTTCAAGTCAATTGGATTTACTGTTTGTCCGGTACAAATTAAAACGCCTAGAAAATCGCTTAAATCAGTTTAATTCAAATTGAACGTTTATTGCCATAACTCGCACAGATGTCCGAATTAGCTTCCGAAACCTGTTCCATTGTGTCCGGAACGTGGGGTAAACCCTAGGAACGCTGGTTACGGCGCGTAAATCGGAGTTCGGAATTTCCGGGATGAATAGTGTTTGAGAATTTCTTATAAATAGCCCAAAATTCTCATAAAAATAAAAAAAAATATCAAAACCCTAACCCTAAACTATGCAGCTGCCTCTAACTTTATCTATGGCCGAAAATCAATATCTTTCTCCTCTCAATCTCTCTCGATCCATTCACTTTCAAGCTTCGTGTTCAACATGAAAGTGGAAGAGCACGTCCTTCTCTACAATCTGAACGGTCATGATCGTATATAGTGGAGCGTGGTGGCCAAAAATCAATCGAGAAGGCGCCACGTTCGTTCTTGATGTGCGTGCCAGGGGGTGAGCCGAGTTGGCTGGGGTTGTGGTCGGCTATGGAGTTTGGCCGTGGCTTCGATATGGACATGCTTGATCGTGCTATAGTTCGACGATGAGGCTCGAATTTCTAGCCCTAATTTGTAATCATGGGTTCAGCTATACTGGAGGGTCGCGTGCGTATAGGGATGAAGGAGAAGCCAAAGCACGGTCTTGATGCGTTCAACAGGATCCTACGGTCCAGATAGTTAGGTTAAAATTTAATAAATTGTTGTAATTTATATAAGTATAAAAGTCGTGTAACTTCAAATATTAATATCTTTTTCATACGAGGTCGAAAAAATGCAAACTCAGTTGCGTTGGAATCGTATGGACGAGCACTACGCGATGGAGTTGGTTTGGAGTCGTTTGGAGTTAGTGAGAATTTTGGGTAAAATTAAACGTCCGTTTAATTTTATTCGAAATAAATCGCTAAAACGGAATTTAAAATCAAGGTGAGAACTTCTCACTCAATCGAATAGGTTTCGATTTTATTTTAAATAGTTAGATTTAAAATATTTGAATGCATGTTAGAATGTGATTAATATCTATTGATTGTTAAAATAGACATTATGCGCCGTTAGTAAGCGGATGTTATTTATGAA
Organism: Allium cepa; assembly: GCA_030765085.1. Classification (NCBI taxonomy): domain Eukaryota; kingdom Viridiplantae; phylum Streptophyta; class Magnoliopsida; order Asparagales; family Amaryllidaceae; genus Allium; species Allium cepa. Next base: position 771,140,926 of record CM060932.1, read on the forward strand.
AAACATATACCGCGAATATTTCATAAACAGTGAAATTGGTATTATATATAATAGCAATATATATATTGGCATATGTATATATTGGAGTTATTGATTTCCCGCATTTTTTTTGTTTAGCGGATGAGACCCTATTGCGCCGTCTATTAAGCGGATAATATTTAAATCCCATATACCGCGAAAATTTCGTACTGGAGCGAAATTGGTATTGTGCTAATGTTTGTGGATGCAGGAAACAGGTTGGAGGGATCCAACTGGATTCCTCAACAGTATTTATTTGATTTCAGATATTTTGATATTTGATGGACTATCATATCGATATATGATGTCGTTGTTGTCGTGATTGACTATTTGGTGTGTAGCATCATTGGACCAAATTTGGAATTTTAAAATGATTTTAAAGTGATTTTAGAAAGTATACGTTTTATAAAATAATTTTGGAATTGATCCATATTAAATAAATAAACGTTATAATTTTTAAAGTTATAAAAATTATGATTTTTGAGAAATATAGTTAAAAACTGATTTTTGAGAATATGATGCTATTGAGTTTATAAAATAGTTTAATCGAGATATTTTAGAATTTATTGTGAAAAGTTTAAATATAGGATTTATAAAATTTAATTATTTTATGAATCAAAATGGTGAAATAATAAAGGAGATTAAAGACGTTTTAAAAGAATAATATAAATTGATTTATATTAAGAGATTTATAAATGGATATTTATAAATTGAAATATTGACATTATAAAACGAGTTTTTATAAGTGTTTGAATGAAGTGAAAATGAATTTCATAAATGTATGGAATTTATAAAATTAAAAATGGTGAAGTTATAAAGGAAATTTATAAATAGTAAGATTTATAAATTTGTGAAGTTATTTGAAGAATAGATTTGGTTAAATAAATGAATCTTATAAGTTATAAGATTTATGATTTGGAAAGTCTTTAAAAGAATGATTTTGTAAAATAATCGTTTTATAAGTATTTAACTTATAATATGACTGTTTAGTTTATAATTTAGTTATAAACTAGAATAGGTTAATAAAGAAATTTATAAAAAGGAAGTTTTTATAAATAAATAGAAATGGAATTTATAAACGTTGTTTTATAAATTCGCAAATGACTTATTTTGACAAGAAAATTTGTTGAAACCTATAAATGGAGTTATATTCACATTTTTGAATAGTGAATAATCCTTTAAATTAAAATGAATAAAAGGATGAAATGTGTTAACGTAATATATTCACGTTTTTGAATAGTGAATAATATGTTAAAGAAATGTTTAGATTTGATGTTTTAAATAGAATTAAAACGATCTAATGATGTTTTAAAATGGGTTGAGATTCGAAACCATAGATTTCAACATTCATTGTTGAAATAGACGTTTTCGAGAAATAAAAGGAAATAGTGGACTATAACACTGTTGTTATAGTAAATGATTTCCGAAAGGAAATGTTTTGTATAGTATTGGGATTTATATATCTATTTTAATTTCGAATCCCTATACTAGTGATTTTGGGTTGTCGTAACGATGTTTTACGCAACATTCGTTTTGGCCCAAATAAATATGTTTAAGAGAATGATTTCCTTAAAGAATGAAATATATACTTAATTTCGATTTAAGTATATTGAATATTTTCCAAGTGTTGAAAATAAATAAAATTTGTGAATTACTTATGAACAAATAAGTATGGAAATGTTTTCCAATATAAAGTGAATATTTTGAGAATTTATCTTTTTGAAGATAAATTGAAAATGAATAATTGAAATCATATATTCATAGATATTTTGAAATATAAATTCAATATGGAATTTATAAATGAAATTGGAAATTGGGTTTAAAAATAAATGTTGATTTATTTTTAAAGTGTGAAAATAATATATCTTGTGAAGATATTTTGGAAAATAGATAATTTGGAAAATTATTTGGAATCTGGTGATGTGTGCATATCCATTTATAGTTCAATAACCGACTATCAATATTTCCCTTTGAATGGGTAATTGATGTGATTTGTTTGAATTTGAATGCCACAATTATTTTTGAATGAGCGCTCACTATTCGGGTTAACCGGGAAAGGACCATGGGGTCGTATAACCCATTCCGAATATGTGATACGTCGTTGTGAATTGCATTGAAGATCGGTGTTGAAGACCGAGTATTTGTGAAAGCGATAGGATGACCTATCGATTGTCTCTGCACTGGGTAGCTCCTGGTATAGAGATTCCTTAAGTGATGGGAAATTCGATCGGGATTGTGAATACCCGGATTGCAAGGGCTTCGTAAGAAGTGCCTTCGGTTTTGTTCGAGCCCGGAACAGACTTGTATGGATTGTATGTCTGACATTACAAATTGAGATATAAAGCCGATTTCATTCAAATATATTTCTGTTGGTGGCGGAGAATTTATTCTTTTAGCTTAACACCCTTCTCTGAGACGTACGAGCTCAGAGGTTATGTAGTTGAATGTTATCAGCGATATATTCCCAATTTGGTAATGTGACATGCTGAGTGATGCTGAAATGATCATTGTGTTGATTATTTGTGATAGGATCGTTTATTTGATCGTCTATCTTTGTGATCATCTCTATGATCATTTGTTGACCCAAAGCATGGCTTTTGTATAAAGTATGTTTTTGTGGACGTGACTACGTCGAGCCTCACACCCCGTGAATGGTCAAAACAGGAAAGATGCGGCAAGGTTATGAGGGGTAGCGCCCTTTAGGATGTGTGCATTTCCTTCTGGAAAAGGGTGGTATCATGGTATGGAGCCCAGATACTGACTCATGTTGAAAACACTTTGTTATGATTGTGTGAATTGATTGCGAGCGCTCGGTGAAAAGGTCCCAAAGGACCGGGGGATGGCATATTCGGTCAGTTGTTACTCAGTTAGGGGTAACCCGGCCTTGTGTTGGTAGAGATCCGGTTTGGTTCTCGGGGATGTCCATCCAGAGGCATTCTCATGTGGCAATGGGAAGTTCCTTGGCCTGATCATTCGTTGGAAATCCAATTCCCAATACGAAACTTGTACGGTATTAGTTGTAGAACCTGCCATCTAATATGGTAGCTATTAGTAGGCATAATACAATGGTACCTATGCTGGCTAAGATTTATATTCTACTTTTGAAATGAATTTTTCCTACACTATGCACTAGTAAAAATATCAAATGTTTCTTTTTAATACGTATCAAGCATCTTTGACTATCATAAAGAGAAATCTCCTCCAAGTCTGCGTTTGCATTGTGTGTGTGGCGGGAGGTCTTATGGTAGTCTCATTTTTAAAAAGCATTGCGAATTGACTTTAAAAATATTCCTCTATTTTGTTTTCAAAGATAAATAAACTGTTTTGAGTTCTCACACCAGTCACATGACTGACTCGGAGTTTATTGTTTTCCTTCCTAAACTCTGGGTGCCCACCAATTTCCACACGGGCAGTCAAGAGTTAGGTTTATCAGGATATTCTGGATATTCTGGAGTTGCTGGAGGCAAGCTGGATGGCATGACGTATTATTAGTTATATAGTATTTCTTTTTCCGCTGCACTGTTTGATGTTGTTGTTGTTGTTGTTGTACACTCTGATGATATGATGTAATGAAATGTGATGTAATGTAATAACTGATATAGTTCTTTGTTTAAAGATTATTCATTTATTATTATATGTTGTTCCGCTGCGAATTGTGAGATTCTGTTGTTGTTCTGTTGTGTTCTGTTCCATTCTATTCTCTTTTCTTTCTATTTTAAAATTCTCTTTTCCCTCCATCTTCTACCTTCTTCTCTCTTCTTCTGCCTTTTTCTTAAATTCTTTTTCTTAAACCCTCAGTGTTCGGTTTTCCGTCGTTCGATTGCTCGGCAGTCGATAAAGTGAGTATCGATGTTGAATTTTCGGAAGACGAAGAATCGGGTCCTGACAATGTGGTATCAGAGCTTATGGTTAAGCGACAACCATGGTTCTGTTGGGTATTACTCGTTAGTGATAGAGTCAGCAGTACTCTAGAATGAGTTTGAGTGTAATAATAGCTATGAGAGCGTATTTGTTAGTGAATATAAAATTGTTTTATATTGTGATGATTGGTTTATTGAGTGGCATATGAACTTTCGTCAGCGTGGTCTCGACAACTATGCCGAAGGGGTTTCTAAACACTTGAATAGAACAATTCGACACGATATTGTTTTAAATTGGGTAGATGAAATAATTTTATCTTGATTATATTTTATATATATAGGAATAATTTTTCAGAATTATTAAAGTGTATATAAGTTGATTGTTTGGTTGTTGAAAAAGTTGTTTGAATAATTTAAATTAAAGAATAATTGTATAAGAAAATGAATTATAAGAATTGAATTATAATTAAAGTGATTTACAATTGTGAAATAAACTTATATATATGAGAAGTGAAACTATATGAATATATTTATGAATTTAGTTGTAAATAAAAATGAATTTAAAGTTAAATGGAAAATTTACTTAGAATTGGAATCTGAATTGATTTATAAATGGGGATTTAAGTTAAGTAAAAACAAGTGATGTTTGTAAATGAAGTATAACTTAAGAGATCAAAGTAAATTAATAAAGTTAAGTGGTGGATGTGAACTTGAGTTATATAAATGAAATTCAACTTTGAAATTGAATTGAATTAATCAATTAAATGTAAATCAATTGAATGTGAATTAAATTGATATGGAATAATGAATGTGAGTGAAATTCATTAAAATCTAATGTTATTAGAATGTTGAATAATTGAATGAAAATCAATTAAATTAAACCAATTGACAAGTAAAGGTGTTAAATCAAATTGAATGAATATAAGCAAAGGAATTTGGTTGCAATTAATAAACATTGGTTGATATTGGTTATGGATTATAGTTGATTGTATATAATTCATTAAGTGTTAATGAAATTGATTTAATGAAATTGAAAGCTAAAGTAATTGAAATCCAATTGGAAGTTAAGTGAAATTTGAATAGAATTGAATTTGATTTGGAAGTGGACCAACTTGAATATGAATTAGTGAATATAAACTAATTGAAAATAAATGTTAGTAAACATCCACTGTATATGAATCAAATGTGATTAAATTGAAAACCAATTCATTGAATATTAATAAGAATATGAATGAATATTTATTGGTTATGGATTATAGTTGGTTGATGTTTGCATTTGTTGTTTTGTTGCATTTGCTATGTTGGCATATATAGTTATTATGTTGCTATATGTTGTATATCGATACTATTGTCATACATGCATGGTTCTCATGTTGTTTGTTGAGTGTTTAGTAGGTGCGGATCGCGTTTGCTTCGCATTTGGAGCTCGCTTTCGCGTTATATTAGCCGTATATGCTTGCTAATAAAATATAAGGTACATATCTCGGATTAAATACCGTACTTTTACTTTTTTTCCCTTCGGGATGCCTCATTACTTGATGAGATGTATATTTGTGATATATATACTGTCATTTTTTTTTCCGGATCGAGCCGCGTAAAGGAGACTATGGCGAATTTTTTCGAAAATTTAAGGCGTTAGAAAATTTTTGAAAATTGGAAAATTTTGAAAACTTAAACTTTGATTTTGGAATTGAAAGTTAAACAATAGTAGTTGTTTTTGAAAAGATAACTAAGTATGATTTGAAAACTTAGTAAAGTTTTGTAAGAAGTTAAATTGTTTTGAGAAAATTAATAAATTCTATAACTTTTCTTACTTAATAATTTCGAGGACGAAATTCTTTTAAGGGGGGAAGATTGTAACGACCCAGGATTTTTAGAAATTAAAATTTGAATATTTAATTAATTTTAAATATTAATAAGTGAATTTATAAGTCAAATAAATTTTTATTTGAATTATTGGATTTAATTGGATAATTAAATCGATAATTTAATATGTTAAATTATGGAAATAATTGAAAATTGAGTTAAATATGATTGAAAATGATTTGTAAAATTTTATTTTATCATATGGAAGTTAGAATGATATTTTAGAACTTTTAAAATCGAATTAAAAGTTAATTTGTGAAAATTGAATATTTTAATATTTAAATCGACTAGTGAAAATAGTCAATTTTTGAACAGTCTCAGAATTGAACGAAACCAGTTCCATTGGATCCGTAATAGTTAGTTATTACTGGATTTCAATTTTCGTGTCAATCGGAGCTATCGTTTGACCGTGGCAGCTCGAAACGCATCGAATTATTTTTAATTTTAATTTGGCGAGTTAAAATAGCCATTTTTCAAAAAGTCTCGGATTTCGACGAAACCAGTTTCATCGGATCCGTAATGTGATATTATTGTAAGGTTTCAAATTTCAAGTCAATTGGATTTACCGTTTGTCCGGTACAAATTAAAACGCCTAGAAAATCGCTTAAATCGGTTTAATTCAAATTGAACGTTTATTGCCATAACTCGCACAGATGTCCGAATTAGCTTCCGAAACCTGTTCCATTGTGTCCGGAACGTGGGGTAAACCCTAGGAACGCTGGTTACGGCGCGTAAATCGGAGTTCGGAATTTCCGGGATGAATAGTGTTTGAGAATTTCTTATCTATGGCCGAAAATTCTCATAAAAATAAAAAAAATATATCAAAACCCTAACCCTAAAATATGCAGCCGCCTCTAACTTTATCTATGGCCGAAAATCAATATCTTTCTCCTCTCAATCTCTCTCGATCCATTCACTTTCAAGCTTCGTGTTCAACATGAAAGTGGAAGAGCACGTCCTTCTCTACAATCTGAACGGTCATGATCGTATATAGTGGAGCGTGGTGGCCAGAAATCAATCGAGAAGGGGCCACGTTCGTTCTTGATGTGCGTGCCAGGGGGTGAGCCGAGTTGGCTGGGGTTGTGGTCGGCTATGGAGTTTGGCCGTGGCTTCGATATGGACATGCTTGATCGTGCTATAGTTCGACGATGAGGCTCGAATTTCTAGCCCTAATTTGTAATCATGGGTTCGGCTATACTAGAGGGTCGTGTGCGTATAGGGATGATGGAGAAGCCAAAGCACGGTCTTGATGCGTTCAACAGGATCCTACGGTCCAGATAGTTAGGTTAAAATTTAATAAATTGTTGTAATTTATATAAGTATAAAAGTCGTGTAACTTCAAATATTAATATCTTTTTCATACGAGGTCGAAAAAATGCAAATTCAGTTGCGTTGGAATCGTATGGACGAGCACTACGCGATGGAGTTTGTTTGGAGTCGTTTGGAGTTAGTGAGAATTTTGGGTAAAATTAAACGTCCGTTTAATTTTATTCGAAATAAATCGCTAAAACAGAATTTAAAATCAAGGTGAGAACTTCTCACTCAATCGAATAGGTTTCGATTTTATTTTAAATAGTTAGATTTAAAATATTTGAATGCATGTTAGAATGTGATTAATATCTATTGATTGTTAAAATAGACATTATGCGCCGTTAGTAAGCGGATGTTATTTATTAAAAACATATACCGCGAATATTTCATAAACCGTGAAATTGGTATTATATATAATAGCAATATATATATATATTGGCATATGTATATATTGGAGTTATTGATTTCCCGCATTTTTTTTTGTTTAGCGGATGAGACCCTATTGCGCCGTCTATTAAGCGGATAATATTTAAATCCCATATACCGCGAAAATTTCGTACTGGAGCGAAATTGGTATTGTGCTAATGTTTGTGGATACAGGAAACAGGTTGGAGGGATCCAACTGGATTCCTCAACAGTATTTATTTGATTTCAGATATTTTGATATTTGATGGACTATCATATCGATATATGATGTCGTTGTTGTCGTGATTGACTATTTGGTGTGTAGCATCATTGGACCAAATTTGGAATTTTAAAATGATTTTAAAGTGATTTTAGAAAGTATACGTTTTATAAAATAATTTTGGAATTGATCCATATTAAATAAATAAACGTTATAATTTTTAAAGTTATAAAAATTATGATTTTTGAGAAATATAGTTAAAAACTGATTTTTGAGAATATGATGCTATTGAGTTTATAAAATAGTTTAATCGAGATATTTTAGAATTTATTGTGAAAAGTTTAAATATAGGATTTATAAAATTTAATTATTTTATGAATCAAAATGGTGAAATAATAAAGGAGATTAAAGACGTTTTAAAAGAATAATATAAATTGATTTATATTAAGAGATTTATAAATGGATATTTATAAATTGAAATATTGACATTATAAAACGAGTTTTTATAAGTGTTTGAATGAAGTGAAAATGAATTTCATAAATGTATGGAATTTATAAAATTAAAAATGGCGAAGTTATAAAGGAAATTTATAAATAGTAAGATTTATAAATTTGTGAAGTTATTTGAAGAATAGATTTGGTTAAATAAATGAATCTTATAAGTTATAAGATTTATGATTTGGAAAGTCTTTAAAAGAACGATTTTGTAAAATAATCGTTTTATAAGTATTTAACTTATAATATGACTGTTTAGTTTATAATTTAGTTATAAACTAGAATAGGTTAATAAATAAATTTATAAAAAGGAAGTTTTTATAAATAAATAGAAATGGAATTTATAAACGTTGTTTTATAAATTCGCAAATGACTTATTTTGACAAGAAAATTTGTTGAAACCTATAAATGGAGTTATATTCACATTTTTGAATAGTGAATAATCCTTTAAATTAAAATGAATAAAAGGATGAAATGTGTTAACGTAATATATTCACGTTTTTGAATAGTGAATAATATGTTAAAGAAATGTTTAGATTTGATGTTTTAAATAGAATTAAAACGATCTAATGATGTTTTAAAATGGGTTGAGATTCGAAACCATAGATTTCAACATTCATTGTTGAAATAGACGTTTTCGAGAAATAAAAGGAAATAGTGGACTATAACACTGTTGTTATAGTAAATGATTTCCGAAAGGAAATGTTTTGTATAGTATTGGGATTTATATATCTATTTTAATTTCGAATCCCTATACTAGTGATTTTGGGTTGTCGTAACGATGTTTTACGCAACATTCGTTTTGGCCCAAATAAATATGTTTAAGAGAATGATTTCCTTAAAGAATGAAATATATACTTAATTTCGATTTAAGTATATTGAATATTTTCCAAGTGTTGAAAATAAATAAAATTTGTGAATTACTTATGAACAAATAAGTATGGAAATATTTTCCAATATAAAGTGAATATTTTGAGAATTTATCTTTTTGAAGATAAATTGAAAATGATAATTGAAATCATATATTCATAGATATTTTGAAATATAAATTCAATATGGAATTTATAAATGAAATTGGAAATTGGGTTTAAAAATAAATGTTGATTTATTTTTAAAGTGTGAAAATAATATATCTTGTGAAGATATTTTGGAAAATAGATAATTTGGAAAATTATTTGGAATCTGGTGATGTGTGCATATCCATTTATAGTTCAATAACCGACTATCAATATTTCCCTTTGAATGGAACAGACTTGTATGGATTGTATGTCTGACATTACAAATTGAGATATAAAGCCGATTTCATTCAAATATATTTCTGTTGGTGGCGGAGAATTTATTCTTTTAGCTTAACACCCTTCTCTGAGACGTACGAGCTCAGAGGTTATGTAGTTGAATGTTATCAGCGATATATTCCCAATTTGGTAATGTGACATGCTGAGTGATGCTGAAATGATCATTGTGTTGATTATTTGTGATAGGATCGTTTATTTGATCGTCTATCTTTGTGATCATCTCTATGATCATTTGTTGACCCAAAGCATGGCTTTTGTATAAAGTATGTTTTTGTGGACGTGACTACGTCGAGCCTCACACCCCGTGAATGGTCAAAACAGGAAAGATGCGGCAAGGTTATGAGGGGTAGCGCCCTTTAGGATGTGTGCATTTCCTTCTGGAAAAGGGTGGTATCATGGTATGGAGCCCAAATACTTACTCATGTTGAAAACACTTTGTTATGATTGTGTGAATTGATTGCGAGCGCTCGGTGAAAAGGTCCCAAAGGACCGGGGGATGGCATATTCGGTCAGTTGTTACTCAGTTAGGGGTAACCCGGCCTTGTGTTGGTAGAGATCCGGTTTGGTTCTCGGGGATGTCCATCCAGAGGCATTCTCATGTGGCAATGGGAAGTTCCTTGGCCTGATCATTCGTTGGAAATCCAATTCCCAATACGAAACTTGTACGGTATTAGTTGTAGAACCTGCCATCTAATATGGTAGCTATTAGTAGGCATAATATAATGGTACCTATGCTGGCTAAGATTTATATTCTACTTTTGAAATGAATTTTTCCTACACTATGCACTAGTAAAAATATCAAATGTTTCTTTTTAATACGTATCAAGCATCTTTGACTATCATAAGGAGAAATCTCCTCCAAGTCTGCGTTTGCATTGTGTGTGTGACGGGAGGTCTTATGGTAGTCTCATTTTTAAAAAGCATTGCGAATTGACTTTAAAAATATTCCTCTATTTTGTTTTCAAAGATAAATAAACTGTTTTGAGTTCTCACACCAGTCACATGACTGACTCGGGGTTTATTGTTTTCCTTCCTAAACTCTGGGTGCCCACCAATTTCCACACGGGCAGTCAAGAGTTAGGTTTATCAGGATATTCTGGATATTCTGGAGTTGCTGGAGGCAAGCTGGATGGCATGACGTATTACTAGTTATATAGTATTTCTTTTTCCGCTGCACTGTTTGATGTTGTTGTTGTTGTACACTCTGATGATATGATGTAATGAAATGTGATGTAATGTAATAACTGATATAGTTCTTTGTTTAAAGATTATTCATTTATTATTATATGTTGTTCCGCTGCGAATTGTGAGATTCTGTTGTTGTTCTGTTGTGTTCTGTTCCATTCTATTCTCTTTTCTTTCTATTTTAAAATTCTCTTTTCCCTCCATCTTATACCTTCTTCTCTCTTCTTCTGCCTTTTTCTTAAATTCTTTTTCTTAAACCCACAGTGTTCGGTTTTCCGTCGTTCGATTGCTCGGCAGTCGATAAAGTGAGTATCGATGTTGAATTTTCGGAAGACGAAGAATCGGGTCCTGACATCCGTGACCATCCACATGAAGCATCACCACAAAATCAATGCAAAACTCCACAAAACCTTGCCTAGCCAAGCTTAACTTCACTTATCCCTCCAAATCTTGCTTCGGCCACCCCCTTTAGCCACCACCACCAGCAACTACACCTCCTCTGGCCACCACTCAGCCATTAACACATCTGACCTGACCTGTACTGGCCTGGGCCGAGCCCCAGTTAACCCATAGGCCGAGCCTTGTTTGCCCAAAACTCCACCTATTTTGCCTTGACCCTTTATCGACTTCATATTTCAACTCCTGCACCATCATCCACTTGTTTCCGTGCCTACATGACGCCAAACCTGAGCCTATGTCCAGCCATGGCCGAGCATATGGTCCCCTTGATCGAGCTCTTGAATGGTTAAAGAAAGGTCAATGCATTTTGTCCTTTGTTAATTTTTATTTCTATTGGTTTCTATATTGTTTTGGTTGTATATTCATATGTTATATTGTTTGTGTTATTGGTTGTTTACAAGATAATCATCTCGGCTCTCTCTTATTTGAATCATAGTCGTGCTGCATCGTGCCATATCGTGCTTTCTCGAATTATTCGTGTTGTTTGATTTGCTAACTCCAACTTCAAAAGGTGAGTCCTTCTCACTATGACGTGTTTACTTATGAAATAGTGAATTGATGACGAGTGCTTAGTAATTAAAAATGTTTATGCAAGTAAATGATAATTATATGATATGCTATGTCATGTTATTGTCATGTTCACCTTATTAATCATCACCAGACATATGATATATGACATTATACTGTGACATTGATATTGTTTATATTATTTATATACATGGTCACACTACAAGTTCCCTATTAGAATAGAAGCACTATGGGTTGAAATGATAGATATGCAAACGAACTTGAGAATAGGGAAAAATCGTTATGAGCTGAAATGATAGGCTTGAGTGATTTTTATTGTAATTTTTTGACTTGTGATTGCAGGTTAGAAATGACAGAACCCGAGTTTTTCTTTGCAAATTGCGGGTTGAAATGATACATATCCGTATCACTTGACCTAGGTTAGAAATTATATACAGACCCCGTGGTATATTTTTAAATGATTTTTATATAGATATGTATTTTTAAAATATGAAATTTAGAAAATTATAGTCACTGCATCTCATCACGCAACTACTACTTCCTGAGGTATCAAGATACCATCACTGGATTCTGCTCAGCCAACAGATCCAAACTCTACTCATCCAACTTCAAAGATGAACTCCGAACCTTAACAGGTTACCTTTAGTGATCGATGAAGTCCTTACACCACTGCAAAGCTTACTCGAGACGGTATTAGGTCTACAGTCTCGACAGATACACTTCCAACCTTAAACATACAAACTCCAACCAATGGTAGTCGCGTTACACACACCACTACCTTTATAACCTATATTGGAAAACCCGAACAGGTAACCCAACAGATAGGTAGAAATAAATAAATATATATAATTATATTAAAAATTACAAATACGCTCTCTCAAGATAGACACCACTCCAGAGCCTAGGTATTCACTCAACCTAACACTCTGATACCAAATGAGGCGACCCAACTTTCTCAACACAGAAAGTCGCATCATCTTTAAGAAAGAAAGGGATAGAAAGGGAAAAGAAAGAAGAGAAAGAAGAAACAACACTAGAATCTCAACAGCAGAACGGATAAATTGTATTAATAACATAAGTATTACATAATATACAACATCAATCAGAGTTACACAACATATACGACACATACTAGACAGTTATAAACACCTATCTAGTATTTACAACTCAATACAACTCAACAAAAGATACCAACACAGAGAACACACAGCGGAAACTAAATATCTATAACGCAGAAGCCTCTTGCTCCATTGCTCCTCCAATATTCGTCAAAGCCAACCTGAATCCCTTGGCTACTCGTAAAAAAATTTGAGTACCCAAGAGTTTAAGAAAACAAAGATAAACTCCGGGTCAGACATGGGTACGGTGTGAGTAACAGGTTAAGGTTGCTTAACTTTTAAAAACCTTTTGAAAAGAAAGGTATCACGGAAGACTTCCCACACATAAACATGGAAAAGTTTTTACCTTATGCTAACCAAAACATTTTATAGGAAATCCGATGATATTATAATAGTGTCTAGGGTATTCAAGTAAAATACAGAAATAGCTGGAATGCTTACATCTCACGTTCCAACATAGTTGGGCACAAATAATACATACGGCACTTATTGGATTTTGGATTCCATCAATGGCAGGGCTACTGGGGTACCGCCCGTCACAGTACGTGGCCAAGATCACCGTACCGAGGAGTACGCCCGCTCCCCTGCAACACAAGGCCGGAACCATTCCGTACTGAACAGTTCCGAACAAGACAACCCAGGCAGTTGTTGCAATCAACCGCCCACACAGCCGGATATAAAGGGACCTCTAGACAGGGGAAAATCTTGTCCTACTTGGGAATGACCCACTTAACCTTGCTGCACCTCTCCTGTTTTAGCCATTCCCGGTTGATAAGGCTTGAGGCTACGATTACCTCTAGAGAACACATCTCTTAGAATGCTCATCGTCCTCCTGACGATGTTCTGAAAGCATTCAATCCATACAAGTTCGTTTCGGGTTCGAACGAAACCGAAGGCATTATCTCGTTACACTCATTTTGGAATCACCCTCAGAGTTAACGACGATAACCCTTGCACTCTGAATCTTCATCTTCACTTGAGATTCACGACCTATCGTTAATTTGGATCGATGTGGTTTTCGGATATCCAAATATGGAAATCCGATCCCGGTCTCATCGAAATCCAAATCGCCATCTTTTAGGTCCAAGTTGTTTTAAAGTTTTAAAACAATTCAATTTATCACAATAGATAATCAATATTATCATCACAACAGGTAATCCATATTATCATCCCAAATAGATAATTCGTATCATCAACTCAAATGCAACCATAGCATCTAAATCATACGACATCACTTATCTCATATCTGAGATTCCAACTATTCAGGGTAACCAGTATTAACCAACATTCACGAGCAATGACTTATTTATCATCATTCTATAATTAATTTAAAATGAATTAAATTAATTACTTCTTCCTTAATTAATTTAAAATGAATTAAATTAATTACTCATCCATATAAATATTGCTTACACATCAATTATTAATTACAAACCAATCAATTGATTACTCTCAACAAATTACCCTAATTGATCATCCTTGATTAATTATCCTTTAATTAAATTCAAGTAATTAATCTTTAATTAATTTCACAAATTAATTATTCCAAACCAAATTCAGTAATTAACCTGTAATTACCTCATTAATTAATTAATTATAATTAATTACATTAATACTTAATTAATTATATTAATTAATTCCTTCATTGATTAATTGTTCTTATTAATCAATCCTTAATTACATCATTAATTATATAAATTAATGATCCCTAATTATTAATAATTACCCTATTAAATTGATTATCATTTATCCCTATTGATTAATCACACTTGATTAATCACATTAAGTAATTAATCATTATTAAATTAATTACATCTTTTATTATCTCCAAATAACTCAATTATCAAAACCTAAATTAATTACACTAAGTAATTAATTATAAATTACTTCCCTAAATAAATATTCAGCATACTAATTACATATTAATTACACAAAGTAGTTGATTTCCAAAACTCCTCCATTATCCAAGTATCCTTCAATTAAATTACATCAAGTAATTTATCTTCTTAATTACTTCACTAAGTAATTATTCATTTTTAATTACATTGGTAATTACTTCTCAAATCAGCCAGTGATTAATTAAAATTAATTAAACTTAATTAATTAACTTAATTAATCAAAATAAACTTAATTAATTACAATGAGTAATTAATTTTCTTAATTACTTTCATTAAATAATTATACTTAAACAATTCAAATGATTATCTTTAAATTAATTAATACAATTAATAATTAAAATTAATTACATTAATTAATTAATAAATAATACTATGCTAATGACCTTCATTAACCAATAACAAATCTTTAATTACTTCTCTAAAGTAATTAACTGAATTAATCAATATTAATTACAAATTTTATTATTTATAAAACTCATTAATTAATCTCTAATTATTTAATTAATCCAGTGATAATCAAAAACTTAATAAATTTTAATTACTTGATTAATAAATTCAAATCATCAATTAAATTAAATCAAATCTTATTTAATTAATTGATTTCTAAATTACAATTTAAATCAACTTATTAATACTTTAATTAATTAAATAAACCCTTAATTATTTAATTAATTAACCCAAATTTTTAATTAATTAAATTAATTAATTACAAAACTTAATTACCTTAATCATTTAATGAATTATAAATTATTAGGTTCTTTTTAACTTAATGATTATCATTAATCTTATTCATGACTTAATCATCATTTTCAAAATAATTAAAAACAATTTGCTTTTAAAATTTCATCTAAATTCCATTTTAAAATTAAAATGAAATCAAGTTTAAACTTAAACAAGGTTTAAGTATTTAAAACCCCTTTTATTTTCCTTTCAAACAATTACTTATTTTCTAAAGTAAATTTAAAAAAATAGTTTAACCCATATTTAATTTAAAATATACTTTAAATATTCCAAGTGGTTTTGAAAACATTTAAATTCAAAAGCTTATTTCATTTCAAACTAGCATTCAAATCATGATTTAAATTCAGATTTAAAAACTTAAATTTAAAATCCTATTCAAATCCTATTTTCAGATTTTAAAAGCATGTTATAAATACTTTATGGTTCATCCTTAATTATAACATTTGAATTCGTAAACTTATTTTCTTTTGAAAACTTTTAGATTCAAATTCCAATTTTGAATTCAAGTATTCAAATCTAGATTTTAACTTAAATTTAAAAATCTAGTTTTAAATCTCATTTTTCAGATTTCTAAATTACTGTATAAAATACTGCCCAAACTTTTAGTTGATAAGCATTCTATTTTATAAAATTTTATTTATTTGAAACTGGAATTCAAATTAATTTGAATTCATAATTTAAACTTGCTTCAAATTTAATTCAAACCTTGCTTTGCTTCCTTTTTATTTGAATTTTGTTTAAATTTTAAAAACCTGAAGCTGTCAGGTTTTCCTGAACAAAACCTGTAAACTGTAATATACTCGAGAACATACCTATTTTGCTTCGAGTCATCAATCACCAGTCTTCGGGTGAAACTTCAAGTGACTCGAGCATTGACTCGAGAACAAACTGCTTCCTCCCAAAATAAACAAACACCCAAGAATACCCAACTCACCAGAAATTAAGAGCACCGTGCACATGCACGGTGGCTTTGACCACCACCAGTCAACTCCGACAGCGTCAACACACCAGAAAACACCCCCTCGCATCATCATGATCATCAACCATATCCATTTACCCAAAAATCAGAAACCAGCCTCACTTCTTAAACCTGGAAAACACAGTGGTCCTCTAAAATTCAATCCTGTCAACGATAAGATCTCCGTCCTCCGACCATCGTTTGAGTTGAATCCTCGGCCACAACCTCGTCATGGTCTCAGCAACAATTCCCCAAATCCCCTTAACAATCGAACAACCAGAAAGATATCATTGAACCAATTCATATGCCTGAACATAAACTAGGGTTACAGGACAATTTTAAACACTGCTGCTAACCAAATGACCTGTACACCAATTTGATAATTTTTGTGAAATGCATGTTCACTCTTCTTCATCCATAAGAAACTTCAAACCCCAAATTTCCAAAATCAACAGAATTTCCCAAATTCACCTTTTCCAGATAAAAGTGAACTACCCCCAAAATCTTAAGATATAAATTGTGTTTTGTGATTTAAAAATCTTGTTTCCATATTGGTTTTCAGATCATAATCTTAAATTAATAAATTAAGGAATTTATGTTTTTAAACAAAATCATGTTTCCAGGTCATTTTGATTCCAGAGAAGGTTTTGAATTTAATTTACCTTATTTAAATTTTTATTCTCAGATTTATGTTCGACAAACAATTTTTGTTTGTAACTCATTCCACAATAATGGTTAGATCAAGAGACTACAAAAAAATTTGAATTTAAAAACTTAAGTCAAGAGCAACAGCAACAATGATACTCAACGGTATATTCATGCTTATATAAGTTCATAGTAATTGCCAAAAAACTCATATACACACAATCAATTTGCTTCAGTATTATCATGCATCTATGGTTTAAAATTTAGGAAGATAATGATGTTATTCACATGCAATATTTTTCAGAGACAAATCAGGCAACCTACATTTACTTAATTTATTTCAAACAAAATGTTACTCATCTTAAATCTGAAGAATAGAGCAGTTTATAAAATCTTGAAAAGCTTGAACTTTAAAAATTTAGTTGCTCCTTTATTCTTATTTTAAAAGAAACTTGTGTTACATGCTGTTGAAACTGAAATACTTTTGCTCTCTGTCCAAATTACATGCATGCAGGCCTGATTTTCAAAGTTGATTCCAGATTTTGAAAATGCTGATGATCTCCAAATGAAATGCAGACATTAATCTACATTTCAGTTTGAATTGCTTGAGGAGTGTAAATTTTTAGATTTGCTTTGAGGAAATTTTGAGTTTTCAGATTTTTCCTTCTATGTTTCAACTAGCTTTTGATTTTTAAAAGGGAATGAAGGGAAATGAAAAATGTTTAAAAGGGCAGAAATAAATTTTAATTAAAATAAAGAAAAGATCAAAATACAAATGACACTTGTTATGTTGCTTTATTTTTAAATAAACACATGTAGCTTAGATTACTAAATAGGTTACACTTGTCTTTTATATAATTTAGTTATATTTTTAAATGTTAATGAAGAATTTTTCTTAATTTATTTTATACTTATATGAATATATATGAATTTCTTATTTAAAGAAAAATGTAAATAAAACAAATTATAAACTAAAACTTATTCAAATATTTAAAGAATCTATTAATTTGAATTTCAAATAAAATTCCAAATTCATATTAAACCTTTGAAATCCAAATTAAAATCAATTTATTCAATTTAAAATGGTAATTTTATTTTCTTATTTTAATTCTTTTTATATTTATGGGAAAATAATACATTATACATAAATAGGGCTTGAAAATAACAACTTAACAAATTTTAAATGATTTATAAAGAGATTATAAATCACCTTTATTAATAAATAAATTTAAACCATATGTTATATGTATTTTAAACTTATATAAAATATTTCCAAATCATATCAATCAAATAGTATTTAAAAAGAAATAAAACAAACTTTTTATTTAAATTTAAAACAATAATTAAGCTAAGATAAATTTTTAAACAATTTAACATTTATCTTAAATATTTAAAGACCATATAGTTATTAATTTAAATAACTTTAAGAAACTTAAAATTTATTTTAAAACATAATTCCCAATTACTTTATATATTATTAGAATTTAAAAAAAAGCATTTATTTATTAAATTCCAAAACAAAGATTATCTATAATATATATACAAATATATATACACATATACATTATAATTAAAAACATTTATTTAGCTTTTTAAAAGATAAAATCACAAATTAACTATTTATTTAATCTGATTATTAAAACAAATCATATTTTACTAATCAATATTATCAAATCAATTTAATTTTATATAAAGATTATTAAATTGATATTGTCAAAAATTCCGGGATATCACATTCCTTCCCCCTTAAAAGAATTTCGTCCTCGAAATTTAAAACAAAGGTAATTTAATAATCTATTCAAGATTTTTAATTTCAAAATACAAGCATATATCAAACATATGCTAACAACCATAACAATCGATTCACTCAATCAAACAAAATTAACTATCCAGACAAAATTCTGGATAGAGTTTCCTCGAGTTTCCCAAGTAAACACCGGGATATTCGCTCTATAAAACCCAAACAATCAACATTACTAAGCTACAGAACTCCTACTCATCTAGATCTTCAACTGAACAAGACATCGGACTACTGGCAAGTCTGACTGAACCACCAAATCTCCCAGAACAACTGATTCCAAAACCAAAAATAGATCATACACGTACTCCCTCAGAGATACATGAAACACATCGAATTTCAGTTGTCCAAACTGGTAATTCAATTCTGAAAACCAAACACTTATCCAAAACAAAACACAGAAGAAATCCAAAATATCTCGGAGCTAGCTTCCCAACCTTACCAAAATTATAGCTCCTAAAAACTGAGAAACTTATCCAAAATCAGATTTTTGACTTCAGATTCACAAAATCCTTCGGACGATCTTAGGCTGCCTACCTCCTACCTGATCATCTCAATCCTTGCTGATGTCTCAAGAAACAAACTGGACCAAACCCAATCCACCAGAATGATCCTCCAAGATCAACCAAGATCAAGAACAAACTCCACTCACCACCATCAGAAGAAAACAAACTTCTCCTATCCGGAAAAGAAAAGCAGATGCACTCCGAAACTACTTTCGCTGCGCAACTCTGATCTGGAGTAGAAAAGAATGCTGATGAAGAACATAAGCACAAACGGATAATACCACCAAGAGAAAACTCAGAAGTTCCTCAAATCCTGAGCTGCTTCAACAAACTCCATCTCAAGGAACCAACCTTCAACTAGTTGAACTACCGGTACCACACTTGGAATAATGGTCGATAAAAAAAAACTGAATCTGTAGATGAGGACAACCCCTGACTTCCGTGAAAACATCCAGAAAAATCTCTAACAATCCAAGAGAATACTCAATTATCGCAAGTCACTTTTACGATCAATCCAACTAAAATCCAAAGAAAACTGTTCTCTCTTGAGCAATCAGAACAGCTTATGCTGGTCTTGCCAATCCATCGAAGAAATGGATTCACTCAGTGGCTTCTGAACTACACCTCCTGAAAACTGCTAAGCCAGAAAACTCTTCCGACACACAGAACACCCCGAGCTGCACTATTGACACCAATGCCAAAGAATTCTCAATCCAAAGCTCTTCGAGAAACTTGGACTTCAAACCAAATAGAAACACCCTGCTGAACTCAGCCACAATACCAAAGCAGACCTACTTTCTTGAAATTGTTCCAAAGAAATCATCTTCCGAAACATCCATAGTCACTGCATCTCCTCACGCAGCTACTACTTCCTGAGGTATCAAGATACCATCACTTGATTCTGCTCAGCCAACAGATCCAAACTCTACTCATCCAACTTCAAAGATGAACTCCGAACCTTTACAGGTTACCTTAAGAAATCGATGAAGTCCTTACACCACTGCAAAGTTACTCGAGATGGTATTAGGCCTACAGTCTCGTCAGATACACTTCCAACCTTAAACATACAAACTCCAACCAATGGTAGTCGTGTTACATACACCACTACCTTATCTACCTTTATGACCTATATTGGAAAACCCGAACAGGTAGCCCAGCAGATAGGTAGAAATAAATAAATGTATATAATTATATTAAAAATTACAAATACGCTCTCTCAAGATAGACACCACTCCAGAGCCTAGTTATTCACTCAACCTAACGCTCTGATACCAAATGAGACGACCCAACTTTCTCAACACAGAAAGTCGCATCATCTTTAAGAGAGAAAGGGATAGAAAGGGAAAAGAAAGAAGAGAAAGAAGAAACAATACTAGAATCTCAACAGCGGACCGAATAAATTATATTAATAACATAATTATTACGTAATATACAACATCAATCATAGTTACACTACATATACAACACATACTAGACAGTTATAAACACCTGTCTATTATTTACAACTCAACAAAAGATACCAACATAGGGAACACACAGCGGAAACTAAATATCTATAACGCAGAAGCCTCCTGCTCCATTGCTCCTCCAATATTCGTCAAAGCCAACCTGAATCCCTTGGCTACTCGTAAAAAAATTTGAGTACCCAAGAGTTTAAGAAAACAAAGATAAACTCCAAGTCAGACATGGGTCCGGTGTGAGTAACAGGTTAAGGTTGGTTAACTTTTAAAAACCTTTTGAAAAGAAAGGTACCACGTAAGACTTCCCACACATAAACATGGAAAAGTTTTTACCTTACGCTAACCAAAATATTTGATAGGAAATCCGGTGATATTATAATAGTGCCTAGGGTTTTCAAGTAAAATACAGAAATAGCTGGAATGCTTACATCTCACGTTCCAACATAGTTGGGGACAACTAATACGTACGACACTTATTGGATTTTGGATTCCATCAATGGCAGGGCTACTAGGGTACCGCCCGTCACAGTACATGGCCTAGATCACCGTACCGAGGAGTACTCCCGCTCCCCTGCAACACTAGGCCGGAACAATTCCTTACTGAACAGTTCCGAACATAACAACCCCGGCAGTTGTTGCAATTAACCACCCACACAGCCGAATATAAAGGGACCTCTAGACAGGGGAAAATCTTGTCCTACTTGGGCATGACCCACTTAACCTTGCTGCACCTCCCCTGTTTTAGCCATTCCCGGTTGATAAGGCTTGAGGCTACGATTACCTCTAGAGAACACATCTGACGCAATGGATTAACAGAAAATGGATATAACGATGAAAGTGTAACAATTGGTGGATTGAAGATACTAAAATGCCCAAATTCGTTGATCACAAGGATACCGAATTCTAGCTATCTTCGACACATTGATCGCGCACGATACCGTGAGAGAAGATCTTCAATTCTTCAAGCGTTGATCAAGCACACTTGATTCCGCGAATCGACTTCAAAAATTGTTGATTCGAGCGCACTCGAATAACCGAAAGTGGAGATAGGAGATTACACTCAACTACCAATTTAAGATGAAAGCACACAGCAATCAACAAGAAATTTTATTCAAAATCAACCAAGTTCAAATGTACAACTCACGCGTATTTATAGTATTTCACCCCTAACCCTTAAGTCGGCTGCGACTTACGACCCACGACTCAACTAGGTCGTTGCCGACCTAACCGATGCATCACGCCTCAGTTACAGTACAACACATATACATGACCGACTTACATCCCTTGCCGACTTACGACTTAACAACGCAAACATATGTACAACACAGCACGACTCAACAAATGACCCTGCATGGCCGACCTAACGATCCAAGACACAGACACAAGACCCAATCTTAAGTCGTACACGACTTAAGTTACACTGCCACAAAATTACAGACTCAACACACTTAGGTCGTATGCGACCTAACGACCTACGACTCCAAGAAAAACATACTGCAACAACACACACATAAGTCGGTGACGACCTATAATATCACACGACTTAAAGAACACAGACGACTTAACTCCCAAACTCATAGCTTCTCAAACGACTTAACTGGGTCGACTTATCATGAGTCGTAACTCGTTAACTCGGCACATATGCAACACATTAGGCCGTTGCCGACCTAAGACCTTAGGTCGTGACTCGTTAGAATTAGGTCGTTAACTCGGCACCATTTTCCCTCTGGTATCCAGTTAGCTCGGAGGCGACTCAATCCTTCTTTACTAACTCGTATGCCTTCCCCCTGTGACTCCTTAGGTCGGAAACGACTTATAGGTACCATCTTAAGTCGTGAACGACTCATTGCTTTGGCCTGATCTGCATCATCCTCCCCTGGTTGAGAAAAATTCGTCCTCGAATTTGTAAATTCTTCCACATCGGATTGTGTACCCCCATAATATGGTACAAGATGCTTAACATTGAATACGTCAGAAGTGTATACATCCTCCGGTAGCTTCAACTTATAAGCATTTTCATTAATTCGTTTCACAACTTCTACAGGACCAATTTTCCTGGCTTTCAACTTGTTATAAGCGCCTACTGGAAAACGATCTTTGGTTAACACAGCGTAAACCAAACCCCCTTCGTTAAATTCAACATTTCGTCTCTTCAAATCTGCAGTTCGCTTATACCTCTCATTCGCTTTCTCCAATCGTTTCTTAACGATTTATGACATTCAGTCAGCTCATCAACAAAATCTGCAGCTCGTTTAACTATTTCCTTTGGTTGTGGTACTACTGTTAAATCTAACGGTCCCCAGGGTAGATTTGAATATACAATCTGAAATGGACTGAGACCCGTGCTACGATTCACCGCATGATTATGTGCAAACTCTGCATGGCATAACTTCATGTCCCAACTCTTCAGATTGTCCTGTACAAGACATCACAACAAATTTCCCAACGATCTGTTAACAACTTCTGTCTGTCCATCAGTTTGCGGATGATAAGCGCTACTAAATTTCAGCTTTGTTCCAACCATCTTCCACAAACTTAACCAAAAATGACTCAAAAATCTGGTGTCCCTGTCTGAAACAATAGACTCCGGCAACCCATGTAAACGATAGATTTCCTTGAAAAATAACTGAGCAACACGAACAACATCCACCGTCTTCTTACAAGCAATAAAATGCGCCATTTTCGAAAACCTGTCCACCACAACAAATATAGAATCATTCCCCCTTTGAGTTCTAGGCAAACCCAAAATGAAATCCATGCTGATATCAACCCAAGGTTTAGACGGTACAGATAACGGCATATACAATCCTGCATTGGTCGCAGTTCCCTTCGAAACCTGACATATATGACATCTCTCCACAAACCTTTCAACCTCTTTCCTCATCGACGGCCAAAAGTAAGATTGAAAAATCAAATGTAATGTATGATCACGGCCCACATGTCCTTCCTCGTGCAACTCTTTGATAATCCTTATTCTCAAACTGCTATCTGGTATACATAATCGATTCCCCTTGAATAAGAAACCATCAACTAACATAAATTCATCAGTACTCCCATCCTTAACTTTCATTGTAGTCAACAAATGACTCCTCCTACTCAAAGCATCAGCCACACGATTCGTTGCCCCAGATTTATGTTTCACGACAAAAGTAAACTGTTATAAATAAGCAATCCATGATGCATGTCTCGCAGAAATTTTATCTTGTCCTTGCAAATGCTTCAAAGCTTCGTGGTCTGTGTAAAGAACAAACTCCTTATGGAACAGATAGTGTCTCCAATGTTTCACTGCTTGCACCACAGCATAAAACTCGACATCATACGTACTATATCTTATTTTTGCCCCTGATAACTTCTCACTGAAATATGCAATAGGACGTCCCCTCTGACTCAACACTCCTCCAATCCCAACCTTTGATGCATCAGTGTAGCTCAAACAACAACTGAAAATCTGGTAATACAAGAATTGGTGCTGTCGTCAAAAGTTCTTTGATCCGTTCAAAAGCAACTCCTGCTTCCTCTGACCAAGAAAACTGTTTCCCTTTCATACAATCGGTAACTGATGCCATCACGCTACTGAAGTGTGGAATGATCTTCGATAGAATGATACTAATCCATGAAAACTTCTAACTTCAGTGATAGTTCTCGGTTGTGGTCAATTTCTAATAGCTTCAACTTTACTCTGGTCTACCTGGATTCCCTTCTCAGATACAACATATCCAAAAATAACACACTTCGAGTCATGAACACACATTTCTTCGTAGCTGCATAAAATTGTTCCTCACGAAGAATAATTAACACCTTTCTCAAATGCTCTACATGCTCCTCTGTGCTCGCACTATAAATCAGAATATCATCAAAGTAAACTACAACAAACTTCCCAATGTACGGTCTGAAAATTTGATTCATCACCCTCATAAATGCACTTTGTGCATTTGATAGACCAAACGGCATAACCAACCATTCATATAAACCTTCCCTCGTCTTGAATGCGGTCTTCAATTCGTCTCCCGGTCTAATTCGAATCTGATGATAACCACTCTTCAAATCAATCTTCGAAAAGATAGTAGCC
This sequence comes from Allium cepa, assembly GCA_030765085.1. Classification (NCBI taxonomy): domain Eukaryota; kingdom Viridiplantae; phylum Streptophyta; class Magnoliopsida; order Asparagales; family Amaryllidaceae; genus Allium; species Allium cepa. The sequence continues at coordinate 771,165,761 of CM060932.1, forward strand.
CCACTCAACTGATCTAGCAAGTCATCCAACCTTGGCATAGAAAACCTGTAACGAACAGTAATCTTGTTCAAAGCTCTACTATCGGTACACATTCTCCATGTCCCATCCTTCTTTGGCACCAACAATGCTGGTACTGCACAAGGACTCAAGCTTTCCTGAACACGTCCCTGTTCTAACAACTCTTCCACTTGCCTTCGTAACTCCTCATGTTCCTTCGGACTCATTCGATAATGTGGTCGATGTGGTAAAACTGCTCCCAGAACAAGATCAATTTGATATTGAATGTCCCTCAGTGGTGGTAACTCCTTAGGCAACTCTTCTGGAAATACATCTTCAAATTCTTTCAAAACTGGCTTCGCTTCTTCTGGAATTTCAACCTCTTCACTACACTCTCGCCCAATCAACAAAAAGACTTCAGGCTCCTCTTCAACCTCCTTGACAAACTCCTTCAAAGATAGCAAAGTTTTCAGTTCTTCGATCTCCTCTAGCTTGCTTTCCTTTTGTTGTTGCTTCTTGGGAGCTAAAGTGATTTTAGTACCTTCGAACATGAAACTATAGCTATTAGCACGACCATCATGTTGCACTACTCTATCAAATTGCCATGGTCTGTCCAACAACAGATGACACACATTCATGTCTACAACGTCACACCAAATTTCATCTTTGTACTTCTTTCCAATAGAAAAATTCACACAAGCTCTTCGACACACCTTTACTTCACCACCCTTCCTTAACCATGCTAACCTGTACGGTTTAGGATGCTTCTCAGTTTTCAAGTTCAACTTCTTTACTGCTTCAGTAGAGATAATATTGTCACAACTCCCAGCATCAATAACGAACTTGCAAACTTTTCCCAAAATAGTGCATGTCGACTGAAAAATATTGCTTCTCAACCAACTAGAATCTTCCTCTTGTTTTGGTGTAAGACAAGGCCTGCTCATCATCAAATTACAACCCTCATCCCCAGACAATAAGTCTTCCTCCTCAACATAAGGTGCATTTGAACATTCAGCTTCTACTTCCTCATCTTCAGCTTCTGCAACCATCACTCGCTTCTTAGGCTTTGGACACTCATTGCTTTTATGACCCAACTCTTGGCAATTGTAACATTTGAAACTACTGCTAACCTTTGCCTTCTCAGCCTCCTTTACTACTGGCTTACTGACAGGTTTAGGAACATTAGAACTCCCACTAACACCCTTCACTTGATTATTGGAATTAGTAAACACACCACCTCCACGCCTTCCCTGTTTCTCCCAAGCCAACGCTTTCTGATGTGCCTCTGCCACAGATCTTGGATCAAACATATTAACCATATCCTGGATCTGCATTCGCAACCCTCCAACAAATCTAGCAGTTAGTTGTTCTTCCGTCTCCATAATATCATTTCTGTCAATGAGTTGGTAAAATTCATTTTCATAATGATTAACTGACTTTGTCCCTTGCCTCAGATTTTGCAACCTCTGGTACATGAGTGATTGATAGTTGTAAGGTAAAAATGTAGCTCTCATCAACTTCTTCATCTTATCCCAAGACCCAACCTTTGACTTCCCCATTCTCTCTCTCGTAAGTTTAGTTTGCTGCCACAATGCCAAAGCTCTCCCCCTCAACCTAGTAGAAACCAACTTCACTCGACGATTCTCCGGAACTTCCTTGAAATCAAAGATCTCTTCAACATTAGACAACCAATCAAGAAATTCTTCTGCTACCATTCCACCTTTAAATTCAGGAATTTCCATCTTCATACCCGATTCCCATCGACGATCATCATCCACATCTCGATATGAATTTCGAACTTGGTCTCGATCTTGATACTGAATGCTAGCTCTATCACCCTCTTCATCAAAATCAAATGTACGTCTATATCGATCTCGACCATCAACATCCCTTCGATCACGCATGTCTCTTCTACTATGTCTCTCTTCATCTCTATATGGCTCATCTTCAAACTCACGTGGAGTTCTCCTCTCTTCATGCCTATAGTCATGGTTATCTCTTCTCGATGAAATTGATGTTTCTCTTCTTTCTCTAAAAGATTGCGGTGATACCCTCCTCGCTTCCGTAACCGATGGCGAAACTCGGTTTCCTCCATGGTTCGAGTTTGGTGATCTCCTCCTTTGAGTTTGATTCAATCATTCATCAACTTCTCTAACTTTCCAATGCCTTCATCAAATTTATCATTAATACGTTGTTCCATAAGCTCGGCTTCTTCTCTTCTATACAACGCTTCAACATTTTGATGACGATTAGCTCTTCTTGGTGGCAAGGTTAAATTTCACAACACTTCAACATATACTTCAAAATTCTTCAACAAAGCTTCAACACAACAACAAGTCACGGCTCTACACTAGCTCGCACAACTCCTTAGCTCGGTTCAACACTAACTCGGCTCAACTCCTTAGCTTAGCAACAAATCCCAAACGGTCTAACTTGGTCTCGGCTTCCAAACTTAGCTCGAAACAAAGCCTCACGACTTAACTTGCTCGCACGGCTTAACACTTCTCCAACTCTAGATCCAAAATGAAATGGATCGAAAACTCCAAACTTGTTGCAATCTCGCGATGAACACGATGAACACCAAACTTCAAATTCCTTGGCTCCAAGACTCGTCTTAGCTATGATTGGCTAAGTCAAGCTCTGATACCAAAAACTGACGCAGCGGATTAACAGAAAATCGATATAACGATGAAAGTGTAACAATCGGTGGATTGAAGATACTGAAATGCCCAAATTCGTTGATCACAAGGATACTGAATTCCAGCTATCTTCGACACGTTGATCGCGCACGATACCGTGACAGAAGATCTTCAATTCTTCAAGCGTTGATCAAGCGCACTTGATTCCGCGAATCGGCTTCAACAATCGTTGATTCGAGCGCACTCGAATAACCGAAAGTGGAGATAGGAGATTACACTCAACTACCAATTTAAGATGAAAGCACACAGCAATCAACAAGAAATTTTATTCAAAATCAACCAAGTTCAAATGTACAACTCACGCGTATTTATAGTATTTCACCCCTGACCCTTAAGTCGGCTGCGACTTACGACCCACGACTCAACTAGGTCGTTGCCAACCTAACCGATGCTTCACGCCTCAGTTACAATACAACACATATACATGACCGACTTACAACCCTTGCCGACTTACGACTTAACAATGCAAACATATGTACAACACAACACGACTCAACAAATGACCCTGCATGGCCGACCTAACGACCCAAGACACAGACACAAGACCCAACTCTTAAGTCGTACACGACTTAAGTTACACTGCCACAAAATTACAGACTCAACACACTTAGGTCGTATGCGACCTAACGACCTACGACTCCAAGAAAAACATACTGCAACAACATACACATAAGTCGGTGACGACCTATAATATCACACGACTTAAAGAACACAGTCGACTTAACTCCCAAACTCATAGCTTCTCAAACGACTTAACTGGGTCGACTTATCATGAGTCGTAACTCGTTAACTCGGCACATATGCAACACATTAGGCCGTTGCCGACCTAAGACCTTAGGTCGTGACTCGTTAGAATTAGGTCGTTAACTCGGCACCAATTTCCCTCTGGTATCCAGTTAGCTTGGAGGCGACTCAATCCTTCTTTACTAACTCATATGCCTTCCCCCTGTGACTCCTTAGGTCGAAAACGACTTATAGGTACCATCTTAAGTCGTGAACGACTCATTGCTTTGGCCTGATCTGCATCAACATCTCTTAGAATGCTCATCGTCCTCCTGACGATGTTCTGAAAGCATTCAATCCATACATGTTCATTTCGGGTTCGAAGGAAACCGAAGGCATTATCTCGTTACACTCATTTTGGAATCACCTTAAGAGTTAACGACGATAACCCTTGCACTCTGAATCTTCATCTTCACTTGAGATTCACGACCTATCGTTAATTTGGATCGATGTGGTTTTCGGATATCCAAATATGAAAATCCGATCCCGGTCTCATCGAAATCCAAATCACCATCTTTTAGGTCCAAGTTGTTTTAAAGTTTTAAAACAATTCAATTTAATATTATCTATATACACATAGATAGATAATACACAACATCACAATAGATAATCGATATTATCATCACAATAGGTAATCCATATTATCATCCCAAACAGATAATTCATATAATCAACTCAAATGCAACCATAGCATCCAAATCATACAACATCACTTATCTCATATATGAGATTCCAACCATTCAGGGTAACTAGTATTAACCAACATTCACGAGCAATGACTTATTTATCATCATTCTATAATTAATTTAAAATGAATTAAATTACTTCTTCCTTAATTAATTTAAAATGAATTAAATTAATTACTCATCCATATATATCTTGCTTACAAATCAATTAATCAATTACAAACTAATCAATTGATTACTCTCAACAAATTACCCTAATTAATCATCCTTGATTAATTATCCTTTAATTACATTCAAGTAATTAATCTTTAATTAATTTCACAAATTAATTATTCCAAACCAAATTCAGTAATTAACCTGTAATTAGCTCATTAATTAATTAATTATAATTAATTACATTAATCCTTAATTAATTACATTAATTAATTCCTTCATTGATTAATAGTTCTTATTAATTAGTCCTTAATTACATCATTAATTATATAAATTAACGATCCCTAATTATTAATAATTACCCTATTAAATTAATTATCAATTATCCCTATTGATTAATCACTCATGATTAATCACATTAAGTAATTAATCATTATTAAATTAATTATATCTTTTATTATCTCTAAATAACTCAATTATGAAAGCCTAAATTAATTACACTAAGTAATTAATTATTAATTACTTCCTTAAGTAATTATTCAACATACTAATTACATATTAATTACACAAAATAATTGATATCCAAAACTCCTCCATTATCCAAGTATCCTTCAATTAAATTACATCAAGTAATTTATCTTCTTAATTATTTCACTAAGTAATTATTCATTTTTAATTACATTGGTAATTACTTCTCAAATCAACCAGTGATTAATTTAAATTAATTAAACTTAATTAATTAACTTAATTAATCAAAATAAACTTAATTAATTACAATCAGTAATTAATTTTCTTAATTACTTTCATTAAGTAATTATACTTAAACAATTCAAATGATTATCTTTAAATTAATTAATATAATTAATCATTAAAATTAATTAAATTAATTAATTATTAAATAATACTATGTTAATGACCTTCATTAACCAATAACAAATCTTTAATTACTTCTCTAAAGTAATTAACTGAATTAATCAATATTAATTACAAATTTAATTATCTATAAAACTCATTAATTAATCTTTAATTATTTAATTAATCTAGTGATAATCAAAAACTTAATAAATTTTAATTACTTGATTAATAAATTCAAATCATCAATTAAATTAAATCAAATCTTATTTAATTAATTGATTTCTAAGTTACAATTTAAATCAATCTTAATTAACTTATTAATCCTTTAATTAATTAAATAAACCCTTAATTATTTAGTTAATAACCAAATTTTTAATTAATTAAATTAATTAATTACAAAACTTAATTACCTTAATCATTTAATGAATTATAAATTATTAAGTTCTTATTAACTTAATGATTATCATTAATCTTATTCATGACTTAATCATCATTTTCAAAATAATTAAAAACAGTTTGCTTCTAAAATTTCATCTAAATTCCATTTTAAAATTAAAATGAAATCAAGTTTAAACTTAAACAAGGTTTAAGTATTTAAAACCCTTTTTATTTTCCTTTCAAACAATTACTTATTTTCTAAAGTAAATTTAAAAAAATAGTTTAACCCATATTTAATTTAAAATATACTTTAAATATTCCAAGTGGTTTTGAAAACATTTAAATTCAAAAGCTTATTTCATTTCAAACTAGCATTCAAATCATGATTTAAATTCAGATTTGAAAACTTAAATTTAAAATCCTATTCAAATCCTATTTTCAGATTTTAAAAGCATGTTATAAATACTTTATGGTTCATCCTTAATTATAACTTTTGAATTCGTAAACTTATTTTCTTTTGAAAACTTTCAGATTCAAATTCCAATTTTGAATTCAAGTATTCAAATCCAGATTTTAACTTAAATTTAAAAATCTAGTTTTAAATCTTATTTTTCAGATTTCTAAATAACTTTATAAAATACTGCCCAAACTTTTAGTTGATAAGCATTCTATTTTATAAAATTTTATTTATTTGATACTGGAATTCAAATTCATTTGAATTCATAATTTAAGCTTGCTTCAAATTTAATTCAAACCTTGCTTTGCTTCCTTTTTATTTAAATTTTGTTTAAATTTTAAAAACCTGAAGCTGTCGGGTTTTCCAGAAAAAAACCTGTAAACTGTAATATACTCGAGCACATACCTATTTTCCTTAGAGTCATTAATCTCCAGTCTTCGGGTGAAACTTCAAGTGACTCGAGCATTGACTCGAGAACAAACTGCTTCCTCCCAAAATAAACAAACACACAAGAATACCCAACTCACCAGAAATTAAGAGCACCGTGCACATGTGCGGTGGCTCTGACCACCACCAGTCAACTCCGGCAGCATCAACACACCAGAAAACACCCCCTCGCAACATCACGATCATCAACCATCTCCATTTACCCAAAAATCAGAAACCAACCTCACTTCTTAAACCTGGAAAAGACAACGGTCCTCCAAAATTCAATCCTGTCAACGGCAAGATCTCCATCCTCCGACCATCGTTTGAGTTGAATCCTCGGCCACAACCTCGTCATGGTCTCAGCAACACTTCCCCAAATCCCCTTAACAATCGAACAACCAGAAAGATATAATTGAACCAATTCATATGCCTGAACATAAACTAGGGTTACAGAACAATTTTAATCACCGCTGCTAACCAAATGACCTGTACACCAATTTGATAATTTTTGTGAAATGCCTGTTCACTCTTCTTCATCCATAAGAAACTTCAAACCCCCAAATTTCCAAAATCAACAGAATTTCCCAAATTCACCTTTTCCAGATAAAAGTGAATTGCCCCTAAAATCTTAAGCTATAAATTGTGTTTTCTGATTTAAAAATCTTGTTTCCATATTGGTTTTCAGATCATAATCTTAAATTAATAAATTAAGGAATTTATGTTTTTAAACAAAATTATGTTTCCAGGTCATTTTGATTTCCAGAGAAGGTTTTGAATTTAATTCACCTTATTTAAATTTTTATTCTCAGATTTATGTTCGACAAACAATTTTTGTTTGTAACTCATTCCACAATAATGGTTAGATCAAGAGACTACAAAAAAAATTGAATTTAAAAACTTAAGTCAAGAGCAACAGCAACAATGATACTCAACAGTATATTTATGCTTATATAAATTCATAGTAATTGCCAAAAAACTCATATACACACAATCAATTTGCTTCAGTATTATCATGCATCTATGGTTTAAAATTTAGGAAGATAATGATGTTATTCACAGGGAATATTTTTCAGAGACAAATCAGGCAACCTACATTTACTTAATTTATTTCAAACAAAATGTTACTCACCTTAAATCTAAAGAACATAGCAGTTTATAAAATCTTGAAAAGCTTGAACTTTAAAAATTTAGTTGCTCCTTTATTCTTGATTTTAAAAGAAAATTGTGTTGCATGTTGTTGAAACTTAAATACTTTTGCTCTCTATCCAAATTACAAGCATGCAGGCCTGATTTTCAAAGTTGATTCCATATTTTGAAAATGCTGATGATCTCCACATGAAATGCAGACATTAATCTACATTTCAGTTTGAATTGCTTGAGGAGTGTAAATTTTTAGATTTGCTTTAAGGAAATTTTGAGTTTTCAGATTTTTCCTTCTTTGTTTCAACTAGCTTTTGATTTTTAAAAGAGAATGAAGGGAAATGAAAAATGTTTAAAAGGGCTGAAATAAATTTTAATTAAAATAAAGAAAAGATCAAAATACAAATGACACTTGTCATGTTGCTTTATTTTTAAATAAACACGTGCAACTTAGATGACTAAATAGGTTACACTTGTCTTTTATATAATTTAGTTATATTTTTAAATGTTAATGAAGAATTTTTCTTAATTTTTTTTATACTTATATGAATATATATGAATTTCTTATTTAAAGAAAAATGTAAATAAAACAAATTATAAACTAAAACTTATTCAAATATTTAAAGAATCTATTAATTTGAATTTCAAATGAAATTCCAAATTCATATTAAAACTTTAAAATCCAAATTAAAATCAATTTATTTAATTTAAAATGATAATTTTATTTTCTTATTTTAATTCTTTTTATATTTATGGGAAAATAATACATTATACACAAATAGGGCTTTAAAATAACAATTTAACGAATTTTAAATGATTTATAAAGTGATTATAAATCACCTTCATTAGTAAATAAATTTAAACCATACGCTATATGTTTTTTAAACTTATACAAAATATTTCCAAATCATATCAATCAAATAGTATTTAAAAAGAAATAAAGCAAACTTTTATTTAAATTTAAAACAAAAATTAAGCTAAGATAAATTTTTAAACAATCTAACATTTATTTTAAATATTTAAAAACCATATAGTTATTAATTTAAATAACTTTAAGAAACTTAAAATTTATTTTAAAACATAATTCCCAATTACTAAGTATATTGTTAGAATTTAAAAACAAAAACTTCATTTATTTATTAAATTCCAAAACAAAGATTATCTATAATATATATACAAATATATATACACATACACATTATAATTAAAAACATTTATTTAGCTTTTTAAAAGATAAAATCACAAATTAAATATTTATTTAATCTGATTATTAAACCAAATCATATTTTACTAATCAATATTATCAAATCAATTTAATTTTATATAAAGATTATTAAATTGATATTGTCAAAAATTCCGGGATATCACATTCCTTCTCCCTTAAAAGAATTTCGTCCCCAAAATTTAAAACAAAGGTAATTTAATAATCTATTCAAGATTTTTAATTTCAAAATACAAGCATGTATCAAACATATGCTAACAACCATAGCAATCGATTCACTCAATCAAACCAAATTAACTATACAGAAAAAATTCTGGATAGAGTTTCCTCGAGTTTCCCAAGTAAACACCGGGATACTCGCTCTATAAAACCTAAACAATCAACATTACTAAGCTACAGAACTCCTACTCATCTTGATCTTCAACTAAACAAGACATCGGACTACAGACAAGTCTGACTGAACCACCAAATCTCCCAGAACAACTGATTCCAAAACCAGAAATAGATCATACACGTACTCCCTCAGAGATACATGAAACACATCGAATTTCAGTTGTCCAAACTGGCAATTCAATTCTGAAAACCAAACACTTATCCAAAAAAGAACACAGAAGAAATCCAAAATATCTCGGAGCTAGCTTCCCAACCTTACCAAAATTATAGCTCCTAAAAACTGAGAAACTTATCCAAAATTAGATTTCCAACTTCAGATTCACAAAATCCTTCGGACGATCTTAGGCTGCCTACCTCCTACCTGATCAGCTCAATCCTTGCTGATGTCTTAAGAAACAAACTGGACCAAACCCAATCCACCAGAATGATCCTCCAAGATCAACCAAGATCAAGAACAAACTCCACGCACCACCATCAGAAGAAAACAAACTTCTCCTATCCGGAAAAGAAAAGCAGATGCACTCCCAAAACTGCTTCCGCTGCAAAAATCTGATCTGGAGTAGAAAAGAATGCTGATGAAGAACACAAGCACAAACGGATAATACTACCAAGAGAATACTCAGAAGTTCCTCAAATCCTGAGCTGCTTCAACAAACTCCATCTCAAGGAACCAACCTTCAACTAGTTGAACTACCGGTACCACACTTGGAATCCTGGTCGATAAAAAAAACTGAATCTCTAGATGAGTACAACCCATGACTTCCCTGAAAACATCCAGAAAAATCTCTAACAATCCAAGAGAATACTCAATTATCACAAGTCACTTTTGCGATCAATCCAACTAAAATCCAAAGAAAACTGTTCTCTCTTGACCAATCAGAACAGCTTATGCTAGTCTTGCCAATCCATCGAAGAAACGGATTCACTCAGCGGCTTCTGAACTCCACCTCCAGAAAACTGCTCAGCCAGAAAACTCTGCCGACACACAGAACACCCCGAGCTGCACTATTGACACCAATGCCAAAGAATTCTCCATCCAAAGCTCTTCGAGAAACTGGGACTTCAAACCAAATAGAAACACCCTGCTGAACTCAGCCACAATACCAAAGCAGACCTACTTTCTTGAAATTGTTCCAAAGAAATCATCTTCGGAAACATCCATAGTCACTGCATCTCATCACGCAGCTACTACTTCCTGAGGTATCAAGATACCATCACTCGATTCTGCTCAGCCAACAGATCCAAACTCTACTCATCCAACTTCGAAGATGAACTCCGAACCTTAACAGGTTACCTTCAGAGATCGATGAAGTCCTTACACCACTACAAAGCTTACTCGAGACGGTATTAGGTCTACAGTCTCGACAGATACACTTCCAACCTTAAACATACAAACTCCAACCAATGGTAGTCGCGTTACACACACCACTACCTTATCTACCTTTATAACCTATATTGGAAAACTCGAACAGGTAATCCAACAGATAAGTAGAAATAAATAAATATACCTAATTATATTAAAAATTATAAATACGCACTCTCAAGATAGACACCACTCCAGAGCCTAGGTATTCACTCAACCAAATGCTCTGATACCAAATGAGACGACCCAACTTTCTCAACACAGAAAGTCTCATCATCTTTAAGAAAGAAAGGGATAGAAAGGGAGAAGAAAGAAGAGAAAGAAGAAACAACACTAGAATCTCAACAGCGGAACGAATAAATTATATTAATAACATAAGTATTACATAATATACAATATCAATCAGAGTTACACAACATATATAACACATACTAGACAGTTATAAACACCTGTCTAGTATTTACAACTCAATACAACTCAATAAAAGATACCAACATAGAGAACACACAACGGAAACTAAATATCTATAAAGCAGAAGCCTCCTGCTCCATTGCTCCTTCAATATTCGTCAAAGCCAACCTGAATCCCTTGGCTACTCGTAAAAAAATTTGAGTACCCAAGAGTTTAAGAAAACAAAGATAAACTCCTGGTCAGATATGGGTCGGGTGTGAGTAACAGGTTAAGGTTGCTTAACCTTTAAAAACCTTTTGAAAAGAAAGGTATCACGTAAGACTTCCCACACATTAACATGGAAAAGTTTTTACCTTACGCTAACCAAAACATTTGATAGGAAATCCGGTGATATTATAATAGTGTCTAGGGTTTTCAAGTAAAATACAAAAATAGCTGGAATGCTTACATCTCACGTTCCAACATAGTTGGGCACAACTAATACGTACGACACTTATTGGATTTTGGATTCCATCAATGGCAGGGCTACTGGGGTACCGCCCGTCACAGTACGTGGCCTAGATCACCGTACCGAGGAGTACGCTCGCTCCCCTGCAACACAAGGCCGGAACCATTCCTTACTGAATAGTTCCGAACAAGACAACCCAGGCAGTTGTTGCAATCAACCGCCCACACAGCCGAATATAAAGGGACCTCTAGACAGGGGAAAATCTTGTCCTACTTGGGCATGACCCACTTAACCTTGTTGCACCTCCCCTGTTTTAGCCATTATCGGTTGATAAGGCTTGAGGCTACGATTACCTCTAGAGAACACATCTCTTATAATGCTCATCGTCCTCCTGACGATGTTCTGAAAGCATTCAATCCATACAAGTTCGTTTCGGGTTCGAACGAATCCGAAGGCATTATCTCGTTACACTCATTTTGGAATCACCCTCAGAGTTAAGGACGATAACCCTTGCACTCTGAATCTTCATCTTCACTTGAGATTCACGACCTATCGTTAATTTAGATCGATGTGGTTTTCGGATATCCAAATATGGAAATCCGATCCCGATCTCATCGAAATCCTAATCGCCATCTTTTAGGTCCAAGTTGTTTTAAAGTTTTAAAACAATTCAATTTAATATTATCTATATACACACAGATATATAATACACAACATCACAATAGATAATCAATATTATCATCACAACAGGTAATCCATATTATCATCCCAAACAGATAATTCATATCATCAACTCAAATGCAACCATAGCATCCAAATCGTACAACATCACTTATCTCATATCTGAGATTCCAACCATTCAGGGTAACCAGTATTAACCAACATTCACGAGCAATGACTTATTTATCATCATTCTATAACTAATTTAAAATGAATTAAATTAATTAATTCTTCCTTAATTAATTTAAAATGAATTAAATTAATTACTCATCCATAAAAATCTTGCTTACACATCAATTAATTAATTACAAACCAATCAATTGATTACTCTCAACAAATTACCCTAATTAATCATCCTTGATTAATTATCCTTTAATTAGATTCAAGTAATTAATCTTTAATTAATTTCACAAATTAATTATTCCAAATCAAATTCAGTAATTAACCTGTAATTACCTCATTAATTAATTAATTATAATTAATTACATTAATCCTTAATTAATTACATTAATTAATTCCTTCATTGATTAATTGTTCTTATTAATCAATCCTTAATTACATCATTAATTATATAAATTAATGATCCCTAATTATTAATAATTACCCTATTAAATTAATTATCAATTATCCCTATTGATTAATCACTCTTGATTACACACATTAAGTAATTAATCATTATTAAATTAATTACATCTTTTATTATCTCCAAATAACTCAATTATCAAAATCTAAATTAATTACACTAATTAATTAATTATTAATTACTTCCTTAAGTAATTACTCAGCATACTAATTACATATTAATTACACAAAGTAATTGATTTCCAAAACTCCTCCATTATCCAAGTATCCTTCAATTAAATTACATCAAGTAATTTATCTTCTTAATTACTTCACTAAGTAATTATTCATTTTTAATTACATTGGTAATTACTTCTCAAATCAGCCAGTGATTAATTAAAATTAATTAAACTTAATTAATTAACTTAATTAATCAAAATAAACTTAATTAATTACAATGAGTAATTAATTTTCTTAATTACTTTCATTAAGTAATTATACTTAAACAATTCAAATGATTATCTTTAAATTAATTAATACAATTAATAATTAAAATTAATTACATTAATTAATTAATAAATAATACTATGTTAATGACCTTCATTAACCAATAACAAATCTTTAATTACTTCTCTAAAGTAATTAACTGAATTAATCAATATTAATTACAAATTTTATTATTTATAAAACTCATTAATTAATCTCTAATTATTTAATTAATCCAGTGATAATCAAAAACTTAATAAATTTTAATTACTTGATTAATAAATTCAAATCATCAATTAAATTAAATCAAATCTTATTTAATTAATTGATTTCTAAATTACAATTTAAAACAATCGTAATTAGCTTATTAATCCTTTAATTAATTAAATAAACCCTTAATTGTTTAATTAATTACCCCAAATTTTTAATTAATTAAATTAATTAATTAATTACAAAACTTAATTACCTTAATCATTTAATGAATTATAAATTATTAAGTTCTTATTAACTTAATGATCATCATTAATCTTATTCATGACTTAATTATCATTTTCAAAATAATTAAAAACAATTTGCTTTTAAAATTTCATCTAAATTCCATTTTACAATTAAAATGAAATCATGTTTAAACTTAAACAAGGTTTAAGTATTTAAAACCCTTTTTATTTTCCTTTCAAAGAATTACTTATTTTCTAAAGTAAATTTAAAAAAATTGTTTAACCCATATTTAATTTAAAATATTCTTTAAATATTCCAAGTGGTTTAGAAAACATTTAAATTCAAAAGCTTATTTCATTTTAAACTAGAACTCAAATCATGATTTAAATTCAGATTTAAAAACTTAAATTTAAAATCCTATTTTTAGATTTTAAAAGCATGTTATAAATACTTTATGATTCATCCTTAATTATAACATTTGAATTCATAAACTTATTTTCTTTTGAAAACTTTCAGATTCAAATTCCAATTTTGAATTCAAGTATTCAAATCCAGATTTTAACTTAAATTTAAAAATTTAGTTTTAAATCTCATTTTTCAGATTTCAAAATTACTGCATAAAATACTGCCCAAACTTTTAGTTGATAAGCATTCTATTTTATAAAATTTTATTTATTTGAAACTGGAATTCAAATTCATTTGAATTCATAATTTAAACTTGTTTCAAATTTGATTCAAACCTTGCTTTGCTTCCTTTTTATTTAAATTTTGTTTAAATTTTAAAAACCTGAAACTGTCAGGTTTTCCTGAACAAAACTTGTAAACGGTAATATACTCGAGCACATACCTATTTTGCTTCGAGTCATCAATCACCAGTCTTCGGGTGAAACTTCAAGTGACTCGAGCATTGACTCGACAACAAACTGCTTCCTCCCAAAATAAACAAACACCCAAGAATACCCAACTCACCAGAAATTAAGAGCACCGTGCACATGCACGGTGGCTCTGACCACCACCAGTCAACTCCAGCAGCGTCAACACACCAGAAAACACCCCCTCGCAACATCACGATCATCAACCATCTCCATTTACCCAAAAATCAGAAACCAACCTCACTTCTTAAACTTGGAAAACACAGTGGTCCTCCAAAATTCAATCGTGTCAACGATAAGATCTCCGTCCTCCGACCATTGTTTGAGTTGAATCCTTGGCCACAACCTCGTCATGGTTGTTGAGTCACAAGTTTTATGAAGGTTTTGATTTCTGACAAATAAATAAAGGCGATCGACAAAACAAGGTCATTATGGCTATAAAGAGCTACATATGGTACTCTAGATTGTAGATTGATTATTTGATATTATAATAGTGATAAACTTGTTAAAATCTATCCTCAAATAATCATGCATTTCAAGGAAATCAATATATATATGACTAAATTGTAGTTGCACATTCAGTGTGCAACTTTACAGGGACCGGTCGACCGGTCATAATATATGCGGTCGACCGTTCCTGCATAATTTGCACACTGAACGTGCACACATGCACATAACGTATATATATTTGAATTCCTGTCTACTAGTCACTTTTTAACCTGTCGACCGTTTTTAAACAGAAAGCAATTTTTCCAAAAGACACTTCTTTTCTCCAAAGGTTGCATCTCTTACCTTTCATCAAAGATCATATCTCTTAATGGCAACTGCTCACAAAGAGTTACAACCATTCTACTCTATATAAACTCATCTAAATTGTTGATTAAAATAACATGATGGTATATGCTTTTTACTCTAATCTCTGATCTTACTTTCTACATACTCCTGCATTCTAAAAGCTCTCAATTATTTTAATTGCTTATTGAATCATTGAAATTATATCATATCTTTTGATTCAATAAGTAATATACTTTCCTTAATCTTCACAAAACATCATTCGTATATTTTGAGGATAAGATTATAGAAAATTTGTACTACAAGTGACAAAACTGTGTTATCAAGAACAAATACCGTCGACAAACAATTATATTCATTGTTGTTGAAGTCCTCTGTGTTGTAAGAGGCAGGTGTTGAAGTCCTCGGTGTTGTAAGAGGCAAGTGTTGAAGTCCTCAGTGTATTAGAGGCGTGAAATCCCGTTAGTTTGCTCGGGTATTGTAAACCTGTTCCTCCGGGTGAAGCGAGGTAGTTAATAGTGAAAATCCAGATAGAAGTCTGGGACTGGACGTAGGACGGTGCTCCGAACCAGTATAAAAATCTCTGGTGTGATTTTTCTATTTTTATTTTTACTTTGCTACTATCATCTATTTTCCGCATTTATATTATAGTCCATATTACACGATCCGTGTGTACTATATTAGCACGTGCATTCGTATACACACCGCACTTTCATTTGGTATCAGAGCACGGTCATCATATAACCGTAACACAGTTATTTGATATATTATAGTAATATGGCAAATAACGTAAGTACTAGCACTCAAAACACCACTTACACGGAGGGTCAATCGACACAAAGACCTCCATTTTTCAATGGTCTTAACTATAGTTATTGGGCAACACGTATGTCATTCTTTATGCAATCAAATAGCTATGATGCTTGGAATGCCACTTAAAGAGAAATAGTGAATCCAACAACTGATTATTCAGAATGGACTGCAACTGAGAAAACGGCAGCAACCGTAAATGCAAGAGCAATAAATATGTTGTTCTGTGCATTAGACCAAAATGAATATAACCGTGTTAGTATCTGCACTACTGCATATCAAATTTGGCAAACACTAAAAATCACTCATGAAGGTACTAACAAGGTTAAACAAGCAAAAATAGCCATGCTGAAAAGTCAATTTCAAAATTTCAAAATGAAACCAAATGAGACAATCAATGACATGTATTCACGGTTTCAAACTATTCACCATGCACTTATTGGCTTAGGACAAAAGTATTCTGATTTCGATGTTGTTTCAACAGTCCTACATTCTCTGACTAGTGAATGGGAAGGAAAAGTATTAGCAATTGAAGAAGCTAATGACCTTTCCATCATGAAGCCAGATGAATTGATAGGAAATTTAATATCCTATGAGGCAAATTTGCAGGCTAGAAAAGAACAGAAAGAAGAAAAGAAAATTGTAGCATTTCATGTTGAGAAAGATGAAAATGAATCAGATTCTGAAGACGAAGATTTGGCATTCATTGCGGAAGGATTCAAAAAATTCCTAAAATATCGAAAAGCCAATCGTTACAATAAAAGGAAACCTGGATCAAATAAACCATCTTCATCTGCTATAGAATGTTTCAACTGCCACAAAAAGGGACACATGCAGAAGGATTGTCCAAAACAAAAGAAGAAGTCAGAAAATGACAAATTCAAATATAAGAAGGACAAATCTAAGAAACGAGCCTTCTCAGTAACATGGGATGATTCAGAGTCATCTTCATCAGAA
Source organism: Allium cepa (assembly GCA_030765085.1). Lineage (NCBI taxonomy): Eukaryota > Viridiplantae > Streptophyta > Magnoliopsida > Asparagales > Amaryllidaceae > Allium > Allium cepa. The sequence continues at coordinate 771,182,811 of CM060932.1, forward strand.
AGTGAAAGTGATTCAGAGAATGAACAAGCTAATGTTTGTTTTATGGCAACAGAAGATGAGGTACAAATTCCTACATTTGATGAATTACTTGATATTAATGCTGAATTGACAGTCAAATATAAAGACATAAAACGTCGATTAAAAGTAGTCAAAGCAGATTTAAGTAGAGCAGAGTTTGAACGAGATATGTTAAAAGATGAGAAGAAATTATTAGAAGAGGAACTTGAAAATATTCAAGAATCATCATCTAATGTTGACTCTCAAATATCTCTTTTGAGTCAAGAAATAGAAGCTCAAAAAGAGAAAAATAATGCTCTCACTACTGAAAATCACGAGCTTAAAGCAAAAGTCAAAATTCTAGACCTAGAAAAAGCTAGCTTACAAACAAAGTTTGATGACATTACTCAAAATGTTTCTAACTTTAACAAAGGTCGAGAAAATTTGACAAAAATCATTGAAAGTTCACAATCTATTTCAGACAAACAAGGATTGGGATATAACAAACAAGAAACCAAGAAACATCTTGGAAATAAAAGGAAGAAGAAAGTACAAAAAACTGAAGCTAAGAAAAATCTTAGTTTATTATATTCCAAACCAAAACCAGTTGTGAAATTTCAAAAGAAAAATGTCAAGACTATCAAAATATGGGTTCCTAAAACAAATAACAATTTGATTAGAAACAAATACATTCAGCAATTCATGAATACTGTGCATTTTAATAATAATTATATATATAAAGGGGATACCGGACCCATATGGGTTTGGACTCCTAAGACCTAACTCTTAGGACCCTATAAAAAGTGGGTACCATGGACTTAATTCTATTTTTTGCAGGTCCCACTTAAGAAAAGAGGAAAGTGGATATTGGACAGTGGTTTCTCAAAGCACATGACGGGAGACAAGAGCTTATTAACAAATATTACATACTCAGATGGTGGCTCCGTCACTTTTGGAGACAATTCAAAAGGCTATATCATCGGCAAAGGCGATGAACGTACATATATAAGAATTCAAAGAGAGAGATCGCATACTCAGGGGGAGATTCAGATTTGCAGATATATATTGTCATCAATCAAAAAGGGGGAGAATGTTGAGTCATAAGTTTTATGAAGGTTTTGATTTCTGACAAATAAATAAAGGCGATCGACAAAACAAGGTCATTATGGCTATAAAGAGCTACATATGGTACTCTATATTGTAGGTTGATTATTTGATATTATAATAGTGATAAACTTGTTAAAATCTATCCTCAAATAATCATGCATTTCAAGGAAATCAATATATATACGACTAAATTGTAGTTGCACATTCAGTGTGCAACTTTACAGGGACCGGTCGACCGGTCATAATATATGCGGTCGACCGTTCCTGCATAATTTGCACACTGAACGTGCACACATGCACATAACGTATATATATTTGAATTCCTATCTACTGGTCACTTTTTAACCTGTCGACCGTTTTTAAACAGAAAGCAATTTTTCCAAAAGACACTTCTTTTCTCCAAAGGTTGCATCTCTTACCTTTCATCAAAGATCATATCTCTTAATGGCAACTGCTCACAAAGAGTTACAACCATTCTTCTCTATATAAACTCATCTAAATCGTTGATTAAAATAACATGATGGTATATGCTTTTTACTCTAATCTCTGATCTTACTTTCTACATACTCCTGCATTCTAAAAGCTCTCAATTATTTTAATTGCTTATTGAATCATTGAAATTATTTCATATCTTTTGATTCAATAAGTAATATACTTTCCTTAATCTTCACAAAACATCATTCGTATATTTTGAGGATAAGATTATAGGAAATTTGTACTACAAGTGACAAAACTGTGTTATCAAGAACACATACCGTCGACAAACAATTATATTCATTGTTGTTGAAGTCCTCTGTGTTGTAAGAGGCAAGTGTTGAAGTCCTCGGTGTTGTAAGAGGCAAGTGTTGAAGTCCTCAGTGTATTAGAGGCGTGAAATCCCGTTAGTTTGCTCGGGTATTGTAAACCTGTTCCTCCGGGTGAAGCGAGGTAGTTAATAGTGAAAATCCAGATAGAAGTCTGGGACTGGACGTAGGACGGTGCTCCGAACCAGTATAAAAATCTCTGGTGTGATTTTTCTATTTTTATTTTTACTTTGCTACTATCATCTATTTTCCGCATTTATATTATAGTCCATATTACACGATCCGTGTGTACTATATTAGCACGTGCATTCGTATACACACCGCACTTTCATTGGTCTCGGCAACACTTCCCCAAATCCCCTTAACAATCGAACAACCAAAAAGATATAATTGAACCAATTCATATGCTTGAACATAAACTAGGGTTACAGAACAATTTTAATCACCGCTGCTAACCAAATGACCTGTACACCAATTTGATAATTTTTGTGAAATGCCTGTTCACTCTTCTTCATCCATAAGAAACTTCAAACCCCCAAATTTCCAAAATCAACAGAATTTCCCAAATTCACCTTTTCCAGATAAAAGTGAACTGCCCCCAAAATCTTAAGCTATAAATTGTGTTTTCTGATTTAAAAATCTTATTTCCATATAGGTTTCAAGATCATAATCTTAAATTAATAAATTAAGGAATTTATGTTTTTAAACAAAATCATGTTTCCTGGTCATTTTGATTTCCAGAGAAGGTTTTGAATTTAATTTGCCTTATTTAAATTTTCATTCTCAGATTTATGTTCAACAAACAATTTTTGTTTGTACTCATTCCACAATAATGGTTAGATCAAGAGACTACAAAAAAATTTGAATTTAAAAACTTAAGTCAAGAGCAACATCAACAATGATACTCAACAGTATATTCATGCTTATATAAATTCATAGTAATTGCCAAAAAACTCATATACACATAATCAATTTGCTTCAGTATTATCATGCATCTATGGTTTAAAAATTAGGAAGATAATGATGTTATTCACAGGCAATATTTTTCAGAGACAAATCAGGCAACCTACATTTACTTAATTTATTTCAAACAAAATGTTACTTACCTTAAATCTGAAGAACCGAGCAGTTTATAAAATCTTGAAAAGCTTGAACTTTAAAAATTTAGTTGCTCCTTTATTCTAGATTTTAAAAGAAACTTGTGTTGCATGCAATTGAAACTGAAATACTTTTGCTCTCTGTCCAAATTACATGCATGCAGGCCTGATTTTCAAAGTTGATTCCAGATTTTGAAGATTCTAATGATCTCCAAATGAAATGCAGACATTAATCTACATTTCAGTTTGAATTGCTTGAGGAGTGTAAATTTTTAGATTTTCTTTGAGGAAATTTTGAGTTTTCAGATTTTTCCTTCTTTGTTTCAACTAGCTTTTGATTTTTAAAAGGGAATGAAGGGAAATGAAAAATAATTGAAAGGGCTGAAATAAATTTTAATTAAAATAAAGAAAAGATCAAAATACAAATGACACTTGTCAAGTTGCTTTATTTTTAAATAAACACATGTAGCTTAGATTACTAAATAGGTTACACTTGTCTTTTATATAATTTAGTTATATTTTTAAATGTTAATGAAGAATTTTTCTTAATTTATTTTATACTTCTATGAATATATATGAATTTCTTATTTAAAGAAAAATGTAAATAAAACAAATTATAAACTAAAACTTATTCAAATATTTAAAGAATCTATTAATTTGAATTTCAAATAAAATTCGAAATTCATATTAAACCTTTGAAATCCAAATTAAAATCAATTTATTCAATTTAAAATGATAATTTTATTTTCTTATTTTAATTCTTTTTATATTTATGGGAAAATAATACATTATACATAAATAGGTCTTGAAAATAACAATTTAACAAATTTTAAATGATTTATAAAGAGATTATAAATCACCTTTATTAATAAATAAATTTAAACCATTTGCTATTTGTATTTTAAACTTATATAAAATATTTCCAAATCATATCAATCAAATAGTATTTAAAAAGAAATAAAAGAAACTATTTATTTAAATTTAAAACAAAAATTAATCTAAGATAAATTTTTAAACAATTTAACATTTATTTTAAATATTTAAAAACCACATAGTTATTAATTTAAATAACTTTAAGAAACTTAAAATTTATTTTAAAACATAATTCCCAATTACTAAATATATTATTAGAAATTAAAAGCAAAAACTTCATTTATTTATTAAATTCCAAAACAAAGATATTTATAATACATATACAAATATATATACACATATACATTATAATTAAAAACATTTATTTAGCTTTTAAAAGATAAAATCACAAATTAAATATTTATTTAATCTGATTATTAAACCAAATCATATTTTACTAATCAATATTATAAAATCAATTTAATTTTATATAAAGATTATTAAATTGATATTGTCAAAAATTCTGGGATATCACACGTAATTTTAGTTTATTTAAATAATATAGGATTTATGAAATGAATATTTCAAAACTAAGTAATAATGAAGTTGAATTTGAGATATATGAAATTATATAATTTAGTTTTGAAATGTGGGAAATTAAAACTTTGAAATGTTCTAAGGATTGAATAGTTTATTTTATGGATCAAATCTGTATTTGAAATTGATAAGATTTAAAATGGTTTGCTGGGAAACTGAATTGAATTGAAACTGATGGTTTGAATTGAATTAAATAGGAAATTTGAAATTTGGGTTTAATTGAATAAATTTGTAAAATATAAAGAATTAAAGGAATGTTTCATGATTTCAAATGTATGATTTCGAAGGGTTATGATTTTCAAAGTGTATGATTTCAAATGTATGATTTCGAAAGAGTAATAACTTCGAAAGTATTATGATTTTTGAAAGGTGAATATATGTTTGAAATGGAAATGATATCGTATTGATTTGAATATAGTTTTGAAATAAAAATGGTTTTGGTTTCGAAGTATAAACTATTTTGAAAGGAGTATAGTTTGAAATGAAATGATTTGATTTCGAAGTATGAACTATTTTGAAATGACCATGGCGTTATAATAACGTTTGGTTGTTAAAGAGATCGGGATTGGAAGTTTTCATATTCTCTGCCAACTCCGAAAACCACTTTAACAACCATGTATGCGGTGGTGGTTCCAGAATGGAGTAGGATGGCGGCGACGTTCTTGAGGTATGTTACGTGGACCCAACTCTCGTGAGTTGGCTTACAGTGGCTAAAATTGGAGCGATCTCGGGCCAAAAGGGGTAGCTCCTCAGGTCGGACACACTTCTTCGATACTATACTCTTACTTGTGGTTGATTTGATGGTCATCCTCCAATTTTGATCTGGAAGTGTGTTCCGAGGTGGGCGTATGTGGCTGCTACGTTGCCACCAGCCCATGTGCGTAATTGGTATATCTACCCTGGCATTGCCTTGTGTGCCGTGTCACCTACCACATCGAGCCTTACTATGAGTTTGTTTTTCTTCCGTAGCCCATGGAGTGTTTAGGGAAGCCACCCGATCTGGAGGTACGCTGATACTAGATGGACTACTGGGACTATTATGTGTTGGGGGCTATATGGGTAACCCTTAAACGCTATTTTAAAGTAAGTTTATTTTACTGTAGACGTTATTATAATAGCGCAACATTACTACATAGTAAATAGTTTAACGGATCCTTAAAGGATGGGCGATCCCAAGCATCCTTTGAGTTACTGATGCATTTGTCACTGTTCACTTGAGTTGATTTACAGTTCATAAGTATTTATGTCCTGACTCGAGTGTTTTGTGTTTTGCTTTATGCTCGAGTCAAACTGAGTGATTCAGCATTCAAGACTCACCTTCGGAGTTGGAGCTTTGCTTGAAGATCCAACCATCTATTTTTCTTTTAGTATCCAGTGATTCCTATGACGTATTCTGATTTGTACCAGATGTATCTTGTTACTCTTCTGCTACATTTTGTTTAACTCTGATGTATCTTATATTTATATAGTAGCTTCATGAACTACTATTTCTTTTACTTCCGCTGCATTATTATTTACTCTGTGTCCGTGATATGTGATTATTTATTTACTGTATATTCTAAGATTTGCCAAATTTTATTTACAACACGGTATTTTGAGCAATTCAAGTCCGACATGTGCGGATGCGAATGGTTGAAAATATCGGGTCGTTACATGTGGTATCAGAGCTTTGGTAGCTCTAGTCAAAACTTAGCATATATGGTAAATGTATTTACAGAACCACTTACATTCGAGTTTGAATCTCTTCCTCTTTGACTCGATTCCTTTGAATTTTGGAACGATCCCTACGGTTCCAAAATTCATTCGTGTCCCTCACTATTCTTCTTCTTTTGATTATGGATTATCCCATAACTCCACTTCAAATGATCTTTATAATCAGTCGGCGGTCCCGCCAATCTCAAATTGATTTGTAAAGGGGTGAAACTCCTTTACAACAACATCGATTCACCAAAGATTTTATATCCTCGATTTAGATGGTAGTATCTCTTATTATCCCAAACTCTATACCTTGAGATTAAATGTAGATTTACCCTCGAAAATCCACATCGATCTTATTCTTCAAGTCACGGTTGACCAGGTTAAGGTTGCTCACGATTTATATAAGCTTATCCATCTTCCTATTCTATTATTTAATCATCTCATCTTTGTTTCCAACTTATCTTCAAATCATTCTTGAAGAGTATATGTAAACTAATATATAAAATGTTTTATATATTGTGTTGTTTGAGTTGTTGATGTTGATTTGGGTTTCTGATCGATTCGCTGATCAACGCTATCGATAAGATTTCCAAAATACTTAAACAGAGCAAACTGACACAGTATGTTTTTCAAATTTAGTAATGAAACTTGTAACTATATTATAAATCTTTTTCTGAATTTTTATTGAATTGGTTGTTAAGAAATAATAATTGATCTTATATACCATTTCTCTTGTTTTATATATAAATAATTGAATTATAAAACATGGTTATAAATTTATTTGGAAATTTAAAATGAATTTAAAACAAGAATTTGAGAATTTAATTTTCGATGATTTCAAACCTTGTATTTAAAGTTTTAAAAGGATATATTATTTAAAGTATTTTCGAATAGAAATTTTTTTCCAAATAATTTTAAAAGTTTAAAATTAGCACTCTTCTCTATGTCATTGGAAAATAACTTCGGTAATGACTGCAGCATCATCGATATTCATTTTCGAGTTTCGAAGCGAAGAGACCGCTCTGTAGTCTTGCTACAGTTTTTTTTGGGAATTTAATTGATTTGAATTTCTAAAATAAGACTGGCTTTATCACATATGCTGATACATGATTTAAATTTGAATGGATATATGTGTGTGTGAATTTATTTATCTCTAAATAGTTTGGAATTTATTGGAAATTTAATTCCTAAATTTTAGTTTTAAAGGATAATTTCAAGTATAATTTCAAGATTTGGATAGATATTCAAGCTTGAAATGATTAAATTGGAAAGTTTTATTTGTATAATACACAATTTCATTCCAGTATAACTTACCTTAATTTTCAGAAGTTGAATATGTAATTGGGTAATATTCAATATAAAAAAAGGAGTTTATAAATAAAATTTAAGTAGTTATAATAAATGTTATACACTTAAATTTTAGTTATAAAAAGATTAGCAGAGGTAAATAGAAAGAAAAGGTAATGGAATAATTTACAATATAAAATGATGTTAAAGGAACTAAGCATAAATTAAAGCAGTTATAATAAGTAAATATATTCAACATAGGTGATAAAATATATTGAGAGGGACAAATTTAATTTTTTAATTAGGAATAAAGAAGAATTAAATTTATTGAGTACATTTTAGAGTATAATAAAGATTTTTCAAATCCATGATTTTAGAGATTGTTTATTTAAGATAATTGGATGATAAGATAATGAAATTAGAGATGATTATGGTTTATTTAACTTATGTAAAATTAAATTTCAATTTAAGTTAAAATTTTCATGGTTTCAAATCTATTATCTTATTTTATTTTCAAACTATCCGTTGGTTATCCTTATTTCCCTTGTCATGCTACATAATGGGGAGGCTATTGCTTATACCAGTCTATTCGGAAACCTTTCTATAATCTTTAATAATTTTGGTACTCATTTTGAATCTGAGCACTGCTTGCCATCCACAGACCGTCGGTCAAACGGGAAGGGTGAATCAGATTTTAGAAGATCTTTTTTCGTGCTTGTGTTCTTGATTCTGGAGGATCTTGGAAAGATCATCTCCACCTTGTTAAACTTACCTATAACAACAGTTATCAGGCATAATTTCAATCTTCTTGTCATCTTGTCTTAATCTTATTTTATTCTATCTTTCTCTATGTTTTCCCGTACCTCATTCCTTTTCGGGGGAGAAAAGTTTTGAGTGGGGGAGAGTGTAACAACCCTGCATTTTTTGATTATTTTAATTGTATATTTTAATTATTTTAATTTAAATTCTTGATTTAAAAACTTTATTTTGTTTATTAAAATGGATAAATTTTGTTATTTTAAATATAAATTTTTATTTTTATGTGAATTATAAGTCCAAACATGAATAAATTGAATATTTTCCAGAAAATGTGAATTTGGTCGATGTGGTCAAACTTAAAATTTAAAATTTTAAATTTAAAATTTTGAATTTTGAATTTTATTTTTTATTATGAAATTAAATTAAATTTCAAGAATACTGCTTTTCGTTTCGTTGAAATCCGATTAATATTGTGAAAGTTATGCTTTTTACAATATTGTATGTAAATCGTTTATTTAATAAAATTGTTTATTTTAATTTATATAAATATATTTTGTTTGTCAAATCTTGTTCTAATTTGTGTATATATGTGTTATATGACATGTTATATGTATATTTTATTTTTAAAACATTGTATAAGTGTTGTTATAATTTTCATATGTTTATTGTATTTTGTTTTTAGTTTTTTAAATTCTAGTTTCATTTATTAAACTATTTCTTTATTTATATTCTATTTTTCCATAAATTATTTATTTATTTTCTTTTCCACTTTATTTTGTTTTCATTTTTATTTTTATTTACTGATTTTTATTTTGTTTATTTTGAATAAAAAGAAATGGAAATACAAAGAGACAAAACCTTTTCATATTACTTATGTCTTTTCATGTACTTGTCTCTTCATTTGCTTTTACCCTTTCATTTTGCATTTGACCGTCCATTCCTTTTGTAGCCATGCTCCTCTTCCTTTTCACATGAAAAATACTTCTCATCCACATCAAAACTCACGGGCAAAAAATTTCATTTCTAAAAAAAATGCTAATGGCTTCATTCTTTTTCTCCTCTTTTCATTATTTTTTCCTTCTTCTTCTACCTTGCTTGCTCGGCCACTAGCCTCTCCACCCCTTCACCATCAACCAAACCACCACCATCTACAACAGCTCTGCCCCATTCCTCTGACCAAAGCCTGGCTGTGACCCTCCATATGAAGATCACCATAAAATCAATGCAAAACTCCACAAAACCTTGCCTAGCCAAGCTTAACTTCACATATCCCTCCATATCTTACTTCGGCCACCCCTTTTAGCCGCCACCACCAGCAACTACACCTCCTATGGCCACCACTCTAGCCATCAACACATCTGACCTAACCTGTACTAGCCAGGGCCGAGCCCTAATTGACCCATAGGCCGAGCCTTGTTTGCCCAAAACTCCACTTATTTTGCCTTGACCCTTTATCTACTTCATGTTGCAATTTCTGCACCTTCATCCACTTGTTGTCGTGCCTACATGATGCCAAACCCGAGCTTATGTCCAGCCTTGGCTGAGCATATGGTCCCCTTGATCGAGCTCTTGAATGGTTAAAGAAAGGTCAATGCAGTTTGTCCTTTGTTAATTTTTATTTCTTTTGGTTTCTATATTGTTTTGGTTGTATATTCATATGTCATACTGTTTGTGTTATTGGTTGTTTACAAGATAATCATCTTGGCTCTCTCTCTCTCATTTGAATCATAGTCATGCTGTGTTGTGCCATATCGTGCTTTATGGATTTATTTGTGTAGTTTGATTTGCTAACTTCAGCTTGAAAAGGTGAGTCCTTCTCACTATGACGTGTTTACTTATGAAATAGTGAATTGATGACAAGTGTTTAGTAATTAAAAATGTTTATGCAAGTAAATGATGATTATATGATATGCTATGTCATGTTATTATCATGTTCACCTTGTTAATCATCACCTAGCATATGATATATGACATTATATTGTGACATTGACATTGTTTATATTATTTATATATATGATCAAACTGCAAGTTCCCTGTTAGAATAGAATCACTATGGGTTGAAAAGATACATACCCGAACGGACTTTAGAATAGGGAAAAATCATTATGAGCTGAAATGATAGGCTCGATTGATTTTTTATTGTATTTTTTTGACTTGGAATTGCGGGTTTGAAATGATAGAACCCAGATTTTTCTTTGTAAATTGCGGATTGAAATGATACATATTCGTATCACTTGACCTAGGTTAGAAAATTATATATAGACACTGCACATTTTTAAATGATTTTTATATAGATATGTATTTTTAAAATATGAAATTCTGATTTAAAAATATATATTTTATGGCTTTAACAAAGTTAAATATTAAGTCTTGAAATTGTGAATTTAAGTATGTAAATTTAAAGTAATTGTGATTTTGACTTTAAATTTATATTTTTAAAATGTAAGTACATAATGTAAATTAAATTTAATGTTTGAAATGACATTTGAAATAAGATGTTAAGTTTTATTAAATTTATAAGTTAATAAACAGTGAAATTTTGACTTAATAAATGAATTGAGTTTTTAAATTGAATATTTGATTTTAAAATTTTATTGTGATAAATCATATGGTAAAATGATTTAAATGTGAAATTTTGAAGTCTAGCATATTTATAAATTTCAATAACAAGAATTTGGAGTTTTACTATTTCTGAAAAGTTATAATAAAATTTGGAATTTTATTAACAGCATTTCCTAAAATTGTTGTGGTCTTATGACAGCATTTTTAAATGCTGTTGTTTTGAATTTAACTATGTTTGAAATAACTAAATATATATTATGGCATTTTATAAATGTCGTTGTTCCTGAACTAAACTATTTTGGAAACTATAAGCTACGATAGCACTTTTTAAATGTTGTTGTTGCTATAATTTGGCAATGTTTTGAAATATTATAGATTTTAACATTGTTTGAGTTATATTTTAAAGTGTTAAATGATTTAATTTTTGGAATTGATTATTTGTGAAATTCCAGGAGTTTGAATATATATTTTTTATTTAAATTTTAATTTTTGTAGGAATTTAAATTAAATTTGAATTTAAATAAGGTTTACTTGGTTATGTATTAAATTGAATGAAATGAGATAAATGAATTTTTGTGTGAAATTTTGAAATGTGTTTTGTAATGATATTTGAATAAATGAATGGCATATTTGATTTTAAAATGATATTTAAATTTGAATATTTAAATTTAAATTCAAATAATGATTTGATAATGAGATTTTGGAAGGATATGATATTTTGATGATTGAAGTGGTTTGGAAATGATTTGATCTTTATTTTGATAAAGAATGTGAATTTGGAATGATATTTGATAAATGAATATTTTAAGTTTATGTTGTATGAAAGGATATTTGGTTTACGTGTAATTTGAGTTTATTTAAATAATATTGGATTTATGAAATGAATATTTCAAAACTAAGTAATAATGAAGTTAAATTTGAGATATATGAAATTATATAATTTAGTTTTGAAATGTGCGAAATTAAAACTTTGAAATGTACTAAGGATTGAATAGTTTACTTTATGGATCAAATCTATATTTGAAATTGATAAGATTTGGAATGGTTTGTTGGAAAACTGAATTGAATTGAAACTGATGGTTTGAATTGAATTAAATTGGAAACTTAAAATTTGGGTTTAATTGAATAAATATGTAAAATATAAAGAAGTAAAGGAATGTTTCATGATTTCCAATGTATGATTTAGAAGGGTTATGATTTTCAAAGTGTACTGATTTCAAGTATTTTTGGTTTCGAAAGAGTTATAACTTTGAAAGTATTATGATTTTTGAAAGGTAAATATACGTTTGAAATGGAAATGATGTCGTATTGATTTGAATATAGTTTTGAAATAAAAATGATTTTGGTTTTGAGGTATAAACTATTTTGAAAGGAATATAGTTTGAAATGAAATGATTTGATTTCGAAGTATGAACTATTTTGAAATGACCACGGCGTTATAATAACGTTTGGTTGTTAAAGAGACCGGGATCGGAAGTTATCATACTCTCTGCCAACTCCAAAAACCACTTTAACAACCGTGTATGCGGTGGAGATTCCAAAATGAAGTAGGATGGTGGCGATGTTCTTGAGGTATATTACGTTGACCCAACTCCCGTGAGTTGGCTTAAGGTGGCTAAAACAGGAGCGATCTTGGGCCAAAAGTGGTAGCTCCTCTGGTCGGACACACTTCTTCGATACTATACTCTTACTTGTTGTTGATTTGATGGCCATCCTCCGATTTTGATTTGGGAGTATGTTTCGAGGTTGGCGTATGTGGTTGCTACGTTACCACCAGCCCGTGTGCGTAATTAGTATATCTACCCTGGCATTGCCTTGTGTACCATGTCACCTACCATAGCGAGCCTTACTACGAGTTTGTTTTTCTCCTGTAGCCTATGGAGTATTTAGGGTAGCCTCTCGATCTGGAGGTTCTGATACTGGACGGACTACTGGGACTATTACATGTTGGGGGCTATATGGGTAACCCTTCAACACTATTTAAAAGTAAGTTGATTTTACTGTAGACATTATTATAATAGCGCAATATTACTACGTAGTAAATAGTTTAACAGACCCTTAAAGGATGGGCGATCCCAAGCATCCTTTGAGTTACTGATGCATTTGTTACTGTTCACTTGAGTTGATTTACAGTTCATAAGTATTTATGTCCTGACTCGAGTGTTTTGTGTTTTGCTTTACGCTCGAGTCAGACTGAGTGATTCAGCATTCAAGACTCACCTTTGGAGTTGGAGCTTTTCTTGAAGATCCAGCCATCTATTTTTCTTTCAATATCCAGTGATTCCAATGATGTATTCTGATTTGTACCTGATGTATCTTGTTACTCTTCTGTTGTATTTTGTTTAACTCTGATGTATCTTATATTTAGATAGTATCTTCATGAAGTACTATTTCTTTTACTTCCGCTACATTATTATTTACTCTATGTCTGTGATCTGTGATTATTTATTTACTGTACATTCTGAGATTTGCCAAATTTTACTTACAACACGGTATTTTAAGCAATTCAAGTCCGACATGTGCGGATGCGAATGGTTGAAAATATCGGGTCTTTACATTAGTGCCCCTTAAAATCAATAGATTATTCCACCAAAATTTGTTTATAAAAGACTCTCCTTTAAACCATGGATCAAACCATAGACTCATTTGATTTATATATTTGAAATGCCTTACCAAAAGTTGCTTTCCTTTCTCTCTGTAATTAAGAATTTGTTTCCATGCATTTGATTGGTTATTTTTTGACAAAGTATTCCAAAAAGTATCCTTTTTACGATACTTACTCCTCATCTATTTTTTTCCAAATAGAATTGATGTCCAAAAATCTCTAAAATAATTTTAAACGGCAAGTTTGATTGAGATCGGCTATATTTCTTAATCCAATTCCTCCCTCTCTTTTGGGCTTCACAACTTTTCCCAACTGATTTTATGATTCCCTCCTCTCCAAATAAAGTCATGCACATCTCCTTTCAATTTTTTTGACCGATGCTATAGGAATATTATAAGTCTGAAGCCAATAAAGGATAATTGCATATATTTTAATTAATTACACTCTTCGTGCAATGGATAGTAATTATACTTGACCATGTTTCCATTTTTTCTTGAATTTTCTTTAGAAGCATTGCATAATCAGTCTCTAATCTGATTCACTGAGAGTGAAAGTTCCAAATATTTTATTTGTATTAGAATTCAGTAATATTTAATATTCCCACAACATCTTTCTTGAAATTGCTTTGTTTGCTGAAATATGCCTTGCTTTTTACATTCATTGATCTTTAAACCTGCATGCTTACTCAAACAAAATACCTTTAGTAGCAAGAGCATTACATAAATTTTCTTTGATAAATAACATTAAATAATCTACATATATAAAATGTTTTATGCATGGCTGTGCCTTATTTATAGGACTAATACTATTTTCCAACACTTGTATTTCCATTAGAATTGTAAAGTATTCCATCATCAATGTAAATAAATAAGGTGATAAAGGATCCTCTTGCCTAATACCCTAATTACTTTTGAAAAAGCTAACAGTTTTTCCTTGAATCGGTATTGAAAAGGAAGGTGTATTAATATACTCAAATATTAACCCACAAAACTTTATAGGAAAATCTATATTTTGCATCGTATGTATTAAAAAAAATTTATTTTCCCTATTTGTTTGTTTTCTGCAAATCTATTTTTAAACACATTGTAATGACCTGTATTTTTTTAATTAAAACTATTAAATTAGATAAGATTTTGAAATTTAATATGGCGAGAAATTAAAATTTATAATTTTTATGAGAAAAATAATTAGAATATCATTTAATGATGTTGTTTGAATGTTGTTGACAACTATTTTAATGTAATTTCAATCAACTGAAATAATTGTAAAGTTCATTTGGTCAAAATTGTAAATAAAGAATAAATTATATGTTGGATTTAATGTTGAAATTATATGTTATAAATTGAAATAGGTTTATTTCAAAATATGAATAAATTAATTAGTACACAAATTTATTAAATTTTGTTTATAAACAATAGACTTAGAAATGTATTTGATTTATTAATGTATAATAATTTTTTAATAATTATTTTATTATTTAATCTGTTGAAATTAATTTGAAAACCAATGAAATTTAATGTAATTAAATTTTGAAGTTAATATGAGTTAAGATGATAAACGTAGAATAAGAATGCAATAAAATGTAAACTAATATTAATTATATTCATAAGGTAATATTTGATCTAATAGTAAGAGTGTAAATCGAAATAAAAGAATCTGATTGAAATTAGAAGTATAATTAACCTGGGTTTTATTACAGTTGTATTTGAATGCTGAAATTTGTGTAATATTTAAATCTTGGATTTAATATGGAAATTTGTATTTTAAAGATTATAATTTCTATGTAATCAAGAATGATAAAATTGTTAATTTTTTAAATTTTGAATTTAAAGATGATTAAAGCAATTTAATAATAATTTATTTAATTAACGTGAAAATTAGCCATTTTGGACACTATCTCAGATTTTGACGAAACAAATTTCATCAGATCCGTAATAGTGAATTATTGTAGGATTTCAAGTTTCGTAGCAATCAGACTTATCGTTTGATCGTGCGAGTTCGAAATGCGTAGAAATCGATTAATAGAAATTAAAGGAATACAATTTGATTTTGAAAGCTAACTTCTATATATAATGGAATTAGGGTTTGAAACTAATTCCATTGAGTTTAAAAATATCAAAAACCTATATATTGATATATGGGATGACCACTTTCATTTCAGAAACGAAATGAGCTTTTCGGATCGTCGTTATCGTTTTGACCCATTTCGATATGTTCATTCGTTCTTATCCATCTCTGTGCATACAAATGGATGTTTCCTGAAACCCTAGCTGTCTATCCCTATTTCTGCACGTATATGTTCAAATCATCTGCTTCTTTCTCCTTCCCAATGGCTGTTAACCCAAACCCTAATTCTCAAATTCAAAATCAAATAGAAAATTCAAACTCTTCAAACCATATCAAATTATATAACGTTGGAAATCTCTCGACGAGCATAATCTAGATCTGTTGTTAGTTTTTGCAATTGAGTCTTGGATTGGCTAGAAATCGTTAATGAAGTTTTGGCCATCCGTCCTAGGGTTTTCAATTCGACGGTGGATCGCCGATTATACGACGATCGGAGGGTATCGCGGCATAGAGGGAGTTGATAGGAGTTCACCTATATGGTTCGTTCGTGCATGTAGCATCGAGATTCACCAAAATTTACCAAGAATGGTTGGCGGTAGCTAGCGGCTCTAGCTACACCGGATTTGACCGCAAGGCTGGGAAAAATGCGGTTGGAGTTGGGGATCGCGGCAAAGTGGTTGTATCGGATCGTAGATGGTCGGAGTGGCGGCGCATGGTGCTTGAACGCAGGTGGCCGACGGGTTGGCTGTTGTCGCTGTTCTATTGCGTTGAGGGGTAGATGATGTGTTGAATTCTAATTTGCCTTATCTTAATTTTAATTTTTAATTTTAGTTATTAATTTTAATTTTGATACGTTCTAACCCATCTAACTTTTTTATACGAGCTCGAATTCGCGTGTAGTTTCTTCTGTAGGGATCGAATCAATATTCTAGACAATTAAGAACTAGTTTTTCTTCATTCTGAAGCTATTAAAATTTTGAGCTTTATTTGGATCTTAAATCGACGATAAATCAAAGGTGGGTGATTTAACCCACTCACAAATGCTAAAACTTCTTATATTAGTTGAATTAAATTTATTACGTGATAAGAATATTATTGGTTGATGTTTAGTAGTTTAATTTGACATTTTAATTTAATTTTAATTTATATTGAATTTAGTTTATTAGTTAAATAACTGATAATGATAACCAGTTAATTGTTGTGATTTATTGGCTGATTGGGATGATGATTGTGATGGATGTTTATTCATTGACATTTTTGGATGATTGAATGTTTATATCTCTGTTATCACTATGGGTTGAAATGGTCATACCCGAATGACCTTATAGATTATAAAAAATAGTTGTGGGTTGAAATGACAAACCCAAGCGATTTTATTCATTTGGAAATTTTTGATTCGAGATATAGGTTGAAATGATACATACTCGGGAAATTTAACTATTTGGGGTTGAAATGATACATACCCTATCACTTAACCATAAGGTAGAAAATTATATACGGAAACCGTTGGTCGGTCTTAAATTATTTTCTAAATGGTAAAGTACGTTTGGTTTATAAATTTGATTTTTAAATTTAATTCAATGATTTTATTTAAAAATTTATATTTGGAAAATAATTCATTTTTTATGTTTTAGAGCTCAAATTATAAGTTAATATATGGTTTTAAATGTAAATTTAAATTTTAACTTACAATTTTATTTAGTTTTGAATATATAATTTAAACAGTTTAAAGTTTTGATTTAATAAAATATTTAATATAGTTTTAGTATATATTTTAAATCTAATTTAATGCAATAAATATAGTTTGATATAAGATAATAAACATGGAATTTTATAATAACTTTAATAGATAAAAGATTTTAGAATTTTGTAAAAGGTTTTAAAAAGGAATTTAGAAAAGTTTTAAAAGAGATTTAATAATGGATTTTAAAAAAGATTTTTATAAAGGATTCTACAATGGTTTTATAAGGTTTTAAAGGATTTTATAAAGGGTTTTATAAAAGAACATGTATAAAGGGATTTGGAAGCATATAAAGGAATTTGTGTAAAAGTTTATGATAAAGGTAGGATTTGTAAATTGTTTTGGAAATTTATACGTAGCTTTATAAATGGTTTTAAAGCATATAAATAGTGTATAAATGGTTTAAGAGGGATTCATGTATTATTTTTTTAATTGATTAAAAGATATTTTCCTCGGTATTTGTGAATATATTTTAACTTTTGGAATAAGTATATAGATATCTTGGTATGAAAGTATGTACTATTTTCTAGATTTATTAGTTTAAATGTTTTATAAAATGACCATGGTGTGAAAAATATAACGATTGGTTGTAAAAGAGACTGGGGTCGGATATTATCATACTCTCTGCCAATTCAGAAACAACTTTAACAACTATGCATGTGGTGTAGAATCTTGAACGAAGTAGGATGGTTTGGCGAATGATGCTAGTACGAAGTAAGAAAGTAGCCCTGAGTCCCTCGGGCCAACTTGATATGACTAAAATCAGGAGCCATAACAAGGCCAAGTGAGGTTGCTCCTCCTATCGGACTCGCTTCTTTGATACAAAATCTCTTACTTTGTGCTTGATTGGTGACCACTTTGATTTGATTATGGGAGTGTTGTTCAAGGTGGGCGGTAGTAGGTGTTATGCATTAACATTAGCCTGGTTCTGCAATCCGGTAGAATCCTACCGTGGGTATACTCTCGTGTGCCTGTCATATGCCTTATCGAGCGCACTATGATTTTGTTTTCTATCGTACCTATGGTGTAACGACCCTGATTTATTCGACGTTGGTTTGGGGTATTTAAATGGTTTTAAATATGAATTTGAAATATAATTTGATTTTCGAATACGAATATGTCGGTTGAATATTTTAAAATGAATATATATTTCAAAGATAGCGATTTACCATAATTTAATTGAAATCTGAATTGAATGTGAATTGAAACAATTTCTAGTGTTAATATAAATTTTATTTGAGTTGGAATTGAGTTGATAAGGTTTTAAAACTGGAATTTCAAGTGATTTCATAAATTTTTAAAATCGTCGATTTAATAAACGCGTTAAAATAACTATCCGGGACACAGTCTTGGAATTTGACGAAACCTATTCCTTTTGATCTATAATAGTTTATTATTATTGGATTTTAGATTTCACAGCGTTTGGATTTACCGTTTGGTCGTACGATCTGAAAATTCCTAGAAATAATTTAATTTAATTTAATTTAAATAGTTGATTTAAAAAGATATCTTCTCTAAACGATCGAATTAGGCCTCGAGACTTGTTCCATTGGATTCGGAATAGAGGTAACACATTATAAACGCCAGGCGGCACACCTCAAGAGGAGTTTGAAATTGCGTAGTAGGGAATTCGAGATATTTTGAAAAATAAAAATAAAGGTAAAATCAAATTAAAGCCACCCTAGTTTGGGTATGGCCGACCTAGTATGTACGTATAGTCTCCCTCAATCAGTTAAATCACGTGTTACGTTTCTCTTCCTCCAGAAGTAAATAAGGAATGAAGAAAAAATTATAATCATAATCCAAATCGTGTTTTCTTTTTCTCCTTCTCCTTTTCATCTCAAAATCAAATCCTCTTATAATTAAAAGAAAGGAAACAAAATTCAAAATCAGTTCATCTTTGTGAAAGTCTCTTTAACATCAATTAAAAAATGACATACAATCGAACAAAATCGCGACGCTGGTTGGAGCGGCAGCACAAAGGGGAGAGGGGAAATCTTTCGCGATTGTTTTGGTGGAACTCGAGTACGGTGGCGCTAGATAAGGCGATTTGTTCGAATTCATTTAGGGTGTGGCTCACGCTGGCAGCATTCGAAGTAGGGGACGACGCATCAAGGTGGATGGGTCATTCGTGGGTTCAAAGAGGATGGTTCGTGAGTGGAGGCTGATGATGGGCAAAAGCAGGCCATGTCAAGGTTGTATGGAAATTTCCAGTCGTGTAGTGAAGCAGCAGGCGTTAGTAAGTGGTAGCAGGCATTGGTTTTGGTCGCGGCGGCGCAGGGAATTGACGCGCTGTGGATTGATGAGGCATAGGCGGTCGTGAAGGTGAATGTTGATTGCTGTAGCTGATTTAATTTCATAGTTAGTTTATTAAAATTATAATTGAAATTTAATTAGCTAATAGAATTTAATCAAAATTGCATACGAGATACAAAATCATGAACACAAGTCGAGTGGGTGGTGAAATTTAAGCAACATGATTGGTTTGGCAAACTAAAAGTCAAGGTGAGAAATCCTCACTCATTTGGATTATCGAATTTAATTTAAAATAGTTGAAATTAATTATTTGAATGCTAGTTGAAGTTATAAATTATTATCCGTTGGATGCTAAATATATATAGTAGCATATATATTGGTAGTTGGATTGACATTCTTGCCTATTGGAGCAGACGAGAACCTATGCGTCCCGCATAGTAGCGGATGACCCTATATTACCGCGATATCCTGCCTCGAAGCGGGAATGGTACTTTTTATGTTGTATTAACACCCGTGGTTGCAAGGAAACAGGTTGGAGGGATTCAACTGGATTCCTCAAAAATGTTGAATTTAATTTCATATATGGTGATATATGATATGTTTGAATAATCTGTGATTGATTATAGTGTGATTTGATTTATTGGATGCTATGGTGGCACTGGCCTAGGTTTTGATTAAAATACAATAAATATATATTGAATTTGAAAAGAAATCAAAAATGGAAGAGGTGAAACTTTTAGATTGAATTTTGGATTAGTTAAAAATGAATTAAGTTGGAAAATAAATGGTTTGACTTTAAATTTTACTTAACCATTCCTTGATATTTTAAGTAGAGACTTTGGAATAATATATATAATGGATTTTAAATAATAATACTTAAGTGATACTTGTTTAAATATAAAATGGTTTATAAATCTAGATTTTAAATAGATTGGGAAAATGGAAGGGAATTTGGAAGCAAGTACAAAATTGGCTCTATTGGATCTTAAATAAAATTTCTAAATTACAAAACGGAAGTAGAATCGAGATTTGGTTGGTTTTGGAATACAGTTTGGGTTATTTAAGAAATTGATTTATAAGTGGAATTTAAATCAGAAATCGATTTATAATGGATTTAAGTGACGTGAAACCGTTGTAAACTGGAAATGAGACTATGGGATTTATAAACTATGTTTACAAATAAAGTGAAATGATAATCATTTGATAAATTAAGGATATAAATACGCGGTAAGAACTTATCATGAGATGGGTAAATCCGTTTAGAAAGAAATGACAGGTTTTACTTTTGGAAATGTGAAAAAAGGATTTATGAAATTGGGGACCTAAATCGATTGGTGATAAATCGAGGGAGATATATAAATATTAGATTGGTTATATTGGGATTGAAACCTTTTTTTAATCTAGAAGTTGAGTTTGTTTTAAAAAGAGGATTTTTAATTATTAAACTAGGTAATATAAAAAAAATTGGATAAAAATATTTTAGAAAGTTAGATATTTAAATATTTTTAAATTGTCAAAATGAATTATAAGTTTTATAAACAAGTCTTGTAAATCGATTGGAATTTTATTAATAGAACAAAATCAATTATTGTTTCAAAGTTATGTAATTATTTTAATTCTTTAAAAGTATATTTAATTACTAAATAAAGTTTTCAAAAAGTAATGGTATACTTTCATGGCAGAAATCGGAGAAAAAGATTACCTAGAGTTAAGTTTGGATTTTTCTCTGATAGAGATGTAATCATTGAGCTGTGAATCCATGGTTGATACCGCATGGTGCTTTCCATATTTATTTTTAAAGGATTTCAAATATTTTTGAAGGGAATGGTTTGTGAATATACTTATTCCGGTGAGATGAGTATGTACCTTTTTGATAAAGAGATTAAATTTATTGAAAATTTAAATTAAATAAGGCTTAATAATTTTAATGGAAAATTGAATCTTGGTTGAATAATTGTTTATTTGATAGTTAAATAATCGACTATCAAATCTGGACCCAAAAACATATCTTTGGAAATTTTTAGGAGAAACACGAGGATTATATGATACAATTATCGTCGAAGGTGCTATACTGTACTTATAAACTCGTTTCGTTCTTCTAGGACAATGATAAGGAAATCCGTCCACCAACGATTAGGAGATGATCTCCGATCTTATTTTCATCGGTTTATTTCCTAAAGAACCGGGGTTGATTTTAACGGAATATCGAACATTATTTCGAAGAGATTGGGATCGGATAAGTTATCCGAAAACCACTTCGATCCAGCGAATACATTTTTGAAGTGAAGACAAGAACATGGGATCAAAGATGGAGCATTAAAGTGCAAGGGCTAATCGCTACCAATCCCAAGGACGATTCGAAAATGGATGTAGTAGGAATAGTGCCTTCGGTTTCGTTTAGACTCAGATCGGACTCGTATGGGTGAATGTTTTCAACACATTATCATTGGAGGATAATGAGCATTATAAGTGAAATTTCCTTAGAAAGGTAATCGTAGCCTCAAGCCTCATCAACCGGAATGACTGAAAATTAAGGGAGATGATCAAGGCTAAGTGGGTCGCACCCAATTAGGGTACGTTACCACCTTTCTAGATACCTTTGGATGTATTGTAAATTATGGTTGTGGGGGTGCATGGAAAAAGAGCTCTCGATAAGGGTGGGAACACCCGGGGTGGGAACATATTCGGTACTATCCAGGTTAGGAGTAGAACCGGTCTTGTGTTGTAGGGGATCCTGAAGTGGTCCTCGCTACATTTTTCTAGACGTGTACTGTGATAGATGGTACCCTGGTGCCTAGTCATTGTATGGAATCCATTCTCCAATAAGCACTGTACAGTTTTGACTGTGCCCAACTATGCTAAAAACATGAGATGCAAGCATTTCATCTATTTTCTAATTTGCTTTCTATAGACACTATTATAATATCAGATGATTTGATGTAAAATGTTTTGGTTATTGTAAGGGAAAAACCCATCGCGTTTATGTGTGACACAGTCTTACGAGATACCTTTGTTTTTCAAAGGATTTTGATAACTTTTATAATTCAAATTGAGTGTGTTTTCTCACGTTGGTTTTCCAGACTGACTCAAGTATTATTTTATTATAATGTTATGGTCAGACCGAGTATTACAGATTCTAGATAGGATGCTATGGAGCTTAGGAGACGAGCTGGATGACAGAGGCATATTTCCATACTTGATTTATATTTACGCCGTGAAAGGAAAAGTTATTATAACTATCCAGATTGATGCACTAATTGTTGTACTCTGATAATTGTAAGTATAAAACAGATTCAGTTTCTTTTGTATAAAGTCTGTCATTGTATATTATATTTTGTTCCGCTGCGATTGTGAAATTCTGGGTTGTTGTTTTTGTTTCTTTTTCTTCACCCTATCAAATTGGTATTTTCGGCACTTGAATATTCGGCATACTATACAGTGAATGTATTGTTGTCGATTTTCGAGGGTCGAAAATCCATGTTCGTTACATATGGAGTGCTCCTTGGTATCCATCGGTTTGGTTGAGTTTACAGTACTTTATAGACTATGACATCTATAAAAATGTGTTAAGAAGGATATGGGTATCTCCTTAACCCTATTTTAATACTTTACTTTATAGGTAGGCATTATATATAGCATATATTACTACATATAAATAGTTTAACGGATCCTTAAGAGATGGAAATCCCAAGCATCTCTTAAGTTATTACATGTACATTATACACTGGACAGGAGATGTAAAATCCCGTAAACATCTCTAGAGTCATTACACTCATATTTATTTGTTATTAATTTAACTTACATTAGATCTTTTAATTCTGAATCGAATGTTTTGTCTTTTCATTACGCTCGGGTCAGCCTGAGCATTTTAGTGTTGCAGACTTTATTTCTGGAGGATGAACACGGAGTAAGATATATTATATTATTAGTATTATTCCACTACATCATGTTGTTCCGTTGCATTATCCTATTTTACCTGATCTACGTATAACTCTGATTATACTAGAAAAGTGTAATCAAATGTATTTGTAAAATAGCTTCATGAACTGTTTATTTGATTATTATATTTTGTCATTCCACTGTGAGATTCTGTGTTTTATTTTTTCTTTCCTTTCTCTTATTTTCTTATTTACCCCATTAATAATCCTCCCTTTTGACTAGTTTGAGTTTGACATGAGTGTTTTATTGTCGATTTAAACCATCTAAAAAGGTAGGTCGTTGCAGTTGGTATTAAAGCATTGGTTCAGCGATAACCTTAGCCTTGTGGGGTTTGACTCATTAGAGATAGGGTTTTTAATACCCTAGACTGAGTCTGAGTGTATATATATGAGAGAGCATATTTGTTAGTGCTATAAAATTGTTTTTATATTGTGTTAAGTTATTCTATTTAGTATTTATAATTCTAGTTAGTACATAGGAAGCTATGAAATCGATAGAGATTTCTTAACATTTAATAGGGCAGACTGACACAATATTGTTTTTGAAATATAGGTAAATGAAATAATTTTACCTAGTATCATATTTTTTATATAAAAGAATAATTTTTATAAATGGATATAGTTGCATGTGATATGTTTGTTTGTTAGAAAGTGAAATTTTATAAATATTGGTTGCAATATAGGATTTACAAATGAAGTGAATATGAATTGGAAATTTTAGAACTTAAGTTTCGGGGTTTTGAAATTTGTTTCAAATATTTTGAAACATAATATTAGTATTATTTGGAAGTATTTTTGGATATAAATATTTTCAAATGTGATTTGAAAGAAATGGCTAAAAATGTTTTAAGTTCTGTACTTCCATCTACTGTCGCTGGAAAATAAATCGCGACATCATCGATGTTCATTTTGAGTTTCAAAGTGGGAAGACCACTGCAGTAGCTTTTACTACACATTTGCTTTGATAAAAAAAATCTTAATTTTAAATTTTTATATATAAGTTGATATATATATGGTATAAGTATATCTATTATTTCAAAGTGATTTGAAAAGAATCCGGTATTTGAGTTCTTAAGTTCTTGTTAAATTAATGATTTTAAGTTATGGAAATAAAGTGAAATTTTAATAGTTGGATACTTCTAAAATGAAAAATAAGAAATTAGAAGCTAAGTGATTAACGAAACTGTAATGAAATTAGAGGTTTGAGTTAAAAGATAATGAAAATTAAGAAGATGTAAACTATTGAACATTTTTCTTAACTAAATTGAATAAGATAAATTTGTATAACACTCAATTCCATTCTAAAAACATATATAAAACATACTAAAAACATTTAAAAGTGTAATGTTAATATGAATATGTAATAGAATATTATAAAAATAAAAGCTTTATAACGAAAATGTTTCAAAATGAACATATGTTTATAAATAAAAAATTAAGATGTATAAGAATATTATAAACTTAAGTTAATGTTTGAAGTTATTTATAACTAAAGTGAATAGTAAAAGTGAATAGTAAAAGTGAATACTATATAAAATAAATGATTATAACTTAAAAAAATGTTGAAATGATGCAGAAATAGAATTAATATTCAATAATAATATGTATGAAAGAAATAAATATGAATAAAAAAAAGGAAAAAAAAGTAAAAAAATTAAGCACTAAATGGATGTGAATATTTATTCACTCATGAATATTAATGTCAAATGGAAACCAAGTTATATAAGTAAATGAACGTGAATTAAATTGCATCGAAACTTAGATAATACTTTAAGAATTGATCTATTGATTATAACGTCCCAGAATTTTAGCTATTTGAAATTGGAATATTTAATTGATGTTGAATATTTAAATGTTAATTTTATAGATTTAATAACCTGAATTTCAAATATAACGATTTATTAGGTAATTTAATTGTTGAATTTAATAATTGAAAATCATTTAAATAATTTATATCTTGGATTTTATCTCGACAAAAATGATTTAAAGGCTTATTTTTTTTTAATAAGAATGAAGATAATAAAACTTTTAAAATTGATTCAAAAGTGATATACTCGATTATGAAAATTACTCGTGTTAATTAACATATAAAAATAGTCTTCCAGGCACAGTCTCGGATTTTGATGAAACTAGTGTCATTTGGTCCTTATTAATGGATTATAATAAGTCGTCAAATTTCATAGCGATCAGATGCATCGTTTGGTCGTACGGGATGGAAACACGTAAAATTTAATATTGAAAATTTAATATAATAATTGGGTTCAAAAAGCTATCTTCTCCATACGATCAAATTGGGGCTCGAGACTAGTCCCATTGCATTCAGAATAAGGGTATAACATTAGGAACGTCAGGCGGCATGCCTCGATCAGGGTTTGGAATTTAATATCTAGATATTCTGAAATTTTAAATAATATATTTTAGTCGATTTAACTACACAGCCTCTTTGTTATCTTTTCAACCGACCTACAAGCCCACACCTACCTACACGCTGACTTCTATCTTCCTCCATCCTTATCGAAATAGAGCAATAGAGAAAAATAGTAATATATGCATGACAAATTTCTTTTGATTTATATTGTCTAATTCTTCGATTAGGATGAGTACGGTGGTGTCCGATTTCGATCTAGAGGAAGTCGTAAGCTTCTTAAGAGCTAGGGTTGGACATTAATGGAGTTGGAGGTGATTTCGAGGCTCGGGAAGGGTGTTATGGGATTTGTATCGTCGAAGTACATCTTGTGGTGAGATTTGGCAATGTGTGGTTGACTGGGGGAAGTCGCGGCTTTCTCATGGCCGAGGTGGGAGAGCCTACAGTCGCGATATGCAGGATGGAGTGGAAGGTGATGTGATGGTGTTCTTTGGGTTGTTTCGCAGATTTGGAGCTAGCATGAATTTAGGTTAAAGTTAAATGCTTGTTTAATTTTAATTAAAACCGAACGCTTTAGCAACAATTGGAATCAAGGTGAGTAAAACTCACTCTCTCTGGCCACTTATATTTTTATACAAGTGGAAATAATTTTATTTATGTTGTTTGTTGCCTGTGATTGTTATTTTGGTTGTTTACTCTATCATTAGTAGTTATACACACACACCCGCCTATTGGAGCGGATGAGACCCTATATATTCCCGTGTATGAGCGGATGACCCTTTGTACACACATCTGCCTCGAAGCAGACATTGTACATTTTATTCTCATATGCTGTATTTGATGCAGGTGAACAGGTTAGAGGGATCCAAATGGTTCCTCACATTGCTAATTTTATTTTTCATATATAGTGATATATGATGTGTTGGATGCCATAATTGATGACATTAATATAATTTCGCCTATTTAGTGCTATGGTAGCACTGTTCCTCTTTTAGTATTTTCGAAATTCTATTAAGAGAGAATTTTGACTTTTAAATGGTTTTCGAAATTAAATATTTTATATATTATTCTGAACTATTTAAAGAAGTATTTACTATATATAAATGATATGTTTTTTGGATAATTAAATTAATTTTATTAAAGGTTTTAAATAAAGTTTTTTCAAAAATGTATTGTAAAGATTTGAAGATATTAAATATTAAGTATATTTTATAATAAAGGAATAGTATTCAAACAAAAGACAGAAATGATTTTGTATAGATATCAAGTAATTTTTTATTTTAAAGTGATATCACTATATATACTAAAGAATGAATTCAAAAGGTGATATTTTATAAATAGGCATCAGTTTGTAAAAAGATACGATAAATTTATAAAAAAATCTTTTATAAATTAAGGGAAATATCATCTTTAGCAAAATTGGAGAGATAAACCACATTTGTGGATTTATAAAAATATGGGAAATAGTTATTTTAGGAAAGAGGTTGTTTCTATTTTTGGGAAAAATAGAAAGTGGAAATAGACCGAGAGATGTTTTCAATAGGGTTTTACAAAATAGAAATGATAATTTTAAACCTTTTTCTATAAATATGAAAATGAATTTGTAATCGATATTTATAAGTGGATTTTGAAAATTAAATGAGATTTATAAGAAATTGATTTATAAATGGAAATATATAGATAAAGAGATTTAATAAAAAGGAAGTGGTTAAATGGGAAATGATTTATAAATGTAGTTTAATAACTTTAGAAATGATTTATATTAAGAATTAAACATGGGTTCTGTAATGGAAACAATAATTTTAAAGTGAGTAATCTTTGAAAGAAATGGTTTTGAAAGTGATGTTTTTAAAATGGGGCTAAATGATTTTAAAAGCGATTTTAAAATGTGTTAAGTGACGGAAACATAGATTTCAACATTTATTGTTGTAATAGATGTTTTCGTTGAAAGGTAGGGATGGCGTAGACTATAATACTATTGTTACAGTAGATGATTCCAAAAGGAAAGGTTTGTATAGTATACGTGGTTTACGTATATATTCTATATTTGGTGTTAATATTCGAGATAGGTAACTTCTATTTATTTTGAAGTTAAGAATGTTGTTCAATCAAGGTTTGAGAGATAATGATACCCCAACTTGATTGGCCTCATTATTAACTAATAAATAGTTGAAGTTAGATATCGAAGATTGATATAAATTATAGTTAGTTGAATCCCTATACTAGTGTTTTGAGGTTGCCGTAAGGATGTTTTACGCGATATTCATTTTAACCCAATAAAGTGTGTTTTGGGAGATAAAGTGTTTTCTCCAAAAGAGGGTAAATATACTTATTTTTATTTAAGAATATCGAGATATTTTCTAAGTGTAGAAAATAAAATGTTTTGTGAATATACTTATGATGTTGGGATAAGTATATGAGAATGTTTTCCAAATATCGTAAGATTAAAAGCGGTTTTCATAATATATCTTAGTAAAGATATTTGAGATAGATATTTGAAAAGTGATTTAATTAAAAAAACGGTTAATTAAAAAGGTTCAATGTTGCTTGGTGCTTAACTAGTAGTATTTCCATTATGAAATAAGTCCTTGGATGAATTTTTGTTCCTTTGATAGTTAAATAACTGACTATCAAAGTATTTTCCAATTTTAAACAATCGTTGTTAGTTCGGAGAGACCAGGATCAGATATATTATCCGAAAACCACTCTGAACTGGCATAAGCATTGCAAATTGAAATATGTTGAAGATAGCCAAAGATGGAGTTAAATGCAAGGGGAATTTCTATTTTCCTTGAGGAGGATTCTGTAACGACCCGTAATTTTTGATAATTAAAATATTAAATTAAATAAGATCTTGGTATTTAATAGTGGAAGAAATTAAAATTTGTGATTTATTAATGAGAAAATTAACTAGAATGTAATTTAATAATGTTGATTCAACGTAATTGATAACTATTTTAATGTAATTGGAATAACTGTAAAGTTAAATAGGTTATAAATTGTAAATAAGGAAATAAATTAAATATTGGGTTTAATGGTGAAACTATATGTAATTAATTGAAATTGTTTAATATAAAATTATTAATCAGCATGTGAATTTATCAGCTTCTGTTTATTAGTAATAAACATAGAAATGTGTTTGAATTATTAATGTGTAGTAACTGTTTAATTCTCATCACATTATTTAATCTATAGAAATTAAATTGTAAATCAATTGAAATTAATCTAATTAAACATTGCAGTTAATACGAATTAAGATGACAACAGTAGAATATTAATGTAATAAAACGTAAACCAATGTTAATTATTGTAACAACCTGCATATTTAACGATTTGTATATTTAAATATTTTATTTAAATATAGCACCGTTAGTCGGATTTTAGTCCGAAAGGTTACTTTTTGCAAACGATTGAATTAGGACTCGATGCCACTTCCATTGAGTTCAAAATAGTGTTTGCAATCTTTTTGAGTATAAACTTCGATATGTTTGGAGCTAGCTAAAAATTTGACCTTTGCACTTTGCACTTTGGGTTTGGGTTAGCCTAAACTATTAACTCTAGCTCCACCCCCACTTCTCTTCATTCACTTTCATTTCCTAATACCTTCAAGCTTTAGATAAAAATGAGGGAAGAGAAAAAGAATTAGAATTCCTAAGCCCTAATTCCATTGCAAATCCAAGCTCTAACTCCAAATTCAAAGAGAAGCTATTGGTAAGCATCCTATTCTTCTTCTCCAAATCATTCTACCTTCAATTTCAGAAATTCCTAAACCCTAACATAAGATTTTTTTTATATTTTAACCTTAGATTCAAGCTTCTTGGGTTGGAATTGAAGAGTGATTGTTTTTGCCTTGCTCTATATCTTCTTCTTCCTTGTTTATGTGCAAAAGGTGAGATTTTTATCTCACATCTATGTCTATATCTATCTTTGTTGTTATGTATGAATTCCTAACTTCCATTCATGTTCATTTGCTTTTGAATTGAATTGGTTTTATTAATATTCCAATTTTTGGTGTTTTGAAGTTTAAAAATCCTAGCTTTGATGCTTGAACGTGTTTTTGGGGGTGAGTCGAAGAGCCTACAGGGCTGGGTTGTCGCGTGGCATAAATCCCTAGTCGCAAGTGCTCGATCGATAAGCTCCGTTTGGAAATTTTCCCCCTTGGGGGCTAGGCTGAATACACTGGAATTTCCAGTTCAGCCGACTGATCCAGAAGGTCCATCGCCTGAACCAAGCCCAGGGAATTTCCTGGGCCAGTGTCAATCGACTGACCACTTTGGGCCAGTCGACTGAGCCTGGAAACAGAAAGTTTCCAGGCATGATTCAGTCGACTAACCACTCTGGTTCAGTCGACTGAACCTGAAAACAAAAAGTTTCCAGAATCTGAGCCAGTCGACTGACCACCCTTGTCCAGTCGATTGAATTCGCTGTTTTGCTCAATTTGCCTTTGGGTTTGAGTTTCCACTTTTTAATCGATTCTTCTTTCTCCGACTAGTTGTTATCACCTTTGTTGGCTTTGATAATATTTTCTTCGGAATTTTTGGGAATATCCATTTTGATGGATTTGGTATTGATTTCTTTGGATTTAATTCACGTCTTTGAATGTGGATTTTTGATGACTGATTGTTTCTACAATCATTTCTTTGACTTGTCACTTTGAAATACAAAGGTTTCTATACTAGTATTAAATATTCAAACTCTTTCACAAAGTTGATTTCAACTCTATTTTCAATAATAAACTCATTTATAAAACCGTTTTCCAATCTATTAGTATAAACAAACCTTTACCTCATTCGTTCGAGAAATCCAATTAAACGACTTAGCAAAACAAGTGGTATGAAACGCATGCATTTACTATGTCGGTTAATTCTTAGACTCGTTCGATTGAAACCCTTGTGGCAACTTTCGAGTGGAGATTTACAGTCTGTTCGTAAATATTTAAGTTAAGCCAGTGGTTATGGGACAAGAAGCTAAACTCATTCATTTACTAGCTTACTGTAATTGACACTTCTTGATGATTGATGATGATCGTTTTGTGTTTTAGACTAGCAAGTGCGATGTCTCTTTGTCTGCGAAGGAGACTAAACCCCATTTCTGTAGAGCTTCATCTCAAAATTGGTGGCGTAGCGACCCATGGTCTTCGGGCCGTTTTATGGAGCTTCGGCTCAAAAATTAATGGTTAGCAACCATGGAATAGCGTTCAGTTTTGTGATACACGAGTTGGTGATCTTTCATGCTCCCGTTTTGTGATAGGCCTCCCCTCTTTTGTGATTTCTGGATTTCTATTGATGATTTCTAGAATTTGTGTTTCGTCAATTTTCATGATTTCATTGATAAGTATTATCAATATTTGTGCACTGGTGAATTTGTGTTTCACTAACTTTTACGATTGGCATTGATATATTTGTCAACATTTGTGGTTTGGTGAAAGTGTTAAAGAATATGACATTCTTTTTGGTGCATTGAGATTTCTTGAGATATTGTATGATTTTAGTTGTTGTTAGGTGTATACTTGTCACGGTATGGCATTATTGTTATCATACATTTTTGTCATATCTCTTATTCTATCTCATTTTATCTTACATTTATAGTTAGACTAATCCGTTTATTATTTTCTTATTAAATAATACTCGGGTGAGATCGAGATGGTACAGGTGCTCCAGCTTGACTCCTTATCAGGGATCATCATTTGACTTTTGTCTAACTACATTAGATTGTAGTTTTCGTTGTTATACATTTGAGATAGAGGCTCCTTAATGTATACATATTCTTTTTTCTAACACTTGTATCCATTCTTTTGGGCTATTGTGGACGTTTTTGACGACTACTCCGATGTACACTTCCATATGTTATATTCATATCTATTTCCGCCTTTGTGATATGGATATCTATGACTGGTTTGTGTTATATTTATTTCTATATTTGTTTCCGTAGATATCATAGCCACTGTGTAGTAGCTTTGAGTTTGTATCGGCATGTCGGATTTCCTCTTGAAATGAAATGCATGTTATGCTATCTGACATATCGGTGCCCTCACAAAGCAATTACATGGATTGTCGCTCCTCAACAGCCTTATTCTTCGTGCTAGTAGACGGCATTACTCCGTAGTGTCCTTGGCTAGCGTGAGTATAGAGGTGGGGCTTCATAATTATATCCATAAGATGATAGTTGATATAATATTAAGAGTGAAATCAAAATTAAATGAATTTATTGGAATTTAAATTATAATTAATAAATTTATTGCAATTGCAATTGAACACTCTAAATAGTGCAATATTTAAATATTGAATTTTGGCATGGAAAATTTATTTTAAAAGATTATAAATTTATATGTAATCAAGAATGATGAAAAAGGTTAACTTTCAAATTTAAATCTAAGGGTGATTAAATTAATCTAATAATAATTTATTTATTTAATGTGAAAATAGCCATTTTGGCCACTATCTCGGATTTCGGCAAAACTAGCATCGTCGGATCCGTAATACTGAATTATTATAGGATTTCGAATTTCGCAGCAATCGGACTTATCGTTTAATCGTGTGGGCTCGAAAAGCGTAGAAATCAATTTAATGAATTCAATTAAAAATAAGCTGATTGTAAAAGCTAACTTCTATATACAATGGGATTTGGATTTGAAACCATTTCCATTGATTTTAAAAATATCGAAAACATCTATTTTAATATATGGGAAGACCTACTTTCGTTTCGAAAGCGGAACGGACTTTTCGGGTTCGTGTAATCATTTTGACCAATACAACCTGTCTATTCATTTCTTATCTGCATTTGTCCATATATACAGATCTTCTAAACCCTAACAGCCTTTCTATTTCTGTCTGTATGTACATTTCCTTCTCAGCTTCTCTTTCCAATGGCAGATAGACCAAAACCTAAATCCTAATTCAATTTCAAAAATTTTGAACTCTCCAAACACTAGCAAATTATATATTGTTAGAAAGCTCTCAACGAGCGCAATCTGTTGTAGCAAATATTTTTTTGATTCGGATCACCATTTGGCCAGAAATCGATGATCTTTGTCAACCGTCCATTTCTAGGGTTTTTGATCCAATGGTGGACCGTCGACCATTTGACGATCGGGGAGTGGCGTTGGGAAGAGAAGGTCGAGCAGGCTTCGAGGGTGTTGTTCGTTCGTGTTGTAGTTCAGCGGAAATGCAAGAAAATGGCTTCATAGGGGGGTGGCGACGTGGTTGCCGGAGGCAACCAGAAGTTGTCACACCACTACAGACAGGCGTACCTCAGCCTGAGGAGTGCGATGCTGGTGTTTCATCGTGGTGCGAGGTAGTGTGGCTGCGGTGTTTTACTGGTATAATGTAACAACCCTAGTTTTGAAGATTACTTGTAAATATTAAGTTACAACGGTAGTTATGATTTAATATTGTGAACTAGAATTAAAATTGAAGATTTTAAATTGCTTATTTGGAATAAACAATCAATTTTGGGAAATAAAATGTGAAAACAAAGTTTAAAAGCTTTATTTTATTTGTTTGGGTTAATAATGAATGGAAAATGATTTTATTTAGAGAAAATGAATAATTTCATTAATTATTTCAAATTACTTCTTTTAGTAATTTTTAATGGAAGTATTTATTTTTGAAGGTTGTTTATTTAAATAAGATAAAATGGAATGTAGTTTAAAAATGAGTTTTAATTATAAATTTGAGTTTAGAATGGATAGTTATATTTTCTAAGAAAGAAAAATATTTTTGTGAAATTTTAGAAGTTAAAATTGTGGAGTTTTGCATTTAATTGTGTAAAATTGTTTATTTATGAAAATTAAGGGTTAATTTTAATAAAAATGTTTTTAAAACTAAAATTATCTTTTTATATGATGAAAAATATATTATTTCAATGTATGTAAGTTTACATAAATTGTTTATAAGAAAATTTGAAGAAAATGACATTTGCTTTATAACTTAGTGCACATTTGGTTTAAGTGTTGAAATAAATTAACTTAGGCAATTCATTTTTCTAAGTTGGGTCCAAAGCCCATTAGCCAACCTTAACCAGAAAAAAGAAAGAAAACTTCTTTCGCGATTCATGTACGTTTAGTACAATTCTTCTTCTTCCTTGTAAACTAAAAGAAGAGAAATCAAAAATCCACTTTCCTCTTTCAAAGTAAAAAATCAAAATCATCACCAATCTAATTATTTGCTGAAATTTATCAAAATAGATTATAATCTAAGCCAAAACCAAACTTCTCTTCAGCCTTTTTCTGATTTGGTGAATTTGTTGTCTATATTGAAGTTTTGTTCTTACATGTTTGCATACTCTTTTTTTTAGGTTGTTGAAGCTTCCTCAAGGCCATAGCTTGCATCTTCTCTCCAATTCGCTCTTGCTGCTCTACTATTTTGTAAGGTGGGTATCAAAACTTACCAATTCTAGCTGAATCCATGCTTCAAAATGCTAAAATCTAACCAAAAATAGCTTCAATATATTGATTTTATGTTCAATTTTGTTTCTGTGAAAACCGAGTTTGTGTGTCATTTGCACGTCATTTTCAACGAAATGCTATCGAATTTCTTCAGTTGATAGCATGTGTGTTGTCTAGTATATGTATGCCAAATTTCATTGCAAAACATATTCGTTTGATGCCTGAAAACTGCACTGCAAAATCAATGCACAGCTTGCAAATCACCTGTACAAATTGTTTTTTGTTGCTGCAAACATGGCCTGAGTCTATGTTTGAGACGGCATAACTTTTATATTTCCAGTCAAAATTCAACGATTCTTTTTTTTTGAAAGATAAAGGTTTTTACTATATGTATTCCAAATTGCAGATCATTTCGACCTATATTGCTTATAAAAATATGCTGCCGAACTTTGATTCGGAGCATGTTTTTGCTTAGATTTTTAAAGTGAAAACACTGTCTGGGTTCAATTTTGAGACATGGTAACTTTCTCATAGTTTTATGCAAATTGCATGATTATTTTCTTTAGAAAAATAAAGTTTTCTACTATATGCCTACTTAGTTTGAGCTTAATCCGATGCCATTTATTCCTTTATGCCTGAAAATTAAACCCAGAATGGATTTTCAGGCCTGGGCACATTCTTATTGAATGTTACAAACATGGTCTGAGTCCATGTTTGAGACAGCATAA
Organism: Allium cepa; assembly: GCA_030765085.1. NCBI lineage: Eukaryota > Viridiplantae > Streptophyta > Magnoliopsida > Asparagales > Amaryllidaceae > Allium > Allium cepa. The sequence goes on from CM060932.1 coordinate 771,217,656, forward strand.
CTTTTTCATTTTCTATCGAAATTCATCGATTCTTTTTTTTAAAAATACAAAGTTTTATAATTTGTGTACACCAATTTTTAGTTCAATCAAAGGTCGTTTGGCCACCTGTTTTATGTCCGTAATTTGAACCCAGAGAAGATTTTAGACCTATGTATTATTTTGCCTAAGCATTTTCATGTTCTTTTTCGTCCCACTTTTGACTTTCGCTTCATGTTTTTGTGATATTTCTAAAATGTTTTGATGGCTACGATGCCTATCAATAGGCTAGCCAAGTTTTCATGAATTTGAAGTTCAAATTTAAATTGAATTTGAATGACCGTTTTGAGTGATTTCTTTGATTTCGAGCATAGATTTTTTCAAAAAAAAATTGAAATAATTTTTAAAATAAATTAGCATTTGAAATAATTATTATGTAATATTTTTAAGTTATTTTAAGCTATAAATTCTATTAATTCTCTATAATAAGGGAATTTTCAAATATCGTTTTTCAAATTTGATTTCGGAAAATGGTTTTAAAAGCTTATTTTCTCAAATAAATTATTTTATTTATAAAATACACGTTTTTGCGTTCATCTTATTGATTAATTCCTGACTTGTCCGTTTGATTGTTTTGACCTTCGGGTCAGTTTACCAATGAGATGAGGAAAACTTTTTACTGCTTTGAGTGTGAAATTACTAGCGGTTAGTAAACCATTTAGTGCGAACATGTGGTATGGGACATACGTTAACACTATTCAGGTTCCTATTTGAGAGTTTGTGTCACATTTGCCATTGCGGCGTGCTAGTACTGGGCCTTCGGGTCATTACCATTGCGGCGTTTTCCATTGTGGCATAATTTTCTTCGAGACGTTTGCCGTTGCGGCCTATTTTCCATTGTGGCATATTTGCCATTGCGGCGTATTTGTCATTATGATGTTTTGCCTTCGAGAGAGAAACCTATTTGAGACAACAACACTTGGCAAGGCTTCGGCCACATGCACGTGCAAACACTTTTGAGAAGGTTTCTCTGACTATTTTCCCTAGTGTATCGCCCCTTTTCGGAATTGGTCCTCTGAACCATTTGGTATATATTTGTGGCGATTACCTTTCGGGAATTTGAACTCTTGGAAGTTCTATTTTTGAGATTTGAATTGCCTACACTGGCGTTATATGAGATTTTCCTTATGGTGCTTACTTGAAATTTTATTGTCCTCTATTGAGATATATTTGCCTTATGGCGTGTTTGAGATGGGATCCCTTTATGCATATTTTGGGTTTGCCAAGATGGAGGATTTAGGTTTTCCCCTAAACCACATTTGATGTGTTATGAATGCCGATGATATGTGGCTCACTACTTTTAGCGTTTTATGTGTTATTTTATCTCTTTTGAGATTATTTGTTTGTGTAGTGATACCATATTATCACTTGATGTAATCATACACTTTAGTCATCCTTCTCACTTAAGAATATTATCCTTATGCTCATACTATCGCTTATCCTTTTTAACTAATCTATTTAGCTACAATGACCCATGTATTTTGTACTTGAGTCAGACAAAGGTGTTTTTGGTTAGGTACGTTTGGACTTAGCTTATTCTGCTTCCACATGGACTCTATTTTGCTAGCTCTTTTCGTTATAACTTTTTGTGTAGTCCTTTATGGTTTTCTACTCTGATATGTATATTCTCTTGATTCGTGTTTTTATTGTGGTCGTTATTTCACATATATCATTTTGTGTACTATGTGATGTGTCTATATATGTGTGTATATATGGGATTATCTGTTGTTATGTGATGTGTTTTGCATTTGAGTTGTTGTATTTTTTTCTGATAGATCCTATAGCTTTGTACTAAGTAATTATTGGATATTTCGATCTACCTAAGATATAAAAAATATGGCACTTGTCGACGTATTCAATAGATATTTAAGACAAGACTATAGATGGTCGCTCCTATCCAGCCCAATTCTCTACATTAGTAGAAAGTATTACCAAGTAATACTCTTTGTTAATATAGATCTTGGGGTGGGGCATCACAACATGGCATCAGAGCCGAAATCAGAAAAAAAAATGATAAATACAAAACAGAAACACAAATTACGGTACATCAAAGTGTGATACAAGTGTTATGAATCTCTGAATCATAGTCCCTTTGTTCTTTCCTTGTCCTTTGGGGTATATAGAAGTTTGGGTATATGTCCAGGAATGCATTTTAATTCTGCAGTATTCCTTATTTCAATTAATGATATCTACTATATGAATAATCTTTATCTTATCTTAACTTTCAGCTAATGGCTGGAAGAGGCAGAGGATGACGCTCGGATGATTGGCAATGTAGTAGCTCGTATTCGAATGACGTTTATATGTCTGCCGATCAGTTTATGGAATTATTTAGGAGCACTCAGCCTCTAGCTCCTACTCGAGCAACTCCGCCATGCAAGTCTGTCTTTGCATGCTTGTGCAGTGATTTCTCTCATCTCGAAGGAAAGCCATTCAAAGGCTTCGAGTCCGTTCTTGAGGTCCAAGCTTGAATTCGTACGTGCGAGTGCATCTTCTCTCGCATGGATCTTTCTGACCATTACAAAGTTCTTGTAGCATCTAGCCTATCGCAAGAGCATGCCCTTGATTGGTACGAGCTTCTCATACTCCTTCTTCGACCTAGTATTGGGAATGATTCGAGCTCAAATTCGTTATTGAATCTTAGAAAGCTTTATTGGCCCGTCGCGTCCTTGAGTTGAAGAAAGGGAAGTCCTCCGTCTTTGAGTATGTTTCATCATTCGAGGCCTACCTAAGTATGGTTCTGAATACATTAGCACCTCTTATAAGAAGAATTTGAAGTTTTTCTCTGGTCTTAAAAAGTATTTGAAGAAGTCTTTATGCTCCAGCTCAAGCTTTCTTTCGAGGAGTGGGTTTACTCGGCACTTCATTTCGAAGCCATCGAGAAGGTGTCTGATAGTGGTGATGAGGCTGAGGTTCGCAAGAACCACAATAAGAAGAAGTTCCTGTTTCGCAAGCCAAAATTTTTTGCCTCCATGAAGAAGAAGCCCATTGGATCTAGTCCTAGCTTCAAGCCTAGTGGGGCACCTCCTACTAGGAAAGTGTGAAGACCCGAACTCGATGCCCGACAAATGATATCGAATCCGTATCGCCGGACCTTGCAACGGCATTAGATGATAAACGACACAGCAGAAACAAAAGATGATACATTGATATACAATAGAGATACAATGTGATATACATCATGATACAACATATCCAAAACCATCAGACAATATATACAACAACATGAGCAAAGCCTTCAAGAGAATCCAAAACTGCAACTCCAAACCAAAAATACAAAGCTAAAGCTCTAAACTTCAAACTCGAACCATCTTCCAATTGAACTTGTAGTATATGCGAACCCAAACGCGATTGCCAAACCAAAAACTTCAAAGATCCAAACGGAAGAAGATCTTCATATGCTACCAGACCAATGACTTCGAAGGCTATCGAATCTATACCTATTATTGGATTGTCTAACAAAACCCAACTCTAGACTGCCCGTGTGGAAAATTGTGGGCACCCAGAGTTTAGGAAGGGAACAACAAACTCCGGGACAGTCATGGGACTGGTATAAGCAAATAAAAACATTTTATCTTTAAAACAAACAACAAAGAATTTTAAAACATTAAAATCCGCAATGCTTTTTGGAAATGAAACTACCATAAGGCCTCCCGCCACACACACCATGCAAACGCAGAATTGGAGGAGATTTCTCCTTACGATAGTCAAAAATGCTTGATATGTGAAAACCATTTTGACATTACTATTAGCTCATAGTGCAGAAAACATTTCGAAAGTATAATATTAATCTTAGCTAGCATACAACCATTATTGTATGCCTACTATAGCTACCATGTTCAATAGCAGGTTACCACCACATTCCATGGCAGGTTATAGAACTAAAACCGTATAGGGCACGTATTGTTTCTTTGGATTTTCCAACAAATGGTCGGGCCAAGGAACTTTCCATTGCCACATGGGTACGCCTCTGGAGGGATGCCCCGAGAACTTACTCAGCTCTCTGCCAACACAAGGCCGGTTTACTCCCTTCCTGGGAGTAAAACCTAAGATATGCCACCACTAGTCGTTTGTGACATTTATCTGAGGATCCTCAACCACAAAGCATCATCACACAGTAATAAAGTTTACAATGTCCACATGAGTTAAGTATCTGGGCTCCATACCATGATACCACCCTTTTCTAGAAGGAATGGACATACCCTAGGGGCGCGACCCCTACAAGCTTGCCGCATCTTTCCTACTTCGACCATTTCCGGGGTGTGAGGTCCTGATGCAATCTCGTCCACAAAGCTACGCTTTTTCACAAAGCCATGTTTCGATCAACAAATGATCAGCAGCACTTCGTATGCCACATTACCAAATTGAGAATGTATCACTAGTAACCATCAACTACATAACCTCTGAGCTCGTACGTCTCAGAGAAGTATGTTAAGCTAAGAGAATAAATCTCCACCACCAAACAGAAATGTATTTGATAAAAACCGGTTTTACATCTCAAAGTGTAATGTTAGACACACATCCATACAAGTTTGTTCCAGGTTTGAACAGAACTGAAGGTACTTCCAAAGAAGCCCTTGCAATCTGGGTATTCGCAATCCCAATCGGACAAGCCATCACATATAGAGATCTCTATACCGTAGCTACTCAGTGCAGAGTCATTCGATAGGTTATCCTATCGTTCTCGTAAATACCCGGTCTTCACCATCGGTCTTCAAATGTTATCCATATCGTTATATCATTATTCAGAACGGGTTATATGACACAAGGTCCTCTTCCAGCTAAACTGAACAATGAGCGCAATATTTAATAACATATGGATATGGGATTTCAGTTAAGTCACGGCTTAAAACCCAAAATCTTTCTTCAAATGGTTTAAACAAATTACCATTTCAAATCTTTAAACAAAAGGATTCACTTCACAAACTTCACCTAGTTTTCACAAAGATCCATTCACTGATGTCAAAACAATTTCCATTTCAAATTGGATTAACTCATCCAATCTTTAAATCAAAGGCTTAATTCATAGCTTTCAAAATTATTTCCAAAGATTCATTCATAACTTGGAAAACTGTTTTCATTTCAAACTTGAAATCCCTTTAACACAAATTTGAAATTAGTCCCTATATGAAAGCTTTAATTATTGGAAAATAAATAGCTTTCGTTTCAGAAAAATCCGATTTCATTTATACAAGTTAAAGCCTTGGGTTAAATTCAAATTCCAAAACAATATTTTAAAATAGTTTAAACCCATATAAACACATTTATAACTTGTAAACCATAATTTCCAAACATGGAATTCAATTTCAATTTTGAATTCAAATTCAAATCAAATTGTTTAAATTTCAAAACTTTATCAAGTTATTCAAAATAACTTTTATCTTCAAACTCCTTTTCAAAAGCTTTTCACGTTTAACCCAGTTCTATTTCCAAAACCATTTGTATTCAAATTTCAATTTTTAAAACCATTTCAAAAAAACTGTGACTTAACCAATTCCTCGTGCAATCCACATTGGTGTGTGTATGGTGTAGTCCAGGGGTTTCACACAATAGTGCAACATTATTAATCATCACAGATACAATCACAGCAATATCGAAAAGCGGAATAATCCTATAATGCTTATCTATATACATAGAATCACAAATAGATAACATAAATGCATTATAGATAAATAAATTACATTCATTACAGCTTGAATTAAATCAATTAAAATTACAAAGCATCACACAGTAGAGGTATCAAACAATTCATAGCATTCAATAGAATACAATCATCCATAAGTAAGATTAATTGTTTATCTGATTAATTGAAACCATATTAATTACTAATCCTGGTTAATAAATCAATTATAAATTAATTAACTTTAAATTATTAATTGATCAACCTTAATTAATAATTGAATAAATTTTTAATCATTAAATAATCAACCATTAATTAATTAATTATCCATAAATTAATTTTCCTTAATTAATAAATAAATAAATTAACCCTTTATTAATTACCATTTAATTAATTGCATTGATTAATTAATCCTTAATTATAAATTAATTATCTTAAATTAATAATTAATTAACCTTTAATTAATTACTTAAGTAATTATAAATCATCTATCTTGATTTATTATTAAATCATTATCAATGTCTTTAATTAATTAGCCTCATGATAAATCAACATTAGCATAAGAGATTAAGTTTAACTAAGAGTTACAAATCAATATTTCATCTAAATTTACTCTTAATTACATTTTTTATTTAAAATGATTAATTAAATACTGCCATAAATTAAATATTTTAAACTTAATTACCTTTTAAAATATCTTACTTAAAACTTTTATTAATCCAATTATCTAAATTAAAACCATTATCTAAAACATGAATTTAAAATGTTTAAAAATTTAAATTTTTGTTTTAAAGTCAAGAAGACTGTTTTTATACCACCCCTATAACATCCTAAAATTTTGAATTTAAAATTCGGTACATTATTTGAACTTTTAAATTTAAATTGAGAAATTTTAAGAGAAATAAAATATTGTTAATATTAATATTATAAAGTTATATGGATATAAACAAATAATTGATAGTTTAAGTTTTAAATAAATAATGAATAAATTATGTAACAAACAAGAAATTGTATTAAATAAAAAAAAAACAAACATTGGCTAACAAAAGAAAAGAAAAGAATGTACATTCAAATATGTAGACAAAAGAAAACAATAACTAAAAAAAACTCTTTCATTTAGCAAAGTAAACCAGATAAGTAGGTTATAAACCAAAATGGAGTAAAGTGTTGTATTCAGCAAACAAAACATTAGATTATGAAAATCTACAAAGTAAACTAAACTTAGTACTTGCAAGAATTTAAAGTAAGATTGCTGTAAACAAGAGGGAAGCATGGTCATTAATGCTTTCATTAAATGCTTTCAAACTCAGCCCATACACAGGTACAAATGAAAAGAAGAAAAAAAATTACTTCAGTAAATCTTCCCCTGTACACAAACCCTTCATATATATGTACACATCCACAAACCTTTATTTCATTTGAACAAAATAGCAAAGAACAAAAAATAAAAAGGAAAGAAGAAACTGCAGCTTTTAAACACAAAATAGTTCTCTGTTTATTTCTGGAATCAAGGTGAGTAAATAGCTACTTCAAATTTAAGTATAATTGTATGTATGATTTAATTGTGATTTTCTTACAAACCGTCTTTCAATTTAACTATGTATATATATTCATATTTTCTGTGCTAAGAGATGCAGTGTTCTTCTCTGTTTCCTTAAGTTACAGGGTAGCAACAAATGAAAATTTCGATTCCTCATTCTCTAATCACTATCAGATTTGGGTTTCAAAAAAAAATACGTGTGTTTAGGTATGAATTTTAATTTAAAAAATAGATTCAAGAAAGAAAAGTTTATATAGTAAGAAATAATTGGTTTTTATAGTGTAAATTCAAATTTTGAGATAATTCGACCATAATAATTTGAAGATTTAATTATATAATCTGAATCCTTACATAAAAATAGGAATTTTGAGCTTTGTTTGGTAATTTTTGGAAGTGTGGTTTATAAGCAGTTCTTAGATGATTAAAATATGCTTTTTAACCTATTTCCAGCGATCGATCAAATATTGGGTGCTGAAACTTTGCTTGAGGCAAGTTTGGCTGTCGATTTCATCGGAAAAATTTTTGATAAAATTTTCTATTGCCAGATTTGAGGGAACGGTGGGAATTTTGGGTTTTAGCACATGGTTTTGACGAGGTCTGGAAACAAGGTGATTTCATCACCACTGACCGATCGAGTCGCGCGGGCTTTAGAGCGATGGTGGCTCGAAGGGTGACGTGTTCGTGGCCGGAGGAGCTGAGCGACTGGTGGTCAAAATCGTTCAGAGTAGTCATTTCTTAGGTCGGAAGTCTGGTTCAAACTTCTCGAGCAAGGCTCGATTTTAGTTGTGAACCGGTGAGGTTTTTGGTTTGATCGTGAATCGATGTCGGAGAGTTCGTCGATAGTCAGAAGCGTTGTAGATGGTCGGAGGGTCGCCGTAGTGGCTATGCACGTGTACAGTCTTGGTTGTGTCAAGTGATGGTTGAGTTCCTGAGTAACTCGGAGGAGTACTCAAGCATGTGAAGGGTTCTCGTGGAGTAGGACTCGAGATTGTGACGAAGGGTTTCAGTGTATCAGCTTTACTTAAATTTTTATTTTTTTTAGAAAAAAATGAAGAAGAAAAGGGTACAGGAGAGACTCGAGAAAAGTTTGGGAAGTACACGGGGTTCAACCCGAGTTTGCCTGGGAGTTTTCTCGGGTTCTAGTTAAGTGTTAACTTGAGAAAAATTTAAAGTTAAAAAAAAATTAAACAGTCTTTGGTTAAATACAAGATGAATGGTTTTGAGTTAAATAAATGGCAAAGTAATTAAGAAATTTTATCAATAATTAAATGTTAATAAGTTTGTACTTAAGAGATTTTTTTATTAACTAATTTAAAACCAATTAATAATTAAGAGTTAACCGATTTAAAACCAATTAATGATTAAGAGTTAACCGATTTAAAACCTAATTAAGAATTAATAACTAATTGATTAGGAAATTAACTAAGTAATTAGTAATAAGTAAATGATTAATTAAGTTTTATTAATTGATAATTAAGGTTATTAATTAATAACCAATTAAGATTAATTAATTGATTTAAAGATAATTAAGAAGTGATTAATTTCATGTTAATAAATTAATAAATGACTAATTTTGCCCCCAAATCCGTACCACTTAGAGCCGGAAAAAATGTTAATTAGGTGGTTAATTGACTTAAATCACATTCACCTAAATTGAAAATGATTAACTATTATCAGATATTGTGTATTAGATTGGTATTTCTATTGTGATTGTGACACTGTGTGATGCGAATTGCTTTGTGCTGAACTGTGATTTGTGATTTGTTTCTGTGTGGATGTAAAAAAAAACCTTTACCGTAAAACGACACTTGAATTTCGATGCGACAGGGAGTCGGATTTCAGTTATTTATCTGAAACCCACATCGAACCTGTGAATTTTTGTGAACGACATATCCATATATTTTTAAAATTGATGCTCACTATTTGGTTTAGCCGGGAGAGGACCTTTGTGTCATATAACCCATTACGAATAAGTGATATGATGAAATGGATGAGCATTTGAAGACGGTGGTAAAGACCGGACGTCTTCGAGAACGATAGGATAACCTATCGATTGTCTCTACACTGAGTCGCTCCGGTATAGAGATTCCCTAAGTGATGGGAAGTCCGATCGGGATTGTGGATGCCCGGATTGCAAGGACTTCTTAGGAAGTGCCTTCGGTTCTGTTCAAACCCAGAACAGACTTGTATGGATTGTATGTCTGACATTACATTTGAGATATAAAGCAGATTTCTTTCAAATACATTTCTGTTGGTGGCGGAGAATTTATTCTCTTAGCTTAACACCCTTCTCTGAGACGTACGAGCTCAGAGGTTATTTAGTTGAAGGTTATCAGTAATATATTCCCAACTTGGTAATGTGGCATGCTGAGTGTTGCTGATCATTTGTTGATCAAAGCGTGGCTTTTGTGAAAAGCGTAGCTTTGTAGACGAGACTTCGTCGAACCTCACAACCTGGTCGAAACAGGAAAGATGCAGCAAGGTTATTGGGGTAGCGCCCCTTAGGGTATGTGCATTTCCTTCTGGATAGAAGTGGTATCATGGTATGGAGCCCGGATATTTAACTTATGTGGATATCGCATATATATATATATATATATATATATATATATATATATTACTTTGTGATTGTTGTTGGGGCCCCGGATAAAGGTTGGTTACAACCGGGGGATGGCATACTCGTGTCAGTAGTTACCTAGTTAGAGGTAACCCGGCCTTGTGTTGGCAGAGATCCGGTTAGGTTCTCGGGTCGTCCCTCCAGAGGCATGCCCATGTGGCCCAGGAAGTTCCTTAGCCTGACCATTTATTGGAAATCCAAAGAAACAATACGAACCCAGTACGGTTTTAGTTGTAAAACCTGCCATGCAGCGTGGCGGTAACCTGCCACAAGCCATGGTAGTTATAGTAGGCATACGATAATGGTCGTATGTTGGCTAAGATTTATATTATACTTTCGAAATGTTTTCTACACTATGCACTAGTAATTATATCAAAGAACTTTTCCCCCATACCAAGCATATTTGACTATCATAATAAGAAATCTCCTCCAATTCTACGATTGCATTGTGTGTGTGGCGAGAGGTCTTATGGTAGTTTCATTTTAAAAGCATACTGAAATTCTTTTATAAATATAGTTCTTTAAAAGCAATTATTTTTGTTTACTCATACCAGTCCCATGACTGACCTGGAGTTTATTATTTCTTTCCTAAATTCTGGGTGCCCATTATTTCTACTCGGGCAGCCTAGTAGCAGGTTTTCCGTACACTGGAGTAAGCAGTATTTTGGAGCTTTTGCTTTGGAGATATCTTAGGAGCTTTTGGGATCTCAGGTGTTTAGCTTTTGGGAGTTCGTTATCACTTCTTTCATTTGAAGACTTTTTGGATATATGATCACTGTTGTATTATTATGATGTTGTATTTGGAGTTGTGGTGTATGTATTAAATACTCTGATGTAGTAATTTATATTATACTGTTGTATCTGTGATATATGCATGATATTCATTCTGTTCTGCCATTTTATATTCATCTGATGTTGTTATAAGCTCCATCCGAACTGAAATTTGACGTTCGAATCTTTGGTAGTCGAATACAAGTGAGGTATTTGATGTTGACTTTTGAACGATGAATTTTGGGTCGTGACAAATTGATATCAGAGCTGAAGGTTGAGTAAGAACTTTAGCTATGGAGTATAAAACATTAGATGGCTCATTGGAGATAGGATGAAGTATGCCCTAGAATGAGTATAACCAAGACTGAAACTCTAAATTTTCTTAGTCATTTCCTTTTACTGCTGATATTCCTTAAGATATCTCATCCGTTTATCTAAATCAATTTTCTTACTAATTACAGATAGTAAGAATGAGCAGACGAAGAGGAAGAGCTAGGGGTCAAGGGAATGCCGCAGCACCTAATCAAGATCCCCCAACAGCAGTAGCAGCAATAGATATCCAGCAGCACTTGAATCTGGCTGATTTGTATAAAAAAAATTCAAAGCTCGGTGGCAAACCGTTCACCGACAAGGAGTCAATTATTGAGGCTCAAACATGGGTAAGATCATGTGAGAAAATTTTTAAAGGGCTAAAGCTGCAAGACGAGCAGAAGAGACTTATAGCTTCTTGGCAACTCCAAGAAGAAGCCTCAGCCTGGTGCGAAACAGTCATTATAGATGAACCAGAGGAAGAGTTTATTTGGAATCGTTTTAAGGAGGTGTTTGAAAAGCGTTATATGCCGTCGGCAGGAATTTCCAGAATGTACCAAGAATTTTTGGATTTAAAGCAAGAAAGCTTGTCATTTGAAGAATACTTAAATAAGTTCAACGAACTATCCCGTTTTGGTCCAGAGTTGTTAAACACGCCTCTTAAGAAAATGAAAGGTTCATCCGTGGAATGAACCAGAAGTATCACGAAAGAATGACAGTGAAAGAGGCTATGTGGTAGGATCGTGTAATATGGAATAACGGAATAGTCTAGGTAGATAAAGTAGGTAAATGCAAGGAGACACCAGGATTTTATACTGGTTCGGACCTCTTGTCCTACGTCCAGTGCCTAAGCTTCACTTAGGAATTTCACTAACTAACACCCTCACTTCACCCGGAGGAATAGGTTTACAACTTACACGAACAACCGAACAGGATTTCTTGCCTCAACTACCGAAGAGGACTTCAACTCAAATACTAAAATACAATACTCGACTTGTTGTGTTCTTGTCAATACTAATGAGTCTAATGTAGTATAGTATTCCTATAATCTTATCCTCGAGAGTATGCAATGTGTTTGTGAAGATTTAGGAAATGTGAATTGCTATGAATCAAAAGAATGTTATAAACAAAAACAGTGATTCAAGCAATAGATTGGTGATTGCTTTGAGAATATCTAGAGAATATGAACAAGAGAATAGTTAGATTAAAGTAAGAGAATTCGGTGAATTAGATGATGTTAGAATCATGTATATATACTTGTAGAAGAGGTGCATATGTTGTCAAAGGTTGCAAACAAGAGATGCTTCCATTTCCATAGATGAATGGTTGCAACTCTTGGGAGGAAGAAGGTGTCTTTTCATAGAAAATTCGTAGGTTCAAATTCAGTCGACTGAGCAGGGAATTCAGTCAACTGAAACTATGAAGTAAAATTTTCGGGATCAAATTCAGTCGACTGTGCAGGAAATTCAGTCGACTGAAACTGTGCATGTATATAAATTTGTTCCAGTTTCAGTCGACAGGTTGTTCCTGTTCAGTCGACTGAACTTATAAAACATGCATAGTGAAAACTTAATTGAAAATGAAGTTTGTAAAATGTTATTCTAGTGTTCGTGCAAGCTTCTTGAGGATAGATTTTAACAATAAATCTAGACTAAGACATATATAAAAACATACTTTAAGTTTGTTTGGTCTTCATCGATCTTCCTTTAGCATTTGCATATATTTCTTCCTTGTTTGTTAAAGCACATTGTCATTGATCAAAATCTTCGAGTATCAACATTCTCCCCCTTTTTGATTGATGACAATACTAATTTATTCTAGAGATGTTTTTACTTATTTTCTCCCGCTGAATGTATGCACTATCTTTCCTACAAAACAAAGTTAGTACCACAGATTTTCTCCCCCTTTGTCATCGACAAAAAGGAAGAACTAACAGCAGTAATAATTTATCAAAAAACAATCACTGAAGCATAGAGAATATTTGCATAATCATGACTTAAAAAAAAATGTTGTGACAAACAAGCATTAAATAGCTATTTATACAAGCCACTAGAAAGTTAAAAATACACATCAAAACAAAAAATTACTCATCTCTATCCCAGTCATATGAACCTTCTCTTCCTGTTGGTTCACGTATGACGGGTCCTCATGTTGATGGTCTATGCGCTCTTCCTACTTGGCCACAACTAGCTCCACTTGCACTGCTACTTGTATGCTCTTTGGATGTCGTCCATGTAAACGTAGGTGCCGGACGTTTGCCGCGTGATGTTGAAGTAGTAGTGGTGCTTGAGCAAGAGATTGCATCCCAAAGCTTGTTGAAGAATCCTTTGATTTTGTCGAGCTTATGATCTACCTTTTTAAGATGAGTGTCAAGAATTTGTTGATTTCTTAACAATATCCCCAAGGATTGGTTGGTAGTGAAGCTTGGGTCAACAAGACGAATTTCATCGTCTTGCTCGAGATGTTCTTCGTGGCGAGGTTGAGGAGGTTGTTGTTGTTGTTGTTGTTGTTCTTGATGCTGTTGAGTCACAGCTTCTATGAAGATTTTGATTGCTGACAACAATATTAAAGCGATCGACAAATCAAGACCTACATATGGTACTCTAGATTATAGGTTGATTATTTGATGTTATAATAGTAATAAAATTGTCAAAATCTATCCTCAAATAATCATGCACAAAATATAATATATATATATACACATTTATATAGGTTGTGCACTTTATTGTGCAATTTAACAGAGACCGGTCGACCGGTCCAAATATAGGCGGTCGACCGTTCCTGTTGGATGTGCACAAAAAACGTGCACACATGCACATAACGACTATATTTTTAAAAAACCTGTCTACCGGTTAGTTTTTGACCTGTCGACCGTTTTTAAACAGAGAGCAACTTCTTCCAAAAGACACATCTTTCTTCAATGGTTGCGTCTCTTCTTCTTCATCAATAATCATAACTTTTGACTGCAACTTTTCACCAAGGGTTATAACTATTTTCTCTCTATAAATACACATCAATATCATTGATTAAAACAACAAGTTTTATTAAGATTATATATGCTCTCTATCTATTCTCTGAATTCACTTGCATTCAAAAAGCTCTAAACTACTTTCATTCCTTATTGAATCATTGACACTATCTCATATATTTTGATTCAATAAGCAATATTAATTCCATAATCTTCACAAACATCATTCACAATTTGAGGATAAGATTATAGGAAGAGTGTACTACAAGTGACAAATCCGTGTTTACAAGAGCACAAGTTGTCAACAACAATTGTAATTGTTTTTGTTGAAGTCCTCGGTATTGTAAGAGGCAAGTGTTGAAGTCCTCAGTGTTGTAGAGGCGTGAAATCCCGTTCGGCTGTTCGGGTAATTGTAAACCTGTTCCTCCGGGTGAAGCGAGGTTGTAATTAGTGAAAATCCAGATAGTAGTCTGGGACTGGACGTAGGACGGTGCTCCGAACCAGTATAAAAATCTCTGGTGTGATTTTTCTATTTTCTATTTACAATGCTATTATCATCTATTTCTGCATTTGTATTGTAATCCATATTACACGATCCGTGTATACTATAGTAGCACATATAATTGTATACACACCGCATTTTCATTTGGTATCGGAGCACGGTCATCATATAACCGTAACACAGTTATTTGATATATTCTTGTAATATGGCAAATAACGCAAGTACTAGCACTCAAAACACCACTTACACAGAAGGGCAATCGACACAAAGACCTCCATTTTTCAATGGTCTTAACTACAGTTATTGGGCAACACGTATGTCATTCTTTATGCAATCAAGTAGCTATGATGCTTGGAATGCTACTCAAAGAGAAATAGTAAATCCAACAACTGATTATTCAGAATGGACCGTGGCTGAGAAAACGGCAGCAGCCGTAAATGCAAGAGCAATAAATATGTTGTTCTGTGCATTAGACCAAAATGAATATAACCGTGTTAGTATCTGCACTACTGCATATCAAATTTGGCAAACGCTAAAAATCACTCATGAAGGTACTAACAAGGTTAAACAAGCCAAAATAGCCATGCTGAAAAGTCAATTTCAAAATTTCAAAATGAAACCAAATGAAACAATCAATGACATGTATTCACGGTTTCAAACTATTCACCATGCACTTATTGGGTTAGGACAAAAGTATTCTGATTTTGATGTTGTTTCAACAGTCCTACATTCTCTGACTAATGAATGGGAAGGAAAAGTATTAGCAATTGAAGAAGCTAATGATCTTTCCGTCATGAAGCCAGATGAATTGATAGGAAATTTAATGTCCTATGAAGCAAATTTGCAGGCTAGAAAAGAACAGAAAGAAGAAAAGAAAAATGTAGCATTTCATGTTGAGAAAGATGAAAATGAATCAGATTCTGAAGATGAAGATTTGGCGTTCATTGCTAAAGGTTTCAAAAAATTCCTAAAATATCGAAAAGCCAGTCGCTACAATAAAAGGAAACCTGGATCAAATAAACCATCTTCATATGCAATAGAATGTTTCAACTTCCATAAAAAGGGACACATGCAGAAGGATTGTCCAGAACAAAATAAAAAGTCAGAAAATGACAAATTCAAATATAAAAAGGACAAATCAAAGAAACGAGCCTTCTCAGTAACATGGGATGATTCAGAGTCATCTTCATCAGAAAGTGAAAGTGATTCGGAGAATGAACAAGCTAATGTTTGCTTTATGGCAACAGAAGATGAGGTACAAATTCCTACATTTGATGAATTACTTGATATTAATGCTGAATTGATAGTCAAATATAAAGACTTAAAACGTCAATTAAAAGTAGTCAAAGCAGATTTAAGTAGAGCAGAGTTTGAACGAGATATGTTAAAAGACGAGAAGAAAATATTAGAAGAAGAACTTGAAAATATTCAAGAATCATCATCTAATGTTGACTCTCAAATATCTCTTTTGAGTCAAGAAATAGAAGCTCAAAAAGAGAAAAATAATGCTCTCACTACTGAAAATCATGAACTTAAAGCAAAAGTCAAAATTCTAGACCTAGAAAAAGCTAGTTTACAAACAAAGTTTGATGACATTACTCAAAATGTTTCTAACTTTAACAAAGGTCGAGAAAATTTGACTAAAATCATTGAAAGTTCACAATCTATTTCAGATAAACAAGGTTTGGGATATAACAAACATGAAACTAAGAAACATCTTAGAAATAAAAGGAAAAAGAAAATACAAAAAACTGAAGCTAAGAAAAATCTTAGTTTATTATATTTCAAACCAAAACCAGTTATGAAATTTCAAAAGAGAAATGTCAAGACTATCAAAATATGGGTTCCTAAAACAAATAATAATTTGATTAGGAACAAATACATTCAGCAATTCATGAATAATGTACATTTTAATAACAATTATATATATAAAGGGGATACCGGACCCAAATGGGTTTGGACTCCTAAGACCTAACTCTTAGGACCCTATAAAAAGTGGGTACCATGAACTTAATTCTATTTTTTGCAGGTCCCACTGAAGAAAAGAGGAAAGTGGATATTGGACAGTGGTTGCTCAAAGCATATGACGGGAGACAAGAGCTTACTAACAAATATTAAATACTCAGATGGTGGCTCAGTCACTTTTGGAGACAATTCAAAAGGTTATATCATCGGCAAAGGCGATGTGAGCAATTGTACATCTAACTTACCTCTTATTACTAATGTCATGCTAGTTAGAAATTTAAAACACAATTTACTTAGTATTAGTCAGTTATGTGACAAGGGTTTTATAATTTCCTTTTCAAATAATAAGTGTAGTATTTTAGATAAAGACCATAATTTGGTTTTTGAAGGTTATAGAGACAGAAATATATATATTCTAAATATGAATATTAATCATAATTCAGATATGTGTCTTATGGCTAATGACAATGATCCATGGCTATTGCACAAACGTTTCTGTCATATAAACTTCAGAACTATTGACAAGCTAGCCAAAAACAATCTAGTTAGAGGACTACCCAAAATGAGTTTTAAAGTTAACAACATTTGTGATGCATGTCAATTAGGAAAATTGACCAAATCATCGTTTAAATCCAAGAAAGTCATATCAACATTACAACCGCTTGAGTTACTGCACATGGATTTATTTGGACCTACTAGAGTTCAATCAATAAATCACAGTCAATATGTGCTTGTAATTGTTGATGATTTCTCTCGTTATACATGGACAATTTTCTTAAAAAATAAAAGTGATACTTTCGATCATTTCAAATCTTTCGTCAAAAGAATTCAAAAATCAAAAGGGATTAAAGTTAAAAATATAAGAAGTGATCATGGCGGAGAGTTTGAAAATAATGAATTTGAACATTTTTGTACAAAGAAAGGTATATATCATAATTTTTCGTTTCCCAGAACTCCACAACAGAACGGAGTAGTAGAACGAAAGAACCGAACTTTACAAGAATGTGCAAGAACATTATTAAATGGAACCACCTTACCAAAACACTTCTGGGCAGAAGCTGTTGCAAACTGCCTGTTATGTTTTAAATCGTGTGTCCATAAGACCTCTTACCAAGAATACTCCTTATGAATTGTTTAACAAAAGAAAGCCCAAAATCTCATACTTCAAAGTTTATGGTTCTAAGTGCTTTATTTTAAATACGAAAGACCAGCTTGGAAAATTCGATCCAAAAGCCGATGAAGGAATATTTGTCGGTTATTCAGAACGAAGTAAGGCCTATCGGATATTTAATAAACGAACCAAAACTATTGAAGAATCACTTCATGTCTCTTTTGATGAAATTTATCAGCATCCTCACACAATATCAGATGATGACGAATCAATAGTCATTGATAATCAAATCATCTCAAATACTGATTCTGACTCAGAAATAATTATTGAGAATACTCCTCAAATATGTGAATTACAATCACCACCAAGAATATTAAGAGACCATCCGGCCCAAAATATAATAGGTGAAATAACATCACATGTCAGAACAAGGAGTCAACTCAATCAAATGGGTCATGTCGCTTTTCTCTCAAATATCGAACCCAAGAATCCAAAAGAAGCTGCTATAGATGATTACTGGATCATTGCCATGCAGGAAGAACTAAATCAGTTTGAGCGCAATGACGTTTGGGAACTTGTTCCGAGACCAACTGATCAGTCAGTAATTGGTACTAAATGGGTCTATAAAAATAAGGCTGACGAACAAGGAAATATCACCAAAAATAAAGCAAGATTAGTAGCACAAGGATACAATCAGGAAGAAGGTATCGATTATGAAGAAACTTTTGCACCAGTTGCTCGACTAGAAGCTATTAGAATTCTATTATCTTTTGCTTGTTATCATAATTTCAAACTTTATCAGATGGATGTCAAAAGTGCTTTTCTCAATGGATTTATCAAAGAGAATGTCTATGTCGAACAACCACCTTTATTCGTACATGAAAAATATCCTGACCATGTGTTCAAACTTAAGAAAGCTCTGTATGGTTTAAAACAAGCACCTCGTGCTTGGTATGAACGATTACGTAGCTATCTTATTAATTCAGGATTTGAAATAGGCAAAGTCGATCAAACTTTGTTTATTAAACATTCTCGAAAAGATATTCTGGTTATCCAAATATATGTAGACGATATCATCTTTGGTTCAACAAACGATAAACTCTGCAAGGAATTTGCAAGTATTATGACCAAAGAATTCGAAATGTCTCATATGGGAGAACTATCTTATTTTCTTGGACTTCAAATCAAACAACTTTCAAACGGTATCTTTATCAATCAAGAAAAATACTGTGGAAGTCTTATCAAACGCTTCGGATTAGAAAACGCATCTGGTAAACCAACTCCTATGAGTACAACTACACATCTTGAAAAAGATGAAAATGGTAAGAGTGTTGACCAGAAGCTATATCGAAGCATGATTGGTTCTCTGCTTTATCTTACAGCTAGTCGTCCAGATATATTAATGAGTGTTTGTTTATGTGCTCGTTTTCAAGCCGATCCAAAGGAATCACATTTACGAGCAGTGAAACGTATAATTCGTTATCTTAATAATACCAAAGATTTTGGTCTTTTCTATCCAAAAGAATGTCCATTTGAATTAGTATCATATAGTGATGCTGATTTTGGTGGCTCACGGACGGATAGAAAAAGTACAAGTGGTACGTGCCATTTTATTGGAAAATCACTTGTCTCTTGGTTTAGTAAGAAACAGAATTGTGTTTCACTATCAACATGTGAAGCTGAATATATATCAGCGGCTCTCGCTTGTACTCAAGTACTATATATGCAACAGACACTTCAAGATTTTGATATTCATTTATCAAATTCTATTATATACTGTGATAACACGAGTGCAATAAATCTCTCTAAACATCCAGTAAATCATTCTAGAACCAAACATATTGATATCCGTCATCATTTCCTTAGAGATAATATTGAAAAAGGTAATATACATCTTGAATATGTTCACACTGACAATCAAATAGCCGATATTTTCACTAAACCATTACTTGAATCTAGTTTTATTAAACTACGAAGAGAGCTTGGCTTAGTATCTCGGAAAGATCTAGAATAGAATAAGTAACCTTCAAACTTAGGCTATATATTTTTCAAATAATTCTTAAATTTCAGCCTATAACAAACTATACCTATTTTTATAACTTTTTTGTTATGCATCATTGTTTTTGTTTACGGCTAATTATCTCTAACAAATCCTATCCTCAAGTTCATTGGCAAATTTTTTCCTATATAAACGTTTGAAAAATACACTTTCATTCATTCACCTTCTTGCTGAAAATTATAAATCATCTTAAACAAGCTACCATGGCACACATTTGCGACAAATGCGCAGAGGAATCTCATATTTCTATCACAAGCTCGGAGTCGGAGGAACAATACTCTCCGATTACACCGAAACAAAGGCCGGAATGCCCTCACCATTGTTTTCACACACCTGGCCATACTCCAACATCCAAGCGTGCAAAGAAAGCACTATTCTGCTCTCCGCGCACGAAGGCGCAAATCGATGAGATTCATCACTACCAAAAGCATCAAATCGATCTTCAACGACAACTACATTATGGTCAAAACCTACTATACCATGAACAACAACGTACTTCAACTCGTTTATCCGCCTTAGAACGAATGGCATCATTCTTCTGCGATTCAAACAAACACGATGTTCATGAACCAATGCCGTCAAGACCATCGACTTCAACAACTCCAAACTCTTGGGATAAAAACTATAACGAGAATGAAGGAGCTCGATATAAGTGGAGTCCGTGGGCTAAACGCATTGAAAACGACAAGAATTCTAATAACAACTCACCTTCTCATTAGAATTCAATAATGTATATTGTTTTGTTTTCATATATAATTCTTGTAATACAGTATATTTTTGCAATAATATATAATACATTCATTCGACTCGTTTTCAAATTTTTTGCAAAATTCTGCATTTTTTGCACACAGAGCCAAACCGGTCGACCCCCTGAAATATGACCGGTCGACCGAATTGCTCTCGGGTTGAAAACGGTCGACCGGCCATATGCAGGCGGTCGACCGGTCGGCAGTTATTCCTTTTTTTTTTATATACTTCACGTATATATTTTTCCACCAACCCTCTTTACTTTCTACTCTCTACTGAAAACTTTCCCATTTCCAAACCCTAGTTCATATTCTCAAGCTTCACAAACTCTCAAATTCTCTTCAATGGCTCCTCCTCAGAAGAAATCAAAGAAAAGAGCAACATCAGAATCTTCTTCTCTTACTCTCTCTGCTAGAAAATGGCTAGAATCTCCGGTTGCAGTAACTAGATGGAATCAAATGACAAATTACAAGTTCCATCCAGGCTCATTCATCAAATTCGACGATTTCACTGCATACGGTATTCAAAGATTAGCAAATAGATCTCGTATCTCTCCTCTTATTGATTTTTCTGTAAATAGCGTACAAATTAATCATTTGATGATTAAGCTATTTTACGCGAATATGAATTTAGAGGAATATACACCGGATAATCCAAATGGAGTTATTTGGTCAGTAGTATGTGGCAAACGAATCTATCTCACTTATGATAGAATTGCTTCTATTTTGGGAATACCGAATAGAGGTGAAGAGTTTTCATCGACATTTTGTGAAGTTTTCACCCGGAATAGTACGAGTCATAAATTTATAGAAGATGATAGTAACGGCACCAAATCGATTGGGCTACGACCGACTGCAAGGTTGTTACACCATGTCCTAATGCACTCTCTATTTCCTCGATTAGGAAACTATGATGCCGTTTACAAAGAGAATTTCAAGGCTCTTTATGCTATCTACTGTGATATCGAAATAAATTGGGTTCACATGATTTTCGATGAAATTCTTAAGGTAAATAACTCTACTCGTCCACATTTCTTCTATAACGAGTATATTATGCGTATGTTGCTTGCATGTGGAGTCACACCCCCGGATTCGGCATATTCTACACCAAAGTGTATTGACTCCACTACTATCAAACGGATGAAGCTTCCTCCTCCATATGTTCATATTATGCCTTTCGAACAATGGCAACAACGCGATACTCAAGAACAACAAGCTCCACCATCTCGTCGTCGTTCTGAAGATGTTAGATTATTGAAATCTAAATCATCTACAAGAGAATCTCTTGAAACCATCGCTCGGAATCAATTTTTACTTGAATCAAGACTAAAACGAATGGATTCGAAAATTGATAGACGATTCAATAAGGTAAAGTCATTCTTCGGCGCTATATGGGATGCTATATCATGTAGCACATCCGTCTCGACCCAACATCAAGACCCCAGAAAATGTCCGGCTCCTCCAACTTTTACTTGGTCGACATCCGAGGAATCCGGTGGTACAAGCGGACAAGGTCGTGGGGACAATGACGATGATGATGACGATGACGATGACGACGACGACGATGATGATGATGATGATGAGGAAGAGATTCAGTCGGAATGAAGTTAGTTTGTTTTTCTTTTCATTTCTTTAAAAACATCTATGGCACTTGTACTAAATAGTGTCCATCTTTTTATTCGTAGTAGACTATGACTTGCATTGTACTTAATCAAAACATCCTGTGTTTGAATGTATGCATTGTTCTCTTTGGTTTATATTTTCTATTGTTTACTCCTTTTTGTCGATGACAAAGGGGGAGAAAGGTGCTAATAATTGTTTGCAGGATGAAAGGAGCTAATAATTGTCTGCAGGAAATCACATATTCAGGGGGAGATTCTATACTTGAGTTTTTATATTGTCATCAATCAAAAAGGGGGAGAATGTTGAGTCACAGCTTCTATGAAGATTTTGATTGCTGACAACAATATTAAAGCGATCGACAAATCAAGACCTACATATGGTACTCTAGATTATAGGTTGATTATTTGATGTTATAATAGTAATAAAATTGTCAAAATATATCCTCAAATAATCATGCACAAAATATAATATATATATATATATACACATTTATATAGGTTGTGCACTTTATTGTGCAATTTAACAGAGACCGGTCGACCGGTCCAAATATAGGCGGTCGACCGTTCCTGTTGGATGTGCACAAAAAACGTGCACACATGCACATAACGACTATATTTTTAAAAAACCTGTCTACCGGTTAGTTTTTGACCTGTCGACCGTTTTTAAACAGAGAGCAACTTCTTCCAAAAGACACATCCTTCTTCAATGGTTGCGTCTCTTCTTCTTCATCAATAATCATAACTTTTGACTGCAACTTTTCACCAAGGGTTATAACTATTTTCTCTCTATAAATACACATCAATATCATTGATTAAAACAACAAGTTTTATTAAGATTATATATGCTCTCTATCTATTCTCTGAATTCACTTGCATTCAAAAAGCTCTAAACTACTTTCATTCCTTATTGAATCATTGACACTATCTCATATATTTTGATTCAATAAGCAATATTAATTCCATAATCTTCACAAACATCATTCACAATTTGAGGATAAGATTATAGGAAGAGTGTACTACAAGTGACAAATCCGTGTTTACAAGAGCACAAGTTGTCAACAACAATTGTAATTGTTTTTGTTGAAGTCCTCGGTATTGTAAGAGGCAAGTGTTGAAGTCCTCAGTGTTGTAGAGGCGTGAAATCCCGTTCGGCTGTTCGGGTAATTGTAAACCTGTTCCTCCGGGTGAAGCGAGGTTGTAATTAGTGAAAATCCAGATAGTAGTCTGGGACTGGACGTAGGACGGTGCTCCGAACCAGTATAAAAATCTCTGGTGTGATTTTTCTATTTTCTATTTACAATGCTATTATCATCTATTTCTGCATTTGTATTGTAATCCATATTACACGATCCGTGTATACTATAGTAGCACATATAATTGTATACACACCGCATTTTCAGATGCCTTGCTTCCCATTCGGCGAGTGATATTATGCGAGGAGTTCGAGATGGGAGTTGCATTAGGCTTATGGTCCGGTGGTTAATTTGATGGACCATTATATTCTCCGACTCAGGTAATGGCGTATCGACATTGAGGAGAAGTCTCATGATGTACTCTCCAAAGTAGATAGTGCGCATTTTGCCATTATTGAAAGTGAGAAACTCATCAAGAATAAGCTGTACCCAATTGACTTGTATATTGCCAAAAATAGAATATAAAGCTCGATAGTTATTTGGGTAGACAATTTCGTACGAGCCCGTGCGAGGAGTAATTGTTCTCATTCGGGATTTATGGAGGATTCTTGCCATAGGTCGAAGAGAGGTGGATATAAAATCTCTAAAGTTGATATTATCATCCATAAAACGATGGTTTATGTTGTCGCGAATATGTGGATTGAATTCTATCTCCTCTAGCTTTCTTCCGACATTTGGCGACTCTAAAATGTGTGCTATTCTATCCAAGGAAAACCAAACTTTCTTTCCACACACCATACTCCAAACACTATTGTTTGGATTTCTTGGAGTTTGGTGTCCAAGATTAAGATTAGCATAAAATAATTTGACCATTACATGATTTATGGCATGGTCGTTTCTTTTCAAATCCATAAGAGAAGTTAAACCTGCTTGATCCGTTAGTGCTTGGATGTTGTAGGTTTGAAAGCTTTGGAAATCAACGAAAGAATGCTCGAAGACTCTAGAATTCCTCATCTTATTCCATCTAGTGATAGCTATGCTGTCATAAAGCCATTGCGCTATTTGAGTATCAAGTGGTTCAGAGGATGATGAAGATGAAGCTCTTGATCTTTTTGGAGCCATTTGATTGAGATTTGAGTTGATTTTGAGGAATTTGAGGGCTAGGGTTTCGAAATTAATTGGGGAAGAAAGTTTGTAGGAGGTAAAAAGTGAATTGGTAGGGTAAAATCTGGTGGTTAAAAGGGAAAGTTTGCCTGGGAATTGGCCTTCAGTCGACTGAATATACTATTCAGTCGACTGAATCAAAGCCCGAAATTTTTTGTGATAGATTCAGTCGACTGAACAGTACATTTAGTCGACTAAATTTTTTGCTGAAATTTTCTGTTGAATTTTTAGTCGACTGTGCAGATGATTCCAGTCGACTGAACTATGTAAATATTGTTTTATGTCATATTTTCAGTCGACTAAGTAGGGGCATTCAATCGACTTAAACATGCATTTTTGTTGTTTCAGTTAATTTTTGAAATTAAACAATTTATTTAAAGAAATAGTTACAAAAATATTGATGTAACAACATACAAATATTTCAAAATTTAACTATTTCTTTGGGGATGGACTTGGAGTCTTCTTTCCTTCATTCTTCATGTAATTTATATCTCATGAATTCGGACTATATTGAGGAGTCTTAAGAGACATCCAAGGATTCACAGGATCGACTGGTGTACGATAAGATGAAGACGGATCAAGTGAGCTAACAGGGCGAGGTAGGGATTCAGCCACTTCGTTCTTCTTTGATCCACAGAAGCGTAAACCGATTTGCTCTAGGAAGCTCAAACGTCTTGCCGTAACTTTTTGCTCGAAGTATAGCCCTCGTTGAAGATCTATCTGTTATTGTTGAAAGTGATGAATTTCATCAATCTTTCTTTTTGTGTTGGGTGAAATAAAGAGTCCGTGTTTCGCCTTTTTAGATTCTGGTGTGAAACCAGTACGATAATTTTCCCATTTGTAAACCGGCTCATGTGCTGGTGTTGGTGTGGGAAGTTTTGGCGACGTTGGAGTGTTATCAACTGACGAGGTGATATTGATTGGAGAGAAAGAGTTTTGGACGACATTTTATGTTGAATTTTGTTTAAGATTTTATCCGTAAAATCGAGATGTGAAAATAAAATATTTTTAAGAATTTATTTATAGTAGACTTTTACCAAACAAATAATGGTTATAATTTATTAAGATTTTTTAACCGCATAGAGATTTAATGGTAAAGATAATTTTGTTAAAATGTATGGTTCTTATTTAATAATTTAGTTTAAAAATGTGTGGTCTATATGTTATATAATGTAGCATATAACATAGCTGAAAATATTTGAAATTCTTATTCAGTCGACTGAACATTTTGTTTTAGTCGATTGAAATGTGGGAATATTTCTAATGTATTTCTAATTAATATCTTTAAAGGATATTATACCTAATTCTAATTGAAGTTTTATAAAAGGAGTTTTCTAATAGAGGTTTAGTAAATATATCGACAATTTGATTTTCGGTAGAAATATGTTTTAAATTAATTATTCCTTTTTCGATATTGTCACGTAGAAAATGGTGACAAATATCTATATGTTTTGTATGAGAGTGATTAACCGGATTTTTAGATAAGTTTATTATACTTCTATTATCACAGTATATTGTAGAATTTGTTAAATTTATATTAAAATCTTTAAGTGTTTGTTGCATGTATATAACTTGAGTGCAAGCTAAAGCAGCTGATATATACTCTGCTTCGCAGGTGGAAAGCGAGACACAATTTTGTTTCTTACTAAACCAAGATACAAGTGATTTTCCAATGAAATGGCAAGTACCACTTGTACTTTTTCTATCTGTTCGAGATCCACCAAAATCAGCATCACTATATGATACTAACTCAAATGGACACTCCTTTGGATAGAAAAGACCGAAATCTTTAGTTTTGTTCAAATATTGCATTATTCGTTTTACTGCTCTTAACTGTGAATCTTTAGGATAGCATTGAAAACGTGCACATAAACAAACACTCATCATTATGTCAGGTCTACTAGCGGTTAAGTAAAGTAAGGAACCTATCATACTTATAAACAATTTTTGATCTACACTTTTGCCATTTTCATCTCGATCGAGATGTGTAGTGGTACTCATAGGAGTAGGTTTAGCAGAAGTGTTTTCCATGCCGAATCGTTTAATTAAATTAGCACAATATTTTTCTTGGTTTATAAAAATTCCATTTGTTAATTGTTTGATTTGAAGTCCAAGAAAATATGATAATTCTCCCATATGAGACATTTCGAACTTATTAGTCATTATATTTGAAAATACTTTACATAAATTTTCATTGGTTGAACCAAAAATAATATTGTCTACGTATATTTGAATTATTAAAATATCTTTGGTAGTATTTTTAATAAAAAGCGTTTGATCTACTTTTCCAATTTTAAATCCCGAGTTTAATAAATAACTTTTAAGTATTTCATACCAAGCACGAGGTGCTTGTTTAAGACCATATAGTGCCTTTTTTAATTTAGATACATGATCCGGATATTTTTCATGTATAAACAATGGAGGTTGTTCTACATATACATCTTCTTTAATAAAACCATTTAAAAATGCACTTTTAACATCCATTTGATAAAGTTTAAAATTGTGAAAACATGCAAAGGCTAATAGAATACGTATTGCTTCAAGTCTTGCAACGGGAGCAAAAGTTTCTTCAAAATAAATACCTTCTTCTTGATTATACCCTTGTGCTACTAGTCTTGCTTTATTCCTTGTTATATTACCTTGTTCGTCTACTTTATTTTTGTAAATCCATTTTGTTCCAATTATTGATTGATTATTAGGACGGGGAACTAATTCCCAAACATTGTTACGTTCAAATTGATTTAATTCTTCTTGCATTGCGATAATCCAATAATCATCTATTGATGCTTCTTTTGGATTTTTAGGTTCTATTGATGAAATGAAAGCTACATGACCCATTTGATTTAGTTGATTTCTTGTTCTAACTTGAGAATTTATTTCTCCTATTATATTTTGAGTTGGATGATCTCGTAATATTCTAGGAGGAGATCTTAGTTCATTATTATTATTATCAAGGTTTGTTTCTTCTATATTTATTAATTCTTCATCATCTTTTATATTAAAATGTTTATTAAAATTTTCATCAAAAGATATATGCAAAGTTTCTTCAATTAAGTTTGTTCGTTTATTAAATAATCGATATGCTTTACTTCGTTCTGAGTATCCTATGAAAATTCCTTCATCAGCTTTGGAATCGAATTTTCCTAGTTGATCTTTTGTATTTAAAATGTAACATTTTGATCCAAATATTTTAAAATAAGATATGTTTGGCTTTTTATTATTAAATAGTTCATAAGAAGTATTTTTAGTTAATGGTCTAATTGATATTCTATTTAATACATAACATGCAGTAGCAACGGCTTCCGCCCAAAAATGTTTTGGTAGAGAACATCCATTTAATAATGTTCTAGCGCATTCTTGTAATGTTCTATTCTTTCTTTCTACAACGCCATTTTGTTGAGGAGTTCTAGGAAAAGAAAAGTTATGATTTATTCCTTTCTTTTTACAAAAAGTTTCAAAAACTTCATTTTCGAATTCGCCTCCATGATCGCTTCGAATATTTTTAATTTTCAAATCTTTAGTGTTTTGAATTCTTTTGAAAAATGTTTTAAAATGCTCAAAGGTGTCACTTTTTTTCCATAAAAATAGTCCATGTATATCTTGAAAAATCATCAACTATTACAAATACGTATTGATTATGATTAATGGATTGAACTTGTGTTGGTCCGAATAAATCCATACGTAGTAATTCTAATGGTTGTAAAGTCGAAATATTTTTCTTAGATGTGAAAGATGATTTTGTTAATTTTCCTTTTTGACAATCATCACAAAAATTATTTATTTTAAAGTTTATTTTGGGTAATCCTCTTACTAATTCATTTTTAGAAAGTTTTCTAATAGTTTTAAAATTTATATGACAAAATCTTTTGTGCCATAATCAAGGATCATTATCTTTGGCAAGTAAACACATACTTGAATTATGTTTAATATTCATATTTAAAAAATAAATATTTCTATCTCTATTTCCTTCAAAAATAAGATTTTGGTTTTGATCAAAAATACTACATTTATTATTCGAGAAAGTTATTTTAAAACCTTTGTTACACAATTGACTTATGCTAAGTAGATTATATTTTAAATTTTTAACTAATGAAACATTTGTTATAAAAGGTAAATTTGATGTACCGTAATTGTTCACATCTCCTTTGCCAATGACATACCCTTTTGAATTGTCTCCGAAGGTAACCGAACCACCATCAAAGTATGTGATGTTTGTAAGCATATCTTTGTCTCCGGTCATGTGTTTTGAACAACCACTGTCTAATATCCATTTATTCTTTTTGAGTAGGACCTGAAAATAAATATGAAATTATTGGTACCCACCTTTTAATAGGGTCCTAAAAAGTTAGAGTTTAGGAAACCAAACCCAATTTGGTTTAGTGTCCTTTTTATAAATATAGTTTTCATTATGATGAACATTATCCATAAATGTTTTAATAAATTTATTTCTTATTAATACATTGTTAGTTTTAGGTACCCAAACTTTAACTACCTTGTTTTCTACTTTTGTTTTAATAGGTTTCTTTAGCAATATTAGTTGTTTTGAATCCATATTCCTTTTAAAATTTGTATTTTTCTTTTTAGGAATTTTTGACTCCTTTTTATATCCTAATCCATGTTTACTTGAAGAGGATTGAGAATTTTCTAAAATCTTAGATAAATTTTCTCTTCCTTTGTTAAAGTTAGAAACATTTTTAGTGATGTTATCTAATCTAGCTTGAAGACTATTATTTTCTAACTCAACTTGTCTAATCTTAGTTTTTAACTCATGATTTTTAGAAACAATTATATCATTCTTTGTTTTTTGAGTTTCAATTTCTTGACTTAAAAGTGATAATTGAGTTTCCGAGTTTAAATGAGATTCTTGAACTTTTTCAAGTTCTTCTTCTAAGATTTTCTTTTCATCTTTTAACATATCCCTTTCAAATTCAGCTTCGTTTTGATTTTTACGAGTTTCTTTGAGTTTCTTTTTAAGAGTCTTTATTGTGCTTAAAAGTTCAGTGTTTAGTTCAATTAAATCGTCAAAAGTTAAATTATTTACCTCAGATTCTTGAGCCATGAAGCATACATTTGTCTGTTCATTGTCGCTATCACTTTCATTTTCGGATGAAGATGAATCTGAATCATTCCATGTTACAGAAAATGCCTTCTTTTTGAATTTATCCTTCTTGTTTTTGTTGTTTAGGTTTTTCTGGTTTTCCTTCATTTGTTCTTGACAATCTTTTTGCATTTGTCCTTTCTTGTGACAATTGAAGCATTCTATATTTGAGGATGAAGGTTTGTTCAAGAAATTCTTTTTGAATCCGTTTTTGTTTCCTTTTCTATATTTTAAGAATTTCTTGAAATTTTTGGCTATTAATGCTAGATCCTCATCTTCAGACTCTGATTCTTCCTTTTCCGCATGAAAAGCAACATTCTTTCTTTCTTGAGCTTGATCTTTCTTAGCTTGCATATTTACTTCATACGACATAAGATTTCCAATCAATTCTTCTAGTTTCATTATAGATAGATCATTTGCTTCCTCGATTGCTAGTACTTTTCTCTCCCATTCATCAGTGAGTGAATTTAGAACTTTAGACACAATGTCAAAGTCCGTGTATCTTTCTCCTAGTCCAATTAGAGCATGATGAATGCCTTGAAATCTTGAGTACATGTCATTGATGGATTCAATCTGTCGCATTCTAAAGTTTGGAATTGATTCTTCAGCATGGATATATTTGTTTGTTTAACTTTGTTTGTGCCTTCATGTATGACTTTAAGTGTTTCCCATATCTGATATGCAGTAGTACATATGCTAACACGGTTGAATTCATTTCTATCCAGGGTGCAAAATAGCATATTCATAGCTTTGGCATTTGCACTAGCTTCATTCTTTTGAATTTGTGTCCATGTAGGATAATCGGTTGTGGGTACAACGAACTCTGCTTGAGTTGCATTCCAGGCTTCGAAACTGTTGCTCGCATATAAATTCTCATCCTTGTAGCCCAATAGTTATAGTTTAGTCCATTGAATATAGGAGGTCTTTGGGTAGATTGTCCTTCCACAAATGTAGAACTATAGGCAGATGTTGTGCTTGTACTTGCATTATTTTCCATATTATCAATATGTCTAATAACGGTGTTATGGTTATAGGACGACCTTGCTTTGATACCAATTGAAAGAGGCTATGTGGTAGGATCGTGTAATATGGAATAATGGAATAGTCTAGGTAGATAAAGTAGGTAAATGCAAGGAGACACCAGGATTTTATACTGGTTCGGACCTCTCGTCCTACGTCCAGTCCCTAAGCTTCACTTAGGAATTTCACTAACTAACACCCTCACTTCACCCGGAGGAATAGGTTTACAACTTACCCGAACAACCGAACTGGATTTCTTGCCTCAACTACCGAAGAGGACTTCAACTCAAATACTAAAATACAATACTCGACTTGTTGTGTTCTTGTCAACACTAATGAGTCTAATGTAGTACAATATTCCTATAATCTTATCCTTAAGAGTATGCAATGTGTTTGTGAAGATTTAGGAAATGTGAATTGCTATGAATCAAAACAATGTTATAAACAAAAACAGTGATTCAAGCAATAGATTGGTGATTGCTTTGAGAATATCTAAAGAATATGAACAAGAGAATAGTTAGATTAAAGCAAGAGAATTCGGTGAATTAAATGATGTTTGAATCATGTATATATACTTGTAGAAGAGGTGCATATGTTGTCAAAGGTTGAAAACAAGAGATGCTTCCATTTCCATTGATGAATGGTGCAACTTTTGGGAGGAAGAAGGTGTCTTTTCATAGAAAATTCGCAGGTTCAAATTCAGTCGACTGAGCAGGGAATTCAGTCAACTGAAACTATGAATTAAAATTTTCGGATCAAATTCAGTCGACTGTGCAGGAAATTCAGTCGACTGAAACTGTGCATGTGTATATATTTGTTCCAGTTTCAGTCGACTGGCTGTTCCTGTTCAGTCGACTGAACTTATAAAACATGCATAGTGAAAACTTAATTGAAAATGAAGTTCATAAAATGTTTTTCTAGTGTTCGTGCAAGCTTCTTGAGGATAGATTTTAACAATAAATCTAAACTAAGACATATATAAAAACATACTTTAAGTTTGTTTGGTCTTCATCGATCTTCCTTTAGCATTTGCATATATTTCTTCCTTGTTTGTTAAAGCACATTGTCATTGATCAAAATCTTCGAGTATCAACGGACAACACACGTCAAAGAATCTTTTTCTGATCTTATTGATATGGGATATAGGTATGCCACACTGGATATGCAGGAGATTCTAAGGGAAGGAGCAAATTCAAGTAATCAGAATTGGAAGAAAAGGAAGTTTGAGGGCAAGAGGCCACAACAAGACAAGGATAAGAAGAGCAGTCAAGGAAATTCGGCTAGGAACATAACTTGTTACAATTGCCAGGAGAAGGGCCATTATTCAAACAGCTGCAAAAACCCGAAGAAGCAAGTTAAGAAGGAACAACCTGTGAGGAATGATCAAGGAGCTAAAGAATGCTATAATTGTCACAAGCCTGGACATGTTATTAAAGATTGCCCGGTAATGAAGCAAGCACAGGTGGCAAATGTTTATGCGATAAAGAAAGACCCTTCTACTTCGAAAGCAGATAAAGGAAAAGGTATTCTGGAAGGTAACCTTACTATTTATGATATAACTGTTAGAGTTTTATTTGACACGGGAGCTTCGCATAGCTTTATCTCCCAACAAACCGTAAGTGAATTAGAACTTAAAACTGAATTTGTTGACGACCCTATTTGCATGAAAAATCTGGTTGGAGGTCCCGCAAATCTTTGTTTATATTGTAAGAAAGTTCCTATTTCATATGCTTGCTATCAATTTCCTATCAACCTTTATGTCCTCGAATTTAATGAATTTGAAATCTTACTCGGAATGAAATGGTTATCGAGATACGAAGCTAAATTGGATTGTAATGATCGGACAGTTTTAGTCAAAACAAACCTTGGAAATTTTATTGAAATCTCTTGTGAGTATCCGAGTCCAAAGAGAGATAAATTGATGTATACTTTGGGATATCCTGAACCCAGTTTGCAGTCTATACCCGTTGTTCGGGAATTTTCCGACGTTTTTTGAAGAAGTAAAATCCTTACCTCCACACAGTGAAATAAATTTTCGAATTGACTTAGTACCCAATGCCCGTCCTGTTGTTCACGTAAGTCGTAAGATGGCACCAAGGGAAAGAATTGAATTAGTCAATCAAACTCAAGATTTGCTAAAGAAAGGATTGATTCGCCCTAGTGTTTCCAAATGGGGTTCAGCTGTCGTATTTGTGGCTAAATCGGAATCTTTGAGATTGTTGTAGATTACCGCGATCTCAATAAACAAACTCTCAAAAACAAATTTCCTTTACCTAGAATTGACGATCTATTCGATCAACTTCATGGCGTTCGATTCTTTCTAAGATGGATTTAGATTAGGGATTCCATCAGTCGTGAATAGCCGAGGATTGTGTACATTTAACTGCCTTTAGGGGTCCTGACATGTTCTACGAGTGGTTAGTTATGCCCTTCGGACTGACAAACGCTCCCGCGTACTTCGTAGATTTAATGACCCGAGTGTTTCGAGAAGTATTGAACAAATTTGTCCTTGTATTTATTGATGA
This sequence comes from Allium cepa, assembly GCA_030765085.1. Taxonomy (NCBI): domain Eukaryota; kingdom Viridiplantae; phylum Streptophyta; class Magnoliopsida; order Asparagales; family Amaryllidaceae; genus Allium; species Allium cepa. The sequence goes on from CM060932.1 coordinate 771,250,462, forward strand.
TATCTTGATTTACTCCAAAACCGAAGAAGAGCATGTTGAACATCTCAGAACTGTTTTGGAAATCTTAAGGAGGAATATCTTATTTGCTAAATTTTATAACTGCCACTTTTGGGTCAAAGAAGTCAGATTTCTCGGTCATATTGTTAATGAAGAAGGAATTTCTGTTGATCCAAGTAAGATTTCTGCAATTCTGGACTTGAAGCAGCCCACTACTCCTAGAGAAGTTCGAAGTTTCTAGGTTTAGCGGGATATTATAGAAAGTTTGTACCAGATTTTTCTAAGTTGGCTAGCCCATTGACTAAGCTAACAATGAAGAATGCTAAATTCGATTGGACCCCAAAATGTGATGAAGCTTTCTAGGAATTGAAAAAGAGATTGACTACTGCTCCTATTCTCGCTATCATTAACGGGAAGCAAGGCTTATCTTTCTATACTGACGCATGTGGTGATGGGGTAGGTGCAGTATTAATGCAGAATGGGAAGGTAGTTGTCTACGCGAGTAGACAATTACGTCCGCACGAGAGAAACTACCCAACACATGATTTGGAGCTTTTGGCTGTTGTTTTCGCTTTAAAAATTTGACGACACTATCTTCTGGGTAAGAATCTTTTCAGCTTTCTTAACAATTTACGAAATTAACTAAATAAATACACTTACTGAACTCTTCTTTCTCTATGTGAAAATTTTGAATTATTCACCGACCATAAATTCTTGAAATATCTCTTTACCCAAAAAGATCTGAATCTGCGACAACAACGTTGGTTTGAATTTCAGGCATCATATGTCCTAGATATCCAATATATGCCGGAAAAGCCAATGTAGTTGCCGATGCCTTAAGTAGGAGACATGCTGTTCTTGCATATCTTGTTATCACTCCTACTCTCCTAGAGAAGATCGCCAAGAAGCAGACTAAAGACAAGTTTCTTCGAGAAATTCGTAAAAGAATATGTCGAGGTGAAGGTTCTAGTTTTGAAATTGATGATAATGGGATTATAAGGATGAAAGGCAGAATATGTGTTCCGGACATCCCTAATTTGAAGCGTGAAGTTTAGATGAATGTCACAAATCAAAACTCAGTATCCATCCAGGAGTTAATAAAATGTATCGAGATATTAAAAGAACGTTTTGGTGGAAGACAATGAAAAGAGGCATATCCATATATGTGAGTCGCTGTGCTACTTGTCAACAAATCAAAAGCGATCAAAAGAAAGTGGTCGGTTTATTTCAACCTTTAGAAGTACCAAAATGGAAATGGGATCTGGTATCGATGGATTTCATCGACGGATTGCCACGAACCAAGAAGGGAAATGAAGCAATTTGGGTTATAGTGGACCGTCTAACCAAAACTGCTCACTTCATTCCAGTGAAATCTACTCGAACTGCAGCCAGCTTAGCAGGGCTATATATAAAGAAAATTGTTCGTCTCCATGGTATTCCCAGCAGTATAGTGAGTGATCGTGACTCGATCTTCACTAGTAGATTTTGGAAGGCATTCCAAGCAGCTTTGGGAACAAAATTAAATTTCAGTACTGCTTATCACCCACAATCTGATGGGCAAACTGAGAGGGTTAAACGAATTCTAGAAGACCTTTTACGTACTTGCATTCTCGATTTTGGTGGTTCTTGCGAGGACCATTTGCATCTGGTCGAATTCTCATATAATAACAGCTATCAGGCCAGTATAGAAATGGCTCCTTTCGAAGCTTTATATGGTCGTCCGTGTCGATCACCTACATGTTAGATCGAATCAGGTGATAGACTCGTCCTTGGACCAGACATGATTAAAGAAGCCACAGAGAAGGTTGATTTTATTCGAAAGAAATTAAGAACTGCTCAAAGTCGTCAGAAGAGCTATTATGATCGCCAAAGAAGATATTTGGAATTTCAAGTTGGAGATTCTGTATTTCTGAAAGTGTCTCCGATGCGGCGTGTATTGAGATTCGGGAAAACTGGAAAGCTAGCACCGCATTATATTGGTCCTTTTCCTATTCTGGAAAGGATTGGTCCTCTAGCATATCGTGTGTAGTTACCCAACAGGTTGTCTGGCGTGCATGATGTGTTTCACGTTTCTAGTCTTCGAAAATATGTGCACGACCCAGATACTATTATTGAAGAAGCTGCTCAGCAGGTTCTTGAGATCACCTCCAACTTGGCAGTTAAAAGATAGCCGATAAAAATTATAGATCGTGATGAGAAGCGATTGAGAAACAAAGTTGTGAAACTGGTCAAAGTTCAATGGAGTGGCGATCCAAAGGACCGTACTTGGGAGACTGAAGATAATATGAAGAAATCATATCCCAATTGCAGAGTAGACATCTCGGCTTAAACTGGTAAGCCATTTCCTTATTTTTCTGAATTCGTATATTCTTTGTTTGTGTTTCTCTCTCTTTCAATTTCAAGGACGAAATTTTCTTGAGGGGATATTGTAACATCCCAAAATTTTGAATTTAAAATTCGGTAAATTATTTGAACTTTTAAATTTAAATTGAGAAATTTCAAGAGAAATAAAATATTATTAATACTAATATTATATAGTTATATGGATATAAACAAATAATTGATAGTTTAAGTTTAAATTAAATAATGAATAAATTATGTAACAAGCAAGAAATTGTATTAAATAAAATAAAAAACATTAGCTAACAAAAGAAAAGAAAAGAATGTACATTCAAATATGTAGACAATAGAAAACAATAACTAAAACAAAACTCTTTCATTTAGCAAAGTAAACCAGATAAGTAGATTGTAAACCAAAATGGAGTAAAGTGTTGTATTCAGCAAACAAAATAGTAGATTATGAAAATCTACAAAGTGAACTAAACTTAGTACTTGCAATAATATAAAGTAAGATTGATGTAAATAAGAGGGAAGCATGGTCATTAATGCTTTCATTAAATGCTTTCAAACTCAGCCCATACACAAGTACAAATGAAAAGAAGAAAAAAGTTGCTTCAGTAAACCTTCCCCTGTACACAAACCCTTCATATATCTATACACATCCCCAAACCTTTATTTCATTTGAACAAAATAGCAAAGAACAGAAAATAAAACGGAAAGAAGAAACTGCAATTTTTAAACACAAAATAGTTCTCTATTTATTTTTGGAAGCAAGGTGAGTAAACGGCTACTTCAAATTTAAGTATAATTGTATGTATGATTTAATTGTGATTTTCTTGCAAACCCTCTTTCAATTTAACTGTGTATATATTTCATATTGTCCGTGCTAAGAGATGCAGTGTTCTTCTCTATTTCCTTAAGTTGCAGGGTAGGAACAAATGAAAATTTCTATTCCACATTCTCTAATCACTATCAGATTTGGGTTTCAAAATAAAATACGTGTGTTTGGGTACGAATTTTAACTTAAAAAAATAGATTCAAGAAAGAAAAGTTTATATAGTAAGAAATAATTGGTTTTTTATAGTGTAAATTCAAATTTTAAGATAATTCGACCATAATAATTTGAAGATTTAATTATATAATCTGAATCCTTACATAAAAATAGGAATTTTAAGCATTGTTTAGTAATTTTTAGAAGTGTGGTTTATAAGCAGTTCTTAGATGATCAAAATATGCTTTTTAACCTATTTCCGATGATCGATTAAATATTGGGTGCTGAAACTTTGCTTGAGGCAAGTTTGGCTATCGATTTCATCGGGAAAATTTTTGATAAATTATTCTATTGCAAGATTTGAGGGAACGGGGGGGATTTTGGGTTTTAGCATATATTTTTGACGAGGTCTGGAAATAAGGTAATTTCATCACCACTGACCGATCGAGTCGCACGGGCTTTAGAGGGATGGTGGCTCGGAGGGTGACATGTTCGTTGCCGGAGGAGCTGAGCGACAGTGGTCGGAATCATTCAGAGGAATCATTTCTTAGGTCGGAAGTCTGGTTCAAACTTATCGAGCTAGGCTCAATTTTAGTCATGAACTGGTGAGGTTTTTGGGTAGATCGTGAATCGATGTCGGAGAGTTCGTCGATAGTCAGAAGCGTTGTAGATGGTTGAAGGGTCGCCGGAGTGGCTGTGCACGTGTACAATCTTAGTTGTGTCAGGTGATGGTTGAGTTCCTGAGTAACTCGGAGGAGTACTCGAGCATGTGAAGGGTTCTCGTGGGTTAGGACTCGAGATTGTGACGAAGGGTTTCAGTGTATCAGCTTTACTTAACTTTTTATTTTTTTTAGAAAAAAAATAAAGAAGAAAAGGGTATAGGAGAGACTCAGGAAATGTTTGGGAAGTACACGGGGTTCAACCCCAGTTTGCCTGGGAGTTTGCTCAGGTTCTAGTTTAAGTGTTAACTTGAGAAAAATTTAAAGTTTAAAAAAAAAATTTAAACAGTCTTTGGTTAAATACAAGATGAATTGTTTTGAGTTTAATAAATGGCAAAGTAATTAAGAAATTTTATCAATAATTAAATGTTAATAAGTTTGTACTTAAGAGATTTTTTTTATTGACTAATTTAAAACCAATTAATGATTAAGATTAAACCGATTTAAAACCTAATTAAGAATTAATAACTAATTGATTAGGAAATTAACTAAGTAATTTGTAATAAGTAAATGATTAATTAAGTTTTATTAATTGATAATTAAGGTTATTAATTAATAACCAATTAAGATTAATTAATTGATTTAAAGATAATTAAGAAGTGATTAATTTCATGTTAATAAATTAGTAAATGACTAATTTAGGCCCGCAAATCCGATCCACTTAGAGCCGGAAAAAATGTTAATTACATGGTTAATTGACTTAAATCACATTCACCTAAATTGAAAATGATTAACTATTACCAGATATTGTGTACTAGATTGGTATTTCTATTGTGATTGTGATACTATGTGATGCGAATTGCTTTGTGCTGAACTATGATTTGTGATTTGTTTCTGTGTGGATGAGAAAAAAACCCTTTGCCGTAAAATGACACTTGAATTTTGAAGTGACAGGGAGTCGGATTTCGGTTAGTTATCCGAAACCCACATCGAACCTGTGAATTTTTGTGAATGACATATCCACATGTTTTTAAAATTGACGCTCACTATTCGGTTTAGCCGGGAGAGGACCTTTATGTCATATAACCCATTCCAAATAAGTGATATGACGAAATGGATGAGCATTTGAAGACGGTGGTGAAGACCGGACGTCTTCGAGAACGATAGGATTACCTATCGATTGTCTCTGCGCTGAGCTGCTTCGGTATAGAGATTCCCTAAGTGATGAAAAGTCCGATCGGGATTGTGGACACCCGGATTGCAAGGACTTCTTCGGAAGTGCCTTCGGTTCTGTTCGAATCCAGAACAGACTTGTATGGATTGTATGTCTGACATTACATTTGAGATATAAAGCAGATTTCTTTCAAATACATTTTTGTTAGTGGCGGAGAATTTATTCTCTTTGCTTAACAACCTTCTCTGAGACGTACGAGCTCAGAGGTTATGTAGTTGAAGGTTATCAATAATATATTCCCAACTTGGTAATGTGGCATGCTGAGTGCTGCTGATCATTTGTTGATCAAAGCGTGACTTTTGTGAAAAGCGTAGCTTTGTGGACGAGACTTCTTCGAACCTCACAACCCGGTAATGGTCGAAACAGGAAAGATGTAGCAAGGTTATTGGGGGTAGCGCTCCTTAGGGTATGTGCATTTCCTTCTGGATAGAAGTGGTATCATGGTATGGAGCCCAGATATTTAACTTATGTGGATATCGCAGATATATATATATATATATATATTACTTTATGATTGTTGCTGGGGCCCCGGATAAAGGTTGGTTACAACCAGGGGATGGCATACTCGTGTCAGTAGTTACCTCGTTAGAGGTAACCCGGCCTTGTGTTGGCAGAGATCCAGTTAGGTTCTCGGGTCGTCCCTCCAGAGGCGTACCTATGTGGCCCAGGAAGTTCCTTAGCCTGGCCATTTGTTGGAAATCCAAAGAAACAATACGAACCCAGTACGGTTTTAGTTGTAAAATCTTCCATGCAGCGTGGCGGTAACCTGCCACAAACCATGGTAGCTATAGTAGGTATACGACAATGGTCGTATGTTGGCAAAGATTTATATTATACTTTCGAAATGTTTTCTACACTATGCACTAGTAATAATATCAAAGAACTTTTCCCCGTACCAAGTATATTTGACTATCATAAGAAGAAATCTCCTCCAATTCTGCGATTGCATTGCGTATGTGGCGGGAGGTCTTATGGTAGTTTCATTTTAAAACCATACCAAATTCTTTTATAAATCTAGTTCTTTAAAAGAAATTGTTTTTGTTTACTCATACCAGTCCCATGACTGACCTGGAGTTTATTGTTTCTTTCCTAAACTCTGGGTGCCCATAATTTCTACTCGGGCAGCCTAGTAGCAGGTTTTCCGTATTCTGGAGTAAGCAGTATTTTGGAGCTTTTGCTTTGGAGATATCTTAGGAGCTTTTGGGATCTCATGTTTTTAGCTTTTGGGAGTTCGTTATCACTTCTTTCATTTGAATACTTTTTGGATATATGATCACTGTTGTATTATTATGATGATGTATTTGGAGTTGTGGTGTATGAATTAAATACTCTAATGTAGTAATGGATATTATACTATTGTATCTATGATATCTGCATGATATTCATTCTGTTCCGCTGTTTTATATTCATCTGATGTTGTTATAAGCTCCATCCGAACTGAAATTTGACGTTCGAATCTTCAGCAGTCGAATACAAGTGAGGTATTTGATGTCGACTTTTGAACGATGAATTTTGGGTCGTGACAACCCCGAGACTCACTCGAGACCTCCCCCGAGTCAACAACCTCTCCACTTCAAGTTTTGTGGCGCCCCACCTCTATACCAACGCTAGCCAAGGACACTACGGTGTAATGCCGTCAAGTAGCATGGAGAATAAGGCTGTTGAGGAGCGACCATCCGTGTAATGGCATTGTGCGAGCATTAATATGTTAGATAGAATAACTTGCATTTCATTTCTAGAGGAAATCCGACATGCCGACACAAACTCAAAGCTACTACACAGTGGCTATATTTAATCTTCGAAAACAAATATAGAAATAAACATAACACAAATCAGTCATAGATAATTCATACCACAAAGGCGGAAAAAGATATGAAGGTATAACACATGAAAGTGTATATCAGAGTAGTGGTCAAACAAGATCCACAATATCACAAAAATGAATAGTTACAAGTGCAACACAAGCGAATAAGTATACATCAATGAGTCTATATCTCAAATGTATACAACAAAAACTACTAATCTAAGTAGTTAGGCAAAAGCCAGGGTGATAATCCCAGATGTGAAATCAAGCAGAAGCATCTGTAAAATCTCGGTCTGACCCGAGTATTATTTAATAAGAAAATAATAAACGGATCAGTCTAATTATAAATATCAGATGAAATGATATAGAATAAGAGATATGACAAAAACGTATGATAACCATAAAACCATACCGTGATAAGTATGTAATTGAAAATCAACAAGAGATTAATCAATATCACAAGAATCATCTCAAAGATAAAAAAGAATGTCATACTCTTTATTTTTATTCACTAAAACCATAAGTATTGATCATTATATCAAAGCCAATCACAAAAGTTAATGACACACAAATTCACCAATGCATAAATATTGATAAGACTTATCAATATAAATCACGAAAATTGGTGAAACACAAATTCTAGAAATCATCAATGGAAATCCAAAAATCACAAAAAGGGGGAGGCCTATCACAAAACGGGAGCATGAAAACTCACCAACACGTGTATCACAAAATGGAACGCTATTCCGTGGTTGCTAACCATTAATTTTGAGCCGAATCTCCACAAAACGGCCTGAGGACCATGGGTCGCTATCCCACCAAATTGAGCCGAAGCTCCATAGAAACGGGATTTAGTCTCCCTCGTAGACAAAGAGACATCGCACATTTGCTAGTCTAAATCACAAAAATGATCATCAACGATCATCAAGAAGTGTCAATTACAGTAAGCTAGTAAGTATATAAGCTTAGCTTCATGTCCCATAACCACTGGCTTAACTTAAATATTTACGAACAAATTGTAGATCTCCACTGAAAATTGTCACAAGAGATTCAATCGAACAAGTCCAAGAATTAACCGGCGAAGTAAACGCAAGCGTTTCATACCACTTGTTTTACTAAGCCGTTTAATTAGATTTCTCGTACGAGTGAGGTAAAGGTTTATATATATACTAGTAGATTGGAAAACGGTTTAAGAAACGAGCTTTGTAGTAAAATAGGGTTGAAATCATTTTGATGAAGGAGTTTTGATATTTACTGCTAGTATTGAAAACCTTCATATTTTTAAAATGACAAATCACAAAAATGATTGTAGAAACGATAAGTCATAAAAATTCACATTCGAAGATGTGAATAGAATCCAAAGAGTTCGATTCCAAATCCATCAAAGTGGAAATACCCTTGCGACTTAACAGCCACGACTTACGACTTAACATAATTCAACACAAAAAATCAGCGGCTCAACACATGCGACTCCATGGCATACGACCTAAGAGATTAGTGACTTAAGAAATAGCATGCGGCCTAACAGCGCAACTTAACATGGCGCGACCTATAGCATGGCGCGACCTAAGTTGGTGCGAGATATAGCAACAGGCCGAGCGACCTATATGGTTGCGACTTAAACCATGACGCGACCCATAGCAGCAGGCCGAGCGACCTAAGTGGTGCGAGCAAGCTGAGCGACCTAAGTGGTGCGACCTAAGGGGTGCGACCAAGCCGAGCGACCTAAGTGGTGCGACCTAAGGGGTGCGACCAAGCCGAGCGACCTAAGTGGTGCGACCTAAGTGGAGAGAGTAGGCCGAGAGACTTAAGTAATGGAACGACCTAACACATGGCACGACCTAAGCATGGCGCGACCTATGTTGGTGCGACCTAATGTCCGAGCGACTAAACACATGGCCGAGCGACTTAAGTAATGGAACGACCTAACACATGGCACGACCTAAGCATGGCTCGACTTATGTTGATGCGACCTAATGGCCGAGCGACTTAACACATGGCCGAGCGACTTAAATGTGCAGGCTGAGCGACTTAAATGGGCAGGCCGAGCGACCTAGGGGATAGAAATGCAAAACTCTCTCAATTTGCAACCGGTCGAGCATGGACGCTAGGGGATTACGCCTATCGGCTATCCGGTCCTATTGGTTCCTCGATGCATCACCAAAAACGTGTTCAAACATCAAAGTTAAGATTTTTAAAGATTTGAACCTAAAACACTAAAAATTGGGCTTTTCACCAATTCAATCCAAACCAAAAGCAAATGCACATGAATAAGTGTTAGGAATTCATACCCAACAATCAAAGATAGTTATAAACAAAGATGTGAGATAAAAATCTCACCTTTTCACAAAATAAATGAAGAAGAAGCTTAAAAGCAAAGGAAAAATCAACCATGCTTCAATCTCGATCACAAGAAGCTTGAATCAATGGCTTCTCTTTGGATTTGGAGTTAGATGTTGGATTTTGCAAATGAACTAGGGCTTGGAGTTCTAATTTCCCATCCCTCTCTCCATTTTGGATTTGGAGTTAGATGTTGGATTTGTCTGTTCATCGATCTCCATTTTTGATGAGCTAGAATTAATAGTTTAGGCTAATGGGCTAAACCAAACCCAAAGCCCAAAGTGAATAAGTGGCAAAATTCCACTAACTCCAAACATATCAATGTTTATACTCAAAAAGATCGCAAACGGCGTTTTGGACCCAATGGAAGTGGTCCCGAGTCCTAATTTGACCGTATGCAAAAAGTAACTTTTTGGACTAAAATCCGACTAACGATAAAATATTTAAATAAAATATTTAAATATTCAATCGTAAAATATGCGGGTTGTTACATACTCCCCTCCTTAAAGAAATTGCGTCCACGCAATATTTAAGAAGAAAATATAAGGTAACAACCATGAAAGCATATCAACACAAAAGAAATTTGAAATAAGAAATTCACCTCAAAGAGCACGGGAAAGTAAGTCTGGATGTGTTCGCTCGATGAACTCTCTAGATTCCCAAGAGAAATCCTTAGGATTTGAGGACCATTGAACTTTAACAAGTGGAACATCTTTATTTCGAAGGCGTTTGACCTCCGAAGCAATAATACGAATAGAATGTTGCTCATAAGTTAAATTAGACGAAACTTCAATTTCTTCCACAACACTGGGCTCAAGAATAGAATCGGAATCTCAAAGGCATTTCCGTAATTGAGAAACGTGAAACACGTCATGAATAGTAGAAAACTGAGCCAGTAATAAAAGGTGATAAGCCACGGAACAAATAAGTTCGATGATGGGAAATGGACCAATATATCGAGGTGATAACTTTCCCGATCGACTGAAACGTACAACACCCTTCATAGGTGAAACACGAATAAACACAAGATCTCCCACAGAAAATTCTAATTTCCTTCTTCGGTTATCGGTATAGGATTTTTGTCTACTCTGGGCTTCTTTCATCCTATGACGAATAAGGTCAATCTTCTCTGTGGAATCACGAATAAAATCTGGACCTAAAACCAGCTTCTCACCGGCCTCAAGCCAACAAGAAGGAGATCGGCATGGCCTTCCATAGAGTGCCTCGAAAGGTTCCATACCAATACTAGATTGGATGCTATTATTATAGGAAAACTCAACAAGACAAATATGATCTTCCCAACTTCCACCAAAATCAAGAATACATGCACGAAGAAGATCTTCAAGAGTTTGATTCACATGCTCAGTTTGTCCATCAGACTGAGGATGATAAGCGGTGCTAAAATTAAGCTTCGTTCCAAAGCTTTTTGAAGACTCTTCCAAAATCCACTAGTAAATAATGGATCACGATCACTAACAATAGAAGAAGGAACTCCATGCAATTTTACAATTTCTTTAATAAAGAGTTTGGCCAAGAGAGGAATGGTTCGATTGGATCGAACGGGAATAAAATGGGCAGATTTAGTAAGTCTATCGACTATCACCCATAAGCTATCATGACCCGAACGAGAACGGGGAAGGCCGTCTATAAAATCCTTGGAAATTTAGTCCCACTTCCAAATTGGAATTTCTAAAGGTTGCAATAACCCACCGGGCCTTTGGTGCTCGGCCTTAATGAGTTGGCAAGTCATGCAACACTTAACAAAGTTAGCAATATCAGATTTCATTCCCTCCCAATAATAAAGTCGCTTCATGTCCGCGTACATTTTACTACTACCACGATGAATGGTAAATTTAGAACGATGAGAATCTTCTAAAATGTCTTTACGAAGATTACTAATATTTGGCACGATATGTCTACCAAATTTTCGAATACCGCCACGAGAATCAATATCAAAGTCTTTCAAACCTTCAATATCAATTTTATCCCTAAAATTTTGGCCAAGAAGAGCCAATTCGGGATCTAGCTTTTGAGCTTCAAGAATGCGGTCTAAAAGAGAAGGATGAGCCTCAAGACTACATAAAACAAGATATGAACACAAATTGGATACATGATCTTGAACATCACAAGTGGATAAAATATCGAGATCGCTCCATTCGGATATCATCATAGAAACAACCGCTTGGTGCTTACGACTAAGTGCGTCCGCAACACGATTTCCCTTTCCAGGAGTATAAAGAATATCAAGATCATAAGCTGCAAGAAATTCGAGCCAACGTTGTTGACGCAAATTAAGTTCCTTTTGAGAAAATAGATACTTCAAAGATTTATGATCGGTGTAAAGAATAAATTTTTCTCTCAAAAGATAATGACGCCAAATACGAAGGGCGAAAACAATAACCGCGAGCTCTAAATCATGAGTGGCATATCTAGTCTCGGCTGGCTTCAACTGCCTAGAAGCATAAGCAATAACATGTTCTCTTTGGATAAGAATGGCACCCAAACCAACGCGACTGCATCGGTATAAACAATAAAATCTTGGTTTCCCTCGAGAATCACAAGAATAGGAGCATCGGAAAGGAGTTCTTTTAATTTCTGAAAAGAAGCTTGTCATTTGACCGACCAAATGTATTTAACAACTTTCTTTGTTAAGCTAGTAAGAGGCACGGAAATTTTTGAAAAGTCTTTCATAAAACGACGGTAATAGCCCGCCAATCCAAGGAAGCTACGGATTTCCGTCACACTCTCTGGTCTCTTCCAATTTTGAATCGCTTCAATCTTTGAATGATCCACGGAAATTCCGGATTCGGAAATAATATGACCGAGAAACTTCACACGAGATTGCCAAAAGTGGCATTTAGAAAATTTTCCTTTTAATTGATTACTCCTAAGAGTTTACAACACAATCCGAAGATGCTTTTCGTGCTCCTTCTCGGTTTTTGAATACACAAGAATATCATCAATGAAGATGAGAACGAATCGATCGAGGAAACCTTTGAAAACTCGGTTCATAAGGTCAACGAAATAAGCCGGAGCATTCGTTAAACCAAATGGCATAACAAGCCATTCATAAGATCCATAACGAGTACGGAACGATGTCAAAGGAATGCTATCCTCTGCAATACGAAGCTGATGAAAACCGGTAGCTAAGTCTAATTGTGAAAAGACTCTAGCACCACTAAGCTGATCAAATAAATCATCAATCCGAGGTAAAGGATATTTATTCTTGATAGTAAGATCATTAAGCTTGCGGTAGTCAACACAAAGCCTAAGTGTACCGTCAGATTTCTTCACAAAAATAGTCGAGGCTCCCTAAGGAGAGGAACTAGAGCAAATAAATTGCTTCGTCTCCAATTCGGATAATTGTTTGTGCATCTCCTCATTTTCCTTATTGGACATACGATAAGGAGGACGAGTGATAGGTTGAGCTCCAGGGATGAGATTAATTTTGAACTTAATTGCTCGCTTAGGTGGTAATCCTAAAACGGGCTCAAATATGTAGGAAAATTCATGAACAATGTAAATAAGAGAAATAATATCTTCCTCGTCATCATTATCGTAATCGTGAGGATTTAAAGAATATAAAGATGTAGCCAAGCTGGAATCCGAATTTTTAAGGTCAATAGAAATCTGCTTAACAGATTGAGGATGTCAAAGATGAATAGTCCGCTCAGGACATAGGATTTGGGCTTCATAGCGGTTAAGCCAATCCATTCCCAAAATCATTCCAAAGCCTAAGTAGCACATAACATGCAAATCGGCTCGGAAAGAAAAATCACACAATATAATCTCGACATCTTTACAAAGCAAACTAATTGTTGCGAATCCACCAACCGGATTAGCAATTCTCAAAGAAGTCATTAAAGCGACAACACTCAAAGAAAAAGTATCAACAAGTTCTTTTGATATAAAAGAATGGGACGCACACGTATCAAAAAGAAATCGAATAGGGTGATCAAGAAATAAAATAATGCCATCAAGGATAGAATGAGAAATACCTTGACTACGAGATGTGTTGCCAGGGTCTTGAGCAACATTAAGCTTTCCCTCCTTCTTGCCTTGAAGTTTGGGACAAGAAGATAAATAATGATCCGGGCTTTCGCAATAGTGACAAGCACGAGGCTTTGAACACTTGTTCGCATAATGGTCCTTAGAACCACAATTGTAGCATTGCCCACTACTAGAGGTAGAAGTCTTTGCCACCGAAGTTGCTTGCTTCCCTTTCTTATTGGGATAAGGACCTCTGAACTTATTAGGCCTTTTCTTATGGTTGAAGTTTGGTTTGGCACCCATAACTTCAACATCGCTCTCCCTATCTGCCTCTTCAAGACGAAGAGCGATATCAATGAGTTGATCAAAAGAAACTTATAACTTTAGAAGTAATGGCTTCTTGAGATTTTTATTCAAGCCATAGACAAATCTTTGGTTCTTCTTCAATGGGGTGTTTATGTATTCGACCCCGTGTTTAGAAAGTGACTCGAAGGATGCGACATAATCTGCCACAGAGGATTCACCTTGAACAAGGTCAATGAAACGACGAGCCAATGTCACTTTCTCAGCTTCTGGCACAAACTTTAATGTGAATCGTTCTCGGAATTTCTCCCAAGTAAGATCCGCTTCAACTATTTCAGAAATAAGAAGCTCATACCAATCTAATGCTCTTTCTTGGAGCATACTAGAGGCCACCTGAACACGGTGAAGATCAATAAGATTCATGCGAGAAAAGATTCGATTGCATGTTCTTAGACAAGCCTGGACTTCAATAATAGTTTCAGATCCTTTGAATGGCTTCCCACCCAAATTGGTATAATCGTTGCACAAATGTGCAGATCCAGACTTAGGGTGAGTAGACTCCAGATTAGATCCGGCTGCTTGAGCATTCTTTACTAGATCAAGAAGCTGCTGGGCAGACATAAATACTCCATCTTGGGGAGTAGCACTAGATTGACCGACGCTGGGACGGCCAGGTCTAACCATTTCTCTTCCTTTAGAAAGAAAGAAAGAAAGAAGAAGGAAAAGGTTATTCACCAAATGAATATCCAGCAATCTTGATAGATAAACAAGTAATCATAAAGAAAATAGGATGAATCAGTACGAAAACTCGAATTAAATCCTAAAGCACGACTCCTAAGATGGACTTAGGGCGATGATCCTTGATTGATTTTTCTACATTGTTTCGAAGTTTGGCTCTAATACCAAGCTGTGGCGCCCCACCTCTATACCCACGCTAGCCAAGGACACTACGGTGTAATGCCGTCAACTAGCACGGAGAATAAGGCTGTTGAGGAGCGACCATCCATGTAATGGCTTTGTGCGAGCATCGATATGTCAGATAGAATAACTTGCATTTCATTTCTATAGGAAATCCGACATGCCGACACAAACTCATAGCTACTACACAGTGGCTATATACAATCTTCGAAAAAAAATAGAGAAATAAACATAACACAAATCAGTCATAGATAATTCATATCACAAAGGCGGAAAAAGATATGAATGTATAACCCATGAAAGTGTATATCAGAGTAGTGGTCAAACAAGATCCACAATATCACAAAAATGAATAGTTACAAGTGCAACACAAGAGAATAAGTATACATCAATGAGTCTATATCTCAAATGTAGACAACAAAAACTACTAATCTAAGTAGTTAGCCAAAAGCCAGGGTGATAATCCCAGATGTGAAGTCAAGCAAAAGCATCTGTAACATCTCGGTCCGACTCGAGTATTATTTAATAAGAAAATAATAAACGGATCAATCTAACTATAAAATCAGATGAAATGATATAGAATAAGAGGTGTGACAAAAACGTATGATAACCATAAAACCATACTGTGATAAGTATGTAATTGAAAATCAACAAGAGATTAATCAATATCACAAGAATCTTCTCAAAGATAAAAAAGAATGTCATACTCTTTATTTTTATTCACTAAAACCATAAGTATTGATCATTATATCAATGCCAATCACAAAAGTTAATGACACACAAATTCACTAATGCACAAATATTAATAAGACTTGTCAATGTAAATCACGAAAATTGGTGAAACACAAATTCTAGAAATCATCAATGGAAATCCAGAAATCACAAAAAGGGGGAGGCCTATCACAAAACGGGAGCATGAAAACTCACCAACACGTGTATCACAAAATGGAACGCTATTCCGTGGTTGCTAACCATTAATTTTGAGCCGAAGCTCCACAAAACGGCCTGAAGACCATGGGTCGCTACCCCACCAAATTGAGCCGAAGCTCCACAAAAAAGGGGTTTAGTCTCCCTCGTAGACAAAGAGACATCACACATTTGCTAGTCTACATCACAAAAATGATCATCAACAATCATCAAGAAGTGTCAATTACAGTAAGCTAGTAAATATATAAGCTTAGCTTCATGTCCCATAACCACTGGCTTAACTTAAATATTTACGAACAAATTGTAGATCTCCACTCGAAAATTGTCACAAGAGATTCAATTGAACAAGTCCAAGAATTAACCGGCGAAGTAAACGCAAGCGTTTCATACCACTTGTTTTACTAAGCCGTTTAATTAGATTTCTCGTACGAGTGAGGTAAAGGTTTATATATTACTAGTAGATTGGAAAACAGTTTAAGAAACGAGCTTAGTAGTAAAATAGGGTTGAAATCGTTTTGATGAAGGAGTTTTGATATTTACTGCTAGTATTGAAAACCTTCATATTTTTAAAATGAAAAATCATAAAAATGATTGTAGAAACAATAAGTCACAAAAATTCACATTCGAAGACGTGAATAAAATCCAAAGAATTCGATTCCAAATCCATCAAAATGGAAATACCCTTGCGACTTAACAGCCACGACTTACGACTTAACATAATTCAACACAAGAAATCAGCGGCTCAACACATGCGACTCCACGGCACACGACCTGAGAGATCAGTGACTTAAGAAATAACATGCGGCCTAAAAGGGCAACTTAACATGGCGCGACCTATAGCATGGCGCGACCTATATCATGGCGCGACCTAAGTTGGTGCGAGATATAGCAGCAGGCCGAGCGACTATATGGTAGCGACTTAAACCATGACGCGACCCATAGCAGCAGGCCGAGCGACCTAAGCCGACCGACCTAAGTGGTGCGACCTAAGGGGTGAGAGTAGGCTGAGCGACCTAAGTAATGGAACGACCTAACTCATGGCACGACCTAAGCATGGCGCGACCTATGTTGGTGCGACCTAATGTCTGAGCGACTTAACACATGGCCGAGCGACTTAAGTAATGGAATGACCTAACACATGGCATGACCTAAGCATGGCGTGACTTATGTTGGTGCGACCTAATGGCCGAGCGACTTAACACATGGCCGAGCGACTTAAATGTGCAGGCCGAGCGACTTAAATGTGCAGGCCGAGCGACCTAGGGGATAGAAGTGCAAAACTCCCTCAATTTGCAACCGGTCGAGTATGGACGCTAGGGGATTACGCCTATCGGCTACCCTGTCCTATTGGCTCCTCGATGCATCACCAAAAACATGTTCAAACATCAAAGTTAAGATTTTTAAAGATTTGAACCCAAAACACTAAAAATTGGGCTTTTCACCAATTTAATCCAAACCAAAAACAAATGCACATGAATAAGTGTTAGGAATTCATACCCAACAATCAAAGATAGTTATAGACAAAGATGTGAGATAAAAATCTCACCTTTTCACAAAATAAATGAAGAAGAAGCTTAAAAGCAAAGGAAGAATCAACCACACTTCAATCTCAATCAGAAGAAGCTTGAATCAATGGCTTCTCTTTGGATTTGGAGTTAGATCTTGGATTTGCAAATGAACTAGGGCTTGGAGTTTTAATTTCCCATCCCTCTCTCCATTTTTGATGAAGCTTGAGTGTTAGGAAATGAAAGTGAAGTAATGAAGGGAAGAGGGGGTTGAGCTAGAATTAATAGTTTAGGCTAATGGGCTAAACCAAACCCAAAGCCCAAAGTGAATAAGTGGCAAAATTCCACTAACTCCGAACATATCAAAGTTTATAGTCAAAAAGATCGCAAACGACGTTTTGGACCCAATGGAAGTGGTCCCGAGTCCTAATTCGACCGTATGCAAAAAGTAACTTTTCGGACTAAAATTCGACCAACGATAAAATATTTAAATATTCAATCGTAAAATATGCGGATTGTTACAAGTTTCTTCCCAAACTCACCCGTATCCCCTTTCAAACTTCAAAAATTTGTTTAAGTATTTGAAATACCCTGTACAACACAGATACACTCGAGCCAATCCATCATCTCCCCGAAACTTTCTTCGAGCAACATCCTTCTTCCCCAGTGACCCTGACCAAAAATGCACAGGTGCATGCATTCACGTGCATCGATGATCGTTGACCTTCTGACCGACGCTGATACTTCTTACAAGTCGCTGGTGATCTCTCTGACCATCCCCAATACCCAACATCGTCGAACATCACCTTAAACAAAATCGAGCACATCTGCTCCTTCCTGGAACCAATCCAGTCAATAAAATTATCCTCTTGCCGACGATTCTAGCCATCATCGACCTAGCCTCCTTGACCAGAACATCTCCACTCGACAATGCTTCGATTCCCCCCGGTTCGGCTTCGACCGATCAACCCACACCTTCGCAATCACCATGCAAACATCACCGTTCAAAACCACCCTTATAATCCTAGTTTGGCTTCAACTCACCGCTCCGTTCGTCAGAAAAAATATCATCCATTTTTCTTATGATCTACAACACTCTAGCCACTTCTAGGCTAAATCTCGCTAAACATCATCATGCCAATTACCAGATTTTCCCCAAAACTCATATCTTGTTCATCACGCAAATGCCATCTCAATTCGAAACTAAAAACTCTGATTTTTGTTTTAAAAGTCATTATTTTCGAATGGATTTGGATGATGTTAATCAAACTTGGATCCATGCAAGTTGAAAATTTGATAAATTTTGAATTTACCCAACATTTCTTCCTCCAGACAGAGACCTTCCATATTATCTTGGAAACATATTTTTAAAATTAATTTTTATTGAATTTAAACACATTTTCTTTTGACATCAAATCTAATCAACACTTAGAAGTAGTGTTTTAGGATTTTTCTTTTTTGGACAGGTTTTTGAGAACCTGGAATTTGCAAATAGGGATGAGTGTACCTGTATATCAATATGCACATCCATATTTTCACAAAAATAAAAACATTCAAGCATATTTCAAACATTACCAGAACACATCTTCACTTATTTGTCACATTCAAAGAGATTTAAGATTTTTAAAATTGGAGTTTTGCTTACCTGAAGTTCAATAGAGGACTGGAATTTGAAAACAGAGAACTGTCTGAATTTTAAAACTTGAAGGCTGAAATTTTGATCTTGCTTTGATCTTTTGTTTGTTGTTTGCTCACTGGAATGCTTGAAACTTGCTGTAATCTTGAACTAGAAGTCTTTGTAACTTTAACATATTATTGCTTTGACATTTTTCCAGTTTTTGTTTTGTAATCTAGCTTGATCTTCAGGTTGAAACAATTTGCAGTGAATTCGATCTTTTGCTTCAGAATTTGTATCTGATACTTTTAAGGTTTTGATTTATATTTTGTTTTGATGTTGAGATGATTTTTGTTTCTCTCTTTTTTTTTCTTTCTTATTCCAGTTTTGATGTTAAAATATGAGAAAAGGAATTTAGTTTAGTTTTTTATTCTTCAATATAAAATTTAATTAAAATTAGTGCCACTTATTTTTCACATAAACATTCTTACTTAACACTTGTAAAAATGTGTGCCTATTTATTTACACTTGTTACATGTAATAAAAATTGTGCTTAAATCCTTTATTTAAATTATTTTATAATTTTTATTTTAACCCTTTTTGCATTTATATTTTCATATGTTTTAAGATATGTATTTTATTTTATTTACACTTGTTATAAAAAATGTTTTCATATATATAATTTCTATTATTCAATAAATGCATTTTCCTTTATAAAATCTTAAGAAAAAATTGAATTTTAAAACAAATTAAACTTTAATGAATAACACACATATGTATATTATGAAATTTAATTTTTAAACAACATTCAAACTTTTACTATATTTCGAACACTACAAATAATGTCCTAAATGTAACTTAATATTATATTTCTTATCTAAATAAATACTTTTATTTTATTAATCATTTATAAAATCTTTTAAAGCAAAGATGGTTTTACAATTAATTACACATGAATAATAATTTTATTCTTAATTGGCCTTGGAAAAATCTATTATATCAATTTCAAAACATCATTTTTAAATCAGAATGTATATTCGAATAAAATTAGGAACAAATTCTTATTAACTTAAAAATAAAATTTCAAATCCAATTTGTTTCCAATATATTTATTTTTAAATCCAATTTTTATTATTTAAGAAATACTTATCCTTAAATTCCAGACCAAAATCCTATTTATAATCTAAATTTTTTATTTATTCCGAAAATTTTCTAATTAATTCACCAAAAAAGATTTCACACTTTAATTCTAAAATTAAATTAATTTCCAAATTAAACTTGTTAGTTTTCAGGAATGTTACAGATTCTCCCCCTTAAGAAAATTTCATCCTCAAAATTTGCCAGGGAGATAACAACGAACTGATAAAAGATAGAGAAATATCTTTTCAGTTCAAACTGAATATATATATTCTATATTTGGCTTACCAAATCAAAATATCACAATAGATATGAGAATAAACTCATTCAATACTTCAGAAATACTCGGGTTATTCGGATCTACGAAATATACAAAGGTATTGGTTAGTTCGAAGGAATAAGTAACCATTCGTAGAATATATTGAAACCCAACGAAACAGACAGAAATAGATTCTACTACGATCTCAGATTCAAGATTTAACTCATTTACGATTTGCTGAGAAATAAAATATGGTGTAGCTCATGTGTCGAACAAACTCGAAAAATTTATCGTAAATGAGAAGGTTACCTACTAAAATTCATTTTCCTTTATTAGCCTTTGAGGTTGAAGAATCATCTTTGATTGTATACACCTTCGCTAGTAGAGCTTGCTTTCGTGTTGGGCGATCCTTGATCCTATGTCTCGACTTGTGGTAGGAATAACATTACCTAGATTCCTATTCTGGGCTCATAAATGGCTCTCTCTCCTTGCTTCCAGGGATTCTTGCAATTATCTGAGTAATTGCCTTTTTCCAAGCAATTGAGACAAGTAACATTTTTCACCTTGTTATTCTGGGTATTCTTCTTTCCTTTGTTTCTCCACGGTTTCTTTCCACCGAACTTCCTTTTCCTCTAATTCAGATTACTTATATTCTCATTCTCCTCTAGAACATCTTGCTTATCCTGAGTATCATATCTATAACCCATACCAATTAATTCAGAAAACGATTCTTTTACGTGAGTAGTCATCCTCTCCTGGAATTCCTTGTTCATTCCCTGAATAAACTTTTCATTCTTTTTCAAAGGTGCATTCACCAACTCTGGACCAAACTGAGATAATTCATTGAATTTGTTCAAGTATTCCTCAAACGATAAACTTCCCTGCTTCAAATCCGTGAACTCCTGGTACATTCTGGAAATACCAGCAGATGGCATATATCGCTGCTCGAAGACTTCCTTGAAACGACTCCAAGAAAACTCATCCACCGGCTCATCCACAGTAACTGTTTCCCACCAAGCTAAAGCCTCTTCCTGGAGTCGCCAGGAAGCTATCAATCGCATATGATCATCTTCCAATTTTAGTCTTTTGAAAATGTTTTCGCACGATCGAATCCAGGCTGTGCTTCGATAATGGTTTCTTTGCCTGTGAATGGCTTTCCACCAAGTCTAGAAAAACTTCGATATGAATCAGCCAAATTCGGCTGAGATTGAGTGCGAATATCTGTTGTTGCGAGGCTTTGACCAGTTGAAGTGGTACTTCCCCGTCCCCTACCTTGTCCTCTTTTTCCACTCATTCTTACTATCTGTAAATAGTAAGAAAACTGATTTAGGCATACATACGAGATATCATAGGGAATAACAACAGTTAAAGAAAATATGCTGAGCAATTTTGGGTTTTCGGTTTCACTGGTTGTTCTCATTCTAGGGTATACTTCACCCTATCTCTAATGAGACATCTAATGTGTTACTCTCGATAGCTAAAGTTCTTACTTAACCTTTAGCTCTGATACCACTTGCGACGACCCGAACTCGATGCCCGACAAATGATATCGAATCCGTATCGTCGGAGCTTTCAATGACATTAGATGATAAACAACACAGCGGAAACAAAAGATGATACATTGATATACAACAGAGAAACAATGTGATATACATCATGATACAACATATCCAACACCATCATACAACACAACACCACAGCGGAAATACATTTCAGAATGAGAAAAGCCTTCAGGAGAATCCAAAACTGCAACTCCAAACCAAAACTCTAAAGCTAAAGCTCTAAACTTCAAACTCGAACCATCTTCCAGCTGACTTATAGCAAATGCGATCCCAAACGCGATTGCCAAACCAAAAACTTCAAAGATCCAAACTGAAGAAGATCTCCAGATGCTACCAGACCAATGACTTCGAAGGCTACTGAATCTATACCTATTATTGGATTGTCTAAAAAAACCTAACTCTAGACTGCCCGTGTGGAAAATTGTGGACACTCAGAGTTTAGGAAGGAAACAATAAACTCCGGGTCAGTCATGGGACTGGTATAAGCAAACAAATACATTTTATCTTTAAAACAAACAACAAAGAATTTTAGAACATTGAAATCCTCAATGCTTTTTGGAAAATGAAACTACCATAAGGCCTTCCGCCACATTCACCATGCAAATGCAGAATTGGAGGAGATTTCTCCTTATGATAGTCAAAACTCCTTGATACGAGAAAACCATTTTGATATTATTATTAGTGCATAATGCAGAAAAGATTTCGAAAGTATAATATTAATCTTAGCCAGCATAAAACCATTATTGTATGCCTACTATAGCTACCATGTTCAATAGCAGGCTACCACCACATTCCATGGAAGGTTATAAGACTAAAACTTTACAGGGAGCTTACTGTTTCTTTGGATTTTCCAATAAATGATCAGGCCAAGGAACTTCCCATTGCCACATGGGTAAGCCTCTGGAGGGGCGCCCCGAGAACTTACCCAGCTCTCTGCCAACACAAGGCCGGTTTACTCCCTTCTCGGGAGTAAAACCTAAGATATGCCACCCCCGGTCGTTTGCGACCTTTATCCGAGGATCCTCAACCACAAAGCAACATCACACAGTAATGAAATTTACAGTGTCCACATGAGTTAAGTATCTGGGCTCCATACCATGATACCACCCTTTTCCAGAAGGAATGGACATACCCAGGGGCGCGACCCCTGCAACCTTACTGCATCTTTCCTATTTCGACCATTTTCGGGGTGTGAGGTCCTGATGCAGTCTCGTCCACAAAGCTACGCTTTTTCACAAATCCATGCTTCGATCAACAAATGATCAGCAACACTTCATATGCCATATTATCAAATCGGGAACGTATCACTAGTAACCATCAACTACATAATCTCTAAGCTCGTACATCTCAAAGAAGGTATTAAGCTAGGAGAATAAATCTCCGCCACCAAACAGAAATGTATTTGATAGAAACCGGTTTTACATCTCAAAGTGTAATGTCAGACACACATCCATACAAGTCTGTTCCGGGTTCGAACATAACCGAAGGCACTTCCAAAGAAGCCCTTACAATCCGGGTATTCACAATCCTGATCAGACTCCCCATCACATATGGAGATCTCTATACCGTAGCTACTTAGTGCAGAATCATTCGATAGGTTATCCTATCGTTCTCATAAATGCCCGGTCTTCACCATCGGTCTTCAAATGCTATCCATATCGTCGTATCATTATTCGAAATAGGTTATATGACACAAGGTCCTCTCCCGGCTAAACCGAATAATGAGCGCAATATTTAAAAAAAAGGGATATGGGATTTCAGTTAAGTCACAGCTTAAAACCCAAAATCTTTCTTCAAATGGTTTACACAAATTACCTTTTCAAATCTTTAAACAAAAGGATTTACTTTGCAAAATTCACCTAGTTTCCACAAAGATCCATTCAAAGATTTCAATTCCATTTCAAATTGGATTAACTCATCCAGTCTTTAAATCAATGGTTTAATTCATAGCTTTCAAAATTATTTCCAAAGATTAATTCATAACTTGGAAAACCGTTTTCATTTCAAACTTGAAATCCCTTTAACACAAATTGGAAATTCATTCTTTATATGAAAGCTTTAATTATTTGAAAACAAATAGCTTTCTTTTCGGAAAAATCCGATTTCATTTATACAAGTTAAAGCTCTTGGGTAAATTCAAATTCCAAAACAATATTTTAAAATGGTTTAAACCCATGTAAACACATTTATAACTAGTAAACCATAATTTCTAAACGTGGAATTCAATTTCAATTTTGAATTCAAATTCAAATCAAATTATTTAAATTTCAAAACTTTATCAAATTATTCAAAATAACGTTTATCTTCAAACTCCTTTTCAAAAGCTTTTCACGTTTAACCCAATTCTATTTCCAAAACCATTTGGATTCAAATTTCAATTTTTAAAACCATTTCAAAAAAAACTATGACTTAACCAATTTCCTCATTCAATCCATATTAGTGCGTGTAGGTGTAGTCCAGGGGTTTCACATAATAGTGCAACATTATTAATCATCACAGATACAATCACAGCAATATTGTTAAGCGGTATAATCCTATAACGCTTATCTATATACACAGAATCACAAATAGATAATATAAATGCATTATAGATAAATAAATTACATTCATCACAGCTTGAATTAAAACCATTCAAATTACAAAGCATCACACAATAGAGGTATCAAACAATTCACAACATTCAATGGAATACAGTCAGCCATAAGTAAGATTAATTGTTTATCTGATTAATTGAAACCAGATCAATTACTAATCCTGGTTAATTAATCAATTATAAATTAATTAACTTTAAATTATTAATTAATCGACCTTAATTAATAATTGAATAAATTTGTAATCATGAAATAATCAACCCTTAATTAATTAATTATCCCTAATTAACTAATAAATTAATTAACCCTTAATTAATTACCATTTAATTAATTACCTTGATTAATTAATCCTTAATTATAAATTAATTATCTTAAATTAATAATTAATTAACCTTTAATTAACTATTAATTAATTATTTAAGTAATTATAAATCATCTACCTTGATTTATCATTAAATCATTATCAAGGTCTTTAATTAATTAGCCTCATGATAAATCAACATTGACATAAGAGATTAAGTTTAATTAAGAGTTACAAATCAATATTTCATCTTAATTTACTTTTAGTTACATTATTTATTTAAAATGATTAATTAAAAAATGCCATAAATTAAATAATTTAAACTTAATTACCTTTTAAAATATCTTACATAAAACTTTCACTAATCCAATTATCTAAATTAAAACCATTATCTACAACATGAATTTAAAATGTTTAAAAATTTAAATTTTTGTTTTAAAGTCAGGAAGATTTTTTTTATACCATCCCGAGACTCACTCGAGACCTCCCCTGAGTCAACAACCCCTTCACTTCGGGTTTCTTCCCAAACTCACCCGTATCCCCTTTCAAACTTCAAAAATTTGTTTAAGTATTTGAAATACCCGGTACAACGCAAATACACTCGAGTCTATACTCGAGCCAATCCATCATCTCCCCGAAACTTTCTTCGAGCAACATCCTTCTTCCCAGTGATCCAGACCAAAAATGCACAGGTGCATGCATTCACGTGCATCGATGATTGTTGACCTTTTGACCGACGTCGATACTTCCTACAAGTCGCTGGTGATCTCTCTGACCATCCCCAATGCCCAACATCATCGAACATCACTTGAAACAAAATTGAGCACATCTGCTCCTTCCTGGAACCAATCCTGTCAATAAAATCATCCTCTCGCCGATGATTCCAGCCATCATCGACCAAGCCTACTTGACCAGAACATCTCCACTCGACAATGCTTCGATTCCCCTTGGTTCGGCTTCGACCGATCAACCCACGCCTTCGCAATCACCTCGCGAACATCATCGTTCAAAACCACCCTTCTAAGCCTAGTTTGGCTTCGACTCACCGCTCCATTCATAAATAAAATCTCATCCATTTTTCCTATGATCTACAACACTCCAGCTATTTCTAGGCCAAATCTCGCTAAAGATCATCATGCCGATCACCAGGTTTCCCCCAAAACCCATATCTGGTTCATCACGCAAATGCCATCTCAATTCGAAACTAAAAACTCTGATTTTTGTTTTAAAAATAATTATTTTTGAAATGTATTTAGATGATGTTAATGAAACTTGGATCCATGCAGGTTGAAAATTTGATAAATTCTGAATTTACACTACATTTCTTCCTCCAAACAGAAACCTTCCGTATTATCTTGGAAACATATTTTTAAAATTAAGTTTTATTGAATTCAAACACATTTTCTTTTGACATCAAATCTAATCAACAATTAGAAGCAGTGTTTTAGGATTTTTCTTTTTTGGACAGGTTTCCAAGAACTTGGAATTTGCAAACAGGGATGAGTGTCCCTGTATATCAATATGCACATCCATATTTTCACAAAAATACAAGTATTCAGGCATATCTCAAACATTATCAGAAAAAATCTTCACATATTTGTCACATGCAAAGAGATTTATGCTTTTTAAAATTGGAGTTTTGCTACCTGAAGTTCAACAGAGGACTGGAATTCGAAAATAGAGAACTGTCAGGAATTTAAAATTTGAAGGCTGAAATTCTGATCTTGCTTTGATCTTTTGTTTTTGTTTGCTCACTGGAATGCTTGAAACTTGTTGTAATCTTGAACTGGAAGTCTTTGTTACTTTAACATATTATTGCTTTGATGTTTTTCCAATTTTTGTTTTGTAGTCTAGCTTGATCTTCAGTTTGAAACAATGTGCAGTGAATTCAATCTTTTGCTTTAGAATTTGTATCTGATACTTTCAGGTTTTGATTTGTGTTTTGTTTTGATGTTGAGATGATTTTTGTTTCTCTCTTTTTTTCTTTCTTATTTCAGTTTTGATGTTAAAATATGAGAAAAGGAATGTAGTTTAGTTTTTTATTCTTCAATATAAAATTTAATTAAAATTAATTCCACTTTTTTTTCACATAAACATTCTTACTTAACACTTGTAAAAATATGTGCCTATTTCTTTACACTTGTTACATGTAATAAAAATTGTGTTTAAATCCTTTAATTAAATTATTTTACAATTTTTATTTTAACCCTTTTTGCATTTATATTTTCATATGTTTTAACATATGTATTTTATTTTATTTACACTTGTTATAACAAATGTTTTGTATATATAATTTCTATTATTCAATAAATGCATTTTCCTTTATAAAATCTTAAGAAAAAATTGAATTTTAAAACAAATTATACTTTGATAAGTAACACACATATGTATATTATGAAATTTAGTTTTTGAACAACATTCAAACTTTTACTATATTTTAAACACTACAAATAATGTTTTAAATATAACTTAATATTATATTTCTTATCTAAAAAAATACATTAATTTTGTTAATCATCTATAAAATCTTTTAAAGCAAAAGATGGTTGTACAATTTAATTACACATGAATAAATAATTTTATTCTTAATTGGCCTTGGAAAAATCTATTATATCAATTTCAAAACTTCATTTTTAAATCAGAATGCATATTTAAATAAAATTAGAAACAAATTCTTATTAACTTAAAAATAAAATTTCAAATTCAATTTATTTCCAATATATTTATTTTTAAATCCAATTTTTATTATTTAAGAAATACTTATCCTTAAATTCCAAACCGAAATCCTATTTATAATCTAAATTTTTTATTTATTCTAAAAATTTTCTAATTAATTCACAAAAAAAGATTTCACAGTTTAATTCCAAAATTAAATTAATTACCAAATTAAACTTGGTTAATTTTCAGGAATGTTACAGAAAGGGTGTTTCAATTGTGGTTATTATGACCAAATGATTCGAGATTGTCCAAAGCCTCTCTTTTGCCTCTATTTCAAGAAGGAAGGCCATCGTATTTCCACTTGTCCTATCGATCCAAATGATTCTAAATCTGGCAAGTTGAATCTAGTGGATGCTTCTGGAGGTTCTTCGTAGCGCAGAGGTCTTCTCCTTCTACTGTTGAAGGTTCATTGCTATTCCATGATTGTTCTATTCAAGTCCTTTTCGATACGAGTGCATCGCATTCACTCGCATCGATGAAGCTCGTAGATGATTTGTCTTTGGATGTTTCTTGTATGGTTACTTCATTGAGGATTGTGAATCCTATCGGTGATCCACAACCCTTAGCATTCTTTGTGATGATGTTGAGATTGTTTTATGTGGCTTTTCTTTTTGTGTGAATCTGCACGTTATTTCTTATTTGGTATTTGATATGATTTTGGGTACAGACTAGCTAGTGCGATACGATGCCAGGATTATTTGTTTTGAGATAATTTTATATCTTCGACATCCAGATTCGTCAACTCAGCTATTCTTGTTCCTTGGAATGTGGATAATTTTGAAGTGGCTTTATATTCTCTAAACTCACGAGATAATGATGATATATCTGATGTTCTTATTATTTGTGACTTCTCTGATGTATTTGAGCCTATTTCAGGTTGCCACCCAAGCAGGTGATTGAGTTCCACAACGATCTCGTTCCTGGCACGTAGCCAGTTAGTCATCCTCACACGAGGATGTCTACAAAGGAAAATGAGGAACTCAAGAAGCGGTTTTAGAGCTTGAGTCCAAGAAGTTGATTCAGTCTAGTTTTTCACCGTGGGGTGCCGCAGTTGTCCTCGGAAGAAGTCCTATGGAACTCTTAGGCTTTTCATCGACTATCGCAAGCTTAACGAGTTTTCCAAAAAGAATAGGTATCCATAACCTAGGATGGATGATATGTTTGATCAATTGAGTGGCGCTAAGGTCTTCTCTCAATTCGACCTTGCCACTAGTTTTCATCAACTCCAAGTCGCGGAAGATAGCATACCTCTTACAGCTTTCCGCACTCGATATGCATCTTACAAGTGGCTCGTTATGCCATTTGGTTTGACGAATGCTCCTGCTTTCTTTGTTGATCTTATGAATCGAGTATTATGGCAATATCTTGATAAGTTTGTCCTTATGTACATCGACAACATCCTTGTTTATTCAAAGTCTAAAACTAAGCATGCTAATTACTTGAGAATTGTCTTGAGTAGTCTTCGTCACCATCAGCTTAAAGCTAAATTATCCAAGTGCCATTTCTAGGAGAATAAGGTTAATTTCTTAGGCCACGTTGTTCCTTCCTAAGGCATTTCGGTCGATACTTTGAAGATCGAATCCATCCACAATTGGAAGAGGCCTAAGAATATTCATAAGATTCATACCTTCTTTAGATTGGCAGGTTATTACCGCCGATTCATTAAGGATTTCTCTCATATTGTGCTTCCTCTCACTAGCCTTACTCGAAAAGGCATTCGATTTATTTGGTCCGACAATGTGAAGCTTCTTTTCAACGGTTGAATGAGCTTCTCACTAATGCTCCTATTATAGTGGTTCCTGAAGGGAATCAAGATCTTGTTGTCTACACCGACGCTAGTAGATGTGGCCTCGGTGCCATGCTTATGCATAAGGATCGGGTAGTTGCTTATGCTTATAGGCAACTATGACTGAATGAAGTATGTTGTGCCACTCATGAACACAAGTTAGTTCCATTGTCTTCGCCTTGATGATTTGGCGATACTATTTATTAGGCGATCACTTCATTTTCTATACTGATCACAAGTCCTTAAAATATCTGTTCAATCAAAAGGAGCTCAATACGAGGCAACAACGTTGGCTCGAGTTCCTTGCCTCCTATGACTTCGATATATAGTATATCCCTGGTAAGGTTAATCATATTGCTGATGCGCTTTGTTGTAAACATTTAGCTATTGTTTCTACGATGCTAGCCGAGTGGGATGTTCTAGAGACCTTATCCCTTTGTGATATTCGTGATCGAGCTCCATCTTCCGATTCTCCTATTTTATTATTTAATTTGAAAGCTTGACCCAGCTTATTGGATCGTATTGCCGATGCTTAACGGTGTGATCCCGATCTAGTGCACCTTATTCAGATTTATGACTCTGAGTCCCGTGATGTGGAGTTTTAGGATTTCTGTATTGATTCTCATGGGTGTCTTTGCAAGAAGAACCGTCTTATTGTGTCTTCTGATTCTACACTTAAGCATGACATTCTCGTTGACTGTCATCATTCTAAGTACACCATTCATCCTGGCAGTAGTAAGATATATGCCGATATGCATCGCCTTTATTATTGGGAAGGCACGAAGCACGATGTGGTGAGTTATGTGAGTAATTGAATGACTTGTCAACGTATCAAAGCCGAACATCAGTGCCTTCTGGTCTCCTTCAGCCTCTAGAGATTCCATTGTGGAAATGGGATCAGATTTCAATGGATTTCATTGACGGCCTACCTCGTTCAAGATTGGGCCATTCTAGCATTTGGGTTATTGTTGATCGCCTCACCAAATCAGCTCATTTCATTCCTATTAAGTCTAATAGGAGTGCTTCTCATTTGGCCAAGTCATATATCAAGGAAATCGTGAGACTTCACTGTGCTCCTGGTTCGATTATTTATGACCGTGACCCATTATTTACGAGTCATTTCTGGCAGAGTCTTCAACAAGCTTTGAGAACAAAGCTTAATTTCAGCATGGCATATCATCCATAGTTTGATGGATAGACTGAACGGGTGAATGTATTCTCGAGGATCTTCTCCGTGCTTCATTCCATATTTCAGTGGTAGTTGGTAGAATCACCTACCTCTTGTGGAATTCTCCTATAACGATAGTTTTTAGTCCAATATTGGTATGGCTCCTTTCAAAGCCTTATACCGAAGGCCATGTCGATCACCTTCTTGTTAGCTGGAATCTAGTGAGAAGCTTCTTCTTGGCCCAGATTCTATTCATGATTCTTCTAAGAATATTGAAGTTATTCGTCAAAGAATGAAAGAGGCACAGAGCCGCCAGAAATCCTACGCGGACAACCGTAGGAAGCCTCTCGAGTTCTTGGTTGGTGATCTCGTCTTTGTTCGTATTTCTCCTCTGAAAAGGGTTATGCACTTCAGTACGACTAGGAAACTGGCTCCTCTCTTTATAGGATCATTTCCTATTACTGAAAGTATTGGCTCTGTGGATTATAGAGTTTCACTTCTAGCTCATCTATCTCGCATTCATGACGTGTTTCACATCTCTCAGCTTCGGAAGTGTCTTCGAGAGTCGGATTCTGTTTTCGATTCTCCTAGTTTGCCAGAGCTTGAGATCTCGACTGACTGCACTTGGGAAACCATAGAGTTTATTGAGCGGTCCTATCCTAGTTTTCTTTCTTCGCATCGCGATGGTGAGAATTGCCTTTTTATCTCAAGCTTATTTTCTTTTCTTTTTTGAGTGATGAAATTAAATAGTTGAATATAAATTATTCTCTGGGAATTGCGAGGATGCAATTTTGTTAAGGGGGAGTCTGTAACAACCTGATTTTGGAGATTACCTATAAATATTAAATTATAACGGTAGTTATGATTTAATATTGTGAACTAAAATTAAAATTGGAGATTTTAAATTGCTTATTTGGAATAAACAATTAATTTTGGGAAATAAAATGTGAAAATAAATTTCAAAAGCTTTATTTTATTTGTTTAGGTAAATAATGAATAGAAAATGATTTTTATTTAGAGAAAGTGCAATAAATTTATTAATTATTGCCAATTACTTCTTTTAATAATTTTTAAAGGAAGTGTTTGATTTTTAAAGGTTGTTTATTTAAATAAGATAAAGTGGAATTTATTTTAAGAATGAGTTTTAATTATAAATTTGAGTTTAGAATAGTTATTTAAATTTTTCTAAGCAAGAAAAATACTTTTGTGGAATTTTAGAAGTTAAAAATGTGGATTATGCATTTATTTGTGTAAAATTGCGTATTTATGTAAAATAAGAGTTAATTTTAATAAAAATGTTTTTAAAACTAAAATTATCATTTTATAGGATGAAAAATAGTTTATCTCACATGTATGTATGTTTACATAAATTATTTGTATGAAAAATTGAAGAAAATGACATTTTTTTTATAACTTAGTGTACATTTGGTTTAAGTGTTAAAATAAATTAACTTAGGCAAATTACTTTTGTTTTCTGATTTGGGTCCAAAGCCCATTAGCCAACCTTAACCAGAAAAGAGAAAGAAAGCTTCTTTCTTAATTCATGTACGTTTAGTACAATTCTTCTTCTTCCCTGTAAACTAAAAGAAGAGAAATCAAAAACCCACTTTCCTCTTTCAAAGTAAAAAATCAAAATTTTCATTCCAATCCAATTAATTGTTGAAATTTATCAAAATAGAGTCAATTATTTCAGGTAATCTAAGCCAAAACCAAACTTCTCTTTATCATTTTTCCGATTTGCTGAATTTGTTGTCTATATTGAAGTTTTGTTCTTGCACGTTTGTATACTCTTTTTTTAGGTTGTTGAAGCTTCCTTAAGGCCTAGCTTACATCTTCTCTCCAATTCACTCTTGTTGCTCTACTATTTTGTAAGGTGAGTACCAAAACTCACAAATGCTAGCTAAAGCCATGCTTAAAAATTCCAAAAATATAACCAAACATAGCTTCAATATATTGATTTTATGTTCATGTTTTGTTTATCGGAAAACCGAGTTTGTGTCATTTGCACATCATTATCTCCCAAATTCGACAATGAGATGCTTCCGGATTTTCTTTAGTTGATAGTCTGTGTGTTCTAGTATATGTATGCCAAATTTTATTGCAAAACATATTCGTTTGATGCCTAAAAACTGCGCTGCAAAATCAATGCACAGTCTGGAAATCACCTGTACACATTTTTTGTTGCTGTAAAAATGGCCTGAGTCCATGTTTGAGACAGAATATCTTTACATTTCCGACCGGAATTCATCGATTCTTTTTTGTTTGAAAGATAATGTTTTTTAGTATAAATTTACCGAATTTTAGGTCATTTCAACTGTAACGAGCTGTTATTTCCAACCATTCGCATCCACACATGTCGGACTTGAATTGCTCAAAATATCATATTGTTAATTTATATTTTGCAAACTCAGCATATACAGTAAATCAATCAATCACAGAATCACAGACACAGAGTAATACAATAATACGTAGCGGAATAAATAAATAGTAGTTCATGAAGCTAGTATACAAATATCAGAGTTAGAAATAGAATACAACAGAATATCTCAAATACAGCGAAGTCTTCAGTACGAACATATGACTTCTCTGAACTAATCAACTGGAAAAGCTGAAAGCTGAATCGATAGTTGGAAATCCAATGAAGCTCCAAACTCCACAGGTGAGTCCCAAATGCTGTATCACTCAGTCTGACCGAGCGTAAAGCAAAAACAAAAAACACTCCAGTCAGGATTAACGTTCTTATATCAATAAATCCAACTCAAGTGAAATATCAACTAAAATACAAGTAACTTAAAGGATGTTTGGGATAACCATCCTCTAAGAGTCCATGGAACTATCTACAAGGTAGAAATATACGCTATAACACCGAGGTCATTTCAAATTAATTTATACTTCACAACAAAATATCATTTCATTTCAAATATATATATTTCCAAAATATATATAAATATTTTATAAAGTAGAATATTTGTAATTTCCTCAAACTTAACAAATCACTTCAAAATCAACCCGACTTCCCTATTCAAATTAAATTCAATCTCAATTTATCAATTTCCATTCAATTCAGTTTCTGACCAAACCAATTCAAATTATATATATTTCAAATACAGATCTAAATCACAAATTAACCATTTAAATTCTAGTATATTTCAAAGCTTTAATATTCAACATTCCAAAGTTCAATTTAACAATTTCATATAGATTTCGATTTAACCTTATTATTTAGTCTTGAAACGTTCACTTAATAAATTCAATATTTATTAAATAACCTAAATTTACCTTAAACCTAAATATTCCTTCGATTTGTTTAAACTTGAAACGTCCATTTAATTATTTAAAACAAAATCAAGTTATATATCAAATCTTAAATTTCAAATTCAATAGTTCAAATCAATCCAATTAAGTAGAATTCTTAACTAAATACCATTTCAAATAAATTCAAGTTTATCTTCTCAACCTTAACTTATTCAAAATTTTACAACAATCAATTTTGAAGTATAAATTTAAATAAATACTTAAACATATTATATGGATTGATTCAATCTGAATAATATTATTGTTAAATCTATATACAAAATTCCATTTATATATAATATTTTAAGAACCAATATTTATTAAAAACCATATATTTCCTTTTAAACTATAGAAATTATTTTCAAACATTTATATATATATATGGACCAACGGTGTCTGTATATAATTTCCTACCCTATAGTCAAGGGATACGGCTATTTATCATTTCAATTCGAAATTTAAATATACGGGTAGATATCACTTCGACCCGCAATCCCAAATTCAATATAATTGAAAATCGCTTGGGTTTATCATTTCAACCCATAACGAAATTCTCCTATTCTAAAGTCCGTTTGGGTATATATCATTTCAACCCATAGCGAATTCTAAACTACAGGGAACTTGCAGAGTGACAACAGATAATAAAATAAGATAACAGACATATATCAGCAATACCAATATAATATAAACAACAGGATATGATGTCATATCCCACAAGTGAACAATTGCAGATAACAACATATATAGCAATGTAAATAACTAACAACAGCATATTTCAATTGTCGTTTCAATTGAAATCAAATTTAGTAAATAAAAGAACGTTAATCGTGAGTGATTGCTCACCTTTCGAGGCTAGAGAATACAGAAGATGACATGGATACACACACTGATACGGACACTGAAATTGAATTATAAATCCGAGTACGAATTTCAAAGAAAAGTAGGATTGGCACGAATTGGAGGAACGAGGCTGAAAATCAAGAATTGATTAATTGAATCAGAATCAGTCTGATATATACAGAAATGTTTGCTATTCTAATAAAAATCAATATTGCATCTCTAAGAAAATTTAAAATCGAAGCAGATATATATAATTTACATTTTTTTTTAAACTCAATACATAAACCAATAGTTTTAACATATGAAATAAAACATATATGTTATAAAAAAATCTTTATATTTTTCCGAACCATTTTAATTTTTACACATAGATCAAAATTTCTATTTACAAATCTAAGACCCAACCAAAACATACGACTTATGTATATAATATCATTAAGATTTATATTTTTAAATAAGATAAATATATAAAACTTCAACAAATTACACTTTTCAAATTTCATTTATAAACTACTATATATAACATCTTACCTTAAACCCAATGTGACACATATATAATAGTATGAACAGGTAAATAACTTTTATGCATTGCAACATACTTTAACAATAAAAAGTATAATATATTATATGTAGACTCACAGACCATATATA
Source organism: Allium cepa (assembly GCA_030765085.1). Lineage (NCBI taxonomy): Eukaryota > Viridiplantae > Streptophyta > Magnoliopsida > Asparagales > Amaryllidaceae > Allium > Allium cepa. The sequence continues at coordinate 771,285,392 of CM060932.1, forward strand.
AACAGAGTATATAGAAATCTATAAAACTCATTGATCGAAACACAATATTGACCATAACATAAAAAATATGTTACATTTAAAATCCGACCCTTTGTTCTTTATTAACAGCACCTCAAACTCTTCTATATGGATGAATATATAAGCACATATATACTTATATATGTTGGATTATGCAGACCGAACATATGCAACTACTGTATATATTATATATTATATAGCTAAATATACAACATGCAGACCATAACCTCACACTCAAAACAAATGAACTTTTATAACATGTACATATATTCACAAAGATATATAGTTTATAAACTTTTATATCTAACTGTACCAGAACACAAAGACATTATAATATATTATAGCTTATATATTATACTAACTTTATAGACTAAAGATTTTAACGCATAACTCTATATAAAACAGCAACCTAGTGTTGCCAATTATAATATATTATATAATATGAAAACATCATGCTGTAAATCAAATAACTCATATTACATATTAACCGGATAACTTTAAATATAACCAACAACAAGCTATTTAACCCTTTAAATATAATACTGTAATCCAAATAACTTACTTTATTATTATTATAAAATTTTACTTCTATATAAAAATTTAATATATCTCCTACTAAAATGCATGCCACTGTATGAATTCAAAATTTCCTTAGCAAATAACTAAGTTATCAAATACTTACATGACATATAATACGCATATAGAGTCATATATGCATGCAAGTTCAAACGCAGCAGGCTTCATGATTCAGCTCCCTATAGTTTGATGGCACGTCAAAAGAAAGGAGCATTAGCTGAAAAAGTGGCCATGTGATGGGAGAGGCGGAGGAAATGGCGAGGTGGGGAGAAGAAGTTGGAGGAGGGTCTGTTGATGGCTCAGCAAAGGGTGGTTGTCCACGGTTTTGGAGGTAAGGAAGTCATCGATTGTTTTATTTTTTTATTCTGAAATTTTTTTTCCTTCTCTTCTTGCCGAGTGAAATATGAAGATGGATTTTTCAATATATTGAAAGCAGAGGAAAGGGAGGGGAAAAGCAAAGCATGGAAACAAATATAAAATAAAAAGAAGAAAATGGAGGCCATATCTTCAGAGCTCACGCACGTAAGAAGAAATGAAGGAAATGTTGAGATGCAATTGAAAACTATGTGTGTACGAGGTTTATATTTATCAGGGTTGCGTTGATTGAGGTGAGAGAATATAGGCAAGAAATAAATTTAAATCAATTATACACGATTGCATTGATTGAGGTGAGAGAATATAGGCAAGAAATAAATTTAAATCAATTATACACGATTGTGTTGATTGAGGTGAGAGAATATAGACAAGAAATAAATTTAAATCAATTATACACGATTGCGTTGATTGAGTATCAGGCTATGGAATATATTCCTATCAATTTATACCCAAGAGACAAGGAAATTTCCATACGTATTGGATTGCTGATAAGTTAGTAAATACAATGCAAAAGTTGCAAGCAAATATTTGTTGTTTTGAACAGTAAGTTAATAAAAGAGTTTTTATACCAAACTAAAACTATTGAATCAAAAAGAACGTGTAAAAGTTTACATGTGAACTTCAAGCAATCTTGAAATGGATTTTGAGCGTCTAAAGAGAAATAAATTTGCTTGAAACGGCTATGCGAGTTTGGATATTTTATTCTTCTTATAAAAATGAATAAAAAGGAAAGCGTAGAAACTTACATGTAACTTATCAAAGCTAGATTTAAAAGAAATTAAATGGCTAGGGAAATCATTTCTTTCCCACTTGGAATGCAAGGCTACAGATATATTTATTTATTTAGTTAAGGTAATAAATTTTTATTAAGAATGCGCACTATAGATGCATTAATCAAATCAACCATACGCCCACATTAAAATAAAAGTAACGCATTTAAATTTATATGTTTTCTTATTTATCACTATTTATATTTAGTAAAATATATGTTTAAAGAGTATTTCATTAATTACGTACTATTTATATGCTAACTAAATAAATCATACGGATACAAACGTACAATTTAAAACATTCATTTTATAAAGCTTATCTATACACTATAAATTTTAAAATTTATTACTTAATTAAAAATACAATTTGTTTACATCCATCTGATTCATTCATCATTTACCAAGAACTGATGTATATAAGTAAAAATATTAATTACTCAATTTAAAAATATATAATCTAACTTAAAAAAACAAAAGCGGAAAGTGTTGTTCCGAATATATCCAGTTGAATTAAAAGATTTGGAAATTAGAAGTTAAAGATTTAAAATTTCAATTAATGTTAAACTTTAACCAAAATAAGAATTATAGAATTTTGCTAATATTTAAAAAAAAATTGGTGACTATTTATAATTAAATTTAAAAAAATTCAACTTTTTTGTAAATTAAAACCCCAAAGTTTATAAATAAAAGAATAAAATACTTGTTAGAATTTTTGGGTTGTTACACTCTCCCCCACTAAGAACTTTTCGTCCTCGAAAAGGAGGAGAATAGAAACAACCAGATAAAAATTAGACTTTGGAAAACAAATTAACAATTTATTTAAAACCATATAATTTTTTTTAATATTTAATAGTTTGCTTAAACTCATTTTACTAAATCCATTCAATTATTTATGAGATCAATTATTTATATAAAACACTAAATTTTTTACTATAAAACCAGGTAGTATATAAATAACAATATTTTAAAGGTTATATTCAAATAGGAAAGGAAGGTAGATTCATGAAACAGAATATAGGTGAATAAATAAGCTGAGTAGATAAGTTAGATCCAAAAGAATAGTATCGGGCACGAATCGTAGATTTCAAACCATAAAAGTCTCAATTTCAAATATTAATACAAAATTTCGTTGTTGAAAAATACTTTTATAATAAAATACCTCTATATCGAAATAAAAATTTCTTTCGAAAATACTTTTATAACTCGATGTTTCAACAAGTTTATCCTCATTCTTGCACACTCTGGCCATGCGTTGATCAGGCGCAAAGCTAGAATTCTTCAAGTACTTAGTAGACCTGTTTCAACACCTAGTGAAAGTACTAAAAACTTTTAAAAACAGATATGGAAAGTACAATCCAAAAAAAATCACCCAGATCGCAGGATACATAACAATGGTTACGTCTGGATCCCTCTGGAAACATCCATATCCTTTAAGCATTCACTGCCTTGCGAATTACGCCATGATAAACAAAACCCATGGACCGCAGGATACATGACAATGGTTACACCTGAATCCCCCAGGAAACATCCATACCCTTTAAGCAATCTCTGCCTTGCGGATTACACCTTGACAACAAAACCGGTAGATCGCAGGATACATAACAATGGTTATGCCCGAATCCCCCAGGAAACATCCATACCCTTTAAGCAATCTCTTTGCGTATTACGCTACCCCAGAAAAAAAAGATCGTGGGTTAAGCCACGGTAGGACACTCGAGTATCACATCCGGATAACCGAAAATCAGAGAGAATAATATGGATAGAATGAATCCACAATGTGGCCACAAAGCAGATATCAAGCAGAAGGCACTTTCCATATCATTACTTCGAAAATATATGTCATATAGTACATTTTCAAATCACTTTCAAATATCATACTTATATAAAGTCCATTATATAGGCTTTCATTTTCAAATCGAATACTTTCCAAAATCAATAGTATATCAAATCACCCTTATATACTTCGCCTATATAAGATTACACCTTTCAAATTGAGTACCTTTCCAAATCAATAGTTTTCAAATCAACTTCATACTTATACAAATCAATTCTATACAAGTTTGATAACTCCCAAATCAAGTATTTAGTAATATAAGGTTCTGAATTTCAAATCATTTCAGTGTCAATTCAGTTTCAAAATCATATATGATTTCACCAAATTTTCTTCCAAATTAAATATTTCAAGTCAAACAAATTCATTTCCAAAATCACCATATAAGTACTGGTTTTAATTCCAATCTAATTTCAAAACCAAATATTTTTCTCAAAATCAATTATACTCAAAATGGTTTCCAAATTTATAATTATCCCTTTAGAACCTTTAAACTATTTATTTCTATATGGAAAATCCAATTTACCATTGGAAAGATTATTATTCTATATATATACTTTATTCAAAACATTAAAATCTATATTTCATACTAGTTTAATTCAAAATAGTCTTATTCATTTACTTAACAAAGAAGTTTCAAACTTATTTAAATCATATTAAAACATACAAAACTAATCTTATATACTTATCAAATACTTTATACTCTTCGAAATTACTTAGCTTTGAAAAATTAAACCTCGATTTGGAAGTGTTCGAGCATTCAAAATAGTCGGTGAAATCAAATTTCAAATCCAAGAGTTGGAAATCGGTAACAAATCAGTAAATCAATTTAATAGATAGGGTTATACCAAATCAAATACGAAATCCGAGGACTGAACACTGGTTCATTTCAAATCATTTCAAATATATATACATATATCCTTCGAATATCAAATCATACTTCGGAGTTTGAAATCTAAATTGGTTTGATACAATCACTCGCATAGCAAAGCTACCAAAGTGGCCTCTCTCCCACTCTGAAACTCGAAAATCAATGTCGTTGATGCGTGCACTCATCACTGAAATTATTTTCCAGCGACATAAGTGAGTTCTGGACTTCTATTTTCTTGAAAACTTCTTTAAAATTTCTTTGAAATTATTGGAACTCATTTAAAGTCATTTGAAACATTTCTTATTCAGAAAATACTTTCAAATAGTATTACTATATATTTTTCTTACACCAATTTAAAAAAATGTCGGAGTTCAATCTCTCAAATTTCAATTTCAAAACCTTTCCAAAAAAATCACTATTTAACACTTTCATATAGATCTCGATTTAACCTTATTATTTAGTCTTGAAATGTTCACTTAATAAATTCACTATTTATTAAGTAACCTAAATTTACCTTTAAACTAAATATTCCTTTTGATTTGTGTAAACTTAAAACATCCATTTAGTTATTTAAATCAAAATCAAGTAATAAATCAAATCTTAAATTTCAAATTCAATAGTTCAAATTAATCCAATTAAGTAGAATTCTTAACTAAATACCATTTCAAATAAATTCAACTTTATCTTCTCAACCTTAACTTATTCAAATTTTTACAACAATCAATTTTGAAATATAAATTTAAATAAATACTTAAACATATTATACAGATTGATTCAATCTCAATAATAATATTATTAAATCTATATATAAAATTTCCATTTATATATAATATTTTAAGAACCAATATTTATTAAAAACAATATATTTCCTTTTAAACTATAGAAATTATTTTCAAACATTTATATATATATATGTGGACCAACGGTGTCTGTATATAATATCCAACCTATGGTCAAGGGATACAGATATTTATCATTTCAATCCGAAATTTAAATATACGGGTAGATATCACTTCGACCCGCAATCCCAAATTCAATTTAATTGAAAATCGCTTGGGTTTATCATTTCAACCCATAACGAAATTCTCCTATTCTAATGTCCGTTCGGGTATGTATCATTTCAACCCATAGTGAATTCTAAACTACAGGGAACTTGCAGAGTGATAACAGATAATAAAATAAAATAACAGGCATATATCATCAATACCAATATAATATAAACAACAGGATATGGCGTCATTGTCTTTTGGGAGAGAAATTTGTTCTCTAAACCGATCGTAAATCTTTGAAGTATTTATTTTCTCAAAAGGAACTTAATTTGCGTCAACAATGTTGGCTCGAGTTCCTTGCATCTTATGATCTTGATATTCTTTATACTCCCGGAAAGGGAAATCGTGTTGTCGATGCCCTTAGTCATAAGCAACAAGCGGTTGTTTCTATGATGATATCCGAATGGAATGATCTCGGGATTTTGCCCACTTGCGAGATTCGAGATCGTGAATCCAATTTATGTCCACCTCTTGTTCTATGTAGCCTTGAGGCTCATCCTTCTCTTTTAGACCGCATTCTTGAAGCTCAAAAGCTAGATCCCAAATTGGCTCTTCTTCGCCAAAGTTGTAGGGATAAAATTGATATTGAAGGTTTGAAAGACTTTGATATTGATGCTCGTGGCGGTATTCGAAAATTTGGTAGACTTATCATGCCAAATATTAGTGATCTTCGTAAAGACATTTTAGAAGATTCTCATCGTTCTTAATTTACCATTCGTCCCGGTAGTAGTAAAATGTACGCGGATATGAAACGACTTTATTATTAGGATGGAATGAAATCTGATATTGCTAACTTCATTAAGCGTTGCATGACTTGCCAACTTGTTAAGGCCGAGCATCAAAGGCCCGGTGGGTTATTGCAACCTTTGGACATTCCAATTTGGAAGTGGGATCAAATTTCCATGGATTTTATTGATGGTCTATGGGTGATAGTTGATAGGCTTACTAAATCCGCCCATTTTATACCCGTTCGGTCGAATCGAACCATTCCTCTTTTGGCCAAGCTCTTTATTAAAGAAATTGTTAAATTGCATGGAGTTCCTACTTCTATTGTTAGCGATCGTGATCCATTGTTTACTAGTGGATTTTGGAAGAGTCTTCAAAAATCTTTGCGAACGAAGCTTAATTTTACCATTGTTATGATCCTCAGTCCGATGGACAAACCGAGCGTGTAAATCAAACTCTTGAAGATCTTCTTCATGCATGTGTCATTGATTTTGGTGGAAGTTGGGAAGAACATATTTCTCTTGTTGAGTTTTCCTATAACAATAGCTTCCAATCTAGTATTGGTATGGCACCTTTCGAGACACTCTATGGAAGGCCATGCCAATCTCCTTCTTGTTGGCTTGAGGCCGGCGAGAAGCTAGTATTAGGTCCAAACTTTATTCATGATTCCACAGAAAAGATTGACCTTATTTGCCATAAGATGAAAGAAGCTCAAAGTAGTCAAAAATCCTATGCCGATAACCGAGGAAGGAAATTAGAATTTTCTATGGGAGATTTTGTATTTATTCGTGTTTCACCTATGAAGGGTGGTGTGCATTACAGTCGCTCGGGAAAGTTAGCGCCTCGATATATTGGTCCATTTCCCATCACCGAAGGCATTGGTTCCGTGGCTTATCGCCTTTTATTAGGGGCTCAATTTTCTTCTATTAGTGACGTATTTCACGTTTCTCGGTTGCGAAAATGTCTTCGAGATTCCAATTCTATTCTTGAGCACGGTGTTATGGAAGAAACTGAATATTCGCCTAATTTGACTTATGAGCAACATCCTATTCGTATTATTGCTTTGGAGGTAAAACGCCTTCGAAATAAATGTCCCTCTTGTGAAAGTTCAATGGTCCTCAAATCCTAAGGATTGTTCTTGGGAATGTAGAGAATTCATCGAGCGAACACATCCGGACTTACTTTCTCGTGCTCTTTGAGGTGAACTTCTTATTTCAAATTTCTTTTGAGTTGATATGCTTTTATGGTTGTTACTTTTTATTTTTTTTCTTCTTAAATATTATGTGGATGCAATTTCTTTAAGGAAGGGAGTCTGTAACAACCCGCATATTTTACGGTTGTATATTTAAATATTTTATTTAAATATAGCATCGTTAGTCGGATTTTTGTCCGAAATGCTACTTTTTGCAAACAGCCGAATTAGAAATCGAGAAGTCTTCCATTGAGTTCAAACGATGTTTGCGACCTTTTTGAGTATAAACATCGATATGTTTGGAGTTAGCTAGAATTTCGACCTTTTCACTTAGGGCTTTAGGTTGGGATTTGGGTTTCAGCCCACTAACCCAACTCATCTTATATCCTAAATCCATCCCCTCTCCTCTTCATTCATTCTAATATTACCTAACACTTCAAGCTTTATAAAAATGGGGGAAGAGAAAAGAGATTAGAAAATCCTAATCCATAGTTTCTTTGCAAATTCAAGTTCTAGCTCAAAAATCAAAGAGAAGCTTAGGTAAGCATCTCCTTCTTCTTTTCCATCTCAATCTCTCTCCAATTTCAGAAATTTCCTATAACCTAACTTGGGAAATTATTGTTTCTAGACTTAGATTGGAGTTTCTTGATTTGAAGTTGAAGAGTAGTTGATCTTCCTTTGCTTTAAGCTTCTCCTTCACTGTTTTTGGGTTTAAAGGTGTTATTTTTTTAGCAAAGGCTAGCGGGGTTAACAGGGCCCCTACCTGATTTTATTGCAACAAAAACAATAAAATACATAGCTTGTTTACAAAAAAAAAAGCAAGAAAAAAAAATCACACAAGGATGAACTAGAGAAACAGGCACACGCAGTAAACAAAGCAAGAAAGAAAGGAGAAACATACATAACAAGAAGCAGACCACCAGCTACCTCCAAGCATCACTCAAAGCAGCAGGAAAAGTAGGCAGAGTCATCATAGCAATATATATTTCATGCTTTAAGATTTTCCATAAAGCTTCCCCATCCCTCCTCTTTTTTTCAAAACAAATCATATTTCGTTCAATCCACACAATATTCATAAACTTCTTCAGGCAAATAGTAAGACATCTTGCTTTCAAAGTTCTCCACCTAGTAGCTTTGTATATCATGTCCAAATCAATAGGCCTAAGATTGGATAGAAATTTACTACCAGCAAGCTGCATCATTTTTCTAAAAAGAATCAGATTAGAGCTACATTCAAAAAACAAGTGGTGCGTGGTCTCAGGAAGGTTAGTACAGAAAATACAGGAATTACCAAAATCAAGACCCATTTCCATCATCTTACTTTTAGTTAACAATGCATTTTTAACAACCTTCCAAAGCATTAAATTATCCTTGGGCGCAGAATCAGAAGACCATATGATTTTACTCCATTTAAAAGCCTGAATACTACTAGAAAGGTTAAGTTGATTGTACACATGAGAGACAGAGTGGGGTTTGGCACTCCAATGAACAACATCTACCTCAACAGGAGGGTAGGTTTTACTTTGTATTTCATTCCAAACAGACCTGATGTATTGGTTAGAGGAGTAAGGTAGCAGTAATTTACCATGACTAATATATTCAACTGCCTTAGCAGTTTTGGGAATTCCAGACTGATTAGCTTGTTGATAGCTGAAAAGTTTATGCAAAATCACACCATTGGCGACCCACGGATCAAACCAAAACTTAACTTCAGATGAGTTAGCCATCCTATGAACAATCAGGGGAGGTAAGGTGTCACGCAAGCCAAGCAACTTTCTCCAAGTCCAACTACAAGTTCGTGGAATAGGCAAACTCCAGAAGCTAATCCTACCAATTCTATAGGCCTAAACCAATTTTACCCACCCAGTGTTTTTCCTAGCAATTATTGAATTTAGATGTGTACTGAAAGCAGCAACATTCCATTTCATGATGTTAATAACTCCCATCCCTCCAGAATTTCTATCTTTTTCAAAGAGACTGAAAGAGCAAGGCAGAGGCTTCCTATTATTAATGGAACCAGTCCAAAAAAATCTTAGCATTGCACCTCTAATCGGATACAAAAGTTTAGCAGGCAAGATAAAAGCTTTTGACCAATAAACAACCATCGAAAAGGCAACTGATTTGATAAGAACTAGCCTTCCTGCCTGAGATAAGTATCTATTTGCCCACCTGTATAGTAAGGAAACAATTTTGGTATACAGAGGAAGGAAGTCAGCTTGCTTTAATCTAGAGGTTAAGAGAGGGAGGCCTAGATATGTCATATTCGAGTCCATACATTGAAGCCCAGAAATTTGGAGCAGAGACAAGGACAGTTGGGAGGAGATCCCAACAAAAGAAATAATAGATTTTGAACAATTAAGCAGCAAACCAGTCATATTGTAGAAATCAGACAAATTACTAATAACACACTGAATCGAAGGAAGATGTGGCTTAGTAAATATCATAATATCGTCAGCAAACATAAGAGTTGTAACATTTTTAAGCTTACACTTAGGGTGGTACCTGATCTGACCAGAAGAGTACTTGGTTTTCATATATCTGGAGAGGACTTCCATCACTAAAAGAAATAAATAAGATGAGATCAGATCACCCTGCCTAATTCATTGCCTGCTCTTGAAATAACCAACAGGACGACCATTCAGAACGATTGAGAAGCTAGGAGTTGAAATACATTCATAAACCCATCCAACAAAAGGCTTAGGAAATTTCATTAAGGCCATAATACAAACTATACAAACAAAAGGCTTATTTTGAACTCACATCTATGTATATATCTGTGATAGTTGTTAGGTAGTGATTCCTAACATCTATTCCTTGTCTATTTGCTTTGGATTGAATTGATTTTATGAATATTCCAATTTTGGTGTTTTGAAGTTAAATCTTTAAAAATCTTAGCTTTGATGCTTTATCATGCTTTTGATGGCGTATTGAAGGGCCTATAGGGCTGGGTTGCTGATTGGCGTAAACCCCTAATGCCCTTCGCTCAATCAATCACAAATTTTATGGGATTTTGCCCCTTTGAGGATAGGCCGAGAATACTGAAATTTCCAGTTCAGTCGACTGAACTGGAAGGTCAGTTGATTGAACCGAACCCAGGAATTTTCCAGGGCCAGTATAAGTCGACTGACCAATCTGGATCAGTCGACTGAGCCTGGAAACCGAAAGTTTCCAGGCATATTTCAGTCGAGTGACCACTTTGGTTCAGTCGACTGAACATGGAAACAGAAAGTTTCCACGATTTGTGTCAGTCGACTGACCACCCTGGTCCAGTCGACTGAATCTGCTATCTTTGCCTATTTTGCCTTTTGTGTTTGAATTTCCAATTTTCAATCGATTCTTATTTCTCCAATTTGTTGTTATCACTTTTGTCGACTTTGATAACTTCTTTTTTGGGATTTTGGGGAATATCCATCTTGTTAGATTTGGTATCGACTTCTATGGATTTAATTCACGTCTTCGAATGTGAATTTTTGGTGATTGATTATTTTTACAATCAATTTTTTGATTTGTCACTTTAAAATAAAAAGATTTCTATACTAATAGTAAATATTCAAACTCTTTCTCAAATATGATTTCAACTCTATTTTTAATACAAAGCTTGTTTATAAAACCGTTTTCCAACCTATTAGTATACACAAACCTTTACCTCATTCATTTGAGAAATCTAATTAAACGGCTTAGTAAACTAAGTGCTATGAAACACTTGCGTTTACTTCGTCGGTTAATTTTTGGACTTGTTCGATTGAAACTCTTGTGACAACTTTCGAGTGGAGATCTACAATTTGTTTGTAAATATTTAAGCTAAGCCAGTGGTTTTGGTACATGAAGCCAAACTTATTTATTTACTAGATTAGTGTAATTGACACTTTTTGTTGATCGATGATGATCATTTTGTGGTTTAGACTAGTGATGTGCGATGTCTCTTTGTCCACGTGGGGACTGTGCCCCGTTCTATGGAGCTTCATCTCATTTTTATGGGCTAACAACCCATGGTCTTTTGACCTTTTATGGAGCTTTGACTCAAATTATGTGGGGTAGCGACCCATGGTCTTCGAGCGATTTGTGGAGCCTCGGCTCAAATTGATGGTTAGCGACCAAGGAATAGCGTTCCATTTGTGATACACGCGTTGATGAGTTTTCAAGCTCCCGTTTTTGATAGGCCTCCCCCTTTTATGATTTCTGGATTTCTAGTTGATGATTTCTAGAATTTGTGATTCACCAATTTTGTGATTGGCAATAATATATTTGTCAATATTTGTGGTTAGGTGAATTAAATAAAGAATATGATATTCTTTTTAGTGCTTTAAGATTTTTGAGATATTGTATGATTTTTGTGTTGTCTAATGTATACTCTTCATAGTATGGCATTATTGTTATCAAACGTTTTTTGTCATATCTCTTCTTCTACCTCATTTTATTTGATATTTATAGCTAGACTAATCCATTTATTATTTTCTTATTAAATAATATTCGCGTCAGACCGAGATGTAACAGGTGCTTCTGCTTGACTCATCTTCTGGGAGCATTATCTGACTTTTGACTAACTACTCTAGTTTAGTAGTTTTTGTTGTTATACATTTGAGATAGAGACTACTTGATGTATACTTACTCTTTTGCCTAGCATTGTACATATTCTTTGTGATATTGTGGATCTTGTCTGACCACTACTCTGATGTACACTTCTACATGTTATATTCATATCTGTTTCCGCCTTTGTGATATGGATATCTATGACTGAATTGTGTTATGCTTATTTTTATATTTGTTTTCGAAGATCATATAGCCACTGTGTAGTAGCTTTGAGTTTGTAGTGGTATGTTGGATTTCCTCTAGAAATGAAATACATGTTATACTATCTGACATATCGTTGCTCGCACAAAGCAATTACATGAATGGTCTCTCCTCAACAGCCTTATTCTTCGTGCTAGTTGACGGCATTACTCCGTAGTGTCCTTGGCTAGCGAGAGTATAGAGGTGGGGCGCTACATTAAGTGTATTAATAGATATGAGCGCATATTTGTTAGTGAATATAAAAATTGTTTTTATATTGTGTTGACTTATTGGTTGAGTGTTTATAGATTCTGATCGATATGTGGGACGCCATGTTATCGTAGGGATTTCTAAACTCTTAAACAAGATAAACTGACACAGTATTGTTTTAAAATAGGGAAAATGAAATAATTTTACCCAAATTATTTTTGTATATAAAAGAAATAATTTTATGTAAATTAATATAGCTATATATATGGTTGCTTGGTTGTTAGAAGATGATAATATTAAAATTATTATCATTGTTGTGTAAAAATAGAAATCAAAACTAAAAGCTGAGAAATAAATTTATATATAAGTGAAGATTATAAATGTTATTTATAAAATGAAGTAAAATTCCAGACTAATAGTTGAATATTAATTAAAAGGATTTGGAATTTTGAATTTTTGGGAAGCATTTAAAATTTCTTCAGGTTTGAAAAGGGTTGTAACATCCCGCCTTTTCGCACACTTTAAACCGACACACGTGCCAATTCAAAGCATACGCAAGGGCGGATTGTTATGGGGTAAATAAGAAAACAGAGAAGAAATAAAAACAAAACAGAATCTCACAGCGGAAGGATAAAATATAATAATAAATATACAGTTCAAAACAGTTTACAAACACTTGATTTGCTTTATACAATAAATATCAGAGTTACACCTACCAATACAATCAATGCAGCGGAACAGTATGAGTGTGGTGCAATACTATAGATAATAATAATACGACTCCTTCGACTTCGTCCTTCAAAGCTAAAGTCTTCGATCCTGAAACGCTCGGACTGACCCGAGCGAATTTGAAAAGACAAAAACAATCGAGTCAGAACTAAAAGATCTTATGTGAGTTAAATTAACAGAAATAAATATGAGTACAGTAACTCAAGAGATGCTCGGGATTACATCTCCTAAGGATCCGTTAAACTATTTACTATGTAGTATATTGCGCTATTATAATAGTGTCTAATTGTAAAATAAACTTACTTTTAAATAGCGTTAAGGCTTTACATTTTCCACCTTAACACGTAAAATGCCAATAGTCTATACAGTACCGTAATACCTCCTGATCGGGAGGCTACCAGAGGATACTCCATAGGTATGACACAAATAGAAACTCGTAGTAAAGGCTCGATATGGTAGGTGACACGGCACAACTAGGCAATGCCAGGGTAGATATACCAATGGCGTACCCAGGCTGGTGGAAACGCGTAGCCGCAGTTACCGCCCACCTCGAGCAAACTCCCCAAAATCAAAATAAAAGTGGCCACTGAATCAATCCAAAGTCATTGTATAATATCGAAGAGGAGTGTCCGATCAGAGGAATGACCTCATTGGCTTGGGAATAGCTCCTGTTTTAGCCACCTTATGCCAACTCACGGGAGTTGGGTCCACGTATTTACCTTACAGGAAACGTCGCCACCACCTACTTCATTCTGGAATCTCCACCGCGTACACGGTTAGTCAAAGTGGTTTTCGGTATCGACAGAGAGTATGTCAGATATCCGATCCCGGTCTCTTTGCCAACCCATCATTATTATAACACCGCGGTCATTTAAAAATAGGTTATACTTTAAAAATCAGAATAAACATTCCATTTCATAACCATGAATACGATATCATTTCAAAACCCAAAACCATATTTTATCACTTATCCCAAATATAATTCTTTTCCAAAATCAAAATGCTTTAACTTCATACCGTCTGAAAATCAAATATTTTCAAAGCATAGTATTTTGAAAATCATAATTTAAAACCATAACTTCTAAAAAAACTTGAACGGTTTGGACATTCAATGGTATATGAATTAAATGGTTTAACTTAAATGTTACTTTGTAAAGAAAATAGTTCTCATGGCTTTACAAATACATTTCTTTATTAAAGTCTAAACCAAAATTTATATTATCTCTCTCAAGTTCCAAAACCACTTCAATTTATTTATATATACGTATATCCATTTTGAGTATCAATATTTCAAACTAAAGTTGGATTTTATTCTTTCAACAAATCAATTGTTCTATTAATTAGTCTTGAATATTCATATAAAATCCATAAATAATAAGACTTCAATTTCTAGTAATAAAATATATATATTTTTCCCAGTTCAAATTATACTAGAATATTCATTTCAATTTATTTTGGGAAAAATCCAATTATAAATATCATATCTTAAAATTTCCAAACTTAACATTTAAACATATGATATAAATTATTAAACTCCATTTTCTTAATTTTCTTCCATTTTTAATAAAGATTTTTATACACCTTTTAATTTCAAAATTTTCAACTTCATATGTATATATATATGGAAGAAAAATATTTATACAATATAAAATTTAAGATTATTATAAACCGTATTCCATCCAAACCATAGAAATCACATTTAAATAGTTATATATATACCGCGGTGCCTGTATATAATTTTCTATCCTATGGTCAAGTGATACGGATATTTATCATTTCAATCCGCAATTTAAAAGATATAAAATTTTGCGGTTATATATCATTTCAAACCACAATCCCGAATGAAATGAAATATGCATGATAATTTGCAATTTAATGATATACAATAAACATCCATTCATCAACATCATCCATCATCCAAATCGCAATCAGCAATCAATATCAACCAATAACAATATTATTTTTGGTACTACATAACAGGGAATACTGGCAATTTTATTCGGATTAAATTTAACAGCTATTAATCTACAGTCTATATTCAGTAATAAATTATATAACTGTTAACTAGCATTTCATATACAAACAAATAAATTTTAACTGTAAATTTATACGCAATAAATTAATTAAATTAACAGTTAAATTAAATAAATGCAATTCAACAGATATGAATAAAATAAACATGCCAAATACTCATAAATAAATTTCTATTCATTTCTAAAATTAATTTAAACAAACATAAAAGCTTCTAGTAGTTGTGAGTGGGTTAAAACACTCACCTTTTGAATTTAAATCGAATTTAAATTCGATTTAAACCCAAAAATTTGCCCTTCTCGGAATTCGTCCAAACCAGCGTCATCAAATCCGAAATTAAATTACGATCCTAACAAAAGAAATTTCGTGTGAATCCGACTTCGTATGAGAAAGTTATGGCGAAAAATGATGATTGAATTCAAAATTGAAAATAAATAAAACGACACACATTCATCACTTACAAATATATGTGCCACGTCACTCCTTCTATTCCCAGAAACGCACGCGGCCCCCTTCCAGAAACCCTAATCGAAGATCTTCGACGATCTAACCGTTGAATCGACACAAAAGCCATATAGATGCGATCCCCATCGTCCACTCTACAAAACCCAGAAAAGGTTTGACGATCCGACGAAGTTTGCGACGACGATGATGAATGGTCACGGACTGTTTGAATTAATTCTGGTCAAACGAATGTTCAAAACAGAAAACGAATTGCACCAGTAGATTACGTGCCTCGAGAACATTAACATATATTTTTTGTGGAATTTTTCTGAAGTGTTTGCATTTTCATTGAAATTTGGATTGAAGTAGATCTGGGTTTTGCAACCATTTGAGGAGGAGAAGGAGATGAAGAAACGAATATACAGCAAATGACAATAGGATGGAGCTAGGGTTTATAACTGTATATATATATATATTAAATTTCCAAAATTTAATTAAATTTACTTTCCATTATTTATTGTCAATTAGATTGATTTATCATTGGATTCATATTTCAATATGTAAATATCCCCAATTTCATCTGCACTTATATTTACATAGTTTCTAAATATTAAATTTCAAATATTACTTCATTTAACGTTACGTATTTATTATTTATTACTTGCTGCAGTTGATTATCAATTATACTTAATATACTAAATAGATGGTAAATTTTGAATACTTGTTATCATTAACGTTTTATTTCCACTTACAAAATAAATGAAATTATTACATAAACTCCCTTAATTAAGTCAACCATTATCTTATATAACTTAACTGGTAATATATATACCCAATTGCCCTAATTGGTTTATAGTTATCAGCTAAATACATACTAACTTGTAAATAAATTCGTTTAATTGCAAATGGATCTGATCAAATTTAATAGATTGAATAGATGGGTAAGCAAATAATAAATTTTCCTTTTTGTCAAATTCAAACCCATTCCTACTTAATTATCAATTACAATTTATTACGAAACATTGATTTTATGCAGTTACCTTTTATTTGCGTAGTATTACATCAATTCCTATAACCTTGGATTCATTCCCAATTCACCAAATTCAATTAATTACACTTTACAAATGTGTTTCCAATATATAGGTATTGCCCAAGTTAAATTTATTAGCTAACTCATATTAATAAACAAATGACTTATATGAATGATTAAAATTTTCAATTATCTCACTTTACTCCTAAACTTCTGTTATTTAATAATTATTGCTTAGAACCTGATTTTAATCTCCCCATTATCTATTTAATTCCTTCTAGAATCACAGCTAATATTTGTCATCCCTTCATTACCCAAATGTTCTTATCCCATCAAATTTTAAGTTATCGAAATATTAAATGTCAATTTCTTTTAATTGCACTAAATTTATCTATTAAAGGTTGCACTTAACCCAAATATATAAAACTTGCCCAATTTCTCCTTAAATCAATAACCTTCATATACAAATATGTTTATCATAAATTTTATCTACTCTTCCTTTTTAGGTAATGTCCTATATATTAGATTTCCATGTAATTTGCAATAAATCATACTCGTAGTTATATCACATTAAATGAATAAATAAGTGTTGACTCTATTCTTTTGATTAACCATTGGTTTACGTTATATTTCATAAATATTTCTACATACATCAGGATTCTTAAAAATGGTTGTAACGTGAAATCTCGTCTACTTCCCATTTTATATTTAAGGCTTCTAAAACCGATTCATATCATTTCTTTAGTCCAAATTTTATTAATATAACCTTAAATTTAATTTATTCCTATCGATGTAATGGTTAAACACAAATTTCACTTATTTGCAATAAATCCACAAATTGGATTTCAAATTTTCAAATAAATAAATAAATTTTAGTTTATCACTTCTTAAATACCCAAACGTCAATGCCTTAATTTAAACTGCATTTATTACATTTTATAAAAATCCTCCATCTTAAGTGACAAATCAAAACTACCCTAACTACACAATTTATGGTAATTATTTCCAATTGCTTTTCCATTAAACTAAATAAATTGTCCAACTGCAACCTACGTAGAATGTTTATTTATTTACAATCCTACTGTTTAAATGAATTGATCCTTTTGGTATAATTCACATTTGACTTGATTTCTCATTTATTTTGCAAAACAGTAAATTTCAATTGCTACCAACATTATATTTAATATTAGATTTCCAATTAATTCTATTGGAATCAATATATCTTTATATATATACTTTACGTATAAATATCTAAATTACCAAATCAAGTACATTTATTAGAGACAACATTCAATAAAATTACTTATCACACTTATTGCATCGATTTATTCCAACGGACACTTTTATTTAGTCACTATTTATTATTACAACCAAATGTACAAACTCCACTATTTATTTTATATTAAATGAATTCCATTCTAGTAAATATTTTTATTAATATTCACTGATTCACATTTATATTGGTTTCTTATATTTAACTTATAACAAGGTGTGCAAATTTACATAGTTCAAATCTATTTCCATGTAACTATTAAATTGTTACATTAAATTCCAATTACTATAACAAATTACTACATTTTCTCAAATAAAATCTTAAGACCTTTATTTTATTCTAAATTAGATTAGAAACATATTAATTTAATTCATTTAACATTATCAAATTCAACGGGTCGTTACAATCTCCCCCACTCAAAACTTTTCGTCCCCGAAAAGGAAAAAAAGAAGGGAGAAGGAAGAATAAAACAGTACATCTTATTTCAAATATTATTTATAAACAATAATTTACTAAATTTATTTTCTTAAATAAAATATACCTGTTTATAATCATTATATTCTTTTATACTTAGATTATTAAAGTTTGGAAATCATTTTCACCAAAATTTTAAGTCCAAAATTTACGAAATTTTTTGGCAGAGTCTCCTTTGTACGGTGAGGCTTGAGAGAAAATATAATATCAAAATATACAAATATATTACATATATTATCAAAATATTATATCCCAACACGGGAAAAATAGCGCTTTAAACGTAATCCGAAAACGTACCTATTTGTCGGGCAATATACGCTTATTATTTTGGAACCAAAAGCAGTAGCAGTTGCTTCCATCACCTGTATTCACTTATAAAATCTAAAAGGTTAAATATTTATTTTAAAGTGAACTATTCAAGTGGATTCAATCATTAATCAACCAAACAATGCAACAACCATCAACCTTACAAACAACATACATACACAAACAAAGCAACCATTTAATCCATCAAACAAATAGTTGTTTGGGTTCAAACTTGAAATTTGTATGAAATGAAATTAACTATCAAGTGCATCCTTTACTCAACAGTCTTAGATGGAACAAAGATAGATACTTATTCATTTAACCACTTCAAATTTCTTACCCAACAACATAAATCAAACAACACAATTCAAACCAACACCCAAATTTAGTTATTATACATTTATCTCATGCTTCAATGGTTTGATTTTCTTTCTTTTATTTATGGAGTGATTTCTTTATTTCTTACAAATTTTCATTTTTCATTTATCACAAAATTCATTATATTTGTATTCCAATTTATTTACTAAAGTTTCTATCATCTATTTATACTACTTACCTTTACTTATAGTAAAATTTCCAATTTAACTTAAGTCTACACAATTAATTCTCATTAATAATAGCAAATTAATAGAATACCTTTATTACCTTACTCTTCACTAGTAAGATTTCCCCTTACATTTTCCTACTAACATTTGCAACTTTTTATTATATGGTAAGTTATGTATGTTTTAAGAATGTAAGTGAAAATTTACAAGTTTCTTCTCCATTCCTTTAATTAATATATATTTGTTTTATAAATTACAATTTCAACTTACCTTTAATCTCATTCATTTATTTAATGTTGAAGTTTCCATTATATTTAATTACAATAACCCTCTACTTACACTTAATTTATTAACCTTATAACTTGCATTCCTATAAGTGAAAGATTTTACTCATTCATTAACTATGGATTGCAGTCATTTATATTTTTCCTACTTTCTATTATATTAGAATAGGGGAAATTAAGGCGTACTTAAGTTAATAACCCTATAATCAAACTTTATAATTTAAGGAATTTCATTTTTACTTTCTTACGGTTAAAATCACCTATTAATAATACAACCTTTAATTTTAGTAAAATTCCAATCATCACTTAAGTTAATACCATTAAATTCTTATTTATAACAGTAATTTATTGAATACTTCATTATTTCCAAAAATTCTACTTGCATAATATTCTATTCCACTCTTAATTTACATTTCAACTTTTTATACTTGGTAAGTTATTTATGTTAAAGAAAAAGCAAAAGAACTTATACAAGTTTAATCTCAACCCTTTTAATTCATTGATTACTTAACCTTTATTTTACTAACCTAATTTTTTTTTTTACAACTAATTAATGGAAATTCAAGAATTAATACCGGGTCAAATTCCAAAATTACTTTAAAATAATAGATAATTAATTTCTTACAACTTTTATACCTCTAATTACCTTTAAACAATTAAAATAAATAATTTCAAAACAAATCTGCAGTAGAACTTACTACAGTAGCCTTTCCCTTCGAAAATGAAAGTCGATGATGCGGCCGTCATCACCGAAATTATTTTCCAGCGACAGAGAGGAAAGTGCAAACTTATTTTCTTCAAAATCCTCTTAAACCAATTCTTTCGAATTATACTAAATATTTATATAAGAAAATATTTATAAACCAAATCATTATATTTCATAAATCCTTTGAAAGCAGAATTTTTTTCAAAATCCCGGACTTAAGTTCTAAAATCTCCAATTTGATTTATTAAAATTCACTTAGCTTTAATTCATTACAAATATTTTTATTACCTAACACCCAACTATAACAACCAAAATATATCTTTATAAAAATATTTTTATATATAGAAAATATAATAGGCAAAATTATTTCATTCACCTATATAAAACAAATATTATGTCGGTCTGTCCTATTAAGTGTTTAGAAATCCCTATTGATGACATAGCGTCCCATGCCTCAACCAGAATTTATAAATACAAAGTGGAACAGATTAACACAATATCAAAATCTTTTTATAAAACTAACAAATACGCTCTCTCATATATATACTCTCAGCGACTCCCATAGGGTATTACTACCCTATTAACAAAGAGTCAAACCCCACAAAACCAAGGTTTATCGCTAAACCAAAGCTCTGATACCAACTATAACATCCCGCCTTTTCGCACACTTTAAACCGACACACGTGCCAATTCAAAGCATACGCAAGGGCGGATTGTTATGGGGTAAATAAGAAAACAGAGAAGAAATAAAAACAAAACAGAATCTCACAGCGGAAGGATAAAATATAATAATAAATATACAGTTCAAAACAGTTTACAAACACTTGATTTGCTTTATACAATAAATATCAGAGTTACACCTACCAATACAATCAATGCAGCGGAACAGTATGAGTGTGGTGCAATACTATAGATAATAATAATACGACTCCTTCGACTTCGTCCTTCAAAGCTAAAGTCTTCGATCCTGAAACGCTCGGACTGACCCGAGCGAATTTGAAAAGACAAAAACACTCGAGTCAAAACTAAAAGATCTTATGTGAGTTAAATTAACAGAAATAAATATGAGTACAGTAACTCAAGAGATGCTCGGGATTACATCTCCAAAGGATCCGTTAAACTATTTACTATGTAGTATATTGCGCTATTATAATAGTGTCTAATTGTAAAATAAACTTACTTTTAAATAGCGTTAAGGCTTTACATTTTCCACCTTAACACGTAAAATGCCAATAGTCTATACAGTACCGTAATACCTCCTGATCGGGAGGCTACCAGAGGATACTCCATATGTACGACACAAATAGAAACTCGTAGTAAAGGCTCGATATGGTAGGTGACACGGCACAACTAGGCAATGCCAGGGTAGATATACCAATTGCGTACCCAGGCTGGTGGAAACACGTAGCCGCAGTTACCGCCCACCTCGAACAAACTCCCCAAAATCAAAATAAAAGTGGCCACTGAATCAATCCAAAGTCATAGTATAATATCGAAGAGGAGTGTCCGATCAGAGGAATGACCTCATTAGCCTGGGAATAGCTCCTGTTTTAGCCACCTTATGCCAACTCACGGGAGTTGGGTTCACGTATTTACCTTATAGGAAACGTCGCCACCACCTACTTCATTCTGGAATCTCCACCGCGTACACGGTTAGTCAAAGTGGTTTTCGGTATCGACAGAGAGTATGTCAGATATCCGATCCCGGTCTCTTTGCC
This sequence comes from Allium cepa, assembly GCA_030765085.1. Taxonomy (NCBI): domain Eukaryota; kingdom Viridiplantae; phylum Streptophyta; class Magnoliopsida; order Asparagales; family Amaryllidaceae; genus Allium; species Allium cepa. The sequence goes on from CM060932.1 coordinate 771,307,320, forward strand.
AACCCATCGTTATTATAACACCGCGGTCATTTAAAAATAGGTTATACTTTAAAAATCAGAATAAACATTCCATTTCATAACCATGAATACGATATCATTTCAAAACCCAAAACCATATTTTATCACTTATCCCAAATATAATTCTTTTCCAAAGTCAAAATGCTTTAACTTCATACCGTTTGAAAATCAAATATTTTCAAAGCATAGTATTTTGAAAATCATAATTTAAAACCATAACTTCTAAAAAAACTTGAATGGTTTGGACATTCAACGGTATATGAATTAAATGGTTTAACTTAAATGTTACTTTGTAAAGAAAATAGTTCTCATGGCTTTACAAATACATTTCTTTATTAAAGTCTAAACCAAAATTTATATTATCTCTCTCAAGTTCCAAAACCACTTCAATTTATTTATATATACGTATATCCATTTTAAGTATCAATATTTCAAACTAAAGTTGGATTTTATTCTTTCAACAAATCAATTGTTCTATTAATTAGTCTTGAATATTCATATAAAATCCATAAATAATAAGACTTCAATTTCTAGTAATGAAATATATATATTTTTTCCAGTTCAATTTATACTAGAATATTCATTTCAATTTATTTTGGGAAAAATCCAATTATAAATATCATATCTTAAAATTTCCAAACTTAACATTTAAACATATGATATAAATTATTAAACTCCATTTTCTTAATTTTCTTCCATTTTTAATAAAGATTTTTATACACCTTTTAATTTCAAAATTTTCAACTTCATATGTATATATATATGGAAGAAAAATATTTATACAATATAAAATTTAAGATTATTATAAACCGTATTCCATCCAAACCATAGAAATCACATTTAAATAGTTATATATATACCGCGGTGCCTGTATATAATTTTCTATCCTATGGTCAAGTGATACGGATATTTATCATTTCAATCCGCAATTTAAAAGATATAAAATTTTGCGGTTATATATCATTTCAAACCACAATCCCGAATGAAATGAAATATGCATGATAATTTGCAATTTAATGATATACAATAAACATCCATTCATCAACATCATCCATCATCCAAATCGCAATCATCAATCAATATCAACTAATAACAATATTATTTTTGGTACTACATAACAGGTAATACTGGCAATTTTATTCAAATTAAATTTAACAGCTATTAATCTACAGTCTATATTCAGTAATAAATTATATAACTGTTAACTAGCATTTCATATACAAACAAATAAATTTTAACTGTAAATTTATACGCAATAAATTAATTAAATTAACAGTTAAATTAAATAAATGCAATTCAACAGATATGAATAAAATAAACATGCCAAATACTCATAAATAAATTTCTATTCATTTCTAAAATTAATTTAAACAAACATAAAAGCTTCTAGTAGTTATGAGTGGGTTAAAACACTCACCTTTTGAATTTAAATCGAATTTAAATTCGATTTAAACCCAAAAATTTGCCCTTCTCGGAATTCGTCCAAACCAGCGTCATCAAATCCGAAATTAAATTACGATCCTAACAAAAGAAATTTCGTGTGAATCCGACTTCGTATGAGAAAGTTATGGCGAAAAATGATGATTGAATTCAAAATTGAAAATAAATAAAACGACACACATTCATCACTTACAAATATATGTGCCACGTCACTCCTTCTATTCCCAGAAACGCACGCGGCCCCCTTCCACAAACCCTAATCGAAGATCTACGACGATCTCACCGTTGAATCGACACAAAAACCATATAGATGCGATCCCCATCGTCCACTCTACAAAACCCAGAAAAGGTTTGACGATCCGACGAAGTTTGCGACGACGATGATGAATGGTCACGGACTGTTTGAATTAATTCTGGTCAAACGAATGTTCAAAACAGAAAACGAATTGCACCAGTAGATTACGTGCCTCGAGAATATTAACATATATTTTTGTGGAATTTTTCTGAAGTGTTTGCATTTTCATTGAAATTTGGATTGAAGTAGATCTGGGTTTTGCAACCATTTGAGGAGGAGAAGGAGATGAAGAAATGAATATACAGCAAATGACAATAGCATGGAGCTAGGGTTTATAACTGTATATATATATATTAAATTTCCAAAATTTAATTAAATTTACTTTCCATTATTTATTGTCAATTAGATTGATTTATCATTGGATTCATATTTCAATATGTAAATATCCCCAATTTCATCTGCACTTATATTTACATAGTTTCTAAATATTAAATTTCAAATATTACTTCATTTAACGTTACGTATTTATTATTTATTACTTGCTGCAGTTGATTATCAATTATACTTAATATACTAAATAGATGGTAAATTTTGAATACTTGTTATCATTAACGTTTTATTTCCACTTACAAAATAAATGAAATTATTACATAAACTCCCTTAATTAAGTCAACCATTATCTTATATAACTTAACTGGTAATATATATACCCAATTGCTTTAATTGGTTTATAGTTATCAGCTAAATACATACTAACTTGTAAATAAATTCGTTTAATTGCAAATGGATCTGATCAAATTTAATAGACTGAATAGATGGGTAAGCAAATAATAAATTTTCCTTTTTGTCAAATTCAAACCCATTCCTACTTAATTATCAATTACAATTTATTACGAAACATTGATTTTATGCAGTTACCTTTTATTTGCGTAGTATTACATCAATTCCTATAACCTTGGATTCATTCCCAATTCACCAAATTCAATTAATTACACTTTACAAATGTGTTTCCAATATATAGGTATTGCCCAAGTTAAATTTATTAGCTAACTCATATTAATAAACAAATGAATTATATGAATGATTAAAATTTTCAATTATCTCACTTTACTCCTAAACTTCTGTTATTTAATAATTATTGCTTAGAACCTGATTTTAATCTCCCCATTATCTATTTAATTCCTTCTAGAATCACAGCTAATATTTGTCATCCCTTCATTACCCAAATGTTCTTATCCCATCAAATTTTAAGTTATCGAAATATTAAATGCCAATTTCTTTTAATTGCACTAAATTTATCTATTAAAGGTTGCACTTAACCCAAATACATAAAACTTGCCCAATTTCTCCTTAAATCAATAACCTTCATATACAAATATGTTTATCATAAATTTTATCTACTCTTCCTTTTTAGGTAATGTCCTATATATTAGATTTCCATGTAATTTGCAATAAATCATACTCGTAGTTATATCACATTAAATGAATAAATAAGTGTTGACTCTATTCTTTTGATTCAACATTGGTTTACGTTATATTTCATAAATATTTCTACATACATCAGGATTTTTAAAAGTGGTTGTAACGTGAAATCTCGTCTACTTCCCATTTTATATTTAAGGCTTCTAAAACCGATTCATATCATTTCTCTAGTCCAAATTTTATTAATATAACCTTAAATTTAATTTATTCCTATCGATGTAATGGTTAAACACAAATTTCACATTTGCAATAAATCCACAAATTGGATTTCAAATTTTCAAATAAATAAATAAATTTTAGTTTATCACTTCTTAAATACCCAAACGTCAATGCCTTAATTTAAACTGCATTTATTACATTTTATAAAAATCCTCCATCTTAAGTGACAAATCAAAACTACCCTAACTACACAATTTATGGTAATTAATTCCAATTGCTTTTCCATTAAACTACATAAATTGTCCAATTGCAACCTACGTAGAATGTTTATTTATTTACAATCCTACTGTTTAAATGAATTGATCCTTTTGGTATAATTCACATTTGACTTGATTTCTCATTTATTTTGCAAAACAGTAAATTTCAATTGCTACCAACATTATATTTAATATTAGATTTCCAATTAATTCTATTTGAATCAATATATCTTTATATATATACTTTACGTATAAATATCTAAATTACCAAATCAAGTACATTTATTAGAGACAACATTCAATAAAATTACTTATCACACTTATTGCATCGATTTATTCCAACGGACACTTTTATTTAGTCACTATTTATTATTACAACCAAATGTACAATCTCCACTATTTATTTTATATTAAATGAATTCCATTCTAGTAAATATTTTTATTAATATTCACTGATTCACATTTATATTGGTTTCTTATATTTAACTTATAACAAGGTGTTCAAATTTACATAGTTCAAATCTATTTCCATGTAACTATTAAATTGTTACATTAAATTCCAATTACTATAACAAATTACTACATTTTCTCAAATAAAATCTTAAGACCTTTATTTTATTCTAAATTAGATTAGAAACATACTAATTTAATTCATTTAACATTATCAAATTCAACGGGTCATTAGAATGGTTTTCAAAGGTTTTGGAGAAATAATAGTGATATTATTTAAGAAATATTTTTGAATTGGATTAGAAATCTGGTAAGAATTGGAATTTAGAAATATTTGAGGGGTTTTAAAGAGATAAAAGCATTGAACTCTTTTGGGTCGCTGGAAAATAACTTCGGTGATGACTACAGCATCATTGATGTTCATTTTCAAGTTTCCAAGAAAGGAATTGCTACCCGAATAATTTAAATTTGTGTTGTTCGCAAAACTGGGTTGGTTTTAAAAATTCAAGGAATAATTGGATATGAAATTGAATTATGGATTTCAATAATGATTTTTGAAATATTGAAGTTTTGGTTAGGTAAATCCATTTGATTTTAAAGTACAAAGGAATATTGGATATTTTGGATTGGTGTTTGTTTGCGAAGATTGGGTTTGATTTTGAAAATGCAAAAGAATAGTTTGATTTACTTATATATGCCTTCAAAATTTATTTTGAAATATTGAAGAATTGCTTAAACTCTGGAAGTTAATTTAAAATGTTTATGGAATTTAAATAAATTGGAAACTTAAGGAAGTTTGAAATTTTAAATGGAAATGGTAGAATTTTGTTCCAGGGAACTAAAGGAGTAAAAATTTAGAAATAAACTTTTTATTGAGATTTGAAATTAAATTTGAAAATGAAGTGATAAATAAAATTGTAAGTTAAATTTGATTGAAAATGGATTACGCTAGTGAAGAAACCAAATAGATGAAATAAATTAGTAAGTGGAACTGATTTAAAATAGTGATATGAACCAGTTGTGAATGGAAGATAATTGATAAAATTCAATATTCAAAGTTTGAAGTTGAATTTAATTCAAGTAGAATTGAAAATGAAAATCTGGATGAAAATTGGGAAAAGATTGAGATTTGATATTAATTAGTAAAATAAAGCAAATTGAATCTATTTGGAATTGGAATCCAAATTGATTAAATATCGATAAAATCCAAGTGATAAAGTGAAATGGATATAAGAAGTATATAAAATAGTTATATTGAACTTAAGAAGGGCGGTGAAATTCTTAAGTAAAATTTGATATTGAGGAAATGTTCCGAGTTAGCATTTGAATAAGATTATATAGAGTGTGAAATGGGGTAATTGTGAATATGTGAATGGAAATCCAAAATAAGTGTGAATACAAGAGAATTAACATAGTTAATAACCAATTGGGGAAAATACGTAGGATGTACGTATATTATTTATTTGCATAGTGATACGATCCAGACTCGAGCACAGAATTTCGAGGTAGTTGTACCGATCCGAGTTGGGATTTTTTTACTTGATTTTCAACAGCGAACTCTTGATATGGGTTTTTGACTGATTCTGGAAATTCTCTATCAAAGTTTGTGGCTATGCAAGGAGAATAAAGGTTTCTGATCAAGAAATCAGATCTAATTCCACACTAGGAAGTCGGGTGGACGATACTAGTTCGGACGTAACGACTCGGTATTTTCAACCATTCGCATCCATTATAAGTGTATAGGTAGACACTCATGCCGGAATTGAATTGCTCAAAATACCGCGTTGTTAATAAAATTTTGGCAAATCTCAGAATACACAGTAAACAAAAATCACAGATCACAGACACAGAGTATATAATAATGCAGCGGAAGTAAAAGAGATAGTAGTTCATGAAGCTACTAAAAAAATAATATAAGATACATCAGAGTTAAATGAGATACAACAAAAGAGTAACAAGATACATCACTGAAACACTGGATACTGAAACAAAATAGAAGGCTGGATCTTCAAGGAAAGCTCCAACTCCGAAGGTGAATCTTGAATGCTAACTCAATCAATCTGACCCGAGCGTAAAGCAAAACACAAAACCCTCGAGTCAGGACATAAATACTTATAAACTGTAAATCAACTCCAGTGAACAGTAACAAAATGCATCACTAACTTAAAGGATACTTGGGATCGCCCATCCTCTAAGGATCCGTTAAACTATTTACTATGTAGTAATATACGCTATATACGGTAGTGTCTAATCAGTAAAGTATAATCATATAGAAAATAGCGTTAAGGGGATGGTGAACCTTAACGCGGTCGGATCTTTAAAACCAAAATCGTAGTGGGCTCGATATAAGGATATGACACGGCACGCGAGGCAATGCCAGGGTCGATACACCGTTTGCACTCCCGGACCGGTGGTGACGGCAAGCCAGCAGCTTCTGCCCACCTCGAACAATACCCCCGAATCAAAGTGGCGCCACCGAATCGAATCACAACAGTAATAGAATGGTTTCCGATGGAGCATGCTCGATGAAAGGGTGCGACCCTTTGTGTAGCCCGGTATAGCTCCTGTTTTAGTCATATATGCCAACTCACGGCAGTTGGGTTCACGTAATATACCTCGAGAACGTCGCCACCATCCTACTTCATTCTGGAATCTCCACCGCGTACACAGTTGTTAAAGTGGTTTTCGGTATTGGCCGGCTATAAGACAATATCCGATCCCGGTCTCTTTAACAACCAATCGTTATTATAACCCATAGTTATAACTTTAATACAATATTTTATACTTCAAAATAAAATATCTTTTTCAATCCAAATCTTTATCAAAATAAAGATTAAATCATTTCCAAAACCATTTCAATATCATCGAAAAATATCTTTCAATTCAAATATTTATTAAAATAAATATCAAGTCATTTCTAATCATTCCAATATATTAAATTTTCATACCCTTCAACACTACCTTTCAAATCATTTTTAATATATCAAAATATCGTATCTTTTCAAAACTTCATTCATTTCAAAACAGTTTATATTCCAAAAATTCTTTTTTTTTTATCATTCCAATGAAGTTATTATGTTTAATAATTAAATTATTAAATTTCCAAAATTTCAACTTCCAAAGTTTATTTATTCACTTAAGTTTATCAAAACCGTGAAAATTCACTTTTCGCATCATTTAGAAAACTTCTACGGAAAGTTACATTCAAAACAGTTCAATTTAACAAAAGACAACATTTTAAAATGTTGTAATAGGGTTTACTTAAATTTCAAATAAACTTAGTTAAATTCAAAAATTATAGCACTTACAAAAATTGCTATAATAGCTTTTTAGTTCATTATCATCAACTACACCGTTTACAAATGCTGTAATATCATTTACATTGTAATTAATAGCATTTCAAAAATGCATTCAATTAACTTCAAATATTCAATAAAATTTCTCAACCAATTATATTTTTATTAAAAGCATTTTTAACTTATAAAATCATACATTTTCACATTTATAAACATCATTTAATTTTCCTCAAGATCATGATTTTATAAAGTTAAATTTCCATTCAAAAATCAAGATTTAATAATAATTCACTTATTAAAATGCAATGTTGAATTTTTAAAATCCATTACATTAAATTTCAACTTAACACTTAAGTTCAAATTCTCAAATATAACTTTTTTTTATTTTTATTTACTTAACTAAAAGTTCACTTTTACGTCAATTTCATAAATTTCCAATTTTAGTTATATTTCAAAATTTCAACTTACGATATGAATTCATTTCACATTTCAACTTTATTAAAAATCACTAATATGATATAAAAATCACTTTAAATTCATTTCATTTCAAATTATCATAAATTTATCATAATTTCATATTCAATGAAATTTCCAATTAAAATTAAATCAAAATTTCCAAAATAACTTACGTTCAAAATTTCTAACTTTTTCATTAATTCATGTCACTTACAATTATTCAGAAAATCAATAATATTTTACAAAAATCCTTTTTTTTATTAAATTAAAAATCAAAATATTATAATAATCAAATTTCTAAAATATTTAAAAAAAAATTAGAAAAACATATTTTAACTACGGGCCTGTATAAAATTTTCTACGCTAGGTAAAGTGATACGGGTAATATATCATTTCAACCCATAATTTACAAAGAAAAATCCGGGTTTTATCATTTCGAACCCGCAATCCCAAGTCAAAATGAATAATTTAAAACCATTCAGGCCTATCATTTCAGCCCATAACATTTTTTTTCTAACAGGGAACTTGCAGTGTGATCATATACAGAAATAATATAAACAAGGTCAATATCACAATATACAGTCATATATGAGATGTCAGGTGAAAATTAACAGTTTTAACATGGTAATAACATGGCATAGCATATCATATGATCATCATTAACTTGCATAAACATTTTATATTACTAAACACTTGTCATCAATTCACTTTTCATAAGTATAAATGTCAGAGTGAGAAAGACTCGCTGTTTCAAGCTGAAGACCAAAACAACAAACACAAGAGCGGTTCCAAAAGTATGACAAGCACGATATAGCACGACTTTTGATTTGAATTAATGGAGAGCCTTGATATTTGTCTTGTAAACAATAACCAAAACAAGACAATACACACATAAATATTCAACGCAAAACAATGTTGAAAAAATGAAAATACGAAGCAACAAAGGAATAGATTACTTAACCTTGCTTTAACTATTCAATGCTTGGCCTAAGGGACACTTATGCTTAGCTATGATGATGATTTGGCTCAGGTATGACATCATATAGGTCAGGTTTAACATCATATAGGCAAGGCAACAAGTGGAGATGAAGGTGTAGTGGTGCAACATAAAGCATATATAGGGTCAAGGTTAAATAAGTTGAGTTTTTGTGACATTCTTGGCTCGGCCATGGGCATGTGGTGGCTTGGCCATGCTTGTACAGGTCTGGACAGTAGCTGGAGTAGCGGCCAAAGGTGGTGGAGTGGCTGGTGGTGGCGGCTAAGGGGTGGCCATAGCAAGATATGGATAGTAGGTGATGATATGTGTGGTCTAGGCAATGTTTTAAGGAGTTTTGTGGAAGTTTTGTGGTGCTAGCTTCAATAGATGGCACGACTTGGTCATGGTCTGATTTCCAGAGGGTGGTGGGTGATGTGGCAGAGGGCGGAGGTCAGGTCAGAGGTGGTGGAGGTGGCTATGGTGGTGGTTAACGTGGTGGTTGAAGGAGATGAGGCAAAGGTGGTCAAACTAGCATTGTTCAAGGGCATTGTTGCATTTTTTTGGAGTTTTGGCACCATGGTGGGCTCGGCCTTGGTCAAGACCAGAGGGGTAGCTGGTGATGATGGCAGGGAAGAGGTGTAGGAGGTGGTGGCCGTGGCTCTGGAGGAGAGGCCAAGCAATACACATGAGAAAACAAGGCAAAATATAAGAAAACAATGGAAAAAGAAGAGCAAAAAGAAGAGGAAAAGAGGAGGCATTACCAAACCTTTCTAGCCGTGAAAAATGAAGTGGAGAGGAATGTTTTCACGTGAAAATGAGGTAAGAAATGCACAGCTACAATAAAGAAAGGAACGGTCAAAGGAAATTAAATCTATTAATTGGGAAAGAAACGGAAGAAGAAACGTTAAAACGGTTTTACGTTTCTTTGCTTTCAAACCTTTTAAACTTCCTATATATATTCATATACATCTTAAATAACTGAAAACTCTTATAAATTTCAGTTAGAATTCGAAAATATAACAGATAAACAAAATATTAATAATTAATTATTAATTAGATATGATTAAAATAAGAAAAATGGCACAGAAAAATGAAAACTAGACTTAGGAATTAGAAATAACTTCAATACACTTTGGAAAAAATTTCTTAAATTTAAATACATGTAAAATGAATAAAATAAAGTAAAACACAGCAATAAAAGTGAATGTATAAAATAAATCAATAAATTTTAATTATATATAATTAAATTAAGAAAATGGCTTAAAATTGCAGACTAGGCTTTAAAAATTAGAAATAATTTCAAATGAACTTTAGAAAATCTTCATGGACTTTTAAAAATATTTATAACAAATAAAATAAAATGCATTCACAAAATAAATAAATTAATTAATTAAGTAAAATTTATATGAAGAAAATAGCAGAAAATTATAAAACAGCCTTTAAAAATAGGAAATAAATACAGTAAATTTTGGAAAAATTCTATTATCGTTTAAAAATATTTAAAAGTCAAAATATACATAATAAAACATATTATTACATATTAAAATAAAATATAACAAAGAAGAAGTAATTTATTCAATTTAAAATAGTCATTGTTAAATAACCCTATATATGCACAATATTGTAAAGGGTATAACTTTCACAATTTACATCCAATTTCAACGAAACGAAAAGTGGTGTTCTTAGAATTTTATGTACTTTCATAATAAAAGAAGAAAAAAAAAATTAAATTTCAAACTTTTAAAATTTTAAGTTAAAAGTCACAGTTTGACTGTTTTGACCAGAATCAACATTTCAAGCAAATGTTTAACTTACACAGTTTGGAATTATAACTCATATAAAATCAATATTTTATATTTAAATAATAAAATTTTATCATTCAAATAAGTAAAAATAAGTTTTTAAACCAAAATTTTACATTAAAATAATTAAAATATACAATAAAATAATTACAAAATATAGGGTTGTTACACTCTCCCCCACTCAAAACTTTTCGTCCCCGAAAAGGAATAAGGTATGGGAAAGCACAGAAAAAGATAGAGTGAAATAAGGTTAGGACAAGATGACAAGGAGAATGAAATTATACATGATGGCTACTGTTATAGGTAAGTTTTACAAGGTGGAGCTGATCTTTCCAAGATTCTCCATAATTAAGAACACAAGCATGAAAAAGGTGGATTCAAAATGATTACCAAAGATCTATCAAAGATTATAGAAGGATTCCTATACCAATCTATAGCAAGATAAGGAGGAGGAGGATAACAAAAATAGTTTGGAAAACAAAATAAGGAAGTAGATTTGAAAGCATGGAAATTTCAACTTAAATAGAGAATAAATCTTTACACAAGTGAAATAAATCTTAACTATCTAAAATTTCATTATCTTATTATCCAATCATCATAAATTAACAAATTTCAAAACCATGGGTTTGAAAAATAATCATTTATTACACTCACAATGTATTTAATAAATTTAATTCTTCTTTGTTCCTAAATAAAACTAAATTTATTCCTCTCGCTATATTTATCACTTATGTTAAACATACTTACACTTAATATAACTGCTTTCTTTTATTCTTAGTTCTTTTAATATTATTTTGTTATAAGTTATTCAATTACCCTTTATTATATTTACCCCTTTTAATCACTTTATAATTAAAATTTAAGTGTATAACATTTATTATAACCGCTCAAATTTTATTTATATAATCTTTTTATATTGTATATCATCCAATTATAGTGTTAACTTCTGAAATTAAGGTAAGTTATATTTGAATGCAATTGCGTTATACAAGTAAAACTTTCCAATTTAATTATCTCAAGTTTTAATCATTTATCCAAATTTTTGATTTTCTTTTTATAATTGAAATTATTCTTTAAGATAGAGTTTAAGAATTATATTTCCGATTCCATTCAAACCATTTAGAGATAAGTAATAATATATACATAATATATCAAATCAAATTTCAATCATATATTTATATATATGTTATAAACCAAGTCATATTTTAGAAATTCAAATCAATTTAATTCCCAAAACAAAGCTGTAGCAAGACTACAGAATAGTCTCTTCACTCCGAACTCGAAAATGAACGTCGATGATGCTGCAGTCATCACCGGAATTATTTTCCAGCGACAAAGAGAAGAGTACTAATTTTAAACTTAAAAATTATTTGGAAACAAATTTCTATTTGAAATTATTTTAAATATTATATCCCTTTAAACTTTTAAACAAAAGGTTTGGAACCATCGGAAATTAAATTCTCAAATTTCTTTTTCTAAATTCATTTAAGTTCCCATATAAATTTATAAACAATTATTTATAAATTCATTTATAGAACAATAAATGATAAATCAAGTATTATCATTTTAAATTATCAATTTGAATCATTTTATTAAGTTCGATAAATATATATATCAAAATTTTATTTCATTAACCTAATTTTAAAATAATATCGTGTCAGTTTGTTCTGTCAAAGTGTTTTAGAAATCCTATCGATAGCGTTGATCAGACGAATTGATCGGAAACCCAAATCAACATCAACAACTCCAACAACACAATATATATAAAAAAATATAGATTGACAAATACAATTCAAAATATTTGAAAATATGTTGGAAACAAAAGACAAGATGATTAAATACAGAGTAGGGAGGCGGATAAGCTAAAATAAATCACGGGCAACCTTAATCGGGTCAACCGTGACTTAAAGTATAAGATCGAAGTGGATTTTCTGGGGTAAATCTACATTCGACCCCAAAAGATAGAGTTTGGGATAATAGGAGATACTAGCATCTAAACCAAGGATATAAATTTTTTTTGGTGAATCGATGCTGTTGTAAAGGAGTTTCACTCCTTTTACAAGAAAATTTTTGAGATTGGCAGGACCGCCAATTCACTATAAAGATCATTCGAAGTGGAGTTATGGGATACTCAGAATCAAGTGAAGATGAGTAGCGGGGAATAAGAATGGATTTTTGGAACCGCGGGGAACGTTCCAAAATTCAAAGGAATCGAGTCAAAAGAGAGAGATTCAACTCGAATGAAAGTGATTCTGTAAATACATCTACTCCATATGCTGAGTTTTGCCTCGAGCTAACCAAAGCTCTGATACCAACTGTAACGACTCGGTATTTTCAACCATTCGCATCCATTATAAGTGTATAGGTAGACACTCATGCCGGAATTGAATTGCTCAAAATACCGCGTTGTTAATAAAATTTTGGCAAATCTCAGAATATACAGTAAATAAAAATCACAGATCACAGACACAGAGTATATAATAATGCAGCGGAAGTAAAAGAGATAGTAGTTCATGAAGCTACTAAAAAAAAATATAAGATACATCAGAGTTAAATGAGATACAAAAGAAGAGTAACAAGATACATCACTGAAACACTGGATACTGAAACAAAATAGAAGGCTGGATCTTCAAGGAAAGCTCCAACTCCGAAGGTGAATCTTGAATGCTAACTCAATCAATCTGACCCGAGCGTAAAGCAAAACACAAAACCCTCGAGTCAGGACATAAATACTTATAAACTGTAAATCAACTCCAGTGAACAGTAACAAAATGCATCAGTAACTTAAAGGATACTTGGGATTGTCCATCCTCTAAGGATCCGTTAAACTATTTACTATGTAGTAATATACGCTATATACGGTAGTGTCTAATCAGTAAAGTATAATCATATAGAAAATAGCGTTAAGGGGATGGTGAACCTTCACGCGGTCGGATCTTTAAAACCAAAATCGTAGTGGGCTCGATATAAGGATATGACACGTCACGCGAGGCAATGCCAAGGTGGATGCACCGTTTGCACTCTCGGACCGGTGGTGATGGCAAGCCAGCAGCTTCCGCCCACCTCGAACAATACCCCCGAATCAAAGTGGCGCCACCGAATCGAATCACAACAGTAATAGAATGGTTTCCGATGGAGCATGCTCGATGAAAGGGTGTGACCCTTTGTGTAGCCCGGTATAGCTCCTGTTTTAGTCATATATGCCAACTCACGGGAGTTGGGTCCACGTAATATACCTCGAGAACGTCGCCACCATCCTACTTCATTCTGAAACCTCCACCGCGTACACAGTTGTTAAAGTGGTTTTCGGTATTGGTCGGCTATAAGACAATATCCGATCCCGGTCTCTTTAACAACCAATCGTTATTATAACCCGTAGTTATAACTTTAAAACAATATTTTATACTTCAAAATAAAATATCTTTTTCAATCCAAATCTTTATCAAAATAAAGATTAAATCATTTCCAAAACCATTTCAATATCATCGAAAAATATCTTTCAATTCAAATATCTATTAAAATAAATATCAAGTCGTTTCTAATCATTCCAATATATTAAATTTTCATACCCTTCAACACTACTTTTCAAATCATTTTAATATATCAAAATATCGTATCTTTTCAAAACTTCATTCATTTCAAAACAGTTTATATTCCAAAAATTCTTTTTTTTTTATCATTTCAATGAAGTTATTATGTTTAATAATTAAATTATTAAATTTCCAAAATTTCAACTTCCAAAGTTAATTTATTCACTTAAGTTTATCAAAACCGTGAAAATTCACTTTTCGCATCATTTAGAAAACTTCTACGGAAAGTTACATTCAAAACAGTTCAATTTAACAAAAGACAACATTTTAAAATGTTGTAATAGGGTTTACTTAAATTTCAAATAAACTTAGTTAAATTCAAAAATTATAGCACTTACAAAAATTTCTATAATAGCTTTTAATTCAATAGCTTTTTAGTTCATTATCATCAACTACAGTGTTTACAAATGTCGTAATATCATTTACATTGTAATTAATAGCATTTCAAAAATGCATTCAATTAACTTCAAATATTCAATAAAATTTCTCAACCAATTATATTTTTATTAAAAACATTTTTAACTTATAAAATCATACATTTTCACATTTATAAACATCATTTAATTTTCCTCAAGTTCAAGATTTTATAAAGTTAAATTTCCATTCAAAAATCAAGATTTAATAATAATTCACTTATTAAAATCCAATGTTGAATTTTTAAAATCCATTACATTAAATTTCAACTTAACACTTAAGTTCAAATTCTCAAATATAACTTTGTTTTATTTTTATTTACTTAACTAAAAGTTCACTTTTACGTCAATTTCATAAATTTCCAATTTTAGTTATATTTCAAAATTTCAACTTACGATATGCATTCATTTCGCATTTCAACTTTATTAAAAATCATTAATATGATATAAAAATCACTTTAAATTCATTTCAATTCAAATTATCATAAATTTATCATAATTTCATATTCAATTAAATTTCCAATTAAAATTAAATCAAAATTTCCAAAATAACTTACGTTCAAAATTTCTAACTTTTTCATTAATTCATGTCACTTACAATTATTCAGAAAATCAATAATTTTTACAAAAATCCTTTTTTTATTAAATTAAAAATCAAAATATTATTATAATTAAATTTCTAAAATATTTAAAAAAAATTTAGAAAAACATATTTTAACTACGGGCATGTATAAAATTTTCTACGCTAGGTAAAGTGATACGGGTAATATATCATTTCAACCCATAATTTACAAAGAAAAATCCGGGTTTTATCATTTCAAACCCGCAATCCCAAGTCAAAATGAATAATTTAAAACCATTCAGGCCTATCATTTCAGCCCATAACATTTTTTTTCCAACAGGGAACTTGTAGTGTGATCATATACAGAAATAATATAAACAAGGTCAATATCACAATATACAGTCATATATGAGATGTCAGGTGAAAATTAACAGTTTTAACATGGTAATAACATGGCATAGCATATCATATGATCATCATTAACTTGCATAAACATTTTATATTACTAAACACTTGTCATCAATTCACTTTTCATAAGTATAAATGTCAGAGTGAGAAAGACTCACTGTTTCAAGCTAAAGACCAAAACAACAAACACAAGAGCGGTTCCAAAAGTATGACAAGCATGATACAGCATGAATTTTGATTTGAATGAATGGAGAGCCTTGATATTTGTCTTGTAAATAATAACCAAAACAAGACAATACACACATAAATATTCAACACAAAACAATGTTGAAACAATGAAAATACGAAGCAACAAAGGAATAGATTACTTGACCCTGCTTTAACCATTCAATGCTTGGCCTAAGGGACACTTATGCTTGGCTATTATGATGCTTTGGCTCAGGTATGACATCATATAGGTCAGGTTTAACATCATATAGGCAAGGCAACAAGTGGAGATGAAGGTGTAGTGGTGCAACATAAAGCATATATAGGGTCAAGGTTAAATAAGTTGAGTTTTTGTGACATTCTTGGCTCGGCCATGGGCATGTGGTGGCTTGGCCATGCTTGTACAGGTCTGGACAGTAGCTGGAGCAGCGGCCAAAGGTGGTGGAGTGGCTGGTGGTGGTGGCTAAGGGGTGGCCAAAGCAAGAAATGGAGGGTAGGTGATGATATGTGTGGTCTAGGCAATGTTTTAAGGAGTTTTGTGGTGCTAGCTTCAATGGATGGGCACGGCTTGGTCATGGTCTGATTTACAGAGGGTGGTGGGTGATGTGGCAGAGGGTGGAGGTCAGGTAAGAGGTGGTGGAGGTGGCTATGGTGGTGGTTAAGGTGGTGGTTGAAGGAGATGAGGCAAAGGTGGTCAAACTAGCATTGTTCAAGGGATTGTTGCATTTTTTTGGAGTTTTGGCACCATGGTGGGCTCGGCCTTGGTCAAGACCAGAGGGGTGGCTAGTGATGATGGCAGGGAAGAGGTGTAGGAGGTGGTGGCCGTGGCTATGGAGGAGAGGCCAAGCAATACACATGAGAAAACAAGGCAAAATATAAGAAAACAATGGAAAAAGAAGAGCAAAAGGAAGAGGAAAAGAGGAGCCATTACCAAACCTTTCTAGCTGTGAAAAATGAAGTGGAGAGGAATTTTTTCACGTGAAAATGAGGTAAGAAATGCACAGCTACAATAAAGAAAGGAACGGTCAAAGGAAATTAAATCTATTAATTGGAAAAGAAACGGAAGAAGAAACGTTAAAACGGTTTTACGTTTCTTTGCTTTCAAACCTTTTAAACTTCCTATATATACATATACATCTTAAATAACCGAAAACACTTATAAATTTCAGTTAGAATTCGAAAATATAACAGATAAACAAAATATTAATAATTAATTATTAATTAGATATTAAAATAAAATATTAGAAAGAAGAAGTAATTTATTCCATTTAAAATAGTCATTGTTAAATAACCCTATATATGCACAATATTGTAAAGGGTATAACTTTCACAATTTACATCCAATTTCAACGAAACGAAAAGTGGTGTTCTTAGAATTTTATGTACTTTCATAATAAAAGAAAAAATTTAAATTTCAAACTTTTAAAATTTTAAGTTAAAAGTCACAGTTTGACTGTTTTGACCAGAATCAACATTTCAAGCAAATGTTTAACTTACACAGTTTGGAATTATAACTCATATAAAATCAAGATTTTATATTTAAATAATAAAATTTTATCATTCAAATAAGTAAAAATAAGTTTTTAAACCAAAATTTTACATTAAAATAATTAAAATATATAATAAAATAATTACAAAATATAGGGTTGTTACATCGGAAGTGAAATTGTATGACCGAGTGAGCGAACGAATTGGGTATTGCGTGCGGATGATATATGTGCGTCGTATGAATGTGAGTGAAATAGATACGATAACTTTAGTAATGATATGTATAAAATGAGTTTGAAAGCTAAGATTGGATGTTATTGCTAAGTAGGATACTCATGTGTTAAAAAGCAAAAGGAAATTGGGGTTTTTGATTTCAGAAGATAAATTGAATTGCTCAACAAAGTTATGTATTTGAATTTCTGTAGGAAATTTGATGATTTTCTAGTCTACCCACTTGGCCTTTTGTTTTCTTTTTGAATTCTAGGGCCCGTAGAGGCATTTTGTAGTTGTACCGAGTTAGCCACGCAAAGGAGACGTTGGCGAAAAAATTTCAAAAATTTAGGGAGTTAGAAATTTTTTGGAAAGTTTTGAAAATTTAAAACTTGGTTTTGAACTATAATTTGAAATTATTGAGTCAACAATATGGACTGTAATCTATGGATGAGTTTAGGAAGTTAGTAAGTGTGATAGTGTCTGTAATAAAAAGATTGTTTTTGGTATTGTTAAAAACATTTGGTTTTGGGAAGTTGTTAAAAACTATTTGGATTTTGGAAATAGTAAGGGGTTAAGGACCATTTCTCCATACTAGTAATTTCGAGAACGAAATTCTTTTAAGGGGGAGGAATGTGACAACCCAAATTTTTTATATATTTGAAATTGGAATATTTAATTGATTTTAAATATTTGAAAGTTGGTTTAACTTGAATTTCAAATATCATTATTATTTGGCAATTAAATTTATTGAATTTAATAATTAGAAATTGGGTAAAATATAAGTCTTGAGTTTTAAGCAAGTTAAAAATATTTAAATGGCTTATAAAATTTATATTGATTATACTGGAGATAGTTGAAATGTTAAATTTGAACTTGGAAGTGTTTTGTTAAGTTTTGATAATATATCGTTTAAATCGATATTTAAAAATAGCCTTTCGAGTTACAGTCTCGAAATTCGATGATACAAGTTCCATTAGATCCATAATAGTGTAGTATTATTGAGTTTCAATTTTCATAGTGTTCGGAGTGATCATGTGGACGTTGGTAAGTAAACGCGCTGAAATTAAATCGAAGATTCAATTTTATAACTGGGTTCAAAAAGCAATCTTCTCCTTATGATCGAATTAGGACTCAAAACCTTTTCCATTGTGTCCGGAATAGGGGCTTAACATTATAAACGCTTGGCGGCATGCCTCGATAGGATGTAAGATTTTAAGCTACAATTTCAAGACAATTTAAATTTGAATTTGAATTTAAATATAATATTTTTACATTTAATGTTTTGGCAGACCTTTGAAGACACGTATTCTTTTTTTCAACACGTCTTCTATTTTGTTTAACACGTGCAATTCTTTTCTTCTTTCTTGTCCCCTTTATGTTTGTTCTATAGGAAACCATAAAAGATTGAAGAATAAACGAATACAAAAAAGTGGAAGTCGATCTCCTTTTCTTTTAATTCAAATCAAGTTGTGCCTCCTCTAAATTTTCAAATCAAACATTCAAGCCCTAAAATAATAGTAATGGCTGCATCCGAAATCGATTTTCCCTCTTACTTTTCAAACTTAAAATCAAATCTCCTCTTTCCTTTTCGTTCGAACCAAACCATGGAATTCAATCGTTCTAGTGGGACGTGCTTGCGACTCGAGTGCGTGTCGCGTTTGGATGTGGTCGATTAGGGTTGGGTAAGGCTCGATTTTTGGGGCTTCACGCTCATGTTGACCGATGGCGGCCTAGAGATCGTCGCCGTAGGTTGCAGCAATGATCGATGGCAATGGCCAGGAGAATGCAGCAGGCCAGTCGATCGAATCTGGGGAGGCTCGCATTTAGGGATTTGGGCGACACTGGCTCGTCAGGGTCGAGATGCCGAAGGGGCCGAGCTAGGGTTGTTTTGTGCAGTAAGGTATAAATTACTGTTTCAATTTAATTAAAATTAATCTGTAAATAAGCAGAGAAAGAAAAAATTATAAATAATGTTTTTACGGTAAGTTATTCAGAAACAATTTTGTTTTAAGTTGGTATATACTTTCAAATGAGGTAAAAGGAATTATACTTACTACAATTTAATGTGTAGTTAAACCAGAAAATGAATATATAAGTATACACATATTTTAATATATACTGTAAACAGAAAATTAATTTTTATTTACTGAAAAAATATAGGGTTGAAATAGGAATATTTCTTTAAAACATTTTGATTTGAATAGTTTATATTAAAAATTGGACCTTTGGTTTATATATATTATTTTATGAACGTATTAATGTAGTTCTAAATTGAAAGAAATATAAAAATAAACATATATGTTTTAGCCTACTGTTCTTGTAGAAAATATTCAGGAGATAAATTTGTTTAATTTATTTTAAATTAAATAAATAAGTGGTAATTAATTGTTCGATCAATTCAGATGATTAATAAACTATGAAATGTCATTCAAGGTCTGAAACCGTGAAGAAAATGGTCAAGATGGAAATGGATTGCAAACAGCAAAATAAAAGGTGAGTTAATCTCACTCATCTCGATTATTATATAAATTTAAATCATTAAATTTAAATATTTGGTTGGATGATTGAATTAATTGGATATGGTATATTATATAGTAGTAAATATATATATACGCATATATATATCAGAGTGATTGATTTCCCGCATTATATAGCGAATGAGACCCTATGCGTCGCATAATAGCGGATGAGATAATATAAACCCATATACCACGATATTCCACCTCGAAGTGGAATTGGTATTTTTATATTGTGCTAACATATGTGGATGAAGGGAAACATGTTGGAGGGATCCAACTTGATTCCACAAATATTTAGATTTGGTTTAATATTCTATGATATGATTTGACAATCTGAGATAGACTATATTGATAATTGAAATATTGGATGTTATGGTTTGATTGAATATATTTGGGTATACTGAGTTATCAAAAATATATAGATTGGATTTTTGATGAGAAAATAAAGAGAGATTTTTTGAAGTAAAATAATTATAGAGAATTTGAATAAATTAGAGAATGAATTGGAAAAGAATAAAAGTTGATTTTTTTTAAAATTCTAATAAATAAATTCCGAGTATGGGAAGGAGATTTGAATAAAAAGGGGAAATAATGAATTTTAAAATTTAAGTGACATTATTTAAAGTAATAAAGGATTTATTTTAAAATACAATGTTTAAATTTATTGGAAAAGATAAAGAAGGAATTTGGAAAGGTACGAAATTGATATTTTCAGTTAAATAAGATTTTAAATCATAAT
This sequence comes from Allium cepa, assembly GCA_030765085.1. Lineage (NCBI taxonomy): Eukaryota > Viridiplantae > Streptophyta > Magnoliopsida > Asparagales > Amaryllidaceae > Allium > Allium cepa. Next base: position 771,328,090 of record CM060932.1, read on the forward strand.
AATGAAGTAAACTCTAAAGTTAATGGGTTTTGAAATAAATTGAGTAAGTAAAGTAATTTATTTTAAAATGGAGTAAATTTGGAAATCGATTTGGAAATTGATTTAGAGTTTGAAATTGTGTTTTAAAAGAAGATGAGACTATGGAATTTATAAACTGGGTTTACAAAGTGGAATAAGATATCAGTGGATATTCACAATGGAAATTTATAAAGGAATGGGTAATTTGTTTTAAAAATTAACAGTGATTTATTTTTAAATGTGGGAAAGAAAAAGTGTATTTCTCTGAAAAGCCAAGTACGTTTTCGAAGCAGATTCTTAAGTATAAGTTAAAGTTTAAAGTTGTTTTAAAAGAATGTTTTTGAGAAATTATTATTTAAGTTGTTTAAAATTTTGAAAGTAAATTTCTATTTAAATTAATTATAGTAGTAATTATTTTAAAGGTTTGACTAGTATTATGATTCTAAGCATAATTATTAACTTTATATTTTATCAAATTGATTTTTTAAATATAATTTGATTAAAGTTCTATTTGAAAACTTGTATAGAGTTTCGTAAATCTTATTTTAAAAATTTAGTTTGTTTCAACTTTTATTTTAAAAATTAGTTTTATATTTTATAAAGTTGTTTTATCGTAGAATATTTTTAAAGTATATATTTTTGAATAAAGTGTTTAAGTAGTTTTAAGTTAAATGTTTAAAGTATATTTTAGAATAAAGTGATTTAAATTATTTTAAAATCAAAGTATTTGGACTTGGTATTTTTAATGGAAATAAACAAATTTGGGAATTTATTCCGCGAGTGAAAAGAGATTTGAAACTGATTTCAAATGATTGAAGTGTAGAAGATATCTTGCGAAGATATTTTGAATAATAAATAATTTTGGAAATTATTTAATTATAATGGTTGTTTGTGAATGTTATTTGATAGTTAAATAACTGACTATCAATATTGGTCAATGCACTGATCGTTTCAAAGAGACCAGAATCGTGATTAGTTTCGCGAAAACCACATCGATCAGGTTTGAATGTTTTCGTGAGAAATACAAGAGTTAGAGTCGAAGATGGAGCAGTGAAGTGCAAGGGCTAATCACTACTAATCCTGAGGGTGATTCCAAAGTAGATGTAGCATGAGTAGTGCCTTCGGTTTCGTTCGAACTTGGAATAGACTTGTATGGACGAATGCTTTTAGGACATCGTTAGGAGGACGATGAGCATTCTAAGCGAATGTGTGCTAAAAAAGGTAATGCATAGCCTCGAGCCTCATCAACCGGGAATGGCTAAAACAGGGGAGGTGCACACAAGGCTAAGTGGCTAGCAATCAATCAGGGTAAGGTCACCCCTGTCTAGATGTCCCTTTGTATATTCCGCTATGTGGGTGGTTGTTGATCCCAACCACGGGCTGAACTTATTTGGATTATCCAGTAAGGGGTAGCTTCGGTCTGGTGATGCAGGGGTTCAGGGTGATCCTCGATACGGTGTTCTAGACCACGTACTGTGACGAGCGGTACCCCAATAGCCCTGCTATTGATGGAAATCCATTCTCCCTACGTGCCCTTACGGTTTTGTTTGTAGAACCCACTTTGTGGCTAGTAGTTGGAATTTAATGAATATAACAATTTCGGCTATTTGAATAAGTATTTTATATCGACACTACTATAATATCAGAGGATTTTATAAGATATGTTTTGGTTATCGTAAGGTAAAAACCCGACATGTTTATATGTGGCGTGGTCTTATGAGATACCTTTAACTTCGAAGGATTTTGAAAACTTTAATAATCCAATTGAGTGTGTTTTCTCACGTTGGTTTTCTAGACTTACTCGGATTTTATTTAACTATAATGCTCGGGTCAAACCGAGTATTATGGGATACATGATATGATGCTGTGGAGCTCAGGAGATGAGTGGGATGGCGAGACGTACTTCTGTACTTGATTATTGTTCCGCTGTGTATTCAGTTTTGAGGACAAGTTTATATAACCGTCCAGCATTTGTATGTTGATTGTGTTGTTGAATTGTTGTACCCTGAGGATGTAATGTATAAATCAGTATAGATTTCTTTGTGTTTTAAAGCTATTGTTATATATTATATTTATTCCGCTGTGACTGTGAGATTCTGATGTTGTTCCTACTGTCTTCTTCTACCTCCTTCTTTAGCCCAAATGGTTCGATTTTCCGGCATTCGATTGTTCGGCATTTGATACAAGGGTCATATAAATGCCAATTTTTGGGCATCAAAAAATTGGGTCGTTATACTAACTCCAAAATTCAAATCCTCGCGTCGAGTTTCTCTGGTAGGAATTTTGGAAGGAGCAGCTTAGGCTCACGATCATTAGAGGGATTAGCAGCTAGGGTTTCGATCTTGGGGAAAACTAGGATGGGAATTAGACTACTTCGAACTGTTTTTGAGTTCAGTGAAGGGGACAATATCGGCTGCGAAGAGGCTTCAAGATGCGACACCTATTTGGTGGGCACGACTGGCCATGGTCGAAAGGGAGATGGGAGTTGCGTTCTGCCTGTTGATCATGATCTTCTCAGTGGTGATCATCAGGCAGAGCTCAAGACGAGGGGGTCTTTGGTCGGTTGGTCAAGCAAAGAGGTAGGCCGTGGTGTTAGTGGAGTGCACGTCTGCACGATGGGAGAAGCCGATAGGGAAGACGATGTTGGGTTTCTGTGGTAGCGGGTCGGGTCCGTACTCTTAGGTATGGGCTGCTTCTTTAGTTTTTTAATTGAATCTGTATTTTAATTTAAAAAGAAATGAACTTATATAAAAAAAATCAATAACTTATATACTTCAAACTTTCTTATACGAGGTTAAAATCGAGCGAGATGTGAAATAGAATCGAAATTGGAGCTTCTGAAAATTTCAGACAGTTTTGGATGCGTTCGGGTTAAATTTAAAACGGAACACGAAGACCGCAGAAATCAAAGTGAGTTAATCTCACTCAAATTTGGAATACAACAATTTATTTTAAATTGTTAAAATTAATTATTAGTTGTTTGGTTGAATTTGATAATTTATATCGGTTGGATGTGATATTATATATAGTAGTATATATATTGGAGTGATTGATATTCTCGCATTATACAGCGGATGAGACCATATACATCCCGCATAATAGCGGATGACCCTTTATACCGCGATATATCCCTAGAAGTGGTATTGGTATTTTTCTATTGTTTTTAACATCTGTGGATGCAGGAAAAATAAGTTGGAGGGATCCAAAGGGATTCCTCAGAATGTTGAAATTATTTTTATATTTAGTTATATGAATTATTTGATTAATCTTTGATAGATGATATTGAAAATTTAAATTATTGAATGTTATGGAATTACTGGATATTTTTTTTTGTATTTTAAAATATCAATAATATAAAAATTAGGTTTTTAAAGGAAAATAAAAAGGAGAATTTGTAGTAAAATACTTATTGTTAAAGAATTTGGAAAAAATTAATTCGATTTCAAAATTTTAGTTAATACATTTCGAATATGGAAAAATAGAGATTTCTGAGTAAATGAAAAAACAAAAAAAAGGGTTTGAAAGGATATATTTTAAATTTAAGATTTAAATAGTTTGGGAAAAATTAAAGGGAAATTTTTGAAATAAAGTATAAAATTGATGTTCCAAACATAAATAAGATTTTTAATCAGAAAAAGGAAATGAATTTAAAATTAGGGGGTTTTGGAATAAATTGGGTAAATCAAGAAATAAATTTTAAAATGGAATTTAATTCAGGAAAAACGATTTGAAAATAGATTAAGTGTGTGAAACAGTGATTAAATGGGAAATGGGACTATGGAATTTATAAACGAAGTTTTATTAATAAAGTGCAGTAATTATCGGTGGATAATTTGGAATTATAAATCCACGGGAGGAGTTTTTAAGAAGATGGGTAAATCGTTTTAAGAATAAACGGTGGTTTTATTTTTAGAAATGTGAGGAAGGTAATTTACGGAGCTGGAACTTAAATTTTAACCCAAAGTAAATCGAGAAGGATTTATAAATGACTAGACTGGCCATATTGAAGTAGAAAATGTATATTTTTCTAAAAAGTTATGTATATTTTAAAGGAAAGATTTATAAGTGTTAATTAGAAATTTTAAAAGTGTTTAAAAGAATTTTTTAGGAAAATATTATCATTTAATTATTTTAAAATTGCCAAGTAAATATTAATTTAGTATAGTAGTTAATTGTTTTTAAAGGTTAATTTAGTAGTATGATTTAAAAAGGAAAATTGTTAAATATTTATATTTTATAAAATAGCTTTTGTTTTAAAAGTGGTTTTGTCTAAAGTTTTACTTAGAGAATTATTATAGGAATTTCATAAATACTATTTTGAAAATTATTAAATAGAGTATATGGGAGATATTGGTATACTCGTGTGGTGTAATCGAAGGCAGTGAGTGCCTGCAGTTAAGACTTGGATTTTTTTGGGATAGAGACGTAACCATTGAACTGTGATTCATGGTTTAATACTGCAGTGGTACTTTCCATATTATTTATAAGGGCTTTTAAATATTTTGCAAGGAAAAGATAATTTGTTAATATGCTGAATTCGATAAGATAACTGTATATTTGGATAAAGAAATTAATTTATTTAAAACTAAATTTAAATAAGACATGTTGTTTTCCCTTCAGTGAAAATGAAGTTTTGGCTGAATTAATCATTTATTTGATAGTTAAATAACCGATTATCAAAATGTGGACCTAATTATAACTTTTGAAATATCTAGAAGAAGTATGGGGATTATATGGTGCAGTTACCATTCGTGGTGCTATACTGTACGTATGAACTCTTTTCGTTCTTCTAGGACGTTGATATGAAAATCCATCCACTAACGGTTAGTAGGTGATCTCCGACAATATTTATGTCTGTTTATTTCCTAAAGAACCGAGGTTGAGTTTATCATGAAAAATCAAGTGTTGTGTCGAAGAGACGGGAATCCGGTTTGTGATCCGAAAACCACTTCGATCCAACGAGCACATTTCGTAATAAAGACAAGAGCATAGAGTCAAAGATGGAGCAGTGAAGTGAAAGGGCTGGTTGCTACTAATCCTAGGGGTGATTTCAAAATGGATGTAGTAGGAATAGTGCCTTCGGTTCCGTTCGAACCGAAGATGGACTTGTATGGATGAGTGGTATCAACACATTGACATTGGAGGATAATGAGCATTCTAAGTGAATATTTCTAAAAAGGTAAAGCTTAGCCTCGAGCCTCATCAACCGGGAATGCCTGAAAATCAGAGGAGATGCAATAAGGCTAAGTGGGTCGCACCCAAGTAGGGTAAGGTTACCCCTATCTAGAGTCCCTTTTATTCTGCTGTGTGGCGGTTGCTGATCCCAACTACACGGTAATCTTATTTGGGCTATCCATTTTAAATGGTAGTCTGGTCTTTTGTAGCAGGAGATCGTGGAGTGGTCCTCGATACGGTGTTTCTAGACTTGTACAGTGACAGGTGGTACCCCAATGCCTAGTCATTCAATTGGAATCCATCCTCTAATTTCTGCCGTTACCTGATTGTAGAGCCTAGTATTGATGGAATTTAATTAATGTAACAATTTCGGCTATTTGAATAAGTATTTGTACGTAGGCACTATTATAATAACAGAGGATTTTGATATGAAATGTTTTGGTTATCATAAGGAAAAAACCGTCGTGTTTATTTTTGGTGTGGTCTTACGAGATACCTTTGATTTTCAATGGATTTTAAACCTTAATAATTCAAATTGAGTGTGTTTTCTCACGCTCGTATTCCAGACTGACTCAGGTGTTATTTTATTATAATGCTCGGGTCAGGCTAAGTATTTCAAATCCAGGATAGGATGCTATGGTGCTCAGGAGGTAAGCTGGATGACGAGACGTATCATGCGAACTTGATGTATATTCCACTATGCATTGCAAGCTGCATATTCAGCTTTTGGTGAGGAAAGGTTAATATAACTATCCAGTGTTGTGTTATTGATGTATTGTAGTATGATGATGTAATGTATAAAAACAGTGATAGTTCTTTTTGTATAAAGATCGGGTGTTATCTATTATATATTGTTCCGCTGCGATTGTGAGATTCTGAATTGTTATTTCTATTTTCTACTTCTACCTCTTTCTTCTTTAACCTAACAATCTAGTATATTCGGCATTCAATGTCACGGCATGTAATACAGTGGACGTATTGATGTCAATTTTCGAATGTCAAAAATCCGGGCTGTTACACTAAGTGCAACGGCCAGCCATTTTGGACGTTTTAAGCAGATACACACGTCAAACTCAAACCATTCAAATGGGCATATTGTTATGGAGTAAATAAGAAAAAGAAGAGAAAGGATTGAAACAAATACAGAATCTCGCAGCGGTATAACAAAATATAATAATCAAATAACAGTTCATGAAGTTTTTTTATGAATACTTTTGATTATTCTTTTACAACACAAAATCTGAGTTATATAAAACAGGAATAGATAGTAAATAAATGCAACGGAACAATACGTGTAGTGGAATATATAAAATAAGTAATAATAGTACAAAATCTTCGTCTTCATCCTCTAGAAAACCAGTCTTCGATATACGGAAAAGCTCAGACTGGCCCGAGTGAATTGAAAAGACAAAACACTCGAGTCAGAACTAAAAGATCTTATGTAATTTAAATCAATAGTAAATAAATATGAGTATAACGGTGTCAGAGATGTTTACGGGGTTTTACATCCCCTATCCAGTGTCTAACGTGAGTGTAATAATTTAAGGGATGTTTGGGATTTCCACCTCCTAAGGATCCTTTAAACTATCTACTATGTAGTAAATACGCTATTATAATAGGGTCAACGGTAAATTAAGTATTAAAATAACATTAAGGCATTACCCATTTCCCCCTTAACATATTTTATATATTCCCATAGTCTACACAATATCGGAAACTCCACCAAACCGGTGGTTTACCTAGAGGGCACCCCATACGTATGGTACAAGACAAACTCGTAGAAGGCGCTCTAGGGCATGTGTACACGGCACTTGAGGCAATGCTAGGATAGATATACAAATTGGCGAACCGGGCTGGTGGTAATGCATAGCAGCTACTACCGCCCACCTCGGAACACACTTCCATAATCAAATCTAGGGGTGGCCACCAAATCATCACAAAGTCATAATATCGTATTGAAGAAGCATGTCCGATCGGAGGAATGACCTAACTTGGCCCAGGTATAGCTCCTGTTTTAGTTACATCTAAGCTGACTCACAGAAGTCAAGGTCACGTAAATACCTCATACAGAACCATTCGTCCAATCCTCATACTTCATTTTTGGAGTCTCCACCACGTACACAATTGTCAAAGTGGTTTTCGGTATTGGTAAAGAGTATGACAATATTCGATCACGGTCTCTATAACAACCAAATGGTTCCTTTACATTTCCAAAACAATTTTATAATTTATATCAAAATATCATATTCTCAAAACCATATCATTTTTGAAATCATATTTACTTTCGACATCGTATTCACTGTTGAAATCATTGATACGATATGTAAATTAGATCCTCATTTTAAAATCATTAAATTTAATCAAATATGTTACTTCGCAAAAAGGTGTCAATTCCAAATTCCAACTTAGGTTGTATCATCGTCAAGGATGTAAATATAAATACTTCACCTTTACCCGGTCTGGGATTTTTAGAAAATAGTTTATATAGTCATAAATAGTTTTAATAGTTTTAAAATAGTTTAAAATAGTAAAATAGTTTAGATAGATTTTAATTTGATTTAATTTGATTTAACGATTTATATAGATTTAAAATAGATTAAATAAATTTAAAATAGATTAAATAGATTAAATTATATTAAATAGGTTTAAAATAGATTAAATAAATTTAACTAGTTTAAAAATTAGTAAAATAGATTAGATTGGATTAAAGTAGGTTAAAATAGATAAAAGAGAATTTATTTAAAATAGATTTAAATTGGTTAATATAGACAATTTAATAAAAATAGTTTAAATTAGTTTAAAGAGATTTCAAAGTTATATCCAAACATTTCCACCCGGTTTCGATAAATTCATTTATATTTGACACTTTGACTATGAAATTCCAATTTTAATTCTTTGAACAATTAATTACATCAATTCAAATTTCAGCATTAACACTTAGATTATCGAAAATAATTCAGCTTATATAAATACATCTCTAATTCAAAATGCCAATTAACTGAATTCAAAATTTAAAGACAAAAATCATTTAATTTAATCAATTCGGTGTCCGTATATATTTTTGTACCCTAGGATCAAGTGATACGGATATTTACCATTGCAATCTGCAATTTAAAATTTTACGGTTATGTATTATTTCAAACCACAATCCCAAAATGAATAAAAATCCATAAAATCGCTCGAGTCTATCATTTCTACCCATAACGATTTTTCCTAATCTATAGATCATTCGGGTATGTGTCATTTCTACCCATATGAAACTTGCAGAGTTATAACATATAAAAATACAACATCCAATCATCCAATATCAAAAATCAAATATACATCACAATCATCATCCAAATTAATCAACAAACGTCAATAAATAATTGATTGTCATTAATAGGTATTAAATTGATAATTTGATTCAATATTAAATTAAACGATGATTTAATGCAATAAAAGTCAAATTCAACTAGAATGACAATTTAAGCATGCTAAACTTCAACCAATTAATTTCTAATCATTTAACTAATATAAGATAATGTAGTTGTTGTAAGTGGGTCAAAACACCCAACTTCAATTTTAAATTGATTCAAAATCCAATTTAGGCCCAAAATTCAACGGGTCTTAGAATTTGTCCAAACCAGTTCCATATCGTTTGAAATTTCGATATGATTCCAACAAACGAAACAACATCCGAATCCGAATTCATACACAAAATTTATGGTTAAATCAGCGTAGACGAATAATAAAAATTTATCCAACTTAATAATAACATAAAAAAATAAGGAACAAAAACCCTTCTTTTACGTAGCTTCGTTTGCATGCACGAGTCAGCCCAGACCTTCGAAACCCTTGAGACGCTCGGCCGCCACACCTTCCATCATCGATTTCTGCTAGACACCATCGCGACTACCCTAAGCCTCACTGCGACCTCGCCTCTACCATCACCATGACCTCCGACCCATGCGTGGTCGATCGAGCTTGAGATCCACCCATGTAACGACCCGTAAATTTCCATAATTAAATTTGTTAATTTAATAAGATTTTGGTAATTAAATCTAGAATAAATAAAAATTTGGAATTTGTTAATGAATTAATAATGGGAATGGAATGTAATAATGTTAATGCAAGTTAATAAATAACTAATTTAATGCAGAACCCAATTAATTGAAATAATTGTAGGGTTATAATTGATTGTAGATAGTAAATTTAAAAATAATTCAAAGTATATTAATTGATGAAATAATATGCAATAAACTGTATTTTGATAAAATAAATGTTAGATAAGTAATTATAATATTTATTGTTGATAGTGAAGTATGATTAAGAGTTAATGGCAACAATTATTATAAGTTACCGATATATTTCTAATCCATTAAATCAAATTGAATCAATTGCAATAAATCTGAATTAAATATTACATTAACGTTAATTAAGCTAATATTTGGAAATAATGTTAATGTTATTCATAGTAGGACAATTTGTTGAATTAAAGGAATGGAAATAAAGATTTATATATTTATTGGGATTTGAACTATAATAATTGGATTAATTGTAATTAAAAGAAATTTAATATCTAAATATTACGTTAATTGAAATTTGGATGGAATTTGAGAATATTAATGTAATAGATCATGAATCCAATGTTAACTTCATCCGGCCGACAGCAATGAATTGAGTAATGGAATGAAAAGTGAATTAAATGGAATTATTGGAAATTAAATTTATAATTTCTGAAATTAATGAAATTGAGATTAACACTGAAATCGATAAATTTATCAACTCTACATTGACATCTAAATTTATTTAAATTTGTTTAAATGATTAAGAAATTTAAAAATGATAAAATTTGTAACAACCCGCATATTTATCGAGTTTGTATTTAAATATTTTATTTAAATATTAACTCGTTAATCGGATTTTGGTCCGAAAAGCTACTTTTTGCAAACGGTCAAATTAGGACTCGAGACCACTTCCATTGAGTTCGAAATGTCGTTTACAACTTTTTAAGTATAAACATCGATAGGTTTGGAGTTAGTGAAATTTCACTAACTTTTCCCGCTTTGGACTTTGGGTTAGTTTAGCCTATTAAGCCCAAGTTCCAACCCTCTTCTCCTCACTCTTCATAAATTTCCTAACTAATCAAGCTTTGGCATTAATGGTGGAGGGAATGGGAAATTAAAACTCCAAGCACAAATTCAATTGCAAATCCAACATTCAACTCCAAATTCAAGTAGAAGATATTGGATTCAAGCTTTGGATTGCTTCTCCTTGCTTTCAAGCTTCATCTTCATAAACTTTAGTGCAAAGGTGAGATTTTTGTCTCACAAATCTAGTCTATAACTATATTGGACTGTTGGGAATGATTCCCTATCACTTTTGCATGCACATTTGCATTTGGTTTGGATTGGATTGGCGAAAAACTCCAATTTTTAGCATTTTGGTGAATTTTCTGCACTTAGGTCGTTCTGGCCATTTTTAGGTCGTTCGGAGTTAAGTCGTTCGTCCATGGGTCGTTAGTCGTTCACGAGTTAACTTTAGGTCGTTCTGGAAGAATTGGCACTTCGGAATTAGGTCGCTCACGAGTTAAGTCATTAGGTCGCTCGCGAGTTAGTACCATAGGTCGCAGGGCTTTAGGTCATTCTGGAAGTATTGGCACTTCGGAGTTAGGTCGCTCGCGAGTTAGGCCTTAAGTCGTAGGTCGCTCACGAGTTTGGCCTTAAGCCGTAGGTCGCTCGCGAGTTAAGCTTTAAGTCTTAGGTCGTTTCCGACCTATAATCTCTAGGCAAATGTTAAGTCGGCCTGGTTTATCTCGTAGGTCGTCTCCGACCTAAGCTCCAGATAAGTCGTTCGAGTTAGGTCGTTGGACCATTTACCTTAGGTCGCTCGTCCACTAAGTCGGCCTGGTTTATCTCGTAGGTCGTCTCCGACCTAAGCTCCAGATAAGTCGTTCGAGTTAGGTCGTTGGACCATTTACCTTAGGTCGCTCGTCCACTAAGTCGGCCTGGTTTATCTCGTAGGTCGTCTCCGACCTAAGCTCCAGATAAGTCGTTCGAGTTAGGTCGTTGGACCATTTACCTTAGGTCGCTCGACTCTGTTAAGTCGGCCATGTTGGGTCGTGAGTCATCGTTAGGTCGCGAACACCTCTAGGTCGCAACCACTAAGTCGCTTGACCCCTTAGACCCCTAGGTCGCAGCCGTTAGGTCGTATGACCCTTGAGTCGTTAGGTCGTTAGACCTCATTTTGTCTTCACTAGGTCGTACCGTTTTGGTCGGGGCGCTGCCCCGCACCCCGCCGGGGGCGCTGCCCCCTGGACCCCCGCGACCTGACCGGGCAGGTCGAACCCCGTAAGCGGTGGCGTTGCCCCCGCACCCCCACCTTGGGGGGTTGCCACCCCCCCTGGACCCCCCCTCCGTAGGGGATCTTATCTGAAAAACATTGAGCTGATTTCCTTGGATTTTATTCGCATCTCCGTATGCGATCTTTGTGACTGATTGTTTCTACACTTGCTTATGTGTTTTGTCACTTTATAATACAAAGGTTTCAATACTAGTAGTAAATATCAAAACTCTTTTAACAAACAATTTCAACTCTATTTTTAATAACAAAGCTCTTTTCTTAAACCGTTTTCCAATCTATTAGTATATACAAGCCTTTACCTCACTCGGATGAGAAATCTAATTAAACGACTTAGTAAAACAAGTGGTATGAAACGCTTGCGTTCACTTCGTCGGTTAATTCTTGGACTTGTTCGATTGAACCTCTTGTGACAATTTTATTAGTGAAGATTTACAGTTTGTTCGTAAATATTTAAGTTAAGCAAGTGGTTATGGGACATGAAGCTAAACTTCTATATTTACTAGCTTAGTGTAATTGACACTTCTCGTTGATCTTGATGATCGCTTTATGAATTAGACTAGCAATTGCGCGATGTCTCTTTCATTGCAAGGTTAGACTAGACACCACTTGTGTGATTCCATTCACACATACCTTTCTGCTTTTTGGTTAGTCTTGACCTCAATCTGTGTGATTCCACTCACACATGTGGGGTAGCTCCCCATGGTCTTCGGACCGTCATGTGATAGGCCTCTTTCCCTTTTTATGATTTCTGGATTTCTCGTGTTGATTTCTGGAATTTATGTCATTGACTTGTTATGAGTACAAGTTTAGGGTATGATGCCCTCTTCGAATCTTTGAGAAGATTCTTGTGATATTGATTATCTCTTATTGATTGATCTTCTGTTGATCATTATTTACATACTTATAGTGGTATGTCGTTATGGATATTTATGTTTATGCCATATCTTTTATGTTATATCATGTCATCTGATATTTATAGCTAGACTGGTCCGTTTATTATTTTCTTAAATAATACTCGGGTCAGACCGAGATGTTACAGGTGTTTCTGCTTGACTTCTTCCCAGGGATTCATCACTCTGACTTTTGGCTAACTGTTTAGATTAGCAGTTTTTGTTGTATACACTTGAGATATAGACTCATAGTTGTATTCTTTTGTATAGCACGTGATGCTATTCTTTTGTATTATCGTGGATCTTACTGACCACTACTCTGATGTACACTTTCATGTGTTAGTTATATATTCATATCTTCTTCCGCCTTTGTGATATGGATATCTGTGACTGATTTGTGATATGATTATTTCTATGTTTGTTTCCGAAGATTATTTATAGCCACCGTGTGATAAGCAATTACATGGATGGTCGCTCCTCAACAGCCTTATTCTCCGTGCTAGTTGACAGCACTACTCCGGAGTGTTCTTGGCTAGCGTGGGTATAGAGGTGGGGCGTCACAAAATTTGTCAATTATAGGATCGAAATTAAAATTTTGATTTAATTAATTAATTATTAATTTATTTAATTAATGTAAAAATAGCAATTTTGGCCACCGACTCGGATTTCGACGAAACTAGTTTCATCGGATTTGTAACAGTGAATTACTATAGGATTTCAAGTTTCGTAGCGATGGGGCTTGTTGTTTGATCGTACGGGCTCGAAACGCCTAAAAATCAATTAATTGAAATCAATTTGAAATAACTTGATTTTAGCATAACTTCTTCATACGATGGAATTTGGACTTGAAACCTATTCCATTGCATTTAGAATATTCAAAAACATATATTTTGATATATGGGTTGACCCAATTTCGTTCCGGAGTCAGAACGGGATTTTCGGACCATTTATCGTTTAACGGTCCAAACCAATCGTATCCGTTCCTCGATTTCAGTTTTGCATATATATATATATATATATATATATATATATATATATATATATATATATATATATATCTGGTTATAAACCCTAGCAGCCCTTCTACTTCTTATTTGTCTGTACGTATAGTTCCAATTGCTCTTCTTTCTCAATGGCAGACAAACTCTAAATTTCACAATCAATTGCAAATCAAAATTTTCTGCTTCAAAATTCAAATTCCTCAATATATAACGAATTATGTATGGATTTGAAGCTCTCGATGAGCGCAAGTCAAATATATGATTCGTTTCTCGATCTGGGTTGTTGTGTGGCCGAAATTGTCTAGTTTATTCCCGGTCGTTCATTAAGGGGTTCCATTTTTAAAGGTGGATCGTCGATTAGGGAACGATCGGTTGGTACGGTTGCATAGGGGTAGTCTTATGCTTTCGATCCATGGGTTCATTGTGGTCTGCAGTGCATCGGAGTTCGCCAGAAAAAGGAGGGAAGCCAGCGGTGGTGGAGGTGGTTCCGGCCTTCGGGAGGCCCGTGCGAAGCACCGTTCAGGTCGGCCGAAGGGGAGCAGGGTAGCGGCATTGCCTGATCGTAATGGAGGAGCTCTTGGCGTCGGCGTTTTGGTCATGTATAGTGGCGACTTCTAGGGTTTTTGAGTTCGAGTGTTCTACGTGTGAAAATGTAGATGGAGATAGTGGTGACGTGGCGTTTGTTTTGGGTAACGTATTTCTTTGTTTATTTATTTTTTTGTTCGTTTAATTCAAATCGTGTAATCTTTTGACGACGATAAATTTTGCATACGAGGTCGAATTCCCATGAGGTTTTCTCCACTGCGATCTTATTGAAATTCCGGACATTTTGGCTTGTTTGGACGAATTCTGAGATTATTAAATTTTTGGGTTTAAATTGGATTTTAAATTCAAAAGGTGAGTGTTTTAACCCACTCACAACTTCTAAATTTTCTTATGTTTGTTAAATTGATTTACGATGTGATTAGAAATTTATTTATGACTGTTTGGCATATTTTAATCATCATCTCAGTTAAATTGAATATATTTGAATTAAATTTTTATTTAATTTACTATTGTATATAAACTGCTAGTTAAATAGTTATTTAATTTATTATTGAATATAAACTGCTAATAAATGCCTGTTATTTATTATCTGTTCTATATTGATGTTATTGATTGAATTGGATGATGATTGTGATAAATGTTTGATGATTGATATTGGATGATGGATGTTGTATTTTATACTGTTATAAACTGCAAGTTGTCATCAATTTTATTTCATTTGGGATTACGGTTTGAAATGATATATGACCGTATTTTTATTTTAGAGTACAGATTGAAATGATAAATATCCGTATCACTTGACCATAGGATTGAAAATTATATACAGACACCGTGGTATATATATAAAAATATTTTGAAATGATTTCTATGGTTTGTAAGGAATATATAGTTTTATATAAATATTGATTTTAGATATTATATGAATGTTATTTTATTCTTGATATTAAGCTATGTATAGAGTTGTTTTAATATAAAATAAGCTTAATATTAAGTTTGATTTTTATTGAAGATAATACGGTTAAGTATTTAAATTATATTTTAATATGGAGTTGACGGTGATTTAAATAAAATTAATGTTGGAAGATAAATATGAAATTAATTTGAATTAAATTATTTAAGAATTATACTCGAACAAATTTGATTTAGAATTTAAATAAAATTGAGATCTTAATGGGTATGATTTTTTTTATAACTTGATTTTGGTTTAGAGCAATTTAAATGAATATCAAGTTGATTTAAATGAATATTCAAGTTAAATAAATTGAAAGAATATCCAGTTATTTGAAGTTTAAAAGTTTTACTTAAAGGATATTGGATTTATTAAGTAAACATTTCAAATCTAAATAATAGTAATTGAATTTGATATATATGGAATTATCAAAGAATTAGTTGAAATGGTGGAATATTTAAAGCGTTGAAATATATGTAAGTTGAAATGGTTTATTTGGGGGTTCAAAACTATATTTGGAATCGATTGGTGAAATCGTAGAAGCTATTTTATTATATAAAGTAATTTAATATTTAAACCATTTAAGTAGTGGAAGTTATATTCCAAAGTTATGAGTTTCAAGGTATTAAAAATTTGAAAGTGTTATATTCAAGTGTTTTGATTTCGAAATTTGATAACTTTGAAAGTGTTTTGATTTTTAGAAAAGGATATTTTTGAAACGAAAATGATATCGTATTGATTTGGTTTTTAAAGCGGTAATGATATTTTGGTTTTTAAAGTATAAACTATTTGGAAAATGACCGCGTTGTTATAATAACGTTTGGTTGTTAAAGTGATCGGGATCGAAAGTTATCATACTCTCTGCCAACTCCGAAAACCACTTTAACAACCGTGTGTGCGGTGGAGATTCCAGAATGAAGTAGGATTGTGGCGGCGATTCCTTTGAGGTAAATACGTGGACCCGACTCCCGTGAGTTTGCAAAAGGTGGCTAAAACAGGAGCGATTGACGGGCTAAGAAGGTAGCACCTTTTATCAGACACACTCCTTCGATACCATTCTATTACTTTGTGATTGATTTAGACCCTTCGATTTTGGGGATGTGGTTCGAGGTGGGCGGTAGTAGCTGCTATGCGTTATCACCGGTCTGGAAGTGTAATTGGTATATCTACCCTGGCGTTGCCTAGTTGTGCCGTGTCACCTACCCTAGTGCTCCTTGCATGAGTTTGGTTTTCTCCTCTAGCCCGTGGAGTATTTAGGGTAGTCTCCCGATTTGGAGATGCGCTGATACTGGATGGACTACTGGGACTATTATTATGTTAAGGGGGAGATTGGATAACTCCTTAACACTATTTAAAAGTAGGTTTATTTTACTATAGACCTTATTATAATAGCAAAATATTACTGCATAGTAAATAGTTTAACGGATCCTTAGGAGATATGAATCCCAAGCATCTCTTGAGTTACTGCACTCATGTTTGACACTGGAAAGGAGATGTCAAATCCCGTAAACAACTCTGACGCCGTTCCACTCATATTATTTACATTGATTTAACTTACATAAGATCTTTTAGTTCAGACTCGAGTGTTTTGTCTTTTCAATTCTCTCGGGTCAGTCTGAGCATTTCAGGATTCGAAGACTTTATTTCTGGAGGACGAAGACGAAGATTGTATTACTATTATTTATTATATTATTCCACTGCATTCAATTGTTCCGTTGCATTATTTATTATTCTTTGGTATTTGAAACTCTGATATTGTTGTATAAGTATAATCATATATTTTGTAAACAGCTTCAGGAACTGTTATTTGACTATTATATTTTGTCATTCCGCTGCAAGATTCTGTTTTGTTCTTTTTCTTTCTCTGTGTTTTCTTATTCACCCCAATAACAATCCGCCCTTCTATATGGTTTGAGTCTGACGTGTGTGGTTTATCGTCGATTTAAAGAATACAAAAAGGCGGGATGTTACACATGGTATCAGAGCTTTGGTTTAGCGATAAACCTTATCTTTGTGGGGTCTGACTCTTTGTTATTAGGGTAGCAATGCCCTATGATGAGTCGTTGAGTGTGTATTTATTAGAGAGCGTATTTGTCAGTGTTATAAAAGGTTTTGATATTGCTTTAATTTATTCCGTTTTGTATTTATAAATTCTGGTTGGTGCATAGGACGCTATGACATCAATAGGGATTTCTAAACACTTAATAGGACAGACCGACACAATATTTGTTTTGAATATAGGTAAATGAAATAATTTTTCCTATTATATTTTCCATATATAAAGTAATAAATTTTATAAAGGTTATATTTGGTTGTAAAATATTGGTTGGAAATAAGATCTAAAATAAAATAAATGAAAATTGAAAATTTTAGAATTTGAGTTCCGGGTTTTTGAAAATTTCTTTCAAAGGATTTTGGAATATAATAATATTGTTTATAAGTATTTTCTGATATAAATATTCCAATATAATTTGAAAGAATTGTTTTAAAGAAACTTTGAAAGGAAATAAGTTCTATACTCCCCTCTCTATCGCTGGAAAATAACTTCGGTGATGAATGCAGACATCATCGACATTTATTTTTGAGTTTCAAAGTGGAAAGGCCACTATAGTAGTTTTACTACAGATTTATTTTGATAAACAAATATAAATTTCAAATTGTTTTAAATATAATTGGATATATAAATTGTAAGTGTATACATTTATCTATTATTTTGAAATAATTTGAAATTTAACCTGGTATTTATTTTTTAAGTTTCCGTTAACTAATAGTTTCGATTATTGTAGTGAAATGGAATGTAACTAATTAATAATTGGAATCTTTAATTAAAATAAGAGATTAAATGCCAGGTTATAAATGAAATTACAAGGAAGTTGAAATTAGCATCCTGTATAACGAATGACATGATTATTGAACATTAATTTGATTAAAAGAAATAAGAAAACTTGTATAACTTTCAACTACATCCTTAAAGCATATATATAACTTACCAAATATTAAAAGTTATAATGTTAATAAGAAATGTAATGGAAGTTGTACAAGTAAAATTTTGTAAGTGTTCAATAAATTGCTTTTATTAATAGGAATTGACGTTACAATTGCTATAAACTTAAGTTATAATGGAAATCTTACTATAATAAAATATGATAGAAGGTAAATGTCGTAAGTAAGTAATTATAGAATTAAGTAAATGTTGAAGTAATTTATTTTAAAAAATAAGTAGGAAGGTGAATACGGTAAGTGAAAGACTATAAACTTAGGTTAATATTTGAAGCTATGTATAACTAAAGGTAAATAAATGAAAACTGTAAGAAAATAGAAGTAAATTAAAACGATAAATCATTATATGAATGAAAAGGAAATCAAACAACAAATATTACGAAATGAAATTATTAAGAATAAACTTGATCTATCGTTTGGAATTGTTGTTTGTTGGTTTATGGTTGTTTGGGAAAGGATACTTTAAAATTGTTTGGATGAATGAATAATCTATTTAGTTTCATCTAAGAGAGTAAATGGTGCACTTAATAGTTTATTTTCCATTCTGTACAATTTAAAGTTTTTGAACCCGAACAACTATTTGTTTTGTTTGATATGGATGGATAATTGAATTGTGTTGTTGTTCGACATTGATTTGTTTGCTAGGTGATGAAACAAAATTAATATTTCATTCTATATAATTATTAACTCTTTTAGATTATATAAGTGAAATGCAGGTTATGGAAGCAATTGCTACTACTATTAGTTTCATAAATAAGCGTTAATTTCCCGACGAATAGGTACGCTCTCGGATTTCGGTTTTATAGCATTATTATATTGTTCTTCCCGTTGTTGGGATATATTATTTTGAGATATTGTGATATATATTGTTATATTTGATATTATAATTTCTTTCGAGCCTCCCCGTACAAAGGAGACTCTGCCGAAATTTTCCGTAAATTTTAGACTTAGAAAATTTTGAAAAATGCTTTCCAAACTTTATTAATTTGAATATAAAAAGATTTAATGGCTATAAATTGGTATACTTTATTTAAATTAATTAATTGTTAATTTATTTTTTTATAAAGTTAATATTTTTGAGTAGGATTTATTCTTTACTCAATTCCTTCTTTTCCCTCCTTTTTCCTTTTTGAGGACGAAAAGTTTTGAGTGGGGGAGAGTGTAACGACTCATAAATTCGATAATTAAATTTGTTAATTTAATAAAATTTTGGTAATTGAATATGGAATAAATAAAAATTTGGAATTTGTTAATGAATTAATAACGGGAATGGAATGTAATAATGTTAATGCAAGTTAATAAATAACTAATTTAATGCAGACCCAATTAATTGAAACAATTGCATGGTTATAATTGATTGCAAATAGTAAATTTAAAAATAATTCAAATTTATATTAATTGATGTAATAATATGCAATAAACTGTATTTTGATAACATTAATGTTAGAATAGTAATTATAATATTTGTTGTTGATAATGAAGTATGATTAAGAGTTAGTGGAAATAATTATTATAAGTTACTGATATATTTTTAATCCATTTAGTTGAATTGAATCAATTGTAATAAATCTAAATTAAATATTACGTTAATGTTAATTAAGGTAATATTTGGAAATAATGTTAATGTTATTCATAATAGCACAATTTGTTGAATTAAAGGAATGGAAATAAAGATTTATATATTTATTGGGATTTGAACTATAATAAATGGATTAACTGCAATTAAATGAAATTTAATATCTAAATATTACGTTAATTGAAATTTAGATGGAATTTGAGAATATTAAAGTAATAGATCATGAATCCAATGTTAATTTCATCCGGCTGATAGCAATGAATTGAATAATAGAATGAAAAGTGAATTAAATGGAATTAGTGGAAATTAAATTTATAATTTCTGAATTTAATGAAATTGAGATTAACACCAAAATTGATAAATTTATCAACTCTAAATTGACATCTAAATTTATTTAAATTTTTGTAAATGATTAAGAAATTTAAAAACGATAAAATTTGTCAATTATAGGATCGAAATTAAAATTTTCATTTAATTGATTAATTATTAATTTATTTAATTAATGTAAAAGTAGCCATTTTGGTCACTGACTCATATTTCTATGAAACTAGTTTCATTGGATTCTTAATAGTGAATTATTATAGGATTTCGAGTTTCATAGCGATAGGACTTGTCGTTTGATCGTACAGGCTCGAAATGTCTAGAAATCAATAAATTGAAATCAATTTGAAATAACTTGATTTTAGCATAACTTCTTCATACGATGGAATTTGGACTTGAAACTTATTCCATTATGTTTAAAATATTCAAAAACATATATTTTGATATATGGGTTGACCCAATATCGTTCCGAAGTCAGAACGAGCTTTTTGGGCCGTTTATCGTTCAACGGTCAAAACCAATCGTATCTGTTCCTCTATTTCATCTTTGCATATATATGTATATACCCGATTATAAACCCTATCAGCCCTACTATTTCTCATTTGTCTGTACGTACAATTCCAATTGCTCCTCTTTCTCAATGGCAGACACACTCTAAATTTCACAGTCAATTGCAAATCAAAATTTTCTACTTCAAAATTCAAATTCCTCAATTTATATCGAATTATATATGGATTTGAAGCTCTCGACGAGCGCAAGTCAAATATATGATTCGTTTCTCGATGTGGGTTGCTATGTGGCCATAATTGTCTAGTTTATTCCCGGCCGTTCATTAAAGGGTTCCATTTTTAACGGTGGATCGGTTTGTACGGTTGCGTAGGGGTAGTCATATGCTTTCAATCCATGGGTTCGTTGTGGTCTGTAGTGCGTCGGAGTTTGTCAGAAAAATGGGGGAAGCCCGCGGCGGCGGAGGTGGTTCCGGCCACAGGGATACGTGCACGAGGCACCGTTCAGGTCGGCCAAAGGGGAGCGGGGAGCAGGGTAGCGGCGCTGCCTGATCGTGATGGAGGAGCTCATGGCGTCGGTGTTTTGGTCGTGTATAGCGACGACTTCTAGGGTTTTTGGGTTCGAGTATTCTACACGTGAACGTGTAGATGGAGATAGCGGTGACGTGGCGTTTGTTTTGGGTAACGTATTTCGTTGTTTATTTATTTTTTTGTTTGTTTTATTTAAATCGTGTAATTTTTAATGATGATAACTTTTGCATATGAGGTCGAATTCATGTGCAGTTTTCTCCGCTGCGATCCTATCGAAATTCCGGACATTTTGGCGCTGGTTTGGACGAATTCTTAGATTGTTCAATTTTTGGGTTTAAGCTGGATTTAAAATTCAAAAGGTGAATGTTTTAACCCACTCACAACTTCTAAAATTTCTTATGTTTGTTAAATTGATTTACAATATGATTAGAAATTTATTTATGACTATTTGGCATATTTTAATCATCATCTCAGTTAAATTGAATTTATTTGAATTAAATTGTTATTTACTTTATTATAGTATATATAAAATGTCGGTTAAATAGTTATTTAATTTATTATTGAATATAAACTGCTAGTAAATGCCTGTTATTTATTATCTATTCTATATTGATGTTATTGATTGAATTGGATGATGATTGTGATAAATGTTTGATGATTGATATTGGATGAATGGATGCTGTATTTTATACTATTGTATACTGCAAGTTGTTATGGATTTTATTTCATTCGGGATTGTGGTTTGAAATGATATATGACCGTATTTATATTTTAAATTACAGATTGAAATGATAAATATCAGTACCACTTGACCATAGGATAGAAAGTTATATACAGACACCGTGCTCAATATATAAAAATACTTTGAAATGATTTCTATGGTTTGTAAGGAATATATGATTTTATATAAATATTGATTTTAGGTATTATATAAATGTTATTTTATTCTTGATATTAAGATATGTATAGAGTTGTTTTAATATAGAATAAGCTTAATAATAAGTTTGACTTTTATTGAAGATAATATGGTTAAGTATTTAAATTATATTTTAATATGGATTTTATGATGATTTAAATAAAATTAAGGTTGGAAGATAAATATGAAATTGATTTGAATTAAATTATTTAAGAATTATACTCGAATAAATTTGATTTGGAATTTAAATAAAATTGATATCTTAAAGGGTATGATTTTTTTATAACTTGATTTTGGTTTAGAGTGATTTAAATGAATATCAAGTTGATTTGAATGAATATATCAAGTTAAATAAATTGAAAGAATATCCAGTTATTTGAAGTTTAAAAGTTTTATTTAAAGGATATTGGATTTATTAAGTAAACATTTCAAATCTAAATAATAGTAATTGAATTTGATATATATGGAATTATCAAAGAATAAGTTGAAATGGTGGAATATTTAAAGCATTGAAATATATGAAAATTGAAATGGTTTATTTGGGGGTTCAAATCTGTATTAGGAATTGATTGGTGGAATTGTAGAAGCTATTTTATTATATAAGGTAATTTAATATTTAAACCATTTAAATTGTAGAAGTTATGTTCCAAAGTTATGAGTTTCAAGGTATTAAAATTTGAAAGTGTTATATTCAAGTGTTTTGATTTCGAAATGTTATAACTTTGAAAGTGTTTGATTTTTAGAAAAGGATATATTTGAAATGAAAATGATATCATATTGATTTGATTTTTAAAGGGGGAATGATATTTTGGTTTTTAAAGTATAAACTATTTTGAAAATGACCGCGGTGCTATAATAACATTTGGTTGTTAAAAAGACCGGGATCGGAAGTTGTCATACTCTCTGCCAACTCCGAAAACCACTTTAACAACCATGTACACGGTGGAGATTCCAGAATGAAGTTGTCATCATATCTTTCACAAAATATACTTTTTATTTCAAAAGAAAAACATTTTACAGTTTGTATCCATATATTTTCAATATCAATTTCATTCAAATCCGTTCGATGTATACATATCGTCCGTACCCTATATCAATCTTATCGCTCACTCAGTCACAAAATTTCTCTTCCGAGCTAGTATCGTCCACCCGACTTTCTAGTGCGGACTCAGATCTGGTTTCTTGATCAGAAACCGTCATTCTCCTTGCCTAGTCATAACTATGATAGAGAATATCCAAAATCAATCAACAATCCATATCCAGGTCTGCCGTTGAAAATCGAGTGAACAATCCCAACTTGGATCGATAAACTATCTCGAAATTCTATGCTCGAATCAGGATCAAATCACTATGCGAATAGAATAATGTACGTATATCCTAAGTATTTATCTCTATTGATTATTAGCCAAATCAATTTCCTTTTCTATTCACATTCACTTAAATTTCAATCCACTTATTCACAGTTGTTTTAATTCCATTAGGATTATCACTTTAATCCTTATCTCAATTCGTAATTAATCATAAATAGTTTGCACTCCGGCCAATTTAATTTTAGAAAATAGCTTGAAAAATTAAAAATACATAAGTAGTTGAAAAATAATTATTAGTTTGTAAAATAGCTGTAAAATAGTTGTAAAATAGTAATTAGTTATAAAGTAGTTGAATATAGTAATTAGCTTATAAAACAGTTGTAAAATAGCTAAATAGTTACAAAAACAATTATAAAATAGTTTGTGTTTAAAAGGAAAGATTGTATATGGTAAATAGCTTTGGAAAAATAGATTTAAGAAAGTTTATGTTAAAACAATTTATTTGAAAATAGTTCAGAGCCAAATCGTTCCACTTTCCAATCTTCATTCCAATCAACTCAATTTAAATTTCCACTTCCATTTATATTGACTCAATTCCAATTTAAATAACTTCAATTTCCACTAAACCGATTTAACCCCAATTCCAAACAATTGCCAATTTCCAATTAACTTTCAATTTCAATTCAAATTAAGTAAACTTCCATTCCCATTACAAATTCAAATCAACTTCCTATTTGAATTTGAACTCATTCAACTTCAATCACAATTCTAATTAATTCAAATCAAATTCTATTTGAACCAATTCAATTTAAATCTCAACTTTAAACCATCTTGAATTATATAAATTCAAGTTAAATTTTAAAATGTTGATTTAATCAAATTAACCTTTATTTTTAAATCAACAATCTAAATCTTTTAAATAATTTAATTCTGAGTCCAAATTTAAAAATTCCATTTTAACTTATCTTTACTTAACTTATTTCAAAGTTCGAATAAGAGTTCGAAACAAATTTTATCTTTAAAATTCAATTTATTACCAAATTTTATCTTCCAACTTTGAAACCAATTTTCAGCAATTTCAGTTACAATTTTAAACATTTAAATCTTCAGTTCAAAGTGATTTCACTTGCACAGGTTCGATTGTTATCTTTAAAAATCAAAATTACTTAAATAATTTCAAATTAAAGTTTTATTTCCCTCAATGATGGATATATTACCACAATCCATTTCTTCATTCATATAAACAAATTCAATTCACAGTTTAAAGATTACTAATAGCAATAGGATGATATCATCCAATTAAATTTAAAACATCCATCCATTTTCAATTTCCAGTTCTCAAACCCATTTTGAGATCACACAATTCTTAATTCAAATCGACCATTTAACTTCCCAATTTAAATCTCAATTTCATCTTGAAATTTCCAACTCTGATTCTTGTCCTAATCTTATCTAACTTTCCCTAAGTTAAATTCAATTCAATTTGAACTTCCATTTCAAATTTATACTTCTCATTAATAATCCTCCCTCTTCAAATATAAAATTTCTGTCAATATTCTTTCTTACCTATAAGTTCAAAGACTTATATTGCTTTAGGTTTTTATATCACACTTCAGGGAAAATCAAAACTCAACACCTTAGAGTTTATTTCAAATTACCTTTGATATTATGTATATCCACACATATATACATATTTACTTCTTGGCCCACCAAGCCAAATTTTAAAATTTAAACCACCTTTGGTTTTAATTCAAAACATATCCTTTTAAATTTTTCGAACTACTTCTAATTTTAAAATAAGATCACATTCAAAAATAGTCTGAATAATATTATTTATTTTTCTCTTTCAACACTTTGAAACAATTCAAATGTTTCTAGACTTAGGTTTTCAAAACTTCACAATTTAAAACCTACTTCAATTTATAAGTTATACTCATCTTAAAAGTTTTCTTCATTTTACTTACTTATTATCAAATATAACATTATTAAACACAATAACTATTTATGATGATAGCCAAGATTATCATATCTGGATACCAATTCATTTTTATCTTATTCTCACTTCCACAAGTTTAGGATTTTAGTTCCAGTTTGGATCTATTTCTGACTTATCTTCATTTAATTTAAATTTGGTTGTATCACTATTACCACTTAATTCTCATTATTTAATTTTCAAATAATACAACAACCAATTACCTTAATGGTTAGAAAAATCATTGCTTTATATATAAACTTATATGAAAATAATTTACGTTTAATACCATAAGAAAATAACAAGTACGCACTCTCACATATATTACACTCAACTCATTCTAGGGTATTATTGACCCTATCCTTAATGAGTAAACCCACTATAGCCAAGGTTCTCGCTTAACCTTCGGCTCTGATACCAAATGTAGCGACCTGGATATTTCGATCCCGAAAAATGCAGATAGTTAGGAAAAGAAGAAAGAGATAGAAGATGAAACAGAATATGAGACACAGAATCTCACATTCGCCGCGGATAAAATATAATATCAAATAATAGGAGTTATACAAAAGTAAAACCGTATTTGTTAATTTATATCTATATAGCAGAGTTACAGCATCTATACAACACTGGATAGTTAAAATTAATTTTCTCTAGAGATTCAATAATATAAGAGAACGGAAACACTCCATACGTTCCTGCCATCCAGCTCGCCTCCTGAGCTCCAAATTGTCCTTACCTGAAAATCTATAATACTCGATCTGACCTGAGAATTACATCAAAGTAACACCCGAGTCAGGCTGGAAACCAGCATGAGTAAACCAATCTAACAAGAAATACAAATACATAACTTATTTAAAACCCGGGGTAACTCGTACTTCACTACGAGTCCTAACTTGTTATAGTCAAATACATCTTATAATCATATCTAAGCATTACTATTCAGATTTAAATGACCAAATTTACTCCATTTATTCTATTCCAGCCAATTTATCCCAAAGTCAAATTCATAAAGAATTATTGCAAATCCCAAATCGAAGTGGTTTCAGGTATGTACTATTACCCGACCCCGGTCTCTTCAATTCCAATATATCTTAAAACAAAGCTGCTTAAGTTTAAACAATTCCACTTATATCCAGAATTACATATTTACATAGCCATTCATCGCACATAGACAAACCATATTATCATAGTTCAGTCCAAACATATTATATCACATAATATCACAAATCTGAGATTATCAATTTATCCAAGTCATACAATATCATTTAATCATTTATAAGCAAGATAAATTTGTCAAATCATTTCTAATTAATTTAAATAAATTAAATTAATTACTTCAATCGTCTTTAAATCCTACTCACTCAACATTAATTAATTACAAACCAATAATTTATCATCCTTAATTATAATCTTAGTCATATTAAGTAATTAGCCTCTAATTAATTGCACAAAATTTATTAACCTTCAACCATTTATTATTAATTAACCTTTAATTTATTCTCATAAGTCACCTTCATTAATTAACTAATCCTTTAATTCATTTCCTTAATTAATCTATACTTTAACTAAATTAATCCTTAATTAATCAATCCCTTGATTAATCAATCCTATAGTAAGTTATACCAAGTAATTAATCCTTAATTACTTCCATTATTGGTTACTTATTCTCAATTAATTAACCATTAATTACTAATTAAATTAATTAGCTTCTAATAATTAATCCCTTAATTACTTACATTAAGTAATTATTATTTAAGTAATTAAACTCTCTTTAATTACTTCAACAAATTAATTAATCTGTAATTACCCAATATCACAACCTATTTTTCGTAATTTATCTTAATTTTACTTTAATTATTCAAATAAACTCTAGTATAAATATATAGAATTGATTTTAAAATCATAACTAGTTTATAATGGAATACTTTACTTAAACAGCCTTAGATAATTTTAAGTAAATCAATTATTATTATTTTCAAATCCCTTTGTCTATATAAAACTTTAACACATTTTTAATATTAAGGAAATTGGTTTAGAAATACTTACTTTAAATCAACATGCCCTTTTAAAATCCTGTAAAGACAGTTTCTAATGGATTTCCTTTTTGACTTTAAGCAAAAAAATTTAAATACAAAACTTGATTTTTAAAGAAACTTAGTTTCACAGGCCGAAGCCCGACCAATCACAGACCCATCACCCATTGAAACAAGAAAACATTGTAAACTTAGTTGGCTGAAGCCCAATGCGCTTCTAAACACACCAATTCCTTCCTCTTCTCCCCATAATCGAAACTTCGGCTCCAGTTTCGTTCCAGAAATATAGAACAAAGTCGAATGGCATAAGCTTCTACAAACAGCTATGATCCATTGGAGCATATCACCTAGCCAAACTCACGCAACAACGAACATAAGAAACAACCGAACTCGCCTGGAACGTTTGTGCACGGTGACATGCGTGCATGTGCACTCGATTCTAGTCGTCGAAGACTTGCCACCATCTAACCCTCAAGTTGCCTACACTCCGACAATCACAGCTACCCAATAATCTTGACCAAACCTTCGACTAGAAAGAAATTGAACTTTCCACCCAAACCCGGTCGAAACCTAGCTCTGGAAATCACCAACCTAGCCTCATACGGCCAACGTTAACCACTGGACCCCGGCCAAAGCTCCATCACGACCTACGCCATCCATCCCCCTTCATGCGCACAACTCTAATTGGCTATCGACTTCGCAAATGAACCAAAACCCAGCTCAGCCAAAACATCGCCTAAAACCCTACATCGATGCCATAAGTTCACCATGATGGTCTGGAAATCCAGCAACCATTTTTCCTAGGGTCCTCATGCTTTCCTCCTTCCTTCTGCAATGGCAATGACCACCCCTCCTTTTGTTGAACATCGGAATTTGGTCGAAACTTGCTTTACGTTCAACCCAAAATTTTGCAACAACCATTAACTTAAAAATCTCTATATTAATTTTAAATTCATCATTCTTGATAACGAATCTGATTACATAATCAAAACTTAAAGGTTTTACAATCGAATTTCTGCCATTGATTGATTTTCTCTATTATATTAAATTTTCGAATAAATCGCCTAATATATATAGTAGAAATTATTTTTAAAAATGAAATCATATCAATATACACACTTTATCTTCAAAGATCACAACCTAAAATTTAGTATATGAAGGGAATTTGATTTTTATATGTTTGAACTTAATACTGCTGTTAAACAGAAACATATATATATATATATATATATATATATGTGTGTGTGTGTGTGTGTGTGTGTATTCAACATACATGCACAGATTCCTCTCAACTTAATACACATTAATCTTGATAGTTCGTTCCTCCAAACCTTAAATCACTCATTACTTCAAGAGTTTATGCATCAGATTTAGGTTTTAAGGATGTAGTTTACTCACCTGGTGTTTATAAACAGAGAAAGCTTTAAACCGAAAACTGCCTTTGCACATGAAACTGGAAGAATTTGAATCAGGTTGAATCCTTGAAACTGCAGATTTATGCTAACAGATATGATCATTGTTTTGGTTTGTATTTGATTTATTTCTGAATTGAATCTTGCTTTGATTATTTGAGTTGCAACTGAAACTGATTTCCAGGTTTAAAATTTTTGTTGATGTTTTGAAATACTTTAGTTTTGGAATTTCGGAAGAGATTGTTGTTTACTTTCTCTCTGATTTTGTTTACCGGTTTTCAGATTTAAAAATAAAGATTGAGAGAAAGAAAAAATATGAAACTGGTTTCTACTTTTTAAAACATGTTGTTTAAATTTTCATTAATCTTAAATTAAATCAATTGACACTTGTCTAATAATCTAACATTTGTCACTAGAATGTATAAGTTGTTTTACATTTGTTAAATTATATATACATTTAACTTACAAGTGTATTTTCCTAGAATTAAGAAATTTTTTAAATGATTTTAATAAAAATCATATATATATATATTAAGTAAAAACATTATCTTAATTTATATAAATAAATATTGTAAAGAAAATAATGTAAAACCAATTATATAAAAGAAATAAAATCATATATAATATATTTTTAAATCCAAAATATTTTAAGATATTTATCCTTTGAATTTCCAATTCAAATTAAAATTCAATTTAAAATCCAATTTTAAAATCAACTCATATATATATATATATATATATACACACACACACACACACACATTTAAACAAAAACAAATTCAATTTGTTTGAAAATAATAATTTTTTCCATTCTAAATAATTATGTTAGGAGATTATCAAATAAATATTTATCGAGATATCTTTTATTATCTAAATTTTTATCTGTTCAATTGAATAAACCAGTTAGATATCCAATTATCAGATGTCCATAATACGGGTAACCACACTTACAATATCAAATCCTCTGATATTATAGTAGTATCTATACAGAAATACTTATTCAAATAGCCAAAATTGTTACATTCATTAAATTCCAGAATAATAGGTATACAAACAGGTCCGAAGGCGCTTATTAGAGATTGGGTTTCCATCAATGGTAGGGCTACTGGGGTACTGCCCATCACAGTACGTGGTCTAGATCACCGTACCGAGGATCCACCCTGATCCCTTGCTACACAAGACCGGAGCTACCCCTTACTGGATAGTCTGAATAAGATCACCCCGTGGTTGCAACTACTTACACAGCCGAATAAAAAGGGACATCTAGATAGAGTTGGCCTTACCCTAATTGGTTGCTAACCACTTAGCCTTGCTACACCTCCCCTGTTTTAGCCATTCCCGTTCGATGAGGCTCGAGGTTAAGCATTTAATTTTTAGAACACATTCACTAAGAAGCTCACCATCCTCCTGACGATGTTCTAAAAGCATTCACCCATACAAGTCTGTTCCGGGTCCGAATGGAATCGAAGGCACTACTTCTACTACGTCCATTTTGGAATCACCTTAAGAATTAGTAGCGATTAGCCCTTTCACTTCACTTCTCCATCTTCGACTCCAATCTCTTGTCTTCCTCATGAAAATGTTCAAACTGGATCGAAGTGGTTTTCGATAAATTAATCCTGATCCCAGTCTCTTCGAAACGATCAGTGCATTGGCCAATATTGATAGTCGGTTATTTAACTATCCTATAACATCTACAAACAACCATCGGGCCTTAATAATTTTCCAAATTATTTATTTCAAAATATCTTCGCCAGATATTTTTTTTCTACACTTCAATCCTTTGAAAATAGTTTTCAAATCACTTTCTCCCTTGCGCAATAAATTTCCAAATATTTTTTATTTCCACCGAAATTCACCAAGTCTAATACTTAGATTTTAAAATTATTTAAATCACTTCATCCAAAATATATACTTTAAAACATTTGATATAAAAATACTTAAAACACTTTATTCAAAATACTAGTTATGAAACTTTATAATAACTTTTCATGTAAAAAAGCCAAAACTAATTTTAAAATAAAAGTTATTCTATAAGGTATAAATATTAAATAATTACATTTTAAATCATAATACCAGTTAAACCTTTAAAATAATTTACTTATATAATTAACTTAATAAATATTTATTTTTAAAAATTTTAAAGCCGCTAAATAATAATTTCTTTCTAAAACATTCTTTTTAAACCACTTTGAGACCTCTAACTTATACTTGGAAATCTTCTTTTGAAAATATACTTGGCTTTTTAAGGAAATAAACTTTCCATTTCAATACAACCATCAAATCATTTAAAAATCCTTCTCGATTTATTCCAGTTTAATTTACGTCCATAAACAGTAAATTTCTTTTCCACACATTACAAATAAAACCAATTTTTATTTTTAAAACACATCCCCCATTCTTATAAATTCCCATCCTGAATTTATACCTCTAAATTTATCCTTCTATAAATATTTCACTTAATTTATAAACCTCGATTGTAAATTCCATAATCTCATTCTCCTTTAACCTCAGTTCCAAACACTTAATTGGTTTTCAAATCGATTTCAAAACGAAGTCCATTTTAAAAAAATTCCTTTACTTACCCAAATTTATTTTAAAACTAATTAATTCCACATTTTCTTCTATATCTACGATTTAAAATCTGATTTTAAACTGAAATATCCTCTTCATACTTCATTCAAAATTCTACACTTTTATTTCTTCCCAAACATTTTAAATATTGAAAATAAAATCCTTTAAATTTTTAGACAATGTCACTTAATTCTCTAAAACTCTTTTATTTTCATTTATTTAAAATCTCTATCTTTATTTCCATACTCAGAATTTATTTAATAGAATTTAAAGATCAAACTTTTATTTTTTTCCAAATTCAATCTTTAATTTACCCAAATTCACTATAATTATTTTACTTAAAAATTTTCTTTTTTATTTCCTTTAAAAATCCAAACTTTATATATTTTTCATTATCTCAAATAGCAATATATATATTTAACCAAGCCATAGCATCTAATAATTTCTATTCCCAATATAATAAATATAATCCATCATATATTTATTAAACAAATCACATTACTGAATGTAAAATAAATTCAATATTTGAGGAATCCAATTGGATCCCTCCAACCTGTTTCCCTTCATCCACAGATGTTAGCACAATATAAAAATGCCAATCCCACTTCAAGGTGGAATATTGCGGTATATGGAGTCATCCGTTGTTATGCGGGGCACATAGGGTCTCATCCGCTATATAATGTGGGAAAGCAATCACTCCAATATACACACACACACACTATATATTATATCACATCCAGCCAATTCAATCATTCAATCAATGCTTTAAATTTAACTATTTAAATTTTATGGAAATCCAAATGAGTGAGATTAACTCACTTTTTGTCTTTATTTGCAACCCATTTCCATTCTGGCATGTTTCTCGATTTTTGACCTTGTATAAACATTATACGCTTTATTAACATTTCAAATAATCGAACAACCACTTACCACTAAATAAATATAATTAACTAATTTTGAATGATAGTTAGTCTAGCTTAATTTACATTTTCTTTTCTTCTGACCAGATTATAAATTTTATGACATGGTGAATGTATATCCTAATTAGCATTGTATATATTTAAAATTAAATAGTATGCAAAAATATTTGTATATATTTTTGTATCCTTTTCTAATCTGTGTATATGCATTAAATCAAATCAAAATTGTTTTGTATCACCCTATAAATCAAAAGTTTATCTATATATATATTTTCTGCTTTTTTCAATCTGTAAACATACATATAGTTTACTAAAATAAATTAAATACCTTTTTTTTCCTTTTTTGAAAATTCGATTAAGTAATAATAAATTATGTTTTTAATAAGTTACCAGGAAAAAAAAAAAAACCTTAACTTATCGACCAGAAATGCGCCGACCAACTTCGACATCGCCTGCTCATCCATGCCTCGCGACCTACTGAATGAACAACCCTCCCAGCAGCGCCACTAAAATCACACCTCGACCTGACAATCACACCCTCCCTGCTTGTATCGCACATGTTTCAAACGTCGACTCCACTGCCTCGGGAGCTCCCGGAACTTCTCGTGCCTTCATGCATCACGTTGCCCTAGCCGAGCTCGTCCATCCTCACACGTGCACAACTTTGATTTGATTTGAATTTCCCCTGACTTAGATTCAAAAGAAGAATGACCACTAGATTGTAATTGATTTGAAGAGCTCGGCATTTAAAAGAAGAAGAAAAAGAAGATCGCGTTTTGGATTTTTAAATATGCCAATTTTTATTTTACAGCTTTCGAATTGATTCGAATGAGGGAAAGGGATTCGGTCTATATTTTATTTCATTTGGTTTTCATTTTTTTTCTTCAATCTAAGCTTCCTCTATATTTTTTAAAACGAAGACGCATGTGAAATTAAATAGGAAAAAAAGAAACACGTGTCTCAAGGTGGACAAGTGGCTAGAGTATAAAGCCTGATGTTTAAATTAATTGACCAGTCAAATTATTTAAATTTTAAATTTAAATCGTCTCGATTCCCGCAACTCACAATTTCGATCTCCAATCGAGGGGGGCCGCTAGGCATTTACATTGTTAAACCCACATTCCGAATGCAATGGAAAAGTTTTGAGTCCTAACTCGATCATATGGAGAAGATAGCTTTTTGGATCTAGTTATTATATTAAATTATCGATATAGATTACGGCGTGTTTACTTACCTTTTGATCTCACGACAACTCCAAACTCTACAAAATTTGAAATCCAATAGTAATACAATATTATGGATCCAATAGAACTGGTTTCGTCGAATTCCAAGACCATGCCCCGAAAGGCTATTTTTAAATATCGATTTAAACAATATATTTTCAAAACTGAAAAAAAACACTTAAAAATTCAATTATAAAGCTTTTATTATATTTCAATATCAAAATAAATTTTGTAAGCCATTTAAAATTTTTTAATCAGCTTATAAACCAAGATTCGCTATTTTAAGCAATTTCCAATTGTTAAATTCAATAATTTAAATGCTAAATAAACATCGATATTTGAAATTCAAGTTAAACTAACTTTCAAATATTTAAAATCAATTGAATATTAAAATTCCAAATATCCAAAAATTTCATGTCGTCATATTCCTCCCCGCTTAAAAGAATTTCGTCCGTAAAACTACTAGTTAAGAAGAATGGTCCATAACCTGTCTTCCATGTCATAAGACCAAACAGTTTCAACACTTCCCCAAAACAAATCTTTTAATTAAAGACATACCAACACCCTTACTAACTTTCCAAACTTATCCATGGTTTCAAACAAAATTATTCACTAAACCATCCAAATCATAATTTAAAATCAAATTCAAATTATCAAAAATTTCTCAAAATTTTTCTAACTCCTTAAATTTTTGAAAATTTCGCCACCGTCTCCTTCGCGCGGCTAGATCGGTATGACTACAAAATGCCTCAACGGTCCCCAGATTTCAAAAGAAAAACAAAAGCCAAATGGCTAGACCAGAAAACCATCAAATTTCATACAAAAATTTAAATACATACCTTTTGTCGAGCAATTCCATTTATCTTCCGAAATAAAAAATCCCAATTTTCTTTTTGCTTTTAAAACACCTGTATATCCTACTTAACAATAATGTCCAATTACATCATTCAAAGTCATTTTATACATTTCGTTACAAAAGTTTCAATATTTGTT
The DNA here is from genome assembly GCA_030765085.1 of Allium cepa. NCBI lineage: Eukaryota > Viridiplantae > Streptophyta > Magnoliopsida > Asparagales > Amaryllidaceae > Allium > Allium cepa. Next base: position 771,362,301 of record CM060932.1, read on the forward strand.
TCACTTAAGTCGTACGATGCACAAATATCATCCGTACGCAATACCAACTCTAATCGCTCACTCGATCACACAATTTAGCTTCCGAACTAGTATCATCTACCCGACTTCCTAGTGCGGACTCAGATCTGGTTTATTGATCGAAAACCATCATTCTCCTTGCATAGACACATACTACGATAGAGAATTTCTAGAATCAATCAAAAATCCACATCCAGGGTCCGCTGTCAAAAATCGAGTGCAAAATCCCAACTCGGATCGGTATAACTACCTCGAAATTCTATGCTCGAATCTGGATCAAATCATTATGTGTGATATCCCGGAATTATAGACTTCTGTAATCGATAAATAATTGGGTTAATTAATAAGATATTGATTCATAGATTGAACAAATAAATATGATAACATATAAATATGATGATAAATAAATATGACGATAAATATTTATATGGATAGATATTTGTTTGATACTCTTCTAGTATAATTATTTAAAATTTGCAAAATCATTATTTTCAAACAAATGTAATGTGTGTTTGTATAAAATATATATATGAGTGAATTTAAATTTAATCTGAATTTGCGATTGAAAATTCAAAGATAAACATTTTAAAGTAAATTGGATATAAAAATAATGGATATCTTAAAGAAAGCATTTATTTATTTAGAGATGTATTTATTTACTAGGAAGGTAAATATTAAGGCTTTATAAAAACATTTAATATATATATATATATATATATATATATAATTACAAGTGTAAGGTGTTTAAATTTATAAAATGACAAGTGTTGGATTTTAAGACAAGTGTCACAAATTTGTTTATATTTTCTTTAAATTTTTAATAAACCCCAATTTAATCTATGTAATCATCCATTTTTTTCCTATCGTTTCAATTCAAAAGCAAGGAAACTTTAAAGAAAGAAAAAAAAAACTAAACCTGAAATTCTTTCAGAACCAGAAACTCAACATATTTTCAAACTAGAAATTTAATCAAGCTTCCATATTTTTCCAACCTGAGATCAAACTAGAAATCAAACTTAGCCTGCAAATATTTTATCTCCAACCTAGAATATCAAGCAAAATAATCATGCAATCTTCTCAACAAAATTTTCAACCTGCATCAAAATCAGGATTAATTTCAAAGTTCCCAGTTTCAAAACAATTCAGGTTCAAAGCTTCAAACTGTTTAAGCTCTGTGCATTAACACAAATGAGTAAACCCCACTTTATTTTAAATCTAAATGCATGAATGAATCAAAGAAGCTTGATGTAAAATTGGTTGCATGATGATGTATTTTGTATATATATGGATGTATCTATATGCATGTATTAAGGGATCAGTGTGACGACCCAGAATTTTTAAGCAATTTAAAATTGAAATATTTAATTGATTTTAAATATTCAATATAATAATTTTAACTTGAATTACAAATATCGCTGTTTATTTGATAATTAAATAATAGAATTTAATAATTAGAAGTTGAGTAAATTGTTTAATCTAGAATTTTAAGCCGATTAAATAATTTGAAGGCTTATAAAATTTATATTGTTGATAGTGAAGATAGTAAAAGTATTAAAATTGAATTTAGAAGTTGTTTGTTCATTTTTGAAATTTATATCGTTTAAATTGGATTTAAAAATAGCCTTCTGGGGCACAGTCTCGGATTTCGACGAAACCCAGTTCCATTGGATCCGTAATATTGAATTATTACCGGATTTCAAATTTCGTATTGATCGGAGTTGTTATGTGAGCGTACGACATATAAACGCGTTGAAAATTTACATCGGAAAATTTAATTTAAAATTTATTTATATATTTATATATTCACGTACGAATCACCATCAGCCGTTTCTTTTCCATCAGCGACAATTCCATTATCTCATGGTACGATGGTCTATTTTTACACGAAACTGTCAAATCGTGTTCCCTCTTGCATCACGCGACATTTCAGAGCACGCTACCCTTCGTCCTTAATGTCGCACCGCTCCCCTTCTCTTCAAACCCAAAACCAGATAACGAAAAAAAAATTGGCCGAGCGAAATAATGTCGCACCGCTCCCCTTCTCTTTAAAATTAAAATCACGATTTGCAGGAGCGTAATTTGAGAGAAATAATGAGTTGATCAGTATATGTGTTTTTAAGCTTTTCTGATGATCACGTAGATCGGAGGGTTAGTGTTTGGGACCAGTGGAGGGTAGTGGGCCAGGGATGGTTGGAAAAATGTTCAATTGTATTTCTGATCATCGTTGATGTTTAAAAAGGGTCAATTTTGGGTTTAAGCCCCGATGGGGTTCGTCATCGATCTCGAATCAATTTCTTTGTCTAGGGTGCTTCAGGCTCTATCGCGAGACGAGGAATAGGTTGAGGGACGTCGATGAAGCTTGGGACAGGGTGTTGGATTCTCTGGTAATCGGCGCGTGTGTTTCGAGGAAGATTTTGATGATCGCTTAGGTTTCGGGTTTCAGGTCGAATGGCTCGATTTCGAAAGGGAGTTTCAAGTATGGTTTCAGGTTGTTAATCGGTGAAAGAAGGTTGTGGTTGATGTTTGAGGATGGTCAGCGACCAAAGAAAGTAATCGTCGGTGACGTTCATATGCACGGTACACAGATGCGTGCACGTTGGGTCAGGTGTTCGATCTGTGGGTTTAGGAAGAAGAAGTGACCCAGAGTAAATCTCTTAACACTCCAGAAATTGACTCGAAGTTGGGATGAGTGGTTGTTGCGTGAGTGTAGTGATGTTTACTCTGTAGTTTACTCGAGTTATCTTGTGTTTTTCTCGAAGCTGATTCGAGTTTTGTTTGTTTGAGCTCGAGTTGTTTTACGGTGTGGAAGCCTGTTTTAAAAAAAAAAGAGGAATGAGCTTGGATTTAGGTCGGGCAACCCTATATTTTGTTTGAGTATGTTGTAAGATAAATTCTCAATTCCTAAAATTTAAACTAAAATTCAAGTTTAAACAAATTTTTTCTAGAACTATTTCTTTAATGAATAATGGTCTATTTAAACGATTGATTAGATAACTGTAATTCATTCTAACTTTGATTTAGTTAAATCTCAAGTTTGTTAATAAAGTAATAGTTAAAGTGGATGAAGTATTTCATCATTAAACTTAAGAACTTTTGTAAAATTTGTTGTTAAAGTAATTATATAGTAGGTTAATTCCTATATGGTTTGAAAGTGATTTAAATGATGGAATTAAACAAAGTATTATTTATTTAATGCATTAAGGATGGTTAATTAATGAAATCGGTTAAGAAATTATTAATTAGTTATACCATTAAGGAAATTAGTAATTAGTTTTAGTAATCAAATTTAAGGGATTAATTTATAAATGTGATTAACTAATTAACTTATTAATTAAAAGATGATTAATTTATTTAGAGTTAATCACTTAATGAAATTAAATGATGATTGCTTAATGTAGTAATTACAGGATAATTACTTAATGTCATTAATTAAGGTGGGCAATTGAGGGACAATTACCAAATGTAATTTATTAATGTCATTAATAAGAGTAATTAATGGGAAATTCCTAAGTGATAATCACTTAATGGAAGTAATTGAGTATTAATTACTTAGTGTAATCAGTTAAAGTACGGATTAATTAAGGGATTAATTAAAAGGTTAGTTAATTAATGAATGTGATTAATGAAAGGTTAATTAATTAATAATTATAGAACAATTGATCAAGGTAAGAAATTAAGTAATAATTACTCAGAGTAATTAATACAGTTGAAGTAGTTAATTTAAGTTAATTAATTAAGTTTTAACTAATTAAAGGTAATCATTTGATTTTGAATTAAGTATAATTACTTAGGTAATTAATGAAGTATAATTACTTAGTAAAGTAATTAATGGATGATTACTCGATGTAATTAATATAAAAAGAAATTACTTGATGGGGAGTAATTAAGGGATAATTACTTTATGGAAGAAATTAAGTAATGATTACTCAGTGTAATTAAAGGATTAATTAATATAATTAATCAAGGAGTTAGTTTAATACATGGAGTAATTAAGGAAAGTTAATTTATGATTTTGATTAATCAAGATTGATTAATGAATATAATTAAGTTAAAGGTTAATTATTAAATGAAATTTAATAATAATTAACTAATGAAAGCAATTTAAGGATAATTAATTAATGTAATTAATGAAGTGATCAATCTTGCTTATTAATGATTGAATGATGATGAGTGCTTTGGACTGGTTGTTATCTCTGAGATGAATTGCTTTGTGATATGATATGTTGGATGGATGGTGATAATGTGATTGTCTATCAATTATGAGTTGATGTGGAAAAAATGTTATCTGGTAAATAAAGTTGAATTTTATTTAATTGAATAATTTAGGTTAAAGATGACATTGGATTCAAAGGGACCGGAGTCGGGTATTAAAAAATTCCCGAAACCACTTCGATTCTTTATAAATTGATATGTGAAATTAATAGGAAGAAATGGAATGATTTAAGTGGATTGGACCATTTATTCTAAGTTTTGGAGCTTAGAAATTGATATGTGAAATAGGTGATGTCTATAACAACTTGTGGAGTTGTAAATTGATATAAGTTACCCCGGGTTTATATAAGTTGTATGCTTTTGTATTCCATGTTAGATGGGTTTACTCACGCTGGTTTCCAGCCTGACCCGGGTGTTACTTTGATGTAATGCTCGGGTCAGACCGAGTATTACATATTTTCAGGTAAGGACGTTCTGGAGCTCAGGAGGTGAGCTGGAGAGCAGAAACGTATGGAGAGTTTCTACAGTGATATATTATAGTTTCTGAAACAGATTGATTTATCTGTCCTGTGTTTGTAAATATGTTGTAACTCTGATATATATTAAAGTGTAATTTGACAAGTACAGTTTTCCTTTGTATGACTATTATTTATTTGATATTATATTTTGATCCGCTGCGAATGTGAGATTCTGTGTTGTGTTCTGTTTCTTTCTTCTATCTCTTTCTTCTTTTGCTAACTATCTGGAAATTTCGGGATTGAAAATTTTCGGGTCGTCACATTATGCGAATAAAATAATATACGTACATCCTACGTATTTTCCTCAATTGATTATTAGCTATATCAATTTTCTTTTTGTTCACATTCATTTTGATTTTCATCCACTTATCCACACTTATCATTTCACTACTTTTATTAAACCTTCATTCGCATATTTACTTAGTATATTTTTCAATTCCAAATTTTTACTTGAGAATTTCACCATTTACCTTCCTTAAGTTTATTATAAATATTCTATATACCTTAATATTTATTTTACTTTACCACTTAAGCTTTCACATCTATTTCCATTTAACTTTAATTTTCAATTCCATTTTGAATTCAATTTTATCTTCAATTCTTAATTTATTTCCAAATCAAATTAAATATTGAATTCTATTCACCTTATCTCTAACCCATTTCTTTAATTAGTTCCACTTACTAATTTATTTTTAAATCTCAATGGATTTTATTTCCAAACTTTAATTATTCTTAGTCTACCATGACTTAATTCCACAACTTCACTTTACTTACACAATTTAAATTAAATATCATCCCAGTATTCAATTTCCATTCATTTGCTTATCATTTCACTTAATTGGTATATTATCTCATTTACTTTGACATAATTCAAATTTAAACATTATTCAAATATTCAATTCCAATTTCATTTACAAATTTAAATTAACTTATTCCTTCACAACATTATTTCCAACTTAACCAACTTAGACTCTTTTCTCAAAATTCACTTTTATCTAAGTTAGTTCAGACACATTTCAATTTAATTCAAATTTTTAAATATATATAAGTTTTCCAAACTTAATTACATTTCATTCACTAATATTCTTAATTTACTTCATTTAATTTGTTTACCTACCATTTTATTTTATGGTCATACTTACCTTTATTTACTTTTTACAAGTTAAATTTGATTCTAACAAATTCCGAATTTTACAAGTTCCCAAACTCATTTATATTTCATAAACTTTTTAATTAAACTCCAGAATCTTTAACAATCACTTAAGTATTTCAAAATCATTTTTGAAATCAACTACATACATAATTCATTTTCATATCAAATTACCCTTTGAATTTCAAAATCAAACCCAGTTTTGCAAACAACTCACATTTAAAACAATTTGCCAGCAATTCCTCTCCTGGAAACTCGAAAATGAACATCGATGATGCTGCAATCATCATCGAAATCATTTTCCAACGACCGAAAGAGTTTAGTGCTTTTATCTCTTTAAAAACATTTTCAAATATTTTTAAATCCCAAATCTCAACAGTTTCAAATCCAATTTAAAAATATTTCAGAAACAATACACCATTATTCCTCCAAAACCTTTGAAAATCATTTCAACTCAAAGAAATTTGATTTCCAAATTTTCAAATTCCAAATCTTTATATTCAAATATTACTCTGGAATTTTATTCCATTTCAATTATAAATCACCCTTGTAATTCACATTTACAAATTACATTCTGTTTCATATTCAATTTCCATAACAACAATGATGATAATTTAATATTATCACTTCCTAACAACCAAGCAACCATATATGACTATGATAATTTACGAAAAATTATTTCTTTTATATACAAAAATAATTTGGGTACAATTATTTCATTTACCCTGTTTTAAAACAATAATGTGTCGGTTTATCTTGTTTAAGAGTTTAGAAACCCCTATCGATGACATGGCGTCCTACATATCGACTAGAATCCATAAACACTCAACCGATAAGTCAACACAATATCAAAACAATTCTTATATTCACTAACACATATGCGCTCATATCTATTACTACACTCAAACTCATTCTAGAGTATTACAGACTCTATTTTTAATGAGTAATCCCCACCAGAGCCAAGGTTCACACTTAACCTTTAGCTCTGATTCCAAATGTAGATCTTTTGACGCTCAAAAATCAACATCAATATGTCCACTGTATCAAATGCCGAACAATCGAGTGCCGAAAAACCAGTCCGTAAGGGAAAGAAGAAGGAGGTAGAAGAAGAAATAGAAAGCAATATCAGAATTTCACCAAACGCAGCGGAACAATATATAATAGATAAATGATTATTCTTTAAACAAAAGAACTATATCTGTACACACATTACATCATAAGAGTACAAAAAAATTCATAGCACACAACTAGTGAGTTATCATAACTCATCCTCACAAACTGACTATGCAGTTAATAATACACAGTGGAATATTAATCAAATACGTGTGATACGTCTCGCCATCCAGCTCATCTCTTAGGCACCACAGCATCCCATCCTATGTCTTATAATACTCGGTCTGACCCGAGCATTATAGTGAAATAACACCAGAGTCAATTTAGAAAACTAGCGTAAGAAAACACACTCAATTGGATTATTAAAGTTGCAAAATCCTTTTGAAATCAAAGGTATTTCGTAAGACCACGCCACAAATAAACATGCTGGGTTTTTACCTTACGATGACCAAAACATTTCTTATCAAATCCTCTACTATTATAGTAGTGTCTATATACAAATACTTACTCAAATAGTCGAAATTGTTACATTCACTAAATTCAAACATAATAGGTATACAAACAAGTCCGAAGGCGCTTATTGGAGATTAGGTTTCCATCAATGGCAGGGCTACTAGGGTACCGTCCGTCACAGTATGTGACCTAGATCACCGCACCGAGGATCACCCTGATCCCTTGCTACACTAGATCGGAGCTACCCCTTATTGGATAGTCCGAATAAGATCACCCCGCGGTTGGGATCAGCAACCGCCCACATAGCCGAATAAAAAGGGACATCTAGACAGGGATGACCTTATCCTAATTGGTTGCTAACCACTTAGCCTTGCTGCACCTCCCCTGTTTTAGCAATTCCCAGTTGATGAGGCTCGAGGTTAAGCGTTTTCTTTTTAGAACACATTCACTTAGAATGCTCACCGTCCTCCTAACGATGTTCTGAAATCATTCATCCACACAAGTCCGTTACTGGTCCGAACGGAACCGAAGGCACTACTCCTACTACAACCATTTTGGAATCACCCTTAGGATTAGTAGCGACTCCAAGCTCTTGCACTTCAAGCCCTTGCACTTCACTTCTCTGTTTTCGACTCCAAGCTCTTGTCTTCATCACGAAAATGTTTAAACTGGATCGAAGTGGTTTTCGGGAAATTAATCCCGATCCTGGTCTCTTCGAAACGATCAGCGCATTGATCAATACTGATAGTCGGTTAATTAACTATCATATAACATCTACAAACAACCATCAGGCCTTAGTAAATTTTCAAATTATTTATTTCAAAATATCTTCGCAAGATATTTTTTTCTACACTTCAACCGCTTGAAAATAGTTTTCAAATCACTTTCTCCCTTGCGGAGTAAATTTCCAAATATTGTTTATTTCCACTGAAATTCACCAAGTCTAATACTTAGATTTTAAAATAATTTAAATCACTTTATCCACAATATATACTTTAAAACATTTAATATAAAACTACTTAAAACACTTTATTTAAAATACTAGTTATGAAACTTTATAATAACTTCTCTTATAAAACTTAAGCCAAAAATAATTTTAAAATAAATGTTATTCTATAAGGTAGAAATATTAAATAATTACCTTTTAAATCATAATACCAGTTAAACCTTTAAAATAATTTACTTATATAATTAACTTAGTAAATATTTATTTCTAAAATTTTTAAAACTACTAAATAATAATTTCTTTCTAAACTTGTAACAACCCGCATATTTGTCGATTTTATATTTAAATATTTTATTTAAATATTTTATCGTTAATCGGATTTTGGTCCGAAAAGCTACTTTTTGCAAACGGTTAAATTAGGACTCGAGACCACTTCCATTGAGTTCAAAATGTCGTTTACAACTTTTTAAGTATAAACATTGATAGGTTTGGAGTTAGTGGAATTTCACTAACTTTTCCCGCTTTGGACTTTGGGTTAGCTTAGCCATTATAACTCAAGCCCAAGCCCCTCCTTCTCTTCACTCTTTATAAATTCCTACCAACTCAAGCTTTTGCATTAATGGTAAGTGGAAAGAGAAATTAAAACTCCAAAAGCTAAGTCTTGATTGCTAATCCAACATCAACTCCAAAACTCAAGTGAAGACATTGATTCAAGCTAGTCGTTGATCCTTGCATAGCATTTCAAGCTTCATCTTCATCCATTTTAGTGAAAAGGTGAGATTTTTATCTCACAAATCTAACCTATAACTATCTTGGCCTGTTGGGAATGAATCCCTATCATGTTTGCATGTACATTTGCATTTGGTTTGGATTGGATTGGCAAAAACCCCAAATTTTAGTGTTTTTGGTGAAAAACTGCACTTAGGTCGTTATGCCTATGCTAGGTCATTTGCGTGGAAAAGTCTCGGCCTCAAAATAGCTCGTTTCCAACCTTAAAATGGCCTACAACGTTAGGTCGCTCGGCACTCGGAATTAAGTCGTAGGTCGTTTGGCTTTAGGTCGCTAGGTCGTTGGGCTTTAGGTCGAATGGACCTTAGGTCGTAGGTCGTATGGACCTTAGGTCGTAGGTCGTTCTGGCCATTTCTAACGTCTTCTCGTATGGACCTTAGGTCGCTCGGTCGAATGGCTTTAGGTCGCTAGGTCGTATGACCTTAGGTCGTTAGGTCGTATGGCTTTAGGTCGCTAGGTCGTATGACCTTACGTCGTTAAGTCCTATGGCATTTTAGGACGTGTGATCTTCTTACCTGTTAGGTCGTTGGACCTACATCCCGTTAGGTCGTTGAACTTTTAGCTCGTAGGTCGCAAGACCTTGTAAACCATTAGGTCGCGTGACCTATATTCCGTAGGACGTTGACCCACTTAAGTCGCTTGTCCCTCATAGGTCGCGTTTACTGCTTAGGTTGCTAGGTCGCGTGCCTTTAGGTCGCATTCCTTTATTAGGTCGCGTGTCTCTGTTAGGTCGTTGACCTCCTTAACTCGCATGACCTAACCCGTAGGTCGTTGGACCTCGATTCTATTTAAGTCGCTGCTTCTTATAGGTCGCTCGGCCCCTTATTTTCTTTAGGTCGTTTGAGTGTTAGGTCGCGAACCCATTTTAGGTCGCATGACCTTTACCCTTTAGGTCGCTGGACCACTAGGTCGTGCCCTTTAATCATTAGGTCGTACCGTTTTTGGATGGGGCGCTGCCCCTTGGACCCCCGCGACCTGACCGGGCAGGTCGAACCCCGTAGCAGGGGCGTTGCCCCCGCACCCCCACCTGGAAGGGTTGCCACCCCCCTGGACCCCCCCTCCGTAGAGGATCTTATCTGAAAAACATTCAATAGAACTTGCTTTGTTGAGATGCCAAGTTGACCATTCTTCGAGACAAACTATCTTGGGCTTGTCGGTCGATTTTATGGATTTTTGAATATCTATTTCGATGGATTCTTTATCGGTTTCTTTGGATTTTATTCACTTCTTCGTATGTGAATTTTTATGATTGATTGTTTCTACAATCACTTCTATGATTTGTCACTTTAAAATATGAAGGTTTCAATACTAGTAGTAAATATCAAAACTCTTTCAACAAAATGATTTCAACTCTATTTTCAATAACAAAGCTCTTTTCTTAAAACCATTTTCCAATCTACTAGTATATACAAACCTTTACCTCACTCGTATGAGAAACTGAATTAAACGGCTTAGTAAAACAAGTGGTATGAAACGCTTGCGTTTGCTTCGTCGGTTAACTCTTGGACTTGTTCGATTGAACCTTTTTGTGACAATTTTCTAGTGAAGATCTACAGTTTGTTCGTAAATATTTGAGTTAAGCAAGTGGTTATGGGACATGAAGCTAAACTTTTATATTTACTAGCTTATTGTAATTGACACTTCTCGTTGATCATGACGATCATTTTTTGATTAAGCTAGCAATTGTGCGATGTCTCTTTGTTTGCTTCCTGGTTAGGCTAGACACCATTTGTGTGATTCCATTCACACATACCTTTTTGCTTTTTGGTTAGCCTAGACACCATTTGTGTGATTCCACTCACACATACCTTTTTGTTGCGAGGTCAGGCTAGACACCATTTGTGTGATTCCATTCACACATACCTTTTTTCTTTTTGGTTAGCCTAGACCTCATCTGGGTGATTCCGACTCATCCATATGGGGTAGCTCCTCATGGTCTTCGGACCGTCATGTGATAGGCCTCTTTCCCTTTTTCTATGATTTCTGGATTTCCTGTGTTGATTTCTGGAACCTATGTCATTGACTTGTTATGAGTACAAGTTTAGGGTATGATGCCCTCTTTGGATCTTTGAGAAGATTCTTGTGATATTGATTTATCTCTTATTGATTGATCTTCTGTTGATCATCATTTTCGTACTTATAGTAGTATGTCAGTATGGATATTTTATGTTATGCCATATTTTTTATTTTATACCATGTCATCTGATATTTATAGCTAGATTGATCCGTTTATTATTTTCTTAAATAATACTCGGGTCAGACCGAGATGTTACAGGTGCTTCTGCTTGACTTCTCCCCGGGGTTTGCTACTCTGACTTTTGGCTAACTATTTAGATTAGCAGTTTTTGTTGTATACACTTGAGATATAGACTCATAGTTGTATTCTTTTGTATAGCACGTGTTGCTATTCTTTTGTATTATTGTGGATCTTTTTGACCACTACTCTGATGTACACTTTCATGTGTTAGTTATATATCCATATCTTCTTCCGCCTTTGTGATATGGATATCTGTGACTGATTGTGTTATGCTTATTTCTATGTTTGTTTTCGAAGATTATTTATAGCCACCGTGTGATAGCTTTGAGTTTGTATCGGTATGTCGGACTTCCTCCTTAAATGAAATGGATGCTATACTATCTGACATAACAGTGCTCTCACAAAGAAGTTACATGGATGGTCGCTCCTCAACAGCCTTATTCTCCGTGCTAGTTGACAGCACTACATCGTAGTGTTCTTGGCTAGCGTGGGTATAGAGGTGGGGCGTCACAGCTTGGTATCAAAGCCAAACTTCGGAACAACGTAGAATAACTTAACAAGGATCATCGTCCTATGTCCATCCTAGGGGTCCTATCTTAGGATTAATTCGAGTCTTCGTACCGATTCATCCTATTTTCTTTTGTGATCCCTTGTTCTAACTATCAAGATTGCTGATATTCATTCTGAGAATAATCTTTTCCTTCTTCTTCCTTTCTTTCTTGAAGGAATAAGAGATGGTTAGTTCTGGCAGTCGTAGCGCTGGTCAATCCAGTAGTCCTTCTCTGGATGGCGTATTCATGTCTGCCCAACAACTTTTGGATCTTGCTCAGAATCAAAGGTTTATCTGTGCTTTGAGTAAGAATCCCACAAAGATCTTACCTTTGAAACTAGAAGTTCCTTTCGACCAGCTTGTAGATATCACTCTACAAGAAGAAGAGGCTGATAAAGGAATTGATAGTGATATTGGGATGTCCAAGAAGAGGCATATTAAGTTCAAAAGCCCTCATCCCGATAAGAAGGTGAAGCAACCTGCTTTTGTAGCAAGGACTCCAATCCTTCATCATGGACGATGATACAACCGTGGTTCTAGGGACCACTGTGCGAAGGAGTGTCTGGAACCACTCTTTTGTCGTTATTGCAAAGATTCCAGTCATCATATTTATGTCTGCCCCATACTTCTAAGCAAGAAGAGGGTGGAACCAGAAACTTTGGTAGCCAAGCCACCTACCTCTATTCGTAAACGATGTTACAATTGTGGTTCCATAGACCATTATGTAATTAAGTGCCCGGAACCTCTCTCTTGCCGCTATTGCAAAGGCTCAGGACATTACTTGTCTACATGTCCCATGCGACCTAACAAGAGAGAAGGAAAGCTAAAAGCTTCTAACGAAACTCCTCTGGGTCAAGGCACTTCTTATTTAATCCTTGATTTCATTTGTTTTCGATTATCCGATTCGAGTTCTTTTTGATATGGGTTCGTCTCATCGTTTTTATATCAAAAGAACTTGTTAATTCTCTTTCTTTTTATGTTTTGGGCTTGATGACTTCTTTGAGGATTGTGAATCCGGAGTAGTGGATCCACAACACACTACTTGCTTTTTATTGATATCGAAGATTATTTCATGTGATTTTTCTTTCTGAACCAATTTGCATGTTATGCATTGCTTTGGTTTCGGAATTGATTTGCGTGAAAGGATTGGCTTATTGCAAAGCCATATCCAATTTTTCCGAAAGGACTATTCATTTTCGATATTTTCAATCTGTTAAGCAGATTCATATTTTTCCTTTGTGATTTCGATTTCAAATCGATGGTATCATTTTGCTCTTTTAGCTCACATGTTGAGTAAAGAGATATCTCTCTCATTCTTATCGGTTGAGAATTTTTCGGTATTTTTGTTTGTCTTAGGATTATCACCTAAGCAACCTTTTTGAGTGGTGTTAAGGTGTTTCCAGTTTGACCTTGCCACCGAATTTCAATCGCTACGAGTTGCGGAGGTTAGTCTTTCACATACCGCATTCCGCACTCGTTATGATTTATATGAATGACATATTGTGTTATTCAGTTTATCCAGTCTATTTCATCCATTTTATAAATCGAGTATTTTATGAATATCTCAATAATTCCAATCTTGTATTTATTAATTTTGGATGAAAATAGAAATTTAAAATTTTTCAAATCTTTTTAAGAAGATATTTTAAATTCCTATAAAAAGATAATTTTGTGTTGTATTGCCGATTTAGTGTTTTAAGAATTCTGGTCGATGCGCTTGATCAACGCTATCGATAGGGATTTCCTAAACGCTTTGATGAGACAATCAGACACAATGAATTGACTTGTAAAATGAAAGTTTTTCTATAAAGGTGATTGTGATTTTGAAAGTTTTAGCTTTTGAGAAAAGAAAATTAAAATTCTCTCTTTTTGATACTCTTATTCTTGTGTTTCTCAAAGGGAACCAAGACTTTAACTTAGGACCAATGCTTATTGTATTGGTCTGGATGCCGTTCTCTTGCGAAAGAGAATGTGCAATCACTTTTGCTTCTAAATCTTTAAAGCCGATCGAGACTAGGTATGCCACTTATGATCTGGTGCCCGTGGCTATTGATTTTGCTTTTAATATTTGGCATCATCGTCGTTGGTGGAGAAATTTGTTCTCTACCTCGATTATAAATCATTGGGATATCTATTTTCTTATAAGAAACTTAATTTGTGTCAACCTTGTTGGCTCGAATTTCTTGCATCTTATGATCTTGATATTCTTTATACTCCCAGAAGGGAAATCGTGTTGCCAATGCACTTAGTTGTAAGCAACAAGCAGTTGTTTATAGGATGATATCCGAATGGAACGATCTCGAGACTCTATCCACTTGTGAGATTCGAGATCGCAAAAATCCGATTTATGTGCATCCCTGGTTTTATGTAGTCTAGAGGCTCCTCCTTCTTTTTAGACTGCATTCTTGAAGCTCAAAGGGCTATATCCCGAATTGGCTCTACGTAGCCAAGGTCGTAGAGATGAAATTAATATTGAAAGTTTGAAAGACTTCGATATTGATTCGTGGCGACATTTGAAAGTTTGGTAGACTTATCGTACCAAATATTTATGATCTTCGTCATTGTATTTTAGAAGATTCACATCGTTCTAATATTATCATTCACCCCTGTTATAGTAAAATGTACGCGGATATGAAGCGACTTTAATGTGGGGTTTGAATGAAATCTGATATCGCTAACTTTGTTAAGTGTTGCATGACTCACCATCTTGTCAAGGCCCTACCCCAAAGGTCTGGTAGGTTATTACAACCTTTAGAAATTCCAATTTGGAAGTGGGACCAAATTTCCTTGGATTTTTTTAGATGACCTTCCCCTTTCTCGTTCAGTCATGATAGCTTATGGGTTATAGTAGATAGACTTACTAAATCCACCCAATTTATTCATGTTCGGTCTAACCGAACCGTTCCTCTTTGGGACAAACTCTTCGTTAAAGGAGTTGTTAAATTCATGGTGTTCCTACTTCTATTGTTAGCGATCGGGATCCATTGATCACTAGTGGACTTTGGAAAAGTCTTCGAGATTTTATCACCGCTTATCACCCCAGTCCGATGGACAAACCGGGTGTGTGAATCAAACTCTTGAAGATCTCCTTCGAGCTTGTGTGCTTGATGTCGGTGGAAGTTGGGAAGATCATATTCCTCTTGTTGAATTTTCCTATAATAATAGCTTCCAATCTAGTATTGGTATGGCATCTTTTGAGACACTCTAGGGAAGGCCATGCTGATCTCCTTCTTGTTGGCTTGAGGCCAGTGAGAAGCTGGTTTTAGATCCAGAATTTATTCATGTTTCACCTATGATGGGTGTTGTACGTTTCAGTCGATCGGGAAAATTAGCGCCTCAATATATTGGGCCATTTCCTATCACCGTACGTATGGATTCCATGGCTTATCGTCTTTTATTACCGGCTCAATTTTCTCCTATTATATGATGTGTTTTACGTTTCTCAATTATGGAGATGCTTTCGAGATTCCGATTCTATTCTTGAGCCAGGTGTTGTGGAAGAAATTGAAGTTTCACCAGATCTCTTTATGGTGAACTTCCTATTTCAAATCTCTTTTGTGTTAATATGCTTTTATGGTTGTTACTTTTTATATCCATCTAATATATTGCGAGGACAAAATTTCTTTAAGGAGGGGAGTCTGTAACAACCCGCATATTTGTCGATTTTATATTTAAATATTTTATCGTTAATTGGATTTGGGTCCGAAAAGCTACTTTTTGCAAACGATTAAATTAGGACTCAAGACCACTTCCATTGAGTTCGAAATATCGTTTACAACTTTTTAAGTATAAACATTGATAGGTTTGGAGTTAGTGGAATTTCACTAACTTTACCCTCTTTGGACTTTGGGTTAGCTTAGCCATTATAACTCAAGCCCAACCCCCTCCTTCTCTTCACTCTTCATAAATTCCTACCAACTTAAGCTTTTGCATTAATGGTGAGTGGAAAGAGAAATTAAAACTCTAAAAGCTAAGTCTTCATTGCTAATCCAACATCAACTCCAAAACTCAAGTGAACCCATTGATTCAAGCTAGTGGTTGATCCTTGCATAGCATTTCAAGCTTCATCTTCATCCATTTTAGCGAAAAGGTGAGATTTTTATCTCACAAATCTAGCCTATAACTATCTTGGACTGTTGGGAATGAATCCCTATCATGTTTGCATGTACATTTGCATTTGGTTTGGATTGGATTGGCGAAAAACCCCAAATTTTAGTGTTTTTGCTGAAAAACTGCACTTAGGTCGTTCTGCCTATGCTAGGTCGTTCGCGTGGAAAAGTCTCGGCCTCAAAATAGCTCGTTTCCGACCTTAAAATGGCCTACAACGTTAGGTCGCTCGGCACTCGGAATTAGATCGTAGGTCGTTTGGCTTTAGGTCGCTAGGTCGTTGGGCTTTAGGTCGAATGGACCTTAGGTCGTAGGTCGTTCTGGCCATTTCTAACGTCTTCTCGTATGGACCTTAGGTCGCTAGGTCGTATGGCTTTAGGTCGCTAGGTCGTATGGCCTTAGGTCGTTAGGTCATATGGCTTTAGGTCGCTAGGTCGTATGACCTTAGGTCGTTAGGTCCTATGGCATTTTAGGACGTGTGATCTTCTTACCTGTTAGGTCGTTGGACCTACATCCCGTTAGGTCGTTGAACATTTAGCTCGTAGGTCGCAAGACCTTGTAAACCATTAGGTCGCGTGACCTATATTCCATAGGTCGTTGACCCACTTAAGTCGCTTGTCCCTCATAGGTCGCGTTTCCTGCTTAGGTCGCTAGGTCGCGTGCCTTTAGGTCGCATTCCATTATTAGGTCGCGTGTCTCTGTTAGGTCGTTGACCTCCTTAACTCGCATGACCTAACCCGTAGGTCGTTGGACCTCGATTCTATTTAAGTCGCTGCTTCTTATAGGTCGCTCGGCCCCTTATTTTCTTTAGGTCGTTTGAGTGTTAGGTCGCGAACCCATTTTAGGTCGCATGACCTTTACCCTTTAGGTCGCTGGACCACTAGGTCGTGCCCCTTTAATCACTAGGTCGTACCGTTTTTGGACGGGACGCTGCCCCTTGGACCCCCGCGACCTGACCGGGCAGGTCGAACCCCGTAGCATGGGCGTTGCCCCCGCACCCCCACCTGGAAGGGTTGCCACCCCCTGGACCCCCCCTCCGTAGGGGATCTTATCTGAAAAACATCCAATAGAACTTGCTTTGTTGAGATGCTGAGTTGACCATTCTTCGAGACAAACTATCTTGGGCTTCTCGGTCGATTTTATGGATTTTTGAATATCTATTTCGATGGATTCTTTATCGGTTTCTTTGGATTTTATTCACTTCTTCGTATGTGAATTTTTATGATTGATTATTTCTACAATCACTTCTATGATTTGTCACTTTAAAATATGAAGGTTTCAATACTAGTAGTAAATATCAAAACTCTTTCAACAAAATGATTTCAACTCTATTTTCAATAACAAAGCTCTTTTCTTAAAACCATTTTCCAATCTACTAGTATATACAAACCTTTACCTCACTCGTATGAGAAACTGAATTAAACGGCTTAGTAAAACAAGTGGTATGAAACGCTTGCGTTTGCTTCGTCGGTTAACTCTTGGACTTGTTCGATTGAACCTTTTTGTGACAATTTTCTAGTGAAGATCTACAGTTTGTTCGTAAATATTTGAGTTAAGCAAGTGGTTATGGGACATGAAGCTAAACTTTTATATTTACTAGCTTAGTGTAATTGACACTTCTCGTTGATCATGACGATCATTTTGTGGTTTAGGCTAGCAATTGTGCGATGTCTCTTTGTTTGCTTCCTGGTTAGGCTAGACACCATTTGTGTGATTCCATTCACACATACCTTTTTGCTTTTTGGTTAGCCTAGACACCATTTGTGTGATTCCACTCACACATACCTTTTTGTTGCGAGGTCAGGCTAGACACCATTTGTGTGATTCCATTCACACATACCTTTTTGCTTTTTGGTTAGCCTAGACCTCATCTGGGTGATTCCGACTCATCCATATGGGGTAGCCCCCCATGGTCTTCGGACCGTCATGTGATAGGCCTCTTTCCCTTTTTCTATGATTTCTGGATTTCCTGTGTTGATTTCTGGAACCTATGTCATTGACTTGTTATGAGTACAAGTTTAGGGTATGATGCCCTCTTTGGATCTTTGAGAAGATTCTTGTGATATTGATTTATCTCTTATTGATTGATCTTCTGTTGATCATCATTTTCGTACTTATAGTAGTATGTCAGTATGGATATTTTATGTTATGCCATATCTTTTATTTTATACCATGTCATCAGATATTTATAGCTAGACTGATCTGTTTATTATTTTCTTAAATAATGCTCGGGTCAGACCGAGATGTTACAGGTGCTTCTGCTTGACTTCTCCCCGGCGTTTGCTACTCTGACTTTTGGCTAACTATTTAGATTAGCAGTTTTTGTTGTATACACTTGAGATATAGACTCATAGTTGTATTCTTTTGTATAGCACGTGTTGCTATTCTTTTGTATTATTGTGGATCTTATTGACCACTACTCTGATGTACACTTTCATGTGTTAGTTATATATCCATATCTTCTTCCGCCTTTGTGATATGGATGTCTGTGACTGATTGTGTTATGCTTATTTCTATGTTTGTTTCCGAAGATTATTTATAGCCACCGTGTGATAGCTTTGAGTTTGTATCGGTATGTCGAACTTCCTCCTTAAATGAAATGCTGCTATACTATTTGACATAACGGTGCTCGCACAAATAAGTTACATGGATGGTCGCTCCTCAACAGCCTTATTCTCCGTGCTAGTTAACAGCAGTACATCGTAGTGTTCTTAGCTAGCGTGGGTATAGAGGTGGGGCGTCACAAAAATATTCTTTTAAAACCACTTTAAAACCTCTAACTTATACTTGGAAATCTTCTTTTGAAAATATACTTGGCTTTTCAAGGAAATACACTTTCCATTCCAATACAACCGTCAAATCATTTATAAATCCTTCCCGATTTATTCCAGTTTAATTTACGGCCATAAACCGTAAAAAAATTTAAACACTGTAAAAATAAAACCACTTTTTATTTTTAAAACACGTCCCCCTTTCTTATAAATTCCCATCCTGAATTTATACTTCCAAATTTATCCTTCTATAAATATTTCACTTACTTTATAAACCCCGATTATAAATTCCATAATCTCATTCTCCTTTAACCCCAGTTCCAAACACTTAATCAATTTTCAAATCGCTTTTCAAAACCAACTCCATTTAAAAAAAAATTCCTTTACATACCAAATTTATTTTGAAACTCATTAATTCCATATTTACTTCTATATTTATGATTTAAAATCTTATTTTAAACAGAAATATCCTCTTCATACTTCATTCAAAATTCTACTCATTTATATCTTCCCAAATATTTTAAATTTTGAGAATAAAATTGAAACGACCCGACTTCTATCTCTAGAAAGTCGCATCGCCCATGAAGAAAGAAAGGGATAGAAGGAGAAAAGAAAGAGAAAGAAGAAACAGAACAACATTAGAGAACTTACAGCGGAATGAATGAAATATAATATATCACATAAAACATTACATAGTATCATATTACATTAGAGTACACAACTTAAAACAACATGTATTAGACAGTTATAAACATTTATCTAACTATACAACTCAAGTACACAAGAAACAGATACCATACAAACACTGCGGAACCATAAAATATCTACACGTGGAAGCCTCCTGCTCCATAACTCCTCCAGAATTCGTCAAGCAAACATGAATCACTTGACTACTCATACATAATATGAGTACCCAAGAGTTTAGTAAAACAGAAAATAAACACTCGGGTCAGACAGGGGTCTGGTGTGAGTAAACGGTTTAAAGTTGCTTAACTTTCGAAAACCTTTGAAAAGAAAAGGTATCAAGTAAGATTCCCCACACATAAACATGGAAAAGTTTTTACCTTACGCTAACCGAAACATTTGATAGGAAATCCAGTGATATTATAATAGTGTCTAGGGTTTTCAAATAAATAAGAAATAGCCGAAATTGTTACATTTATTAAATTCTAGCTACTAGCCACAAAAGTGGGTAATACAAACAAAACCGTAGGGTCTCGTAGTAAGAATGAGTTTCCATCAATGGCAGGGCTACTGGGGTACCGCCCGTCACAGTACGTGGCCTAAATCAACGTACCGAGGAGCCACCCTAACTCCCTTGTAACACAAGGCCGAGACTGTTCCTTACTGAACAGTCCCGAACAAGACAACCCCGGCAGTTGTCCGGAATCAACCGCCCCACACAGCCGGAAAAAAAAGGGACTTCTAGACAAGGGAAAATCTTGTCCTAAAATGGGCGCTACCCACCTAGCCTTGCTGCACCTCCCCTGTTTTAGCCATTCCCGGGTTGATGAGGCTTAAGGCTACGATTACCTTTATAGGACACATCTATCTTAGAATGCTCATCGTCCACCTGACGATGTTCTCAAAGCATTCAATCCATACAAGTTCGTTCCGGGTTCGAACGAAACCGAAGGAACTATCTCGTTGCACTCATTTTGGAATCACCCTCAGAGTCAACGACCATAGCCCTTGCACTCTAAATCACCATCTCGAATCTATAAGTACTATTCCGTCAAACTCATCATGGAATCACCCCCAGAATTATACTGACGTATAGTCCTTACACCTCGAGTCTTCACTTGCTCCACTTGGATTCACGACCTAACGTTTAATTGGAATCGATGTGGTTTTCTGATATCCAAATATGAAAACCCGATCCCGGTCTCACTGAAACCAAACGCCATTTTAATGTCCAAGTTGTACTTAAGGTTTTAAACAATTAACTTATATTCAGGATGATATAAACAGATAGATGAATCACGTTATCACAATAGATAATTCATAACAAATATTCATCTCACAAAGCAGCATATCACATATCAGAGATATCCAAAACATCCATTTTCAACCAAACACCCAATATCAATCATCCAATATCAATTGATCATCCAATATCAATCGCCAAATATCAATTAATCATCCAATAGCAGAATTGATTAACTCAAAATCAATTGGATTAACCTTAAATCCTTCTTCATTTATTTATCCCAAATAAATAAATTAATAAATCGTCTCTTAATGATCTTCCTTAATTAATCTTCCTTGATTAATTATCCTTTAATCACATTCAACCAATTATCCTTAACCTTATTCAGTAATTAACCTTTAATTACTTTCATTAATTGTAATAATTAATGATCCTTTATTTACTTCCATTAATTAATCAATTATAATTAATTACATTAAACCTCAATTATTTACAATTAATTAATCACACTTAGATTAATCACTTTATTAGTCAATCTTGATTAATAACATAATGATCCTTATTAATTAATAATTCCTTAAATTAATTGAATAATTAACTTGTAGTTAATCATCTTATTATTCATAAACAGTAATTAATAACTTATAATTACTTATCTAAATTAATTAACTTCTTAATTAATTATATTAACCCTTGATTAATTAATCTAATTAATCAACCTTTAATTACATCATTAAGTAATTATTAATCAATTTAAATTATCAAATAATCCTTAACTAATTACTTTATTAATTAATTACATTTTAATTAATTACACTTAGTAATTAATCTTAAAATTAATCACATTCCTTAATTAATTAATCACATTAATTAATTAGCTAAAATAATTAAGTAATTAACTCTTAATTACTTACATAAGTAATTATCTTCAAATTACTTTCATTAATAGATCATGATTATTCTCTCAATTAATTACTTAGTAAGTAATTTATTCCATAATTAAATAATCCTAATTCATTTATTTAATTAATTAATCCATAATTAATTAATTTCAAACAATTATATTAATCAATTCCTTAATTAATATCATCAAGTGATTATCCATTAATCACTTCAACTTTAATTACTCCTAGGTCTAATTTCCTCTAATTACTTCCTTAAGTAATTACTATTCTTAATTACATACAATAAATAACCATTAATTACTTCATTAAGTAATTACACTTAATTAATTTATAATTAAGTGATTATTTAAAATTAAATAAACAATTTACTAATTATTTAAAATTAATTAAATAATTAATTAATTAACTTATTATATTTTAAAATCCTTAATTAATTAAGAAAATATTAATCTTAATTAGTTCTTTACTTATTAACAAATCAAATTAAATATTCTTATATTCAAATCAAAGATAAATTAACCTTATTTATGTTATAATAAATTATTTGAATAAATCAAATTTTAACAACTTAAAATAAATTATCCTATTTGGTTTTCAAAATCATAATAATAATCTTATTTGAAAATAGAAAATTTAGAAACAAATTTCAAAATTAAGAATACTTTAAAACATCTAAATTAATCTTATTTATTTCAAATATAAGTTGAAATTTTAGTTTTAAATCATTACTTAAAATTTAAACTTAAACTTTGATTTAATACTTAAATTCAAAATATTCTTTATTTTGAACTCCAAAATGTAATTAAATTACTTTCAAAAAGAAATCATATTAAATAAATTTAATTTTAAAATAAATTCAATTTATACTTTTAAAGTTTGATTAACATTCACTTTTAAAAGTTTTGGTTTACATTATATTTTAAAACAACAAGTTTAACTATGTATTTTGGTTTCTTTTATAAACTTGTTTATAATACAATGCTTACCTTCATTAACTCAACAAAAGTTATTCAGCAACTTGTATCACTACACATCACTAACCAGAAGAACAAGCAACAAAAATCTCGAGTCGAACACAGGAAATACTCGAGACTGCCTCGAAGATCCCAGCTCCCTCAACTTCGAGTCGCCCCCGACGCTTGCACGAAACATCCTCGAGAGAACCTCGTCTTCTCCAAAGAAAAGTTCCAGCAAATCCAAAATCGTGCACGCAACAAACCACGTGCACGTTGCACGGCGAACCCATCGTCGTCGAGCCATTCTCCGATTGCCGACCAACCCCACTTGTCTACGACAACCCATTTCTCAACCCAGACCCATCAATTCGAATTCGAATCGAAATTCGACCCCACCGCACGAAACTGCAGAACAGCTAGATCACAAATACCCCTCCCAGCGCCGACCATCGACGTTGATGATCCTCGCCGCCGCCGCCATAGAATCGCCACATCACGAACTCCGTCTTCCCAAATGCTAACGCCTTCGATCAAATATTCAAGTCGCAATGATCACGGCAACCAAGCCCAACCGAAAACAACCTTAAACCCTAGTTTGATCCAATATGAACAATTCACTCAATTGAAAACTTTCATAGCATTTTTCCTATAATCTACAACCCATACACAAGCTTCAACCAAGATTTCAAACCAAATTATAGCGTGGATAATCGGCAATCACCAAAACTCCCAAAAACACACAAACCCAAAATTCTCAACGAATACTCAACTAAAAATCATAAATTACATATCAAAATTCATGATTTTCTACCAAGATTACATGCATGTAATTCAATTCAGAATTTAAGATAGTTAATTTTTAACAAATATTCAAGTTTCACTGTAACTTTAAATTTTACAGTATATTATCAAATATAATCACTTATAATTATTTTTAAAAGTAAGAATACATTGTTATTTACCTTTTTCTTTCTATAATCAAAGTCCAATTATGATTTTGCAGAGATATAGGGATTAATTTGTAGTTAATCTTGAAGTAGACAATTACAGATAATATACAACAGGCATGCATTCACATTTATACAGCACAAACAGATTCTAGATGAAAAATCTAAGCAACAATCATGTTATAACATCATCACACAGATCAATCAATACCAAAGGATTTGTTTTTAATAATGTTTACTCATCTTTTAAAGATTTGCAGAGTAGTTTTGATTCCAGGCTTTTGAACATTTATTTGAAAAGCTTTGATATGCTTTGCTGAAGAAATTTGATCCCTTGCAAAAAATCCTACTTCATGCCTTTAATTTGTTGATTAAAAATGTTGAACAGATCTTGATCTTGCTATAGAACATCATTTGAATTGCAGTTGTAGGTGGCAGATTGAATTGTTGTTGCAGGTTGTAAATTTGCAGGTTGTAAATTTGCAGGTTGATAAAAAAGGTTGCAATATATCTTTAACTTGAATTGCAGGTTGAAGCTTTAATAAATGCAGATTTCATCTTTGCTTTTATGTTTGGAATTCGAGTTTCAGGTTTTATCTTTGCATGCACATTTATTTTCGGATTTGCCATTAATTCGAAACATGAAATGAAGACAAAGAAAATAAAAGTGTTTGTGAAAACTAATTCTCCTCTTCAAACACTTACTAAAAATCAAAATAAAAATAGTGCCACATGTTATTAATTGGAACAAGTGTCTCAAATATGGTTTTAAAGTTTACAAGTGTTTTAAAGATGCCTTAGAATGTTCACACATATACATAAGTGTTTTTAATTAAATTTCATTTAGTTTAAATGTAAATATAACTTACTTATCTAAATTACTTAATTAATAAATATTAGTTTACCTTTAAAAGAAAATATGCTAAAACTAATTATAATGTAAATATGTCTTTATACATGTATTTTATAAATCTAAAACCTTTATCTGGTGTTTAAGAAATAGTTTTTAAAAGAAAGTTTATTAATAACTTTATACAATATGTTTATAACCATTTAAATTGAAACACTTTTAAAGAAAACAAAAGGAAAACTTTATTTAAACTATCATATTTATAAATAAACAATTATCTAAAAATTTAAAAATAATTGAATAAATTCTAAATTAACTTTTGAAAATATAAATTAAACCAAGCTTAAAGTTACAATTTATACATATATAAATTATCAATAGATTAAATTAAATTTCAAAACAACTCAAATTATAACATATACATACATATATATTACAATTTGAAAATTCTTCTTTTATTTAAAACAAAAGATTTTCTATTCACAATATATATCAAATATATATATTATAAACAGAATAAAATTTATTAGCTTTGACAAATAATTCTTATCAATATTGCCAGATTAAAAATTTATTAACCTTTAAAAGATTAAATTTACCAATTTAAATTAAAATTACAAAGAAAAATTACCAAATCAATTTAATTATTATACAGATTATTAAATTGATATTGCCCAAAATTCCAGGTCGTTACAATCCTCCCCCCTTAAAAGAATTTCGTCCCCGAAATTTAAAAGCAAAGGTAATTTAATAACCCAGCAAAGATCTTAATTTCAAATAGCAAAGCATTCCTATCATCTAGTAACTAAGAACCATAGCCAATCAATCAAACAAACAAACCTAACTAATTATCCTGACACAAATCAGAATAAATCTTACTATCACTATCTCGAGTTTCCCAAGTATAAATCACCGGGAGACTCGTTCAACCGAAGCTAAACTAACTACACCACCAAGATCCAGAGCTCCTCTCGTCTCTAGATTCTTCAATCTGAACAGAACATCAGACTATACTCAAGTCCAGCTCAACTTCCAATCCAACTAGACTGCAGATTCTATAACCAACAATGAATCATACACGTACTCTCTCAGAGATACGTGAAATACAATGAATTCCAGCTATCCAAACTGGCAATTCAATCTTACCTTATCAGAACACAGATAAGAAATCCCAAATGCCTCAGAGCTAGCCATCTAATCTTACCCAAATACTGTTCTCTGAACCAGAGAAATCTTAACAACAATGAAGTCCCCAACTTCGAATTCCAAATTCCTTATCTCATATCTGCGTAACTCAACAGACAATCTTGGGCTGCCAATTCTCTTCCAAATCAGCTCAACCTATGCTAATGCTTTTATAAACAACTAGACCAAAACAAACCAGTTTCCTGGGTCATATCCTAAAGATAAGTCTTCCAAAATCCATCGAAATTCAGAATACAAGCTCTACTTCCCAAGCAATAGCGAACTGAACTTGCTTCCTTCCTTGTACAGCTGCTACCTGCTTCCGCTGTACGACTCTGATTCTGAAATAAATAAGAATACTGTTGATGAACACGAATACAAACTTATCCAATATACCCAGGAACTTTGTTCATCAAATCCATATAATTTTAGTGGCACATCTGATTCGGTCACACAACCTTACTACAGAGTCCAACTCAAAATCTAGATCTGACCAATCTAAATTCCAAAGATTCCTGAGCTGCTACACCAACTCTCCTACTAGGCCAACCACCAAAATCGCTTCGGGAACCAAAACAATATGGAACTCAACTCCAGATGCAGACAAACTTCTAATTACTTCAGTAGCTTCTACTTCCACAAGAGAACCCTCAATCTCAAACAAAAGATTACCCAAGAAAAATTCCCAAACTAATCGCAAGTCACTTTTGCGATCCAACCTAGTTCGGATTCCAAAGAAACTGTCATCTCTTTACCAATTGGAACAACCTTAAGCTTCTCCAAACAAGGTTAACCCTTCAAGAAAAACTTCCATCAACTGCTCGGACTGCTGAAAGAAGAACCACCAAGATTCTGAACCATCGGAGAAACAAGCCACACTGCTGCTTCCAAACTCTACCTCGATGATACTGCAAAGCTAAAAGACCTTCTCGTCAGCACACCGAACACTTCGAGTTGCACTGCTACCACAGCTAACCAAAGACTTCTAATCCAAATGCTTCTCGAAAACCAAAACCATAAACAAACCACACAACTGACCTTCGAGATGGCAGACATCCTCTCAAGAGATTCGGGCTCCAAACCAAGCATCAACATCTCGGTCTCCTTAAGAAATGACAAATGAGACCATGCCGAAGCGAAGCAACTCATAGACCTTAGTCTCATATTCCAAAACAGTCAACCTCCTTGCATAAGATCCAGACAACTTCTACGCAGATGAATCTTCCCTGCGACAGGTAAAGACTGCTCCTCAACCACTTCTAAAACTACTTCAAAAGAAAACATCTTCAGAAATGTCCATGGATACCTGTTGAGACGACCCGACTTTCCTCTCCCAGAAAGTCGCATCATTAAGAAGAAAGAAAGGGATAGGAAAGAGAAAAGAAAGAAGAGAAGAAGAAACAACACAAGAATCTCAACAGCGGAAACGAATAAATTATATTAATAACAAAGTATTACATAGTATACATCAAATATCAGAGTACACAGACATATACAACACATACTAGACAGTTATAAATACCTGTCTAGTTATTACAACTCAATACAAACTCAAGACTCAGAGATACCAAACACAGCGGAACTAAATAACTATACGCAGAAGCCTCCTGCTCCATATGCTCCTCCACAAATCGTCAAAGCAATCCTGAATCCTAACCTGAATTCCCTTGACTACTCATAAAAATTTGAGTACCCAAGAGTTAAAGAAAAACAGAAAATAACTCCGGGTCAGACATGGGTCTGGTGTGAGTAACAGGTTAAAGTTGTTTAACTTTGAAAAACCTTTTGAAAAGAAAGGTATCACGTAAGACTTCCCACACATAAACATGGAAAAGTTTTTACCTTACGCTAACCAAAACATTTGATAGGAAATCTAGTGATATTATAATAGTGTCTAGGGTTTTCAAATAAATAAGAAATAGCCGAAATTGTTACATTCATTAAATTCCAGCTACTAGCCACAAAAGTGGGTAATACAATCAAAACCGTTGGCACTTATTGGATTGTGGATTCCATACAATGGCAGGGCTACTGGGGTACCGCCCGTCACAGTATGTGGCCTAGATCACCGTACCGAGGATTACTCCCTTCATCCCCTGCAACACAAGGCCGGACCCATTCCTTACTGAATAGTTCCGAACAAGACAACCCCGCAGTTGGTGCGCACTAACAACTGCCCACTAAGCCGAATAAAAAGGGACCTCTAGACAGGGATCAATCTTGCTCTCCAGTGGGGGCTACCCACGAAGCCTTGCTGCACCTCCCCTGTTTTAGCCATTCCCGGTTGATGAGGCTTGAGGCTACGATTACCTTTAGAGGACACATCTCTTAGAATGCTCATCGTCCACCTGACGATGTTCTGAAAGCATTCAATCCATACAAGTTCGTTCCGGGTTCGAACGAAACCGAAGGCATTATTTCGTTACACTCATTTTGGAATCACCCTCAGAGTTAACGACAATAACCCTTGCACTCTGAATCACCATCTCGAATCTATAAGATCTATTCCGTCAAACTCATTACGGAATCACCCACAGAGTTATACTGACGTATAGCCCTTACACCTCGAGTCTTCACTCGCTCCACTTGGATTAACGACCTAACGTTAAATTGGAATCGATGTGGTTTCCGGATGTCCAAATATGGAAACCCGATCCCGGTCTCATCGAAAACCAATGCGTGTCTTTTATGTCCAAGTTGTTTTAATTTTAAAACAATTCAATTCATTATCTAAATATACACAGATAGATAACTCACAACACAATAGATAATCAACCTTATCATTATCAACAGATAATCATATCAAAATCAGATAATCCATATTATCATCCAAAAACAACCAATGCATCCATATCTCATACACTACTCATCTCATAACTGGGATTACAAACCATACCAAACAACCAATACCAATCATCAAACATAAGCAAATGATCTAATGATCACACCTCTATAATTAATTTAAAATGAATTAAATTAATTACTCAATCTCTAATTAATTTAAAATGAATTAAATTAATTACTTCATCAATAAAATTCTGCTTAACTTAACCATTCATTGATTTCAAATAAATTTATAAATCATCATCTCAATATTTTTTCCAATTAATCATTACTGATTAACTATCTCTAATTACAATAAGTAATTAGCATTTAATATTAATCACACAAGTTAATTATATTAAACCCTTGCAATTAATTAACTTGAAATTGCTTAATTAATTAATTAATGATTTCTAACTATATTTAATTAGATAAGTAATTAATCTAAATCAATCCCTACAAATATATTAATCACCCTTGATTAATAACCCTTCAGTAATTAACTACATTAATTACTCAACCAAATAATTAATTATTTTTAATTAATTATCTAAATTAATCCCCTTGATTAATTTCTAAGTAACTTAAATCCAAATTACTTCTATATAAAATATCTTTAGTTACATCCAGTAATTATTAATCAATTACTTCCTTAAGTAATTACAAATTCATTAATTACATAAGTAATTATCATCAATTCAACCAATGTTTAAATTAATTAACTAAATTAATTAATCTAAACAAATCACATTAACCTTAATTAATTACATTAAGTAATTAATTCATTAATTATTTTCATTAAGTAATTAACCCTAAACAATTGATTATTAATTAATTAATTAATCTAATTAATTATCAAAATTAAACACATTAATTAATTGTTAATATCTTAAGTTAATGACTTCATTAACATTTCTTAATTACTTAATTAAGAGATTAACTTATATTAATCATCATTAGTTATTAAATATTTAATATTTAATTACTATTTAATTAATCTCTAATTATTAATTAACTAAGTGTTAATTAAAATCTAAATTATCATTAATCACTTGATTAGATAAATCTTAATCCTAAATTAAAATTAAATTAACCATTTTTAATTATGGATTAATTAATCTTAAATCAAATTAAAAATCATTAATTATTTAATTAAACATCCATCTTATCAATTAATTAAATAATTAATATTCATCTTAATAACCTTAATAATTAAATGATTCCAATCATTAAACCTTTATTTATCTTTTAGATAAAACATTTCTTATTTAAATCATGCATTTAAAAACAAAAATGTTTTTAGATTTACATTAATTTCCATTTAACATTTCTTTTAACTTTAAGACTCAAACTTATTTAAAACAAGATTTTAAAACAATACAATTTAATCTTATATGTTTACAAGAAACATATACTTAATTAATAAATTGAAAAGGATTTAAATTTCAATTCAAATCAAATTCAAATCAATTTTAAAAAAATTACTTAAAAATCTCAAAATTGAAATATAACTTCCATTCTCAATTTAGTTTAAACTCTTTAAAACTCTTCCTACAATTTCACCTTCAATTCAAATGTAAATCATTTGAAACCAATTTAAATTTAAATCTTTATTTAAAAACTGAAGTTTATATTTGAATCCAGATTTTAAAAACTCAGATTGAATTCATCTGAATTTCCTAATTAAATACTTAACTTTCTAACCCAAATGCAAATTACATATGCATTTGTACTTGAGATTTCCAAATCAAATTTAAATTTAAAAACACAATATGGTTTCAAATTACAGACAATTAAAATTTGAATCATTTTCAAATTTCAAACTTAACTCAGTTTAAATCTCACTTAAAAACTTAAACTTACCCTTTTACATTTTAAAAACAGAAACAGTTCTGTTTTATATATAAAAAAAAAACTTAAACTTTGAAATTTCTAGAATTAAATAATTTCAAAAGAACAGAATTTAAACTTATTTAAATTCATCATTATATTCAATTTAAAATCCAATGCTAACATTGTAGTTTGTAATTTTATATCAAATTCTAAAAACTGGAAACAGTATCCTGTTCTTCTCTTTTTCTTTTTTTTTTTTTTTTTTTTTTTAACCAAATTTGAATTTTGCATTTAAATTATTTCAACATCAGAGTTCAAACATTTTGAATTCATCTACAGATTCAAGATTTCATTCTAAGTTCAAATTCCAGACTTAAATTTAAAAAAATTCTAAAACAGAACAGTTCTGTTTTGTACCTGAAACACAAATACCCTGAACCTTACTGTTTGACTTCGAGTCAATACCCTTGCTACTTCGAGTTTCCCTTCCAAAAATATCGAGACCAACCCGAGTAAATTAAACACTGCACCCAAAACAATCACTCACCTGCACAACATCAACCCCATCACCATCACAACATGCATACAACCCTGTACAACCTTCATCCATCACCAGCCACCTCTGATCTTCACCTCCGACCATCTCCTATCTATCAGGGACCACACTACATCTTCAAAACTCCTGAGATCAACTTGAATTTAAAATCAAGTTTTAAAGCTAAAACCTGTAACAGCCTATACCCCACCCTAGTGACAAGCCTGTCAACGCCGGTTCCTCCACTCCTCGACCATCTTGAACTCCCAAACTCCGGTGATAGCACCATCACTACACCATCCACCATTACCCCAAAAATCTTTGAACTCGATGCACAGAGGAAGCCGCATCTCTCAATTTTTCAAACACAGTAAAACTAGGGCTTTTACTGGAAACTCCCAAATTCCAATACCAAAACCAAATTTCAACTCAATTAAGTAATTTTCCCATGATCATTGATAGCTATATTCATTCAAGAATCAATTTCACTCAAATCCAATGCAAGGATCAATTGATCATGATAAAAATGTAAAATACAGTCAATTTCAATACTGCATTTCCACCTCTTTCTAAAAATATATATATTTTGATCTTATAAATCATGTTTTAATATAGGGTTTCACTTTATATTACTGATTTATCAAATCTCCATACTTGAAATTTTTACAAATTTACTTTTTGCTCTGTTATAAATTTTCCAGGCAATTCAAATTTTATTTAACCTAAAATGTTTTTACTTTACTTAATTATGAACCTAACATTTTTCATTCAAATGTTAATACATAATAACATCCAGATCAAGAAGAAAAGCTATTTATCAAATTTGAACTCAACTAAAATAATCAGCACCTTAGAAATCAGGCATGCATTGCATTCATAAATACACAGGCAGTAAAAAAAAGAAAATATGTACAAACATTTAACTTATCAGAAAAACAAGCATCAATCCTACTTAATTTATTTTTAAATTAAGTGTTACTCACCTTATTTTTCAAATGCAGAGCACATTGCAGTTGCAGGTTCCAAACTATGAAATGCAGACTCCCTTCTTGCTTTTAAATGATGCATGCAGGCCTTCAATCTTGATGAAGATTAAAATGCAAAGTACATCCTGATTTTGAAAATGCAGGCAGGCTCCTTTGAATGCTTTTAAAATTGAAATGCAGAGCTTTGTTCTCATATGTAAAGAAATGCAGAGCTTTCTTGCATTTCCAGATTTGAAAAGAAATGCAAATGTTTGTTTTTTTTCTTCCAGGTTTGAGACATGCAGATTTTGTAGAAGTTGCATGCAGGTAGTAATTTGGGGAATGCAGATCTTTGTTTGAATTTTTAAGGTATGCAGACCTTCTTGCTTGCAAATGAAATGCAGGGCTTTTTGTTTCAGATCAAAGAAATGCAGGTAGTATTTTGAGTTTGAGGAGTTTGTTTGAGTTTCAGAGTTTGATTGTTTGATGCCGAACTTGAAATTGCAGAGCATTTTCATGTTGATGCAGGTTTGATCTTTGGGGAAATGCAGATTTGTTTTGAAAAAGAGGAGGAGTTTGAATGCACATGTAAACAGGTTTGAAAAATATGCAGTTTTTCATATTGAAAAGCTTCAGATTTTCTTTTTAGAATGAGGAATGAGAAAGAAATGCATATGAATGAAGAAACTAATTAATATGAATGTAAATTTTCAGAAAATGAATTAAAAGAAAATTAAAATAAAACATTGACACTTGTAAACATAGAGACACTTGTTAGCTTAAATCTCTAATACACAAACACATGTCTTTTTGAATTAAGTTAATGTTTAATTAGAGTTAATAAAGTATTAAGCTTTGTTAATTAAATCTTTATACACAATTATGAACATAAATAAGTTTCTAAAGAAACAAGCAAAGTATTATAAATAAAATAATATACAAATGATTCATTTGAAAAAGAAAACCTTTAAACAAATTTATAAAAGAGTTTGTAACATAATTTAATATACAACTTGAAATAAAAAATGAATTTTAAACTAGTTAAAACATTTATCTCTTATTTAAAACATATAGTATTTTATTAAATATTTTTGAAAAGCTTAAATTAAAAATAAATCACCATTTCCATTTTCAAAACATTAAAACTATACTATACTAATTTAAATAAAAACAACTTGTCTATTTAAAATATATACAGAAATACATATACATTATTAAATAGAAAACAATTTATTAGCTCATTAAAATAATTTCACAGATTAAAAATTTAAATAAAGAAGATTATTTAAATCAAATTAAATTTATTAACAACAATTATCAATTCAATATAAATTTAAACCCAGATTATTAAATTTATATTGTCCAAAATTCCGGGTCGTTACAATCCTTCCCCCTTAAAAGAATTTCGTCCCCGAAATTTAAAACAAAGGCAATTTAATAATCTATTTATAGATTTTATTTTAAAACACAGCATATGTTAAACATATGCCAACAACCAAAGCAACCAATTCACACAATAAAAACAAATCTAATTATCCAAAAGAATTTTGGATAAAACCTTCACGAGTTTCCCCGGTATATATATATCGGGATACTCGCTCTATAAAATACAATCAATCAATACTACTAAGCTATAGAGCTCCTAACAACAATTCTATATAGAGTATCAGACTACAAACGAGTCTGACTTAACAAACAAACCATCCTAAACTGCTGGTTCTAAAACCAGAAATATCAAACACGAACTCCCTCAGAGATACGTGAAACATACTGAATCCCAGTTATCCAAACTGACAATTCAGCTCTAGAAAACCAAACACTGATCTAACCTAACACAGAAGAAACCAAACACTGATCTTACCAATCACAGAAGAAACCAAAACACTTCGGAGCTAGCTTCCCAAACTTATAGCTCCTTGGATCCGAGAAAAAAAAACTTAACCAAAAACAAATCTCCAATTACAGAATCCAAATTTCTCTGTCTCTTATCCATAAAAATCTCTTCAGACGATCCTGGGCTACCAACATCACTCCTAATCAGCTCAACTCTTGCTGATTCCATCAGAAACAGACTGAAGCAAAACAATCCAATGATCTCCTCAAGATCACTCATAAACCAAAAACACGAACCCTGCTCCTCATCAACAGAAGACAGAACAAACTTCTTCTTATCCGAGAAACAAAACAGAAACACCTCCAAACTGCTTCCGCTGCTCATCTCTGATCCGAAACAGAAGAAAATGCTGACGAAGAGCACAAGCACAGACCAGACAACCCAGCACAAAAATATGGTTCCACATATCCATAAAGAAAACTCAGATGTTCCTCTCAAACCTGAGTTGCTTCACCAACTTTTATCTCAAGGAACCATCCATCTTCTAACTGAACCATCAGTTCCAATCCTGGAAAGAAAACTCGACCTCCAGATGCAGACAAACTCTAACTTCCAGAAGACATCCAGACAATCTCCAACAAATACAAGAGAACAATCAACTATCGCAAGTCACTTTTGCGATCTACTCAGCCCAAATCCAAAGAAAACTGCTCTCTCTCTCAACCAAACAGAACAGCTTATGCTGACTTAGTCAACTCACCAGAGAAACGGATCTACTCTGCTGCTTCTGAACTCCACTTCAGAAAAACTACTCAGCCAGAAGACTCCCTACTAACTCAAAACACTCAACTAAACTCAGCCACAATAGCGGCAGACTCACTTCTTATTCTTGTTCCAAAGAAACATCTTTGGAAATATCCATAGTCACTGCATCTCATCACGCAGCTACAACTTCCTAAGATATCAAGATATCACCACTTGCTTGCTTCTGCCCTACCGACAGATCAAAACTCAATTATGTACTTCAAAATGAACTCCGAACCTTAACAGGTTTCCTTCAGAGATCGATGAAGTACTTCATCACAACAGAACTCACTCGAGACGGTATTAGGTCTACAGTCTCGACAATACACTTCCAACCAATGGTAGTCGTGTTACACACACTTCTACCTTATCTACCTTTATAACTTATATTGGAAAAACCTGAACAGGTAATCCAACAAATAGGTAGAACCAATATATATATATATATATTAAAAATACAAATACGCTCTCTCAAGATAGACACCACTACAGAGCCTAGGTATTCATTCAACCTACAGCTCTGATACCAAATGAGACGACCTAGGCTTTTCAACCATCAGCAACGGCTCACGACCGGTAGGCTTTTCAACCATCCCAGCCCCGCTGTGGCTCACAGTGATACCTCGAATTTGCTTTTACGGCCACCCTCTCGAGTCGCAACCAACCCCGCAAGACCTTATACTATCCCCGGGGGCATGTAGGGGTAAGAGTCTCCCGTTCGCCACCTAACGCAAAGCGAGAACCCCCTATCACGCTGTAGTGTAGCAAATCCGATCCCGGTCTCATCGAAAACCAATGCGTGTCTTTTATGTCCAAGTTGTTTTAATTTTAAAACAATTCAATTCATTATCTAAATATACACAGATAGATAACTCACAACACAATAGATAATCAACCTTATCATTATCAACAGATAATCATATCAAAATCAGATAATCCATATTATCATCCAAAAACAACCAATGCATCCATATCTCATACACTACTCATCTCATAACTGGGATTACAAACCATACCAAACAACCAATACCAATCATCAAACATAAGCAAATGATCTAATGATCACACCTCTATAATTAATTTAAAATGAATTAAATTAATTACTCAATCTCTAATTAATTTAAAATGAATTAAATTAATTACTTCATCAATAAAATTCTGCTTAACTTAACCATTCATTGATTTCAAATAAATTTATAAATCATCATCTCAATATTTTTTCCAATTAATCATTACTGATTAACTATCTCTAATTACAATAAGTAATTAGCATTTAATATTAATCACACAAGTTAATTATATTAAACCCTTGCAATTAATTAACTTGAAATTGCTTAATTAATTAATTAATGATTTCTAACTATATTTAATTAGATAAGTAATTAATCTAAATCAATCCCTACAAATATATTAATCACCCTTGATTAATAACCCTTCAGTAATTAACTACATTAATTACTCAACCAAATAATTAATTATTTTTAATTAATTATCTAAATTAATCCCCTTGATTAATTTCTAAGTAACTTAAATCCAAATTACTTCTATATAAAATATCTTTAGTTACATCCAGTAATTATTAATCAATTACTTCCTTAAGTAATTACAAATTCATTAATTACATAAGTAATTATCATCAATTCAACCAATGTTTAAATTAATTAACTAAATTAATTAATCTAAACAAATCACATTAACCTTAATTAATTACATTAAGTAATTAATTCATTAATTATTTTCATTAAGTAATTAACCCTAAACAATTGATTATTAATTAATTAATTAATCTAATTAATTATCAAAATTAAACACATTAATTAATTGTTAATATCTTAAGTTAATGACTTCATTAACATTTCTTAATTACTTAATTAAGAGATTAACTTATATTAATCATCATTAGTTATTAAATATTTAATATTTAATTACTATTTAATTAATCTCTAATTATTAATTAACTAAGTGTTAATTAAAATCTAAATTATCATTAATCACTTGATTAGATAAATCTTAATCCTAAATTAAAATTAAATTAACCATTTTTAATTATGGATTAATTAATCTTAAATCAAATTAAAAATCATTAATTATTTAATTAAACATCCATCTTATCAATTAATTAAATAATTAATATTCATCTTAATAACCTTAATAATTAAATGATTCCAATCATTAAACCTTTATTTATCTTTTAGATAAAACATTTCTTATTTAAATCATGCATTTAAAAACAAAAATGTTTTTAGATTTACATTAATTTCCATTTAACATTTCTTTTAACTTTAAGACTCAAACTTATTTAAAACAAGATTTTAAAATAATACAATTTAATCTTATATGTTTACAAGAAACATATACTTAATTAATAAATTGAAAAGGATTTAAATTTCAATTCAAATCAAATTCAAATCAATTTTAAAAAAATTACTTAAAAATCTCAAAATTGAAATATAACTTCCATTCTCAATTTAGTTTAAACTCTTTAAAACTCTTCCTACAATTTCACCTTCAATTCAAATGTAAATCATTTGAAACCAATTTAAATTTAAATCTTTATTTAAAAACTGAAGTTTATATTTGAATCCAGATTTTAAAAACTCAGATTGAATTCATCTGAATTTCCTAATTAAATACTTAACTTTCTAACCCAAATGCAAATTACATATGCATTTGTACTTGAGATTTCCAAATCAAATTTAAATTTAAAAACACAATATGGTTTCAAATTACAGACAATTAAAATTTGAATCATTTTCAAATTTCAAACTTAACTCAGTTTAAATCTCACTTAAAAACTTAAACTTACCCTTTTACATTTTAAAAACAGAAACAGTTCTGTTTTATATATAAAAAAAAAACTTAAACTTTGAAATTTCTAGAATTAAATAATTTCAAAAGAACAGAATTTAAACTTATTTAAATTCATCATTATATTCAATTTAAAATCCAATGCTAACATTGTAGTTTGTAATTTTATATCAAATTCTAAAAACTGGAAACAGTATCCTGTTCTTCTCTTTTTTTTTTTTTTTTTTTTTTTTTTTTTTTTTTTTTTAAACCAAATTTGAATTTTGCATTTAAATTATTTCAACATCAGAGTTCAAACATTTTGAATTCATCTACAGATTCAAGATTTCATTCTAAGTTCAAATTCCAGACTTAAATTTAAAAAAATTCTAAAACAGAACAGTTCTGTTTTGTACCTGAAACACAAATACCCTGAACCTTACTGTTTGACTTCGAGTCAATACCCTTGCTACTTCGAGTTTCCCTTCCAAAAATATCGAGACCAACCCGAGTAAATTAAACACTGCACCCAAAACAATCACTCACCTGCACAACATCAACCCCATCACCATCACAACATGCATACAACCCTGTACAACCTTCATCCATCACCAGCCACCTCTGATCTTCACCTCCGACCATCTCCTATCTATCAGGGACCACACTACATCTTCAAAACTCCTGAGATCAACTTGAATTTAAAATCAAGTTTTAAAGCTAAAACCTGTAACAGCCTATACCCCACCCTAGTGACAAGCCTATCAACGCCGGTTCCTCCACTCCTCGACCATCTTGAACTCCCAAACTCCGGTGATAGCACCATCACTACACCATCCACCATTACCCCAAAAATCTTTGAACTCGATGCACAGAGGAAGCCGCATCTCTCAATTTTTCAAACACAGTAAAACTAGGGCTTTTACTGGAAACTCCCAAATTCCAATACCAAAACCAAATTTCAACTCAATTAAGTAATTTTCCCATGATCATTGATAGCTATATTCATTCAAGAATCAATTTCACTCAAATCCAATGCAAGGATCAATTGATCATGATAAAAATGTAAAATACAGTCAATTTCAATACTGCATTTCCACCTCTTTCTAAAAATATATATATTTTTATCTTATAAATCATGTTTTAATATAGGGTTTCACTTTATATTACTGATTTATCAAATCTCCATACTTGAAATTTTTACAAATTTACTTTTTGCTCTGTTATAAATTTTCCAGGCAATTCAAATTTTATTTAACCTAAAATGTTTTTACTTTACTTAATTATGAACCTAACATTTTTCATTCAAATGTTAATACATAATAACATCCAGATCAAGAAGAAAAGCTATTTATCAAATTTGAACTCAACTAAAATAATCAGCACCTTAGAAATCAGGCATGCATTGCATTCATAAATACACAGGCAGTAAAAAAAAGAAAATATGTACAAACATTTAACTTATCAGAAAAACAAGCATCAATCCTACTTAATTTATTTTTAAATTAAGTGTTACTCACCTTATTTTTCAAATGCAGAGCACATTGCAGTTGCAGGTTCCAAACTATGAAATGCAGACTCCCTTCTTGCTTTTAAATGATGCATGCAGGCCTTCAATCTTGATGAAGATTAAAATGCAAAGTACATCCTGATTTTGAAAATGCAGGCAGGCTCCTTTGAATGCTTTTAAAATTGAAATGCAGAGCTTTGTTCTCATATGTAAAGAAATGCAGAGCTTTCTTGCATTTCCAGATTTGAAAAGAAATGCAAATGTTTGTTTTTTTTTTTCCAGGTTTGAGACATGCAGATTTTGTAGAAGTTGCATGCAGGTAGTAATTTGGGGAATGCAGATCTTTGTTTGAATTTTTAAGGTATGCAGACCTTCTTGCTTGCAAATGAAATGCAGGGCTTTTTGTTTCAGATCAAAGAAATGCAGGTAGTATTTTGAGTTTGAGGAGTTTGTTTGAGTTTCAGAGTTTGATTGTTTGATGCCGAACTTGAAATTGCAGAGCATTTTCATGTTGATGCAGGTTTGATCTTTGGGGAAATGCAGATTTGTTTTGAAAAAGAGGAGGAGTTTGAATGCACATGTAAACAGGTTTGAAAAATATGCAGTTTTTCATATTGAAAAGCTTCAGATTTTCTTTTTAGAATGAGGAATGAGAAAGAAATGCATATGAATGAAGAAACTAATTAATATGAATGTAAATTTTCAGAAAATGAATTAAAAGAAAATTAAAATAAAACATTGACACTTGTAAACATAGAGACACTTGTTAGCTTAAATCTCTAATACACAAACACATGTCTTTTTGAATTAAGTTAATGTTTAATTAGAGTTAATAAAGTATTAAGCTTTGTTAATTAAATCTTTATACACAATTATGAACATAAATAAGTTTCTAAAGAAACAAGCAAAGTATTATAAATAAAATAATATACAAATGATTCATTTGAAAAAGAAAACCTTTAAACAAATTTATAAAAGAGTTTGTAACATAATTTAATATACAACTTGAAATAAAAAATGAATTTTAAACTAGTTAAAACATTTATCTCTTATTTAAAAACATATAGTATTTTATTAAATATTTTTGAAAAGCTTAAATTAAAAATAAATCACCATTTCCATTTTCAAAACATTAAAACTATACTATACTAATTTAAATAAAAACAACTTGTCTATTTAAAATATATACAGAAATACATATACATTATTAAATAGAAAACAATTTATTAGCTCATTAAAATAATTTCACAGATTAAAAATTTAAATAAAGAAGATTATTTAAATCAAATTAAATTTATTAACAACAATTATCAATTCAATATAAATTTAAACCCAGATTATTAAATTTATATTGTCCAAAATTCCGGGTCGTTACACCTGTGACGCCCCACCTCTATACCCACGCTAGGCAAGAACACCACGGAGTAATGCTGTCAACTAGCACAGAGAATAAGGCTGTTGAGGAGCGACCATCTGTGTAATTGCTTTGCACGAGCACCGATATGTCAGATAGTATAACATGCATTTTATTTCAAGAGGAAATCCGACATACCGACACAAACTCAAAGCTGCTACACAGTGGCTATAATGTCTTCGGAAACAAATATAGAAATAAACAAAACACAAATCAGTCACAGATAATTCATATCACAAAGGCGGAAATAGATATGAATATATATACACATAAAAGTGTTCATCAGAGTAGTGGTCAAGCAAGACCCACACTATCACAAGAGAATAGTTACAAGAACTACACAAAAGAATAAGTATACATCATGGAATCTATATCTCAAATGTATACACCAAAATAAACTACTAATCTAAGTAGTAAGCCAAAAGTCAGAGAAATCAATCCCAAGAGAGAAGTCAAGAAGAAGCACCTGTAACAACTCGGGCTGACCCGAGTATTATTTAATAAGAAAATAATAAACGGATCAGTCTAACTATAAATATCAGATGAAACGATATAGAATAAGAGATATGACTAAACACATAATAATCACAATGCCAAGCTGTGATATATATAATTAGTTGAAAATCATCAAGAGATTAATCAATGTCACCAAATCTACACAAGAATCAAAGAAATGTCATACTCCTTATTTCGTTCACCAAACCATAAATATTGACGATAATATCAATGTCAATCACAAAAGTCAATGACACACAAATTCCAGAATTCAATACACGAAATCCAGAAATCACAGAAGTCAACGACGCAAAAATTCACCAATGCACAAATATCGATAAGGCTTATCAATAGAAATCACGAAAATTGGTGAAGCACAAATTCTAGAAATCATCTCAAGAAATCCAGAAATCATAAAGGGGGGAGGCCTATCACAAACGGGAGCATAAAGCTCACCAACACGTGTATTACAAACGGAATGCTAATTCCATGGTTGCTAACCATCACAAATTGAGCCGAAGCTCCACAAACGGACCGAAGACCATGGGTTGCTACCCCACCAATTTGAGTCGAAACTCCACAAAACGGGGTTTAGTCTCCCTCGCAGACAAAGAGACATTGCACATTGCTAGTCTAAATCACAAAGATGATCGTCATGATCAACGAGAAGTGTCAATTACACTAAGCTAGTAAATATATGAGTTTAGTTTCATGTCCCATAACCACTTGCTTAACTTAAATATTTACGAACAAACTGTAGATTTCCACTATAAAATTGTCACAAGAGATTTAATCGAACAAGTCCAAGAATTAACCGACGAAGTAAACGTAAGCGTTTCATACCACTCATTTTACTAAGCCATTTAATTAGATTTCTCGTACGAGTGAGGTAAAGGTTTGTATATACTAATAGATTAGAAATCGGTTTAAAAAGACGAGCTTTGTAATAAAATAGTGTTGAAATCATTTAAAGAAAGAGTTTTGATATTTACTACTAGTATAGAAAACCTTTATATTTTTAAAGTGACAAATCACAAAGAAGATTGTAGGAACAACCATTCACTAAAATTCACATACGAAGATGTGAATAAAATCCAAAGAAACCGATAAAGAATCCATCGAAATGGATATTCAAAAATCCCTAATAGGAGTCATCAAAGGCATAATAAATGATAACAACAAATAGAATCATCACGAATCGATTTAAATTGGAATTGTCAAGCAAATAGGCAAATAGGCAAAAAGAATGCAGATTCAGACGTCTGAAATCAAGGATTTAGACGTCTGAATCTGGAAAATAAATATTTTCCAAAGACAGAATTCAGACGTCTGAATCCTTGAATCCAGACGTCTGAAATAGGCACTTTTTAGCCTATTT
Organism: Allium cepa; assembly: GCA_030765085.1. Lineage (NCBI taxonomy): Eukaryota > Viridiplantae > Streptophyta > Magnoliopsida > Asparagales > Amaryllidaceae > Allium > Allium cepa. The sequence goes on from CM060932.1 coordinate 771,404,333, forward strand.
CCTTTGTGGTTCCAAATGAACCAATTCAGACATCTGAAACCATATATTCAGACGTCTGAATCTGGGAATAGAAATCTTCCCAGAACAATATTCAAACGTCTGAATATTACGTTTCAGACGTCTGAATGAATGGTTCAGGGCATTTCCTGAACCTAGGCCAAAATGGCCAAACGAATATCGAAAACGATCGAACGAGCAAATGACGATGACTAAGGAATTACGTCGAACGACAACCCAGCCTAAACGGCTCTTCGATACGCCTCAAATATCAATGTCCAAATATCCATAAAAGGATTTTCATAAATTAGACCAAAACACCAAAAATTGGAATATACACCAAATCAATCCAAACCAAATCAATTGCACAAGAATAAGTGTTAGGAATTCATACCTAACAATCGAAGATAATTATAGACTAAGATGTGAGATAAAAGTCTCACCTTTGAAATCACACAAATGAAGAAGAAGCTTGCAAGCAAAAGGAGAATCAACCACTCTTCAAATTCAACTCAAGAAGCTTGATTCTAAGCTTTAAAAGAAGAACATTCCCAAAGTTAGGTTTAGGAATTTCTGAAATGATAAGAGAATGAGTTGGAGAAGAAGAAGAGAAGCTTACCAATGGGTTCTTCTATTAGTTTGGAGCTAGAACTTGATTTGCAAAAGAAAACTAGGGCTTGGAGTTTTAATTTCCTCTTCCACTCTCCATTAATATAAAAGCTTGAGTATATGAGGAATGAAGAGATGAAGAGGAGAAGGGGTCGGGACTGAATACATAAGTGGCTCAGCCCAAACCAAAGCCTTAATTAAAAGTAGCAAAATTCAACTTTCTCCAAACATATCGAAGCTTATACTCAAAAAGGTCGCAAACGGCATTTTAAACTCAATGGGAGTGGTCCCGAGTCCTAATTCAACCGTATGCAAAAAGTAGCTTTTCGGACTAAATTCCGAGTACCGATAAAATATTTAAATAAAATATTAAAATATTAAAATCGACAAATATGCGGGTTGTTACAATACTGCATCTCATCACGCAGTTATCAAGATATCATCACTTACTTCTGCACTTCCGACAGATCCAAACTTATAATTCAAAGATAAACTCTGAATCTTTAAAAAGATTTCCTTCGGATATCAGAGAAATCCTTACTCCAAGCTACAAATCTCACTTGAGACGGTATTGTGTCTATAGTCTCGACAACTATACTTCCAACCTCAAACACATGGACCTGTCCCATCAGTGGTAGTCGTGTTACACACACACACACCACTACTCCATGTACCTCTAAAACTTATGTTGGAAAATATGAACAGATAACCCAACAAATCAGGTAGATATATATATATATAGTTATATAAAAATTACAAGTACGCTCTCTCAAGAAAGACACCACTCCAGAGCCTAGGTATTCACTCAACCAAATGCTCTGATACCAACTGAAACGACCCGACTTCTATCTCCAGAAAGTCGCATCGCCCATGAAGAAAGAAATCGATAGAAGGACAAAAGAAAGAGAAAGAAGAAACAGAACAACATCAGAGAACTCAAAGTGGAATGAATGAAATATAATATATCACATAAAATATTACATAGTATCATATTACATCAGAGTACACAACTTAAAACAACACGTATTAGACAGTTATAAACATCTGTCTAACTATACAACTCAAGTACACTAGAAACATATACCATACAAACACAGCGGAACCATAAAATATGTACACATGGAAGCCTCCTGCTGCATAACTCCTTCAGAATTCGTCAAGCAAACTTGAATCACTTGACTACTCATACATAATATGAGTACCCAAGAGTTTAATAAAACAGAAAATAAACACTCGGGTCAGACAGGGGTCTGGTGTGAGTAAACGGTTTAAAGTTGCTTAACTTTAGAAAACCTTTGAAAAGAAAAGGTATCACGTAAGACTCCCCACACATAAACATGGAAAAGTTTTTACCTTACGCTAACCAAAACATTTGATGGAAATCCACTGATATTATAATAGTGCCTAGGGTTTTCAAGTAAATAAGAAATAGCCGAAATTGTTACATTTATTAAATTCCAGCTACTAGCCACAAAAGTGGGTAATACTAACAAAACTGTAGGGTCTCGTAGGAAGAATGGGTTTCCATCAATGGCAGGGCTACTGGGGTACCGCCCGTCACAGTACGTGGCCTAGATCAACGTACCGAGGAGCCACCCTAACTCCCCTGCAACACAAGGCCGGGACCGTTCCTTACTGAAAAGTCCCAAACAAGACAACTCCGGCAGTTGTCCAGAATCAACCGCCCCACGCAGCTGAAATAAAAAGGGACTTCTAGACAGGCGAAAATCTTGTCCTGAAATGGGCGCTACCCACCTAGCCTTGCTGCACCTCCCCTGTTTAGCCATTACCGGGTTGATGAGGCTTGAGGCTACGATTACCTTTATAGGACACATCTATCTTAGAATTCTCATCGTCCACCTGACGATGTTCTCAAAGCATTCAATCCATACAAGTTCGTTCTGGGTTCGAACGAAACCGAAGGCACTATCTCGTTGCACTCATTTTGGAATCACCCTCAGAGTCAACGACCATAGCCCTTGCACTCTAAATCACCATCTCGAATCTATAAGTACTATTCCATCAAACTCATCATGGAATCACCCCCAGAGTTATACTGACGTATAGTCCTTACACCTCGAGTCTTTACTTGCTCCACTTGGATTCACGACCTAACGTTTAATTGGAATCGATGTGGTTTTCGGATATCCAAATATGGAAACCTCATCCCGGTCTCACCGAAACCAAAAGCCATTTTAATGTCTAAGTTGTACTTAAGGTTTTAAATAATTAACTTATATTCAGGATGATATAAACAGATAGATGAATCACGTTATCACAATAGATAATTCATAACAAATATTCATCTCACAAAGCAGCAAATCACATATCAGAGATATCCAAAACATCCAGTATCAACCAAACACCCAATATCAATCATCCAATATCAATTGATCATCCAATATCAATCACCAAATATCAATTAATCATCCAATAGCAGAATTAATTAACTCAAAATCAATTGGATTAACCTTAAATCCTTCTTCATTTATTTATCCCAAATAAATAAATTAATAAATCATCTCTTAATGATCTTCCTTAATTAATCTTCCTTGATTATTTATCCTTTAATCACATTCAAGCAATTACCCTTAACCTTATTTAGTAATTAACCTTTAATTACTTTCATTAATTACAATAATTAATGATCCTTTATTTACTTCCATTAATTAATCAATTATAATTAATTACATTAAACCTCAATTATTTACAATTAATTAATCACACTTAGATTAATCACTTTATTAATCAATCTTGATTAATAACATAATGATCCTTATTAATTAATAATTCCTTAAATTAATTGAATAATTAACTTGAAATTAATCATCTTATTAATCATAAACGGTTATTAATAACTTATAATTAATTATCTAAATTAACTTATTAATTAATTATATTAACCCTTGATTAATTAATCTAATTAATCAACCTTTAATTACTTCATTAAGTAATTATTAATCAATTCAAATTATCAAATGATCCTTAACTAATTACTTTATTAATTAATTACATTTTAATTAAGTACACTTATTAATTAATCTTAAAATTAATCACATTCCATAATTAATTAATCACATTAATTAATTAACTAAAATAATTAAGTAATTAACTCTTAATTACTTTCATTAATAGATCATGATTATTCTCTCAATTAATTACATAGCAAGTAATTTATTCCATCATTAACTAATCCTAATTCATTTATTTAATTAATTACTCCATAAAATAATTAATTTCAAACAATTATATTAATCAATTCCTTAATTAATATCATCAAGTGATTATCCATTAATCACTTCAACTTTAATTACTCCCATGAGTAATTTCCTCTAATTGCTTCCTTAAGTAATTACTATTATTAATTACATTCAATAAATAACCATTAATTACTTCATTAAGTAATTACACTTAATTAATTTATAATTAAGTGATTATTTAAAATTAAATAAATAATTTACTGATTATTTAAAATTAATTAAATAAATAAATAATTAACTTATTATATTTCAAAATCCTTAATTAATTAAGAAAATATTAATCTTAATTAGTTCTTTACTTATTAACAAATCAAATTAAATATTCTTATATTCAAATCAAAGATAAATTAACCTTATTTATCTTATAATAAATTATTTGAATAAATCTAATTTTAACAACATAAAACAAATTATCCTATTTGGTTTTCAAAATCATAATAATAATCTTATTTGAAAATAGGAAATTTAGAAACAAATTTCAAAATTAAGAATACTTTAAAACATCTAAATTAATCTTATTTATTTCAAATATAATTTGAAATTTTAGTTTTAAATCATTACTTAAAATTTAAACTTAAACTTTGATTTAATACTTAAATTCAAAATATTCTTTATTTTGAACTCCAAAATGTAATTAAATTACTATAAAAAGGAAATCATATTAAATAAATTTAAATTTTAAAATAAATTCAATTTATACTTTTAAAGTTTGATTAACATTCACTTTTAAAAGTTTTGGTTTACATTATATTTTAAAACAACAAGTTTAACTCCGTATTTTGGTTTCTTTTATAAACTTGTTTATAATACAATGCTTACCTTCATTAACTCAACAAAAGTTACTCAGCAACTTGTATCACTGCACATCACTAACCAAAAGAACACACAACAGAAATCTCGAGTCGAACACAGGAAATACTCGAGATTGCCTCGAAGATCCCCAGCTCCCCTCAACTTCGAGTCACCCCCGACGCTTGCACGAAACATCCCCGAGAGAATCTCGTCTTCTCTAGAGCAAAGTTCTAGCAAATCCAAAAACGGGCATGCAACAACCCACGTGCACGTTGCACGGCGAACCCATCGTCGTCGAGTCATTCTCAGATTGCTAACTAACCCCACTTGTCTACGACAACCCCTTTCTCAACCAAGACCCATCAATTCGAATTCGAATCGAAATTCAACCCCACTGCACGAAACTGCAGAACAGCTCGATCACAAATACCCCTCTCGACACCGACTATTGACGTTGAGATCCTCGTCGCCGCCACCATAGAATCTTCACGTCACGAACTCTGTCTTCCCAAAATGCTAACGCCTTCGATCAAATATTCAAGTCGCAATGATCACGGCAACCAAGCCCAGCCGAAAAAAACCTTAAACTCTAGTTTGATCCAATATGAACAATTCACTCAATTGAAAATTTTCATAGCATTTTTTCTATAATCTACAACCCATACACAAGCTTCAACCAAGATTTCAAACCAAATTATAGCGTGGATAATCGGCAATCACCAAAACTCCAAAAAACACACAAACTCAAAATTCTCAACGAATACTCAACTAAAAATCAAAAATTACATATCAAAATTCATGATTTTCTACCAAGATTACATGCATGTAATTCAATTCAGAATTTAAGATAGTTAATTTTTAACAAATATTCAAGTTTCACTGTAACTTAAATTTTACAGTATATTATCAAATATAATCACTTATAATTATTTTTAAAAGCAAGAATACATTGTTATTTACCTTTTTCTTTCTATAATCTAAGTCCAATTTTGATTTTGCAGAGATATAGGGACTAATTTGTAGTTAATCTTGAAGCAGACAATTACAAAGAACATACAACAGGCATGCATTCACATTTATACAGCACAAACAGATTCTAGATGAAAAATCTAAGCAACAATCATGTTATAACATCATCACACAGATCAATCAACACCAAAGGATTTGTTTTTAAAAATGTTTACTCACCTTTTAAAGATTTGCAGAGCAGTTTTGATTCCAGGCTTTTGAACATTTATTTGAAAAGCTTTGATATGCTTTGCTGAAGAAATTTGATCCCTTGCAAAAATCCTACTGCATGCCTTTAATTTGTTGACTAAAAATGTTGAACAGATCTTGATCTTGCTGTAGAACATCATTTGAATTGCAGTTGTAGGTTGCAGATTGAATTGTTGTTGCAGGTTGTAAATTTGCAGGTTGATAAAAAATGTTGCAATTGATCTTTAACTTGAATTGCAGGTTGAAGCTTTAATAAATGCTGATTTCATCTTTGCTTTTATGTTTGGAATTCAAGTTCAGGTTTTATCTTTGCATGCAGATTTATTTTCAGATTTGCCATTAATTTGTAACATGAAATGAAGACGAAGAAAATAAAAGTGTTTGTGAAAACTAATTCTCCTCTTAAAACACTTATTAAAAATCAAAATAAAAAAAGTGCCACATGTTATTAATTTGAACAAGTGTCTCAAATATGTTTTAAAAGTTTATAAGTGTTTTAAAGATGCCTTAGAATGCTCACACATATACATAAGTGTTTTTAATTAAATTTTCATTTAGTTTAAATGTAAATATAACTTACTTATTTAAATTACTTAATTAATAAATATTAGTTTACCTTTAAAAGAAAATATGCTAAAACTAATTATAATGTAAATATGTCTTCATACATGTATTTTATAAATCTAAAACCTTTATCTAGTGTTTAAGAAATAGTTTTTAAAAGAAAGTTTATTAATAACTTTATACAATATGTTTATAACCATTTAAATTGAAACACTTTTAAAGAAAACAAAAAGAAAACTTTATTTAAACTATCATATTTATAAATAAACAATTATCTAAAAATTTAAAAACAATTGAATAAATTCTAAATTAACTTTTGAAAATACAAATTAAACAAAGCTTTAAGTTACAATTTATACATATATAAATTATCAATAGATTAAATTAAATTTCAAAACAACTCAAATTATAACATATACATACATATATATTACAATTTGAAAATTCATCTTTTATTTAAAACAAAAGATTTTCTATTCACAATATATATGAAATATATATATTTTAAACAGAATAAAATTTATTAGCTTTGACAAATTATTCTTATCAATATTGCCAGATTAAAAATTTATTAACCTCTAAAAGATTAAATTTACCAATTTAAATTCAAATTACAAAGAAAAATTACCAAATCAATTTAATTATTATACAGATTATTAAATTGATATTGCCCAAAATTCCAGGTCGTTACAAAAATCCTTTAAATTTTTATACAATATTACTTAAGTCTCCAAAACTCTTTTTTGTTCATTTATTTAAAATCTCTATCTTTATTTGCATACTCAGAATTTATTTAATAGAATTTCAAGACCAAACTTTTATTTTTTCCAAATTCGATCTTCAATTTACCTAAATTTACTTTAGTTATTTTACTTAAAAAATTTCTTTTTTTATTTCCTTTAAAAATCTAAACTTTATATATTTTTCGTTCTCTCAAATACCAATATATATATATATATATATATTTAACCAAGCCATAGCATCTAATAATTTCAATTCCCAAAATAATCCATCACAGATTTATTAAATAAATCACATTACTAAATGTACAATAAATTCAACATTTGAGGAATCTAGTTCGATCCCTCCAACATGTTTCCCTGCATCCACAGATGTTAGCACAATATAAAAATACCAATCCCACTTCAAGGTGGAATATTGCGGTATATGGGGTCATCCGCTGTTATGCGGGGCACATAGGGTCTCATCCGCTATATAATGCGAGAAATCAATCACTCCAATACACACACACACACACACACACACACACACACACACACACACACACACTATATATGATATCACATCCAGCCAATTCAATCATTCAATCAATACTTTAAATTTAACTATTTAAATTTTATGGAAATCCAAATGAGTGAGATTAACTCACCTTTTGTCTTAATTTGCAACCCATTTCCATTCTGGCTTATTTCTCGATTTTTGACCTTGTATAAACATTATACGCTTTATTAATATTTTAAATAATCGAACAACCACTTACCACTAAATAATATAATTAACTAATTTTGAATGATATTTAATCTAGCCTAATTTACATTTTCTTTTCTTCTGACCAGATTATAAATTTTATGACATGGTGAATGTATATCCTAATTAGCATTGTATATATTAAAATTAAACAGTACGCAAAAATATTTTAATATATTTTTGTATCCTTTTCTAATCTGTGTATATGCATTAAATCAGATCAAAATTGTTTTGTATCACCCTGTAAATCAAAAGTTTATATATATATATATATATATATATATATATATATTCTTTTTTTTCAATCTGTAAACATACATATAGTTTACTAAAATAAATTAAAATACCTATTTTTCCTTTTTTGAAAATTCGATTAAGTAATAATAACTTATGTTTTTAATAAGTTACCAGAAAAACAAAAACAAACAAAGCTTAACTTATCGACCAGAAATGCGCCGACCAACTTCGACATCGCCTGCTCATCCATGCCTCGTGACCTACTGAATGAACAACCCTCCCACCAGCTCCACCAAAATCACACCTCGACCTGACAATCGTACCCTCCCTGCTTGCATCGCACATGCTTGAAACGTCGACTCCACTCCCTTGGGAGCTCCCAGAACTTCTCGTGCCTCCATGCATCACGTTGCCCTAGCCGAGCTCGTCCATCCTCACATGTGTGCAACTTTGATTTGATTCGATTTTTAAATCGAATTTCCCCTGACTTAGATTCAAAAGAAGTATGATTTAAAGAGCTCGGCATTTAAAAGAAGAAGAAAAAGAAGATCGCGTTTTGGATTTTTAAATATGCCAATTTTTATTTTACAGTTTTCGAATTGATTCGAATGAGGGAAAGGGATTCGGTCTATATTTTATTTCATTTGGTTTTCATTTTTTTTCTTCAATCTGAGCTTCCTATATATTTTTTAAAACGAAGACGCATGTGAAATTAAATAGGAAAAAAAGAAACACGTGTCTCAAGGTGGACAAGTGGCTAGGGTATAAAGCCTGACGTTTAAATTAATTGACCAGTCAAATTATTTAAATTTTAAATTTAAATTGTCTCGATTCCCGCAACTCACAATTTCAATCTGCAATCGAGGCGCGCCGCTAAGCATTTACAAAGTTAAACCCCTATTCCGAACGCAATGGAAAAGTTTTGAGTCCTAACTCCATCATATGGAGAAGATAGCTTTTTGGATCCAGTTATTATATTAAATTATCGATATAGATTACGGCGTGTTTACTTACCTTTTGATCTCATGACAACTCCAAACTCTAAAAAATTTGAAATCCGATAATAATACAATATTATGGATCCAATAGAACTAGTTTCGTCGAATTCCAAGACTGTGGCCCAGAAGGCTATTTTTAAATATCGATTTAAACAATACATTTTCAAAACTGAAAAAAACACTTAAAAATTCAATTTTAAAGCTTTTATTATATTTCAATATCAAAATAAATTTTGTAAGCCATTTAAATATTTTTAATCGGCTTATAAACCAAGATTCGCTATTTTAACCAATTTCCAATTGTTAAATTCAATAATTTAAATGCCAAATAAACGTCGATATTTGAAATTCAAGTTAAACTAACTTTCAAATATTTAAAATCAATTAAATATTACAATTTCGAATATCCAAAAATTCCAGGTCGTCATATTTTTCCCCCTTAAAAGAATTTCATCCGCAAAATTACTAGTTAAGAAGAATGGTCCATAACCTGTCTTCCATTTCATAAAACCAAACAGTTTCAACATTTCCCCAAAACAAATCTTTTAATTAAAGACACACCAACACCGTTACTAACTTTCCAAACTTATTCATGGTTTCAAACAAAATTATTTACTAAACCATCCAAATCATAAATTAAAATCAAATTCAAATCATCAAAATTTTCTCAAAATTTTTCTAACTCCTTGAATTTTTGAAAAATTTCGCCAGCGTCTCCTTCGCGCTGCTAGATCGGTATGACTATAAAATGCCTCAACGGTCCCCAGATTTCAAAAGAAAAACAAAAGCCAAATGGCTAGACCATAAAACCATCAAATTTCATATAGAAATTTAAATACATACCTTTTGTTGAGCAATTCCATTTATCTTCCGAAATCAAAAATCCCAATTTTCTTTTTGCTTTTAGAACACCTGTATATCCTACTTAACAATAATGTCCAATTACATCATTCAAAATCATTTTATACATTTCTTTACAAAAGTTTCAATATTTGTTTTACTTAAGTCGTACGATGCACAAATATCATCCGTACGCAATACCAACTCTGATCGCTCACTCGATCACACAATTTCGCTTCCAAACTAGTATCATATACCCGACTTCCTAGTGCAGACTCAGATCTGGTTTATTGATCGAAAACCGTCATTCTCCTTGCGTAGACACATACTACGATAGAGAATTTCTAGAATCAATCAAAAATCCATATCCAGGGTTCGCAGTCGAAAATCGAGTGCAAAATCCCAACTCGGATCGGTATAACTACCTCAAAATTCTATGCTCGAATCTGGATCAAATCAATATGCGAATAAAATAATATACGTACATCCTACGTATTTTCCTCAATTGATTATTAGCTATATCAATTTTCTTTTTGTTCACATTCATTTTTATTTTCATCCACTTATCCGCACTTATCATTTCACTACTTTTATTAAACCTTCATTCGCATATTTACTTAGTATATTTTTCAATTCCAAATTTTTACTTGAGAATTTCACCATTTACCTTCCTTAAGTTTATGATAAATATTCTATATACCTTAATATTTATTTTACTTTACCACTTAAGCTTTCACATCTATTTCCATTTAACTTCAATTTTCAATTCCATTTTGAATTCAATTTTATCTTCAATTCTTGATTTATTTCCAAATCAAATTAAATATTGGATTCTATTCACCTTATCTCTAACCCATTTCTTTAATTAGTTCCACTTACTAATTTATTTTTAAATCTCAATGGATTTTATTTCCAAACTTTAATTATTCTTAGTCTACCTTGACTTAATTCCACAACTTCACTTTACTTACACAATTTAAATTAAATATCATCCCAGCATTCAATTTCCATTCATTTGCTTATCATTTCACTTAATTGGTTATATTATCTCATTTACTTTGACATAATTCAAATTTAAACATTATTCAAATATTCAATTCCAATTTCATTTACAAATTTAGATTAACTTATTCCTTCACAACTTTATTTCCAACTTAACCAACTTAGGCTCTTTTCACAAAATTCACTTTTATCTAAGTTAGTTCAGACACATTTCAATTTAATTCAAATTTTTAAATATATATAAGTTTTCCAAACTTAATTACATTTCATTCACTAATCTTCTTAATCTACTTCATTTAATTGGTTTACCTACCATTTTATTTTATGGCCATACTTACCTTTATTAACTTTTTACAAGTTAAATTTGATTCTAACAAATTCCAAATTTTACAAGTTCCCAAACTCATTTATATTTCATAAACTTTTTAATTAAACTCCAGAATCTTTAACAATCACTTAAGTATTTCAAAATCATTTTTGAAATCAACTACATACATAATTCATTTGTATATCAAATTACCCTTTGAATTTCAAAACCAAACCCAGTTTTGCAAACAACTCTCATTTAAAACAATTTGGCGGCAATTCCTCTCCTGGAAACTCGAAAATGAACATTGATGATGCTGCAATCATCATCGAAATCATTTTCCAGCGACCGAAAGAATTTAGTGCTTTTATCTCTTTAAAAACATTTTCAAATATTTTTAAATAACAAATCTCATCAGATTTCAAATCCAATTTAAAAATATTTCCGAAATAATACACCATTATTCCTCACAAACCTTTGAAAATCATTTCAACTCAAAGAAATTTAATTTCCAAATTTTCAAATTCCAAATCTTTATATTCAAATATTACTCTGGAATTTTATTCCATTTCAATTATATATCACCCTTGTAATTCACATTTACAAATTACATTCTGTTTAGTATTCAATTTCCACAACAACAATGATGATAATTTAATATTATCACTTCCTAACAACCACGCAACCATATATGACTATGATAATTTACGAAAAATTATTTCTTTTATATACAAAAATAATTCGGGTACAATTATTTCATTTACCCTGTTTAAAACAATAATGTGTCAGTTTATCTTGTTTAAGAGTTTTGAAACCTCTATCGATGACATGGCGTCCTACATATCGACTAGAATCCATAAACACTCAACCGATAAGTCAACACAATATCAAAACAATTCTTATATTCACTAACAAATATGCGTTCATATCTATTACTACACTCAAACTCATTCTAGAGTATTACAGACTGTATTTTGAATGAGTAATCCCCACTAGAGCCAAGGTTCTCACTTAACCTTTAGCTCTGATTCCAAATGTTGATCTTTTGACGCTCAAAAATCGACATCAATATGTCCACTGTATCAAATGCCGAACAACCAAGTGTCGAAAAACCAGTCCGTAAGGGAAAGAAGAAGGGGGTAGAAGAAGAAATAGAAAGCAATATCAGAATTTCACCAAACGCAGCAGAACAATATATAATAGATAAACGATTAATCTTTAAACAAAAGAACTATATCTGTACACACATTACGTCATTAGAGTAAAAAAAAATTCATAGTACACAACTAGTGAGTTATCATAACTCATCCTCACAAACTGACTATGTAGTTAATAATACAAAGCGGAATATTCGTCAAATACGTGTGATATGTCTCGCCATCCAGCTCATATCCGGAGCTCCACAGCATCCCATCACGTGTCTTATAATACTCGGTCTGACCCGAGCATTATAGAGAAATAACACCAGAGTCAATTTGGAAAACCAGCGTGAGAAAACACACTCAATTGGATTATTAAAGTTTCAAAATCCTTTTGAAATCAAAGGTATTTCGTAAGACCACGCCACAAATAAACATGCTGGGTTTTTACCTTGACCAAAACATTTCTTATCAAATCCTCTAATATTATAGTAGTGTCTATATACAAATACTTATTCAAATAGACGAAATTGTTACATTCATTAAATTCAAACATAATAGGTATACAAACAAGTCCGAAGGCGCTTATTGGAGATTAGGTTTCCATCAATGGCAGGGCTACTAGGGTACCGTCCGTCACAGTATGTGATCTAGATCTCCGCACCGAGGATCCACCCTGATCCCTTGCTACACTAGATCGGAGCTACCCCTTATTGGATAGTCTGAATAAGATCACCCCGCGGTTGGGATCAGCAACCGCCCACATAGCCGAATAAAAAGGGACATCTAGACAGCGATGACCTTACCCTAATTGGTTGCTAACCACTTAGCCTTGTTGCACCTCCCCTGTTTTAGCAATTCCCAGTTGATGAGGCTCGAGGTTAAGCGTTACCTTTTTAGAACACATTCACTTAGAATGCTCACCGTCCTCCTAACGATGTTCTGAAAGCATTCATCCACACAATTCCGTTACTGGTCCGTACGAAACTGAAGGCACTACTCCTACTACAACCATTTTGGAATCACCCTTAGGATTAGTAGCGATTAGCCCTTGCACTTCACTGCTCTTTCTTCAACTCCAAGCTCTTGTCTTCATCACGAAAATGTTTAAACTGGATCGAAGTGGTTTTCAAGAAATTAATCCCGATCCCGGTCTCTTTGAAACGATCAGCGCATTAGCCAATACTGATAGTCCGTTATTTAACTATCATATAACATCTACAAACAACCATCAGGCCTTAGTAATTTTTCAAATTATTTATTTCAAAATATCTTCGCAAGATATTTTTTTCTACACTTCAACCGCTTGAAAATAGTTTTCAAATCACTTTCTCCCCTATGGAGTAAATTTCCAAATATTGTTTATTTCCACTGAAATTCACCAAGTCTCATACTTAGATTTTAAAACAATTTAAATCACTTTATCCACAATATATACTTTAAAACATTTAATATAAAACTACTTAAAACACTTTATTTAAAATACTAGTTATGAAACTTTATAATAACTTCTCATGTAAAACTTAAGCCAAAAATAATTTTAAAATAAATGTTATTCTATAAGGTAGAAATATTAAATAATTATCTTTTAAATCATAATACCAGTTAAACCTTTAAAATAATTTACTTATATAATTAACTTAATAAATATTTATTTTAAAAAAAATTAAAATTACTAAATAATAATTTCTTTCTAAAATATTCTTTTTAAACCACTTTAAAACCTCTAACTTATACTTGGAAATCTTCTCTTGAAAATATACTTGGCTTTTCAAGGAAATACACTTTCCATTCCAATACAACCGTCAAATTATTTATAAATCCTTCTCGATTTATTCCAGTTTAATTTACGTCCATAAACCGTAAATTTTTTTCAACACTTTAAAAATAAAACCACTTTTTATTTTTAAAACACATCCCCCTTTCTTATAAATTCCCATCCTGAATTTATACTTCCAAATTTATCCTTCTATAAATATTTCACTTACTTTATAAACCCCGATTATAAATTCCATAATCTCATTCTCCTTTAACCCCAATTCCAAACACTTAATCAGTTTTCAAATCGATTTTCAAAACAACTCCATTTAAAAAAAAATCCTTTACTTACCAAATTTATTTTGAAACTCATTAATTCCATATTTACTTCTATATTTATGATTTAAAATCTTATTTTAAACAAAATTTTCCCTTCATACTTCATTCAAAATTCTACTCATTCATATCTTCCCAAATATTTTAAATTTTAAGAATAAAATCCTTTAAATTTTTATACAATATCACTTAAGTCTCCAAAACTCTTTTTTGTTCATTTATTTAAAATCTCTATCTTTATTTGCATACTCAGAATTTATTTAATAGAATTTAGAGATCAAACTTTTATTTTTTCCAAATTCAATTTACCCAAATTTACTTTAGTTATTTTACTTAAAAAATTTCTATTTTTATTTCCTTTAAAAATCTAAACTTTATATATTTTTCATTCTCTCAAATACCAATATATATATTTAACCAAGCCATAGCATCTAATAATTTCAATTCCCAAAATAATCCATCACATATTTATTAAATAAATCACATTACTGAATGTAAAATAAATTCAATATTTGAGGAATCCAGTTGGATCCCTCCAACCTATTTCCCTGAATCCACAGATGTTAGCATAATATAAAAATACCAATCCCACTTCGAGGTGGAATATCGTGGTATATGGGGTCATCCGCTATTATGCGGGGCGCATAGGGTCTCATCCGCTATATAATGCAGGAAATCAATCACTCTAATATATATACACACACTATATATAATATCACATCCAGCCAATTCAATTATTCTGTCAATAATTTAAATTTAATGGAAATCCAAATGAGTGAGATTAACTTACCTTTTGCCTTAGTTTGCAACCCATTTCCATTCCGGCTTGTTTCTCGATTTTTGATCTTGTATAAACATTATTTGTTTTATTAACATTTTAAATAATTGAACAACCATTTACCACTAAATAAATTTAATTAACTAATTTTGAGTGATACTTAATCTAGCCTAATTTACATTTTCTTTTCTTCTGACCAGATTATAAATTTTATGACAGGGTGAATATATATCCTAATTAGCGTTGTACATATTTAAAATTAAACAACACGTAAAATATTTGTATATATTTTTGTATCCTTTTCTAATTTGTGTATATGCATTAAATCAAAACAACATTGTTTTGTATCTCCCTGTAAATCAAAAGTTTATATATATATATATATTTGCTTTTTTTCGACGTGTAAACATATATATAGTTTACTAAAGTAGATTAAAATAACTTTTTTTCCTTTTCTTAAAATTATATTAAGTAATAATTTACCAGAAAAACAAAAACAAACAAATCTTAACTCATCGACCAGATTTGCGCCGATCAACTTCGACATCGCCTGCTCATCCATGCCTCACGACCAACTGAATAAACAACCCTCCCACCGGCACCACCAAAATCGCACCTTGTAATGACACGCCATTTTGGACTATTCGCATCCGCACATGTCGGACTTGAATACAAATTACCGAATTGTTAATTTAAATTTGGCAAAACTGAACATATACGGTAAACAAATAATCACAGATCACATACACAGAGTAATAAATGCAACGGAAGCAAAAGATAGTAGTTCATGAAGCAACTATATAAATAATAGAGTTCAATAAGTTACAACAGAAGTCTCGAATACAATAGTCAAATACAAGAATCAGAATACATCACTAGAATCAACTAAATATCTAAAAGCTGGATAGGTAGCTGGATCTCCAAGCGAAGCTCCAACGCCACAGGTGAGTCTCAATAGCTGGTACTCTCAGTCTGACCCGAGCGTAAAGCAAAACACAAAACACTCGAGTCAGGATTAACATTCTTATATCAATAAATCCAACTCAAGTGAAATAACAACTGAAATACAAGTAACTCAAAGGACATTGGAATAACCATCCTCTAAGGATCCATTAAACTATCTACTATGTAGTAGTATACGCTAGGTAGATAATGTCTATCAGTAATATAAAGTATCAAAATAGTGTTAAGGCATTACCATTATCCCCCTTAACACATTTTATATAAGTATCATAGATTATGCAGCACTGTAAACTCCACCGTAAACTAATGGGATATCAGGGAGTACTCCATAGGTATAACACAAAACAAATTCGTAGTGGTCGCGTGTATAGGGATACAAGTATAACAAGGCACACGAGGCACTACCCAAGGTGGTGAAACTACTGTTTGCCTGATCCGGACTGGTGAGAAAGCATCGCCGCAACGATCGCAACACCGCGAAACAACACTCCCAAAATTTCAAGGGTGCACCAATCAATAACAAGTAATGAGTAGTTTACGAAGAAGTGTGTTCGCTCGAGGTGGCTAACGTCATTTGGCCCAGCACGGCTCCTGCTTTAGTCATTTCCAATTTGACACAAGTGTCAAGGCTATCCATTACCGTTCTTTTTCATCAGTCATCACGTACATCATTCCAACCACTTCATTTTGGATCACACTCAGCGTATAGTTATTAAGGTGGTTTTCGGTTTAGACAGAGAGTATGTCCATAACCGATCCCGGTTTTTTTGATAACTTTCGTAATTATTACACCGATTGGTCGTATAATAAATTTCAAAAACCAAATCAATTTCAATCTCACTTAAAATTTGAAAGCCAACATTTCATTCGTCTTTCTATATCAATTTCCATAATTTAGGTTTCAAAACTTCCAAATTACTATTTCAAAATCTTATAATTCAATTTCAATTTTTGTTTAAAACAATTCAAATATTAATTAAAGTTCGAATATAAATTTCATTCCGTAATCATTTCAATTAATTTAATTTATCATTCAAATCAATTTAAATTCAGTGATCGATTTCATTCAATATTCGTTAAGTTACTTTATCATTCAAATCAATTTCTATTTAATTCATTAAACCAATTTAAGTCTTCCTATATCATATCAAACTTCCAAATTTAATTACATTAAATTCATCAAATCAAATTCTTTAAATTTCAAGTCTTATATTAATTTCAATAAATCACATTTTGTTTCTTGTTGAAGAAATTCGATTTCACTTATTTATTTATTTAATTTAAACAAATTTCCAAAACTTAATTATTACAGAACTAAATTTCACTTATTCAAGAAGTTCAATTTCTATTGTCTAAGAATCCAATTTTTATTTGATTATTAAATAATTCAATCTCATTAAATTATTAAATAATTTCAAAACTTAATTCAATCGTTTCTTAAATTAAACAACGTTCTTTTATCCATTACTTTTGTTAACATTTTGTTTCTGATTATTAAATATTAACATTTAAATTTCACTAGAATTCAAATTCCAACTTCATTTAAGAACCTTATTATTTTATTCAAATAAAATCTTTATTTTTAAATCAAATTGTTAACCAATCGTGCTTTTACTTAATTCTCTATCCTAACTCAAGGTTTTATTTGGGTATTTATCATTTCAACCCGATTCCATTTCAATTCAAAAATCAAAGCATAGCATAAGGGAACTTGCAGTGTGATAACTGGGTTGTGTCAAATTAAGTAAATAAACATGCAATAGCAAACATCAACAACAATTCAATAGTTTATTTAAATAATCCTGAAATAATCGCATTAATTTACATTTGTTGTTTATGCAAATTAATATAATTATTTCTAGAATCTACACTATCATTTCATGTAGATCAAAGATTATTAAATTAACATTTGTACGGTTCTTCACTTGACATCTATTATTCAATTTTGTACTACATCAATTTATACAACATACATTCAATGGTTTAAGGTGTACTTAATCAAATTTCTATGTGTCAATTTATTTAAAAATTTAAAGGGGTCATATTATACCAATTTAAATAATCAAATTCAATACATATATCAATTTAAATTATTAACTATCCTATATCAAATTCAATTGCATATTATTTATCACTTTAAACATTAACAATTTAACGTCCAATGTCAATATCAAACAATCAATTATTTGTCAACCAAACTGAATTATCATCGTATATATAACAGATAATGGTGTCAGATGCCACAGATGAACTGATACAGGTAATAACATATATATAACAGTGTAAATAACTAACAGTAGCATTTTCAATTGTCGTTTCAATTGAATTCAAATTTAATAAATAAAAGAACATTTATCGTGAGTGATTTCTCACCTTTCGAGGCTAAAGGGAATTTGGCGAATGAAACGAGTTACGAATCCAAGCTCGAGTTTCGAAGCAAAGTAAGATTGGCGCGAATTCGACGGATAGAGCTAGTAAATAGGAATCGATGAGAACAAGATATATTATATATATTTTATTATTATTAAAACAATATTTAATTTTTAAAACACTATTAATAAAATTATATATATATATATGCATTTTAAACCCATTATTTTAAATTAAACACGTGTATAGTATATTCAAAAGGAATCAACTCAAGTGTACATATGTATAGGCATATCTATAATACTAAAAAAATTTATACAACAATAATATTCAGTACTAGTCTGGTTTGTACATGCATATCAATGTAAAAAGTAACAAAATATAGTACAATACAATTATAAGCTTGTACATATACAAAATCATTTTCAGTTTATAAACCATTATGTAATAGATAATATATTCATAAAAGTGCCTTTATGCATACTATAAATTTTAAACTGTATACTGTATAACTTTGAATAAATAAAATAAAATAACACACACACACAGAGATATACATACATATAAAGTCAAAAGAGGAAATTGCAGCTTGAATAGGCATGTCGACTTATCCCTAATATAAAATCCTTTTTATGTAGTCTAATATATATATATTATATACACTTACAAAACAAACACTACATACATATTTACTTATTAAACTGCAAAATGCTTACATGATATTAAAACAAAACTTAACTTATGTGCTTTTTATAAATATCAGAACATACGTATATATAAAACAAGTTAATTGTCACATATACACTAATATAAGAAAACTTTGTATATGCCTGTTTATAATTAACAGATATCTTTATAAGCTTTAAAAATTATATAACATATACACAGAGAAATAAAATATAGTTTATAACTTAACAACAGCTGCTATTCAATTACATACCATTTTAACAAACAACACATTATATAAGTAAAATCTTTTATATAAACTAATATATATCTATATATAAACTCTAAACATACCTTTAAGCTCAATATGGTTATAAAATACATATACACAACAAGGCATATTGCTGTAAACAAAACGAGATAAATATAAATGTAACACAGTTAGTGCCTATGATATAAAGTACTGTAACAACTTACTACAATATGAACAGCTTTATAAACCTAATACATTAATATATTTGAAAACTTTATATACACTTAACTAAATCATACATAACCTGATATTATAACTAACTCAAAATCTTGTACCCAGTAATACGTATAAATAGATAATGCATGTAATATAAATTTATAGCTTACAAAACTATACGTATATATACATAGACTGGAATTTCATATATACCAATATATAGACTAATATGACTTAAACAGACAAGTGAACTTCCACATAAACCAACAGAGAATACTTATATATATATATATATATATATATATATATATATGCACACACAAGGACTCAAGTGCAACATACCCATATAAGATTGTATGCAAACGAAGAGCTTGGCTGAGGCACGAGAGGGAGGGAGAGCAGAAACCGGTCGGGGCGAGGCCAGAAGGGGATGGGACGTGGGTAGGTGGAGAGAAAGCGGTCGTGGAAGGTGGGGAGATCGGCACTTGCAGGAGGAGGGGAGGTGGCTGCTATAGAGGAGGGTGGAGGGAGAAAATGGTATACGGTCGGTGAGGCCACAAGGACAGGTTGGAGTGGAAGAGCCTGGATGCGGTGAGGCTATTAAAGGAGGGACGGAGGGTGAAGCATGGTGTTGGCGGAGGCCATGGATCTGGAAAAGGAGTTTGGGTCTGAGGGTAAAGGTAACAAAAGTAATATTTAGAAGAAGAATGGCGTGAACAGTTATGTATTACACGTTCTCACAGCAATTCTTTTTTTTTTGAAGCAAATAACAAACCGAGAGCAACCGACCAAAAGAAGGAAATGCCAGCTAATAATAAATTGAATGATAGGAATAGTAATAGCCAGTATTAAATTATCAAGGAAATATACAAAGACAACTGGCTGTTGATTTTGAACAGGTGAGTAAATGAATGGTCATAGTTATGGAACCGATATAGAAATCGTTCCGTAGAATTCGTCGTCTTTCGGACTTCAAAATACAGAATTGAATATACCGTGGCGATCAGCACGGCGAGATGATCAAAACGGTATACTGATATCTATGGTATGATTTAATTATAAAATTTGAATTTTCTACTAGCGAAAAATGTAGTAAAAATGCAGAAAAATAAGATCGACAGAGCTAAAGAATCTGGATTTGGAAAAACGAAAAATGATATCTTGCTCAGAAGATGATTTACAAGTTTTCTATATAAAAATATTCAGGTTTTTAAAACATTTTATTTTCATCAATTCCTAACTGATTAAATTGAAATAAAATTACACACGAAAATAAACTTTCATAATTTCGGATGAAAATTTACTGGTTGCTATGTTTAACTAGACGCATTTCAAATATTAAATATTTATTTCAAAATTTTATTATTTAAAATTACACAAAAGATTCAATTAAATATATTAATAAAACAAATAAAATTATTAAAATTTTACGGGTCATTACATTCTTCCCCACTCAAAACTTTTCATCCCCGAAAAGGAAGAAGGTAGGAGAATAGAAACAGTCAGAAGAAAATAGACTTGAATTCCAAAATAAAACAATTAATTTAAACCATATAAATTTCAATTAAATTAATTAATATTCAATAATTGATTTTAAACTCAAGGAATTTCATTAAATTGGTTTATTTTCAATTTGTTGTTGTTTGTTACAAAATTTATTTCAAACAACCATTTATTTTATTAATCCATTAATTATTCAACTAACTTAGTATTCCATTTATCTCTATTAATCATTTTATAATTAAACTTTAGGTATATAACATTTATTATAAGCACTCATTTTATTTATAAAGATATTTATATTGTATATTATCACATTATCTTAAATTAACAATTTCAAAGATCATAAATTTGAATAGTCATTTATTATAATCATTTTTCATTCGACAATTTTAATTCTTCTTCATTCTAACTTATTATTAAATTTACTCTACTTAATATATCTTATCACATATATTAAGAATATTTACACTTATTATAACTACTCAAATTTATTTAAAAATTCCTTTGATATCATTTTCTACTGTATAATATTCAATTACATAGTTAACTTTTGAAAATTTAGGTAAGTTATATATAATGCAATTGAGTATTATCCAAATAAAATTTTACAATTCGCTTGTTTCAAGTTAAGTATTTTGTCAAAAAATTGGGCTTCATTGAAAATCATCCTTAAATCAAAATTTTAAGAATTAATTTTCGATTAAATTCAAACCATTTTATAGATGAAATAAATATCTATATACATAATATATCAAATCAAATTTAAAACCTTCAATATATATTATAAATCAAGTCATGTTTAGAAATTCATATCAATTTATTTTTTTCCAAACAAAAGTTTAGTCGGGCTACAAAATAGTATCTCCACTTCGAAACTCGAAAACGAAAGTCAATGATACGGCCACCATCACCGAAATTATTTTCCAGCGACAAAGAGAAGAGCACTGATTTAAACATTTAAAATTCTTTGGAAATGATTTCAATTCGAAATTACTTTATATAATATGAATTTTATAGTTTAAACCCAAAGTTTAAAATCACAGAAAATTAAATTCCTAAATTCTTGATTTAAATTCATTACAAACTCCAAATCAAATTATAACCAAATTTTATAAATTCATTTATTATGACATAGTCAATGATTTATAAATTAAAATTAAATTTTAACATTTCAGACAACAGATTCATTAACATTTTAATTTCAGAAAAATTTATAATTATATATAATATAATCATTCAAAATTATTTTATTTACTAAATTTGAAAATAATATTGTGTCAGTTTGCTCTACTCAAGTGTTTTGGAAATCCTATCGATAGCGTTGATCAGACGAATCGATCGAAAACCCAAATCAACATCAATAACTCAAACAACACAATATATATATATATATATATATATATATATATATAAATTTTAATATAAATTTCAAATACACTTCCTCGCTCGATGATACAAGAATGGATTTCAAAGTAAGGATAGAGATTCAAATTTGATGGACTCAAATCAAAGAGAATTTTGATTCGAAGATAGGTTCGAATCAAAGATGAGATAATTAAATAATAAAATAGGGAGATGGATAAGTTTGTATAAATCTCGGGCGACGTTAACCGGGTCGACCGCGACTTCATGAATAAGATCGATGCAGAATTCCGAGGTAAATCAACATCCGATCTCAAGAGATAGAATTCGGGATATCTAGAGATATTAGCATCTAAACCGAGGATATATATAAATCTCCAGTGAATCGATGCTATTGTAAATGAGTTTCATCCCTTTACAATTCATATGAATGTTGGCGAGACCGCCAATCTATTATAAAGATTATTCGAAGTGGAGTTATGGGATACTCTGGAATTAAAAGAAGACAAATAGTAAGGGACCCGAATGGATTTTAGAACCGTAGGGAATGTTCCAAAATTCAAAGGAATCGAGGCAAAAGGAAGAGATTTCAAACTCGAATGAAAGTGTTTCTGTAAATACATTTACCCTATATGCTGAATTTTGCCTAGAGCTACCAAAGCTCTGATACCAACTGTAACGACCTGCTATTTTGGACTATTCGCATCCGCACATGTCGGACTTGAATGGCTCAAATTACCGAATTGTTAATTTAAATTTGGAAAAACTGAACATATACAGTAAATAAATAATCACAGATCACAGACATAGAGTAATAAATGCAATGGAAGCAAAGGATAGTAGTTCATGAAGCAACTATATAAATAACATAGTTAAATAAGTTACAACAGAAGTCTCGAATACAATAGTCAAATACAAGAATCAGAATACATCACTAGAATCAACTGAATATCTGAAAGCTGGATAGGTAGCTGGATCTCCAAGCGAAGCTCCAATGTCACAGGTGAGTCTCAAAAGCTGGTACTCTCAGTCTGACCCGAGCGTAAAGCAAAACACAAAACACTCGAGTCAGGATTAACATTCTTATATCAATAAATCCAACTCAAGTGAAATAACAACTGAAATACAAGTAACTCAAAGGACGTTGGAATAACCATCCTCTAAGGATCCGTTAAACTATCTACTATGTATTAGTATACGCTAGGTAGATAATGTCTATCAATTATATAAAGTATCAAAATAGTGTTAAGGCGTTACCATTATCCCCCTTAACACATTTTATATAAGTGTCATAGATTATACAGCACTATAAACTCCACCGTAAACTAGTGGGATATCTGAGAGTACTTCATAGGTATAACACAAAACAAATTCGTAGTGGTCGCGTATATAGGGATACAAGTATGACAAGGCACATGAGGCAATACCCAAGGTAGTGAAACTACCGTTTGCCTGATCCGAACTGGTGAGAACGCATCGCCGCAACGATCGCAACACCGCGAAACAACACTCCCAAAATTTCGAGGGTGCACCAATCAATAACAAGTAATGAGTAGTTTACGAAGAAGTGTGTTCGCTCGAGGTGGCTAACCCCATATGGCTCGGCACGGCTCCTGTTTTAGTCATTTCCAATTTGACACAAATGTCAAGGCTATCCATTATCATTCTCTTTCTTCAGTCATCACGTACATCATTCCAACCACTTCATTCTGGATCACACTCCGCGTATAGTTACTAAAGTGGTTTTCGGTTTAGATAGAGAGTATGTCCATAACCGATCCCGGTTTCTTTAATAACTTTCGTAATTATTACACCGATTAGTCGTATAATAAATTTCAAAAACCAAATCAATTTCAATCTCACTTAAAATTTGAAAGCCAACATTTCATTCATCTTTCTATATCAATTTCCATAATTTACGTTTCAAAACTTCCAAATTACTGTTTCAAAATTTTATAATTCAATTTCAATTTTTATTTAAAAAAATTGAAATATTGATTCAAGTTCGAATATAAATTTCATTCCGTAATCATTTAAATTAATTTAATTTATCATTCATGTAACGATCCCGGATTTTAATTGAGTTTAAATTGATAATTAAATTAATTTTTGAATAAAATTTGTGAAATTAATGGGTAATTGATATAAAAATATACTTACAAAATAATAAAAATAAATAGATATGTAGTCATACAAGACAATAAGTATTAAAGTTAAAATAAATATTTAAAATTAGAAATAGAAACATATTTATAAAAGATAAATTATATAGTTTTGTAAAATATTAAGTAAACAAACAAGGTAAGTATGTAGAGTTTACAAAAATAAGACAAAAGCAAAAAAAAAATATCTTTGAGCCGCAAATGAAAACAGTTTACATTCAAATATAAAGTAAATACAATTAGACAAATTCCAACAACATATTAAAATAGAAATTAATTTATATTATAATGTAGTATGACAAATGAAAAGAAATTATATATATATATATATATATATATATATATTCAAGTATGAACACAAATAGAATAAAAGAGATAAGTATGAAGCATAAGTAGGCAAGTACATTTATATTAAATGTTTCCATCTCTAGCAGCAAAACAAAAGTAGGCAGCCTGCATAAAGTTGTAAGTAAATCAAAAAAATTGATATGGGAATGTATAAGAATGAGATAAAAGGACTTAAGCAAGTAAGGCAGCCCATAACTTTAGTACAAACAACATCACCCTGTACAACACTGCCTTCTCCATATATACACCTATTCCATTTCGTTCAGTAAGAAAGTTAAGAAAAATTAGAAAAGAAAGTATAAACATCATCATCTATAAACTCAAAATATCATTCAAGTTCAAGAAGGCAAAATAGGGTTAGCTAGAAAATCAAAACTGTAGTTTCAAACAAGTTCTCTCTGTTCAAATTTATTTCCAGGTGAGTAAATAACTTTAAAATAAACTGAATATATTTAGTTGTTGCTTGTTAAGTTTGAGATCTGGAATTGCTTTGATATGTATATACATATATAAATCTCCTCTGTGTATAATTAACTGGAAGAGTGAATGCCTGTTTATTTTGAAACTACCTCTGACTTCTTGTTTCAAAGCATCTATCTTGATCAAAACCAAATATCAAATCACTTGATTGTTGTTAGACCTTAGTTTCAAAACAAAATAGTTGTATTTAAGTATGAGTTATAATCTAAAAATGGTTTCGTAAAGTAAAAATGCATATGAAAAGAAAGATCAAATTTTTACAGTGAAAACTTTAAATTCTGGAAATTTCGAACTTCATGAATTATTGATTCAAGAATATAACTTGAATCCTTACTAGAAGACATGATTTCTAAACCTGGTTTGATGATTTTTCATTGTGTGGTTTGAAAGTAGTTCGTTTTTGTCTGCAAATTGAATTTCGACCAAATACTGATGATCGGTTGAGTCGTGTTGGTTGGAGCTTTGGCTGGGGATGGAGGAGCCTATGGGAATGCCCGGAAAAATGATCGGAGGTGGCAATGATGACTGTGGCATCGGCTGCGTGAGGGTTAAGTTTGTAAACCTAGTTTTTTTAGTGGAGAGGAAACTCGTGCATTACGTCCTCGTTCGAGCATCGAGTTGCTCGTGCCTTCGGGTAATGGTGGCTAGGTGGATGATGAGGTCGTGACCGGAATTTCAGAGCCTCCGGTGGTCGAGGCGTCGAGAATGGTTCGTTGCCAGGTTTTGAGGGGATGTTGTTTTCGCGTGTTCCAGGTTTCGTTTTCGAGCTTGAATTCGAATTTGAGAGGAGATGGGGATTCTGATGGTCTAAGATTGATGCGAGGATGAACGTCGACTTGTTCGACGACGAGGCCATGGCTGGAAGCGATCCACGGCAACGTGCACATGCACGGAGTTCATTCCTTGGAAACTGGAAGTCTCTGTGTTGATTTAATGATTGGAGTGGTTTTTGTTTTCTCGGGGTGGTCTTCAGTTATTCGAGTATGTTACTCGAAGCACTAGGGTGTTAGACTCGAAGTCATCTTCGTTTGGCTCGAGCAAATCCTTAACTACAGGGTTTAGACAACCTGACAGTGTTTTGATTTTTAAAAACAAATTTAAATGAAATTTAAATTTGTACACCAGATTTAAACAAAGTTTAAATCCAGTTTGAATTATGGATTCAAATTCACTTTTGAATCCTAAATTGAAATAAAAAAATAAAGTTTAATTATTTAAATGTTTAGAACAAGATTTAAACTTAAAACGTATATGAGTTTAAGTGATATATGTTCTTTACATTTATTTTAAAGAATTTTAAATTGAATTTAAATTTGATTTAATGTTTAAATGGTTAATCATTTTGGGATCCTAACTTCAAAATGGAATTTAATTTTTAAAATTTAAAAGTGTAATGTTTTAAATATACACTTAAATGTTAATTAAATCATATATAAAGGAAATAAACTATATTAAGAGTAATTAAGGAAATGTTAGTAGTTAATGAAGATAATCAACTCGAGAATATTAAGAAATTAAGTTAATTAAAATGGATAATTTATTTAATTAATAAATTAATGATTTCAACTAATTGAATAAGTAATTTAAGGTTTAAATATTAATTAAGTTATATTATTTGTAAATTAAGGATTATTAATAGGATAAGATTAGATAAGTTAAGGAAATAAATTTTTGATTAGAAATAAATCAATCAAGTAATTAAGAATTAAATTAGTTATTGCTAAGTACTTAAATAACTAAATAATTAGAAATAATTAATGCTTTCTTAATGGTTATTCAATTTATAATCAATAATGATCAACATGAGTGAATTTCTTTAGCCAGGCAATTAAAGAAATGTTAATCGTTAATAAAGGTTATTAACTAAGATTAATTTAGAAGTTAAAGATCAATTAATTCATAAATTAAGGATGGTTAGTTAATAATTAAAGGGAAATTTATCTCAGATGATTTGAAATTAACTTATGTTAAGTAACAAGGATTAATGACAAGTAATACATCTGATCTAGATTTATCAGTTGATTAATAAATTTTACCTATGAATGTTTAGATCTTATTGAATGTTTGAATTGTTGATATTCCCGATGTCTGATGTTTTGTGATATATCCTGATTTGCGTGGTGATCTAAAATGTGATTTATTATCTGTGGTGAAATTTATTATCCGTGATATATATCTGTGATCTGTAAGATAAGCATTATAGTTTATACTGCTTATCAACTATATTTTTGTGTTTTAATCTGTGATGATTGAATGATGTTGCACTATTGTGTTAAACCCCTGGACTACACCCTACACACACAAATATGGATTTCACGAGGAAATCGGTTAAGTCATAGATTTTTGAAATAGTTTTAAATTTGAATTTTTAAATTCAAATGTTTTGGAAATGGATTGGGTTAAAAGTGAAAAGCTTTTGAAATGGAATTTTAAAGATGAAATTTATTTTGAATAACTTGATTTAGTTTTGGAATTTAAATAATTTGATTTAAACTTGAATTTAAAATTTGGAATTGAAATCTATGATTTGAAACTAGGGATTTAAGATGTTATACTAGTTATATATGGGTTAAACCATTTTAAATGTATTGATTTGGGAATTTGAATTAAAATTCATGGGCTTTAACTTGTGCAAATAAAATTGTATTTTTCTGAAACGAAAACTATTTGTTTTCAAATAATAAAAGCTTTCACATAAGTAATGAACTTCCGATTTGTGTTAAAGGGATTTTCTAAGTTATGGAAACTGGTTTGGAGGCTATAAGTTAAATCCTTAACTTGAAGATTGGATGAGTTAACCCTAATCAAAATGGAATTGTTTTGAAAGGCTATGAATAAATCTTTGGAAACGAGTTTTGAAAGCTATAAGTTAAATTTTGACTTAAGGATTTAACAATTTAATCCTAATTGAAATGGAAATTTATCTTGAAATCTATGATTGTGAAACTGGGTGAACTTTGTGAAATGAACCCTTTTGTTTAAAAGATTTGAAAGGGTGATTTGTTTTAACCATTTGAATGAAAGGTTTTGGGCTTTAAGCTGTGATTTAACTGAGACCCCAGTATCCAAATGATTTTTTAATATTGCGCTCGTTATTCGGTTTAGCCGAGGGAGGATCTTTGTGTCATACAACCCATTCCGAATAGTGATATGACGTATATGGATAGCATTGAAGACCGGTGGTGAAGACCGGGTATTTGCAAGAGCGATAGGATGACCTATCGATTGTCTCTGCACTGATTCACACCGGTATAGAGATTCCCTAAGTGATGGGAAGTCCGATCGGGATTGTGAATACCCGGATTGCAAGGACTTCTTCGGAAGTGCCTTCGGTTCTGTTCGAACCCAGAACAGACTTGTATGGATTGTGTGTCTGACATTACATTTTGAGATATAAAGCAGATTTCTTTCAAATACATTTCTGTTGGTGGCGGAGAATTTATTCTCTTAGCTTAACACCCTTCTCTGAGAAGTATGAGCTCAAAGGTTATGTAGTTAAAGGTTATCAGTGATATATTCCCAACTTGGTAATGTGGCATGCTGAGTATTGCTGATCATTTGTTGATCAAAGCGTGGCTTTTGTGAAAAGCGTAGCTTTGTTGACGGGACTTCGTCAAACCTTACAATCTGGCTATGGTCGAAACAGGAATTGTAGCAGCAAGGTTATTTGAGGATAGCGCCCTCTGAGGGTATGTCATTTCCTTCTGGATTATGAGTGGTATCATGGTATGGAGCCTAGGTACTTACTTTGTGGTTGCTGCAAACTTATTATTTTGTGGTTGTTGGTTGAGAGGATCCTCGGATAAAGGTTGTTTACAACCGGGGGATGGCATACTCATGTCAGTTGTTACCCAGCTAGAGGTAACCCGGCCTTGTCTAGCAGAGATCCGGTTAGGATCCGGGGACGTCCCTCCAGAGGCATTCTATTTTACTTGGGAAGTTCCTTTGCCCGACCATTTGTTGGAAATCCATTCATCCAATATGAGCTCTTTACGGTTTTAGTTGTATAACCTACCATTTACTTATGGTGGCGCCCCACTGTTTAGATGGTAGCTATAGTAGGCATAGTTCGGAATGTCTATGTTGGCTAAGATTCATATTTTACTTTAGAAATGTTTTCTACACTTTCCACTTGTAGTAATAATATCAAAGAAATTTGTTTATCAAGCATGTTTGACTATCATAAGGAGAAATCTCCTCTGATTCTGTGTTTGCATTGTGTGTGTGCGGGAGGCCTTATGGTAGTCTCATTTTCTAAAAGCATTGCGAATCTAATTTAAAATATTTCTTTGTTTGTTTTTAAAAGATAAATTGTTTTTGTTACTCATACCAGTCCCATGACTGACCTGGAGTTTATTGTTTCTTTCCTAAACTCTGGGTGCTCAAAAATTTTCCACACGGGCAGTCTAGAGTTGGGTTTTTCAGATAGTCAGGTTCAGTAGATTATCTGGAGCTAGTTCAGTCTTCGGGGTTAGGTGGACGAGACTTGCTAATCTTTGTGTATCATGATGTTGGCTCGAGCTGCTACTGGAGTTCTCTTTTGAAGACTATCTTAGAGTTACTTGTTCCGCTGCTAGTGTTATCTATTTTCTTTCCGCTGCTATTTTATCGTATCATATCTCTGATGTATATTGGTACCTATTGTATCATCTGTTGTATCAGATATTGTATCAATGTTGTATATCAATGTATTATTAATTTTTCTTCCGCTGTATTGTTATAGTTAATTGTGTTATAAGCTCCGGCGAACTAGATTCGACGTTTAGATCTGCGGCATTGGAATATGAGTATCGTATTCGATTTTCGAAGGCCGAGTCAGGATCGCTACAATTCAAATCAATTTAAATTCATTGATCGATTTCATTCAATATTCGTTAAGTTACTTTATCATTCAAATCAATTTCTATTTAATTCATTAAATCAATTTATGTCTTCCTATATCATATCAAACTTCCAAATTTAATTACATTAAATTCGTCAAATCAAATTCTTTAAATTTCAAGTCTTATATTAATTTCAATAAATCACATTTTATTTCTTGTTGAAGAAATTCGATTTCACTTATTTATTTATTTAATTTAAACAAATTTCCAAAATTTAATTATTAAAGAACTCAATTTCACTTATTCAAGAAGTTCAATTTCTATTATCTAAGAATCCAATTTTTATTTAGTTATTAAATAATTCAATCTCATTAAATTATTAAATAATTTCAAAACTTAATTCAATCGTTTCTTAAATTAAACAACGTTCTTTTATCCATTACTTTTATTAATATTTTGTTTCTGATTATTAAATATTAATATTTAAATTTCACTAGAATTCAAAATCCAATTTCCTTTAAGACCTTTATTATTTTATTCAAATAAAATCTTTATTTTTAAATCAAATTATTGACCAATCGGGTTTTTATTTAATTCTCTATCCTAAGTTAAAGTTTTATTTAGGTATTTATCATTTCAACCCGATTGCATTTCAATTCAATAATCAAAGCATAGCAAAAGGGAACTTACAGTGTGATAACTGGGATGGTGTCAAATTAAGTAAATAAACATGCAATAGCAAACATCAACAAAAATTTAATAGTTTATTTAAATAATCCCGAAATAATTGCATTAATTTACATTAGTTTTTTATGCAAATTAATATAATTATTTCTAGAATCTACACTATCATTTCATGTAGATCAAAGATTATTACATTAACATTTATACGGTTCTTCACTTGACATCCATTATTCAATTTTGTACCACATCAATTTATACAACATACATTCAATGGTTGAAGGTGTACTTAACCAAATTTCTACGTGTCAATTTATTTAAACATTTAAAAGGGTCATATTATACCAATTTAACTAATCAAATTCAACACATATATCAATTTAAATTATTAACTATCCTATATCAAATTCAATTGCATATTATTTATCACTTTAAACATTAACAATTTAACGTCCAATGTCAATA
Organism: Allium cepa; assembly: GCA_030765085.1. Lineage (NCBI taxonomy): Eukaryota > Viridiplantae > Streptophyta > Magnoliopsida > Asparagales > Amaryllidaceae > Allium > Allium cepa. The sequence goes on from CM060932.1 coordinate 771,435,948, forward strand.
TCAAACAATCAATCATTTGTCAACCAAACTAGATTATCATCGTATAAATAATAGATAATAATGTCAGATGTCACAGGTGAACTAATACAGGTAATAACATATATATAACAGTGTAAATAACTAACAGCAGCATTTTCAATTGAAATCAAATTTAATAAATGAAAGAACATTTATCGTGAGTGATTTCTCACCTTTCGAGGCTAAAGGAAATTTGACGAATGAAACATGTTTCGAATCCATGCCCGAGTTCCGAAGCAAAGTAAGATTGGCACGAATTCGACGAATAGAGCTGGTAAATAGGAATCGATGAGAACAAGATATATTATATATATTTTATTATTAAAAAAATACTAAATTTAAAACAATTTTAATAATATATATATATATATGCATTTTAAACCCATTGTTTTAAATTAAACACTTGTATAGTATATTCAAAAGGAAACATAAAAATATGACATGATTTTTTAATGGTTATATTAATTTTATGAACGATTTTAAATAAAGATTTTTCAAGAATATATTATATAGATTTGAAAATATTAAACATTAAGCCTGTTTTATAATAAAGGAATAGGTTTTAAATAAAAGAAGATAGAAATGATTTTGTATAAATATTAAGTAATTGTTTATTTTAAAGTGATATAATTATATATACTAAAGAATGAATTCAAAAGGTGATATTTTATATATAAGCAGTTTGTAAAAGAAATAATAAATTTATAAGCAATGTTTTATAAATTAAGGGAAATTTATCTATGGCAAAATTGGAGAGACAAACCAGGTTTATGGATTTATAAAAATATGGGAAATGGTTATTTTAGGAAAGAGTTTGTTTCTATTTTTGGGAAAAATAGAAAGTGAAAAAAAACTGAGAGATGTTTTGAACATGGTTTCATAAAATAGAAATGAGAATTTAAACATTGTTTTATAAATATGAAAATGGATTTGTAATCGATATTTATAAATTGATTTTGAAAAATAAATGAGATTTATAAGAAATAGATTTATAAACTGAAATTTGTAAATAAAGAGATTTTATAAAAAGGAAGTTATTAAATGGGAAAGGAATTATAAATGCAGTTTTATAAATTTGGAATTATATTAAGAATTAAACATGGATTTTCTAAAGGAAACCATATTCACAATTTTAAAGTGAGTAATCTTTGAAAGAAATAGAAAGTGATGTTTTTAAAATGGAGCTAAATGATTTTAAAAGCGATTTTGGAATGTGTTAAGTGACGGAAACATAGATTTCAACATTTATTGTTGTAATAGACGTTTTCATGGAATGGTAGGGAAGGCATAGACTATAACACTCTTACTATAGTAGCTAATTCCAAAAGGAAAGGTTTGTATAGTATACGGGATTTATGTATGTATTCTATATTTGGTGTTATTATTCGAGATAGGTAACTTCTATCTATTTTGAAGTTAAGAATGTTGTTCAATCAAGGTCTGAGAGGTAATGATACCCCAACTTGATTGGCTTCTTCGTTAACTAATAAACAGTTGAAGTTCAATATCAAAGGTTGATAATAAATATAGTTAGTTTGATCCCTATACTACTGTTTTGGGGTGGTCGTAACGATGTTTTACACAATATTCGTTTTGACCCAATAAAGTGTGTTTTGAGGGATAAAGAGTTTTCTCCAAAAGATGGTAAATATACTTATTTTGATTTAAGCATATCGAGATATTTTCCATGTGTAGAAAATAAAATGGTTTGTGAAAATACTTATACCATTGGGATAAGTATATGAGAATATTTTCCAAATATCGTAAGATTAAAAGGGTTTTGAGAAAATATCTTAGTAAAGATATTTGAAATAGATATTAGGAAAGTGATTTAATTAACAAAAAGGTTAATTAAAGAGGCTCAGTGTTATTTGGTGCTTAACTAGTAGTATTTCCATTTGGAAATAATTCCTCGGATGAATGTTTGTTCCTTTGATAGTTAAATAACCGACTATCAAAGAATTTGCCGGTTTTAAAATATCGTTCTTAGTTCGGAGAGACCAGGATCGGATATATTATCCAAAAACAATTCTAAACTAGCATAAGCATTGCAAATTGAAATATGTTGAAAATAAACAAAGATGGAGTTAAATGCAAGGGCTATTTCTCTATTTTCCTAGGGAAGGATTGCCCGTAATGGATGAAATATAGAATAGTGCCTTCGTTTTCGTTCTGTCCCATAACGAACTTGTATGGATGAATGCTTGGATTGCATTGATACCTGGAGGGCAGTGTTAGCATTCCAAGTTAGTTTGCTATATAAAAGGTAAAACGTAGCCTCAAGCCTCAACAACCGGGAATGACTGAAAATCAGGAGAGAAGCAGCAAAGCTAAGTGTATCGCACCCATTAGGGATGTTGTCACCTTTCTAGATACCCTACATCTACATATTTACGGATTGGTTGTGCATGAGATCTCAAAAGGTTGTGAACAACCAGGGTGATGATATATATTCAGCAGTATCCAGTAAGGGATGGGCCTGTCTTATGTTGGCAGGAATCGATAGGTTCGATCTCGATACATTTTTCTAGAGATGTACTATGATGGGAGGTACCTCAGTGCCCAATCATTATATGGAATCCATTCACCAATAAGCGCCATACGATTTTAGTTGTATACCGAATATGCTGAAATGTGAGAAGCAAGCATTTCAGCTATATTCATATTTTACTTTGAACCCTTAGACATAATTGTAATATCAAATGATTTGATAAAAAATGGTTATGTTATCTAAGGTTAAAATACATCCGCATTTATGTGTGGTGTGGTCTTATAAGATACCCTTTGTTTTGAAAAAGGAGTTTGTAACAACCCGCATATTTATCGAGTTTGTATTTAAATATTTTATTTAAATATTAACTCGTTAATCGGATTTTGGTCCGAAAAGCTACTTTTTGCAAACGGTCAAATTAGGACTCGAGACCACTTCCATTGAGTTCGAAATGTCGTTTACAACTTTTTTAAGTGTAAACATCGATAGGTTTGGAGTTAGTGAAATTTCACTAACTTTTCCCGCTTTGGACTTTGGGTTAGTTTAGCCTATTAAGCCCAAGTTCCAACCCTCTTCTCCTCACTCTTCATAAATTTCCTAACTAATCAAGCTTTGGCATTAATGGTGGAGGGAATGGGAAATTAAAATTCCAAAACTCAAATTCAATTGCAATCCATCTTTCTACTCCAAATTCAAGAAGAAGACATTGGATTCAAGCTTCTTGTGCTTAGATAGAAGAAGGATTGATTCTTGCTTGCTTAAAACTTCATTTTCATTGATATTTGATGCAAAGGTGAGATTTTTATCTCACAAATCTAGTCTCTAACTATATTGGACTGTTGGGAATGATTCCCTATCACTTTTGCATGCACATTAGCATTTGGTTTGGATTGGCGAAAAACTCCAATTTTTAGCGTTTTGGTGAATTTTCTGCACTTAGGTCGTTCTGGCCATTTTTGGTGTTCGGAGTTAGGTCGCTCGCGACCTAACCCTTAGGTCGTTCGCGTGTTATCGCGCTAAGTCGCACTGCCTTGAATCTTCACTTCGGAGTTAGGTCGTTTCACGTTAGGTCGTAGGTCGTATGGCTTTTAGGTCGTAGGTCGTATGGCTTTTAGGTCGTAAGTCGTATGGCTTTTAGGTCGTAGGTCATTGGCCTTTTGACCGTTAGGTCGCATGTCTTTCTACTTCGATAGGTCGTTCGGCCATGCTTTCTATTTTTAGGTCGCGACATCTTTAGGTCGTGTTACCTATATACCCTTAGGTCGTGCACCTTTAGGTCGCGAACCCTATTAGGTCGCGAACCTCTTTAGGTCGCCTGTCGCTTAAGCAGTTAGGTCGTTCGTCCAGTGATGCCTTAGGTCGTTTGACCCGTGTTACGTTAGGTCGCGTAACCCCTTAGGTCGCTTGACCTTGTTTCCTGTTAGGTCGCGTGACCTTGTTTTGGACCTTAGGTCGTTTCACTTTTAGGTCGCATGACCTTTAAACCGTTAGGTCGTTAGACCTATAACTCGATGGGTCGTTCCCCTTTAGGTCACGAACCACTTAGGTCGTGAACCTTGTTAGGTCGCTCATCCTTAGCCCGCAAACCTTGTTAAGTCGTTCGCCTTCCTTAAGTCGCTCGACCCCTCCACACTAGGTCGCTCGGCTTGCTTGAGTCGTAGGTCGTTGGACCTTAAGTCGCTTGCCTCCCTTAACTCCAGTTAGGTCGCTCGGCCATTGTGTTAGGTCGCGTGAACCCTTAGGTCGTTAGATCTCATTTTGCTTTAGGTCGTAGGCCGCTTGTCTTCACTTAGGTCGTACCGTTTTGGACGGGGCGCTGCCCCGCACCCCGCCGGGGGCGCTGCCCCCTGGACCCCCGCGACCTGACCGGGCAGGTCGAACCCCGTAAGCGGTGGCGTTGCCCCCGCACCCCCACCTTAGGGGGTTGCCACCCCCCCTGGACCCCCCCTCCGTAGGGGATCTTATCTGAAAAACATTGAGCTGATTTCCTTGGATTTTATTCACACTCCGTATGCGATTTTTGTGACTGATTGTTTCTACAATTGCTTCTGTATTTTGCCACTTTATAATATAAAGGTTTCAATACTAGTAGTAAATATCAAAACTCTTTTAACAAACAATTTCAACTCTATTTTTAATAACAAAGCTCTTTTCTTAAACCGTTTTCCAATCTATTAGTATATACAAACCTTTACCTCACTCGGATGAGAAATCTAATTAAACGACTTAGTAAAACAAGTGGTATGAAACGCTTGCGTTCACTTCGTCGGTTAATTCTTGGACTTGTTCGATTGAACCTCTTGTGACAATTTTATTAGCGAAGATTTACAGTTTGTTCGTAAATATTTAAGTTAAGCAAGTGGTTATGGGACATGAAGCTAAACTTCTATATTTACTAGCTTAGTGTAATTGACACTTCTCGTTGATCATGACGATCATTCTGATGATTTAGACTAGCAACTGTGCGATGTCTCTTGTTGTGAGGTTAGACTAGACACCACTTGTGTGATTCCACTCACACATACCTTTTTGCTTTTTGGTTAGTCTAGACCTTAATCTGTGTGATTCCATTCACACATGTGGGGTAGCTCCCCTTGGTCTTCGGACCGTCATGTGATAGGCCTCTTTCTCTTTTCTATGATTTCTGGACTTCTTGCATTGATTTCTAGAATTTATGTCATTGACTTGTTATGAGTACAAGTTTGGGGTATGATGCCCTTTCCGAATCTTTGAGAAGATTCTTGTGATATTGATTATCTCTTATTGATTGATCTTCTGTTGATCATTATTTACATACTTATAGTGGTATGTCATTATGGATGTTTATGTTTATGCCATATCTTTTATGTTATATCATGTCATCTGATATTTATAGCTAGACTGACCCGTTTATTATTTTTTTAAATAATACTCGGGTCAGACCGAGATGTTACAGGTGCTTCTGCTTGACTTCTTCCCAGGGATTCATCACTCTGGCTTTTGGCTAACTGTTTAGATTAGCAGTTTTTGTTGTATACACTTGAGATATAGACTCATAGTTGTATTCTTTTGTATAGCACGTGTTGCTATTCTTTTGTATTATCGTGGATCTTACTGACCACTACTCTGATGTACACTTTCATGTGTTAGTTATATATTCATATCTTCTTCCGCCTTTGTGATATGGATATCTGTGACTGATTTGTGATATGATTATTTCTATGTTTGTTTCCGAAGATTATTTATAGCCACCGTGTGATAAGCAATTACATGGATGGCCGCTCCTCAGCAGCCTTATTCTCCGTGCTAGTTGACAGCACTACTCCGGAGTGTTCTTGGCTAGCGTGGGTATAGAGGTGGGGCGTCATAGAGTTTTTGATAACTTTATAAATTTAATAGAGATTTGTTTTCTCACACTGATTTTTCACACTGACTCCTGTGTCATTTTAATATAATGCTCGAGTCAGACCGAGCATATTACAGATTAGTTTGGATGCTTGGAGGCTCAAACACGAGTTGGAGACCCAGAGACATATTCACGTAGATGGTTATATTTTTCGCTGTATTAATTAGTGTGTTATCAGAAATTGTGAGGACAACTTATTATAACTATCCAGGCTAAAATAGGTTAATATGCTCTGATTGATGTTTGTATATATACATATTACAGATTTTCTTTTGTATAAAGACTTGTAATACATTAAAGATTATTCGTTCCGCTGTGAGATTCTTTATTGTTTAGTTTTTTCTTGTCTTCTTTCTTTTCCCTAACTATCCACCTTTCCATTCAATTTGGGTTGGACATGTGTGGTTTATTGTCATCTTAACTATGACGACCCAGAATTTTGGACATTTGAAATTGAAATATTTAATTGATTTTAAATATTTCAAAGTTGGTTTAACTTGAATTTCAAAAATATCTGTTTATTTGGAAATTAAATTATTGAAATTAGTTATTGAAATTGGGTAAAATATTTAATTTTAGTTTTATGCTGATTAAAAATAAATTGAAGGCTTAGAAAATTCATATTGATAATACTGAAGAAAATAGAACTTTTAAAAGTTGAATTTAAAACTATTTTTGTTCATTTTGAAAATTTATCGTTTAATCGATGTTTAAAAATAGCCTTCTAGAGCACAGTCTCGAAATTCGATGAAACCCATTCCATTGGATCCATAATAATGTTTTATTACTGGATTTTAATTTTCGTAGTGTTTGGAGTTGTCGTGTGATCGTAGGGTAGATAAACGCGTTGAGATTTATATCGAAATTTAAATTAAATAACTAGCTCAAAAAGCTATCTTCTCCATACGATCGAATTTGGACTCGAAACCTTTTCCATTGCGTTCGGAATAGGGGTTTAACCCTATGAACGCCTAGCGGCATGCCTCGATTGGAGATCGAGATTTTGAGTTGTGGAATCGAGACGATTTGAATTTGAATTTGAATTAAATAAATATATATATTCACAAAAAGAAAAAAGTAATCAAGCACGTATCCTCTTTAACAACACATACTAAACTTTCTCTGTAAATTTTTACACGTATTTTATTTTTATAAAAAAATATAATATATTGAACAGAAGAAAAGAGCTGAGATTTCTTTTTTCCAAGCATTCAAATCAAAATCAAAAGAAAACTTTTCGTTCAAAACATAAAAAATTGCCAATCATATAGCCTCGTTTCAAATCGAAATAAAATTCTCAGAAATTTTTTGTTTTGAATGGTCGAGCATTTGAATTGAGATCGAGGCCGAGCCTCTTCCCGAAATTGAGCAGATTCGTTCGTGAATCAAAGTTAGTCGAGTGTCGTGATTTGTAGTCGCGCATCGATGAACGAGCTCGCGAAGGCGCGAGGCAGCGGTAAGGGGGCAGAGCGATCAAGCATCTCGAAGGCTTGGTTTTCGAGATGGGATGATCGTGAGCGACGGGGCTACACGAGTAGGCAAGTAGTGAGGCATTGGAGGCGAGGCGAAGTCATTGGTTTTGGGTGTTGCGATGGTGCGAGGCCGACGACGATTTTGGTAGGGCGACAAAGGGTTGGTTGAAGCCTAGGTTTGTTCTTCCTATAAGATAAAAGATAATTCACTTTCGATTTAAAATTTATATAGGTTACAATATATATATATATATATATATATATATATATATATATATATATGATTTTTAACAGTGAGGTAACAATTGTTTTGTTATATACAGTAAAGGGAAAAATTAGTTCAAATTTAATTATTTATTTAAAATTAAATCATTAGTTCAAAATTTAATTATTATTTAAATTAAAATTTATTAAATGGAAATTAATTGTTCATTTGGTTCGAATATTAATAAAAAATCATATGATTGTTTATACTAGGTCAAAATCTGTAAAGAAGCAAGTCGGTTTGGAAATGTATTGCATACAAAAGCAAAGGTGAGATCTTCTCACTCAATTGAAATAGTTAGAACTTGAATTATTGATTGATTGTTGGATATGATAGTATATATGATAGTATGTACATATATTGGAGTGATTGATTTCCCGCATTATATAGCGGATGAGACCCTATGCACCGCATAATAGTGGATGATATGATATAATCCCATATACCGCGATATTCCACCTTGAAGTGGAATTGGTATTTAATTGTTGTGCTAACATCTGTGGATGCAGGGAAAGTGGTTAGAGGGATCTAACTGGATTCCTCAAAATTGTTGAATTTATTTTATATGTTGTGATGTGATAATCTGATAATTTATGAATGATTATATTGGTGATTGAAATCGTTGAAGGCTATGGTTTGGCCGAATATATTTCCGGTATCATAGTATTTTGAAAATAAATAATCTGGGGAAATTATTCAAATTTGATGGTTGTTGTGAATGTTGTCTGATAGTTAAATAACTGACTATCAATATCGGCCTTTGAAACGGCGGTTGAATTTGTTTTTAAAAATAAGCACTCTTTATTCGGTTAAGCCGAGAGAGGAATTTATGTCATAAAACCCATTTCGAATAATGATAAGACGAAATCGGATTGCATTTGAAGATGGTGTTGAAGACAGGGTATTTTCGAAAATGAAAGGATTACATGTCGTATGTCTCTGCACTGTGCTGCTTCGGTATAGAGATTTATATCACTCTATGTGATGGGGAGTCCGGACGTGATTAGTGAATATCCGGATTTGCAAGGGCTTCTTTCCTTAATTGGAGGAAGTGCCTTCGGTTCCATTCAGATGTAGGATGGACATGTTTGGATGTATGTCTGACGTTACACTTTGAGATGTAAAGGTGGTTTCTATCAAATACATTTCTGTTGGTGGCGAAGAATTTATTCTCTTAGCTTAACACCCTTCTCTAAGACGTACGAGCTCAGAGGTTATGTAGTTGATGGTTACTTGTGATATATTCCCAAATTGGTAATGTGGCATGCTGAGTGTGTATCATTCGTTGATCGAAGCATGGCTTTTGTGACAAGCGTAGCTTTGTAGACGAGACTTCGTCGGACCTCACACCCCGGAAATGGTCGAAACAGGAAGGATGCAGCAAGATTATGAGGGTCGCGCCCCTCAGGGTATGTGCATTTCCATCTAGATAAAAAGTGGTATCTGGTACGGAGCCCAGATATTTAACTTGTGTGGATAAAAAGTGGTATTCTGGTATGGAGCCCAAATTATTTACTTATGCGGTTTTAGGTTGTTGAGGCGCCTCGAAAAAGGTCAGTCTAGACCAGGGTTGGCATACTCATGACAATTAGTTACCTGGTTACAGAGGTAACCCGGCCTTGTGTTGGCAGAGATCTAATTAGGTTCTCGGGGAATCCCTCTAGAGGCGTACGCATTCGGTGAATGAAGTTCCTTAGCATTGACCATTTGTTGGAAATCCAATCACCCAATACGAGCCCTTTACGGTTTTAGTTGTAGAACCTTCCATTTAACGTGGTAGCTATAGTAGACATACTATAATGGTACATATGCTGGCTAAGATTAATATTATACTTTCAAAATGTTTTCCTCACTATGCACTAATAATAATATCAAAAGGATTTCACATATCAATCATGTTTGACTATCATAAGGAGAAATCTCCTCCGATTGTGCAATTACATTGTGTATGTGACATGAGGCCTTATGGTAGTTTCTTTTTCTAAAAGCACAACAGATTTCCTTTTCTTTTCTTTTGTGACAATATCTGTTTTAAGATCTCACACCAGTCTCAGGACTGACATGGAGTATATTGTTCCCTTTCTAAACTCTGGGTGTCCGCAATTTTCCACACGGGCAGCCTAGAATCAGGTTATCAGTAGTTCTGGAGTGAAGTCAAAAAAGTGTGCTGTGGAGATCAAGAGACAAGCTGGATGGCGAGGCGTATCTCACTTATATAATGTTCTTTTCCGCTGTTGTGTTGTATACGACTCTAATGTTGTGATGTATAAACTGATATAGTTCTTTTGTTTTAATGATATTAATTTATCTATTATACATTGTCCCGATGCGAATGTGAGATTTTGATATTGTTTTTGTTTTCTTCTTCTCTCTTCTTCTTCTTTAACCCTAACGGTTCGTTCTTTCGACATTCGATTGTTCGGCATTTGATACAGGGGAAGCATCGATGTCGATTTTCAAAAGTCAAAAAATTGGGTCGTTACATTAACTGTACGGTATAGAGGGTCGTTACATTGATGTTCTAAATAAGTGAATGGAAAAAATAATTTATGTAAGTAAATGAATGAAAAGAGAAATAAAAAAAGATAATATTGTATGAATGAAGGAAAATAAATAAAAGGTATGTGATGAGAAAATAAACTAATAAAATAAATTTAAATAAAAACTTTAATATTCTAGGTTGTTTGGTTCATGGGATGTTTGGGAAACGACACTTCAAAATTTTCAAGGTCGTATGAATAATTTATTAAGTAATTATCTAAGGCTGTTGAGCGTAAGGTACACTTGGTAGTTTATTTATCACCCTTGTACGATGAAAAGTGTCTGAACCTTGACAAACCATAAGTTTTGGTTACTATGGATGTATGACTGATTTCTTTGATTGCATATCTTTTGTTTGCGCATGATTATTTCATATTGTTGTGTTGTTTGTGCTATTTATTTGAAATAAATAAAATATTAACCTTTTACATAATTTTAACTCTTTTGGATTATATTAGTAAAATACAGGCTTATGAAAGCACTAGCTACTACTTTTGGTTTCATAAATAAAGTTGTTTGCTGACAAATAGGTACATTCTTGGATGCGGTTTTGAAGCGATAGTTTTATAATTTTTACCACGGTTGGGATGTTTATTATTGAAATATGATATATACATATATGGAAATTATTGATATTATTCGAACCCAACTGCGTAAAGGAGACTCTACTGAAATTTTTTGTAAATTTAAGACTTAGATTTTTTTTATAAAAGTTAAGTTATTTTCAAATTTTATTAAACTAAATTATGTAAATTAATTGTTTATAAATTGATTATTTTGAGTAAAATTATATCAAGTTTCTTAATTCCTTCTTGTTCCTTTTCGAGGATGAAAAGTTTTGAGTGGAGGAGAGTGTAAGACCTGTATTTTTATTAATTAAAACTATTAAATTAAATAAGATTTGGGAATTTGATATGGTGAGAAATTAAAATTTATGATTTATTATTGAGAAAAATAATTAGAATACGATTTAATATGCTGTTTGAATGTTGCTGACAACTATTTTAATGTAATTTCAATCAGCTGGAATAAAGGTAAAGTTGATTTGGTTAAAATTGTAAACAAGGAATAAATTAGATGCTGCATTTAATGTCGAAATTATATGTTATAAATTGAAATAGGTTTATTTCATAATCAGAAATAAATTAATAAAGATATAAAGTTATTAGCTTTAGTTTATAAACAATAAACTTAGAAATGTGTTTGAATTACTAATGTGTAATAACTATTTAATTATTATTTTATTATTTAATCATTTAATTAGTTGAAATTAATTTGGAAATTAGTGAAATTTAATCTAATTAAATATTTCAGTAAATATGAGTTAAGATGATAACTGTAGAATATGAATGCAATAAAATGTAAACTAATGTTAATTATATTCATAAGGTAATACTTGATTCAATAATAAGAGTGTAAATCGAAATAAAAGAATTTGATTGAAATTAGAAATATAATTAACTAGGGTTTCATTCTAGTTGTAATTAAACACTAAAATTTTGTGTAGTATTTAAATCTTGGATTTAATATGGAAATTTGTATTCTAAAGATTATAAATTTCTATGTAATCAAGAATGATAAAATTGTTAATTTTTTAAAATTTGAATTTAAAGGTGATTAAATCAATGAAAACTTATTTAATTAACGTGAAAATTAGCCATTTTGGCCACTGTCTCGAATTTCAACAAAATCACTTTCATCAGATATGTTATAGTGAATTATTATAGGATTTCAAGTTTCGTAGCGATCAGACTTATCGTTTGATCGTGCGAGCTCGAAACGCATAGAAATCGATAATAAAAATTAAATGAATATAATTTGATTTTGAATGCTAACTTCTATATATAATGGAATTAGGGTTTGAAACTAGTTCCATTAAGTTTAAAAATATCAAAAACCTATATTTTGATATGGGATGACATACTTTTATTTTAGAAACGAAATGGGCTTTTTGGGTCATTGTTATCATTTCGACCCAATTCGGTATGTCATTCATTCTTATCCATCTCTGTCTCTATAATGGATATTTCTTGAAACCCTAGTTGTCTATCCCCATTTCTGTGCTTATTTGTTCAAATCATCTACTTCCTCCTCTTTCCCAATGGCTGCCAACCCAAACCCTATTTCTCAAATTCAAAATCAAATTGAAAATTCAAATACTCTTCAAACCATATCAAATTATATATCATTGGAAACCTATCGACGAGCATAATCGAGATCTGCTTTTCGTTTTTTCATTTGAATCTCTGATTGTCCAGAAATCATAATGAAGTTTTGACCGTCCATCCTAGGGTTTTCAATTTGACGGTGGATCGTCGATTATACACCGATCGGAGGGTACTGCGGCATAGAGGGAGTTGAGAGGAGTTCATCTATACGGTTCGTTCGTGCTTGTGGCATCGAGATTTGCCAGAATTTTCCAAGATTGATCAGTGGCAGTGAGCGGCTCTAGCTGCATCGGAGTTGGCCGCGAGGCTGGGAAAGATGCGGCTGGAGTTGGTGATCACGACGAAGTGGTTGGATTGGGTCGTAGATGGTTTGAGTGGCAGCACATAGTGCTTGTATGCAGGTGGCTGACGGGTTGGCTACTCTCGCTGTTCTATCACGTGGAGGGCTAGATGACGTGTTGAATTCTAATTTTCCCTATTTTTATTTTTAATTTAAATTTTGATACATTTTTACTCGTATAACTTTTTCATTCGAGCTCGAATTCGCGCGCGTTTCTTCCATTGGGATAGCATCGAAATTTTGGACAATCTGGAACTAGTTTGGCTTCATTCTAAAAATGTTCAAATTTTGGGCTTTATTTGGATTTCAAATCAACGAATCAAAGATGAGTGATTTAACCCACTCACAAATGCTAAACCTTCTTATGTTAGTTGAATTAAATTTATAATGTGATAAGAATATTATTGGTTGCTGTTTGGATGTTTAATTTGACATTTTAATCTAATTTGAATTTATATTGAATTCAATTTCCCTCAAAATTAATATTGAATTTAAATTGTTAGTTAAAAACTTGATAATGATAATTATTGTGATTTATTGGCTAATTTGGATGATGATTGTGATGGATGTTTATTTCTTGATATTTTTGTACGATTGGATGTTTATATCTCTGTTATCATTAAGGGTTGAAATGATACATTCCCGAATGTTCTTATAGATTACGAAAAATCATTAGGGTTCAAATGATAAACCCAAGCGATTTATTTATATGGAAATTATTGATTTGGGATACGGGTTGAAATGATATATACCGGGGAAATTTAACTATTGGGGGTGGAAACGATACATACCCTATCACTTGACCATAAGGTAGAAAATTATATATGGACACCATTAGTTGGTTTTAAATTATTTCTAAATGATAAAGTATGTTTGATTTATAAACTTTATTTTTAAATTTAATTTAATGATTTTATTTAAAAATTTATATTTGGAAAATAATTTATTGTATATGTTTTAAAGCTCAAATTATAAGTTAATTTATGGTTTTAAATGTAAATTTAAGATTTTAATTTATAATTTTATTTAGTTTTAAATATATAATTTAAATAGTTTAAAATTTTAATTTAATAGAATATTCAATATACTTTTAATATATATTAAATTTAATTTAGTACAATAAATATAGTTTGATATAAGATAATAAATATAAACTTTTATAATAACTTTAATAGATAAAAGTTTTTTGTAAAAGATTTTAGAAATTTGTAAAAGGTCTTAAAAAGGAATTTATAAAAGATTTTATAATAGATATTATAAAAGGATTTTATAAAAGATTTTTATAAAGATTTTTATAATGGTTTTATAATATTTTAAAGGATTTTGTAAAGGGTTTTATAAAAGAACTTGTATAGAGGGATTTGGAAGCGCATAAAGGGATTTGTGTAAATGTTTATGATAAATGGAAAAGTTGTAAATTGTTTTGGGAATGTAACAACCCGATATTTTTCAGCCATTCGCATCCGCACATGTCGGACTTGAATTGCTCAAAATACAAATAAATTTGGAGCAAATGAAATACAATCACAGAATCACAGACATAAAACAAACAGAATACCTCGCAGCGGAATATAAAATACATAGTAGTTCATGAAGCTACTACGGCAGAGTCTCAAACCAAATACATAATACAGTCTGAAAACAACATAATAGAAATCTGAAATACATAGAAATTCACTAATACATGAGATAAACTAGAATAGCTGAAACAGAAAGTAGATATAAATGTAGATAAGCAGAAACTCCAGCAAAGACCAGCTCCAGAAAGAGAATCCAAAGCTGTGAATACTCAGGCTGACCCGAGCGTAAAGTAAAACACAAAACACTCGAGTCAGGACAATATATACTTATATAATGTAAACCAACTCAAGTGAACTGTAGTAGAAATGCACAATAACTTAAAGGATGCTTGGGATCACCCATCCTTTAAGAATCAGTTAAGCTATAAATTAATTACATCCCGTGGTAAAAATTTCAAAATGGTATTTTATACTTCAAAATCAAATGTAATTTCAAAATTCAATATCATTCAAAATATCATATCTTCCAAACCACATTCATTTTTATTTAATTTAAATACCATTACAAAACACATTTCAAAATAGTTTATATTTCAAAACAAATTACTTCATTTTAAAGCATAAAAATGAAGTTATTATATTTAACAATTAAATTATTAAATTTACAAAATTTTAGTCTTTCAAAATTCGTTTATCCTCTTAATTTATTAAAACAGATGAAAATTCAACTTTCGCAGCATTTAGAAATTGCTACAGAAAGTTACATTCAAAACAGTTCAATTTAACAAAAGATAGCTTTTAAAAATGCTGTAATAGGGTTACATTAGTTTCAAATAAAACTTAGTTAAAGTCCACAATTATAGCATTTACAAAAATGCTATAATAACCTTTAATTAAACTTAGCCATTTGGTTCTTTATTATCAACTACAGCTGTAACGACCCATAATATTTTAATAGTTTTGAATGGTTTTATTTTCATATTTAATTCAATTTTGAGAAAATTTTAAATAATTGAATTTTGAAATAAAAATTTTATATTTAGAATACGTATATGAAGATACAGCAAATAGTGAATTTTCACTTAATTATATGGGAGTTTATTTTTTTGTATAATTCTATTTCAATCTATATCGGTTAAATATTGCTGATAAAAAAAAATTTCTAAGCCTGAATATTTTTACATAAGAAAATTCTAAATCATAGATCCTTCATTTTTATAATAATATCCGTTCCCCCTTTTTGCTCTCCAAACTATGGTAACAAATTTGCTTTAATTTTTCTGCTGAATCAATGTATCAAACGTTGATATTTCATTTATTAGTCCACTGTCTACGTTATTTATGGACACAAATGTATTTCAATATCTCTTCATATACCATTCCTAAATATCCTCCTCCAGATCCGTGACCATCTGATTTCTTTTGCGTTTCAAATTTTAAACGCGCATAAATCAATTGCCTTAATATTTGTCAACTAAATAAATGGGTGACCGTTGCTAGTACATAAATTTTTTTTTATTTCTACCTGAATTCCGGGCTAATTTTTCACCGTTCCTTTCGTTTCACTTTAATCGCTTTAATAAATATGTCAATGGATAGACGTTACCATTCTTATCATTACACTTTATTTCATATGGTACGTTTCTTCGTTTTTTTTTCTCTGTTCATTTCTTTTATTTGCCTCTGTCTGCTCCTTTATCCCTTCCTTCCGTTTCAAAATTCAAACGTGCTGTCCATTCTTGGCATAAATTATTTTCAGCTAAATCATAGTCGTTGCTTTTATATTTTTCCAAATTTTAGGGTCACAATTATTAATTGCTGACCTTTCCTTTCCTTTCCTTCAGTCCACTGATTCCTTCCTTTAAACCATTCAATTTGCGCGTTGATTTTATACCAATAGTCGTTACTTTTATTTATTTCTCTGAAATCATGCGTAACGTTCCTTTTCAATTTATTCTTCTGCCTCTCTTTATATTTTTCCATTTTGCTTTGGGAATACAAATTCGCACACTCCTCTCCTTCTTTAATTGATCTGTAGCCGTTTCTTATTCATTCTTCCTTCAGTTTAAAATTTGAAAGTGCTACCCAAGGTAAACAATTAATTGCTAAATAATTCTCCCGAAATCAGGGGACTTCACAGTATCAATTACTTTTATTTACATGTCCATTCAAATTTTCTATCGGTTAAGACCAAATAGTAGCTCACCTTTTTATTCCTTGAATTCAGGGTTTGACTATTGATTGGTACCTATCTTTTTATATTTCCTTTAATTTATTGTTTCAATATTTTTTCCTAAATCTATGCTTCTAGACGTTGATATGCCATTTCTATATTTTGGGTGATAACTTTTTTGAACGTTTGATAATAATAATAAATCTGCATATTATAATCGGATATCAATTGAGATCTAGGAAAGAAATAAATATAAAACGTATAACCTGACAAATAATAAAAATTGCTTTAATTGCACCATTGATTTTGAAACGTATAAAATTCTATACGTTCTTTACGCATCCATTCATTTCTTTTATTTCTTCCTTTACGTTTCCTCTCTTTACTGATATATACTTACTTCTTTTATCTCTCCTATCTACTACAAAAGGCAACCCACTTCTTTGTGAAATAAAAAAAAAATTCCTTCATCCCTCAACCCATCAAAATCACCTCACCTCCGTTCCCGCATGTTGCTCTTCCAGCCAACGTTCCATCCTTGCCGTGAAGTTGTTCCTATCCCCTCTTTCGCCTCTGTATTTTTGAATGGAAGATATTATGTGGTAAGTATATAAAGTGATAACTGCATATATATTTTTACCTTGCCTAGCCTTCCTCTTTGGCCTATAAAAATCGGCATGAATAATTTAGGCACGTGCCCTATTAATTAGTTATATATATCAAGCTTTGTATCCGTTGTAACGACCTGATAAATTTATGATATTTCTATAAATTTAATTTATATGTTTGCTAATTTAATCCAGTATAAAATTAAAGTCTTAGGATTTTAAAAGGATGAATGTAGGAGTTAGATAGTAACTGTAATTACAGGTAGAGATTTAAAAGGTTATATGACATAGATTTGAAAATAACTGAAAGTTGTGTTGTAGTTATAAGTCTTAATTTGTTGGTTTAATGGTATTAATGTAACAATAACTGAATTGGATTACATACACACAAACATTTGAAAAATTTATTAGGTGGACTAAATTGGTTAAAGTTCATAAGTTGTGCATTTCAATTTAGTAGAAATTCTAAACGATAAACGAAGATTTAAATAAACGCTAAATTAAAACTATGTAAAATGGTGA
The DNA here is from genome assembly GCA_030765085.1 of Allium cepa. Taxonomy (NCBI): domain Eukaryota; kingdom Viridiplantae; phylum Streptophyta; class Magnoliopsida; order Asparagales; family Amaryllidaceae; genus Allium; species Allium cepa. Next base: position 771,453,451 of record CM060932.1, read on the forward strand.
CTTAAGGCCTAGTTATAGGAATTGGAATATAATCCAAAATTTAATTAATGATAGTAACGTAGTATTAGCTAATAAATAGATTTCAATGCAGTAACCAAATGAAAGGAATAGGAATGAATATATATATTGAATAGGAATGAATATATATATTGGTTTGAAATGAAATAAAAATGTGTCACATTTAGATGGAGTAAAATTTAAGAAACCTATAAATGTGGAATCAGTAAACATTTGTAAAAATTATTGCCTAGAATAAAATTCATTTAATATAAGAATTCAAAGGTGGAAGATTTACATTTGGATTGAAAGGTATAATTAATTGAATTGGTGATTTGGGAATTTAATCCAAGGGTTACTCTAAAAATAAATACGGATAAAAAGAGGTTAAACTAAGGAGGGGCATTAATTGATTTTAAGGCTTATTTAATACGTTAATAGGCAAGACTCCGCATTCATACATTTATACAAAGCTAAATAGAAGCACAAGTGTGATATAATGTAAATAGATGGATATCAACCTTTATTTATATGTTAATGGGATTTAATTTCTATTGTATAAAAACCGCAATTTAATGAAGATTGAAATAGCTAATTCATACGTTAGTTGATTTAGCTGGAATATGAAGATATTTAATGGAATAGTGAAATCAAATGGGAATGGGTTTCCATTGTTCATTTGAATTCACATTCATCATAAAAACTTATTTGAAAACCAAAGGAATAATAAAGGAATCAAGACTTAATTAGTAATTTGGATTTAAAACATGGCAATTTGGATTTATTGCAACATTTAATACCATAGAATTTAGTAAAGCTTATTCAAATTTTAGTTGACCATTTGTGATATAACTTTTTGAAAACAAGACTTTATTTATGAATTGAGTATTTGATTCAACGAATGGTAATTACTTCATTTAAAAATGGAATTTAACGTAAATTAGTACGTTATTAAAGTTAAATGAAAGCTGTAAACATTTGACTTAGAGAACAATTGAGTGAAATCTTAACTAATGTAAACTTCATCATATTGACATCCATAACTGTGAATCATAGGAAGAAGGTAAATAAATGAACTTAACCAAACTATTTATGTTGAATATTGAAAATTTGAATAAATAAATAGTTAAGAAAATTAAGGGAATGGGAATAAAAATTTATTTATAATTTGGAATTTTAATTACGGTGAAAAGGGTTAACTGCAATTAAAAGTAAGTTGAGATGGAAATCAAGTTATTTATTTAATTTGGTTTAAGATGAGAGTGTATAAGTATAAGATTAGGTAATTTGTGAGAATAAATTTATAATTCCCAATTAATAAGAAAGTGCAGAAATTAAAATTGCAAATTTATATACCTATAAATTTTTATTCACATCCAAGCTTGTTAAATTTATTGGGATTAATTGAACTATCTAAGTAATGAAATTTGGCCAATAATAGGAGTTGAAACATAAAAATTGATTTTTTATGATTTATTTAATTGATTTAATAATATTAAAAATAGCCATTTTTGTCACGGACTCGGATTTCGACGAAACCAGTTTCATCGGATCCGTATCGGTGAATTATTATAGGATTTCAAATTTCGTATCGATCGGACTTGTCGTTTGATCGTACGGACGATAAACGCCTTGAAATCAATTTTATTAAAATCAATTTGAAAATCAATTTGGAAATCTTGTTTTTAGCATAACTTCTTCATACGATCGAATTTGGTCGCGAAACCTTTTCCATCGCGTTCAGAATATTTTAAAACACCTATTTGGATATATAGTTTTAACAAATTCGGTTCCGGAGGCATAGCGGGCTTTTTGGGCCATAATCTGTTGCGTACGTTCATCTATCTAGCCTATCTATTCTAACCCAGCCCAACCTATATATATACAGCTACAAACCCTAGTCTATATTCTTTAGCCGTACGTTCATTTCTTCACTCTTTTCTCCTCCTAAAAATGTATACACTTCAGATCCAGTTTCAATGGCAAATCAAAAGCCAAAATTCAAAAAAATTCAGAAAATTCCACAAAAATTATATGTCGATCTTCTCGAAGCGCGTAATCCACTGGTATAATTCGTTTCTCAATTGGGGCTGCCGTTTACCCAGAAATCATGAATCAGTACAGGCCGTTCGTGGTGGATTTTGATGGATTAAACGGTGGATTTACAACCTTAGGTCGATCGGTGTGTGCTGTAGCGTAGAGGGGGCCAAGGCACGTAGATCCATATGGCTACTTGGGTCGTTAGGGTGTTGGTGGCGCACGAATTGGACGAAGAGCGGACCAAGCTCGTGCTCGGCCTGGGGCTGAGTGGAGGCACGGTGGAGGATCGGTTTTGGGCGTAGGGGGCGGCCTGGCGTGGGGGTTGTGAGGACGTAGTCTGATCGGCCTGGAGATGGCCGTGGGAGGTGGAAGTTTGACGTGATGGAGGCGGCTAGGGTTTCGTCCCTGTAGCATGTGCGTGCGTATGTCTTGAGGAAGCTACTGTGCGCGTTAGAACTGGGAGAGACAACGTCCGTGTTGACGTGGCAAAAGGGTAGGGGGTGAGTTTTATTTTCTTGTTTTAACTTAAATTTAAATTTTTTTCAAGCGTTTAATCGAATAACTTTTGCATACATGATCCGATTCACGCGAAATTTCTTTTGTTAGGATCGTAATTTAATTCCGGACTCGATGACGCTGGTTTGGACGAATTCTGAGACGGGCGAATTTTTGAATTTAAATCGAGTTTAAATTCGATTTAAATTCCAAAGGTGAGTGTTTTGACCCACTCACAACTACTAAAAGCTTTTATGTTTGTTAAATAAATGTTAGAAATAAATAGAGATTTAATTATGAGCTTTTGGTATGATATTTCATTTATATCTGTTGAATTGCATTTTATTGAATTTAACTGTTAATTTAATTGATTTATTGCGTGTTAATTAGCTGTTAGAAATTATTGTTGCATATGAATTGCTAGTTAACAGTTGTATAAATTATTACTGAATAAACTGTTAGATTAATAGTTGATAAATTTAATTTGAATAAACTGCCAGTTATCACCTGTTATATATGATCATATATATATATATATATATATATATATTGTTATTGATTGATATTGGTTGATGGTTACGACTGGATGATGGATGTTGTTGATGAGTGAATGGTTATTGCATATCATTAAATTGCAAAATTTATCATGCATATTTCATTATTCGGGATTGTGGTTTGAAATGATAAAACCGCAAAGTTTATTTTTAAATTGCGGATTGAAATGATAAATATCCGTATCACTTGACCATAGGATAGAAAACTATATACATGCACCGCGGTCTAATAACTATTTTTAATGTGATTTCTATGGTTTGGATGGAATACGGTTTATAAAAATCTTAAATTTTTATACTGAATAAATGTTTTCTTCCATATTTATATGCATATGAAGTTGAAATTTTGAAATAAAAAAGGTGAATAAATTTCTTTATTTAAAATGGAAGAAATTTAAGAAAATGGAGTTTGATGATTTATATCCTATATTTAAATATTAAGTTGGAAATTTTAAAGATATGATATTTATAAGTGGATTTTTCCCAAAATATTTTGAAATGAATATTCTAGTAAAAATTGAATTTGGAAATATATATATATATATATTTTACTAGAAATTGAAGTCTTATTAATTATGGATTTTATGTGAATGGTCAAGATTAATTAATAGAATATTGATTTCGAAAGGATAAAAAAAAATCCAACTTTAGTTGAAATATAATGCTCAAAATGGATATAAATATATATAAAATTGAAATGGTTTTGGGACTTGAAGTAATATTTTGGATTTTGGATTAACTTTAAAAGAAGAAATATTTGGAAAGCCATGTAATTTATTTCTTTATAAAGCAACAGTAAAGTTAAACCTTTTTAATTCGCATACCGTTGAATATCCAAACCATTTAGTTTTGAAAATAATGGTTTTAAAATACTATGGATTTTCGAAGAATTATGTTGAAAGTTACAAACAAAATATTGGTTACATGGGATATTAAATAATAAAAAGTGACATAATTTTGGAAAGGAAAATTTTATTTGGGGAACGATATCATTGATTCGGGCTTTTATAAAATAATATGAAAATAAATTGTTTGTGTTTTTAAAAGAAGAAATGATATCGAGATATTATGGTTTTGAAATGGATTATATTCTGGTTTTAAAGTATAAACTGTTTTTAAATAACCGCGGTGTTATAATAACGATTGGTTGGCAAAGAGACCGGGATCGGATATGGACATACTCTCTGTCGATACCGAAAACCACTTTGACTAACCGTGTACGCGGTGGAGATTCCAGAATGAAGTAGGTGGTGGCGACGTTTCCTGTAAGGTAAATACGTGGACCCAACTCCCGTGAGTTGGCATAAGGTGGCTAAAACAGGAGCGATTCTCAGGCCAATGAGGTCATTCCTCTGATCGGACGCTCCTCTTCGATATTATACTTTGACTTGGATTGATTCAGTGGCCACTTCTATATTTTGATTTTGGGGGAGTTAGTTCGAGGTGGGCGGCAGCTGCGCGCTGCGCGTTACCATCAGCCTGGATAGTAATTGGTATATCTACCCTGGCATTGCCTAGTTGTGCCGTGTCACCTACCCTATCGCGCCTTGTACGAGTTTGGTTTTCTCCCGTAGCCCGTGTGGTATCCTCTAGTGGCTTCCCGATCAGGAGGGACTATGATATTGGATGGACTACTAGGACTATTACGTGTTAAGGGCTATATGGGCAACCCCTTAACGCTATTAAAAAGTAAGTTTATTTTATAAATAGACACTATTATAATAGCGCAATATACTACATAGTAAATAGTTTAACGGATCCTTAGGAGATGTAAATCCCGAACATCTCTTGAGTTACTGTACTCATATTTATTTCTGTTTATTTAACTCACATAAGATATTCTAGCCTGACTCGAGTGTTTTTGTCTTTTCAAATTCGCTCGGGTCAGTCCGAGCGTTTCAGGATAGCAGATTTTAGCTTTGGAGGACGAAGACGAAGAATCAGTATTATTCTATATATAGTATTGCACCACACTCTTTTTATTCCGCTGCATTGTTGTATTGGTATGTGTAACTCTGATGTTCATTGTATAAGTGAAATAACTGTTTTGTAAACTGTTTTGAACTGTATATTTATTATTATATTTTATCCTTCCGCTGTGAGATTCTATTTTGTTTTATTCCTTCTCTGTTTTTCTTATTTACCCCATAACAATCCGCCCTTGCGTATGCTTTGAATTGGCACGTGTGTCGTTTTAAAGTGTGCGAAAAGGCGGGATGTTACATCTTGGTATCAGAGCTTTGGTTTAGCGATAAACCTTGGCTTTGTGGGGTTTGACTCTTTGTTAATAGGGTAGTAATATCCTATGGGAGTCGCTGAGTGTATATATATGAGAGAGCGTACTTGTTAGTATTGATAAAAAAGATTTTAATATTGTGTTAATCTGTTCCGCTTTGTATTTATGAATTCTGGTTGATGCATAGGACGCTATGCCATCAATAGGGATTTTTAAACACTTAATAGGACAGACCGACATAATATTTGTTTTTAATATAGGTGAATGAAATAATTTCGCCTATTATATTTTCGGTATATAAAAATTATTTTATAAACATATATATATATTTGGTTGCTATAGATTGGATGTTAGGCAATAAGAATATTTGTAATAAATTGAAGCTAAGTGAAATTATAATAAACCAAATTGGAGATTTTAGAACTTAAGTTCGGGATTTTTCCAAATCTGTTTCAAAGAATTTGTGAAAGATAATGATTTGGTTTATAAGTAATTTCTTATGTAAATATTTAGTATAATTCGGAAAAACTGTTTAAAGAAGATTTTGGAAAATTTTTATTTTGTACTTTCTTCTCTGTCGCTGGAAAATAAATTCGGTGATGACGGCCGCATCATCGACTTTCATTTTCGAGTTTCGAAGAGGAAAGGCCACTGTAGTAAATTCTACTACAGATTTATTTTAGAACTTTCTAAAAATTTTCTTTTATTGTTCTAACTATAATTAGAGATATTGAGTAGTAAGAACTTATTTATCTATTATTTTGAAATAAATGGAAATTCAACTCGGTATTTAATTCTAAAATTTTCCGTTAACTAATTGAAAATTTTAGTGAAATAAAAGTTAGGTAATAAATGAATTGAAACCCCTAATTGAAATAAGAGAATTAATGCTAAGGATAAAGGAAGATAAATATTTTAACTTATGAATATTGGTAAAGACTTAGTGAATAATCAATGAATTAAAAGAATGGAGATTTAACTTGTATAAGGTTCAATTGCATTTCTTTAACATAAATAACTTACCCAAATATAAAAGTTGAAATGTTAAACAAGAAACTAGAATCGAATATTTTACAAGTAGGAATTTAGGAAAAATGAAGTATTCAATAGATTACTGTTATAATAAGAATTTAATGGTATAAACTTAGGTTATAATTGAAATGTTACTGAAAAAGAGTTAAGAATTATTAATAGATGATATGAACCTAAGTATATAAAATGAAATTCTAAATAAGAATTGATTGTGGGATTATTAGTTTAAGTATGTCTTAAGCCTCCCCTATTCTAATATAATAGAAAGTAGGAAGAATTGAAATGACTGAAATCCATAGCTAATAGATAAATAAAAACTTCCACTCATAAGAATGGATGTTAGCAGATTAAGAATTTGAGGGAAATCTTACAAGTGAAGAGTAAGGAAAGGAAGATATTCAAAATATTTGTTGTTATTAATGAGAATTTATTTTATAGACTTAAGTAATAAAAGGAAACTTAAGTAATAAAAAGGAAATACAAATATAATGAATTGTGAGATAATTGGAAAATAAAACTTGTAAGAAACAAAGAAATTCCTCATAAATGAAGGAAAGAAAATCAAACCACTGAATTATGAAATAAATGTATAATAAGCTATTTTGGTGTTGGTTTAAATTGTTTGGTTGATGTATGTTTGGTGGGTAAGGAATTTTGGAGTTGTTGGATGAACAAATAATCTATCTTTGTTCCATCTAAGACTGTTGAGTATAGGATGCACTTGATAATTATTTTTCATTTCGTACAATTTCAAAATTTGAACCCGAACAACTAATGATTTGTTTGATTGAATGATTGTTTGTTTGTGATGTGCTGTTTGTTAAAAATGTATGGTTATTGCATTTGATTGGATATGAATGATTGAATCTACCCAAACATTTCACTGTAAAATAAATATTTAACCTTTTAGATTATATAAGTGAATATAGGTGATGGAAGCCACTGCTACTGCTTTGGGTCCACAAAAATATAAGCGTATTGCCCGACAAATAGGTACGTTTTCGGATTACGATTAAAGCGCTATTTTATATATATTTTCCCGTGTGGGATATTTTATTTGGATAATAGGTGTAATATATTTGTATATTTGGATATTATATTTTCTCCAGAGTCCCTCCGTACAAAGGAGACTCTGCCAAAAAAAATTTCGTAAATTTTGGACTTAGAATTTTGTTAAAATATTTTTCCAACTTTAATAACTCAAGTATTAAAGGATATAATGATTTAAAACAAGAATATTTCATTTAGGAGGATTAATCCAGGAAAATATTGTTTATAAATTAAAAATTGAAATAAAAAGTACTGTTTATTCTTCCTTCTCCCTTCTTTTTTTTCCTTTTCGGGGACGAAAAGTTTTGAGTGGGGGAGATTGTAACGACCTGATAAATTTATGATATTTCTATAAATTTAATTTATATGTTTGCTAATTTAATCCAGTATAAAATTAAAGTCTTAGGATTTTAAAAGGATGAATGTAGGAGTTAGATAGTAACTGTAATTACAGGTAGAGATTTAAAAGGTTATATGACATAGATTTGAAAATAACTGAAAGTTGTGTTGTAGTTATAAGTCTTAATTTGTTGGTTTAATGGTATTAATGTAACAATAACTGAATTGGATTACATACACACAAACATTTGAAAAATTTATTAGGTGGACTAAATTGGTTAAAGTTCATAAGTTGTGCATTTCAATTTAGTAGAAATTCTAAACGATAAACGAAGATTTAAATAAACGCTAAATTAAAACTATGTAAAATGGTGACTTAAGGCCTAGTTATAGGAATTGGAATATAATCCAAAATTTAATTAATGATAGTAACGTAGTATTAGCTAATAAATAGATTTCAATGCAGTAACCAAATGAAAGGAATAGGAATGAATATATATATTGAATAGGAATGAATATATATATTGGTTTGAAATGAAATAAAAATGTGTCACATTTAGATGGAGTAAAATTTAAGAAACCTATAAATGTGGAATCAGTAAACATTTGTAAAAATTATTGCCTAGAATAAAATTCATTTAATATAAGAATTCAAAGGTGGAAGATTTACATTTGGATTGAAAGGTATAATTAATTGAATTGGTGATTTGGGAATTTAATCCAAGGGTTACTCTAAAAATAAATACGGATAAAAAGAGGTTAAACTAAGGAGGGGCATTAATTGATTTTAAGGCTTATTTAATACGTTAATAGGCAAGACTCCGCATTCATACATTTATACAAAGCTAAATAGAAGCACAAGTGTGATATAATGTAAATAGATGGATATCAACCTTTATTTATATGTTAATGGGATTTAATTTCTATTGTATAAAAACCGCAATTTAATGAAGATTGAAATAGCTAATTCATACGTTAGTTGATTTAGCTGGAATATGAAGATATTTAATGGAATAGTGAAATCAAATGGGAATGGGTTTCCATTGTTCATTTGAATTCACATTCATCATAAAAACTTATTTGAAAACCAAAGGAATAATAAAGGAATCAAGACTTAATTAGTAATTTGGATTTAAAACATGGCAATTTGGATTTATTGCAACATTTAATACCATAGAATTTAGTAAAGCTTATTCAAATTTTAGTTGACCATTTGTGATATAACTTTTTGAAAACAAGACTTTATTTATGAATTGAGTATTTGATTCAACGAATGGTAATTACTTCATTTAAAAATGGAATTTAACGTAAATTAGTACGTTATTAAAGTTAAATGAAAGCTGTAAACATTTGACTTAGAGAACAATTGAGTGAAATCTTAACTAATGTAAACTTCATCATATTGACATCCATAACTGTGAATCATAGGAAGAAGGTAAATAAATGAACTTAACCAAACTATTTATGTTGAATATTGAAAATTTGAATAAATAAATAGTTAAGAAAATTAAGGGAATGGGAATAAAAATTTATTTATAATTTGGAATTTTAATTACGGTGAAAAGGGTTAACTGCAATTAAAAGTAAGTTGAGATGGAAATCAAGTTATTTATTTAATTTGGTTTAAGATGAGAGTGTATAAGTATAAGATTAGGTAATTTGTGAGAATAAATTTATAATTCCCAATTAATAAGAAAGTGCAGAAATTAAAATTGCAAATTTATATACCTATAAATTTTTATTCACATCCAAGCTTGTTAAATTTATTGGGATTAATTGAACTATCTAAGTAATGAAATTTGGCCAATAATAGGAGTTGAAACATAAAAATTGATTTTTTATGATTTATTTAATTGATTTAATAATATTAAAAATAGCCATTTTTGTCACGGACTCGGATTTCGACGAAACCAGTTACATCGGATCCGTATCGGTGAATTATTATAGGATTTCAAATTTCGTATCGATCGGACTTGTCGTTTGATCGTACGGACGATAAACGCCTTGAAATCAATTTTATTAAAATCAATTTGAAAATCAATTTGGAAATCTTGTTTTTAGCATAACTTCTTCATACGATCGAATTTGGTCGCGAAACCTTTTCCATCGCGTTCAGAATATTTTAAAACACCTATTTGGATATATAGTTTTAACAAATTCGGTTCCGGAGGCATAGCGGGCTTTTTGGGCCATAATCTGTTGCGTACGTTCATCTATCTAGCCTATCTATTCTAACCCAGCCCAACCTATATATATACAGCTACAAACCCTAGTCTATATTCTTTAGCCGTACGTTCATTTCTTCACTCTTTTCTCCTCCTAAAAATGTATACACTTCAGATCCAGTTTCAATGGCAAATCAAAAGCCAAAATTCAAAAAAATTCAGAAAATTCCACAAAAATTATATGTCGATCTTCTCGAAGCGCGTAATCCACTGGTATAATTCGTTTCTCAATTGGGGCTGCCGTTTACCCAGAAATCATGAATCAGTACAGGCCGTTCGTGGTGGATTTTGATGGATTAAACGGTGGATTTACAACCTTAGGTCGATCGGTGTGTGCTGTAGCGTAGAGGGGGCCAAGGCACGTAGATCCATATGGCTACTTGGGTCGTTAGGGTGTTGGTGGCGCACGAATTGGACGAAGAGCGGACCAAGCTCGTGCTCGGCCTGGGGCTGAGTGGAGGCACGGTGGAGGATCGGTTTTGGGCGTAGGGGGCGGCCTGGCGTGGGGGTTGTGAGGACGTAGTCTGATCGGCCTGGAGATGGCCGTGGGAGGTGGAAGTTTGACGTGATGGAGGCGGCTAGGGTTTCGTCCCTGTAGCATGTGCGTGCGTATGTCTTGAGGAAGCTACTGTGCGCGTTAGAACTGGGAGAGACAACGTCCGTGTTGACGTGGCAAAAGGGTAGGGGGTGAGTTTTATTTTCTTGTTTTAACTTAAATTTAAATTTTTTTCAAGCGTTTAATCGAATAACTTTTGCATACATGATCCGATTCACGCGAAATTTCTTTTGTTAGGATCGTAATTTAATTCCGGACTCGATGACGCTGGTTTGGACGAATTCTGAGACGGGCGAATTTTTGAATTTAAATCGAGTTTAAATTCGATTTAAATTCCAAAGGTGAGTGTTTTGACCCACTCACAACTACTAAAAGCTTTTATGTTTGTTAAATAAATGTTAGAAATAAATAGAGATTTAATTATGAGCTTTTGGTATGATATTTCATTTATATCTGTTGAATTGCATTTTATTGAATTTAACTGTTAATTTAATTGATTTATTGCGTGTTAATTAGCTGTTAGAAATTATTGTTGCATATGAATTGCTAGTTAACAGTTGTATAAATTATTACTGAATAAACTGTTAGATTAATAGTTGATAAATTTAATTTGAATAAACTGCCAGTTATCACCTGTTATATATGATCATATATATATATATATATATATATATATATTGTTATTGATTGATATTGGTTGATGGTTACGACTGGATGATGGATGTTGTTGATGAGTGAATGGTTATTGCATATCATTAAATTGCAAAATTTATCATGCATATTTCATTATTCGGGATTGTGGTTTGAAATGATAAAACCGCAAAGTTTATTTTTAAATTGCGGATTGAAATGATAAATATCCGTATCACTTGACCATAGGATAGAAAACTATATACAGGCACCGCGGTCTAATAACTATTTTTAATGTGATTTCTATGGTTTGGATGGAATACGGTTTATAAAAATCTTAAATTTTTATACTGAATAAATGTTTTCTTCCATATTTATATGCATATGAAGTTGAAATTTTGAAATAAAAAAGGTGAATAAATTTCTTTATTTAAAATGGAAGAAATTTAAGAAAATGGAGTTTGATGATTTATATCCTATATTTAAATATTAAGTTGGAAATTTTAAAGATATGATATTTATAAGTGGATTTTTCCCAAAATATTTTGAAATGAATATTCTAGTAAAAATTGAATTTGGAAATATATATATATATATATTTTACTAGAAATTGAAGTCTTATTAATTATGGATTTTATGTGAATGGTCAAGATTAATTAATAGAATATTGATTTCGAAAGGATAAAAAAAAATCCAACTTTAGTTGAAATATAATGCTCAAAATGGATATAAATATATATAAAATTGAAATGGTTTTGGGACTTGAAGTAATATTTTGGATTTTGGATTAACTTTAAAAGAAGAAATATTTGGAAAGCCATGTAATTTATTTCTTTATAAAGCAACAGTAAAGTTAAACCTTTTTAATTCGCATACCGTTGAATATCCAAACCATTTAGTTTTGAAAATAATGGTTTTAAAATACTATGGATTTTCGAAGAATTATGTTGAAAGTTACAAACAAAATATTGGTTACATGGGATATTAAATAATAAAAAGTGACATAATTTTGGAAAGGAAAATTTTATTTGGGGAACGATATCATTGATTCGGGCTTTTATAAAATAATATGAAAATAAATTGTTTGTGTTTTTAAAAGAAGAAATGATATCGAGATATTATGGTTTTGAAATGGATTATATTCTGGTTTTAAAGTATAAACTGTTTTTAAATAACCGCGGTGTTATAATAACGATTGGTTGGCAAAGAGACCGGGATCGGATATGGACATACTCTCTGTCGATACCGAAAACCACTTTGACTAACCGTGTACGCGGTGGAGATTCCAGAATGAAGTAGGTGGTGGCGACATTTCCTGTAAGGTAAATACGTGGACCCAACTCCCGTGAGTTGGCATAAGGTGGCTAAAACAGGAGCGATTCTCTGGCCAATGAGGTCATTCCTCTGATCGGACGCTCCTCTTCGATATTATACTTTGACTTGGATTGATTCAGTGGCCACTTCTATATTTTGATTTTGGGGGAGTTAGTTCGAGGTGGGCGGCAGCTGCGCGCTGCGCGTTACCATCAGCCTGGATAGTAATTGGTATATCTACCCTGGCATTGCCTAGTTGTGCCGTGTCACCTACCCTATCGCGCCTTGTACGAGTTTGGTTTTCTCCCGTAGCCCGTGTGGTATCCTCTAGTGGCTTCCCGATCAGGAGGGACTATGATATTGGATGGACTACTGGGACTATTACGTGTTAAGGGCTATATGGGTAACCCCTTAACGCTATTAAAAAGTAAGTTTATTTTATAAATAGACACTATTATAATAGCGCAATATACTACATAGTAAATAGTTTAACGGATCCTTAGGAGATGTAAATCCCGAACATCTCTTGAGTTACTGTACTCATATTTATTTCTGTTTATTTAACTCACATAAGATATTCTAGCCTGACTCGAGTGTTTTTGTCTTTTCAAATTCGCTCGGGTCAGTCCGAGCGTTTCAGGATAGCAGATTTTAGCTTTGGAGGACGAAGACGAAGAATCAGTATTATTCTATATATAGTATTGCACCACACTCTTTTTATTCCGCTGCATTGTTGTATTGGTATGTGTAACTCTGATGTTCATTGTATAAGTGAAATAACTGTTTTGTAAACTGTTTTGAACTGTATATTTATTATTATATTTTATCCTTCCGCTGTGAGATTCTATTTTGTTTTATTCCTTCTCTGTTTTTCTTATTTACCCCATAACAATCCGCCCTTGCGTATGCTTTGAATTGGCACGTGTGTCGTTTTAAAGTGTGCGAAAAGGCGGGATGTTACATCCGTTGTTTTATACTTCTCAAATTTCGCATTCGGTTCTAAAGGTTTAATATATTCTGTTAGCATACATAAGTAAATAAGTTTGTAAATTGTTATGTATACATATAGTAAGTTATAAATTTGGTACAGTTTTTTTTTAAAGGTAGATTTGATTGATGATACGTGTCATAGTTTTGTTATAAATTTATATTAGTCTGTAGTTTGTTTTTAAATATGTTATAATAACATTGATTTTTAAAGTGAGTATATTTATAGATTTATTTGAAATGTGTTTAAAAAAAAACACAACATAGTACATTTATATGTAAGGTTTATAAAAGTTATAAGCTAGGTACATTCATATATTAGTTTAAAGATGTTAGTTAGTATACACATAAGCTGCTGTATATAATTTATAATTTAGGCGTATATAAGTTTGGTTCGTATATAAGTTAAGGGATCTGTAGTTATTAAATAAAGTTATCGGTTTTATATTATAGGATATTTGTAACAGGTCAGTCTATATACTTTAAGTTGTGTAAGTGTGTCAGTTTTAATACCTGAGTTTACACGCGTACTATATTAAGTTATAATCGACAGTTTCTTTATGTATAAGTCTGGTTATAAAGTATAAGCATAAATATATTTAACATAGAATCTACTTGTTATACGTTTATTTGTATAGCTGCATCATGGGTTTAAAAATTTAAACCGATGATTTTATGTTGTATATTTATTTTCCTTAAAGTAACATATTGATTTTTAAGAAGAGAAAATAATATATATATTACATCAATATGGGTTTAAAAATTTGAATATGATTTGTATATAAACATACATAAACTTTATACGGTGTATCTATTCAATTATACCATCTATCCTTATCAATCCAGTTCTGATTTGACTTCGTCAACTCCTATTTATCAGCTTGTCCGACAAACCCATGTCCTTCGTGCTTTGCTTCGTAATTCATGCTTGGATTTTGTAACTCAACTTCGTTGTCTATATCCTCTAACCTCGAAAGGTGAGCAATCACTCACGATTTACATTCTTTTATTTACTAAATTTGATTTCAATTGGGACGACAATTGAAATATGAGGCTGTAGTTATTTAAATTGTTATATATGCTATTATCTGTAAGTATTCACTTATGGGATATGACACCATATCCTATTGTTTATATATTTATTTTGATGATATATGCCTGTTCTTATTATATTTACATATCTGTTATCACTCTGCAAGTTCCCGTTAGTATAGAAATCACTATGGGTTGAAATGATACATACCCGAACAGACTTTAGAATAGGAGAAAATCATTATGGGTTGAAATGATAAACCCAAGCGATTTCATTTAATTGAATTGGGATTACGGGTTGAAATGCTATCCACCCGTATACATTTAGTGTACGGATTGAAATGATAAATATCCGTAACACTTGACCATATGATAAGAAATATATACAGACATCGTTGGTCCATATATATAAATATTTTGAAATTTAATTCATTGTTTTGGAAAGAAATATATGGTCTTATTAAATGTTAATCCTTAAATTTTTTTATATATAAAGGGTAATGATATATAGATTTAATAATATTTAATTTAGTCAAAATTTTATTTAATACATAAATTATGCTAAATATTTATGTAAATTTTATTCCAAAAGTATTCTGCAATCTACTAAGATTGGGAGATAAATGTGGGTTTATCTAAATGGTATTTAAATAAGGATTCATTCAATTAAATCAATTTGAAATTTTTGAATGGGAAATTTAAGGGTATGATTTTGTAACTGGATTTTATTTAAGCGATTTAATGAATATTTCACGTTTAAATAAATTAAAGAAAATATTGAGTAAAATGTAATTTAAGGTTACTTAAATGATATTGTATCTAATGAGGGATTATTTAAGACTAGATAATAATGAGGTTAAATCGAGATCTATATGGAACTATTAAATTGAACATTTAATTAAATATTAAAGCTTTGAACTATATTGGGATTTAAATGGTTTATTTTGAGATTCGGATATGTATTTGAAATCAGTATAGTTGAATTTAGTATTTAGAAACTAAATTGATTAAAAAGTTAGTTGAAACGTTGAATACTTAAAGTTTTGAAATATATTGAACATAAAGGGTATTTTGTGATTTCAAATCCGAATTTGAGATCGATAAAATTGAAGTGGTTATTTTAGAAATTGAGTTGAATCTAAATTAATAAATTGAGATTGAAATAGATTTAAATGGGGTGGTCAGGTTGATGTTAAACGATTTGTCAAGTTGAGGGAATTGAAATTTCTTTACTGTACAAATTATTTAATATATAAAAATACTATTTGGGAAGTATAGAGATATTTGAAGTGAAAATGATATTTTGTTTTGAAGTATAAATTAAGTTGAATAGACTACAATGTTATAGTGTATATTTCTATCTTTTAGATAGTTCCATGGACCCTTAGAGGATGGTTATCCCAAACATCCTCTAAGTTAATTATATTTCAGTTGATATTTCACTTGAGTTAGATTTATAGATATAAGAATGTTAATCCTGACTCGAGTGTTTTATGTTTTGCTTTACGCTCGGGTCAGACTGAGAGATACAGCATTTGAGACTCATCTTCGAAGTTGGAGCTTTGCTTGAAGATCCAACTATCTATCCCTTCAGTCATCCAGTTGATTTGTTCAGAGAAGCCATCTGTTACATTGGAGACTTCATGGCATTTGAACTATTCGGTTGTATTTTATTTCTAACGCTGAGGTATATAGTAGCTTCATGAACTACTATTCTTTATCTATTCCGCTGCATTGTATTACTCTGTGTAAGTGATCTATGATTGATTTATTTACTGTATATTTTAAGTTTTGCCAAATTTTATTAACAATTCGGTATTTTGAATTATTCAAGTCAGACATGTATGGTTTTATTGTCGATTTGAATGGTCTAAAATAGCGGGTCGTTACAGTTGGTATCAGAGCTTTGGCTCTAGGCAAAACTTAGCATATACGGTAAATTTGTTTACAGAATCACTTTCGCTCGAGTTGAATCTCTTCCTTTTGACTCGATTTCCTTTGAATTTTGGAATGTCCCTCGGTTCTGAAATTCATTCTGTCTCTCCCTATTTATATTCGTTTGATCCTGGAGTATCCCACAACTCCACTGAATGTTTTGTAAAGGGGGTGAAAACTCCTTTACAATTGGCATTGATTCACCGAAGATTTTTGTATCCTCGGTTTACGATGCTGATATATCTTGATATGCCGAATTCCCTCTCTGACGATCGAATGTCGATTTGTTTTGGAATTCCGCATCGATTATATTCCTGAAGTCACGGTTGACCCGGTTAAGGTCGCCTGTGATTTATAGATGTATATCCATCTTCTATTTTGTAATTAAATTATCTCATCTTCGATCGAGTCTATCTTCGAATCAGGATTCTATTGATTGGAGTTCCGCTAATTTAAATCTCTATCTTTGTTTGAAACCCATTCTTTGAAAATCGGGCATGTTGGTATTTTTAAAATTGTTTATATATCGAAATTATTATTTTGATAACTATGATTTTATTCTATATATAAAAGTGAAATTGTTTTCGATAAGGATTATATACCTATATATAATAATAATAAAAAATAAAACAAGAAATGTTATTCTATATAAAAAGGTTTGAAAGGATTTGAAATTTTGAAAAATTATAAGAAAGTGATTTATATAAAAATGATTTATAACTGTAGTGTTAAATTTGAAATTCGAGAATTAAATTCCGGTTTTTTTGAAATTGGTTTTAAGATTTTGGAAAATATATAAAAATAATACGATTTAAAAGTATTTTTCCGAATCAGAAAGGTTTCAAATGAATTCCAATAATTTTGAAGAAATTTCGAAGAAGTTTTCAAGAAAATAGAAGTCCAGAACTCACTTATGTCGCTGGAAAATAATTTCGGTGATGAGTGCACGCATCATCGACATTGATTTTCGAGTTTCAGAGTGGGGGAGAGGCCACTTTAATAGCTCGCTATGCGAGTGATTTTGTAAAACCGTTATGATTTCAAATTCCGAAGTATAATTTGATATTTTCAAAAGATATATATATATGTATATATATATATTCGAAACAATTTAAAGTGAGACCGGTGTTCAGTCCTCGAGTTTCAGATTTAATAATTGATTTATTGTTGAATTTCAACTCTTGAATTTAAAATTTGATTTTCCTAACTATTTTGAATGTTCGAACACTTCCAAATCGAGATTAAAATTTTAAAACTAAGAAATTTCGAAGAGTATAAAATGTTTGATAAAGAATATAAATTTAGTTTGAAATGTTTTGAAAAAATATATATATATAGTTTTGAATAATAGTTTTCAGAAAGGTAAATTGAATATTTCAACTAAAAATAGATAGTTTAAAAGTTTTAAAGGGATAATTATAAATTTGGAAACCATTTTGAGTATAATTGATTTTGGGAAAATATGTGGTTTTGAAATTAAATTGGAATTAAAAACCAGTACTTATATGGTGATTTTGGAAATGAATTTGTTTGACTTGAATTATTTTAATTTAGAAACTGGGATAATTTTCTAAACCTATTTTTTTGGGAACTTTGAAATATTAGATATTTAATTCGGAAGAAAATTTGGTGAAATCATATATGATTTTGAAACTTAATTGATATTGAAATGATTTGAAATTGAGGACCTTAGATTACTAAGCACTTGATTTGGGAGTGGTCGAACTTATATAAAATGGATTGTATAAGTATGAAGTTGATTTGAAATCTATTGATTTGAAAGGTACTCAATTTGGAAAGAGATTTTATATAATCAAAGTCTATATAAGTATGATTTGATCTACTATTGATTTGGAAAGTATTCGATTTGGGAAAAAGAGAATCCTATATATAATGGACTTTATATAAGTATGATATTTGAAAGTGATTTGAAAAGGTACTATATGATATATATTTTCGAAGTAAAGATATGGAAAGTGCCTTCTGCTTGATATCCGCTTTGTGGCCACATCGTGGATTCATTCTATCGATATTATTCTCTCTGATTTTCGGTTTTCCGGATGTAATACTCGAGTGTTTCCCACCGTGGCGTAACCCATGGTTTTTTTTTTCTCTCGCGAATGCATAGCGCAATTGCCTGGCTGAGTCTTGCCTATGGGTACGGATTGTTTCCTGGGGGATCCAGGCGTAACCATTGTGTATCCTGCAATCTGTGTAGGTCGCGAATAGTAGCGCAAGTGCCTGGCTGAGTCTTGCCTGGGGGTACGGATTGTTTCCTGGGGGATCCAGGCGTAACCATTGTGTATCCTGCACTCTACTAGTCATCATGGCGTAACTCGCAGGGCTGAGAAAGCTTACGGATATGGATTGTTTCCTGGGGGACCCAGGCGTAACCATTGTGTATCTGCGAACCATGATCGGACAAAGGTTTTGGTTTGGTTGTTTTATTTGGATTGTACTTTCCATATCTGTTTTTAAAGGTTTTCAAGTATTTTCACTAGGTGTTGAAACAAGTCTACTAAGTACTTGAAGAATTCTAGCTTTGCGCCTGATCAACGCATGGCCAGAGTCTGCAAGAACGAGGATAAACTTGTTAAAACATTGAGTTATAAAAGTATTTTCGAAAGAAAAATTGGTTTCGATATAAAAATATTTTATTTATAAAGGTATTTTATTATAAAAGTATTTTCAACAAAGAAATTTTGTATTAATATTTGAAATTTAAATTCTTATGGTTTGAAATAAATTATTCGTGCCCAATTCTATTCTTTTGAATCTACCTCATCTGCTCAGCTTCATTTTTCACCTATATTCCGTTTTCGGAATCTACCTTCCTTTCCTTTTTGAATAAATCTTTTAAATATTTCTTATTTGTATACTGCATTGTTTTATATAAAATTTTAGTGGTATAAATATCTTTGTAGTTATTAATTAAATAAAACATATTTAAAGAAAATGATTATTAATTTATTGATAATATTTGAAAAGTATCTTGAGATAAATTTATAAATTTATGAACTATGGATTTAATGTTTTCAATAGCTTCTTTGTAAATATAACTAATGATGCAAATAATTGTTTTCAAATAGCTTTCACATATGTATAAAGATGTTAGTTAAACATATTAAATTCCAATGAGTTTTGAAAATTTTAAAGTATTAAAGATAACTGAATTGCAAATGAATATTTCAAGTAAAATTTATATAGTTTAAAAATTTAAATTACCCTTGACTTTCAATCTACCTTTATTTCTGGTTGTTCTATTCTCCTACCTCCTTCCTTTTCGGGGACGAAAAGTTTTGAGTGGGGGAGAGTGTAACGACCCATAATATTTTAATAGTTTTGAATGGTTTTATTTTCATATTTAATTCAATTTTGAGAAAATTTTAAATAATTGAATTTTGAAATAAAAATTTTATATTTAGAATACGTATATGAAGATACAGCAAATAGTGAATTTTCACTTAATTATATGGGAGTTTATTTTTTTTGTATAATTCTATTTCAATCTATATCGGTTAAATATTGCTGATAAAAAAAAATTTCTAAGCCTGAATATTTTTACATAAGAAAATTCTAAATCATAGATCCTTCATTTTTATAATAATATCCGTTCCCCCTTTTTGCTCTCCAAACTATGGTAACAAATTTGCTTTAATTTTTCTGCTGAATCAATGTATCAAACGTTGATATTTCATTTATTAGTCCACTGTCTACGTTATTTATGGACACAAATGTATTTCAATATCTCTTCATATACCATTCCTAAATATCCTCCTCCAGATCCGTGACCATCTGATTTCTTTTGCGTTTCAAATTTTAAACGCGCATAAATCAATTGCCTTAATATTTGTCAACTAAATAAATAGGTGACCGTTGCTAGTACATAAAAATTTGTTTTATTTCTGCCTGAATTCCGGGCTAATTTTTCACCGTTCCTTTCGTTTCACTTTAATCGCTTTAATAAATATGTCAATGGATAGACGTTACCATTCTCATCATTACACTTTATTTCATATGGTACGTTTCTTCGTTTTTTTTTCTTTGTTCATTTCTTTTATTTGCCTCTGTCTGCTCCTTTATCCCTTCCTTCCGTTTCAAAATTCAAACGTGCTGTCCATTCTTGGCATAAATTATTTTCAGCTAAATCATAGTCGTTGCTTTTATATTTTTCCAAATTTTAGGGTCACAATTATTAATTGCTGACCTTTCCTTTCCTTTCCTTCAGTCCACTGATTCCTTCCTTTAAACCATTCAATTTGCGCGTTGATTTTATACCAATAGTCGTTACTTTTATTTATTTCTCTGAAATCATGCGTAACGTTCCTTTTCAATTTATTCTTCTGCCTCTCTTTATATTTTTCCATTTTGCTTTGGGAATACAAATTCGCACACTCCTCTCCTTCTTTAATTGATTTGTAGCCGTTTCTTATTCATTCTTCCTTCAGTTTAAAATTTGAAAGTGCTACCCAAGGTAAACAATTAATTGCTAAATAATTCTCCCGAAATCAGGGGACTTCATAGTATCAATTACTTTTATTTACATGTCCATTCAAATTTTCTATCGGTTAAGACCAAATAGTAGCTCACCTTTTTATTCCTTGAATTCAGGGTTTGACTATTGATTGGTACCTATCTTTTTATATTTCCTTTAATTTATTGTTTCAATATTTTTTCCTAAATCTATGCTTCTAGACGTTGATATGCCATTTCTATATTTTGGGTGATAACTTTTTTGAACGTTTGATAATAATAATAAATCTGCATATTATAATCGGATATCAATTGAGATCTAGGAAAGAAATAAATATAAAACGTATAACCTGACAAATAATAAAAATTGCTTTAATTGCACCGTTGATTTTGAAACGTATAAAATTCTATACGTTCTTTACGCATCCATTCATTTCTTTTATTTCTTCCTTTACGTTTCCTCTCTTTACTGATATATACTTACTTCTTTTATCTCTCCTATCTACTACAAAAGGCAACCCACTTCTTTGTGAAATAAAAAAAAAATTCCTTCATCCCTCAACCCATCAAAATCACCTCACCTCCGTTCCCGCATGCTGCTCTTCCAGCCAACGTTCCATCCTTGCCGTGAAGTTGTTCCTATCCCCTCTTTCGCCTCTGTATTTTTGAATGGAAGATATTATGTGGTAAGTATATAAAGTGATAACTGCATATATATTTTTACCTTGCCTAGCCTTCCTCTTTCGCCTATAAAAATCGGCATGAATAATTTAGGCACGTGCCCTATTAATTAGTTATATATATCAAGCTTTGTATCCGTTGTTTTATACTTCTCAAATTTCGCATTCGGTTCTAAAGGTTTAATATATTCTGTTAGCATACATAAGTAAATAAGTTTGTAAATTGTTATGTATACATATAGTAAGTTATAAATTTGGTACAGTTTTTTTTTAAAGGTAGATTTGATTGATGATACGTGTCATAGTTTTTATATAAATTTATATTAGTCTGTAGTTTGTTTTTAAATATGTTATAATAACATTGATTTTTAAAGTGAGTATATTTATAGATTTATTTGAAATGTGTTTAAAAAAAAACACAACACAGTACATTTATATGTAAGGTTTATAAAAGTTATAAGCTAGGTACATTCATATATTAGTTTAAAGATGTTAGTTAGTATACACATAAGCTGCTGTATATAATTTATAATTTAGGCGTATATAAGTTTGGTTTGTATATAAGTTAAGGGATCTGTAGTTATTAAATAAAGTTATCGGTTTTATATTATAGGATATTTGTAACAGGTCAGTCTATATACTTTAAGTTGTGTAAGTGTGTCAGTTTTAATACCTGAGTTTACACGCGTACTATATTAAGTTATAATCGACAGTTTCTTTATGTATAAGTCTGGTTATAAAGTATAAGCATAAATATATTTAACATAGAATCTACTTGTTATACGTTTATTTGTATAGCTGCATCATGGGTTTAAAAATTTAAACCGATGATTTTATGTTGTATATTTATTTTCCTTAAAGTAACATATTGATTTTTAAGAAGAGAAAATAATATATATATTACATCAATATGGGTTTAAAAATTTGAATATGATTTGTATATAAACATACATAAACTTTATACGGTGTATCTATTCAATTATACCATCTATCCTTATCAATCCAGTTCTGATTTGACTTCGTCAACTCCTA
Source organism: Allium cepa (assembly GCA_030765085.1). Classification (NCBI taxonomy): domain Eukaryota; kingdom Viridiplantae; phylum Streptophyta; class Magnoliopsida; order Asparagales; family Amaryllidaceae; genus Allium; species Allium cepa. The sequence continues at coordinate 771,476,058 of CM060932.1, forward strand.
TTTATCAGCTTGTCCGACAAACCCATGTCCTTCGTGCTTTGCTTCGTAATTCATGCTTGGATTTCGTAACTCAACTTCGTTGTCTATATCCTCTAACCTCGAAAGGTGAGCAATCACTCACGATTTACATTCTTTTATTTACTAAATTTGATTTCAATTGGGACGACAATTGAAATATGAGGCTGTAGTTATTTAAATTGTTATATATGCTATTATCTGTAAGTATTCACTTATGGGATATGACGCCATATCCTATTGTTTATATATTTATTTTGATGATATATGCCTGTTGTTATTATATTTACATATCTGTTATCACTCTGCAAGTTCCCTGTTAGTATAGAAATCACTATGGGTTGAAATGATACATACCCGAACAGACTTTAGAATAGGAGAAAATCGTTATGGGTTGAAATGATAAACCCAAGCGATTTCATTTAATTGAATTGGGATTACGGGTTGAAATGCTATCCACCCGTATACATTTAGTGTACGGATTGAAATGATAAATATCCGTAACACTTGACCATATGATAAGAAATATATACAGACATCGTTGGTCCATATATATAAATATTTTGAAATTTAATTCATTGTTTTGGAAAGAAATATATGGTCTTATTAAATGTTAATCCTTAAATTTTTTTATATATAAAGGGTAATGATATATAGATTTAATAATATTTAATTTAGTCAAAATTTTATTTAATACATAAATTATGCTAAATATTTATGTAAATTTTATTCCAAAAATATTCTGCAATCTACTAAGATTGGGAGATAAATGTGGGTTTATCTAAATGGTATTTAAATAAGGATTTATTCAATTAAATCAATTTGAAATTTTTGAATGGGAAATTTAAGGGTATGATTTTGTAACTGGATTTTATTTAAGCGATTTAATGAATATTTCACGTTTAAATAAATTAAAGAAAATATTGAGTAAAATGTAATTTAAGGTTACTTAAATGATATTGTATCTAATGAGGGATTATTTAAGACTAGATAATAATGAGGTTAAATCGAGATCTATATGGAACTATTAAATTGAACATTTAATTAAATATTAAAGCTTTGAACTATATTGGGATTTAAATGGTTTATTTTGAGATTCAGATATGTATTTGAAATCGGTATAGTTGAATTTAGTATTTAGAAACTAAATTGATTAAAAAGTTAGTTGAAACGTTGAATACTTAAAGTTTTGAAATATATTGAACATAAAGGGTATTTTGTGATTTCAAATCCGAATTTGAGATCGATAAAATTGAAGTGGTTATTTTAGAAATTGAGTTGAATCTAAATTAATAAATTGAGATTGAAATAGATTTAAATGGGGTGGTCAGGTTGATGTTAAACGATTTGTCAAGTTGAGGGAATTGAAATTTCTTTACTGTACAAATTATTTAATATATAAAAATACTATTTGGGAAGTATAGAGATATTTGAAGTGAAAATGATATTTTGTTTTGAAGTATAAATTAAGTTGAAAAGACTACGGTGTTATAGTGTATATTTCTATCTTTTAGATAGTTCCATGGACCCTTAGAGGATGGTTATCCCAAACATCCTCTAAGTTAATTATATTTCAGTTGATATTTCACTTGAGTTAGATTTATAGATATAAGAATGTTAATCCTGACTCGAGTGTTTTGTGTTTTGCTTTACGCTCGGGTCAGACTGAGAGATACAGCATTTGAGACTCATCTTCGAAGTTGGAGCTTTGCTTGAAGATCCAACTATCTATCCCTTCAGTCATCCAGTTGATTTGTTCAGAGAAGCCATCTGTTACATTGGAGACTTCATGGCATTTGAACTATTCAGTTGTATTTTATTTCTAACGTTGAGGTATATAGTAGCTTCATGAACTACTATTCTTTATCTATTCCGCTGCATTGTATTACTCTGTGTAAGTGATCTATGATTGATTTATTTACTGTATATTTTAAGTTTTGCCAAATTTTATTAACAATTCGGTATTTTGAATTATTCAAGTCGGACATGTATGGTTTTATTGTCGATTTGAATGGTCTAAAATAGCGGGTCGTTACAACAGCATTTACAATGCTGTATTATCATTTACATTAGAATTAATAGCATTTCAGAGATGCAGTTAATTAACTTCAAGTATTCAATATCATTTCACAAACAATTATTTTTTTATTTAAATCATCTTTAGCTTATAAAATCATATAATTTCACTTTTAAAACAGTCATTCAAATACCCTTATATTCATGATTTTATAAAGTTAAATCTCCATTCAAAATCAAAATTTAATAATAATTCACTTATTAAATTCCAACATTAAATTTTAAATTCATTAAATTAAATTTAAATTAACATTTAAGTTTAAAATTTTCGAACATAACTTAATTTCATTTTTATTTACTTAACTTAAAATTCACTTTTAAGCCAAATTCACAAATTTTCAATTTTAGTTATATTTCCAAATTTCAACCTAAATATTCATTCATTTCACATTTTCGCTTTATTCAAAAATCATTGATATATTATAAAATCATTTTTAAATTCATTTAATTCAAAATATCATAAATTTATCATATTTTCATATTTAATTTAAATTCCATTTATCACCAAATTCTAGTTTCCAAAATAACTAACATTCCAGATTTTCTAACTTTACCATTTATTTATTTCACTTATAAATTTTCAGAAAATCAATAATGCTTTACAAAAATCATTTTTAATCAAATTTAAATCAAAATATTATAATATTTACATGTCTAAAATAATTAAAAATTTTAGAAAAACATATTTTAACAACGGGTCTGTATTTCATTTTCTAGCCTAGATAAAGTGATACAGGTAATATATCATTTCAACCCGTAATTTACAAAGAAAACCGGGTTTGATCTTTTCAAACCCACAATCCCAAGTAAAAGAAAATAATTGAAAATCATTCAGGCCTATCATTTCAGCCCATAACGATTTTCTCCTATTCTAAATTCCGTTCGTGTATGTATCATTTCAACCCATAGTGATTCTAGTCTACAGGGAACTTGCAGTGTGATAAATTGATGAAAATAATAGAATAGCATGAAATAACAGTAACATATGGTATAACAAGTGTAAATATAGGTGTGAACTTCATATAAATGTAATATAGCAGTTATAACTGGATGATATGCATTTACAGATTCAGGTGATGTCAGTTTATCACTACATAAGTACATATTAGTCTGGTGAGATTTACTCACTGTTTTGAGCTGATGACACAACGACGAATTGCACAACGGGATCTACACAAGCACAAAAGCACAATATAGATACGAAATGGAGGAGCCAAGGATTAATTCCCTTGAATACAAATCAAACAAACAATATAACAATTATAAGGTTTCAGACCAAAAATACGATAAACGATGCTAGAAATTAAGGAACAACAATTAATCAAACACTTGCACTTGCTTCCACCATCACTATGCTCAGCCTATAGGGTGATAAGGTACTGCCATGGGGTGTATTTGGTCAGGTATGGGTCATATATGGTCGGCCTAGCAAGGGTAGTGAAGGTATGGAAGTTGCTATGTATGAAAATACAAGTACAAGGCAAACAAGTGGATTTTTGTGCAATTTCAAGCATCGGGCAAGGCTACAAATGGCATGGCCAGACCTGCTGGAGGCTAGGAGATGGTGTGGCAGTGGTTTTGGTTTAGGTATGAGCTAGAGAAGGTGGCGCAAAGGCCGGCTAAGGGTGTGGTGAAGTGGTGGAAGTTACAAGGTGTGAATACAAAGGGTTTAAGGCAAATAAGTGGCTTTTGTGCAACCATGGCTCAACCAAAGGACCATTGGGCTCGGCCCCTACAAGGTGAAGGTCAGGTGGGGTCTGGAGTGTCGTCCAAAGGTGATGGATGGACAGGTGGTGGCGGCCAAGGAGGTGGTTTAGGTGAAAAATGAAGGGTATGTGCATAAATGGTTCGGCTAGGCTGAACAAGTGGAGTGTTTGCATAAACTTTGGTGGATCTAGTCATAGATGACCACGGCATGGCTTGGTCAGTGGGCTGGAGGAGATGGTGACCTGATGTGGTGATGGTGGAGGTGGCTATGGTGGTGGAGGAGCAAGGCCGAACCTATGATGAAGAAGAACAAGTGTAAAAACCATGAATTCAAGCATAAACAAATGGAAAAAGGAAATAAAGTTTACCAAACTTTCTTCAAAAGCTATGGCCGAAATTTTTTGAGGAAATGAGAGAAAAAATGAAGTAAGTGAATGAGAAATGAGGGTGGCAGCTGAAAGAATGAAGAGATATGGCCATTTGAGTGAAAAGAAACGTTAAAATGTGAAAAGGTGGGAAAATCGAAAGGCATAGGAAACAAAAGGTCACAAACCCTTTCAATTTACCTTTTATTATTTATATAAATTTATGTAGCTGAAATAATAATAATATCAGATAATATTTCGAAATTTTCAACCAATATACAAATATATATAATATTTATCAATTATGTAAAGTAAAATTAACGAAAATAGTTAAAACAGTGAACTAGACTAGCAAAATTTGAAGTTAAATGAAATAATTTTTAGAAAATTCATATAAGCTTGTAAAGTATTTTTAAACATAAATAATAACATAAAATACATATATATTCACAAAATAAATATTTAAAATTTAATTTAAATATAAAATTATAATGTAGAAAATAGAAGAAAATGGGAAAACAGCCCTTAAAAATAGGAAATCAACACAGTAATTTTTAGAAAAATTCTATTATTATTTTAAAAATATTTAGAGATGAATTTTCACAAATAAAACAAATTTAAAATAAAATAAATAAATTTAAAAATGAAGAAAATGGCAGAAAATTAGAAAACAGCCTTTAAAAATAGGAAATAAATACGGTAAATGTTCGAAAAATTATATTATCATTTTAAAAATGTTTAGAAATGATATCACACAAATAAAAAAAATTTAAAATAATTTCAAGATGAAGTAAAGTCAAATTTAAATATATAGTCAAAATCTAGGGTTGTTACAGGGAATTTGCAAATAGCTTTATAAATGGTTTAAGAGAGATTTATAAATCATGTTTGAAATTGATTAAAAAAAATCTTCCCCGACATTTATGAATACATACTTTTGGAATAAGTATATAGATATCCTGATATATGAAAGTATGAATTGTTTTTGGATTTATTATTTTAAATGTTTTATAAAATGACCACGGTGTGAAAAATTATAACGATTGGTTGTGAAAGAGACCAGTGTCGGATATTGTCATACTCTCTACCAATTCCGAAACCACTTTAACAACTATGCACGTGGTGTAGAATCCACAACGAAGTAGGATGATTTGGCGAACGCTGCTGGTATGAGGTAAGAACGTAGCCCTGGCCCCCTCGGGTCACTTGATATGACTTAAATCAAGAGCCATAACTAGGCCAAGTGAGGTCGCTCCTCCCATCGAACATGCTTCTTCGATACCATATCTGTTACTTTGTGATTGATTGGTGGCCACTTCGATTTGATTATGGGACTGTTGTTCGAGGTAGGCAGTAGTAGCTGTTATGTGTTACCACTAGCCTGGTTCTGCAATCTGGTAGAATCCTATTATGGATATAGCCTCATGTGCCCTGTCATATGCCTTATCGAGCCCACTGCGATTTTGTTTTACGTCGTACCTATAGAGTGCTCCCGAATAGCCCACCGTTTGGAGGAGTTTACAGTACTGTATAGATTACGGCATTATAAAAATGTGTTAAGGGGGATATGGGTAACGCCTTAACGCTATTAATACTACACTTTACTAATATACATTATATATATAGCGTATATTACTACATAAAAATAGTTTAACGGATCCTTAGGAGATGGAAATCTCGAACATCTCTTAAGTTATTGCATATACGTTATACACTGAATAAGAGATGTAGAATCCCTTATACATCTCTAAAGCCATTAAACTCGTAATTTTTTGTTGTTGATTTAACTTACTTAAGATCTTTTAATTCTGACTTGAATGTTTTTTGTTTTCATTATGCTCGGGTCAGCCTGAGCATTTCAGCGTTGAAGACTTTATTGCTAGAGGATTAAAACAGATTTTGATATATTATATTATTAGTATTATTCCACTGCATCATGTTGTTCCGCGGCATTATCCTATTTTACCTTCTGCATGTATAACTCTGATTGTGTTGTAATAGTGTAATCCAATCAATTTGTAAAACAGCTTCATAAACTGTTTATTTGATTATTATATTTTATATTCCGCTGTGAGATTCTGTGTTTTTTTCTTTCCTTTCTCTTATTTTCTTATTTACCCCTATTAACAATCCTCCCTTTTAAATGGTTTGAGTTTGACAAGTGTGGTTTATTATCAATATAAACCGTCCAAAAAGGTAAGCCATTACACACATATTGTCAATTACCTTACTGTTTAAATCCCAAACCATCTCATGTGCTAGTAATGAATTTTCATATATTAATTTTCCTGGAATAAAAGCACTTTGATTTTCAAAAATTAAAAACGGTAGGAAATCCTTCATTCTGTTACTTAGTACTATTGCTATAATTTTATAGATGAATTTGCCGTAGGATATTGGCCTATAATCTCCTATAGATGGATTTTATTTTTTGGAATTAAATTGATAAAAGTATGATTTAAACTTTTAAGCATTTTTCCTTCATTGAAAAATTCCTGCACTACTTTCATTACTTGTCCTTTAATTTTTCCCAATAAGCTTTACAAAATTTAGCATTAAAACCATCTGATCCTGGACTTTTATTATCCCCAACATTAAATATGACATATTTTATTTGATTTTCTTCTATATGAGGTAAAAAAATTTCCTTAGTGTTGCTATTTAATTTTGTTTTACAAATTATTTAGGGAATTTAAACTTCATTTTCCAATGAATTATATTACTCATTAAATTACCTTATTGCCTCTTTTGCTATTTCATTAAAATTGTTTGTAGAACTGCCCTCATTATAAAAATATTTCCTATATTATTAACATATTTTCTACAATTCATCTCAGCATAAAAGAACTAAGTACACTCATCCTTTTGAGTTCACCAATCAACTTTGGCTATTAAATCCTGTAATTTTTGACCAATCTATTATGAATCAACTTTGTACAATTCATCTAAATCATCGTGATTTGTGTCTATTAAATCCTGTAATTTCCCCACTTTTCAATGCTCTTCAATATGTTCCTTTGCAGCATTCCCTCCCTTACTTCAATTTTTTAAATTCTTTTTAGTATTCTTTAAAATTTATTCAATTCAAATTGCTCTGTACCTTGACAATAAAATTCAAAATATTTTTCTGAAATATTATTACATTCCTTATTCGAAACACACCTATTTTTAATTCTAAAAGGAATTCTTATGTTTTTACTATCGTTTTCTTCATTTTGGAAACATTAGTTAATATGGGTGTATGGTTACTTGTATTTTGTTCTAAAGTACAACACATAAATTTAGGAAACTTTGAAATGACCTCTTTTCTTTATTAATATCCTATCAAGTTTGCAGTGGATAAGTTTACCTACACCCACCATGTATACTTATTTCCACTGATTTTTGGTTCCAAAAAACCAGTTTCAATTGAGAATTTATTTACTTTATCTAACTTATTTTATGGTATTCTGTTGCCTCGACATTTCTTACATATATGCATGATAGTATTGAAAGCACCCATAATTAACCATGGAATTTTAACATTTTGTTTATATTTTTGAGTTGATTACGCAGAACGTTCCTTTCAGTTTCAAAGTTACTACCATATACACTAGTTATTTTATAGATAGCCTCCCTACATTATTAAAAATACTATATATAAATTGTAAATACTTTTCTGTACAATTATATACCTAAATATTAGAGTCCCACGATAATAGAGTTCTACCTTTACTACCGCATTCATTATTAGTATAAATTTCTGGTTTTCAAGTACGTTTAGAAAAAATTTCTCTATATTATTATCATTCATTTTATTTCCTAATAATGCCATAATAGTAGGTTTCCTCGTAACATGTCTAAAATATCAGTTTGTCTTGAGGGAATTCATTCCCCTAACATTCCATGCAATGATTGACATTTAATATATAATATCATATCAAAAAGAGTTTCTTCTTTTCATACCTGCCACTTAATCACTTCTGCCCCTTTTCTTACATTATACTCTCATAGCTTTTAACTTTTCTATTAGTTTATTCCATTCTAGATTTGTTATAACATACTTTTGCTTGAAACTCGCTTTCTCTTTAGCGGTACCTCTAACCCTTCTACTTTTTGTATTATGCAATGACTTTTCCTCTTTATGGTTTGAAGTGCGAGGCAGATTTGAGTTAATGATCAACCTATCCTCAGATTCTGCAACCTTAACCCAAGGGATGACTTACATTACATCTTCTATACAATTACTATTAATTATACAATCTTCCTCTTCATTCATTGGTATATTATCATAATCTGGAACTTGTAGGTCTCCAGATTCAAAGACTTTATTATGCGTATTACCCCATTTACTGTACTACTTTCTTGTTGTTTTTCTCAATGATTTCCTTTAACATTCTTTATCTCTTTTTCAACAACGACATGAGAATTCATAGCTAGTTTTTGTGGTTCATAATTGCCTTGTTTTACTTTATTATTTTATAGATTAATCGAACTATCATTAGTGATATCTTCTTGATTAAATTGATAGTTGCTTTTCTAAACATTCAAACTTTGGCCATTTCCTTGATTAGATTGAGACATGGTTGGTTTCCCTCCTCCATTTTCTAAAATTTAATTTACTGTAACGACCTGATAAATTTATGATATTTTTATAAATTTAATTTATATGTTTGCTAATTTAATCCAGTATAAAATTAAAGTCTTAGGATTTTAAAAGGATGAATGTAGGAGTTAGATAGTAACTGTAATTACAGGTAGAGATTTAAAAGGTTATATGACATAGATTTGAAAATAACTGAAAGTTGTGTTGTAGTTATAAGTCTTAATTTGTTGGTTTAATGGTATTAATGTAACAATAACTGAATTGGATTACATACACACAAACATTTGAAAAATTTATTAGGTGGACTAAATTGGTTAAAGTTCATAAGTTGTGCATTTCAATTTAGTAGAAATTCTAAACGATAAACGAAGATTTAAATAAACGCTAAATTAAAACTATGTAAAATGGTGACTTAAGGCCTAGTTATAGGAATTGGAATATAATCCAAAATTTAATTAATGATAGTAACGTAGTATTAGCTAATAAATAGATTTCAATGCAGTAACCAAATGAAAGGAATAGGAATGAATATATATATTGAATAGGAATGAATATATATATTGGTTTGAAATGAAATAAAAATGTGTCACATTTAGATGGAGTAAAATTTAAGAAACCTATAAATGTGGAATCAGTAAACATTTGTAAAAAATATTGCCTAGAATAAAATTCATTTAATATAAGAATTCAAAGGTGGAAGATTTACATTTGGATTGAAAGGTATAATTAATTGAATTGGTGATTTGGGAATTTAATCCAAGGGTTACTCTAAAAATAAATACGGATAAAAAGAGGTTAAACTAAGGAGGGGCATTAATTGATTTTAAGGCTTATTTAATACGTTAATAGGCAAGACTCCGCATTCATACATTTATACAAAGCTAAATAGAAGCACAAGTGTGATATAATGTAAATAGATGGATATCAACCTTTATTTATATGTTAATGGGATTTAATTTCTATTGTATAAAAACCGCAAATTAATGAAAATTGAAATAGCTAATTCATACGTTAGTTGATTTAGCTGGAATATGAAGATATTTAATGGAATAGTGAAATCAAATGGGAATGGGTTTCCATTGTTCATTTGAATTCACATTCATCATAAAAACTTATTTGAAAACCAAAGGAATAATAAAGGAATCAAGACTTAATTAGTAATTTGGATTTAAGACATGGCAATTTGGATTTATTGCAACATTTAATACCATAGAATTTAGTAAAGCTTATTCAAATTTTAGTTGACCATTTGTGATATAACTTTTTGAAAACAAGACTTTATTTATGAATTGAGTATTTGATTCAACGAATGGTAATTACTTCATTTAAAAATGGAATTTAACGTAAATTAGTACGTTATTAAAGTTAAATGAAAGCTGTAAACATTTGACTTAGAGAACAATTGAGTGAAATCTTAACTAATGTAAACTTCATCATATTGACATCCATAACTGTGAATCATAGGAAGAAGGTAAATAAATGAACTTAACCAAACTATTTATGTTGAATATTGAAAATTTGAATAAATAAATAGTTAAGAAAATTAAGGGAATGGGAATAAAAATTTATTTATAATTTGGAATTTTAATTACGGTGAAAAGGGTTAACTGCAATTAAAAGTAAGTTGAGATGGAAATCAAGTTATTTATTTAATTTGGTTTAAGATGAGAGTGTATAAGTATAAGATTAGGTAATTTGTGAGAATAAATTTATAATTCCCGAATAATAAGAAAACGCAGAGGTTAACACTGCGAAATTTATATACTTATAAATTTTAATTCACATCCAAGCTTGCTAAATTATTTGGAATTGATTGGATTATATAAGTAATGAAATTTGGCCAATATTTAAAGTTGAAAGAAAATTTGGATTTTATGATTAATTTTAATTTATTTAATAAATATTAAAAATAGCCATTTTTGTCACGGACTCGGATTTCGACGAAAACAGTTTCATCGGATCCGTAACGGTGAATTATAATAATGTTTCAAGTTTCGTTGCGATCGGACTTGTCGTTTGATCGTACGGACTCGAAACGCCTTGAAATTTACGCATTTTGAAATCAATTTGAAATTTTGTTTTTTTTAGCATAACTTCTTCATACGATCGAATTTGGTCACGAAACTTTTTCCATCGCGTTCAGAATATTTTAAAACACCTATTTGGATATATAGTTTTAACAAATTCGACTCCGGAGGCATAGCGGGCTTTTTGGACCATGGTTTGTCACGCACGTTCGCGTATCCAGTCTAGCTACCCTACCTCTAGCCTATCTATAAATATACATCTATAAACCCTAGCTCCTTTCTTTTTCATTTGCTGTAAGTTCATTTCTTCACTCTTTTCTCTTTCCCAAATGTATACATCTCAGATCCAATTCCAGATCCATCCACAGTTCAAAATCAAAAGTCAAAACTCAAAAATTTCAGAAAATTCCAGAAAAAATATATGTTGAAGTATTCGATACGCGTAATATACTGGTGAAATTCGTTTTTCAATTGGAGCTGTCGTTTATCCAGAATAAATTCAAACAGCCCCAAAACCGTTCATCATCGCCGTAACAAAAGTTGTCGGATCGGAAAAACATTTCTGGGTTTTGGAGAGGGAACCGAGGGGATCGCATCTGTGTAGTTTGTTTCGAGTTTCAACGGTTGGATTGGCGGGAATTTTCGATTAGGGTTGATAAAGTATGGGTTGCGTGCGTGTTTTTCCTCTGTTCGAAGGTGCGTGCGTTGCTGTAGCTATGCGCTTCTCTTTAGGTGACGTGGCTTGTGAAGGTGAATGTGTGTCATTTGTTTATTTCCAATTTTTGAATTCAATCACCATTTTTCGCCATAACTTTCTCATACGAAGTCGGATTCACACGAAATTTTTTTTGTTAGGATCGTAATTTAATTCCGGACTCGATGACGCTGGTTTGGACGAATTCTGAGACGGGCGAATTTTTGGGTTTAAATCGGGTTTGAACTCGATTTAAATTCAAAAGGTGAGTGTTTTAACCCACTCACAATTACTAGAAGCTTTTATGTTTGTTAAATAAATTTTAGAAATGAATAGAAATTTATTTATGAGCTTTTGGCATGTTATTTCATCCATATCTGTTGAATTGCATTATTTTAATTTAGCTGTTAATTAAATTGATTGATTGCGTATTAATTGGCTGTTAGAAATTATTGTTGCATATGAACTGCTAGTTAACAGTTATATAAATTATTGGGGAATATAAACTGTTAGATAAATAGTTGATAAATCTAAATTGAAGAAAACTGCTAGTTATTACCTGTTGTATATTACCAAACACATATTGTTATTGATAAATGTTTGTGATTGGATGATGGATGTTTTGTGATTGGATTATGGATGTGTTGTTGAATGGATGTTTATTTGGATATCATTAAACTGCAAGTTAGCATACATTTCACATTTCATTCAGGATTGTGGTTTGAAATGATAAAACCGCAAAGTTTTATTTTAAATTGCGGATTGAAATGATAAATATCCGTATCACTTGACCATAGGATAGAAAATTATATACAGGCACCGCGGTCTATATATAACTATTTTAATGTGATTTCTATGGTTTGGATGGAATACGGTTTATAAAAATCTTAAATTTTTATACTGAATAAATGTTTTCTTCCATATTTATATGCATATGAAGTTGAAATTTTGAAATAAAAAGGTGAATAAATTTCTTTATTAAAAATGGAAGAAAATTAAGAAAATGGAGTTTGATGATTTATATCCTATATTTAAATATTAAGTTGGAAATTTTAAAGATATGATATTTATAATTGGATTTTTCCCAAAATATTTTGAAATGAATATTCTAGTAAAAATTGAATTTGGAAATATATATATATATATATTTTACTAGAAATTGAAGTCTTATTAATTATGGATTTTATGTGAATGGTCAAGATTAATTAATAGAATATTGATTTCGAAAGGATAAAAAAAAAAAAAAATCCAACTTTAGTTGAAATATTAATGCTCAAAATGGATATAAATATATATAAAATTGAAATGGTTTTGGGGACTTGAAGTAATATTTTGGATTTTGGATTAACTTTTAAAGAAGAAATATTTGGAAAGCCATGTAATTTATTTCTTTATAAAGCAACAGTAAAGTTAAACCTTTTTAATTCGCATACCGTTGAATATCCAAACCATTTAGTTTTGAAAATAATGGTTTTAAAATACTATGGATTTTCGAAGAATTATGTTGAAAGTTACAAACAAAATATTGGTTACATGGGATATTAAATAATAAAAGTGACATAATTTTTGGAAAGGAAAATTTATTTGGGAAACGATATCATTGATTTGAGTCTTTATAAATTAATATCAAAATGAATTGTTTGGGTTTAAAAGAAGAAATGATATCGAGATATTATGGTTTTGAAATGGATTATATTCTGGTTTTAAAGTATAAACTGTTTTTAAATAACCGCGGTGTTATAATAACGATTGGTTGGCAAAGAGACCGGGATCGGATATGGACATACTCTCTGTCGATACCGAAAACCACTTTGACTAACCGTGTACGCGGTGGAGATTCCAGAATGAAGTAGGTGGTGGCGACGTTTCCTGTAAGGTAAATACGTGGACCCAACTCCCGTGAGTTGGCATAAGGTGGCTAAAACAGGAGCGATTCTCAGGCCAATGAGGTCATTCCTCTGATCGGACGCTCCTCTTCGATATTATACTTTGACTTGGATTGATTCAGTGGCCACTTCTATATTTTGATTTTGGGGGAGTTAGTTCGAGGTGGGCGGCAGCTGCGCGCTGCGCGTTACCATCAGCCTGGATAGCAATTGGTATATCTACCCTGGCATTGCCTAGTTGTGCCGTGTCACCTACCCTATCGCGCCTTGTACGAGTTTGGTTTTCTCCCGTAGCCCGTGTGGTATCCTCTAGTGGCTTCCCGATCAGGAGGGACTGTGATATTGGATGGACTACTGGGACTATTACGTGTTAAGGGCTATATGGGTAACCCCTTAACGCTATTAAAAAGTAAGTTTATTTTATAAATAGACACTATTATAATAGCGCAATATACTACATAGTAAATAGTTTAACGGATCCTTAGGAGATGTAAATCCCTAACATCTCTTGAGTTACTGTACTCATATTTATTTCTGTTTATTTAACTCACATAAGATATTCTAGTCTGACTCGGGTGTTTTTGTCTTTTCAAATTCGCTCGGGTCAGTCCGAGCGTTTCAGGATAGCAGGTTTTAGCTTTGGAGGACGAAGACGAAGATTCAGTATTATTTTATATATATAGTATTGCACCACACTCTTTCTATTCCGCTGCATTTTCGTATTGGTATGTGTGACTCTGATATTCATTGTATAAGTAAAATCCAGCTTTTGTAAACTGTTTATGAACTGTATATTTGTTATTATATTTTATCCTTCCGCTGTGAGATTCTGTTTTGTTGTATTCCTTCTCTGTTTTTCTTATTTACCCCATAACAATCCGCCCTTGCGTATGCTTTGAATTGGCACGTGTGTCGTTTAAAGTGTGTGAAAAGGCGGGATGTTACATTTACAGTTTCTTGATTTTTTTTTTGGTTATCATTCATTTGTGTCCAAGCCTTTTTCGTATAGCACTACTCATTTGTGTGTCCAAACCACACACATACTTCACATTTAGGAGGGATCCATTCATATTTCACATTTTGAGAAATGTTTCTCCATTATATAATATTAAGTAAATCTCCTCAGGCAATTTTGACCCTATAGTCACCTCTACAAGAATTCAAGCATAATTTAATATCGTTTTCGATGTGGTGGCTACGTCCATTTTTATGGATTTTCCAATAGTGCTTCCAATTACACTAAAAGCATCACTATCCCACAATTTTAAATTCAGACTGGGTAACTTTAACCGTATCGGCACATTATTTAGCAAATCTTTATCAAACTTCAGTAAAGTAGACCACCTCCTCATGATGATTAGCCCAACGTCGTAGAAATATGGTCCATTTTTTATTATATTATCAATATCTTCGGGTTCTCTAAATCTGATACGAAAAAACCCATTTTATCTTGAATACATTTCAAATTCGCGCATTGGTTTCCATACCCTTTGGATATACGAATTGAAGTATACAAAATATGGCTTTTCTCCAACAACATAAGCAAGAATTGAACTACTCCAATGCTCTTTAGTTCATCTACACACACATTCCTATTAATGGCGAGTTTCTTATCGTTTACCTTCAGCGATGGAATGTACCGAAGATTGTAGTCATCCTCAGTTGGCTCCTCAGCAACAATATTGGCCAAGATCTTCTTTCCCTACATGCGATTCAGTGAGATGGCGGTGGACTCCTTTTGGCATTACTGTTACCCCCTTGTATTCCATTGTTTCGATAGTTTGTGGGATTTTTATTTGTCACGATCTGAAATTTTATCGCTTTGATTTGTGAATATTTAATTAATTTAAATATTCAATTAATGGTTAAATAATTAGTATAACCCTCTTTTAATTTATAACTAATGATAGAAAATTCATTTTTTAATTTCATTTACTAAAATAGGCAGTTCGATGAAAAATAGAAAATGTGACAAATTCATTTTTTGGATTTTCGACAGTTTATCAAAGAAGAAGTAGTAGAAAGTTGATGAACTTTTGTATACATATTAAACAACATTTAAATAATTAAAACACTTTTATTTTGAAAGGTATAAATTAGTAAAATAATAATAAGAATAATTGTTGAAATGAAAGGATGGATTTGATATCTTAAGTGCAAAAGTGATTGAAGTACATGATCCATCTTATTACCGAGAATGTTTTTGCATGTACGGTGCCAAGATGTGATGAAATAATGGAATGTTAAGAGAAGGGGAGGGTAACGTGTGCACCTAGGGCTATTATTGTAATGGTTACCGTTACCATTTTGTAAGTATTGTTACCGTACAGTTTTTACTGGTAAACTAAAATTGGTTAACGTTACCATTGTCGATTGACTAGTATACTGATGACTAGTATACCAATAAGCTGGTAATGATAAATTACCTTTTGTTTATAAATATAATAATTTGATATATTTCTATACTGGATGATGCTTCGTTATATATCTCATTGGATCACTTAATAAAGAATATAGAAAAGAAATGTATTTATCATCATTTGAGTTGAATTACTGAAATAAATTGAATAGTTTTTTTTTGGCTTCTAAATGCCCATAATACAAGATCTTACGTGAATATCAACATTTTATGAATGGACTGGTAAATTACCATTACCGCTGGTACCGATGTTTTACCATTAAAAATGGTAAATTTACCTACCATAACGATTATGTTGGTATACCAACTTTACTTCAAAATGATAACCGATTAACCGATAATGGTATGGTAATGATAAATTTATCGTTACCATAACAGTCCTATGTGCAACAAGTTAAGTGGGGTGATGTGGTAAGGTTTGTGGTGGGTAAGTGTCTAATGGGAAAAAGGGTAAACTACTATCTTCATTTTAAAAAAATGTTTTTCCCTTTTTGTAATTTTGATTTTACTTCCACTTCTTCATTTCAAAACTTAATTCCTCTTTCAAAAAGCTCCAACCTTCCTTTTTAATGGCTTTCAAAAGTTTTTTCAAATTCTAAAAATCAAATTGTTTTCCATTTTAAATCCTTAAAAGCTAGTTAAAATTTACTCCCATCCTTTTCTACATCTCTTCTCTTCCAAAACACCCCAAAACCCCCACTCTAGCAAAGGCCGATCCACATCTCCCTATGGCCGAACCGATTTGGCCTCTTTAGGTACATAAAAGTACAATTTTACATAGTTAATCCATGTTCTAAGGTTAATTCGAGTGTTTTGGTATCGGGTGACTTTTGATGAGTAATTCTTACCTTATTAATTAAAATTTTCAACTTTATATTGTTGAAATAATTGTGTTGATGTTTCCTTGGAAAACAATGTTGCATGTTCTTTATATATGTGCGTTTATTGTAACGTTTGATTATAGATTTGAAAATGAAATAGGAATGTTAAGTGATGTTTAAAGTTGTGATCTTTACTTTGTATATGAGGTTATAGAATGTATGTAAATGTTTGAGCTTATGTTATGGAGTTGGAAAGCTAAAGAAAAGCTAGCATTTGGATCTTGTGTGACATAGAGAATCCTTTGTATTTTTAAAACCTTTTTACTTATTTTATTTTCTTGAAAAGGTTTTAAAAAGTATCAAATTTTATTTTATTTTAGCTTCCCAAAAAACTTACCTTATACTAAGTTTATTTCAAACAACTTTAAGGTAAAATGTAAGGGTTAAATGTGATTTGGTTTGTAAAACGAATTTTATAGTTATGGTATTCATAGCGATAGTCGCTGTGTATGTAGCTCGTAAAACAAACACTTCGTGAAATTCAAAAGTGATATCCTTTTACGTATTTTTGGAAAAAGTATTTTAAACATATTTTAAGTATTAAAAAGTAATTAATACTTATTAATTAAGGGTTCAATAATTATTTAATTTATAAATTAAGTAAAAATGAATAGTACTTAATCACTAATTAAGCAAGATAATTATAATTAGTCAATTAATAAAAGGTTACTTAATTATTATTTAAGTAAGTTTAATTATTTAATTATTATTATTTAAGTAAGGTTTACTTATTAATTATGTGAGGTTTGTTTAATTAATTAATTATTATTCAATCAGGGAGGGTTAATTATTTAATTAACTAATTATTAAGTTAAGGTTTAATTGAGGTTCAATTATTCTTAAATAAAGATTTAAACTTATTACAAATTAATTAAATAAGATTTAGTTACTTTATTTTCAAAGATCGGTTTGGTTTAAAATAGCCATTTTTTTCAAAGAATGGTTTAAATACAAGGGATTCTTTTTGTCTGTGCCATTAAATAGCCCAACAAATATTGAAAAGATTATTTTGGCTAACTTTTTAGCAGAATAAATCTCTGTTCTGCTATAATTAAATGGTATAGATTATTGATGACATATATCTAGCAGAATAAATTCCCATTTTGCTATAATTAAATGTAATAGATTATTGATGACATTTGTATAGCAAAATAAATCATTGGTATGTTATTACATTAATTTGGACATTTATTCATATGTCAGTTAATTAATATGTGGATTAATTAACATTGGATAAGTGATGGATTAGCTAGTGATTGCAAATTGATTTTATATACGTATATGTCTGTTTGCGTCAAAATTGACCACAAACACCCAATATCGTGAAAGAACCCGTTTATGAACACAAATCAGCAACAATCAATACAGAACTCGGATCTAACCAATAACAATCACAATAATTCACAAATAACAATCACAAACACAGGATTTTTAGTGGTTCGGCGATCTTGCCTACGTCCACTTTGAAGCTTATGTCTTTATTGATTCACTTTATGATTTCAATCGATTACAGCGAATTACAGCAAGTTATAGCTCTGATACTTGATTACAACAGCGGTATTGAAGAGTTGAAATGAATCCGGCAGAGTCTGGACGTTGAATGGCGGAAGATCCCCTTTTCGAAGGCTTCAGGGTGCTATTTATAGGCATAGGAGGCCCAGATCTCGCTCAAACTTCGGGAGACTTTTTCTGGCACGTGAGTGGGCCCACACGACTGACCCCATCAAGTTTCGACTCGATCTGAGATCGATACGAAGTGATTTCGAATCCATCAAAAAATGATCCAATTGAGTTGAAACCTAGCAGGAACAATCTTTACCTTGTATGGAAGCTACTGTGAAAATTTCGTCGCATTTGGATAAGTGGTTTAGGAGATATGATCGATTCAAGTTGTGGTTTTTCGTGAGGGCTGTTGCGTTCGAATCCATCACTTCGAATCCACTCCTTCGACTCGATCGGTCACGTGGTTCTCTGGTGACGTGGCGCGCACTCCTCGCATCAATCCTATTTATTATCCGAGTCGACCGCTTCGTATCCATGATCTTCGCCTCGTTCGTATCGTTGAATGACACGTCATTCAAGCTAGTTGACTTGGTGGACACGAACGAGTGATTGTTCATGGATTCGAATCTGATGGATGCGAAGACGATCGATACGAAGCAGTGCATGGGCACGAGACCGATCGATTCGAAGTAGAGCATGGTGATGGATTCTAAGTGCCTCGATGGATACGAAACAGTGCTCTAGCATGGATACGAACGTGCTGAGGGGATGCCCATCTGATGGATTCGAACCGATCGATTCGAAGTGATAAATATCATGCCTGATCGGTTCGAAGACGATCAATTCGAAGCATATGCAAGCCGATGGATTCGAGCAAGATGGATACGAATCCTATGGGTTCGAAATGAGCATCTCCTCCACTTTTTGATGGGTTCGAACGACACTCTTTGGCTAACTTGCATCGATCATATCTTTTTCATACGACCTTCGATTAACCTGAAATTTGGAACACTGGCTTTCATGGCTTTGGTTGTCATGTCCTATCAATTGTAGCCTGATCCGGGCTCGGACAAAATTCATCGATATCCATGGTGAAGTGAAGTACAACCAATCTCTGAGACGAACTGTCTTTTGTTTTTGACCGACCATTTGGTATCATGGCTTTGCCAAAAAGAGGGATAACATTTGCCCCCCAAAACATGCCTTGCGGTAGGAAGGTGTGTTTTGTAATGACATGAGATGGATGTTCATATCCTGTTGATGTCCTGCAAAGGAAGTTACAGTTTTATGTGACCTCAAATAACGACCGTTCGAGATCGATATACTTGAGATGAAGTGCGACCGTTCATGTTCAAGCGCCTAACTTCAAATGACGATCGTTCGGGATCGAGCCATTTGAGGTGTAATGCGACCGTGCGCGGTCGAGTGGTGGACCTCAAGTGACGACCGTTCGTGATCGAGCCATTTTAGGTGAGGTGAGTTGTGCCATTCGGGGCGAGTTGTGACCGTTCGAGGTCGTATGCCGTTCGAGGCGATTTTGTGACCGTTCGAGGTCGGGTGCCGTTCGTGGCGATTTTGTGATTGTTCGCGATCGTGTGCCGTTCGAGGCGAGAAAGTGTGCCCGGTAGGGCTTGGTATTGTTGATACCAGGTTCACGTTCGAGTGGGTCCCTGGATCATTTGCCATGGTGGTTTATCGCCATCTTAGAGCATGCCTAAGGACCGTTTGCGACCCTGTACATGTGTAAGTAGCTTAGCCATTTCAGAATTATCAGAATCCAATATCTATTCGACAGATGAGTTTTAAAATAGAAATGTCCAAACAAACCAAGTCTAAATGTCCAAATCAAAAATGAAACAAAAGCAAAGTAAGGATGTCAAAGTGTAAGTTCCCACTACTAAACGGTCAATGATCATTCAGAGCATGCCTGGGGATCGTTCGCGATCTCGTACATGTGTAAATGAGTTAATTGTGTTAGTGGGAAGCTTACGACTTGTTGATCGTTATTTCAATCAATTGATAATGAAACGGTGCCTTGATTCAGGGTCGCCTCTAGCTGATGTAGACGGTGGTCGCTCTGGTTCCACCACTGGAGTTCGCCTCCTCACATATTGAAGGAGCATACCGTTCCTGATATGTCCTTCTACCTCGTCTTTCAGATGCCTACAATCATTAGTGTTATGACCGTTTAATTCATGAAATACACAAAACTTATCTGATCTTCTTTCGTCGGAAGTTAGATCCCTTCGTATTCGTCTACGATACGGAACCTGCTCCTTGGTATCCTAATAAATTCATTCCAGACTCTCATTCAGCTCAGTGTAAGTGGTGAATCGCGGCTCCCTCCGTTGCCGCTTTGACCTGTCGTTATAAACCTCAGCCTTTCGTTTTCCTTTATCCTTGCCTGAGTCCTTTTCGAAAGACCTTTTGTCTTTAAGCACATAAACTTCTATTCCCTCTCCTTCTTCTCTTTCTGCATTCGCATCCTCTAATCGCAAAAACTTTTCTGCCTCGTCGTAGAATTCCGCTAGATCCGCAGGCGGATCTTTAGTCAATGAATTTTTGAACTCTGTGTCGTCAGCTACTCCGGACACAGCTGCCATCACAACCATGGATGGATCTGCTCGATCCACCGAAGCTGCTGCTGCATTGAATCACGTTAGATAACTCCTCCAAGTCTCTCCGGTTTTCTGTTTTTAGAGTTGCCAAAGTCATCACGTTCTTGGGTCTTGTAATGTGAACCCTGAATTGCCTCATAATCCTAATAATTAAATCATTCCATGTTCTGATGGATCCATTCTCCAATTGTCTAAACCATAATGCTGCAATATCCGCCAAGTACAATGGGAAGCACCGGGCCATAACCTCCTCTGATGCCCCCCAGCACTTGGATATGCCTCATATACTTCGTCAGATGAACCACGGGGTCCGTTTTCCCGTCATATATGTCCAATGATGGTAACTTGAAATCCGGTGGGTTCCTAATTCGTCTGATTGTTGGAGTAAAAGGACTCCTATTAACATCCTCCAAATCTTTGTTTACCAAACCGCCTCTCATAGCTCTTCTAACCATCTCTTCCAAGTTGTCATTGCCTCAGAGATGCAATCTTCGTTCATCACTTTCAATCTGCCCCCCGAGTTCACGAGGGAACTCTGGGATCTGCCCCCTTGACTGAGCGTTTACTCCTCTGCTACTCCCGGGTTGCGCAGATGTTCCTCTCTCTCTCCGAGATTGGATCAACGTTCTCCATGTGCGTGCCCCCTAGCTCAGGTGCCACGCCGGATGGTGCTGCTCCGTTTTGAACTCCATCCGCTTCTCTATTCTGTGCTCCAAGTTGCCCTATCTGATGGAATAAACTCTGGATCAACTCCTCATGTTTCTTCATCATTGTCTCCATCTCATCCCTAGTGATGAAGATCGACGCTTGATTCGCTCCTGAGGAAGCCTCTTGACTTTCTTGATGTTCACTTCGCTCTGGCCTTGGCCTTCTGCTCGATTATCTCGTCATAATTTCTCAAATCTGAACTTTCAAACTTTCTAAATCAACCTCTAATGGGTAGAACTCCTGAATTAGCCTTCTCAGTGAAAGCACCAAAATGTTTGCATCAAAATTGACCACAAACACCCAATATCATGAAAGCACCAGTTTATGAACACAAATCAGCAACAATCAATATAGAACTCGGATCTAAGTAATAACAATCACAATAATTCACAAATAACAATCACAAACACAGGATTTATAGTGGTTCGACGATCTTGCCTACGTCCACTTTGAAGCTTATGTCTTTATTGATTCACTTGATGATTTCAATCGATTACAGCGAATTACAGCAAGTTATAGCTCTGATACTTGATTACAATAGCGATATTGAAGAGTTGAATTGAATCCGGCAGAGTCTGGACGTTGAATGGCGGAAGATCCCCTTTTCGAAGGCTTCAGGGTGCTATTTATAGGCTTAAGAGGCCCAGATCTCGCTCAAACTTCGGGAGAATTTTTCTGGCACGTGAGTGGGACCACACGACCGACCCCACCAAGTTTCGACTCGATCTGAGATTGATATGAAGTGATTTCGAATCCATCAAAAAATGATCCAATCGAGTTGAAACCTGGTAGGAACAATCTTTACCTTGTGTGGAAGCTACTGTGAAAATTTCGTCGCATTGGATCAGTGGTTTAGGAGATATGATCGGTTCAAGTTGTGGTTTTTCGTGAGGGCTGTTGCGTTCGAATCCATCACTTCGAATCCACTCCCTTCGACTCGATCGGTCACGTGGTTCTCTGGTGACGTGGCACGCACTCCTCGCATCGATCCTATTTCTTATCCGAGTTGACCGCTTCGCATCCATGATCTTCGCCTCGTTCGTATCGTTGAATGACACGTCATCCAAGCTAGTTGACTTGGTGGACACGAACGAATGATTGTTCATGGATTCGAATCTGATGGATGCGAAGACGATCGATACGAAGCAGTGCATGGGCACGATACCGATCGATTCGAAGTAGGGCATGGTGATGGATTCGAAGTGCCTCGATGGATACGAAACCGTGCTCTAGCATGGATACGAACGTGCTGAGGGGATGCCCATCTGATGGATTCGAACCGATCGATTCGAAGTGATCAATATTATGCCTGATCGGTTCGAAGACGATCGATTCGAAGCGTATGCAAGCCGATGGATTCGAGCAAGATGGATACAAATCCTATGGGTTCGAAATGAGCATCTCCTCCACTTTTTGATGGGTTCGAACGACACTCTTTGGCTAACTTGCGTCGATCATATCTTGTTCATACGACCTCCGATTAACCTGAAATTTGGAACACTGGCTTTCATGGCTTTGCTTGTCATGTCCTATCAATTGTAGCCTGATCCGGGCTCGGATAAAATTCATCGATATCCATAGCGAAGTGAAGTACAACCAATCTCTGAGACGAACTGTCTTTTGTTTTTGACCGACCTTTTGGTATCACGGCTTTGCCAAAAAGCGAGATAACAATGTCTGCTTATGTTAATACCAGCTATGTGACTTGAGAAGTCAACTGAATTAAATAGTACCATTATGGTCACTTAGCCTCTTCCCGAATTTGTGAAGTTATGGATTTAAATTAACTTCAACTCTATATCAACTTAAGGTTAAGTATTTTTAAATGATGTTTAAAAGTAAGTTAACTAATTATTTCAAATAAGATTTTTTAAGTTATTTAATTATATTATTAATGATATTTTAAGTTATTTAATATTAAAAGAAAACTTGTCAATACCTCAAAGCTAAGTTGTTAACAGGATATGTTATTAACATCTCAGCATAATGTTTTTATAAGTGATTAATCTCTTCGAAACCCCTTTTGAATGAGTTGATTAGTATGGATTGCTTGTGGAGGATATCCTTATTAAAAAATTTAATTATAGTTAAGAAATCTAATTAACCCCTTTAAATGAAGGTTAAGGGAAGAACAACTCCTTCATGACCCCTTTCGAGTCCGTCGAAAGGGTCATTTGCATCTCCTTTATGTGGGAAGAAAAATATTGGTTATTTACCCTTTCAACTGTATCGAAAGGATCATTCTGACTTAAAAGAAGAATTAACTTTCAACAGCGTTGTTTCTGCTATTTTGTAAAGAACACCTTCGAAAGGGCTATATGTTTTGTAATATAAATACTTCTTTCAAAGATATCCATCCAGCTAGCATATCTTGGTATTCATGCATCGAGTCCCTTTTGGAAATGTCCCTTTCGATTAGGTCGAAAGGGTATCATTCTTTCAAAGTGAACTCGATGTAAAATATAAGTTTTACCTTCAATATGCAATGGAATAACATCTCGGATAATATAAGTTTCATAAACTTATTAACACGAAACACTATCATCATCTTAATTTAACATTTGATATCATGATACATTATGATAGTATGGTTAGAATTTACATTATCTAAGTTGATCCCATTGCATTGCATAAGACAAATAAGAGTTAAGAAAATAAGTAAGCATCATGTGCAATTGGTCATTAGTCAAGCTGATGGCGGAAATGATCTTTCTCATAACCAAAATTTATATTGAATCCATGTGCTTCCTCCTTTTTCATTTATCCAAATTGAGTTACAAGTATGAGAGTTTTCCTAACATTGATTTTGGGTTACAAAGATCTGATTTGGTATGAAATGAGAGAGATAATTTAGAATTCCAAAATTCAGTCCCCAAACATGGACCCTTAGGGTCGTGTTTATAGATGTAGGTTGACCACTTTTCGCGCCTATTCTTTCGCTTCAGTCGAAAGGCCTTCCTTCGACCTTCTGCGCATATCCTATTGACATGGTTGAAGGCCTTCCTTCATCCTTCTGCGCGCCTTCTTTCGATGTGGTGGAAAGTCTTTTCTTTTAACCTTTCTTATTCATACTTACGCCTCCAACTTTTTATATCAGATCTTTCGACCCAGACGAAAGGATTACCTTGACAACCCTTCACTGCCATTAAAGTTTGAGCGCCTCTTTTACTTTGCTTTTTACTGGACTACTTTCGATTTCGTCAAAGGGGGGTAGGAGCACTCTTAGTTTTGTGTTGCTATGTTGTTACAAGTGAGAGATGAGTTGGGATTTCACATAGCTTCGGAAGGAATGGTGAGTGACGATTAGATCTTAGAGAAAGGATGTTGGGCCTTCATGTGGAGTTTTCATCATGCCTTTGAAGGGTTTTAACCACTTCGAAAGGCTTGTTCTTTCTTTTGAAAGGTATGTATTGGAATCATTTTTTTCAAGTAGTAGATTGAAAACGACGAAACCCACTATTTTGAAAGAATTAGTTCTTTTATATGAGTCTACGATTCAATACCTTTGATAGGTGCTTCAAATCCACACTAGACTCTCTTAAGGTCTAGATGAGGAAGAAGGGTAATTTTGTGATCTTTTCTACCTTTTCAAAAGCTCTTGTTTCGCATGACATTCGTAAGTGCACTAGGAGCTTGCGACTCCATCCTAACTCATTCAAAAGCTTTCTCAATACCATCCAAACGCTGTTTTTTAAACTTTGGCAAAACCCATGTCTTCAACTCTTGCGGAGTCCAGCACTTTTATAAGCTTTCTTTCATACCTTTATTTTTAAGTGAAATTTATGGTTACATTTTGACCCCCACGTATGAAAAAGGCTTTTGTTCTTTAGGGCAAAAATTTAGCAACTATTTCCATTCTTAATGGCCTCATTTCCCTACAAAGTTCAATGTAAATAACATTCTCTATTGTTAGACAAGACTTATATAAAAATATACTTAGAGATTTGTTTGCCATATATGAGACGACCCGACTTTCTACTCCCAGAAAATCGCGTCATATTGAAGAAAGAAAGGGATAGAAGAAGAAAAGAAAGAGAAAGAAGAACACAAACAACATCAGAGAACTCACAGCGGAACGAATAAAATATAATATATCTCATAAAATATTACATAGTATCTAATTACATCAGAGTACACAATTTAAACCACAGATAATAGACAGTTATAAACATCTGTCTCATTATACAACTCAAGTATACAAGATACAGACTCAACATACACAGCGGAATCAATATATAACTACTCGTCGAAGCCTCCTGCTCCATTACTCCTCCAGAATTCGTCAAGCTAACCTGATCCACTTGACTACTCATACATAATATGAGTACCCAAGAGTTTAATAAAACAGAAAATAAACACTCGGGTCAGACAGGGGTCTGGTGTGAGTAAACGGGTTAAAATTGCTTAACTTTTAGAAAACCTTTGAAAAGAAAAGGTATCACGTAAGACTTCCCACACATAAACATGGAAAAGTTTTTCCCTTACGCTAACCAAAACATTTGATAGTAAATCCAGTGATATTATAATAGTGTCTAGGGTTCTCAAAATAAAATACAGAAATAGCTGGAATGCTTACATCTCACGTTCCAACATAGTTGGGCACAATCAAAACCGTACAGGCACTTATTGGATTTTGGATTCCATACAATGGCAGGGCTACTGGGGTACCGTCCGTCACAGTACGTGGCCTAGATCAACGTACTGAGGAGCCATCCTAACTCCCCTGCAACACAAGGCCGGAACCATCCCTTACTGGACAGTCCCGAACAAGACCACCCCGTAGTTGGCGCGACCAACCACACACTAAGCCGAAATAAAAAGGGACCTCTAGACAGGGGTAAATCTCGCTCTCAAGAGGGGGATACCCACGACGCCTTGCTGCAACTCCCCTGTTTTAGCCATTCCCGGTTGATGAGGCTTGAGGTCACGATTACCTTTATAGAACACATTTATCTTAGAATGCTCATCGTCCACCTGACAATGTTCTGAAAGCATTCAATCCATACAAGTTCGTTTCGGGTTCGAACGAAACCGAAGGCACTATCTCGTTGCACTCATTATTGAAATCACCCTCAGAGTCAACGACCATAGCCCTTGCACTCTGATTCGCCATCTCGAATCTATAAGTACTATTCCGTCAACTCATTACGGAATCACCCACAGAGTTATACTGACGTATAGCCCTTACACCTCGAGTCTTCACTTGCTCCACTTGGATTAACGACCTAACGTTTAATTGGAATCGATGTGGTTTTCGGATATCCAAATATGGAAACCCGATCCCGGTCTCACCAAAACCAAACGCCATTTTAATGTCCAAGTTATACTTAAGGGTTTAAACAGTTTAACTTAATTCAGGATGATATATAAACAGATAGATGAATTATATTATCATAACAGATAATTTAACATTCACCTTCACAAAGCAGGATATCACATAACAGAGATATCCAGTATCAACCAATATCAACATCCAATATCAACCCATCACCCAATATCATTCAACATCCAATATCAATCAATCATCCAATATCATTCCACATCCAATATCAATCAATCATCCAATATCAATCATTCATCCATAACAGAATTGATTAACTCTAATCAATTGGATTACTTAAACCATTCTTCATTTATTTATCCCAAATAAATAAATTAATCATCTCTAATGATCTTCACTAATTAATCTTTCTTTGATTAATTATTCTTTGATTACATTCAAGTAATTATCCTATCCATATTCAGTAATTAACCTTAATTACTATCATTAATTACAATAATTAAGGATCATTCATTAATTAATTAACTATAATTAATTACATTAATTCTTAGTTAATTACAATTAATTAATCACATTTAAATTAATCACTTATATTAATCAACCTTGATTAATATTATTAATTATATTAATTAATGATCCTTATTAATTAATAATTACTTTAATTAATTAAATAATTAACTTATAATTAATCCTAATTAGTAATTAAAAATTTGTAATTACTTAACTAAATTAATTAACTTCTTACTTAATTAATTTCTAATTTAATTTTATTAATTCTTGATTAATTAATCCAATTAATTAACCCTTAATTACTTCATTAAGTAATTATTAAACAATTAGATAAATAAATAAATCCTTAATTAATTACTTATTTAATTAGTTTCAATTTTAATTAATTACAGTTAGTAATTAACCTTAAGTTAAATTCATTCATTAATTAATCACATTGATTATTTACCCAAATAATTAAGTAATTAACCCTTAATTACTTACATAAGTAATTATCTCTAATTACTTCATTAATCAATCTTAATTACTTCCTTAATTAATTACTTAACAATTAATTAATTCCATTATTAAATAATTCTTAATTCATTAATTAATTAATTACACCATAATTAATTAATTTTAAATAATTATATTAATCAATTCTTTAATTGGTAACATTAAGTGATTATCCACTAATCACTTCCATTTAATTACTTCCATAAGAATTATCATTCTTAATTACATTCAATTATTAAACATTAATTACTTCATTAAGTAATTATACTTGATTAATCCATAATTAAGTGATTATTTAAAATTTAATAAATAATTAACTAATTATTTAAAATTAATTAAACAATTAATTAATTAACTTCTAATATTAAAGAAAAATCTTTATTATATTAAGAAAACCATAATTCTTAATCAAACTTAACTTATTAACAGATAAGCATTCTTAAGTTAATTATTCAAAAAAAAATTAACATTATTTATTTCAATAAATAAATTATTAGAATTATTTTAAATCTTATTAATTCAAAGACAAATTATTAAACTTGGTCTTTCAAATCATGTCAATAACCTTGTTTGAAAATAAGGCATTCAAAAACAAATTCCGAAATTTTAAAAAAATTACAATACTTATCTAAGTTAAACTTATTTATTCAAACTGAAATTTGAAAGTTTAGTTTTAAAAATCATTACTTAAAATTTACTTTAAAACTTGATTCAATGCTTTGAATTCAAAACATTCTTCTTTAAATTTAAATTTTAAAATTTAATTATTTCCAAAGGAAATTACCTCAAAAAAATTTAAATTTTCAAATAAATTGAATTAACATTCATAAAGTTTGATTTAACTTAATTTCTAAACGACAAGTTTTAGAACTTGTATCAAGCTCAAGCTTGGATTCATTTTTATCTACTATAAGTTCAGTTTGAAATTTTCTTTTTAAATTCTACAGTACCAATACTAAGCAGTAACTACCCAGAAAAAATAATACGACCCTAAGAATTCGAGAACAATACGGTAACATCACTAATTTCCCAAGCAACCCAGCCCTCAAAAATCTTCGAGTCATGCGCTATTTAAAACGCGAGCTACTTCGAGTTGATCTTCGAAATATACACGAGCAAAACGCAAGCAAAACTCGTCTTCCCCAAAATGATTTCCCCCATTCCCAACCGTGCACGAAAGACACGGTGCACCTGCACCCATGCCGCCGACCTCCATCGCCCATCGCGACGATCCTCCATAATCCCAAAACCACTCGCGAGCCAAGAATCGAACCCAGAAACATGAAAACTCGATCATATCAAAATATGATCATCACACTCGAAAGAAAATGCAGGTCACTGTCCAAAAACCCACCCTCGGCCGACGAACTCGCCGCCGTTGAACTCGCCATCACTATCATCGAAAACCAAGACCTCAAGCTCCAAAAATTCCAAAACGCGATCGAGCTCGATTCAACATCCATGTCGCAAAACCCATTGCAGTTCGACCGAAACCAATTAACTCAAAAACCCTAATTTCCTAAATTCCCATCAATCCACAACTTTGAAAAATTAATCTGTATTTTTCCCAAGATCTACATCTTACAAGCAAGCTTCGATTCAAATTCCATACCGATTTAATGTATGGATAATCAGTAATTTCCAAAAACCCCTTTTCCAAACAAAACCAAATTCCTAACCAAATTGTCCACTAAAATTTTTGATGTTAACACCTAAATTCATTATTTACTGTCATGATTACAATCATGTAAGCCAAATTCAAAATTGCATAAGTTGATTTTTAACTATTTTAGCTCTTTACTGTGTTAAATATTTTTATATAAAAAGTACTAAATATAAAAACCTTTAAACTATTTTATAACCTCCCTCAAACAATTACTAACAGTTCCCATTCAATTACTTAAGCCTAATATGGATTAGATTTGGAATTTGAATACTATATATATATATATATATATATATATATATATATATATATATATATATATATATATAACAGGACACTCTTTGAATAACAGGGAACAGAATAACAAGCTCACACAACACAATCCATATAAATTCAAAGCATCAGACTTCAATACAAGTTATAACATCACATGCAATGTAACAACCCGCATATGTTATGATTTATATATTCGAATGTTTTATTTAAATATGGTATCGTTGTCGGATTTTAGTCTGAAAAGCTACTTTTTGCATACGGTCGAATTAGGACTCGGGACCACGCCCATTGAGTTTAAAATGCCGTTTGCGAACTTTTTGAGTATAAGCTTCGATAAGTTTGGAGAAGGTTGAATTTTGCTACTTTTTGCTTAGGGCTTTGGTTTGGGCTGAACCCAATAACCCCACTTATGTATTCAATCCCAACTCCACTTCAACTCCTCATTTACTTCATTTCCAATTCCTAATACTCAAGCTTTAGCAACAATGGTGGGAGAGATGGGAAATTAAAACTCAAGCCCTAGTTTTCTTTTGCAAATCAAGTTCTAGCTCCAAACTAATAGAAGAACCCATTGGTAAGCTTCTCTTCTTCTTCTCCAACTCAATCTCTTATCAATTTCAGAAATTCATAAACCTAACTTTGGGAATGTTCTTCTTTTAAAGCTTAGAATCAAGCTTCTTGAGTTGGATTTGAAGAGTGGTTGATTCTCTTTTGCTTTCAAGCATCTTCTTCAATCGTTTGGGTTCAAAGGTGAGATTTTTATCTCACATCTATGACTATAATTATCTTTGGTTGTTGGGTATGAATTCCTAATACTTCTTCATGTGCATTTGCTCTAGATTTGGATTGGTTTTGTAAATATTCCAATTTTTGGGTTTTTAAATCAAATTTGTGTGAAATCCTTTTATGGATGTTTGATCATGCTTTTGGTGATGCATCGAAGAGCATATAGGGCCGGGTTGCCGATTGGCATAAACCCTTAGAGCTAATGTTCATCCGGATGCATTTTGGAAGAGTTTGCTCTTCATTTGGATAGGCTAAAAAACAGCCCAGGCAAGATTCAGTCGACTGAAAAGTCTGTTCAGTCGACTGACCCGAAAGTTTCCAAGCATGATTCAGTCGACTGAATCCTCTGTTCAGTCGACTGAAACTGGAAACAGAAAGTTTCCTGAACCTGGAAAATTTCCAAGTACAGGGTCAGTCGACTGAAAACTCTGTTCAGTCGACTAAACCTGCTGTTTGAGTCCATTTTGCCTTTTTGGATTGAATTTCCAATTTAAATCGATTCGTGATGATCATATTTGCTGTTATCATTTATTATGACTTTGATGACTCCTTTTTAGGGATTTTTGAATATCCATTTTGACGGATTCTTTATCGGTTTCTTTGGATTTTATTCACATCTTCGTATGTGAATTTTAGTGATTGATTGTTCCTACAATCTTCTTTGTGATTTGTCACTTTAAAAATATAAAGGTTTCGATACTAATAGTAAATATCAAAACTCTTTCTTCAAATGATTTCAACACTATTTTATTACAAAGCTTGTTTTCTCAAACCGATTTCCAATCTATTAGTATATACAAGCCTTTACCTCACTCGTATGAGAAATCTAATTAAACGACTTAGTAAAACAATTGGTATGAAATGCTTGCGTTTACTTCGTCGGTTAATTCTTGGACTTGTTCGATTGAATCTCTTGTGACAATTTTCTAGTGGAGATCTACAATTTGTTCGTAAATATTTAAGTTAAGCTAGTGGTTATGGGACATGAAGCTAAGCTCATATATTTACTAGCTTACTGTAATTGACACTTCTCGATGATCATGACGATCATTTTTGTGAATTAGACTAGCAATGTGCGATGTCTCTTTGTCTACGAGGGAGACTAAACCCCGTTTGTGTGAGTTTCAACTCACATATATGGGGTAGCGCCCCATTGTCTTCGGGTCGTTCGTGTGTCAAAAATTAATGGCTAGCTACCATGAGATAGCGTCTCGTTCGTGTGATACATATGTTGGTGAGTTTTCATGCTCCCGTTCGTGCGATAGGCCTCCCCCCTATTTTATGTGATTTCTGGATTTCGTGTGTCGAATTCAGGAACTTTCTTCTTCACCTATTTTTATGATTTCTATTGATATGATTTATCAATTTTTGTGCATAGCTGAATTCGTGTGTCATTGTCTGGATTTCTTGAGATGATTTCTTGAATTTGTGCTTCACCAATTTTCGTGATTTCCATTGATAAGTTTTATCAATATTTGTGCTTTGGTGAATTTGTGTGTCATTGACTTTTGTGATTGACATTGATATAATCGTCAATATTTATGGTTTGGTGAACGAAATAAGGAGTATGACATTTTCTTTCATTCTTGTGTAGATTTGGTGATATTGATTAATCTCTTGTTGATTTTCAATTACTTATATATATCACAGCTTGGCATTGTGATTATTATGTGTTTAGTCATATCTCTTATTCTATATCATTTCACCTGATATTTATAGTTAGACTGATCCGTTTATTATTTTCTTATTAAATAATACTCGGGTCAGATCGAGATGTTGCAGGTGCTTCAGCTTGACTTCTCACTTGGGATTGATTTCTCTGACTTTTGGCTAACTACTTAGATTAGTAGTTTATTTTGTTGTATACACTTGAGATATAGACTCATAGTTGTATTCTTTTGTATAGCACGTGTTTCTATTCTTTTGTATTATTGTGGATCTTTTTGACCACTACTCTGATATACACTTTCATGTGTTAATTATATATTCATATCTTCTTCCGCCTTTGTGGTATGAATTATCTGTGAATGATTTGTGTTATGCTTATTTCTATATTTGTTTCCGAAGATTACTATAGCCACTGTGTAGTAGCTTTGAGTTTGTGTCGGTATGTCGAATTTCCTTATTTTTATCTGGCATATCGGTACTCGCCCAAAGAAATTATACGGATGGTCGCTCCTCAATAGCCTTATTCTCCGTTCTAGTTGACAGCATTACTCCGTAGTGTTCTTGTCTAGCGTGGGTATAGAGGTGGGGCGTCACAGCTTGGTATCAGAGCCAAACTTCGAAACAATGTAGAATAACTTAACAAGGATCATCGTCCTAAGTCCATCTTAGGAGTCGTGCTTTAGGATTTACTTCGAGTCTTCGTACCGATTCATCCTATTTTCTTTTATGATTCCTTGTTTTATCTATCAAGATTGCTTGATATTTATTAGTGAATCTTCTTTCTTTCTAAAGGAAGAGAAATGTCTAGACCAGGCCGTCCCAAGGCCGTACCATCTAGCACTCCGCCCCAGGATGGAGTTTTTATGACTGCTCAACAGCTTCTTGATTTAGTGACGAATGCTCAAGCAGCTAGTTCTGACCCGGAACCTACTCACCCAAAGTCGGGATTTGCACGCTTGTGCAGCGATTACACTAATTTGGGTGGGGAGCCATTCAAAGGTTCCGAAACTATTATTGAAGTCCAGGCTTGGCTAAGGACATGCGATCGAATCTTTTCTCGCATGAATCTTATTGACCTTCACCGAGTTCAGGTGGCCTCTGGTATGCTCCGAGAAAGAGCATTGGACTAGTACGAGTTTCTTATTTCTGTGATTAATGAAGCGGATCTTACCTGGGAGCAATTCCGGGAACGCTTCGAGTTGAAATTTGTACCAGAAGCTGAGAAAGTGACATTGGCTCGACGATTTATAGACCTTGTTCAAGGTGAGTCCTCCGTGACTGATTACGTCGCCTCCTTTGAGTAGCTTTCCAAATATGGGGTTGAATACATCAACACCCCTTTAAAGAAGAACCAGAGGTTCGTCTATGGCTTAAATAAAAGTCTCAAGAAGCCATTACTTCTAAAATTAGAAGTTTCTTTCGACCAACTCGTTGATATCGCTCTTCGTCTTGAAGAGGCGGATAGGGAGAATGATGTTGAGGTAGTGGGTTCCAAACCAAACTTCAAAAACAAGAAGATGCCAAACAAATTCAAAGGCCCTTATCCCAATAAGAAAGGGAGGCAAGCAACTCCTGTTGAAAAGACCTTTTCCTCTACTCAAGGGAAGTGCTATAATTGTGGTTCGAAAGACCATTTTGCGAACAAGTGTTCAAAGCCTCGTACTTGTCGCTATTGCAAAATCCCGGACCATTTTATGCATGTATGTCCCAAACTTCAAAATAGGAAGGAGGGAAAGCTTAATGTTGCTCAAGCCCCTGGCAACACATCTCGTGGCCAAGGTATTTCTCATTCTATCCTGGATGAAATTGTTTTATTTCGTGATCATCCTATTAGAGTTCTTTTTGATACGGGTGCGTCCCATTCTTTTATATCAAAAGAACTTGTTGATACTTTTTCTTTGGATGTTTTGTGTTTAATGACTTCTTTGAGAATTGCGAATCCGGTTGGTGGATCCGTGACAATCAGTTTATTGTGTAAAATTGTCGAGTTTATTTTGTGTGATTTTTCTTTCCGAGCCGATTTGCATGTCATGCGTTATTTAGGCTTTGGAATGATTTTGGGAATGGATTGGCTTAACCATTATGAAGCTCATATCCTATGTCCTGAGCGGACTATTCATCTTCGACATCCTCAATCTGTTAAGCAGATTTCTATTAATCTTAAAGATTCAGATTCCAGCTTGGTTGCATCTTTATATTCTTTAAATCCTCGTCATGACGATGATGATGATGAGGGTGATATTATTTCTCTTATTCACGTCGTTCGTGAATTTTCCGACATATTCGAGCCCGTTTTAGGATTACCACCTAAGCGAGCAATTGAGTTCAGAATTAATCTGATTCCTGGAGCTCAACCTATCACTCGTCCTCCGTATCGTATGTACAATAAAGAAAACGAGGAGATGCGTAAACAATTATCCGAATTGGAGACGAAGCAATTTATTCGCTCTAGTTCCTCGCCTTGGGGAGCTTCGGCTATTTTCGTGAAGAAATCCGATGGAACACTTAGGCTTTGCGTTGACTACCGCAAGCTTAATGATCTTACTATCAAAAACAAATATCCTTTACCTCGGATTGATGATCTATTTGATCAACTTAGTGGTGCTAAAGTCTTTTCGCAATTGGACTTAGCTACTGGATTCCATCAGCTTCGTATTGCAGAGGATAGCATTCCTTTGACATCGTTCCGTACTCGTTATGGATCTTATGAATGGCTTGTTATGCCATTTGGTCTAACGAATGCTCCGGCTTATTTCTTTGACCTTATGAATAGAGTTTTCAAAGAATTCCTCGACCGGTTTGTTCTCATCTTTATCGATGATATTCTTGTGTATTCTAAAACCGAGGAGGAGCATGAAAAACATCTTCGGATTGTGTTGGAAACTCTTAGGAGTAATCAATTAAAGGCAAAATTTTCTAAATGCCACTTTTGGCAATCTCGTGTGAAGTTTCTCGGTCATATTATTTCCGAATCCGGAATTTCCATGGATCCTTCAAAGATTGAAGCGATTCAAGATTGGAAGAGACCGGAGAGTGTGACAGAGATTCGTACTTTTCTTGGATTGGCGGGCTATTACCGTCGTTTTATCAAAGACTTTTCTAAGATTGTCGTGCCTCTCACTAGCTTAACAAAGAAAGGCGTTAAATACATTTGGTCAGACAAATGTGAAGCTTCTTTCCAGAAATTGAAAGAACTCCTTTCCGATGCTCCTATTCTTGTTATTTCCGAAGGGAATCAAGATTTCGTTGTTTATACCGATGCTAGTCGCATTGGTTTGGGTGCCGTTCTTATGCAAAAAGAACATGTTATTGGTTATGCTTCAAGGCAATTGAAGCCGGCCGAGACTAGATATGCCACACATGATTTAGAGCTCGCGGCTATTGTTTTCGATCTTCGAATTTGGCGCCATTATCTATTGGGGGAGAAATTTATTCTTTATACCGGTCATAAGTCTTTGAAGTATTTATTCTCTCAAAAGGAACTTAATTTGCATCAACAGCGATGGCTCGAATTTCTTGCACCGTATGATCTTGATATCCTTTATACTCCCGGAAAGGGAAACCGCGTTGCGGATGCACTTAGTCGAAAGCAACAAGCGATTGTTTCTATGATGATATCCGAATGGAACGATCTCGAGATTTTATCCACTTGCGAAATTCGAGACCGTGTTTCCGATTTATGTTCATCTCTTGTTTTATGTAGCCTTGAGGCTCATCCTTCTCTATTAGACCGCATTCTTGAAACTCAAGGGCTAGATCCCGAATTGGCTCTTCTTGGCCAAAATTTTAAGGATAAAATTGATATTGAGGGTTTGAAAGACTTTGATATTGATTCTCGTGGCGGCATTCGAAAATTTGGTAGACTTATCGTGCCAAATATTAGTGATCTTCGTAAAGATATTTTAGAAAATTCCCATCGTTCTAAATTTACCATTCATCCCGGTAGTAGTAAGATGTACACGGATATGAAGCGACTTTATTATTGGGAGGGAATGAAACTTGGCATCGCTAACTTCGTTAAGCGTTGCATGACTTGCCAACTCGTTAAGGCCGAGCATCAAAGGCCCGGTGGGTTATTGCAACCTTTAGAAATTCCAATTTGAAAGTGGGACCAAATTTCCATGGATTTTATAGATGGCCTTCCCCATTCTCGTTCGGGTCATGATAGCTTATGGGTGATTGTTGATAGACTTACTAAATCCGCCCATTTTATTCCCGTTCGGTCCAATCGAACCGTTCCTCTTTTGGCCAAACTCTTTATCAAAGAAATTGTTAAATTGCATGGAGTTCCTACTTCTATTGTTAGCGATCGTGATCCATTGTTTACTAGTGGATTTTGGAAGAGTCTTCAAAAAGCTTTGGGAACGAAGCTTAAGTTTAGCACCGCTTATCATCCTCAGTCCGATGGACAAACCGAGCATGTGAATCAAACTCTTGAAGATCTTCTTCGTGCATGTGTTCTTGATTTTGGAGGAAGTTGGGAAGATCATATTTCACTTGTTGAATTTTCCTATAATAATAGCTTCAAATTTAGTATTGGTATGGCACCTTTCGAGGCACTCTATGGAAGGCCATGCTGATCTCCTTCTTGTTGGCTTGAGGCCAGTGAGAAACTGGTTTTAGGTCTAGATCTTATTCGTGATTCCACAGAAAAGATTGAACTTATTCGACATAGAATGAAAGAAGCCTAGAGTAGACAAAAATCCTATGCCGATAACCGGAGAAGGAAGTTAGAGTTTTCTGTGGGAGATCTTGTGTTCATTCGTGTGTCACCTATGAAAGGTGTTGTGCGTTTCAGTCGATCGGGAAAGTTAGCGCCTCGATATATTGGGCCATTTCCTATCACTGAACGTATTGGTTCCATGGCATATCGCCTTTTATTACCGGCTCAATTTTCTGCTATCCATGACGTGTTTCACGTTTCTCAACTTCGGAAGTGTCTTCGAGATTCCGATTCTATTCTTGAGCCCGGTGTTGTGGAAGAGATTAAAGTTTCGCCTAATTTAACTTATGAGCAACATCCTATTCGTATCATTGATTCGAAGGTCAAACGACTTCGAAATAAAAATGATCCTCTTGTTAAAGTTCAATGGTCCTCAAATCCTAAGAATTTTTCTTGGGAATCTAGGGAATTCATCGAGCAAACACATCCGAACTTACTCTCTCGTGCTCTTTAAGGTGAACTTCTTATTTCGAATTTCTTCTTTTGTGTTGATATGCATCTATGGTTGTTACTATTAGTTCATTTATTCCTTATGATTGCATGGACGCAATTTCTTTAAGGAGGGGAGTCTGCACAACCCGCATATGTTATGATTTATATATTTAAATGTTTTATTTAAATATGGTATCGTAGTCGGATTTTAGTCTGAAAAGCTACTTTTTGCATACGGTCGAAATAGGACTCGGGACTACTCCCATTGAGTTTAAAATGCCGTTTGCGACCTTTTTGAGTATAAGCTTCGATAAGTTTGGAGAAAGTTGAATTTTGCTACTTTTTGCTTAGGGCTTTGGTTTGGGCTGAGCCCAATAACCCCACTTATGTATTCAGTCCCAACTCCACTTCAACTCCTCATTTACTTCATTTCCAATTCCTAATAATCAAGCTTTAGCAACAATGGTGGGAGAGATGGGAAATTAAAACTCAAGCCCTAGTTTTCTTTTGCAAATCAAGTTCTAGCTCCAAACTAATAGAAGAACCCATTGGTAAGCTTCTCTTCTTCTTCTCCAACTCAATCTCTTACCAATTTTAGAAATTCCTAAACCTAACTTTGGGAATGTTCTTTTTTTAAAGCTTAGAATCAAGCTTCTTGAGTTGGATTTGAAGAGTGGTTGATTCTCCTTTGCTTTCAAGCATCTTCTTCAATCGTTTGGGTTCAAAGGTGAGATTTTTATCTCACATCTATGACTATAATTATCTTTGGTTGTTGGGTATGAATTCCTAACACTTCTTCATGTGCATTTGCTCTTGATTTGGATTGGTTGTGTGAATATTCCAAGATTTGGGTTTTTAAGTAAAATTTGTGTGAAATCCTTTTATGGATGTTTGATCATGCTTTTGGTGATGCATCGAGGAGCATATAGGGCCGGGTTGCCGATTGGCATAAACCCTTAGAGCCAATGTTCGTCCGGATGCATTTTGGAAGAGTTTGCTCTTCATTAGGATAGGCTGAAAAACAGCCCAGGCAAGATTCAATCGACTGAAAAGTCTGTTCAGTTGACTGAATCTGGAACCCGAAAGTTTCCAGGCATGATTCAGTCGACTGAATCCTTTGTTCAGTCGACTGAAACTGGAAACAGAAAGTTTCCTGAACCTGGAAAATTTCCAGGTACAGGGTCAGTCGACTGAAAACTCTGTTCAGCCGACAGAACCTGCTGTTTGAGTCCATTTTGCCTTTTTGGATTGAATTTCCAATTTAAATCGATTCGTGATGATCCTATTTGTTGTTATCATTTATTATGACATTGATGACTCCTTTTTAGGGATTTTTGAATATCCATTTCGATGGATTCTTTATCGGTTTCTTTGGATTTTATTCACATCTTCGTATGTGAATTTTAGTGATTGGTTGTTCCTACAATCTTCTTTGTGATTGTCACTTTAAAAATATATAGGTTTCGATACTAATAGTAAATATCAAAACTCTTTCTTCAAATGATTTCAACACTATTTTATTACAAAGCTCGTTTTGTCAAACCGATTTCCAATCTATTAGTTTATACAAACCTTTACCTCACTCGTATGAGAAATCTAATTAAACGACTTAGTAAAACAAGTGGTATGAAACGCTTGCGTTTACTTCGTCGATTAATTCTTGGACTTGTTCGATTGAATCTCTTGTGACAATTTTCTAGTGGAGATCTACAATTTGTTCGTAAATATTTAAGTTAAGCTAGTGGTTATGGGACATGAAGCTAAGCTCATATATTTACTAGCTTACTGTAATTGACACTTCTCGATGATCATGACGATCATTTTTGTGATTTAGACTAGCAATGTGCGATGTCTCTTTGTCTACGAGGGAGACTAAACCCCGTTTGTGTGAGTTTCAACTCACATATGTGGGGTAGCGCCCCATGGTCTTCGGGCCGTTCGTGTGTCAAAAATTAATGGCTAGCTACCATGAGATAGCGTCTCATTCGTGTGATACATATGTTGGTGAGTTTTCATGCTCCCGTTCGTGTGATACGCCCCCCCTATTTTGTGTGATTTCTGGATTTCGTGTGTCGAATTATGGAACTTTCTTCTTCACCTCTTTTTGTGATTTCTATTGATATGATTTATCAATTTTTGTGCATAGGTGAATTCGTGTGTCATTGTCTGGATTTCTTGAGATGATTTCTAGAATTTGTGCTTCACCAATTTTCGTGATTTCCATTGATAAGTTTTATCAATATTTGTGCATTGGTGAATTTGTGTGTTATTGACTTTTGTGATTGACATTGATATAATCGTCAATATTTATGGTTTGGTGAACGAAATAAGGAGTATGACATTTTCTTTGATTCTTGTGTAGATTTGGTGATATTGATTAATCTCTTGTTGATTTTCAATTACTTATATATATCACAGCTTGGCATTGTGATTATTATGTGTTTAGTCATATCTCTTATTCTATATCATTTCACCTGATATTTATAGTTAGACTGATCCGTTTATTATTTTCTTATTAAATAATACTCGGCTCAGACCGAGATGTTGCAGGTGCTTCAGCTTGACTTCTCACTTGGGATTGATTTCTCTGACTTTTGGCTAACTACTTAGATTAGTAGTTTATTTTGTTGTATACACTTGAGATATAGACTCATAGTTGTTTTCTTTTGTATAGCACGTGTTGCTATTCTTTTGTATTATTGTGGATCTTTTTGACCACTACTCTGATATACACTTTCATGTGTTAATTATATATTCATATCTTCTTCCGCCTTTGTGATATGAATTATCTGTGAATGATTTGTGTTATGCTTATTTCTATATTTGTTTCCGAAGATTACTATAGCCACTGTGTAGTAGCTTTGAGTTTGTGTCGGTATGTCGGATTTCCTTATTTTTATCTGGCATATCGGTACTCGCCCAAAGAAATTATACAGATGGTCGCTCCTCAACAGCCTTATTCTCCATGCTAGTTGACAGCATTACTCCGTAGTGTTCTTGTCTAGCGTGGGTATAGAGGCGGGGCGTCACATGCAAGGTGGTTTTAAACAATTCAAACTATTTTTAAAAGAAGTTCACTCACCTTCTTAAAATATGCAGACCAGAACAGGCATTATTTTCCAGGCACTTATAAAATCTGAAAATTGCTGTTGAAAACTTTGCATGCATTACAATTTGACGTTGTTGATTTCCCTTGCATGTTGAAAATTGCAGTTTAATTCTGAATTGTAGGTTGAACTTGATTTTATCAGTTGCAGGTTGATAATTCTTTTGCTTTGCAGAATTGCTGTTGAACTTGAAATGCAGACTTCCATTTTGTTGCAGGTTGAAGTCTTTTGTACAGATTTTAAATTTACTTTTGGGTTTTCAAATTCTAGGTTTTTAGTTTACTGTATTGCCATAAATTTGAGAGGAGGAAAGAGAGTTTTGAAAAAAAATGAAAAAGGAGAAACTATTTTCTTTTATGTTGTGAACTTCAAATATATGAAAGATGAATGCCACTTGTTGTTAATTTAACAAATGTCATTTAGTTCATTTAATAGCTTTACATGTGTTAAACTCTTGCATAATTGAATTAAAAACCCTATTACAAAGATAATTATATCATATATTTATGTAAATGTGAATTTTATAATTTATTTACATAATACTTATGTTTACAAATTATTCTAAATTTTGGAGATTATTTTAAAAAGATTTTATTTATAACTTTATATATTTATAACCATTTCATAATAAACATTTTAAAAGAAAAAAAACAACACTTTATTAAATCTTTTTTTATAAACTATCGTATGCAAAAACAAATTGTGTATCCTATATTTTTAAAACAAATGAATTAATCTTTAAATTAACTTTTAAAAACAAAAATTATAACAAAGCTCCAATTACAATATTCATTCATATATAAATTATTAATTCATTAAATTAAATTTCAAAATAACTCAAATTATAACATATACAAACATATAGATTACGATTTGAAAATTAAATCTTTAATTAAAACAGCAGATATCCTATTCACAATATATATCAAATGTATATATTATAAATAGAATAAAAATTTGATTAGCTTTTGAAAAACAATTCTTATCTATTTTAAATTGTCAGAAAGATATTTATCACAATTATCAGTTTAAATATTTATTACCCTTTAAAAAGAATAAACTTATCAGTTTAAATTAAAATTATAAAGAAAAATTATCAAACCAGTTAAATTAGTAACACAGATTATTAAATTGTTATTGCCTAAAAATTCCGGGCCGTCACAATATAATTGAAATGCTGTTAGTATAGTAGAGTTCCTGAATTTTAAGTCAGGAAGTAATAAAAATTATTTGACCATTATTTGGAGTTAATAAGTGATAAGAAATTCGCAATTGTAAATGATTTGGAACTAAGAATTCTTGTCTGGCAATAATAGAAGTCCCTCCGTCCAACTTCTGTCATTAAAAATGAAGTTCATTGTAACGATCCCGTTTTTAAGCCAAATTTAATTCAGTAATTAATATAATTTTTTATGAATTAATTTGTGAATTAATTTGAATTTTTCCAAAACAAATAAGATATGTGTTTATATATATATATATATATGTACATATATATATATAAATTGATTGTGAATAGAATTTTGATTTGAAATTCAAAAATATCTTGAAAAATAAATTGGATTTAAAAACTCTATATTTTAAATACTAATGGAAATATGTTTTCTAACTATTATTTATATATGTATGTATGTATGTATGTATGTATGTATGTATGTATGTATGTATTGTGATTTTAAAGTTATGTTTTGAAATCAATATAATAATTTTCAAAAGCTATTTAAAGTTAAAATTATATATTTAAAAACTCTAAAGTTAAATATTTATTTATTAAAAAGTATAATAGCTTTAGTTAAAATAAGAATTTATAAAAAGGTTTATATACTTTCTTTTAAAAAATTTACATAAAACAAATATAGTTTGAATATATATAAATAAAAAATGTTAAAACATATGTTAATATAAAAACAAGAATAAATAAAAAGCTTTAATACATATATATATAAAACTAAATAGTAAATATAATATAAAAATCATATGAACCTGTTAAAAATATTAAATAACATGAAAATAAACATGTGAAGTATCATAACATGAAGATTAACAAGTGTAAACCATATAATATGAAATTTAACAAGTGTAGCTTAATTATATCATGCATAAATACAAGTGTCATACTTTTGAATTTCTTTTATTTTTAAAAAATAGGAAAACAAGCTATATATACATCTATATCCCTCTCTTCTCATCTTTTCCTTCATACATTCAAAACTAAAAAAAAAATAAAACCTGGAAACTAAAATAAAATCAGAGAAAGCTAAATTCAACAATAAAAAAAAAGTCTACGATCATCTCAAACAGATCAAAGCAATTTCCAGAGAAAAATTCCAGTTTTCAAAAAAATAATAATCTAAAACTGAAGTAAAGATTTAATTCAGTACTTCAGAGGCAACTCAACTTAAACAAGTAAGAAGAAGATCAGATCATCTCAAAACAATCAGGTTTTAGGTCAAAATTCAAAAAAAAGTTCTCAGTTTTCCAAGTTCAATAGCAAATTTCCAGGCTCTGCTTCTCTGTTCAAAACATCAAACCAGTGAGTAAACTTAATCTGTTTTTACTTTAATGCATTTGTTAAATCTTTGAATTAATGTTGTAAATATGATTTGCACGAATGTTTTTAACTGGAATTTAGATGAACTACTGTGAATATTTGTGTGCATATCTGGACACACACACACACACAGATATATATATATATATATATATGTCTCTGTTCTAGCTTACAGGTTTTTAAAACCTGTTCAAAAATTCAAAATCCCATCCCTTATTCTCTTATAGGTTTTTATGTTTAAACAATACATGTTCAAATTTTCAAGATCTCAATTTTAAAAATACTTTTAAGTATAAATGGCAAGTGGATTTATTGGGAGATAGAAAGAACGGTAAAATTAAATCATGTTATAAAATTTATTGTTTGAATTT
Source organism: Allium cepa (assembly GCA_030765085.1). Lineage (NCBI taxonomy): Eukaryota > Viridiplantae > Streptophyta > Magnoliopsida > Asparagales > Amaryllidaceae > Allium > Allium cepa. Next base: position 771,519,408 of record CM060932.1, read on the forward strand.
TGGTTTTTGTATTACATACTTGGTTCATATTCAAGAATATGAATTTTAATGATAAAATCAAGATTTTTTAGTTTGGAAATCATGAGCATTCGCGAGTTGAATGAAAATCATGTTTGGAGTGATCTTTGGTGATCGGCAAAGGACGGGGTCTCGGGGTCGTTGCTGAAGCATATTTGAGGGTAAGGGGTCACGGCAAAAATCGTCGCTGAATTTTCTAACCACCGTGGTGGCGTGTCGGCGGCATAGTAGGGTTTAAGGATTGGTTTTGGTCAACGTTGATTTAGAGGCCAGTTCGTCGTCATCAATGTATTGGACTAGATAGAAGCAGCGGAAATCAAAGCATGAGAGCAAGGCGAAGGTCTGGGCGAGCTCTCTGATGGACGTAGGCGGTGGTGCGAGGTGATTTCGATGATCGGGTTCCATCCTGTTGGGTTTCAGAATTTTTCAATTCTGATTTACGAGGTGATTCATGGTCCTAGGTGGTCGGGAAGTTTGGGTAGGTCATCGGTGACTTGAAGGCGACTTTGACGATGGGCGGAGCGACGTTGATCGATCGTGCACGTGTACGTGCATTTGTGTGTCAGCAAGTGCTTTTAGCTGAGCAACGGTTTAAATTTTAAAACAAAATAAGGTTTAAAAAGAAAAAAAGGGGAGTGACTCGAGTTTGGCTCGGGTATTTTTGAGTTTGGGCTCGGGTTCGCATCGGGTCAGAAATCTAAGAGTATAAAACAAGTTTTAAAAAGTAAATTTTATAATCAAGTTTTAAAACAATTTTCTTAAGTCAATTTCTTTTAAATAATAAATGTTAATTAAATATTTAGTTAGATAATAGTTGTATGATTTATTTTAACTTGAATTAATTCTTAAGTTTATTTAAAATAAATTTAATATTGTAATTAAGTAATTAATTAAGAAGTTGAAATGTTTTTAATTCATTTGTTAATGATAAATTTATTAAAATAAGTTTTAAAAGGTTTCAACCAATGGTACTAATCAAGTTTTCAAGAAAATTTCAAAGATTGAGATTTAAAGTATAATGTTTTTAAATTTGTTTTGATTTAAATTTTTTTATATTAGGTTAATTATTTGATTTAAGTTCCTAAGTGTTTTCAAATATAGTTTAATGATGTAATTGAGTAAGTGAATAAGATAAATGTATTGAACTTTAATTAATCAAAGGCCTCAAGTGATTTTTTATAATTAATTTCAAGCATTTAATTTAATAAGATTTAAATGATGTAATTAATTAAGATAAGGGGTTTATCATAAATTAATTAGGGTCTTGATTAATTAAAGGATCATTAATTAATGTGATCAATTAAAGGATCATTAATTTATTAATTAAGCAGGATTTAGAGGTAATTAATTTAATTTATTTAGTGATTAAATTAAATTAATTAGGAATTAAGTATCTGATTAAGATAAATGATTTATCTTAAAATTAATTAACATCTTAAGGTAATTGAAGGATCATTTATTAGTAATTTAAGGATAATTACTTAATGTAATTGATCAAAGGATGATTATTAAGGTAAAAGATAATTACTTAAAAGATAATTACTTAATATAATTAATTAAAAGATCATTACTTAATGTTTGTAACTAAAAGATAAATACTTCAAGGATAATTACTTAATGTAATTAAAGGATAATTAAATAATTAAAGGTTAATTATTTAATAATTAAAGGTTAATTAATTAATTAATAATTTAAAGGTTAATTAATTAATGGTTAAAGGATGATTAATTAATGATTAAAAGAGTAATTAATCAATAATTAAAGGATAATTAATTAATATAAGCAATTAAGGATGAATAATTAAATTTCATAAATAATGAAATTAATAACTAATGGTTTGTAATTAATTAATCTTAATCAGGCAGGGTTAGGTAATTAATTAATAAGTAATTAATTTAATTAGTTTAATCAAACTAGTTATAAATTATGTGATAAATTAATCTTGCTTATGAGTGATTGATTATGTTGAATGCTTGGATTGATTACTCTCTCTAGTATATTAATTTGTATTATTCTGTGATATGAATTGCTTTAGATTGATATGAACTGCTTTGGTTTGAATTGTGATAAATCAAAGTTATTTATCTGTGATGAATTGCTATGTGAATGTGAACTTCTGCATTAAATTAAAATTGTTCACTTAAACAACTTGGCCTTTAAAACGACATTTGAATTTCGATGAGACCGGGAATCGAATTTGCTATATTACTGTGACGACCCACCTTTCTGCTCATAGAAAGACGTATCATCAATAAGAAATGAAAGGGATAGAAATAGAAAAGAATAGAAAGAAAGAATAACAACATCAGAATCTCACTGCAGAATGGGACAAAATATAATACATCACATAACTATTACATAGTTTTACATATATCAGAGTTATACAATATCGTACACAAGACAGTAATATATACATCTGTCACTACATGCATCCCAAAATACAACATATACTAACTAACACAGCGGAACTAGATAGATATGTATATAGATACGTCTGGAACTTTGCTCCAAGCTCCTCCAGAACTCAACAATCTAAAACCTATCACTTGGCTACTCATAAAAATTTGAGTACCCAAGACTTTATGAAAAACAAAAATAAACTTCGGGTCAGACATGGGTCTGGTATGAGTAAACGGTATAAAGTTGTTTAACTTTGAAAAATATTTGAAAATAAAGGTATCACATAAGACTCCCCACACATAAACACGGGTAAGTTTTTACCTTACGCTAACCAAATTTTTTTATAGGAAATCCAGTGATATTATAATAGTGTCTAAGGTTTTCAAGTAAAATACAGAAATAGCTGAAATGCTTGCATCTCACATTCCAACATAGTTGGGAACAATCAAAACGTACGGCTCTTATTGGAAATTGGATTCCATACAATGGCAGGGCTACTGGGGTACCGCCCGTCACAGTACGGGGCCTAGATCACCGTATCGAGGATCACTCCCAACCCCCTGCAACACAAGGCCGGAACCATTCCTTATTAAAAAATCCCGAACAAGATAACCCCGCGGTTGTAGCTAGAAACCGCCCACACAGCTGAAATAAAAAGGGACAGCTAGGCAGGGGTATATCTCGTCCTGCTTGGGCATGACCCACCTAAACTTGCTGCACATCCACTGTTTTAGACATTCCCAGTTGATGAGGCTTGAGGCTGCGATTACCTTTATAGATCATATCTCTTAGAATGCTCATCGTCTGCCTGATGATGTTCTGAAAGCATTCAATCCATACAAGTTCGTTCCGGGTTCGAACGAAACCGAAGGCATTATTTCGTTACACTCATTTTAGAATCATCCTCAGAATTAACGACAATAACCCTTGCATTCTGAAACACCATCTCGATCTTCACCTAAGAATTTACGACCTAACGTTTAATTTGGATCGATGTGGTTTTCAGATAATCATCAATGACACCCGATCCCGGTCTCATCAAAATCCAAACGCCATTTTAAAGGTCAAGTTGTTTAACAGTTTAAACAGTTTAATTCAAATAGCATTATCACAGATAAATCATACACAACCATCATAGATATATCAAGGCATATCATAGAACATCATAGAATATCATCAAATAAATATCAAAAATCAGATATCCTACTTATACAATATTCATAAGCAAGCATATTTAATTCTTATTGTAATTATTTAATAAATCAATTACTTGAGAATTAATTACTTAATTAATTATTTCATTTCTCACTATGTAATTAATTACTTCTTAATCAATTTATTTAACCTTAATTACTTAATTAATTATCCTTAATCATTGATTAATAAAACCTAATTATTAATTAATAAAACTTAATTATCCATTTATTAACCATAAATTACTTAATTAATCGATTATTAATTCTTAATTAAATTACTTAATTAATTAACTACTAATCATACATAAATTAACTTTAATTAGTTAATTACAAAATTTTATTAATCACTTAAGCATTAATTAATCCAAACTCTAATTACAACTAAAAAGTAATTATTCTTAATTATTTTCCAAAAATAATTGTTTGATATTAATTATTCAACTTAATTAACATTTTAAAAGTCTTCTTTTAAATTTGAAAATCAATTTATTATTAACTACAAACTTTAAATGTTAATTAATTTAATACTTAACTTAAATTAATTACTTAATTAAAATAATAATTAAGAGTTAAACCATTGTTAAACATTAACTAAGATAATTAAAACTTGCATAATATTTTAACTTAAATTTGTTAAATATTTATTAAATTTACAATGCTTAAATCATGTTGAAACACAGTTTGCTTAACTTCATTTATTTTTTAACACTGTAGTTAGAAAACCCGAGAACTCCCCTAATTAAACTCGAGTAATACTTCGAGCTAATCACCCATTTCCCTTGAGACACTTCCTGTACGCATCTTCTTCTTCTCTCTTTTTTTCCAGTAAGTTTTAGTTTAACATAAGTATGGATTTAAGCTTCAGAAACCCTCTCGTGTGCTCGAACACAAACCCAAAGCAACCACTTAGATAACTCGAGCAACGACTCGAGATACACATCCATCAACTACGCTGACACCATCCTCACGCCGTACATGTGCACGGCGGCGCGACTAAGCTTCGACGAACTCCAACTCCATCGGCATGTCACAAAACATCCAAATACTCGAAATCCAAATTCAATTCGCCTGTAAAAATTTCAAAACGAAATACAACAGTTCGATCGAAAAACCGAACTCAACCCAACCAACATGATCTCCTCGCCGCCAGCGCTCAATTCACCAGAGACGCCCAAGCTTTGCCCACACGACAACAACACGCCACTCTTCCTGTGACGCCCCACCTCTATACCCACACTAGCCAAGAACATTACAGTGAATGCTGTCAACTAGCACGGAGAATAAGGCTGTTGAGGAGCGACCATCCGTGTAATTGCTTTACGCGACCACCGATATGTCAGATAATATAACATGCATTTTATTTCAAGAGGAAATCCGACATAGCGATACAAACACAAAGCTACTACACAGTGGCTATGATAATCTTCGGAAACAAATATAGGAATAAGCATAACACAAATCAGTCACAGATAATTCATATCACAAAGGCGGAAGAAGATATGAATATATAACTAACACATGAAAGTGTATATCAAAGTAGCGGTCTAAAAAGATCCGCAATATCACAAAAGAATAGTTACAAGAACTATACAAAAGAATAAGTATACATCATGGAGTCTATATCTCAATTGTATACAATCCAAAAACTACTAATCTAAGCAGTTAGCCAAAAATCAGAGAAATCAATCCCGAGTGAAAAGTCAAGCAGAAGCACCTGTAACATCTCGGTCTGACTCGAGTATTATTTAATAAGAAAATAATAAACGGATCAGTCTAGCTATAAATATCAGATGAAGCGATATAGAATAAGAGATATGACTAAACACATAATAATCACAATGCCAAGCTGTGATATATATAAATAATTGAAAATCAACTGGAGATTAATCAATATCACAGGAATCTTCTCAAAGATCCAAAAAGGGTATCATACCCAAAACTTGTATTCATAACAAGTCAATGACACACGAATTCACCAAGGCACAAAAATTGATAAGCATATCAGTAGAAATCACAAAAATAGGTGAAGGATAAAATTTCCAGAAATCAACACACGAAATCCAGAAATAATAAAAAGGGAAAGAGGCTTATCACAAGACGGTCCGAAGACCATGGGGAGCTACCCCATATGTGTGAGTCGAAATCACACAGATGAGGTCTGGACTAACCAAAAAGCAAAAATGTATGTGTGAGTCGAAATCACACAAATGGTGTCTAGTCTAACCTCGCAGACAGAAAAGATATGCGTGAGTCGAAATCACACAAATGGTGTCTAGGCTAACCAAAGAAGCAAAAAGGTATGTGTGAGTCGAAATCACACAAATGGTGTCTAGCCTAACCTTGCAAACAAAAAGATATGTGTGAGTCAAAATCACACATTTGGTGTCTAGACTAACCTCGCAGATAACGAGATAGGTGTGAGTCGAAACCACAAAGATGAGGTCTAGTCTAACCTTGCAGTCAAAGAGACATCGCACAATTGCTAGTCTAAATCAAAAAATGATCATCATGATCTAAGAGAAGTGTCAATTACAGTAAGCTAGTAAATATATGAGCTTAGCTTCATGTCCCATAACCACTAGCTTAACTTAAATATTTATGAACAAATTGTAGATCTCTACTAGAAAATTGTCACAGGAGATTCAATCGAACAAGTCCAAGAATTAACCGACCAAGTAAACGCAAGCGTTTCATACCACTCGTTTTACTAAGTCGTTTAATTAGATTTCTCATACGAGTGAGGTAAAGGCTTGTATATACTAATAGATTAGAAAACGGTTTAAGAAAATGAGCTTTGTAATAAAATAGTGGTGAAATCATTTGAAGAAAGAGTTTTGATATTTACTACTAGTATAGAAAACCTTTATATTTTTAAAGTGACAAATCACAAAGAAGATTGTAGGAACAATCAATAACTAAGATTCACATTCGAAAACGTGAATAAAATCCAAAGAAATCAATACCGAATCCATCGAAATGGATATTCCAAGAATTCCCGAAGAAAATAAGTCATCAAAGTCAATAACAAATGATAACAACAGATAGGGAAATAACACAAATCGATTACAGTTGGAATTTCAGACAACTAGGCAAAATAGGCATAGTTGGTAAATAGCAGCAGGTCGGTCGACCGGACTCCCTGAGTCGGTTGACCGAACCAGGGGTTGGAAGTGCCCGGGCACCAGGTCGGTCGACCGGCCCAGGGGCTCGGTCGGCCGAAGCCTGTAACTGACACTTTCAAACAGAGGCAGGAAGTGCCTGGGTAGCAGGTCGGTCGACCGGCCCAGGGGCTCGGTCGGCCGAACCTGTTGCCAGCACTCCCCTTCCCTATTTTGGATGAGGTGCAAAATCTCGATCAAATTGCATTCGCACGAGCAACGGCGCTAATGGTTTATGCCAATCGACTACCCGGCCCTATATGCTCCTCGATGCATCACCAAAAACATGTTCAAACATCAAAGTTAGGATTTTTAACGAATTGAACTCAAAACACCAAAAATTGGAATATTCACCAAATCAATTCAAATCAAAAGCAAATGCACACGAATAAGTGTTAGGAATTCATACCTAACATTCGAAGATAAATATAAGCATAGATGTGAGATAAAAATCTCACCTTTGAACCCAAAACAATGAATGAGAAGCTCGAAGACAAGGGAAGATCAACCACACTTCAATCTCAACACTTGAAGCTTGAATCTAAGCTTAAAAGAAGAACATTCCCAATGGGTTCTCTTGAGTTTGGAGCAAGAAGATGGATTTGCTAATGGAAACTAGGGCTTAGGATTTCCTAATTCTTTTTCTCTTCCCCCATTTTTGATGAAGCTTGAATGTATTAGGAAATTATGAAGTAATGAAGAGGAGAGGGGTTGTTGGGACTGAGCTAGTAAGTGGCTAATGGGTTCAGCCCAAACCAAAGCCCTAAGTGAAAAAGTGGCAAAAATCAACTTTCTCCAAACATATCGAAGCTTATACTCAAAAAGGTCGCAAACGTCATTTTAAACTCAATGGGGGTGGTCTCGAGTCCCAATTCGACTGTTTGCAAAAAGTAGCTTTTCGGACCAAAATCCGACGAACGACAAAATATTTAAATAAAATATTTAAATATAAAATCGATAAATATGCGGGTTGTTACAGACTCCCCTCCTTAAAGAAATTGCGTCCTCGCAATACTTAAGAGGAAAATAAGAAGTAACCACCATGGAAGCATATCAATACAAAAGAAAATTGAAATAAGAAGTTCACCATAAAGAGCACGAAAGAGTTAGCAAGAACGGGATCGCTCAATGAATTCTCAAGATTCCCAAGAGTAATCCTTAGGATTTGAGAACCATTGAACTCTCACAAGAAGAACATCTTTATTTCGAAGTCGTCTGAGCTCCGAAGCAATAATTCGAATAGGATGTTGCTCAAAAATCAAATTTGGTGAAACTTCAATCCCCTCAATAACACCGGGCTCAAGAATAAAAACCGGAAACATAAAAGCATTTCCATAGTTAAAAGACGTGGAAAACGTCATGAATATCAGAAAATTGAGCTGGTGCAACGACGTAGTATAATAACAGTACGCCAGAGAAACTAGAAACTCGAATAATTTGGAAAACCGACGTAGTACAAAAACGGTACGTCCAATGAATCAAAAGCAAAGATATTGATGTAGTACAAACGGTACATCCAATGAATCAAAGACACTGATGTAGTATAAACGGTACATCCAATGAATTCAAAAAGAAAAGACATTGATGTAGTACAAACGGTACATCCAATGAATCCAAAAAGAAAAGACATGGATGTAGTACAAACGGTACATCCAATGAATCAAAAGCAAAGACATTGATGTAGTACAAATGGTACATCCAATGAATCAAAAGCATATTAAAAGTACATGGGTCGCTAGCCCAAGAAGAAATGAGATGAATCTCAATAAAATGAAGTACATCGAAACGTCCGATGAACTTGGTAAAAAGATAATTCCATTCGGACATCATCAAAGAATCAACCACTTGTTGCACACGACTAAACACATTGGCAACACGATTTCCCCTTCGGGAATAAAAAGAATGTCAAGATCATAAGATGCTAGAAACTCGAGTCAACCTGAAGTTTCTTATGAGAAAATAAATATCCCAAAGATTTATGATCGAGGTAGAGAACAAATTCTCATCCCAAATATGATGATGCCAAATTCCAAAAGTAAAAACGATAGCCGAGAGCACTAGATCATGAGTGGCGTATCTAGTCTCGATAAGCTAAAATGATTTAGAAGCACAAGTGATAGCACGTTCTCTTTTGCAAGAGAACGATACCCAAACCAATACGACTAGTATCGGTACAAATAGCAAAGTCTTGGTTCCCCTTCAGGAATCACAAGAATAAGAGTTTCGAAAAGAAAGAATTTCTTTTAAATAATCTTCTTTCCCATAAAGTTAAAACTTTCAAAATTACACTTATCTTTATGTAATTATCTTTCTAGAAAAATTTTACGTTTTACGAGTCAATACATCGTGTCTGATTGTCACATCAAAGCGTTTAGGAAATTCCTATCGATAACGTTGATCAAGCGCATCGACCAAAATTCTTAAAGCACTCAACGGGCAATACAATCACAAAATCATCTTTTATAGGATAAATAAATCTCTTAAAAAGTTTTAAGAATATTCTGTGTTCGTTTCAAGAACAAAAATCCAGTTTTACTTATAAATAAATATTGTGAAAAAGATTTGCAAAATTTTAAATTACTATTTTCATCCAAAATCAGTAAATACAAGAATAGTCTCATCGAAATATTCATAGAATATTCGATTTATAAAATGGATGAAATAAGCTGGACGAATTGAATGACATAATAAGTCATTCATAAGAATCATAACGAGTGCGGAATGCGGTAAGTGGAATGCTAATTTCCGCAACTAGTAGCAACGAAAACCGATGGTAAAGTCAAACTGAAAAGACCTTAGCACCACACAAAAGATATTGCTTAGGTGATGATCCTAAGACAAGCTCAAAATACCGGAAAATTTTTCACAAATTATTTAGGTAAGAGAAATAATACTTTCCTCACCATAAGGGCTTAAAGAATAGAATGATGCCATCAAATTGGAATCAAAATCACAAAGGAAAAACAGAAATCTGCTTAACGGATAGAAAAATTGTCGAAGATGAAGAGTCCACTCAGAAAATAGGATATGGGCTTCATAAGGATTAAGCCAATCCTATCGCACAAATCAATTCCGGAGCCTAAACAAAAATATTGGCTCGGAAAGAAAAATCACATAAAATAATTTCGACATCAATAGAAAGCAAATTGAGTGTTGCGGACCTACCATCCGGATTCGCAATTCTCAAAGAAGTCGTCAAGCCCAAAATATTTAAAGAAAAAGAATTAACAAGTCCTTTTGATATAAAATAATGAGATGAACTCATATCAACAAGAACTTGAAAAAGAATAATCACGAGACAAACAAAATCAAGGATTGAATGAGAAATACCTTGACCAAAAGAAGAGTTGTTAGGAGCTTGCACAACTTTAAGCTTTTCCCTCCTTCTTGCTTTGAAGTATGGGGCATGCAGTTATATGGTGGCCCGAATTTTTGCAATAACGACAAAAGAGGGGTTTCGTGCACTCCTTTGCATAGTGGTCCGTGGAACCACAATTGTAGCATTGACCACGACTAGAGGTAAGAGTCTTTGCTACTGGAATTTGTTGTTTCCCTTTCTTGTTGCGAGTGGGGCCTTTGAATTTGATAGGCCTATTCAAGTTATTGTCGAAGTTCTGTTGGGCACGCACAACTTCAACATCACCTTCATTATCGGCCTCTTCAAGACGAAGAGCGATATCAATAAGCTGATCAAATGAAACTTCAAGTTTCAGGAGTAATGGCTTCTTAAGATTCTTATTCAAGCCTTAGACAAATCTCTGATTTTTCTTCAATGGGGTATTGATATATTCAACCCCGTATTTGGAAAGAGATTCGAAAGATGCGACATAGTCTGTCACAGAAGATTCACCTTGAACAAGGTCAATAAAACGCCGGGCCAAAGTTACTTTTTCAGCCTCCGGCACGAATTTCAATTCGAATCTTTCTCGGAATTGCTCCCAAGTGAGATCCGCTTCAACGATTTCAGAAATTAAAAGCTCATACCAATCTAATGCTCTTTCTTGGAGCATGCTAGAAGCCATTTGGACTCGATGAAGGTCAATAAGGTTCATGGGAGAAAAGATGCGATCGCATGATTTGAGCCAAGCTTGAATTTCTATAACGCTCTTGGATCCCGTGAATGGCCTTCCACCCAAATCGGTGTAGTCTCTACACAAGCGTGCAAAACCGGATCGAGGATGAGTAGGCTCTGGATTGGGTCCGGCAGCTTGAGCATTCTTAACAAGATCTAGGAGCTGCTGGGCAGACATAAATATTCCATCCTGGGGAGTAGCACTAGATTGACCGGCGCTGGGACGGCCTGGTCAAACCATTTCTCTTCCTTAAGAAAGAAAGAAGGAAGAAGAAGAAGGTTATTCACAAAATGAATATCAAGCAATCTTGAATGATAAAACAAGGAATCATAAAGAAAATAGGACGAATCGGTACGAAGACTCGAATAAATCCTAAAGCACGACTCCTAAGAAAGACTTAGGACGATGATCCTTGTTACAATATTTCATATTGTTCCGAAGTTTGGCTCTGATACCAAGCTGTGACGCCCCACCTCTATACCCACACTAGCCAAGAACATTACAGTGAATGCTGTCAACTAGCATGGAGAATAAGGCTGTTGAGGAGCGACCATCCGTGTAATTGCTTTACGCGAGCACCGATATGTCAGATAATATAACATGCATTTTATTTCAAGAGGAAATCCGACATACCGATACAAACACAAAGCTACCACATAGTGGCTATGATAATCTTCGGAAACAAATATAGGAATAAGCATAACACAAATCAGTCACAGATAATTCATATCACAAAGGCGGAAGAAGATATGAATATATAACTAACACATGAAAGTGTATATCAGAGTAGCGGTCTAAAAAGATCCGCAATATCACAAAAGAATAGTTACAAGAACTACACAAAAGAATAAGTATACATCATGGAGTCTATATCTCAATTGTATACAATCCAAAAACTACTAATCTAAGTAGTTAGCCAAAAATCAGAGAAATCAATCCCGAGTGAGAAGTCAAGCAGAAGCACCTGTAACATCTCGGTCTGACCCGAGTATTATTTAATAAGAAAATAATAAACGGATCAGTCTAGCTATAAATATCAGATGAAGCGATATAGAATAAGAGATACGACTAAACACATAATAATCACAATGCCAAGCTGTGATATATATAAATAATTGAAAATCAACAAGAGATTAATCAATATCACAGGAATCTTCTCAAAGATCCAAAAAGGGTATCATACCCAAAACTTGTATTCATAACAAGTCAATGACACACGAATTCACCAAGGCACAAAAATTGATAAGCATATCAGTAGAAATCACAAAAATAGGTGAAGGATAAAATTTCCAGAAATCAACACATGAAATCCAGAAATAATAAAAAGGGAAAGAGGCCTATCACATGACGGTCCGAAGACCATGGGGAGCTACCCCATATGTGTGAGTCGAAATCACACAGATGAGGTCTGGACTAACCAAAAAGCAAAAATGTATGTGTGAGTCGAAATCACACAAATGGTGTCTAGTCTAACCTCGCAGACAGAAAAGATATGCGTGAGTCGAAATCACACAAATGGTGTCTAGGCTAACCAAAGAAGCAAAAAGGTATGTGTGAGTCGAAATCACACAAATGGTGCCTAGCCTAACCTTGCAAACAAAAAGATATGTGCGAGTCGAAATCACACATTTGGTGTCTAGACTAACCTCGCAGATAAAGAGATAGGTGTGAGTCGAAACCACACAGATGAGGTCTAGTCTAACCTTGCAGTCAACGAGACATCGCACAATTGCTAGTCTAAATCAAAAAATGATCATCATGATCTAAGAGAAGTGTCAATTACAGTAAGCTAGTAAATATATGAGCTTAGCTTCATGTCCCATAACCACTAGCTGGACTTAAATATTTACGAACAAATTGTAGATCTCCACTAGAAAATTGTCACAAGAGATTCAATCGAACAAGTCCAAGAATTAACCGACGAAGTAAACGCAAGCGTTTTATACCACTCGTTTTACTAAGTCGTTTAATTAGATTTCTCATACGAGTGAGGTAAAGGCTTATATATACTAATAGATTGGAAAACGGTTTAAGAAAACGAGCTTTGTAATAAAATAGTGGTGAAATCATTTGAAGAAAGTGTTCTGATATTTACTACTAGTATAGAAAACCTTTATATTTTTAAGGTGACAAATCACAAAGAAGATTGTAGGAACAATCAATCACTAAGATTCACATTCGAAAACGTGAATAAAATCCAAAGAAATCGATACCGAATCCATCGAAATGGATATTCCAAGAATTCCCGAAGAAAATAAGTCATCAAAGTCAATAACAAATGATAACAACAGATAGGGAAATAACACAAATCGATTACAGTTGGAATTTCAGACAACTAGGCAAAATAGGCATAGTTGGCAAATAGCAGCAGGTTGGTCGACCGGACTCCCTGAGTCGGTTGACCGAACCAGGGGTTGGAAGTGCCCGGGCACCAGGTTGGTCGACCGGCCCAGGGGCTCGGTCGGCCGAAGCCTATAACCGGCACTTCCAAACAGAGGCAGGAAGTGCCTGGGTAGCAGGTCGGTCGACCGGCCCAGGGGCTCGGTCGGCCGAACCTGTTGCCAGCACTCCCCTTTCCTGTTTTGGATGAGGTACAAAATCTCGATCAAATTGCATTCGCACGAGCAACGGCGCTAAGGGTTTATGCCAATCGACTACCCGGCCCTATATGCTCCTCGATGCATCACCAAAAACATGTTCAAACATCAAAATTAGGATTTTTAACGAATTGAACTCAAAACACCAAAAATTGAAATATTCACCAAATCAATTCAAATCAAAAGCAAATGCACACGAATAAGTGTTAGGAATTTATACCTAACATTCGAAGATAAATATAAGCATAGATGTGAGATAAAAATCTCACCTTTGAACCCGAAACAATGAATGAGAAGCTCGAAGACAAGGGAGGATCAACCACACTTCAATCTCAACACTTGAAGCTTGAATCTAAGCTTAAAAGAAGAACATTCCCAATGGGTTCTCTTGAGTTTGGAGCAAGAAGATGGATTTGCTAATCGAAACTATGGCTTAGGATTTCCTAATTCTTTTTCTCTTCCCCCATTTTTGATGAAGCTTGAAAGTATTAGGAAATTATGAAGTAATGAAGAGGAGAGGGGTTGTTGGGACTGAGCTAGTAAGTGGCTAATGGGTTCAGCCCAAACCAAAGCCCTAAGTGAAAAAGTGGCAAAAGTCAACTTTCTCCAAACATATCGAAGCTTATACTCAAAAAGGTCGCAAACGTCATTTTGAACTCAATGGGGGTGGTCTCGAGTCCCAATTCGACTGTTTGCAAAAAGTAGCTTTTCGGACCAAAATCCGACGAACGACAAAATATTTAAATAAAATATTTAAATATAAAATCGATAAATATGCGGGTTGTTACACTTCCACTCCCTTGAATCTCGTGAAACTCGATCACCTATAGGAGCCGTACATGTCTCGTTTCTGACATGACCAAAAGCTTGAAACTAAACCCTAAAGTGATTTGGTTCCTTCGATTCATGAAATAGAAAAATAATTCCACATTTTTCTTGAGATCACAGATGATTATACTTGCTTCAATTCAAGTTTCAACATTTTAAATTGATTCAATTATCTGAAAATGCGAAAAATACAAACTTATTCAAAAACAAACTGCTCCTGAAATACTGAACTAAAATTCTTCATTTTAGTTTTAAAAATCACAATTTGCAGTAAGAATCCAAGTTATAAACTTGAATTAATATTTTACAAAAATTGAATTTTATCAAATCATTACTTGATTGCCTGTAAACAAGATTATAGTGATATATTCTAACAAATATGATGTGATCAGTTTTTAAAATCTTGATTTAGGTTTAACATCTTGTTTTAGTTGAAAAACTTAAAGCTTTACAATAATCTGATGAGAATAATTTGCGTTTGAAGAAAAGATTCAACCCTGTAACAAATAACGGAGAAGATCAAAGCAACACAGAGTTGTATTCAAACTATAACATATGCAAACCATATTATCAACAAATCCTGAACTATTTTTAATCAAACTTAAAGCTTTAAAATTGATGTTTACTCACTTGCAAGGTTGCTAGACAAAGAACAATTCCTATTTCCTTTTGAAAACCTGTAGCTTGAAACTGTCTTGAGTGCCTTCTGTTTTTGGTTTGAATTAAATGATTCCGAGCTTTGAAAAAATGAAGATGTTTATTCTTATCTCAGGTATTGCTTAAGTTTTAAAACGAGCTGGAATAGCTTAGATGTATACATATATATAAAAGTTAACAGTATGTATAAAGGTAGGTATTATCTGGTCAAGTGGATTCTTCTTTTGTTTTAACTTGATCAGATTTTTATAAATATTTTGAATTGACAAAATATTGGCTAAGAAGATAGCATTAAATGCTAAGGTTCCCTAATATGTTTACGTATTATTATTATGTTTGCTGCGTATAAATATTTTGCATGAAAATATACACTTGCAGGTAGGTTGTAGTTTTTGTATATGAAGATATTTTGTATAAGGATGTTTGTTTTATTAACTTCTAGCTTGAACAGTTTATATACATATGTTTATGTCTGATTTCATTTTATACTTTGTGCTTATTTTTATACTTTGTTTTTACAATTTTCAGTTTATATTGTAAGCATACCAAATCACTTAGTTCTTGTTCTCATTTTTATTTTTATTTTAACTATCAATATGTAAATCTTATTCACATGGTTTACTTATATTTAATATTGATAGAATTTGATTCTATTTCAAACATTATTATATATATATATAATTTTATGCCAAATGATAACAAGGTAAAGCGTTTTAATTCAATTATATAAGATAGATTTTATTTTAAATATTATTAAGAGATTTATTTTAAATTTTCAAATCAAATTTTCCTTTCAAAAATACAAATGTATATAAACAAATGGAAAATATTTCCAAAAGATTTATTCATTTTAAAATGATAAATTTATATTTTATTTAATTGGACAAAATAATTATTAAAATAAATATAGCAAAAATCCCGGGTCGTTACATTCCTCCCCCCTTAAAAGTATTCCGTCCTCGAAATTTAAAACGAAATATAATTCAAAAGCTGTTATATCAACCATTCAAACATACATATCATTAATACTTTAGCAAATAACCAAACAATATATTCTAACACATATCACTAGCTATCTGGACACAAATCCGGATAAGTTTTCCTAAAACTATCCAGAATCTCCCAGGAGCAATCTCTGGGATCCTCGCTCCACTGTACTTTGACAAGCTTCTCTGCCTTGCTCCTGAGTTGCCTCTCGTCTTGATCAACAATCCGAACTGGGTTCCCGACCACAGTCAAATTTGGCTCGACTTTCAAATCTTCCTGGACTACTAGTTCTACAACTAATGATGGATCATGAACAAATTTCCTTAGATGGGATACATGGAATGCATTATGAATTCCAGACATCCGTTCTGGCAATTCAATCCTATAGGCTACCGCACCAATCCTTTCCAATATCCGAAATGGTCCTATATATCTCGGGGCAAGTTTTTCCGTCTTTTCGAATCTAATAGCTCCTTTGATCGGGGAAACTTTGACAAAAACTAAATCACCAATCTCAAATTCCAATTGTCTCCTCTTATCTGCGTACTTCTTTTGACGGTCTTGAGCAGCTCTCATCCTTTTCTTAATAAGCTCAACTTCCGCAGAAGCTTCTTGAATCAAATCTGGCCTAAACACAAGACGATCTTTCGACTCTATCCAACAGGATGGGGATCTACACGGTCTTCCATAAAAAGCTTCATAAGGTGCCATCTTAATACTAGCTTGGTAACTGTTATTATAGGAGAATTCTACCAAATGAATATGGTCTTCCCACAATCCACAAAAATCAAAAACATAAGCTCACAGCATATCCTCTAGAATTCGATTCAGTCTCTCCATCTGTCCATCTTTCTGAGGATGATAGGCTGTACTTATCTCAAACTCGTTCCCATAGCTGATTGTAGAGCCTCCCAAAATTTGCTGGTAAAGATAGGATCACGATCACTTGCTATTTTAACAGGAACACCATGCAATCTAACTATCTCCCTCAAGAAAATCTCTGCCAGAGAAGCTGTAGTACGAGTTGCCTTAACTGGTATAAAATGGGCGCTTTTAGTTAAACGATCCACAATAACCCATATACCATCGTTTCCTTTCTTGGTTCTTGGCAAACTGTCGATGAAATCCATCGAAATCATCTCCCATTTCCATTCTGGGATTTCCAAAGGCTGCAACAAACCTGTTGACTTCTGTTGATCTCCTTTAACTTGCTGACAGATAGCACAACTATTAACGAAAGCAGCTACATCCCTCTTCATGCTCGGCCACCAGAAAACTCTTCTCATATCTTTAGCATAGAGATTCCTGGGTGAATATTCAGTCTGGAGCGATGACACTCAGCTAAGACCTCTTGCCTCAATTTGTCTATATTAGGCACACACAAACGACAATTAATCCTCAAAACACCTAGATCATCCACCTTGAAATCATAATATCGACCATCCTTAGTTCCAAGAATTAGTTCCTCAAAAGATCTATCCTCCATTTGCTTATTTAATCCTGGAGAGATGGAACAACTTCCAAAAGAGACAAAACTGAATTCCTGCTAAGAGCATCAGCTACAACATTACCTTTTTCGGGGTATACAGAATATCCAAATCATACGATGCCAGTAACTCGACCCATCGTTGCTGCCTCAGATTAAGATCCTTTTGAGAGAAAAGATACTCCAAATGTTTGTGATCTACGAATAATTAAAACTTCTCTCCCAAGAGATAGTATCTCCAAATCTTCAAAGCAAAAACAATGGCTAACAGCTCAAGATCGTGCATAGCGTAGTTCCTTTCATGTGGCTTTAATTGCCGACTCGCATACGCAATTACTCTTCCATTCTGCATCAACACTGCTCCCAATCCAACTATACAAGCATCTGTATAAACCTCAAATTTGCTCTTCCCATCCGGAATATCTAGCACTGGTGCACTGGTCAGCCTCGTCTTCAACTCTTGAAAAGCTTCTTCACACTGGGGTGTCCACTTGAATTTAGCTTCTTTCCTTGTCAACTTAGTCAGATGTGAAGAAATCTTGGAATAGTCCTTGATAAATTTCCTGTAGTAGCCAGCTGATCCTAGAAAACTGCGAATTTCCGTCGCTGACTTCGGTTGCTTCAATTCCAGAATAGTCTCGACCTTCCTTGGATCTACAGAGATACCTTTTACCAGAAACAATGTGCCCCAAAATTTTGACTTCCGATTTCCAAAAAATAGCACTTAGAGAATTTCGTCTTCAAGACATGTCTCCTCAGTGTCTCCAACACTAGCCTCAAATGCTACTTGTGCTCTTCTTTAGACTTAGAATAGACCAGGATATCATCGATGAACACCAGAACAAACTTATTCAATGCATCCCGAAAAACTCGATTCATCAAATCAACGAAGTAAGCAGGAGCATTGGTTAACCCGAAAGGTATAACCAACCATTCATAGAAACAATTTGGTCCCCTAAATGCAGTCTAAGGGATACTATCCTCAGCTACCCTTAACTGATGGAAACCTGAAGCTAAATCTAGTTGAGAAAAAAAATAGAAGCTCCATGCAACTGGTCAAAAAGATCATCAATACGAGGAAGATGATATTTATTTTGAATGGTCACCTTGTTCAATTCTCTATAATCCACACAGAACCTTAGTGATCCATCCGACTTGGTGACAAACACTGCGGCAGAACTCCAACAAGAAAAACTGGGCCCAATCAACCCCTTCTCCAAAAGTTCCTGAGTCTGTTTAACTAACTCTTCTCTTTCCATTGGAGCCATCCTCCTACTAGACTAAATCACCGGCATTGCTCCTGGAATCAAATCAATACGAAACTCTATCTCTCGATGCGGAGGCAAACACTTAACTTCCTCGAATACATCAGGGAAATCTTGGATCACATTGATATCTTCAACCTTCTCTTGAGAAGTCTCAACCCCATGCAAAAGAATACTCAAGTGAAGTCCAGAATTATCACACGACACTCTGGCAATCCTACCCGAATCGGTTTCCAACGAAACTGTGCTCTCATCACAATACAGAACAGCCTTATACTTATCGAGCCAATCCATCAAAGAAATGGATCCACTCTGCTACTTTTGAAATTACCTCAAGAAAAACTGCTAACTAGAAAACCTTCTCGACGGCACACAGAACACTTCGAGCTACACTGCTGACTCAGATGCCCAAAGACTTCCTATATAAAGCTCTTCGAGAAACTTGGACCTCAAACCAAACAGAAACATCCTACTGAACTTAGCCACAACACCGAAGCAGACATACTTCCTTAACTTGTTCCAAAGAAACACCTTCGGAGACATCCATAATCACTGTATCTCATCACACAGCTACTACATCCTGAGGTATCAAGTAATCATGACTTGCTTCCATCCAACCAACAGATCCAAACTCTAGCTCATCCAAACTTACACTTCAAAGATGAACTCCGAACCTTAACAGGTTTCCTTCAGAGATCGATGAAATCCTTACACCACCCAAAGCTCACTCGAGACGGTAATAGGTCTACAATCTCGACAGATACACTTCCAACCTCAAATCCAACCATTGGTAGTCGTGTTACACACACCACTACCCTATCTTTATAACTTATACTGGAAAACCAGAACAGGTAACCCAACAAATAGGTAGAAACAAATATATATATATATATATATATCAAAATTACAAATACGCTCTCCCAAGAAAGAAATCTGTCAAGAGCCTTGGTATTCGCTCAACCTAGCGCTCTTATACCAACTGTGACGACCCGCCTTTCTACTCATAGAAAGACGTATCATCAATACGAAAAGAAAGGGATAGAAATAGAAAAGAATAGAAAGAAAGAATTACAACATCAGAATCTCACAGCGAAACGGAACAAAATATAATACATCACATAACTATTGCATAGTTTTACATATATCAAAGTTATACAATATCATACACAAGATAGTCATATATACATCTGTCACTACATACATCCCAAAACACAACATATACTAACCAACACAGCGGAACTAGATAGATATGTATATAGATACGTCTAGAACTCCTGCTCCAAGCTCCTCCAGGACTCAACAATCCAAAATCTATCACTTGGCTACTCATAAAAATTTGAGTACCCAAGAGTTTATGAAAAACAAAAATAAACTCCGGGTCAGACATGGGTCTGGTATGAGTAAACGGTTTAAAGTTGTTTAACTTTGAAAAACATTTGAAAATAAAGGTATCACATAAGACTCCCCACACATAAACACGGGTAAGTTTTTACCTTACGCTAACCAAAACATTTTATAGGAAATCCAGTTATATTATAATAGTGTCTAGGTTTTTCAAGTAAAATACAGAAATAGCTGATATGCTTACATCTCACATTCCAGCATAGTTGGGCACAATCAAAACGTACGGCTCTTATTGGAAATTGGATTTCATACAATGGCAGGGCTACTGGGGAACCGCCCGTCATAGTACGGGGCCTAGATCACGGTACCGAGGATCACTCCCGACCCCCTACAACACAAGGCTGGAACCATTCCTTACTGAATAGTCCCCAACAAGATAACCCCGTGGTTGTAGCTAGCAATCGCCCACACAGCCGAAATAAAAAGGGACATCTAGACATGGGTATATCTCTTCCTGCTTGGGCATGACCCACCTAACCTTGCTGCACATCTCCTGTTTTAGCCATTCCCGGTTGATGAGGCTTGAGGCTGCAATTACCTTTATAGATCATATCTCTTAGAATGTTCATCGTCCGCCTGACGATGTTCTGAAAGCATTCAATCCATACAAGTTCGTTCCAGGTTCGAACGAAATCGAAGGCATTATTTCGTTACACTCATTTTGGAATCACCATCGGAATTAACGACAATAACCCTTGCATTTTGAAACACCATCTTGATCTTCACTTGAGAATTTACGACCTAACGTTTAATTTGGATCGATGTGGTTTTCAGATAATCATCAATGTCACTCGATCCCGGTCTCATCGAAATCCAAACGCTATTTTAAAGGTCAAGTTTTTTAACAGTTTAAAAAGTTTAATTCACATAGCATTATCACAGATAAATCATACACAATCATCATAGATATATCAAGGCATATCATAGATCATCACAGAATATCATCAAATAAATATCACAAATCAGATATCCTACTTATAAAATATTCATAAGCAAGCATGTTTAATTCTTATTGTAATTATTTAATTAAATCAATTACTTGAGAATTAATTACTTAATTAATTAATTATTTCATTTCTCACCATGTAATTAATTACTTCTTAATCAATTTATTTAACCTTAATTACTTAATTAATTATCCTTAATCATTAATTAATAAAACCTAATTATTAATTAATAAAACTTAATTATCCATTTATTAACCACTAATTACTTAATTAATCGATTATTAATTCTTAATTAAATTACTTAATTAGTTAACTACTAATCATACATTAACTAACTTTAATTAGTTAATTACAAAATTTTATTAATCACTTAAGCATTAGTTAATCCAAACTCTAATTACAATTAAAAAGTAATTATTCTTAATTACTTTCAAAAAATAATTATTTGATATTAGTTATTCAACTTAATTAACATTTTAAAAGTCTTCTTTTAAATTTGAAAATCAATTTATTATTAACTACAAACTTTAAATGTTAATTAATTTAATACTTAACTTAAATTAATTACTTAATTAAAATAATAATTAAGAGTTAAACCATTGTTAAACATTAACTAAGATAATTAAAACTTGTATAAAGTTTTAACTTAAATTTGTTAAACATTTATTGAATTTACAATGCTTAAATCCCGTTGAAACACAGTTTGCTTAACTTCATTTCTTTTATAATACTCTAGTTAGAAAACCCGAGAACTCCCCTAATTAAACTCGAGTTATACTTCGAGCTAATCACCCATTTCCCCTTAGACACTTCCTGTACGCATCTTCTTCTTCTCTTTTTTTTGGAGTAAGTTTTAGTTTAACATAAGTATGGATTTAAGCTTCAGAAACCCTCTCGTGCGCTCGAACACAAACCCGAAGCAACCACTTAGATAACTCGAGCAACGACTCGAGACACACATCCATCAACTACGCTGACACCATCCTCACGCCGTACAGACGGCGGCGCGACTAAGCTTCGACGAACTCCAACTCCATCGGCAAGTCACAAAACCTCCAAATACTCGAAATCCAAATTCAATTCGCCTGTAAAAATTTCAAAACGAAATCCAACAGTTCGATCGAAAAATCGAACTCAACCCAACCAACATGATCCCCTCGCCACCGTCGCTCAATCCACTAGAGACGCCCAAACTTTGCCCACACGACGACAACACACCACTCCCTTGAATCTCGTGAAACTCGATCACCTATAGGAGCCGTACGTGTCTCGTTTCTGACATGACCAAAAGCTTGAAATAAACCCTAAAATGATCTGGTTCCTTCGATTCACGAAATAGAAAAATAATTCCACATTTTTCTCGAGATCACAGATGATTATACTTGCTCCAATTCAAGATTCAACATTTTAAATTGATTCAATTGTCTGAAAATGGGAAAATGCAAACTTTATTCAAATACAAACTGCTCTTGAAATACTGAACTAAAAATCTTCATTTAGTTTTAAAAATCACAATTTGCATCCAAGTTATAAACTTGAATTAATATTTTACAACAATCGAATTTTATCAAATCATCGCTTGATTGCCTGTAAATAAGATTACAATGATATATTCTAACAAACATGATTTGATCAGTTTTTAAAATCTTGATTTAGATTTAACATCTTGTTTTAGTTAAAAAACTTAAAGCTTTACAATAATCTGATGAGAATAATTTGAGTTTGAAGAAAAAATTTAACCCTGTAACAAGTAACAGAGAAGATCAAAGCAACACAGAGTTGTATTCAAACAATAACATATGCAAACCATATTATCAATAAATCCAGAACTATTTTTAATCAAACTTAAAGCTTTAAAATTGATGTTTACTCACTTGCAAGGTTGTTGGACAAAGAATAATTCCTATTTTCTTTTGAAAACTTGTAGCTTGAAACTGTCTTGAGTGCCTTCTGTTTTTGGTTTGAATTAAATGATTCTGAGCTTTGAAAAAATGAAGATGTTTATTCTTATCTCAGGTATTGCTTAGGTTTTAAAACGAGCTGGAATAGCTTAGATGTATACATATATATAAAAGATAATAGTATGTATAAAGGGAGGTATTATATGGTCAAGTGGTTTCTTCTTTTGTTTTGACTTAATCAGATTTTTATAAATATTTTGAATTGACAAAATATTGGCTGAGAAGATAGCATTAAATGCTAAGGTTCCCTAATATGTTTACATATTATTATTATGTTTGCTGCGTATAAATATTTTGCATGAAAATATCCACTTGCAGGTAGGTTTTAGTCTTTGTATATGAAGATATTTTGTATAAGGATGTTTGTTTTATTAACTTCTAGCTTGAACAGTTTATATACATATGTTTGTGTCTGATTTCATTTTATACTTTGTGCTTTTTTCTATACTTTGTTTTTACAATTTTTCAGTTTATATTGCAAGCATACCAAATCACTTAGTTCTTGTTCTCATTTTTATTTTTATTTTAACTATCAATATTTAAATCTTATTCATATGGTTTACTTATATTTAATATTGATAGAATTTGATTCTATTTCAAACTTTATCATCTATATATAATTATATACAAAATGATAACAAGGTAAAGCATTTTAATTCAATTATATAAGATAGATTTTATTTTATATATTATTAAGAGATTTATTTTAAATTTTCAAATCAAATTTTCCTTTCAAAAATACAAATGTATATAAACAAATGGCAAATATTTCCAAAAGATTTATTTATTTTAAAATGATAAATTTATACTTTTTTTAATTGGATTAAATATTTATGAAAATAAATATAGCTAAAATCTCGGGTCGTTACAATTACAACATGATAGGGGGTTCTCGCTTCGTGTTTGGGGGCGAGCAGGAGACTCTTACCCCTGCGGGCTGGTTGCGAGTCAAGAGGCTGGCCGTAAAAGCAAATTCGTGGTACCAATGTGTGCCACAGCGGAGTGTGGCCCCTGTCGATGGTTGTAAAGCGTAAACCGTCACATTTGGTATCAGAGCTAAAGGTTGAGTAAGAACTTTAGCTTTGGAGTATAACTCATTAGATGACTCATTAGAGATAGGGTTAGAAATGCCCTAAAATATGTATATTCGCTAAGATATCTCGTCCGTAGGCCTAAATCAATTTTCTCACTATTTACAGATAGTGAGAATGAGTGCAAGAAGAGGACAAGGTAGGGGAAGGGGAAGTACCACTACAAATGGTCAAGACCCTGCAAACAGCAGCAACGGAAGGAGCAGCTCTTCCCATCCAACCCCAGCCAAATCTGGCAGAGTTATATCGGAGTTTCTCAAGACTTGGTGGGAAACTATTCAAAGGCACGAAGACTACTATAGAACCGCAAGCTTAGATTCAATCTTGTGAGAGGATTTTCAAAGGATTGAAATTGGATGACTATCAAAAGGGGTTGATAGCTTCCTGGCAGTTCCAAGAAGAAGCTTTGGCATGGTGGGAGACCAGCACTTTGGCTGAATTGGAGGATGAGTTTACATGGGATAGATTCAAGCAAGTGTTTGGGCAGCGTTATATGCCTTCAGCTGGTATTTCCAGGATCTATCAAGAGCTTACCGATTTGAGGTAGGAAAATCTATCTTTTGAAGAATACTTAAATAAATTTAATGAGTTATCCCGATATGGACCTGAATTGATGAATACCCCTCTTAAGAAAAATGAGAGGTTTATTAAAGGGATGAAAAAGAAGTTCCATGAAAGGATGATAGGCCATGTGAAGGAGTCTTTTTCTGATTTGGTAGATACGGGATATAGATATGCCACCTTAGATAAACAAGAGATTCCAGAAGAGAAAGGAAGCAGAAGTAATCCAAATTGAAAGAAGAGAAAGTTTGAAGGAAAGAAGCCTTGGCAAGGTAAAGAAAAGAAGAATACTCAGGAGAACAAGGCGAAGAATGTCACCTATTTCAATTGTTTGTAGAAAGGTCATTACTCAAGTAGTTGCAGGAAGCCCAAGAAGCAAGAGAAGAAGGACCAACCTAAGAAGTCAGGACAAGAAGCCATGGAATGCTACTATTGCCATAAGCCAGGACATATGGTTAAAGAATGCCCGACAATGAAGCAGGCTCAAGTAGCAAAGGTATATGTAATCAAGGATGACCTTCAACCTCAGGAGCTGATAAAGGGAAAGGAGTTTTGGAAGGTAATCTTCTAATTTACGATAAAATTGTTAGAGTTTTATTCAACACTAGAGCCATGCATAGTTTTATTTCCCAACAAACCGTAGAAGAGTTAAATTTTGAACCTGAACTTGTAGACGAACCTATTTGTGTGAAGAACCCAGTAGGAGGCCTTGCAGATCTTTGTTTACGTTGTAGAAAGATTCCTATTTCGTATTCTCATCATCAGTTTCATATCGGCCTTTTCATTCTTGACTTTAATGAATTTGATATTTTACTTGGAATTAACTGGTTAACAAAATATGAAGCTAAATTAGACCGTATCAATAGAACGATTTCGGTCTAAACCAAATTTGGGAATTTTGTTGTGATTTCTTGTGAGGATACAAGTCTGAAGAGGGACAAGCTAATGTATACTTTAGGGTATCCCGAACCGAGTTTGGAATCCATGCCTATTGTTCGAGAATTTCTTGACGTATTTGAAGTAGTTAAGTCTTTACCTTCGCATAAGGAAATCGAATATAGAATCGACTTGGTTCCCAATGGTCGACCAGTTGTGCATGCAAGTCGTAGGATGGCACCAAGGGGAAGAGTAGAGCTAGTTAAGCAAACCCAAGATTTATTGGAGAAAGGATTTATACGACCTAGTCGTTCCAGTTGGGGTTCAGCTATAGTATTTGCAGCCAAGTCCAATGGATCTTTGAGATTGTGCATAGATTATCGTGATCTTAATATGTTAACCCTTAAGAATAAATTTCCCTTGCCCAAATCGGTGACCTATTCGAACAATTGCATGGTGCTTGATTCTTTTCCAAGATGGACCTACCCCAAGGATTTCATCAACTAAGAATTGCAGAAGATTGTACCTAGAAAACTTTAGATGGTATTAGGAAAGCCTATCCGGATTTGTGTCAGGATAGTTAGAAAACATTTTTGAATGAATTGTTTGTTTTGGTTGTTTGTATATGGCTGATATGTATGCTTGGATTGTTTGAAATAAAAGCTTTGGGATTATCTTTTTCTTTTAAAGAATCTGTAACGATCACGTTTTTAAGCCAAATTTAATTTAGTAATTAATATAATTTTTTGAATTAATTTATGAATTAATTTGAATTTTTCCAGAACAAATAAGATATGTGTTTATTTATATATATAAATAGATTGTGAATAGAATTTTGATTTGAAATTCAAAAAATAAATATCTTGAAAAATAAATTGGATTTAAAAAGTCTATATTTTAAATACTAATGGAAATATGTTTTTTAATTATAATATATATATATATATTGTGATTTGGAAGTTATGTTCTGAAATCAATATAATAATTTTCAAAAGCTATTTAAAGTTAAAATTCTATATTTAAAAACTCTAAAGATAAATATTTATTTATTGAAAAGTATAATAGCTTTAGTTAAAATAAGAATTTATAAAAAGGTTTATATACTTTCTTTTAAAAAAATTACATAAAATAAATATAGTTTGAATATATGTAAATATAAAACATTAAAACATATGTTAATATAAAAACAAGAACAAATAAAAAGCTTTAATATATATATGTATAAAACTAAATAGTAAATAATATAAAAATTATATAAACCTATTAAAAATATTAAATAACATGAAAATAAACATGTGTAAGTATTATAACATGATGATTAACAAGTGTAAACCATATAATATGAAATTTAACAAGTGCAGCTTAATTATATCATGCACAAATACAAGTGTCATACTTTTGATTTTCTTCTATTTTTAAAAAATAGGAAAACAAGATATACACACACACACATCTATATCCCTCTCTTCTCATCTTTTCTTTCATACATACAAAACTAAAAAAATATAAAACCTGGAAACTAAAATAAAACCAATGAAAGCTAAATTCAACAATCAAAACAAAGTCCAAGATCATCTCAAACAGGTCAAAGCAATTTCCAGAGCAAAATTCCAGTTTTCAAAAAAACAAATCTAAAACTGAAGCAAAGATTTAATTTAGAGGCAACTCAACTTAAACAAGTAAGAAGAAGTGTAACAGCCCGCTATTTTGGACCATTCAAATCGACAATAAAACCATACATGTCCGACTTGAATAATTCAAAATACCATATTGTTAATTAAAATTTGGCAAAACTTAAAATATACGGTAAATAAATCAATCGCAGATCGCAGAGCAATATAATGCAGCGGAATAGATAAAGAATAGTAGTTTATGAAGCTACTATATACCTCAGAGTTAGAAATAAAATACAACCGAATGGTTCAAATGCAGTGAAGTCTCCAATGCAACAGATGACTTCTCTGAACCAATTAACTGGATGAATGAAGGAATAGATAGCTGGATCTTCAAGCAAAGCTCCAACTTCGAAGGTGAGTCTCAAATGCTGTATCACTCAGTCTGACCCGAGCGTAAAGCAAAACACAAAACACTCGAGTCAGGATTAACATTCTTATATCAATAAATCCAACTCAAATGAAATATCAACTGAAATACAAGTAACTTAAAGGATGTTTGGGATAACCATCCTCTAAGGGTCCATGGAACTATCTACAAGGTAGAAATATACACTATACACCGTGGTCATTTCAGCTTAATTTATACTTCAAAACCAAATATCATTTCACTTCAAATATCTCTATATTTCCCAAAATAGTATTTAAATATATTTAATAATTTATACAGTAAAGTATTTTCAATTTTAATTCAACTCAATTCCAAAAATAACCACTTCAATTTTATCGATCTCAAATTCGGATTTGTAATCACAAAATACCCCTTTATATTTCAATATATTTCAAGACTTTAAGTATTCAACGTTTCAAACCAAATTTTTATTCAATTTAGTTTTCTAAATAATAAATTCAAATTTAGTTCAACCTAAATTTTCATTTTAATTCAATTTAGTTTCTAAATAACAAATTCAACTATATTGATTTCAAATACAGATCCGAATCTCAAAATAAACCATTTAAATTCCAATATAGTTCAAAGCTTTAGTATTTAAATGTTCAATTTAACAGTTTCCTATAGATCTCGATTTAACCTCATTATTATTTAGTCTTGAAATACTCCCTCATTAGATACAATATCATTTAAGTAACCTTAAATTACATTTTACTCCATATTTTCTTTAATTTATTTAAACGTGAAATATTCATTAAATCACATAAATCAAAAATCCAGTTATAAAATCATACCTTTAAATTTCCCATTCAAAAATTTCAAATTGATTTAATTAAATAAATCCTCATTTAAATACTATTTTTAATAAACCAAAATTTATCTCTCAATCTTAATTATTCAATTTATTACAAGAAAATCTATTTGAAATATAGATTTACATAAATACTCAACCATATTATCCGTATTAAATTAATCTAATTTAAATCAAATATTACGACTAAATCTATATATAAAATTTCCATTTATATAATATCTTAAGAATCAATATTATTTAAACCATATATTTTTTCCAAAATTATAAAAATTATTTTCAGAATATTTATATGGACCAACGGTGTCTGTATATATTTCCTATCATATAGTCTAGTGCTACGGATATTTATCATTTCAATCCGTACACTAAATATATACGGGCGGATATCATTTCAACCCGTAATCCCAAATTCAATTAAATGAAAATCGCTTGGGTTTATCATTTCAACCCATAACGATTTTCTCCTATTCTAAAGTCTGTTCGGGTATGTATCATTTCAACCCATAGTGATTTCTAAACTATAGGGAACTTGCAGAGTGATAACAGATAATACAATAAAATAACAAGCATATATCATCATTAACAATATAATATAAACAACAGGATATGGTGTCATATCCCGCAGGTGAACAGTTACAGATAATAGCATATATAACAAATGTAAATAACTACAGCAGCATATTTCAATTGTCGTTTCAATTGAAATCAAATTTAATGAATAAAAGAATGTTAATCGTGAGTGATTGCTCACCTTTCGAGGCTAGATAGATTGGACAAAGAATTGAGCTACGCTGGATCACGATCTGGACATCGAACAAATCCAAACAAAATTTTCAAAGCGAAGCAAGATTGGCACGAATACGATGGACAACTGATAAATAGAGATCGATGAAAATAGATCAGAAACTGCTTTATGTAAACCGAAATAAAATACAAATATTATTCTATTATACTACTCTCTTAACCAATATTAGTTTTGAAACGCATTAAAATTACATATACATACATACGTTTTCAAACAAACGCAAATAATAGAAAACTGCAAAACTATGTTTAAAACCAATATTAACATAAATTTTTTATAATCATATTTAAATCAACATTTAAGCCAACATTCCACATTATTATTGTTAAGACCAGTATTGACTTTTCTTAATTTGTTGAAACACTACACACCTTATACTTGATATAAATTTACCTTTTGCAAAATATTTACAAGAAAGAGAAGGGCGAGAGCACAGCTCCAACTTAATTTAACAATTTAAATTCCAGTACTTTCTTTAATATTAAAACAGGATTCAGGCATTTCTTACATGTTAACACTTACATTAAACTTTCTTTATCATCTTAAAAATATCAATGTCAAATTTTAACCCATATAATCACTAGTATAAACTTACAT
Organism: Allium cepa; assembly: GCA_030765085.1. Taxonomy (NCBI): domain Eukaryota; kingdom Viridiplantae; phylum Streptophyta; class Magnoliopsida; order Asparagales; family Amaryllidaceae; genus Allium; species Allium cepa. The sequence goes on from CM060932.1 coordinate 771,549,193, forward strand.
TTTAAAACAATAAATCTTAGATCTTATAAAACTGTATTTGTATAATAATTCATCTCTGGACAGACACACAAACTAACTTAAAATATATTATACTATATATTCTCCTCAAAATTTTATAACTCTACAACTATATTTTAAACAACAGAAGGAAATTTAAACCCATGCAAACTCTACCTATATATCAAACTTATGTTTTATAACTTACTGTATATTAATATGTTTATAAATGTATATTGTCCCACAATATATATTATAAAATTAAGACCTTTTTATAAACAATACAATATAAAATTAAAACCTTTCTTTCTTTTTTTTATAAAAATCTTACATGCTGTAACATATATGCAGACTGCTAAACATCTTATATTATATATAAACAGTATGAAATAACCCAATGTATATTCAAAAGTCATACTAAACAAATTTCAATAAATACTCATATAAAACTAACCATAGAACAAATGCAAATGTTTATAACTTTATATTTAATGTATACTTGCGCTGCACTATATAAACATACTTATAATGTAAATATATACTTGAAGCATGTTATGCTTAAAATAAAGGAAAAGCAAAAGAAATATAAACAATAAGAAAACAAAAGAAAAGGAGGAAAAAGAAGAAGAAAAAGAAGAAGAAAAAGAAAAGAAATAAGAAGAAAAAAAAATTAGTGCAGCCATTTACCTACAGAAGAAGCTTCACACACAAGAGAGGAGATGAAGATCTATTGATATGGAGTAGGGTATGTACGAGTGATTTGTGTTTATAAGAGAAGCCTCACATTGATAGAGTGGAAAGAAATTTTGTTTAAAGTGGCAAGAAATAAAGATAGTAATGGCTAGAGGAAATTTAGGAATTTATTCCTATAATTTAAGGAGAGAAAAAAAGAAAGAGGAAATAAATGAAAAAATATATATAAAGATTAAATGCTGGTGAACAGAGGAAATAAAATGAAACAAATATGTATATAAACATTGAATGCTGGTGAAAGGAGAAAATAAATTAAAACAAATATGTATAAAGATTGAATGCACATGAATAGAGAAAATGAATTAAAACAAATATGTATAAAGATTGAGTGTTGGTGAAAAGAGGAAATAAATTAAAACAAATAAGAAGAGAATGGATTGATTTAAAGGAAAGGCAATGGATGGTTTAGAAATAAATAAATGTAAAACGTATACGTTTTAAATTTCAAAAAGGAAAGAAACAAATATGGGAATGGCAACAGATCTTGCAAGCAGGGAAATAACGTAAAACGAGGAAGAGAAAGAGGCGTATAAATGAATGGTAAATAAATTTAGATTTCAAATGAAATAAATGGAACAACAGAGATTAAAGTATGGATGTAAATCCAGGAATAATAAAAAGCAACGGTTATATGTCGATTAAGAAAAATAATTAAAACAATTAATGGCTTAAATGGGGCAGCATGTTTCAAATTTTTGAAATGCAAAAGAAACGTACACTATAAATATAAAGTTTTCAAAAGCAAAAGAAACGTAAAGCTGTCCATTGATTCATCAAAACGTTATTAAGTAATAAATTGAAATGAATATAAAAATAAAAGTAATTGTAATGGTCAATAGTTGATTTAGCTATTCACTTAAAGCAATAAATTTTTGTTTGTTTGTACAACACAAAATGAGTTTTGAAAGTCAAGGATATAAAAATGGATAAAAGGAAAGAAATCAGGAAATTTGGTGAGCAATAGCTTTCCAAGGAAAGGTAGGCTTACATTATATATACATGCTGAGATGATTAGGCACGTTCAAAAATTTTGAAGCAAATGAAGGAATTGGAAATAAATATAAAATGAAAGAAATTTGAAAAGTCCGTAGCTATGATTTAGCCAAAAATTATTAAAGCCATTCACTATGAAGGTTGGAACTGAAATAATAGGGAGAGGAAGGCACATTAAATTTGATGACAAAGTTGTGTTCAGATCTATAAGCAAGTGGTTTATATATTATAGGCCTTATGAAAGCGAGGGAAGGAACGGATGCTGCTAGCTTGATGATTTGAGATTCTTTCAAGCGTTAAAAACAAAAATAAAGAGAGACCAGAATAAACGCACCACCATAAATATAAATATACGCTTCAATTGTGAAAGAAACGTATAGAGAAAATTATGGGTAGTGGGAAAGGTAAAGTCAGTGCACGAAACTACAAGGAATAATAAAAGCAAGGTCGATGATCTCAAATTTATTAATGGTTACGAATGGAAAAGTCTACCTGGATTGGAAAAGTATTAAGCAATAGAAATCTTTAACGGTAGTAAAAAGAAACCGTTACGCACTGATTCTGTAACGATCTTAAATTTTGAACAATTTAATTTGTAAATATTTAATTTATTTTAAATATTTAAATGATAATTTGACTTAAATTTCAAATTTTCAGAATGAATTGGTGATTAAAATTTAGAATTTAATCTATTTAAAAGTTGAATAGAAATTTAAATTTTGACTTTAAGTTGAAATTTAATATTGAACTTATATTTTAAATTTGGATTAATGATTTAGAAAAATAATTTGGATTTAAAATATGAAAATAAATAAAAAAATATATAATATATATATATAATAAAATAAATAAAGAATATATACTAGTTAAGATTTTTTACAACATAATTTTAACAAAAACTAATTAAATTTAAAAGAGAAAATAAAATAAAATAAAAAAAATAAAAATAAAAAAAATTATAAAAAAAAGAAGTAAACATTACCTTACTTTGAGCATTCCTCCATACCCATAATACATGCCGTGTTCCATGCCTTTCATCACGCAATTGCACGTCGCCCCCTTTTCTATTTTATACCCGGCCCTCTCCCCACTATCTCATTCATACGAGAAAATAAAAAAAAAATAAAAATAAAAAAATGGCGGCCGTGTAATTTTCTTCGCCGACCTTCAGCAAAAATTAGGGCTTTGCAAATTGGAGCTTTGATTCTTCAATTCGCTCAACTTTCCCTTGCTTCGGCTTCAATTTCTGTTTCGACCACTTCGAGTTCGCTGCTTCGTTTGCGTGCTCTTCATTTATTTGGAAAGGTGAGTCTTTTGGCTCACGATTATCTTAATGCAAGTATTTAGATTTGTTTGCATTGAATTTTAGGTGGCATGCTACTGTTTTGGGGGGGGGGGGTTTTGGTTATCAATTGCTCGATTTCTTGAACTGTAACTGATAAGAACAGATACGTGCTTGATTTCATACACTGAATTTGGGGGTTGTTCGTTGTCATCTGCTGGGTTAATTGGCATGCTGTGTTTTGATGATTGGTGGTTTTCAGTTGCTCGGCTACTTTGAATTCTAAACTGATAGGAACAGATAACACACTGTATAATTGGTTTTTTTTTAATTGATAAGAACAGAAGCTACCTTAATTTTAAATTGATAATAACAGATGTTATATTTAAAACTGTTAATTTGCTGTCACTTGCTTGAATTTTTACTGATGAAAAACAGATGCTATTTAGTGCCTCTTGCTCGATTGCTTGAATTAAAACTAATAAGAACAGATGCTATTAGTTTTGTTTTTTAAAAACTGTTAAGCACAGGCGCTATGCTATTGGTTTTGTTTTAAGTTGATAAAACAGGTACTAGAATTTTGTTTTAAAACTAATTAGAACAAAATACTATTGGATAATTTGTTTTTTTTTTTTTATATAAGAACAGATACTATGTGAACATTTGTTTTGTTTTTTTTTTTTTGACTGATAAGAACAAATGCTAATTGGTTTTGTTTTTAAAATTGATAAGAACAGATGCTTAAAGCAAAGTTTTGGGGTTTGTTTGAAAGTGTGTTGTTTTGGCTTGTGGGTTGATTGTTGTGCTTGAACCTCTGCATGTATGCCATGGCTTCGAATTTAATAGATAGTGTGCTTGTGTTCCTTTTGTCTGGGGATGTATTGCTTTTCCAGTTTCTCTGAGTTATGATTTACAGTGTTCATATACCAAACTCAAACCCTTTTCTATTTGTAAATTTGATTTTAAATTGTTTCAGAAAAAAAAAAAAAAAATTGCATTTAGCTCTGTGGGTAAATCAAACTTTCTAAAGCCTAAATTTGGTGGTATAATTCAATGCATGTGATGAATCATTATAGGAAGTTAGTAAATAAAGTTAGCATGAGTACATAGAGGTGAATGTTTGAATATAAGCATGATCTGCCTGTACATAGCTTTGAATATGAACATATATAAGCCTCTGTTTATATTCACAGGCTCAAAACTTACTAAGGAAAAGATTCATATGCCTTGATATTTGAGTTGATGTTTGAAATATGTGTTAGTTGAAGGCTATGTTAGTATGTTTGCATGAATTTGCATTGTGCATCTGTTTTGGGCTTGCCTGTTTAGTTGAGTTGCAGGCTTTGACTTCTGATACCCTGACCATTTCATACTTGTATATTTGCAATGCTGGGCTTGAATCTATTCTCGGCCTTCATGTGCCCTTGATTTTTTTCCAAACTACCACACCGTTGACGTGGGCCAGAAAGTATTTTCAGGAAAGAATAAGGCCTTGTTTGGTTTGCGGTTTTCAGGCCTGCATTTTAACATATAAAATGGAATATCACTTATTCTTATTTTCTGCATTTTGGGAAACATAAAGATCTCTCCCCTTTACTATTTTCCCCTTTTGTTGTAATGGCTATGATTTTTCCACTTTCTGCTCCTCTTCCATGCTTTTTAAAATACATACTGGAAATGCAAATGGGTTCCAAGAATTTGAAACAATATCCCCAAAAGGGTCTGTGCTAGCATGCACGAAGTAATTTTATGTTTCTACAGGCAAATCATTATTGCCTCATTTTATAGACTTAACAAAGAACTGAAAGATGTAAGACAATTTTAGTCAGAACCAATAGTGCAGGAGCACTGCTGCCTTGCCATATATTTTTTTATATATGTTCATCTCCAATGATTTCATTTTGGGATTTAAGTGGCACATTCCATCTGCTAATATTTGATGCTTCATGACACTGTTAATTCTGTGTTCCCTCTGTGTTATCCCTGTGTTACTTCTGTGTTCCCTCTGTGTTGCCTCGGGTTTGCCTTCGTGCTACTGTGTTGATCACTGAGTTGTTTCACTGTACTTGCTTCACTACCTGTGCACGATCCGTGTGCATTTTTGCTGCTGCTGCATGTTGTTTGTTTACTGTTTTGGTTCAAATTGGCACTGGTCTTGCCTTGAGCATTTTCTTTGCAGTGATTTGTCCGATTTGCGCTCGCACGCGTGTCGGCGAGGCAGTGCACATGTGTGCAAAGTACACGTGTGTACTGCAGCCACACGAGATTGACAGATTTTTAAAGTTAAAGTTGTTAATATGAAAATCCATAATAGATTTTGAATTGATTCATGTGATCCATTTTATTCAGTTCATTGCAAATTTATTTACTTGAGTTAAGATTAATCCTGACTCGAGTGTTTTTGTGTTTTGCAATTAACGCTCGGGTCAGACCGAGTATTTTTACAGCTTGAAGATTTTCAGGCCGCGAAGTTAGAGAGAGGGGGATTAAAGCACTCTACTAAAGTTTTCAGTAAAAATTTTCTTGTATTTAATAAAAGATATATTCCGCTGTATAAAAATTTATGCATTGTAAAAACTCTGATATATGTATGTAAGAAAAATTCAATTATGAATAATATTATGATTATTCTGTGATTCTGTGGCTGATTCTGTTTAAACTTTATAAACTGACTAACAATTCGTCATTTTGAACGTTTCTAGTTGGTTTAATTACCGACTAGAGGCGGTCAGAGCGGCGGGTCGTTACAAAAGTGGTATCAGAGCTTTGGTTTACTCAAAGCTCAGTTTATGATGTTTAATATGAATAGTTACTAGAACCACTATAAAGAAAGTGCTTTTCAAATTTAAAAGAAGTATAAAATTGTTATCTTTAAAACGAAAAGTATTTTGGAAAGTTAAAATTATTTTGAAAATTCCCCTCTCTAAATTTAGGTTTGCGATAGTTCTCTTCGGTGAGGTCTCGTTAGATTTGAGTTTCGATCGTTCAGAAACTCATTATCAAATTATTGAGATTTATAAAAAAAATGAAAAAAATGAACTAATGAATTAATGAATTGGTTTAAATTGGTTTAAATCGAATAACTTGAATATTTCGAGTAATAATTGTGAAATAAAATGACTGTCAATTTGGTTATAATCAAGTGGAATATTGAACTATAACTTGAGAATTTGACTCTAAATTCTTTTGAGGAATTGTTTTTAAATGTGAAGAACGAATTGGTAAATGAATGGATTATAAGTATTTAACTTATAATATGAACTTTTGGATATATAACTGAGTTATATAAATGGAATTGAATTGAATTAATAGAAGATTTATAAATTGAAGTTTTATAAATAGAAAAGGAATTTATGAAGATTGTTTATAAATTCGAAACCAATTGAATTTGATGAGTAATTTGTTATAGCTTATTAAAGGAGATATATCCACGATTTTGGACAGTGGGTAATCCTTTAAAAATAAAAATAAGTTGTAGAAATGATGAAATTGGTTGACAAATTATATTCACGATTTTGGACAGTGAATATATTATTGAATAAAACAGATATGTTTTAGGGAAAGGATATTATGGAATGAAATTTAAGTGTTGATTTAACTGTAGAAATCAAACTAATTTCGATGTGAAGTTTATATTTCAAGTTTAAAACTATTGTCTAAAATGGTTAATGTGGAGATATGAATTAAATGGAGCTAAATTGATGAACAATTTACTAAAGAACTAGTTGACTATTTTTGAAATAGAAAGTAAATGCAAAGTTCAAATAGAATTTAAATTCCAAATTTGAAGTTGTCAACACGATAATCTATAATAGGTTTAAATAAATTCAGTGATGAATTTGAAATTTAAACGTGTGGAAAATTAAATTAAGTGAAAAACTTAATATTGAAAAGTTTGAAATCGGTTTAAAACCAATATTGTGAAAAGTATGAGGAATTCAAACTATGAAGTAAGTGAAGTTGAAAAGTTAATAGCTTTAAAGATGTTTTAAAATGCATTAACTATCGAATACATAGATTTCAACACTCATTGTTGAAATAGACGTTTTCGAGAAAATTAAGGAAATGGTGGACTATAACACTATTGTTATAGTAAATGGTTTCCGGAAGGAAATATTGTTGATAGTATTGGGATTTATATATCTATCTTAAATCCGAATCCTTATACTAGTGATTTTGAGTCGTCGTAACGATGTTTTACGTAACATTCGTTTTAACTCAAATAAATGTGTTTAAAAGAATGATTTCCTTAAAGAATGAAATATATACTTAATTTTGATTCAAGTATATTGAATATTTTCAAAGTGTTGAAAATGAATGAATTTGTGAATTACTTATTATTGAATAAGTATGGAAATATTTTCCAATGTGAAACGAAAGGTTTGAAATTTTATCTTTTAAAGATAAATTGAAAAATGAATATTTGAAATTAGTTTCAAATGATTAAGTGTGAAAATTATATATCTTGTAAAGATATTATTTTGAGAAATGTGAACAATTAGTTCAACTTGGAAATTTTTCAAAGATTGAATCTAGAGTTAAAATTGAGTTTAACTTTGACACCAAAAACAATATAAGTTCAGCTTTGAATTTTGGATAGTCGATTGGGATTGTATGTCTAGCATTGTGAATTGATGACATATCATTTGATCTCTATTAAATATATATCTGTGGTGGCGGAGAATTTATTCTTTTAGCTTAACACCCTTCTCTGAGACGTACGAGCTTAGAGGTTATATATCGATAGACATCAATTATGTGTTGAGAATTGACGATGTAACGTGAAATCCAAATCGAATGTGAAATCGATAATGAATTGGATTGTGAATGTGAATTAGGTTAGAGATAACCTTAAATTTTCAAATCGATTGAGAGGAAAATTTTAAACGTGATAGAAAATTTTGAATCCTCTATTTGTTGTGAATGTGAAATGAGTTTTCGTAACTTATATATGTGAATATAATCGAAAACTATCAGTTTAGAAAAATCATTATTATGAAAATCCGGTGTAGGGTTACATAGATATGATAAGTACGAAATGTGAATGAAGTACTATATGTATATGACATATGTTTTCTAAAAACTGAGGATATGGAAATGTACCTTCCAATTTATTATGTGTGAAGGTGATTGGAACTCGGTGGAGTGTCCATTGTAAATCGTAGCTACGTAGAATTCCCTTAGTGGAATGTCCAATGGGACTGATTTGATATCCCATTGTGTTGGGATTATGTGATTGATGCTGGCGTAATTCGAGGGGTGTGATACCTACAGTTACAAGCGATTCCATTGAGATAGTGGCGCAACCGCCGAGTAAACTGCGATCTGGGAACCGAAGCGTAATTCGAGGGGCGTGATGCCTAAGGCTACGAGCGATTCTACTGAGATAGTAGCGTAACCGCCGTGTGGACCGCGATCTAAGGCGACAACCATGGCGAAATTCAGGAGTGATGAGAAATCTAAGTTACGAGCGATTCTACTGAGATAGTAGCGAAACCGTCGGGTGACTGTGATCCATGGGGGAACGGACTTTCCATATCCATTTTTAAAAGAATTTTTAAAAGAATTTTTTAAAAAAAGTATTTTCACTGAGAGTTGAAGCAAGTATGTTTAGTACTTGGAGATTTTTAGTCTTGCGTCTGATCAGCGTATGCCTAAAGTCTGTGAGAACGACGATGGACTTGTTAAACTTTGAGTTATCAAGTATTTTCAAAATTTTGAATAGAAAATCAATAATCTGAAATTAGAATTACATAATTCTAACTTAATGAATTAAGGAAGAAGATCATTTTGAATATCTTGAAAGTCCACAGTTTTGGATAAGATATATTATGCAAATATTTAGCATGAAAGATTTCAAGTTTAAAAATCTGAGTTTTGTAAATCAAAAAAGTTTAGTAAAAGACTTTTGTGTCTTGATTATTGAAATCGATAAACAAAACTAGTAAAATGAAATAAATGGAATGAATCCTATATTTATTTATGAGTTTGAAACTGAGTGAAATTATGTAGGATATAAATATCGGTGAGATTTTAGCAATCGTTTTCCTAACTTATAATTTCGGGACGAAATTCTTTTAAGTAGGGGAGACTTTAACGATCTTAAATTTTGAACAATTTAATTTGTAAATATTTAATTTATTTTAAATATTTAAATGATAATTTGACTTAAATTTCAAATTTTCAGAATGAATTGGTGACTAAAATTTAGAATTTAATCTATTTAAAAGTTGAATAGAAATTTAAATTTTGACTTTAAGTTGAAATTTAATATTGAACTTATATTTTAAATTTGGATTAATGATTTAGAAAAATAATTTGGATTTAAAATATGAAAATAAATAAAAAAATATATAATATATATATATAATAAAATAAATAAAGAATATATACTAGTTAAGATTTTTTACAACATAATTTTAACGAAAACTAATTAAATTTAAAAGAGAAAATAAAATAAAATAAAAAAAATAAAAATAAAAAAAATTATAAAAAAAAGAAGTAAACATTACCTTACTTTGAGCATTCCTCCATACCCATAATACATGCCGTGTTCCATGCCTTTCATCACGCAATTGCACGTCGCCCCCTTTTCTATTTTATACCCGGCCCTCTCCCCACTATCTCATTCATACGAGAAAATAAAAAAAAAAAAAAAAAAAAAAAATGGCGGCCGTGTAATTTTCTTCGCCGACCTTCAGCAAAAATTAGGGCTTTGCAAATTGGAGCTTTGATTCTTCAATTCGCTCAACTTTCCCTTGCTTCGGCTTCAATTTCTGTTTCGACCACTTCGAGTTCGCTGCTTCGTTTGCGTGCTCTTCATTTATTTGGAAAGGTGAGTCTTTTGGCTCACGATTATCTTAATGCAAGTATTTAGATTTGTTTGCATTGAATTTTAGGTGGCATGCTACTGTTTTGGGGGGGGGGGTTTTTTGGTTATCAATTGCTCGATTTCTTGAACTGTAACTGATAAGAACAGATACGTGCTTGATTTCATACACTGAATTTGGGGGTTGTTCGTTGTCATCTGCTGGGTTAATTGGCATGCTGTGTTTTGATGATTGGTGGTTTTCAGTTGCTCGGCTACTTTGAATTCTAAACTGATAGGAACAGATAACACACTGTATAATTGGTTTTTTTTTAATTGATAAGAACAGAAGCTACCTTAATTTTAAATTGATAATAACAGATGTTATATTTAAAACTGTTAATTTGCTGTCACTTGCTTGAATTTTTACTAATGAAAAACAGATGCTATTTAGTGCCTCTTGCTCGATTGCTTGAATTAAAACTAATAAGAACAGATGCTATTAGTTTTGTTTTTTAAAAACTGTTAAGCACAGGCGCTATGCTATTGGTTTTGTTTTAAGTTGATAAAACAGATACTAGAATTTTGTTTTAAAACTAATTAGAACAAAATACTATTGGATAATTTGTTTTTTTTTTTTATATATAAGAACAGATACTATGTGAACATTTGTTTTGTTTTTTTTTTTTGACTGATAAGAACAAATGCTAATTGGTTTTGTTTTTAAAATTGATAAGAACAGATGCTTAAAGCAAAGTTTTGGGGTTTGTTTGAAAGTGTGTTGTTTTGGCTTGTGGGTTGATTGTTGTGCTTGAACCTCTGCATGTATGCCATGGCTTCGAATTTAATAGATAGTGTGCTTGTGTTCCTTTTGTCTGGGGATGTATTGCTTTTCCAGTTTCTCTGAGTTATGATTTACAGTGTTCATATACCAAACTCAAACCCTTTTCTATTTGTAAATTTGATTTTAAATTGTTTCAGAAAAAAAAAAAAAAAAATTGCATTTAGCTCTGTGGGTAAATCAAACTTTCTAAAGCCTAAATTTGGTGGTATAATTCAATGCATGTGATGAATCATTATAGGAAGTTAGTAAATAAAGTTAGCATGAGTACATAGAGGTGAATGTTTGAATATAAGCATGATCTGCCTGTACATAGCTATGAATATGAACATATATAAGCCTCTGTTTATATTCACAGGCTCAAAACTTACTAAGGAAAAGATTCATATGCCTTGATATTTGAGTTGATGTTTGAAATATGTGTTAGTTGAAGGCTATGTTAGTATGTTTGCATGAATTTGCATTGTGCATCTGTTTTGGGCTTGCCTGTTTAGTTGAGTTGCAGGCTTTGACTTCTGATACCCTGACCATTTCATACTTGTATATTTGCAATGCTGGGCTTGAATCTATTCTCGGCCTTCATGTGCCCTTGATTTTTTTCCAAACTACCACACCGTTGACGTGGGCCAGAAAGTATTTTCAGGAAAGAATAAGGCCTTGTTTGGTTTGCGGTTTTCAGGCCTGCATTTTAACATATAAAATGGAATATCACTTATTCTTATTTTCTGCATTTTGGGAAACATAAAGATCTCTCCCCTTTACTATTTTCCCCTTTTGTTGTAATGGCTATGATTTTTCCACTTTCTGCTCCTCTTCGATGCTTTTTAAAATACATACTGGAAATGCAAATGGGTTCCAAGAATTTGAAACAATATCCCCAAAAGGGTCTGTGCTAGCATGCACGAAGTAATTTTATGTTTCTACAGGCAAATCATTATTGCCTCATTTTATAGACTTAACAAAGAACTGAAAGATGTAAGACAATTTTAGTCAGAACCAATAGTGCAGGAGCACTGCTGCCTTGCCATATATTTTTTTATATATGTTCATCTCCAATGATTTCATTTTGGGATTTAAGTGGCACATTCCATCTGCTAATATTTGATGCTTCATGACACTGTTAATTCTGTGTTCCCTCTGTGTTATCCCTGTGTTACTTCTGTGTTCCCTCTGTCTTGCCTCGGGTTTGCCTTCGTGCTACTGTGTTGATCACTGAGTTGTTTCACTGTACTTGCTTCACTACCTGTGCACGATCCGTGTGCATTTTTGCTGCTGCTGCATGTTGTTTGTTTACTGTTTTGGTTCAAATTGGCACTGGTCTTGCCTTGAGCATTTTCTTTGCAGTGATTTGTCCGATTTGCGCTCGCACGCGTGTCGGCGAGGCAGTGCACATGTGTGCAAAGTACACGTGTGTACTGCAGCCACACGAGATTGACAGATTTTTAAAGTTAAAGTTGTTAATATGAAAATCCATAATAGATTTTGAATTGATTCATGTGATCCATTTTATTCAGTTCATTGCAAATTTATTTACTTGAGTTAAGATTAATCCTGACTCGAGTGTTTTTGTGTTTTGCAATTAACGCTCGGGTCAGACCGAGTATTTTTACAGCTTGAAGATTTTCAGGCCGCGAAGTTAGAGAGAGGGGGATTAAAGCACTCTACTAAAGTTTTCAGTAAAAATTTTCTTGTATTTAATAAAAGATATATTCCGCTGTATAAAAATTTATGCATTGTAAAAACTCTGATATATGTATGTAAGAAAAATTCAATTATGAATAATATTATGATTATTCTGTGATTCTGTGGCTGATTCTGTTTAAACTTTATAAACTGACTAACAATTCATCATTTTGAACGTTTCTAGTTGGTTTAATTACCGACTAGAGGCGGTCAGAGCGGCGGGTCGTTACAGATTCAGAAATCAATTAAAGCAATTAATAGCTTGAATTGGACAGCACGTTTTCTCAATTAAATAAACTTCCATAAAATTATTTGAAAATTTACAATCTGCTATATTTAAATATACGTATTCTAAATATATAAACATTTTATTTAAAAATTCAATTATTATAAGATTTCACAAATATTCAATTAAATACGTTATAGAATCAATTAAAATTGTTAAAATTTTCCGGGTGTTACACTCTCCCCCACTCAAAACTTTTCGTCCCCAAAAAGGAAGGAGGTAGAAGAATAAAACAACCAGAAAAAAAAATAGATTGAAAGCCAAGATAAATAATAAATTTTAAAACTATATAATTTTATTTAAAATATTTATTTGAAAATTTCATTTGAAATTAAATTTTCTTTAATATTTAATACTTCTTAAACTCCTTTGCAAACAATTATTTACATTATTACTTCTATTTACAAAGACTATTAAATCCAAAATTTATAAATTTTTAATTTATCTCAAGATACCTTTCAAATATTATCAATAAATTAATAATCATTTTCTTTAAAGATGTTTTATTTAATTTATAACTTCAAAAATATTTATAACACTAAAATTTTATATAAAACAATGTAGTATACAAATAAGCAATATTTAAAAGATTTATTCAAAAAGGAAAGGAAGGTAGATTCCGAAAACGAAATATAGGTGAAAAATAAAGCTGAGCAGATGAGGTAGATTCAAAAGAATAGAATCGGGCACGAATAATTTATTTCAAACCATAAGAATTTAAATTTCAAATATTAATACAAAATTTCTTTGTTGAAAATACTTTTGTAATAAAATACCTTTATATATAAATACTTTTATATCGAAACCAATTTTTCTTTCGAAAATACTTTTATAACTCATTGTTTTAACAAGTTTATCCTCGTTCTTGCAGACTCTGGCCATGCGTTGATCAGGCGCAAAGCTAGAATTCTTCAAGTACTTAGTAGACTTGTTTCAACACCCAGTGAAAATACTTGAAAACCTTTAAAAACAGATATGGAAAGTACAATCCAAACAAAACAACCAAACCAAAACCTTTGTCCGATCATGGTTCGCAGATACACAATGGTTACGCCTGGGTCCCCCAGGAAAAAATCCATATCCGTAAGCTTTCTCGGCCCTGCGAGTTACGCCATGATGACTAGTAGAGTGCAGGATGCACAATGGTTACACCTGGATCCCCCAGGAAACAATCGGTACCCCTAGGCAAGACTCAGCCAGGCAATTGCGCTATGCATTCGCGAGAGAAAAAAAAACCATGGGTTACGCCACGGTGGGAAACACTCGAGTATTACATCCGGAAAACTGAAGATCAGAGAGAATAATATCGATAGAATGAATCCACGATGTGGCCACAAAGCGGATATCAAGCAGAAGGCACTTTCCATATCTTTACTTCGAAAATATATATCATATAGTAGTACCTTTTCAAATACTTTCAAATATCATACTTATATAAAATCCATATATATATAAGATTCCATTTCAAATCGAATACTTTCCAAATCAATAGTATATCAAATCATACTTATATAGACTTCGATTTATAAAAAAAATTCTCTTTCCAAATTGAGTACCTTTCAAATCAATAGATTTCAAATCACTTCATACTTATACAAATCCATTTTATATAAGTTCGACCACTCCCAAATCAAGTGCTTAACAATATAAGGTTCTCAATTTCAAATCATTTCAATATCAATTCAGTTTCAAAATCATATAGGATTTCACCAAATTTTCTTCCAAATTAAGTATCTAAATTTCAAAGTTCCCAAAATAATAGGTTTAGAAAATTATCCCAGTTTCCAAATTAAAATAATTTAAGTCAAACAAATTCATTTCCAAAATCACCATATAAGTACTGGTTTTTAATTTCAATTTAATTTCAAAACCAAATATTTTCTCAAAATCAATTATACTCAAAATGGTTTCCAAATTTATAATCATCACTTTAAAACTTTTAAACTATCTATTTCTATTAGAAATATCCAATTTACCTTTCTGAAAACCATTATTTGAAATTAATTTTTTTTTTCCAAAACATTTCAAAACTAAATTCCATATTAGTATAATTAAAAATAGTCATATTCACTTACTTAACAAAAGGTTTCAAACTTACTTAAGTCATACTCTTCAAAACTAAACTTATATGCTTTATTAAAAAATTTATACTTTTCGAAATTACTTAGTTTAAAACTTTTAAACCTTGATTTGGAAGTGCTCGAACCTTCAAAATAGTCGATGAAATCAAATTTCAAATCTAAGAGTTGGAAATCAATTTTTTTTATTATAAATAGAGCTATTATTAGTCAAATCGAAAACTCGAGGACTGAACACCGGTCTCACTTTATATTATTTCAAATATATACATATATCTTTCGAAAATATCAAATTATACTTCAGAATTTGAAATCAAAAACGGTTTTACAAAATCACTCGCATAGCGAAGCTATTAAAGTGGCCTCTCCTCCACTCTGAACTCGAAAATCAATGTCGATGATGCATGCACTCATCACCGAAATTATTCTCCAGCGACATAAGTGAGTTCTGGACTTCTATTTTCTTGAAAACTTCTTTGAAATTTCTTCAAAATTATTGGAATTCATTTGAACCCATTTGAAACATTTCTTATTCGGAAAAATACTTTTAAATCGTATTATTTTTATATATTTTCCCAAAATCTAAAAACCAATTTCAAAATATCGGAATTCAATTCTCGAATTTCAAATTTAACCCTTCAGTTATAAATCCTTTTTATATAAATCACTTTCTTATAAATTTTCAAAATTTCCAATCCTTTCAAAACTTTTATATATAGAATAATATTTCTTATTCGTTTTATATATAGGTATATAATCCTTATCGAAAACATTTTCACTTTTATATATAGAATAAAATCATAGTTATCAAAATAATAATTTCGTATAAAACAATTTTAAAATACAACAAACTTGATTTTCAAAGGATGATTCAAGAATGGATTTCAAAATAAAGATAAAGATTTAATTTAGAGGAACTCTAATCAATAGAATCCTGATTCGAAGATAGGCTCAAACAAAGTTGAGAAAATCAAATTACAAAATAGAAGATGGATATACTTCTATAAATCTCGGGCGACCTTAACCGGGTCAACCGTGACTTCAGAAATATAATTGATCCGGAATTCTAAAGCAAATCGACTTTCGATTGCCAGAGATAGAATTCGTCATACCAAGATATAGCAGCATCGTAAACCGAGGATACAGAAATCTTCGATGAATCAACGCCAATTGTAAAGGAGTTTTCACCCCCTTTACAAAACATTCAGTGCAGTTGTGGGATACTCCAGAATCAAACGAATATAAATAGGGAGAGACAGAATGAATTTCGGAACCGAGGGACATTCCAAAATTCAAAGGAAATCGAGTCAAAAAGGAAGAGATTCAACTCGAACGAAAGTGATTCTGTAAATAAATTTACCATATATGCTAAGTTTTGCCTAGAGCCAAAGCTCTGATACCAACTGTAACAGCCCGCTATTTTGGACCATTCAAATCGACAATAAAACCATACATGTCCGACTTGAATAATTCAAAATACCATATTGTTAATTAAAATTTGGCAAAACTTAAAATATACAGTAAATAAATCAATCACAGATCGCAGAGCAATATAATGCAGCGGAATAGATAAAGAATAGTAGTTTATGAAGCTACTATATACCTCAGAGTTAGAAATAAAATACAACCGAATGGTTCAAATGCAGTGAAGTCTCCAATGCAACAGATGACTTCTCTGAACCAATTAACTGGATGAATGAAGGAATAGATAGCTGGATCTTCAAGCAAAGCTCCAACTTCGAAGGTGAGTCTCAAATGCTGTATCACTCAGTCTGACCCGAGCGTAAAGCAAAACACAAAACACTCGAGTCAGGATTAACATTCTTATATCAATAAATCCAACTCAAATGAAATATCAACTGAAATACAAGTAACTTAAAGGATGTTTGGGATAACCATCCTCTAAGGGTCCATGGAACTATCTACAAGGTAGAAATATACACTATACACCGTGGTCATTTCAGCTTAATTTATACTTCAAAACCAAATATCATTTCACTTCAAATATCTCTATATTTCCCAAAATAGTATTTAAATATATTTAATAATTTATACAGTAAAGTATTTTCAATTTTAATTCAACTCAATTCCAAAAATAACCACTTCAATTTTATCGATCTCAAATTCGGATTTGTAATCACAAAATACCCCTTTATATTTCAATATATTTCAAGACTTTAAGTATTCAACGTTTCAAACCAAATTTTTATTCAATTTAGTTTTCTAAATAATAAATTCAAATTTAGTTCAACCTAAATTTTCATTTTAATTCAATTTAGTTTCTAAATAACAAATTCAACTATATTGATTTCAAATACAGATCCGAATCTCAAAATAAACCATTTAAATTCCAATATAGTTCAAAGCTTTAGTATTTAAATGTTCAATTTAACAGTTTCCTATAGATCTCGATTTAACCTCATTATTATTTAGTCTTGAAATACTCCCTCATTAGATACAATATCATTTAAGTAACCTTAAATTACATTTTACTCCATATTTTCTTTAATTTATTTAAACGTGAAATATTCATTAAATCACATAAATCAAAAATCCAGTTATAAAATCATACCTTTAAATTTCCCATTCAAAAATTTCAAATTGATTTAATTAAATAAATCCTCATTTAAATACTATTTTTAATAAACCAAAATTTATCTCTCAATCTTAATTATTCAATTTATTACAAGAAAATCTATTTGAAATATAGATTTACATAAATACTCAACCATATTATCCGTATTAAATTAATCTAATTTAAATCAAATATTACGACTAAATCTATATATAAAATTTCCATTTATATAATATCTTAAGAATCAATATTATTTAAACCATATATTTTTTCCAAAATTATAAAAATTATTTTCAGAATATTTATATGGACCAACGGTGTCTGTATATATTTCCTATCATATATTCTAGTGCTACGGATATTTATCATTTCAATCCGTACACTAAATATATACGGGCGGATATCATTTCAACCCGTAATCCCAAATTCAATTAAATGAAAATCGCTTGGGTTTATCATTTCAACCCATAACGATTTTCTCCTATTCTAAAGTCCGTTCGGGTATGTATCATTTCAACCCATAGTGATTTCTAAACTACAGGGAACTTGCAGAGTGATAACAGATAATACAATAAAATAACAAGAATATATCATCAATAACAATATAATATAAACAACAGGATATGGTGTCATATCCCGCAGGTGAACAGTTACAGATAATAGCATATATAACAAATGTAAATAACTACAGCAGCATATTTCAATTGTCGTTTAAATTGAAATCAAATTTAATGAATAAAAGAATGTTAATCGTGAGTGATTGCTCACCTTTCGAGGCTAGATAGATTGGACAAAGAATTGAGCTACGCTGGATCACGATCTAGACATCGAACAAATCCAAACAAAATTTTCAAAGCGAAGCAAGATTGGCACGAATACGATGGACAACTGATAAATAGAGATCGATGAAAATAGATCAGAAACTACTTTATGTAGACCGAAATGAAATACAATTATTATTCTATTATACTACTCTCTTAACCAATATTAGTTTTGAAACGCATTAAAATTACATATACATACATACGTTTTCAAACAAACGCAAATAATAGAAAACTACAAAACTATGTTTAAAACCAATATTAACATAAATTTTTTATAATCATATTTAAATCAACATTTAAGCCAACATTCCACATTATTATTGTTAAGACCAATATCGACTTTTCTTAATTTGTTGAAACACTACACACCTTATACTTGATATAAATTTACCTTTTGCAAAATATTTATAAGAAAGAGAAGGGCGAGAGCACAGCTCCAACTTAATTTAACAATTTAAATTCCAGTACTTTCTTTAATATTAAAACAGGCTTCAGGCATTTCTTACATGTTAACACTTACATTAAACTTTCTTTATCATCTTAAAAATATCAATGTCAAATTTTAACCCATATAATCACTAGTATAAACTTACATTTTAAAACAACAAATCTTAGATCTTATAAAACTGTATTTGTATAATAATTCATCTCTGGACAGACACACAAACTAACTTAAAATATATTATACCATATACTCCCCAAAATTTTATAACTCTACAACTATATTTTAAACAACAGAAGGAAATTTAAACCCATGCAAACTCTACCTATATATCAAACTTATGTTTTATAACTTACTGTATATTAATATGTTTATAAATGTATACTATCCCACAATATATATATTATAAAATTAACACCTTTTTATAAACAATACAATATAAAATTAACACCTTTCTTTTTTTTTATAAAAATCTTACATGCTGTAACATATATGCAGACTGATAAACATCTTATATTATATATAAACAGTATGAAATAACCCAATGTATATTCAAAAGTCATACTAAACAAATTTCAATAAATACTCATATAAATCTAACCATAGAACAAATGCAAATGTTTATAACTTTATATTTAATGTATACTTGCGCTGCACTATATAAATATACTTATAATGTAAAATATATACTTGAAGCATGTTATGCTTAAAATAAAGAAAAAGCAAAAGAAATATAAAAAATAATAATACAAAAGAAAAGGAGGAAAAAGAAAAAGAAAAAGAAAAGAAATAAGAAGAAGAAAAAATATTAGTGCAGCCATTTACCTACAGAAGAAGCTTCACACGCAAGAGAGGAGATGAAGATCTATTGATATGGAGTAGGGTATGTACGAGTGATTTGTATTTATAAGAGAAGCCTCACATTGATAGAGTGGAAAGAAATTTTGTTTAAAGTGGCAAGAAATAAAGATAGTAATGGCTAGAGGAAATTTAGGAATTTATTCCTATAATTTAAGGAGAAAAAAAAAGAAAGAGGAAATAAATTAAAACAAATATATAAAGATTAAATGATGGTGAACAGAGGAAATAAAATGAAACAAATATGTATATAAACATTGAATGCTGGTGAAAAGAGAAAATAAATTAAAACAAATATGTATAAAGATTGGATGCACATGAATAGAGAAAATGAATTAAAACAAATATATATAAAGATTGAGTGTTGGTGAAAAGCGGAAATAAATTAAAACAAATAAGAGAATGGATTGATTTAAAGGAAAGGCAATGGATGGTTTAGAAATAAATAAATGTAAAACGTATACGTTTTAAATTTCAAAAAGGAAAGAAATAAATATGGGAATGGCAACAGATCTTGCAAGCAGGGAAATAACGTAAAAAGAGGAAGAGAAAGAGGTGTATAAATGAATGGTAAATAAATTTAGATTTCAAATGAAATAAATGGAACAGCAGAGATTAAAGTATGGATGTAAATCCAGGAATAATAAAAAGCAACGGTTATATGTCGATTAAGAAAAATAATTAAAACAATTAATGGCTTAAATGGGGCAGCATGTTTCAAATTTTTGAAATGCAAAAGAAACGTACACTATAAATATAAAGTTTTCAAAAGCAAAAGAAACGTAAAGCTGTCCATTGATTCATCAAAACGTTATTAAGTAATAAATTGAAATGAATATAAAAATAAAAGTAATTGTAATGGTCAATAGTTGATTTAGCTATTCACTTAAAGCAATAAATTTTTGTTTGTTTGTACAACACAAAATGAGTTTTGAAAGTCAAGGATATAAAAATGGATAAAAGGAAAGAAATCAGGAAATTTGGTGAGCAATAGCTTTCCAAGGAAAGGTAGGCTTACATTATATATACATGCTGAGATGATTAGGCACGTTCAAAAATTTTGAAGCAAATGAAGGAATTGGAAATAAATATAAAATGAAAGAAATTTGAAAAGTCCGTAGCTATGATTTAGCCAAAAATTATTAAAGCCATTCACTAGGAAGGTTGGAACTGAAATAATAGGGAGAGGAAGGCACATTAAATTTGATGACAAAGTTGTGTTCAGATCTATAAGCAAGTGGTTTATATATTATAGGCCTTATGAAAGCGAGCGAAGGAACGGATGCTACTAGCTTGATGATTTGAGATTCTTTCAAGCGTTAAAAACAAAAATAAAAAGAGACCAGAATAAACGCACCACCATAAATATAAATATACGCTTCAATTGCGAAAGAAACGTATAGAGAAAATTATGGGTAGTGGGAAAGGAAAAGTCAGTGCACGAAACTACAAGGAATAATAAAAGCAAGGTCGATGATCTCAAATTTATTAATGGTTACGAATGGAAAAGTCTACCTGGATTGGAAAAGTATTAAGCAATAGAAATCTTTAACGGTAGTAAAAAGAAACCGTTACGCACTGATTCAGAAATCAATTAAAGCAATTAATAGTTTGAATTGGACAGCACGTTTTCTCAATTAAATAAACTTCCATAAAATTATTTGAAAATTTACAGTCTGCTATATTTAAATATACGTATTCTAAATATATAAACATTTTATTTAAAAATTCAATTATTATAAGATTTCACAAATATTCAGTTAAATAAGTTATAGAATCAATTAAAATTGTTAAAATTTTCTGGGTCGTTACAAGAAGATTAGATCATCTCAAAACAATCAGGTTTCAGGTCAAAATTCAGAACAAAGTTCTCAGATTTTCAAGTTCAATGGCAAATTTCTAGGTTCTGCTTCTCCGTTCAAAACATCAAACCAGTGAGTAAACTTAAGCTGTTTTACTTTGATGCATATGTTAAATCTATGAAATAATGTTATAAATATAATTTGCATGAATGTTTCTAAAAGGAATTTAGGTGAACTACTGTGAATATTTGTGTGCATGTCTGGACATATAAATATATGTCTCCGTTCTTGTTTACAGGTTTTTAAAACCTGTTCAAAGATTCAAAATCTCATCCCTTATTCTCTTATAGATTTTTACGTTTAAACAATACATGTTTGAATTTTCAAGATCTCAATTTTAAAAATACTTTTAAATATAAATGGCACGTGGATTTACTGGGAGATAGAAAGAACAGTAAAACTAAATCAAGTCATAAAATTTATTGTTTGTTTTTTGGTTTTTGTTTACATTACCTGATTCATATTCAAGAACTATGAATTTTAATGATGAAATCAAGATTTTTAAGTTTGGAAATCATTATCATTCGCGATTTGAACGAAATTCATGTTTGGAGTGATCTATGGTGATCGACGAAGGATGCGGTCTCGGCGTCGTTGCTGAAGCATGTTTGAAGGTAGGGAGTCACGGCAAAAATGGTGGCTGAATTTTCTGACAACCATGGTGGTGTGTTGGCGGCATAATGGGTTTAAGGATTGGTTTTGGTCAACGTTGATTTGGAGGCAGTTCATAATCATCATTGTATTGGACTTGATAGGAGCAGGGGGAATCGAAGCGTGGAAGAAAGGCGCATGTCTGGGAGAAGGGGCTGTAACAACCCTGTATTTTGCGATTATTTTAATTGTATATTATAATTTTTTTAATTGAAATTCCTGATTTAAAAAAATTATTTTATTTATTGAAATGAATAAAATTTTGATATTTTAAATATAAATAATGACTTTGATGTAAATTATAATTCCAAACATGAATAAATAGAATATTTTCCAAAATGTGAATTTTGGCCAATATGGTTAAACTTTGGCTTTTAATTTAAATTTTTGAATTTTTGAATTTATTCTTTTATTATTAAAAAAATAAAATTTTAAGTATACTGCTTTAAAGCGAATTAACATTGTGAAAATTATGATTTTTAAACCATTGTATGTAAATTGTTTATTTAACAAAATTGTTTATTTTAATTTATATAAATAATATTTTTGTTTGTCATATCATGTTCTAATTTGTGTATATATGTGTAACATGACATGTTATGTATATATTTTATTTTTAAAACATTTTTAAAAGTGTAGTTATAATTTTCAAATGTTTATTTGTACTTTGTTTACAAATTTAATTCTAGTTTCAATATAATAAACTATTTTCTTTATTAAATTTTATTTTTCCTAAGAATAATTGTTATTTTCTTTTTCACCTTATTTTTTTTGTCCATTATTTTTATTTATTGAAATTTATTTTGTTTATTTTGATTAAAGGAAATTAAAAATTCAAAGAGTCAAGGCCTTTCATTTTCTTTGTCTTTTCATTTACTTTGTCTTTTCATTTTCTTTTTCCTTTTCATTTTCTTTCTTTTGGCCGTACACTTCTCATCCCTAGCCGTGTATTTTCTTCATTTTCACGTGAGAAACTTTCTCACTTTCATTTCTCACGGCTATTCTTATTTCTGAAAATTTTTTTGGTAAGTTCTAATGCCTTCTTCTCTTCTTATTTCCATTGTTTTTGCCTTCCTCCTCTTCAAGCCTTGCTCGGCCCTATCACCCATCATTACCACCATCCTCTCCACCATCACCAGCCACAACAACCACCACCTCCTCCTCTGACCAATACTGGCCGTGACTTCTATATGAATCCATCACCCAAATTTGCAAAGAACTCCTTGAAAACATGCCTAGCCGACAATAGTTTCACCATACCCTTCATAGTTTGCCTCGGCCACCACCATAGCCACCACCACCAGCAAGTACAACACCTCTGGGTGCAGCTTCAGCCATCACCAGACCCGAACCTTGCATGGCCGAGCCCAATGTTGACCATGGCCGAGCTTAGTGCACACCAAACATTACTATTTTTGCCTTGTCCTTTGACCTACCCTATGGTATAACTTCTACTCTTCATCTCCTTTGTAGTCGTGCCATATTGATCCATACCCGATGTAACAACCCTGATTTTGGAGATTACTTGCAAATATTGAATTATAACAGTAGTTACGATTTAATATTGTGAATTAAAATAAAATTTTAAATTTTAAATTGTTCATTTGGAATAAACAATGAATTTTTGGAAATAAAATGAGAAAATAAAGTTTGGAACTTTATTTTATTTTGTCTGGGTTATTAATGAATGGAAAATGGTTTTTATTTGGAGGAAATGCAATAATTTTATTAATTATTGCTAATTACTTCTTTTAATAATTTTTAAAGGAAATATTTGATTTTTAAAGATTATTTATTCAAACAAAATGATGGAATTTGATTTTTAAAAAAAATGAGTTTTGGTTATGAAATTAAGTTTGAAATGCTTTGTCATATTTTTCTAAACAAGAAAAATATTTTAGTAGAATTTTGGGAGTTAAAATATGGAGTTATTCATTTATTAGTGTAAAATTGTGTATCTATGTAAAATAAGGGTTTTAATAATAAAAATGTTTTTATAATTAAAATTAAACTTTTTACACGATGTAATTTTTTTTTATGTATATAAGTTTACATATTTTGTTTGTGTAGAAACTTAAAAGAAAATGCATTGTTTTATTATAACATAGTGTAAAAATGTGCATATTGATTTAGGTGTGAATTAAAATCTTAGGCTAATTAACTTATTCTCTATTTGGATCCAAAAGCCCATTAGGCTAGATCCAGAAGAGAAGGAAATGAGAAAACATTTCCTGTACGTACAGAAAACCATCCTCATCTTCTTCCTCTAGCCGTAAATAAAAGAAAGAAACCCCCTTTTCCAATCTATGGCCTTCAATCCCCTAATTTCTTCATGGATTTGATGTTTAATCAATTAAAAGTTAATTTCAATCAGGTAATCTACTTCAAGTCAGAGAAAATTCATCAAATTTCAATTTTGTTTTTGGGTTGTCTATTAATTTCTTGTTCTTCTTCTTTGCATGTTCTGTTTCTAAGTTTCTACAGGTAGCTGAAGCTTTCTACCATCAAAAGCCTTCATCTTGCTTCAGTTTTGGCCAAATTTATTGATGTTAATCTTCATGAATTGTAAGGTGAGTATCAAAACTCACATATTCTAGTTTTGATTGAGATTTTAAGATAAGAAATCTCAATTTTTGTTGTTGTTGCATGTTCAATTGAGAATCACTGTCAGTAAATTGTGTATATCTCTTTCGTTTTAAATCGGAATTCGATTTTCTTTGAAATTCTGGAAAGCTTGAAAAGAATGTGACAACTTTACTTTTGATCACTTTCGAAAATTTTGAGCATAGAGGGTCGAAAAACCCAATACAAACTCGCTGCTCTGTCACTGTAAAATTGTGAATTTCTGGGCTAATGTTGTTGGTAATTTAAGCATAACTTTTTCGTTTGATGTCCGAATTGGACGATTCTAGATGTTCCAGAAAGCTTAGAACATATGCTACAATTTACATGTTTTTTGTTTTGTCATATTTTGATGTTTACATAGTCGAAAACTCATTCTAGTATCGCTGTCCCGAAACTAAAACGACAGCTGTAGTGAACTTCATATCTGAAAATTGTTTTGGTCGTAACTTTCACATTTCTTATCTAAATTCAATATTTAAGATGTTCTGGAAAGCTTAGACTATGTGCTACAAGTTTCATGTTTTGTGTTTTTTGAAATTTCGAAGTTAGCTAGGTCCAACTGTATTTTCTTGTTGCTGTCTCGAGAGCAAAACGACAGCAATAACAATCATTGAACCGAGAATGGTATTGGCTTATTTTTGCTCTCATTCTTTTTCGATTTTGATGTTGTGTTTGAGATTTTTTTTTTTGAGAGCCATGATGCCTATTAATAGGCTAGCTATATTTGGAGAATTTGAAACCCAAATTTAAATAGAATTTGAATTGACTTTGG
Source organism: Allium cepa (assembly GCA_030765085.1). Lineage (NCBI taxonomy): Eukaryota > Viridiplantae > Streptophyta > Magnoliopsida > Asparagales > Amaryllidaceae > Allium > Allium cepa. The sequence continues at coordinate 771,574,523 of CM060932.1, forward strand.
CTTAAATTTGAATTGAATTCGTATTGAATTCAAGTTATCGGTCTTGAGCAATCTTTCTTGTTTTTCATTGTTTTCGAGCACGAATTTCGCTAAACCATCTTGAAGTGATTTTTGAAATAAATGAACATTTTAAATTATTAGTGCATAGTATTTTAAAGATTATTTTTCTAATATAAAATCTATTTATTTCCTATAGTAAAGGAATTTTAAATATCGGTTTTATTAATCTTTTCGGGAAAAAGTTTTAAAAGCTTGTTTTCTCTAGTAAACTATTTGAAATATAAAACGCACACTTTTGCACTATTCGAATGTATGAGAAAGAGAATTAAACGATTTAGTAAAACACGTGGTATGGGACATGTGCGTTTACTGTTTCGGTTAATTCTGGACTTGTACAATCGAAACTATCTGGGCTATTGATTCTGAGTTATTTAGCCAATTTATGGCGGGATTTTGAGATTATAATTCCTATCTTTTGGAATTATCTGGGAAGGCCAATATTTGGCGAGTTTTATGGTTTGAGATTTCTACTTTGAGATTTATGGTTTATGAGGAACCATTACGATGTTTTCACTTGTCGATGAGATGAGACAAGTTACGATGTCATTTAATACTTGTCGATGAGACGAGACGAGTATAGTGTCTTTTTATCACTCGCCAATGATACGAGAAGAGATACGATTTTTCTGATTTTTATGTGGCATCGACTAGCGGTTAGTAAACCACTAAGTGCGAACGTGTGGTATGAGACACACGTTAATACTTTTTGGGTTCCTATTCGTGAGTTTGTGACACATCCACGATGTTTACCTAACAGAACTGCTTTGAGAGGTGTTAGCGACCTAGTCATGAGGACAAACTGCTTTGGGAGGTGTTAGCGACCTTGTTAGGGCTGACAAAATAGCTTGGAGAGGTGTCAGCGACCTAGTCATGAGGACAAACTGCTTTGGGAGGTGTTAGCGACCTTGTTAGGGCGGACAAAACAGCTTGGAGAGGTGTCAGCGACCTTGCATGAGGACGAACTGCTTTGGGAGGTGTTAGCGACCTTGTCCGAGGCTTCGGCCATTTGAGTTTAGCACGTGCAGCATTGCTTTGACATTGCAATTGGGGATTTGGCCAATCCGGGGTTTTTGAGTTTTCTGTTTCATTATGATTTCCTCATTTTAAGATGTTTTATTACATCAATAGTCTAGTGCTATATGTGATGTTATATAAATGGTGATTTCATTTATGATGTTTTGAACTCTTATCGAGTTCCTTGAGTTGTGAGTTTGGATGATTTCATGATTTCAAAGGATATTCTGGGTTTTTCCATTTTGGCGAGTTGAGATTGAAATTTATATACATTCATACCGATGAGATAAGGTATAATTGAATTTGGAGATTTTTTTCTATACCTGAGTTTTGGATCATCCTATTGAGAATGTTTTATGTTTGCCATTTTGGTGAGAGTTTGTACTGATGTTTCTTATTTTGAGGAGATAAGGTTCATGGAAACCATGTAGACACTTTAGGGTGTCGCCGATGATATGAGGCTAATGTTTATATTATTTGAGTATTATTATTGAATTTACCTCTTTTGAGGTCTTTGTATAATTAAGTGACATTAGTTCACTTAAGTCATGGGTTGTAATTCTTTCTGTTGTCTCTTCTCATTCAAAATGAATTATCATCTTGTATCTTATGCTTCGTATTATCATCTATCCTTGTTAATTGATTGTTTTAGCTAGACTGACCCGTGTATTTTGTACTCGGGTCAGACCAAGTTGTTTCAGGTATCATCTATTGGGCTTAGCTTGAAGTTGATGTTGGTCATTAGCTTATCTATTGCTTGAGTAGTTTATTTCTTTCGCATACTCTAACGTATTTACATTTGATTCGATGTATATGGTGTGGTTGTGTACCACCTTTATTGTATTCATATTGTACTGTACTAAATATGTATCAATGTATATGTATATATGTTACTGTTCTGTGATGTGATTTACATTCAGTTATTGTATTTTGTTCTGATAGATCCGTTAGCCACCTATAATTTTGGATTAAGCATTTACTGGGTATGTCGATCCACTTGAGTTGAAAAGAAAAATTATATCGCATTTATCGTCGGATTCAATAGATGTTTAAGAAAAAATTATATATGGTCGCCCTTAACCAGCCCTATTCTCCACTTTAGTAGACGGAATTACTTGTTAATCCTCTTTATTAAGATGGGTCTCGGGGTAGGGCGTCACAGCTTGGTATCAGAGCTGAGTTCAGAACAAAATATAACAAACACAGGATAGAAGCATGTATGACGATACATCCAAGTATAGTACAAATCTATCGAATTTCGTAATTTCGGGTCCTTAGCCTTTTTTGTATCTTTTGAAGTAGATAATTGGGATATGCCTAGGAATATATTTTATTCCGTAGTATTCCCAAGTTGAATTGATGATACCTTATCTTAGGAGTAATCCATTGGGATTATTCTATTTGAGTCCTCTTCGCTATGGGTGCTTGACACTCATCCATATCGAAGGAGTTTATTAATGTTTTTCGTTGGTTCTTGTCTAGTTCTTCTTTGAGGATTGCAAATCCTATTGGGGGGATCCACAATATTTGGGTGAGATGTTTGGGATTTTTGTGATTTTTCTTTGTAGCTTATTTTTTCGTGCGTATTGGCATGCTATTTTCTATCTGGATTTTCTATCTTGAGTTTGGAATGATTTGAGATGGAGTGACTTGCATATTATCAAGCCACATTCTAAGATTTAGGGGATACTATATTGTAGTATCCTAATTTAGTCGATTTGTTTCTCTTATTCTTTGGAATGCTAGTAATCATTCCGAAGTATTTGTGTTCACTCTTGAGTTTTGATATATTAATGATATATATCGAATTTCAGTCATTTCGACTCTGTTGATTTCTGTGAGTCTGTTTTGGTTAGACACCCAATCGGGCAATTGAATATTGTGTTGACTTCATTCTCGGTGTGAGTCTTGTGAGAGATTTGTTATACCGTTCGGAATAACAAACGCTCCAGTCTATTCTATCAGTCTTGTGAATCGAGTATTCTAGGACTATCTTGATGGGTTCTTCTTATGTTTTTGATTTTGAGTATAAGTTGTAATTGAGTTTTCAAATCTTTCAAATTGAAGATATGTTTTTAAGTGAAATTGGATTTTTGAGAAAAACAAAGAATATTTTAAGTATTATATATGATGTATTTCTTTTTAAAGAAAATGAATTTTTGTGTTGGGTTGTCCGTCTAGTGCTTTAAGAATTCTGATCGATGCGTTTGGCCAACGTTATCGATAGGAATTTCCTAAACGTCGTGATGAGACAATCAGACATGAAAATTTGAGTTTTAATATAAATTAAGTGGAGAATAAATTAAAATGGTTTGAGAATTAAATTTATTTGGATGACATATACAACCATGGATCCATAGCGGGTTGGATGAGTGGCGAGGCAATTTTGATCATTTGGTCAACTCTGCAGCCAATCGATAGGGTTAATTATTACAAAACTATGGCGAGGCATTGCAATTATGATAATTGAAATTTTACAAAATGGAATATAGTTATGTTCTGTTATTGAAATGATGTACTTGAGATGAGATAATGCTTTGTTTGAATAGTAATTTTTTTTTTGTTGAATATTTTAAAATGAGTTATACATGTTGAAGATGTAGTTTGTTTTGAGAATTTGGGTATTTGAAAATAAAGAGTAGCAAAATTGAATTTTTTTTTTTATCTTAAGGATTGTTGAAATAAAATTGTAAAATTCTTTTGAAAACAAGTTTGAGTTAATTATCAACTCTAATTAATTTTATGTTGTTTAAAATATGGAAATTTAATTTTGTGACAAAAGGAAATATGAATTTGAATGGTTAATTTATTTTAAATGCTATATTAAGAGATGCAAATTTTAATAAATAAGTCATGAGATGCAATCATTATAAATTGTGAGAACAATTTAAAATTTAGAAATAGATTCAAAATTTATTTTGGATGGATAATTATCTTTTGACAATGAAAGTGATTAGTTATCTCTTTCAAAATGAGTCTTCAAAGTTAGATATTTGGAAAAAAAAAAAAAAAACTTTTTTTCGTAAAGTGACAAAGGTGTTTCCAATTAGAAAATTGTTTCTTTTAAAAGATGATTACACAGAGTTGATCATAATTTCGTATGTCTTGGCTTTCCGGGAAAAATAAGATCAATTATTAAATATTTGGGAAAACCTTGTTTGAAAATGTAGTTTAAAATTAAAAAGGTTTGGGGAAAAATTTCAAATTTCAAATTTGTTTGAAAGCTGAAAATTCATTTAGAAAAGTACTGTACTAAAACAGTGATAACTAGAGATTTATAACTCCAAATGAGCTCTATCTTTTTGCAAATGAAAGTGCTTTCAGTAAGGTATAAAGTTTCTTTTTACCACTTCTAAAGATTTTGCTCTTTGCTGTGTCTAAAATGAGTTTGAATGTTGATAGGCAGTTCTGCCCTATTACAAAATTATCTCAAATTAAGCTAAAAGTAAATTTAACATAACTTTCAAACCGTAAATCCGATTTTGATGATCTTTATATTGTTGGAAAGCTTAGACTGAGCAGAACAACTTGCATTTTATAAACTTCTTCAGATATTGAGCTTTGCTGGGTCAAAACAGGTCTTCATTACAGCAGGTCTGAATGAAATTGATTTATTTCTCCTTAATAGTTAAGTGTAGCACTTCTTATTTATGAGCATAAGCTAATATCATCTATTTGAGTAAAGTACAGGTGAAAGAGGATGGTTGTGCTACATTTTGAGCCAAAAAAAATTATATATAAGATTTTGCAAACTCGCTTTAAAATGCTAAAAAGAAAGGTATGTTTTCGGATTAAATTTTTAAGTGTTAAATGTTGATATATATTGTGTTTCCGACCTAACGGCCGATGTATATTATATAAATCACTTTTGTAATATTGTAAATGGCCCTCCGTACAAAGGAGACTCCGTCGAGTTTTCCAAAAATTTTTAACACTTAGAAAATTTTGAGAAATAAATTTGGAGAAAAAAAAATTCTATGTGTTTTTGAGTAGTTTTTTTTTATCTACTAAATGAGTTGTGTAAGACTCAAAGTCCACAATAGTAATAAATGGGCTAGGGAGATAACTATGTGTAATAGCCATCGATGAATGGTGTGATTATAAGTACTTTTGAAGTCATGTTTGAAATTATTTTTAAATTGATTATTAGTGTGGAAAAATATGTGTTACAAATTAAAATATATTTATGGAAGAGTTGGAGAATAAACAACTTAAATTTTTCTTTTTTCTCTAAATAAAGAGTAATGAGTTTAAATTTAAATAAAAGTTTTGTAAATTTTCAAGTATTGAAAATTATGATTATAAAGATAATGAGTTTTGAAACTCTAAGAATTTTTTACTGTAAATTAGTATAAATATATATTTTTTGGTTCCTTGTGTTTATCTTGCCTTAGTGCAATGGTCTAACGACTTGTAGTTATGCGGTCATCCGAGTTTGGTGGCATTTGAAGAACCACCTCAGGTCAAATTTTCTTATCTCTATTGTCGTCAATCTAAAATCAATGTGGGTCTTTCCGTGGCGATACACCAAAAGTCATGTCAATAATGATCTTGTTGATTCGAGTCCGGGATAAAGTGATGCTAAAATCCGGACTCTATTCGAGAAGCTTATGAGAAATCAGTCTCACTCGATTGATCTTTTCTGTAGCAATCTATTTGTGCTCTTGCTTCGAAGGTGTGATACCTTCGAAATCATAAGGTATTGCTCGAAGAAATTCAATGGTCCGCTAATCCCAGTAATTATACTTGGGAAATCATAGAATTTTTTGAGCAATTTTATCTTGGTCTTCTATCATCTTGAGTTGAGAGTGAGAAATTTTAATCTCGTGCTGGTCCACCCTTCTTTTGATTGATGAAATAGATGAGTCGAATATAAACACTTCTCTAGAGATTGCGAGGACGCAATTCTGTTAAGGAGGGGAGTCTGTAACAACCCTGATTTTGGAGATTACTTGCAAATATTGAATTATAACAGTAGTTACGATTTAATATTGTGAATTAAAATAAAATTTTAAATTTTAAATTGTTCATTTGGAATAAACAATGAATTTTTGGAAATAAAATGAGAAAATAAAGTTTGGAACTTTATTTTATTTTGTTTGGGTTATTAATGAATGGAAAATGGTTTTTATTTGGAGGAAATGCAATAATTTTATTAATTATTGCTAATTACTTCTTTTAATAATTTTTAAAGGAAATATTTGATTTTTAAAGATTATTTATTCAAACAAAATGATGGAATTTGATTTTTAAAAAAAAATGAGTTTTGGTTATGAAATTAAGTTTGAAATGCTTTGTCATATTTTTCTAAACAAGAAAAATATTTTAGTAGAATTTTGGGAGTTAAAATATGGAGTTATTCATTTATTAGTGTAAAATTGTGTATCTATGTAAAATAAGGGTTTTAATAATAAAAATGTTTTTATAATTAAAATTAAACTTTTTACACGATGTAATTTTTTTTTATGTATATAAGTTTACATATTTTGTTTGTGTAGAAACTTAAAAGAAAATGCATTGTTTTATTATAACATAGTGTAAAAATGTGCATATTGATTTAGGTGTGAATTAAAATCTTAGGCTAATTAACTTATTCTCTATTTGGATCCAAAAGCCCATTAGGCTAGATCCAGAAGAGAAGGAAATGAGAAAACATTTCCTGTACGTACAGAAAACCATCCTCATCTTCTTCCTCTAGCCGTAAATAAAAGAAAGAAACCCCCTTTTCCAATCTATGGCCTTCAATCCCCTAATTTCTTCATGGATTTGATGTTTAATCAATTAAAAGTTAATTTCAATCAGGTAATCTACTTCAAGTCAGAGAAAATTCATCAAATTTCAATTTTGTTTTTGGGTTGTCTATTAATTTCTTGTTCTTCTTCTTTGCATGTTCTGTTTCTAAGTTTCTACAGGTAGCTGAAGCTTTCTACCATCAAAAGCCTTCATCTTGCTTCAGTTTTGGCCAAATTTATTGATGTTAATCTTCATGAATTGTAAGGTGAGTATCAAAACTCACATATTCTAGTTTTGATTGAGATTTTAAGATAAGAAATCTCAATTTTTGTTGTTGTTGCATGTTCAATTGAGAATCACTGTCAGTAAATTGTGTATATCTCTTTCGTTTTAAATCGGAATTCGATTTTCTTTGAAGTTCTGGAAAGCTTGAAAAGAATGTGACAACTTTACTTTTGATCACTTTCGAAAATTTTGAGCATAGAGGGTCGAAAAACCCAATACAAACTCGCTGCTCTGTCACTGTAAAATTGTGAATTTCTGGGCTAATGTTGTTGGTAATTTAAGCATAACTTTTTCGTTTGATGTCCGAATTGGACGATTCTAGATGTTCCAGAAAGCTTAGAACATATGCTACAATTTACATGTTTTTTGTTTTGTCATATTTTGATGTTTACATAGTCGAAAACTCATTCTAGTATCGCTGTCCCGAAACTAAAACGACAGCTGTAGTGAACTTCATATCTGAAAATTGTTTTGGTCGTAACTTTCACATTTCTTATCTAAATTCAATAATTTAAGATGTTCTGGAAAGCTTAGACTATGTGCTACAAGTTTCATGTTTTGTGTTTTTTGAAATTTCGAAGTTAGCTAGGTCCAACTGTATTTTCTTGTTGCTGTCTCGAGAGCAAAACGACAGCAATAACAATCATTGAACCGAGAATGGTATTGGCTTATTTTTGCTCTCATTCTTTTTCGATTTTGATGTTGTGTTTGAGATTTTTTTTTTTGAGAGCCATGATGCCTATTAATAGGCTAGCTATATTTGGAGAATTTGAAACCCAAATTTAAATAGAATTTGAATTGACTTTGGCTTAAATTTGAATTGAATTCGTATTGAATTCAAGTTATCGGTCTTGAGCAATCTTTCTTGTTTTTCATTGTTTTCGAGCACGAATTTCGCTAAACCATCTTGAAGTGATTTTTGAAATAAATGAACATTTTAAATTATTAGTGCATAGTATTTTAAAGATTATTTTTCTAATATAAAATCTATTTATTTCCTATAGTAAAGGAATTTTAAATATCGGTTTTATTAATCTTTTCGGGAAAAAGTTTTAAAAGCTTGTTTTCTCTAGTAAACTATTTGAAATATAAAACGCACACTTTTGCACTATTCGAATGTATGAGAAAGAGAATTAAACGATTTAGTAAAACACGTGGTATGGGACATGTGCGTTTACTGTTTCGGTTAATTCTGGACTTGTACAATCGAAACTATCTGGGCTATTGATTCTGAGTTATTTAGCCAATTTATGGCGGGATTTTGAGATTATAATTCCTATCTTTTGGAATTATCTGGGAAGGCCAATATTTGGCGAGTTTTATGGTTTGAGATTTCTACTTTGAGATTTATGGTTTATGAGGAACCATTACGATGTTTTCACTTGTCGATGAGATGAGACAAGTTACGATGTCATTTAATACTTGTCGATGAGACGAGACGAGTATAGTGTCTTTTTATCACTCGCCAATGATACGAGAAGAGATACGATTTTTCTGATTTTTATGTGGCATCGACTAGCGGTTAGTAAACCACTAAGTGCGAACGTGTGGTATGAGACACACGTTAATACTTTTTGGGTTCCTATTCGTGAGTTTGTGACACATCCACGATGTTTACCTAACAGAACTGCTTTGAGAGGTGTTAGCGACCCAGTCATGAGGACAAACTGCTTTGGGAGGTGTTAGCGACCTTGTTAGGGCTGACAAAATAGCTTGGAGAGGTGTCAGCGACCTAGTCATGAGGACAAACTGCTTTGGGAGGTGTTAGCGACCTTGTTAGGGCGGACAAAACAGCTTGGAGAGGTGTCAGCGACCTTGCATGAGGACGAACTGCTTTGGGAGGTGTTAGCGACCTTGTCCGAGGCTTCGGCCATTTGAGTTTAGCACGTGCAGCATTGCTTTGACATTGCAATTGGGGATTTGGCCAATCCGGGGTTTTTGAGTTTTCTGTTTCATTATGATTTCCTCATTTTAAGATGTTTTATTACATCAATAGCCTAGTGCTATATGTGATGTTATATAAATGGTGATTTCATTTATGATGTTTTGAACTCTTATCGAGTTCCTTGAGTTGTGAGTTTGGATGATTTCATGATTTCAAAGGATATTCTGGGTTTTTCCATTTTGGCGAGTTGAGATTGAAATTTATATACATTCATACCGATGAGATAAGGTATAATTGAATTTGGAGATTTTTTTCTATACCTGAGTTTTGGATCATCCTATTGAGAATGTTTTATGTTTGCCATTTTGGTGAGAGTTTGTACTGATGTTTCTTATTTTGAGGAGATAAGGTTCATGGAAACCATGTAGACACTTTAGGGTGTCGCCGATGATATGAGGCTAATGTTTATATTATTTGAGTATTATTATTGAATTTACCTCTTTTGAGGTCTTTGTATAATTAAGTGACATTAGTTCACTTAAGTCATGGGTTGTAATTCTTTCTGTTGTCTCTTCTCATTCAAAATGAATTATCATCTTGTATCTTATGCTTCGTATTATCATCTATCCTTGTTAATTGATTGTTTTAGCTAGACTGACCCGTGTATTTTGTACTCGGGTCAGACCAAGTTGTTTCAGGTATCATCTATTGGGCTTAGCTTGAAGTTGATGTTGGTCATTAGCTTATCTATTGCTTGAGTAGTTTATTTCTTTCGCATACTCTAACGTATTTACATTTGATTCGATGTATATGGTGTGGTTGTGTACCACCTTTATTGTATTCATATTGTACTGTACTAAATATGTATCAATGTATATGTATATATGTTACTGTTCTGTGATGTGATTTACATTCAGTTATTGTATTTTGTTCTGATAGATCCGTTAGCCACCTATAATTTTGGATTAAGCATTTACTGGGTATGTCGATCCACTTGAGTTGAAAAGAAAAATTATATCGCATTTATCGCCGGATTCAATAGATGTTTAAGACAAAATTATAGATGGTCGCCCTTAACCAGCCCTATTCTCCACTTTAGTAGACGGAATTACTTGTTAATCCTCTTTATTAAGATGGGTCTCGGGGTGGGGCGTCACACCCGAGCCTATGTCCAGCCATGGCCGAGCATAAGAAACCCCTAGGCCGAGCAATTGAGTGGTTAAAGCAAGGTCAAGTCATCTTGCTCGTTGTTGCTTTTTGTTTCAAATTGTTTCAATGTATTTTGTGTTGGAAATATATGTTTATATGATCTTGTTTTGTTTGTTGTTTACAAGATCAATATCACGGCTCTCCATTCATTCAAATCAAAAGTCGTGCTGTTTAGTGCTTGTCGTGCCTTTGGAATCATTCTTGTTTGTCGTAGTGGTCTCTAGCTTTGATAAAGGTGAGTCCTTCTCACTCTAACATTTTACTTATGAAATGGTAAATGGATGACAAGTGAGTAGTAATTAAAATGTTTAGGCAAGTCAATAATGATTATATGATATGTTATTTCATGTTATTACCATGTTAACTTTGTTAACTATCACCTGACATATGATATATGACAGTGTATTGTGACATTGACATGTTAGTATAATTGTTTATATTGTTTATGTATATGTTCACGCTGCAAGTTCCTTGTTAGAATAGAATCGCTATGAGTTGAAATGACACATACCCAAACGGATATTAGAATAGAGAAAAATCATTATGAGCTGAAATGATAGGCTCAAGTGATTTTTATTGTATTTTATTTGACTTGGAATTGCGGGTTTGAAATGATAGAACCCGAGTTTTCTTTTTAAATTGCGGATTGAAATGATATATATCCGTATCACTTGACCTATGCTAGAAAATTATATACAGACCTCATGGTATATTTTTAAATGATTTTTATATAGATATGTATTTTTAAAAGTATGAAATTTTGATTTAAAAATATATATTTTATGGTTTTAGAAAGCTAAATATTAAGTTTTGAATTTGTGAATTTAAGTATGTAAATTTGAAGTAAATGTGATTTTTGAATTTAAATTATATTTTTAAAATGTAAGTAAATAATGGAAATTAAATTTAAAGTTTTGAAATGATATTTGAAGTAAAATGTTAAGTTTTATTAAATTTATAAGTTAATAAACAGTGATTTTTGACTTAGCAAATGAATTGAGTTTTTAATTGGATATTTGATTTAAAAAATTTATTGTGATAAATCATATGTTAAAATTATTTAAATGTGAAATTTTGAAGTCTAGAAAAATGATTTATAAGTTAAAAATAACAAAAATTTGGAGTGGTAATGTTTCTGAAGTTATAATAAAATATGGAATTTTATTAATAGAATTTCCAAAAATGCTATGGTCTTATAACAACATTTTTAAGTGCTGTTGTTTTGAATTTAACTATGTTTGAAATAACTAAATATCTATTACGACGTTTTATAAATGTCGTTATTCCTGAACTAAACTATTTTGGAAACTATAAGCTACAATAGCGCTTTATAAATGCTATCGTTGCTATAATTTGACATTATTTTGAGATATTATAGATTTTAACACTATTTGAGTTATATTTTAAAGTGTTAAATGATTTAACTTTTGGAATTGATTATTTATGAAATTTCAGGAGTTTGAATATATATTTCAATATTTAAATTTGAAATTTTAAGGAATTTAAATTTAAATTAGGTTTACTTGGTTATGTGTTAATTGGAATGAAATATAATGAGATAGATTAATTTTCGAATGAAATTTAAAATGATATTTAAATTGAATATTTGAATTAAAGAATGATAATGAATTGATAAAGGATTTGAAAGGAAATGATTTTGAAATGGTTTTGAATGACATAATCTTTATTTTGATAAAGGATGTGAATTTGGAATGATATTTGATGTAACGACCCGTAAATTTTCGATAATTAAAATAGCTAATTTAATAAGATTTCGTGATTTAGTGTTAGAAAAAAAATTGTAAGTCGTTTGGAATAATAATAACTAGAATGAAATGCAACAAGATTTTATCTAAGTTAATTATTTATGAATTGAATAAAATCCCAAATCAATCGAAATGATATGTAGTCAAAGGTAATTTAATGAATTTGTATTGTATAGGTAATTGTGACGCTTGTTTGTAAATAATAAACTTATAAGTAATTAACAGTTAACAGTGATAATTATTTAAGTTACCTATTCATTTAGTTAGTCGAATTAAATTTGTGAACCAATTGAAATTGAAATGAAAGTTCATATATTAGTTGAGTGCATTATCTCTAACTATTGATTAATAATAATGTAGAGTTCATTTGATGTAATATAGTAAATCGACTGATAATGAAATTTTATTTAAAAATCCAATATTGAAATCCGTCAAATATTGAACAATTAAATTATTTAAATTTAATATTTGGAATCTATTGAATTAATTGAATAACGGGAATTGAATAACTATTTTAATGAAAATGGTTGTTCTATAATTTGAATTTGTTAAATTTTATAAGTTCGTTTGAATCTTTCAAATGGTAGTGATTTAAGAATAATCAAATTTGTTTAAATTTAATATTACAAATGTTTGAATAATTAAATTTCGAATTTGATAGGATTAATTTGATATTGAAATTTAATATATGAAAATAGAGTGAATAATTGAAATTTGATTTAATATGATTCAAATTGGTTTCCAAAGAGAATGTAAGTTATATTGGGATTAAAATAGAGTTAATAAGATTTTAAAATTGGAATTTATTGGATAATTGAATAACGGGGTTAATATGATTAAAAATTATTTGTAAAATTTTATTTTATCATATTGGAGTTATAGTGATGTTATAGAACTTTTAAAACTGAATTTAAAATTTATTTGTGAAAATTGAATATTTTAATATTTAATTATCGACTGAAAAATAGCCAGTTTTGAACGGTCTCAGAATTGGACGAAACTAGTTCCATTGGATCCGTAATAGGTAGTTATTATCGGATTTCAATTTTATTAGCAATCGGAGTTGTCGTTTGACCATGGCAGCTCGAAACGCGTTGAAATTGTTTTAATATTAATTTAGCGAGTTAAAATAGTCGTTCTTCAAACGGCCTCGGATTTCGACGAAACCAGTTTCATTGGATCCGTAATGTGATATTATTATAAGATTTCAAATTTCATGTCAATCAGATTTACCGTTTGTCCGGGGCGAGCCCAAACGCACAGAAATTTGATTAACCGATTTAATTTCAAATCGATCGTTTATTTCCGTAACTCGCGCAGACGATCGAATTAGCTTCCGAAACCTATTCCATTGTGTTTGGAACGCGGGATTAACCCTAGAAACGTCGGTCACTGCGCGTAAATCGGAGTTCGAAAAATTGGAAGTGAATAGTGTTCGTTGAAATTTCTATAAAGGGACCCCTTAACTTCATTATTTCACAAAATCAAAACCCTAGGGTATGGTTCAGTAGCCGCCTGCTACAAATTCGAACGGCCAGGAATCGTTCATCTTCTTTCCTCCAAAACTCCCAATCCGTCGACATTCACGCGAAACCTTCAACATGAAAGTTGTAGGGGGCATCGATATCTCTCTATCCAACGGTCATGATCGTTTATAGACGCATGGATCATCAGAAAATCGAGCTTGAGTGTCGTTTGTTCATGTTCGTCTGGGGGAAGCATGGGTCGACCGAGCCCATTCATACTCCAGCCGAGGGTGGCGCAGGCATACGCGGTGGTGGGGGAAGTCTCAGATCCTTGTCTCGTCATCGAATGTGGGTGCGCGTATTAGGGCAAGCGGCGGCCGTGGTGGGTTCTTCGAAAGCGAATACTGGAGGGTGGGGAAGAAAGCAACGAACGGTGATGATGTGTGTGTGGTTTTAAAATAAAAATAAAATAAAAATAAAGTGTAAATTGATTATTTTAAATTCGTATTAACTCCAAAATGCTATAACTTTGTCATACGAGGTCGAAAACGCACGAAACCAGTCGCGTTGGAATCGTATGGTCGAGCACTTCGCTATGGAACTAGATTGGAATCGTTTGGAGCTAGTTTGAATTTCGGGTAAAATTAAACGCTCGTTTAATTTTATTCGAAATAAAACGCTGGAACTGCATTGAAATCAAGGTGAGTGTTTTCTAACGCTCACAACGTACTAAATATATTTATGCTAGTTAAATTGACATTATGAAGTGATATGAATTTTATTTGTCGTTGTTTGATATAAATTTAATTGTCATATAGCTTGTTATTTGAATTAACCGTTGAAAAATTAAATTGACAGTTAAATTGAAATTGAAATTGAATTGCGATTAAATTACCTGACATTGATAACTATGAAATTGCCATAAATTGTATTGGCTATTGGATGATGTATTTCGATGGATGTTATTGGTTGATATTTAAATGTTTGGATGTTATTTGCTTATATATACTGTTATGCATACATATGACACTGTGATTGGTTTAAGTGATATATATTCATCCCTGACATTAATTGAAATAAATAATTACTTGGTCATAAGGATAGAAAATTATATACAGACACCGAATTGGCTAAATTAATAATTTTGAAATCGTCGATTTGAAATTTAATTGAATGTTTTGATTTAAAGGTTATAAATAGAAATCAATTTATAGAAATCGAATTTATCGAAAATTGAGTTTGAAATGTTGAAATAAATTTTGGTTAAAAGAAATTGTTAAATAATTTAAGTCGAGACTTTGAAATTTAAAATTTGGATATGATTGAATTTCGAAACTTTATTTGTTGCAAAGATTAAACATTATTTCGAGCTTTGAGCATTACTAAGTAAAAACGATATAAAAAGATATTTTGAAATTGAGCTTGAAATTGGATCGTATTTGTAATTGGGTTTTAAATTTGAATATTGAAAGATAACTTTGTTAAGTGTTATAAATTGATATTTTGAAAATCAAGCTCCGAATCGATATAAATTGAAATTGAATTAATTGAAGGTGAATATAGAATTGAATTGATTTGAAGTCAAAGTTGACATTGTTTTGAATTGAAATCGAAATTGAATTGGTAGAATGGAAATTGAAATTGATTTGAATTGGGAAGTTATAATTGAAATGGTTTGGTTTTGAAGCTGTTTTATTTTGTTTTCCAAATTTCTCGGTTATATAAACCATTTTTAATACTTAAACTATTTTTAATCTATTTTAAATCTACTTAACCCAATTTAAATTATTTTAAACTAATTTATCTATTTGAAATCCATTTTAAGATTTTAAGTATTTTTAACTATTTTAATTATTTAAAACTACTTTAAACTATTTTCTAAAATTCCAAACTGGTCAATAAGGTGAATGTTTATATTTAAAATCTTGAATCTAAATACGAATTGGATTAAATGAAATTGTAACCTAAATTGAAAGTCGAAATGATCTTGAAAATCGAAATGAGATATTGAGACGAAAAATGATTTTAAACGGAATCTGACATTTTAATAGATACGATGATATTTGAAATGGATTTGATTTTTGAAGGGAATATGATATTTTGATATCAATTATGAATCGATTTGAAATGTAAAAGAGCCAATGGTGTAATAATACGTAGTTATTGAAGAGACCGGGATCGGATATGGACATACTCTCTGTCGATATCGAAAACCACTTTAATAACTATTATACGCGACGTGTTGATCCAGAATGTAGTGGATGGTTTGGTGAACGCGTTGACTGAAGAAAGAGAACGATATTGGATGACCCTTGACATGACAAAAACAGGAGCCGCGTCGGGCCATTGAGGTTCGCCACCTCTAGCGGACACACTTCTTCGATACCATATCTATTACATTTGTGATTCGATTTGGGTGCACCCCTTGATTTGGGAGTGTTGTTTCGCGGTGTTGGGGTAGCTGCTGGCTATGCTCAACATCAGTCCGGATCACGCAACTACTAGTATCCTAGTTGGTATCGCTTCATGTACCTTGTCATACTGATTATCCTATTCGCGACCACTACATTTTGTTTTGTGTTATACCTATGGGGTACCCTCTGATAACCACCAGTTTACGGTAGGGCTTATGGTGCTGTATAGACTATGGCATTATAAACGTGTTAAGGGGGATTATGGTAATGCCTTAACGCTATTTTGATACTTTATATTACTGATAGACAATATCTACTTAGCGTACATTACTACCTAGTAGATAGTTTAACGGATCCTTGAGAGATGGAAAATCCCGTAACATCTCTTGAGTTATTGCACGCACGTTGACACTGGATATGAGATGTCAAACCCCGTAAACATCTCTGACGCCGTTACACTCATATTTATTTACGATTGATTTAACTAACATGAGGATATTTTAGTCCTGACTCGGGTGTTTTGTCTTTTCATTACGCTCGGGTCAGACCTGAGTTTTTCAGCTTTTTGAAGATCTATCCTGGCGGACGAAGACGAAAATTAGGTACACTATTACTATTATTATCTGTGCATCATGTTGTCTGCTGCATTATTTAATTGTTCTGTTATATATGTATAACTCTGATAAATGTTGTATAAATAATTGTCAAAGTATAGTAAACAGCTTCATGAACTGTTTATTTGACTATTATATTTTATCGTTCCGCTGCGAGATTCTGTGTTGTTTCATTTCCTTTGTTTCTTTTATTTCCTTTTCTTATTTACCCCAATAACTATCTGCACTTTTGAATGGTTTGGAATCGACATGTGTATTTGATCGTCGGTTTAAACTGTCCAAAAAGACGGGTCGTTACAGTTGGTATCAGAGCTTTGGTTTAGCGATAAACCTTGGCTCTAGTGGGGAATAACTCATTGAAATAGAGGTAAACTATATGAATGAGTTGAGTGTATATGAGAGAGCGTACTTGTTATTTGATATAAAATGGTTTTATATTGTGTTAACTTTGTTCCGTTGAGTATTTATGAATTCTGGTCGATACTTGGGACGCCAAGGCGTCGATAGGAATTTCTAAACACTCGAATAGGACAAACCAACACAATATCGTTTTGGAATATATTTTATATAAAAGAATTATTCGAATATTTATTCATTTGATTGAATTGATTATTAGGAGATGATAATATAGATTATTATCGTTATTGTTTGATCAGTCAATATTTACAACAATTGATTAAATAACAATGGATTTAGGAAAATGAAATCTTGTAAACACAATTGATAATGAATATAAATGAATTTTAACTTGGATCTGGGAATTTAAATTCCGGTGTTTGAAATTGACTTACAAGAATTTGAAAAATATAATATGAGTATTATATGATAGTATAATTGAGTTGAAATTGTTTTCGAAGGATTTTTTTAATGATAAGTGTTATATTCCCTTCTCTTGACGCTAGAAAATGATTTCGGTGATGAGTGCACGCATCATCAGCGTTTATTTTCGAGAGTCCGAGTGGGGGAAACCACTTAATAGCTTGTCTAAACCTTGTTTTGATTCAAATCTTATTTTATTTTGTATTCTCTATAGTATGATCTGATATATAAATTAGATAAGTATATATTATTTCAAAACTTGATTTGAAATGAAACCGTGATTGGAATTCTTAAGTCCTTTAATAATTAATGATTTTTTTTATAATTGAAATGAATTTAGACTTGAATCATTAAGGAACTTCTGAATTGTGAAATGAGAAATGAACCTAAGAGCTAAGTGAAAATATCAATTGAAGTAGAAATCCTTAGAATTAGGAAATTATGAACTTAAAATAAAATTGAAACTGTAAAACTCGCATAGTATTAAATTTCATTCTATAGCATAGATATAACTTACCAAAATATTTAAGAAGTTCAAAAATGTTATATGAATTGTTAATTGGATAATATACAAGTATAGGTTTGAATAATGAAATATGCATTTAAATAATGGTTTGCAAATATAAATAAAATTGTTAGTAAACAATTGGAATTTAAATTAACATTTAAAGGTGATTCACAATTATGTTAATATAAAATGGAAATATTATATGTGAATGTAAATGTGAAATTAAATTATAGTGAAATTTAAGTAATGACTTAAGAATAAATTAATTGAAAATTCAACTTTAAATGAAAAGAAGTTGTATGTTGTTTAACTACATTCTATTTTCATAACTATAACTTACCAAATACTTATGTAACGATCCCGAGTTTTAATTTATTTTAACTCGACAATTAATTTAATTTTTGAATAAAAATTGTGTAATAATTGGTAATTTATACAAAATGTTAGTAAAATTTTAATAATCGAGTATTTGAAAATTATAAAACAGTCGATAGTTAAAATTTACAAGGAAATAAAGTTTGTGTTAATGTTAAACAAATATTTAAGTAAATTTTTAATTATATAAAATATGAAATGAACATATTAAATGATTCTAGAATTTTGTAAACTATATAAAAAATATATATAAAGTATAAAACAATTTCTATATAAGATAAAATAAATACTTAAGTTAGAAATAGAAATTAGATGGACATAAGACAAATTATATAGTTATGTAATAATATAAGTAAACCCATGAATAAATTTAAACAACATATTAATAATTGGATTTCATTTAAATTCCAAAGCAAAGACAATGTTATAGTTCAAGTTGAACAAATGTATGTAGATAAATATGAATTAACTTGTATAAGAAAACCAAGAAATAAATCAAACAAATAAAAGGCAAAGTAATACACTCAAATGAGAAAAGAAATGAAAGAACATAAACAAAGTATAAGTGTTGAGGCTGAGAAGGGAAAATAAGACACAGCAAAATAGGATAAGTTTGTAACAATACAAACAAATAAAAATATATACATGAAAGCTTCATAAAGAAAACAATAAAATGGAAATATCTATGTACATGGAGGAAAATGGGATAAGGATGTAGGCATGGGGGGAACATGCATCTACTGTAACCAGTACACTAGCACAAAAGCAAGATACATCATCCACGATATAAGATCTTTAGCCTCCATATAGAAATGTATCTCTGTCCTATGTTGTACAAAAACATCACACTGTACAAAATAACATCACCTGTACAACTATCCTTTTATATGTATATACCTATACACCTTCTCCTTATTTATTAATTCTCCCTCTCAGTTCATTCATCAAGCCAAGTAAAACTGAAGTAAACAAAATAAAAAAAACTAAAACAAAACTTCAACAAAATACAACTGCATTTAAAACCAGAGATCAAGAGGGGTTTCAGCTTGCATTTCTCAAGCTTGTGCAAATTAAAGGCACTGTTACTATTTCTGGAAGAAGAAGGTGAGTAACATCATTTTCAAAATCTTAAATTAAATATGGATTGCATGCTACTCCTTGAAACAATATGTTCATATGAATTTCAGGCATTATCTGTGTACATATGCAAGTGTGTGTATACTGTGTATTTCCTGTTGTGTTCCCAGCCTCAAATTTCATTCAAAATTATGTTCTATAAATCTAGGTGCTAATAAATGCTTAAGTATATTTATATCTTATTGATTGATTTATGCCTGAACTAAATATGAAAATGTGTTTATATACTGTAAAATGATTGTTATAACATAGCCTTATGTTTAAAAAAAAATCCGTTTAAAAAGAATCAACTTGTATGGGTTCTGGAAACATAAAACCAATGTGAAAAACTTAAATAAGTTAAAATTTAATTTTTAAAATTCATGAGTTCAGATATGTGAATCAACTGCTAAGACTAAAACTTGATTTTTGAAACAAGAATCTCTATTTTTAGTTAAGCATTGAAGGTGTAGTTTGGGTTTGATCAAATAATGGGAATTCGTGAGTCCCTGGTAATTCACTGATTTGTAGGACTCGGGGTTTGGTCTAAAGCTAGTTTGATGACCGTAGATTAAGGGAAAAATGTCAAGAAGAATTATCAAATCGTTTTGGAGGAGAGCGACGTGGATTTGGGTCTGTAACCCTAGTTTTTACAGGGTAGAATATGTTGATTCGTTCTCTTCCCCTAATTGATCGAGTGCTATGGGGTTTCGAGAGAGGGTAGCTTGGTCGTAGACGAGTGCGTGGCTGGAATTTCAATGGTTCTGGTGGACGAGGTTGCGGAGGCGACGCGATTTTCAGGTTTGGGGGTGGCGTGCCTTGATGTTCCAGGTTTCGACCTGATGCTCATATTCGGTTCCAGGTTTAGAATCGAGAGCTCGATCTTGATTCGAGCTAGAGTGATGTCTTCTAGGGGTCGTGATCATCTCTGATGATGATGGGTGATGTGAAGCAAGTGGAGGTGGTGGCCGAAGATGGCCAAAATCATGGTGCACGTGCACGGGGCAGTTTAGTTTTCTGGTGAAGATGAGTGGAGCAGTGAATTTGTACTCGAGTGTTTACCCGAGTTGTTTCGTGAATTTCTCGAAGTAAAGGTGGTTTGGACTCGAAGTTTTTCAATGTCTCCTCGGGTTTTTTGTTTGTTACAGTTTTTTTTTGAGACCTGCTGCCCTGTTTTAAAAATTCAAATAAAATGTAAAAGCTAGTTTAAATGAAAGGCAAAGTTTTTAAAAAAAAATAGTTTAAATCAAGGTTTATAAACAAAGATTAAAATCAAGTTTAAATCAAAGTTAAAAATATGGATTCAAGTTTTCTTGAATTAAAATCTGGAATTTAAAATCAGTTTAATTCGAAAAGTGTTTTTTTTAGCAAGTTTATATTAAATATTTTTTTTAAAAAAAAAATAGATTTGTTTTCAAACAAATGTTTACACTTGAATTTTGATAAAAAAAATTATATATAAAAGGGTTTTTGAATGAAAGTATATGATTTGTTTTTAACTTGAATTTGCAAGTTAAATGATTAATAGCTTAATTTTAAATAAAAATTAAGTAATCTAATTTAAAACTTTTCTTATATAAGCTTCATATATAAGTAAACAATATACCTTACATTGTTTAAGAGTTTTATAATTATATTTAAGAGTTTTAAATGATAAATCATTTTGAATCTTAAATTCAAAATGAAATTTAAATTTAAATTCAAAAGCGTAATGTTCTACACCTTAATATTAGTTAAGTCACTAATAAAGAAATAAATTATCTTATAGATAATTAAGGTATTAAATGATTTGATCAATAAGGTAATTAAAGAATGATTTATTTTATTTACAAATTAAATTAATTAGAAATGATTAAAAATGAACCAATCTAAGATAATTTCTTAAGAAAGTGATAAAGAAATGTTATTGGTTAATGAAGATAATTAACTAAGGATCATTAAGTATTGATTAAGGTGATTAATTTTAATAATTAATTGGATTAATTAATTTAGATAATCAATTATAAATTGTTTAAATGAAATTACTAAATGAAAGTAATTAAGGATTAATCGCTTATAGTAATAAATTTTGGATCTTTTGATTAATTAAAGGTAATTAATTATGAAATTGGTTTAAAGGTTGATTTAATTAATAAGAATAATTTAATTAATTAAAGTGTTTGATAAATTAATTTATATCAAATGATTGGAATTAATTAATCAGAATTGGAAAATAAATTCATAAGTAAATAAATATAATTGGAAATTAATTTAATTAACACTGTTTATAAATAATTATCAAATGCTTGACCTTACTTATGAATGATTGTATTGTATGAGGTGCCTTGAATTGATTGTCCTATCTGATCTGTGATATTTTATTCTGTAAATTGTGGTATGTATAATTTATTCATTTATGATGATACATCTGTATATTATCTGTGAATCCATGAATGAAGATAAACGTTGTAGTTTATATCGCTTATCAACTATATTTCTGTGATTTGATCTATAATGATTGAATGATGTTGCACTATTGTGTTAAACCCCTGGACCACACCATACACACACAATTATGGATTTCACGAGGAAATCAATTAAGTCACAGATTTTGAAATAGTTTTAAATTTGAATATTAGAATTCAAATGGTTGGATATGAATTGGGTTTAAAGTGAAAAGCTTTTGAAAATGGAATTTCAAAGATGAAATTTATTTTGAGTAACTTGATTGAGTTTGAAATTTAAATATTTTAATTTAAATTTGAATTCAATATTTGAAATTGAATTCCATAATTTGGAAACCAGGGTTTAGAAAGGCTATTCAACTTATAAATGAGTTATATAGGTTAAACTATTTTAAAGGTATTGATTTGGGAATTTGAATTTGATTTCAAAGGCTTTAACTTGTGTAAATAAAATTGGATCTTTCTAAAATAAATTCGTTTTCAAATAATAAAAGCTTTCATATGAATAGTGAACTTCCAAATTTCGTTAAAAAGGATTTCAAGTTAAAAATGAAAATGATTTTCCAAGTTATGGAAACGGTTTGAAAGCTATAAGTTTAATCTTTAATTTAAAGATTTTAAAACAAGTTAATCCAATTGAAATGCAAATATTTTGAAATATATAAATAAATCTTTGTGAAACTGAGTAACCTTTATGGAAAAAATCTTTTGTTTAAAGATTTGAAAATGGTAATTTGTTTAAACCATTTGAAAAAAAAAGTTTTGAATTATTAAGTTGTGACTTAATTGAAATCCCATATCCATATGTCTTAAATATTTTCGCTCACTATTCGGTTTAGCCGGGAAAGGACCTTTGTGTCGTATAACCCATTCCGAATATGTGATTTGACGTTATGGATAGCATTTGAAGACCGGTGGTGAAGACCGAGTATTTGCGAGAGCGATAGGATGACCTATCGATTGTCTCTGCACTGAGTCGCGCCGGTATAGAGACTCCCTAAGTGATGGGAAATCCGATCGGGATTATGAATATCCGGATTGCAAGGGCTTCGTAAGAAGTGCCGTCGGTTCTGTTCGAACCCAGAACAGACTTGTATGGATTGTTATGTCTGACATTACAATTTGAGATATAAAGCTGATTTCCTTCAAATATATTTCTGTTGGTGGCGGAGAATTTATTCTCTTAGCTTAACACCCTTCTCTGAGACGTACGAGCTCAGAGGTTATGTAGTTGATGGTTATCAGCGATATATTCCCAATTTGGTAATGTGACATGCTGAGTGTTGCTGTGAAATGATCATTGTTTGATCATTTGTGATATGATCATTTGTTGATCATTTATCTTTGTGATCATTACTTTGATCATTTGTTGACCCAAAGCATGGCTTTGTACCAAAGCGTGGCTTTGTGGACGAGACTTCGTCAAGCCTCACAACCCGGTAATGGTCGAAACAGGAATCGTGGCGGCAAGGTTTCAGGGGTAGCTTCCCTAGGGTAGGACCATTCCTTCTGGAAAGGGGTAGTATCATGGTATGGAGCCCAGATACTTACTCATGAGGATACACTATATCTATTACTGTGTGGTGTTGTTGGAATCGAGGCCTCGTATAAAGGTCCAAAAGGACCGGGGGTGGTATATCTGAGGTTTCTTACTCCCTGGGAAAGGGGTAGCCGGCCTTGTTTGGCAGAGATCCATTTGGGATGCTCAGGGACGTCCTTCCAGAGGCGTTCCATTTCGGGGTTTGGGAAGTTCCTTTGCCCGACCATTTATTGGAAATCCATTCTTCAAATACGTACCTTGTACGGTTTTAGTTGTATTACCTGCCATCTACTTATGGTGGCGCCCCACTGTTTGGATGGTAGCTATAGTAGGCATAGTTCGAAATGCCTATGTTGGCTAAGATTTATATCTTTACTTTCGAAATGATTTTTTACTACACTATGCACTAGTTATAATATCAAATGTTTCTTTTTAATGCGTATCAAGCATCTTTGACTATCATAAGGAGAAATCTCCTCCGATTCTGCGTTTGCATTGTGTGTGTGTGCGGGAGCCTTATGGTAGTCTCATTTTCTAAAAAGCATTGCGAATTGATTTTAAAATATTCTGTTGCTTGTTTTTAAAGATAAAACTGTTTTTGTTGCTCACACCAGTCTCATGACTGATCCGGAGTTTATTGTTTCTTTCCTAAACTCTGGATGCTCAAAATTTTCTACACGAGCAGTCTAGAGTTGGGTTTTTCAAATAGTCAGGTTTAGTAGGTTATCTGGAGCTAGTTCAGTCTTTGGATGTGGACGAGACTTGCTTGTCTTGGTGAATCATGATGTTGGATCGAGCTGCTGTTGCTAGAGTTTTCTTTTGAAGACTATCTTAGAGTTATATTGTTCCGCTGCTATTTTATTGTATCATATCTCTGATGTATATTGATATTCATTATATCACTCTGTTTTATCAGATATTGTATATCAATGTATTATTCTTTTATTCTGCTGTGTTTCTTTACTTAATGTTGTTATAAGCTCCGGCGAATCGGATTTGAACGGTCGAATCTACGGCATTCGAATACGATATGAAGTATGGATGTCGATTTTCGAGCGCGAAAAAAATCCGAAACATCACATGTGGTATCAGAGCTAAGGTAAAACTTTAGCTCAGGAGTATAACACATTAAGTAGCTCATTAGGGATAGGGTGAAGTAAACCCTAGAATGAGTAATCCCTAAGATATCCATTTGAACGTCTCAATAAATTCTCTTACTATCCGTTGATAGTAAGTATGAGAGCAAGAAGAGAACGAGATAGGGGACAGGGGGTACCACTATAAATGGTCAATACCCTGCAACAGTGGAAATAATTTTTCTCTATCAATTTCTTTTGATTCGTTTCTAAACTCTTTTGATTGCTTCGTGACAGCTCCAGAAAGAAGTTTCGGTGGGATGATGGCCCTACGAATCGTTGTTGGAAATTCTTACTTTGTATCTTCATCGGTTTCTTATCGGTTTTTGATTTAAACCTTAATGAATTTGAAATATTAAGATTGAAAATTTTAACTAAATTGGAAATTTTAATTTGAGTTAAATTGATTAATAGAATATGAAGGATAATTGGAATTGAATCAATAAAACGATTTCGTTTTTAATTTTTTTTTTTTTGAGATTCTATTGTAATTTCTCGGGTTAATCGAAGTACGAAGAGGGACAAATTGGTATATACTTTGAGATATTCCGACTTGAATTTGGAATCCATATCTTGTATTTGAGAAATTGTAGAGATTGAGCCTATCTCTGTGTTATTCGTGCCTGCGAATTTCGAGGACGAAATTCTTTTAAGGGGGGAAGTCTGTAACGATCCCGAGTTTTAATTTTTTTAATTCGACAATTAATTTAATTTTTGAATAAAAATTGTGTAATAATTGGTAATTTATACAAAATGTTAGTAAAATTTAATAATCGAGTATTTGAAAATTATAAAACAGTCGATAGTTAAACTTTACAAGGAAATAAAGTTTGTGTTGATGTTAAACAAATATTTAAGTAAATTTTTAATTATATAAAATATGACATGAACATATTAAATGATTCTAGAATTTTGAAAACTATATAAAAAAAATATAAAGTATAAAACAATTTGTATATAAGATAAAATAAATACTTAAGTTAGAAATAGAAATTAGATGGACATAAGACAAATTATATAGTTATGTAATAATATAAGTAAACCCATGAATAAATTTAAACAACATATTAATAATTGGATTTCATTTAAATTCCAAAGCAAAGACAATGTTATAGTTCAAGTTGAACAAATGTATGTAGATAAATATGATTTAACTTGTATAAGAAAACCAAGAAATAAATCAAACAAATAAAAGACAAAGTAATACACTCAAATGAGAAAAGAAAAGAAAGAACATAAACAAAGTATAAGTGTTGAGGCTGAGAAGGGAAAATAAGACACAGCAAAATAGGATAAGTATGTAACAATACAAACAAATAAAAATATATACACGAAAGCTTCATAAAGAAAACAATAAAATGAAAATATCTATGTACATGGAGGAAAATGGGATAAGGATGTAGGCATGGGGGGAACATGCATCTACTGTAACCAGTACACTAGCACAAAAGCAAGATACATCAGCCACGATACAAGATCTTCAGCCTCCATATAGAAATGTATCTCTGTCCTATGTTGTACAAAAACATCACACTGTACAAAATAACATCACCTGTACAACTATCCTTTTATATGTATATACCTATACACCTTCTCCTTATTCATTAATTCTCCCTCTCAGTTCATTCATCAAGCCAAGTAAAACTGAAGCAAACAAAATAAAAAAACTAAAACAAAACTTCAACAAAATACAACTGCATTTAAAACCAGAGATCATGGGGGGTTTCAGCTTGCATTTCTCAAGCTTGTGCAAATTAAAGGCACTGTTACTATTTCTGGAAGAAGAAGGTGAGTGACATCATTTTCAAAATCTTAAATTAAATATGGATTGCATGCTACTCCTTGAAACAATATGTTCATATGAATTTCAGGCATTATCTGTATATATATGCAAGTGTGTGTATACTGCGTATTTCCTGTTGTGTTCCCAGCCTCAAATTTCATTCAAAAATTATGTTCTATAAATCTAGGTGCTAATAAATGCTTAAGTATATTTATATCTTATTGATTGATTTATTCCTGAACTAAATATAAAAATGTGTTTATATACTGTAAAATGATTGTTATAACATAGCCTTATGTTTAAAAAAAAATGTTTAAAAAGAATCAACTTGTATGGGTTCTGGAAACATAAAACCAATGTGAAAAACTTAAATAAGTTAAAATTTAATTTTTAAAATTCATGAGTTCAGATATGTGAATCAACTGCTAAGACTAAAACTTGATTTTGAAACAAGAATCTCTATTTTTAGTTAAGCATTGAAGGTGTAGTTTGGGTTTGATCAAATAAAGGGAATTCGCGAGTCCCTGGTAATTCACTGATTTGTAGAACTCGGGGTTTGGTCTAAAGCTAGTTTGATGACCGTAGATTAAGGGAAAAATGTCAAGAAGAATTATCAAATCGTTTTGGCGGAGAGCGACGTGGATTTGGGTCTGTAACCCTAGTTTTTACTGGGTAGAATATGTTGATTCGTTCTCTTCCCCTAATTGATCGAGTGCTATGGGGTTTCGAGAGAGGGTAGCTTGGTCGTAGACGAGTGCGTGGCTGGAATTTCAATGGTTCTGGTGGACGAGGTTGCGAAGGCGACGCGATTTTCAGGTTTGGGGGCGGCGTGCCTTGATGTTCCAGGTTTCGACCTGATGCTCATATTCAGTTCTAGATTTTGAATCAAGAGCTCGATCTTGATTCGAGCTAGAGTGATGTCTTCTGGGGGTCGTTATCATCTCTGATGATGATGGGTGATGTGAAGCAAGTGGAGGTGGTGGCCGGAGATGGCCAAAATCATGGTGCACGTGCACAGGGCAGTTTAGTTTTCTGGTGAAGATGAGTGGAGCAGTGAATTTGTACTCGAGTGTTTACCCGAGTTGTTTCGTGAATTTCTCGAAGTAAAGGTGGTTTGGACTCGAAGTTTTTCAATGTCTCCTCGGGTTTTTTGTTTGTTACAGTTTTTTTT
Source organism: Allium cepa (assembly GCA_030765085.1). NCBI lineage: Eukaryota > Viridiplantae > Streptophyta > Magnoliopsida > Asparagales > Amaryllidaceae > Allium > Allium cepa. Next base: position 771,601,861 of record CM060932.1, read on the forward strand.
TGAGACCTGCTGCCCTATTTTAAAAATTCAAATAAAATGTAAAAGCTAGTTTAAATGAAAGGCAAAGTTTTAAAAAAAAAAAGTTTAAATCAAGGTTTATAAACAATGATTAAAATCAAGTTTAAATCAAAGTTAAAAATATGGATTCAAGATTTCTTGAATTAAAATCTGGAATTTAAAATCAGTTTAATTTGGAAAGTGTTTTTTTTAGCAAGTTTATATTTAATATTTTAAAAAAAAAAATAGATTTGTTTTCAAACAAATGTTTACACTTGAATTTTGATAATTTTTTTTTTATAAAAGCGTTTTTGAATGAAAGTATATGATTTGTTTTTAACTTGAATTTGCAAGTTAAATGATTAATAGCTTAATTTTAAATAAAAATTAAGTAATCTAATTTAAAACTTTTCTTATATAAGCTTCATATATAAGTAAACAATATACCTTACATTGTTTAAGAGTTTTATAATTATATTTAAGAGTTTTAAATGATAAATCGTTTTGAATCTTAAATTCAAAATGAAATTTTAATTTAAATTCAAAAGCGTAATGTTCTATACCTTAATATTAATTAAGTCATTATAAAGAAATAAATTATCTTATAGATAATTATGGTATTAAATGATTTGATCAATAAGGTAATTAAAGAATGATTTATTTTATTTATAAATTAAATTAATTAGAAATGATTAAAAATGAACTAATCTAAGATAATTTCTTAAGAAAGTGATTAAGAAATGTTATTGGTTAATGAAGATAATTAACTAAGGATCACTAAGTATTGAATAAGGTGATTAATTTTAATAATTAATTGGATTAATTAATTTAGATAATCAATTATAAATTATTTAAATGTAATTACTGAATGAAAGTAATTAAGGATTAATCGCTTATAGTAATAAATTTTGGATCTTTTGATTAATTAAAGGTAATTAATTATGAAATTGGTTTAAAGGGTTGATTTAATTAATAAGAATAATTTAATTAATTAAAGTGTTTGATACATTAATTTATATCAAATGATTGGAATTAATTAATCAGAATTGGAAAATAAATTCATAAGTAAATAAATATAATAGGAAATTAATTTAATTAATCCTGTTTATAAATAATTATCAAATGCTTGACCTTACTTATGAATGATTGTATTGTATGAGGTGCCTTGAATTGATTGTCCTATCTGATCTGTGATATTTTATTCTGTAAATTGTGGTATGTATAATTTGTTCATTTATTGATGATACATCTGTATATTATCTGTGAATCCATGAATGAAGATAAACGTTATAGTTTATATCTCTTATCAACTATATTTCTGTGATTTGATCTGTAATGATTGAATGATGTTGCACTATTGTGTTAAACCCCTGGACCACACCGTACACACACAATTATGGATTTCACGAGGAAATCAATTAAGTCACAGATTTTGAAATAGTTTTAAATTTGAATATTAGAATTCAAATGGTTGGACATGAATTGGGTTTAAAGTGAAAAGCTTTTGAAAATGGAATTTCAAAGATGAAATTTATTTTGAGTAACTTGATTGAGTTTGAAATTTAAATATTTTAATTTAAATTTGAATTCAATATTTGAAATTGAATTCCATAATTTGGAAACCAGGGTTTAGAAAGGCTATTCAACTTATAAATGAGTTATATAGGTTAAACTATTTTAAAGGTATTGATTTGGGAAATTGAATTTGATTTCAAAGGCTTTAACTTGTGTAAATAAAATTGGATCTTTCTAAAATAAATTCGTTTTCAAATAATAAAAGCTTTCATATGAATAGTGAACTTCCAAATTTCGTTTAAAAGGATTTCAAGTTAAAAATGAAAATGATTTTCCAAGTTATGGAAACGGTTTGAAAGCTGTAAGTTTAATCTTTAATTTAAAGATTTTAAAACAAGTTAATCCAATTGAAATGCAAATTGTTTTGAAATATATAAATAAATCTTTGTGAAACTGAGTAAACTTTATGGAAAAAATCTTTTGTTTAAAGATTTGAAAATGGTAATTTGTTTAAACCATTTGAAAAAAAAAGTTTTGAAATTAAGTTGTGACTTAATTGAAATCCCATATCCATATGTTTTAAATATTTCGCTCACTATTCGGTTTAGCCGGGAAAGGACCTTTGTGTTGTATAACCCATTCCGAATATGTGATTTGACGTTATGGATAGCATTTGAAGACCGGTGGTGAAGACCGAGTATTTGCGAGAGCGATAGGATGACCTATCGATTGTCTCTGCACTGAGTCGCGCCGGTATAGAGACTCCCTAAGTGATGGGAAATCCGATCGGGATTGTGAATATCCGGATTGCAAGGGCTTCGTAAGAAGTGCCTTCGGTTCTGTTCGAACCCAGAACAGATTTGTATGGATTGTTATGTCTGACATTACAATTTGAGATATAAAGCTGATTTCCTTCAAATATATTTCTGTTGGTGGCGGAGAATTTATTCTCTTAGCTTAACACCCTTCTCTGAGACGTACGAGCTCGGAGGTTATGTAGTTGATGGTTATCAGCGATATATTCCCAATTTGGTAATGTGACATGCTGAGTGTTGCTGTGAAATGATCATTGTTTGATCATTTGTGATATGATCATTTGTTGACCCAAAGCATGGCTTTGTACCAAAGCGTGGCTTTGTGGACGAGACTTCGTCAAGCCTCACAACCCGATAATGGTCGAAACAGGAATCGTGGCGGCAAGGTTTCAGGGGTAGCTTGCCTAGGGTAGGACCATTCCTTCTGGAAAGGGGTAGTATCATGGTTGGAGCCCAGATACTTACTCATGTGGATACACTATATATATTACTGTGTGGTGTTGTTAGAATCGAGGCCTCGTATAAAGGTCCAAAAGGACCGGGGGTGGTATATCTGAGGTTTCTTACTCCCTGGGAAAGGGGTAGCCGGCCTTGTTTGGCAGAGATCCATTTGGGATGCTCGGGGACGTCCTTCCAGAGGCGTTCCATTTCGGGGTTTGGGAAGTTCCTTTGCCCGACCATTTGTTGGAAATCCATTCTTCAAATACGTACCTTGTACGGTTTTAGTTGTATTACCTGTCATCTACTTATGGTGGCGCCCCACTGTTTGGATGGTAGCTATAGTAGGCATAGTTCGAAATGTCTATGTTGGCTAAGATTTATATCTTTACTTTTGAAATAATTTTTTACTACACTATGCACTAGTAATAATATCAAATGTTTCTTTTTAATGCGTATCAAGCATCTTTGACTATCATAAGGAGAAATCTCCTCCGATTCTGCGTTTGCATTGTGTGTGTGTGCGGGAGGCCTTATGGTAGTCTCATTTTCTAAAAAGCATTGCGAATTGATTTTAAAATATTTCGTTGCTTGTTTTTAAAGATAAAACTGTTTTTGTTGCTCACACCAGTCCCATGACTGATCCGGAGTTTATTGTTTCTTTCCTAAACTCTAGATGCTCAAAATTTTCTACACGAGCAGTCTATAGTTGGGTTTTTCAGATAGTCAGGTTTAGTAGGTTATCTAGAGCTAGTTCAGTCTTTGGATGTGGACGAGACTTCCTTGTCTTGGTGAATCATGATGTTGGATCGAGCTGCTGTTGCTGGAGTTCTCTTTTGAAGACTATCTTAGAGTTATATTGTTCCGCTGCTATTTTATTGTATCATATCTCTGATGTATATTGATATTCATTGCATCACTCTGTTGTATCAGATATTGTATATCAATGTATTATTCTTTTATTCCGCTGTGTTGTTTACTTAATGTTGTTATAAGCTCCGGCGAATAGGATTTGAACGGTCGAATCTACGGCATTCGAATACGATATGAAGTATGGATGTCGATTTTCAAGTGCGAAAAAATCTGAAACGTCACAACTTAAAAGGTTTAAAATGCTAATAAGGATAAGTAGAGAAATAATATACCAGTGTGAGAGTGAATAATGAAATGTGAAGATCTATTGATAGTTGTAAATATAAAAGAAATTTAAGCTGTAAAATGAATGATATATATAAGTGAATGAATAAAATTTAAAATTAATGAAATATAAAATTGGTAAATGGAAACTAATTAAATTTGAATATTACTAAATGTCAATAAACTTGGAAGTGTATGAAATTAAAATTGACTTGGAAATGTATAATTGATTTAGTGTAGATTTTGGATGGATGTTAATGTTTGATATGCATTGGTTGTTATATGGATGATAATTGATTAAGTAGAATTCATTAGTGTTAATGGAATTGAATAAACGGAATAAAATTTTAAAATAATTAAATTCAAATTTGAAGCAAAGTGAAATTAAATATAATTGAATTCAATTTTAATTGAAGCAAATTGACTTGAATTTAAAATGTGAATGAAACAAACTTGGATAAATCGGAAACAAATTGAATGTTAACCTATTGCATTGATGATCTTGCACTTTCTGGAAAGCTAAGAACTTAAGCTAAAACTTTTGTTTTAAGTGTTTTGTGTTTTGATGTCGGTTAGAAGGTCGAAAACGTGGGTGAACGTCGCTGACTTGCGCACATTGACTAGGCTGAGGCGTATCCTCTAAGTAAAACGGCCATAATTTTTGAACGTATGGTCCTAATTCGATGATTTTGGACATTCCGGAAAGCCTGTAATGAATGCAACAACTTTTTTTTAGATTCTGTTGCCGAATTTTATCGTTTAGGTGACCTAAAACTAGGATTTGTTTGCTGTCCTGAAATTGGAATCTCAGTTTTGAAGCTAAATATGTTATATATATGTTGTGTAGGCTAAGTATATCGATCTATCTTTATATGCATGGTTCTAACTTAGTTATTGAGTGTTTAGTAGGTGCGGATTGTGCTTGCTTCGCATTTGGAGCTTGCTTTTGCGCTATATTAGCCGTATATGCTCGCTAACATATATAAGGTACATATCTCGGATTACATACCGTACTTTTACACTTTTTCCCTGCGGGATGCCTCATCACTTGATGAGATGTATATTTGTGATATATATATTGTCATTTTTTTTTCCGATCGAGCCGCGCAAAGGAGACTCTGCCGAAATTTTCCGTAAAATCCGGATGTTAGAAAAATTTTCAGGTTTTAAAAAAATTTTATAACTTGTTTTGATTACTAACTTTTAAAGTTAGGAAGCCGTTTGGAGTAACTTAGTGGAAGCGTAGTTATGACTTTATAAATGGAATTTCATTGTTTATAAGTGGATAATTTTTAATAAAATATATCAAATGTTGAATTCTTTACTTAGTTCCATTTCCCTTCTGTTTCCTTTTCGGGGACGAAAAGTTTTGAGTGGGGAAGAGTGTAACGACCCGTAAATTTTCGATAATTAAAATAGCTAATTTCATAAGATTTCATGACTTAGTATTAGAAAAAAAATTGTAAGTCGTTTGGAATAATAATAATTAGAATGAAATGCAACAAGATTTTATCTAAGTTAATTATTTATGAATTGAATAAAATCCCAAATCAATCGACATGATATGTAGTCAAAGGTAATTGAATGAATTTGTATTGTATAGGTTGTAGGATCGATTTCACCCTAGAGGGGGGTGAATAAGGTGATAGTATTAATTATAAAAATTAATTGCGGAAGCTTATAAAATAATTTCAACACAGATCACAGAATAGTAGCAGCACAGAAAAAAGCAGAATAATAAATGCAGAAATAGAACGACACAGAATTTACCCAGCTTCGGCAAAAACCTGCCTACGTGCTGCCCCCAAGGTTTCTACTAGAAATTAGATAGTCACACGCTTACACACGTAAACTCGCGACACCCGCTACTGACTAACCTAACTCTACGCTCAAAACCCTGCCACAACTCAGCCACTGAGTTGCGAATTCTCAAGCTACGCCACGTAGCTTGTCCCCTAGTCACACGACTAGCAAATACAACGGTTTGAAAAGAGATTTAAAATTAAAGACAAATTTAAAACAAATAATAAGATAAAAACCCTTAAACAAAAGCCCTTATTTAAAAAACTAAAACCCTTATTTTAAAAACCAAAGACCCTAAAACTTAATGGCCGTCCCCTTTTATTATTTCGACCCGATCCTTTTCTATTCGTTCCTTTGGAAAATGGCGGCTTCTTCGATCATAATTTAGGGCTTTTGTCCTTCGATCAAAATTAGGGTTTCGGATGCCAATTTATTTCGTTGCTCTCGTCGATTGATATTGATGCTCTATTGATCCGCTGCTTGGAGTCGCGCTCGGCTGCTTCTCTTGATTTGTTTGTGAAATTAGGGTTCGGCTTGGTTGCTTCGAGATAATCGAATTCGCCTTTTCTTCTGGTATGTTATTTGTATCTTTCGCTTTCAGATTTGATTGCTTGAGTTCGATTGGTTTTTCATTCATGCCGATGATGATACTCTGGTACTGGTATTTATATGAATAACGAAACACTTAAGTTTGTTCGTATCAACTCGATACTTTCCTAATTTTCAACTACTTGATACTCACGGCTTTCCTGATATATTTTCACCTTGTTACTCACGGCCTTGATTTTTAAACGTTTGATTTCCCTTGAATAATACAGCAAAAACTTTCCTCTTTTATATGTTTTGACTTTTTCAAAAATTGCACGCACTTGATTTTCTTGACTGTATACATTCACGAATTTGCATTACTTCGACCATCACTGTTCCTCTGCACATATGATTCTCTGGTGCATTTGCCTTTGTTAAATTTTGGCCTTTGCTGGTTCATATGTTTTTAACATATTTGCTGTAGTCAGTTGGGCCTGCACATTCACTTGTTCATTTGATTCTGCTTCACACCTGAGCCTCAATGTAGTTGTGGTTGCTTCCGTGCATTTGACTGCATTCATTTGAGTTGTTGCAGTGTTCCATACTTTAGTTCGAGCCTTGTTCTTCATATCATATGTACAGACTTCATTTGATCAGTTGGCACTGTTTATTGGTCCTGTTGCATACTGAGTCTTGATATCACTTGAACATTACTGTTGGTCTCTGTCCTGTGCACATTGTCGCCTTAGTCCTGTTGCATGCATTGTTGATTTGAGTTGCACTGTACTTTAGTTGTTGGCATTGCTTTGTCTCGACTTTATTGGTGCATTGATGCTGTAGCTTTTTGAAGCTCGTTCGGTCTTGTTCCTTCACTTTACTTGGGCAGTTAGCATTGAAACTATATGATTTATTTTGTATGTTGTACTGTGAACCATCTTGATCATTATATATTGATACTCGTGCATTTCTGCCATACATCTTGTAGTTTGCTTTGATGCACTGGTTTGGTTTTTTCTGTTTGCATGCTTGAAGTCATTTGATCTTGATTACTTGTTGGAGTCTGGTGGTTGCTGTACACTATCATGTACACTTGTGTTTGAGCTTGCATTTGTTAGTGATGTTGTACTTCACTATTGCCTGGTCTTGTTTGTTCGATCACCTTGCTGTACCATGGTTTGAAGTCTGGTTGTTCACTGGTCTTTGAGTCTATTGTAATTGGGCCTGTTGCACTGTTTTTGGCCATCTTTGTTCATTGTTATTGTCTTTGTCCATTCAAGTCTTATACTTGGTCTTGAGCATTTCCTGACTTCGACTGTTTTATTTTGATCAGTGAGCACTGCTTACTGCCATGTTGCATAATCCCTGGTCTTTAATGCACATGTATATATGATGTTTATTAGTCGATTGCTTGGTGTTGCATTTGTGCACTGTGTCTTGTAACACTTGTGTCACTTGTGTACTTGAGTATGCACTGCATATTTGGTTTGCTCCTTTTCTGGTTGGTGTTGCTGTTATGTTGGTGGCTAGCCTTTGCTAGTTCATTCATAACATGTTGTCCATGTGTGTTCATTTGTGTCTGCATTGTCATGTTGTATTATTCCATGTATTTGTGCTTTGATGCAGTTTATTTGTAGTCTCTGGTTCTTGTTTATATTGGACTAGTCGACACTTGATTCTTGAGTTTTGGCCATTTCACCTGTGTTGAATCCAGTTTCACAACTCGGGTTTGACCTTGTGCTGAAGTCGAGATTTTATTTATGTTGCACCTGAGTTGAACCCGTCTTTTTATTTGGGTTTGACCTTGTGCTCACCTGTCCCTGTAGCATTATCAAGTGTATATCGGTGTGCACGGCCTTGTGGCATGTACAGTGATTCACTGTGCATGTCACATTGTTCGTGTGTGATGGATTCAAATGTAAATGATGACGAACAACCCAAATAACTGAGGCAAATATTATTTTTGAAATCCACATTTTATTTTATATTGCAAAAATATTTCATTTTCAATTTTACTGCGTTAGTGAATATGTTTGCAGATTTCTCAGATGCTGGATTCTAACTGGAATGAAGTTGAAGATAAAATACGAGTGTGAGTGATATATAGTGAGGAATTTATGTAAACTGAATTGTGATGTAATTAGAATCAAAATTGTATATGTATAGTGAGAGCTTGAATTTGTACTATTCAAACATGTAATTAATATTTGTTTGAATAAAATTTCTGTTTGAATTCAAATTCTGTGTAACTTATTCTGTTTGAATTCCAATTCTGTGTAATTTATTTTATTCAACAAATATTTATTTAATCTATGAAAAATAAAATAGTACATTACCAAATACATTTAAATGAATATATATATATATATATGTTTATTATCATCAAACAAAAATCATATAATCGCATATTCAACAATCTCCCCCTTTTGATGATAACAAACATATATTTAAGATTTTGACTGAGTTAAATGTATTTAATCAATGATATACTCTAATTGCTCCCCCTATTTAAATTCTTCCTCTCTACATGATGCTCCCCCTATTTAAATTCTTCCTCTCTACATGATGCTCCCCCTACATATATGCATACAAATAGAAATATATAAATGAGCCTAGATGCAAATAGAAAATTATTTGACCTTTGCTTGATTCTATTGACAAAATCTTAACTTTTCTCTCCCCCTTTTGTTATCAGCAAAAGAATAACAGTGTTAGAAAAAATAGAGATAAAGTGATCAATATTAATCCAACATTAAACTCAAATTGAATATAAATATTAAACTTGAATAAAAATCAAACAAAAATCATAACTACCCTTGTTATGCGCATATTCCACTTTTAGAAAGAATGGAAATGATGTTCTAATATAAAATCATACAATTGTATCAACTTGTGGTACATTTATATCAGGAATTTGAAAATCTACTAATCATGCATAACCGTTAGGACTTTTAAATGAGATTAGTAGTATTCCAATTTAATTTTTTGAAAATGAAATCAAGTATCTTCTAACCACGCACGACCGTGAGGACTTTTAAATGGGATTAGAATCAACTTGTCTATTTAATCAATTAATTTTGATATGCGTTCCAAACATGCATAACCGTAAGGACTTTTAAATGAGCATGGAAGCACATAATCAAAAATCCAAGTAATTTACCCATGCATAACCGTGAGGACTTTTAAATGAGAGTGAATACTTCGAATATTTATTTATTTTTATAAAAAAATATGAAATGAAAAACAAATGATCCTTGATTATAGTACCACATATCGACCAACTATATTTAAGTTTTGATAAACAATGGTCGATAGAAATATGATGGATATAGAAATGATCATGGAATCTTTACCCAACAAAAAGTTTTATAATTCTTGTTTGAATTCCTAAAGAAATTTTCCAAATATACTCTCTTGAGTAATGTATGTTAAATATCAACACTTATCACCTTTTCAATCACTATTTATCTTTTTGTTAATTAGTAGGGAGCCGAATTAGTCAAAAATTTGTTATTTAAAATCAAATAAAAATGACTAATCTGAAAATATGGTCAAACAATTATTTTCTCTAAGCGGTTATATGAGAAAAAATTTCTGCTAATTGAAAATTATTTGTAATGAAAAATATGCAGATATTTTCTTTAAAAAACGATGCAGTAACTAAATAGTTCAAAAATCACGTTCAACTAGTAATTTTTCTATCAACTAGATTACCAGTGTAATCTGCATCTGAATTTCTTTTTCACCCAAAATCATCACTAATTAAATTTGATAGACCAGACCATGAAGTGTGCATAAAAAATTTCAAACTCAATTTCAACAACAATTTAAATGGCATTCTTTGAATTTGAATTGAAGCCGTGTAAATAATCAAAAACTGTGAATATAGAGTTAGCCGAATTATAACCAAATGCATTATCATCCAACAAAACACAATGTTTAATCCAAAACAATTTAATCAAAAAATTTAGAGCATTTTATAGTGTTTTTGGCATAAATATAATTGGCCAACAATGTTGAACAAGTCAGAACATCATTTCTTCACCATCTCAATATTGGCTGATTTTAATCCAGACAATGGTGCGGATCATTTAATATATTGTTCAAATAAATATACCATTACCTGTTTTACCTTTACAATTATTTTTCGTTGTTTATCCATTGTGATTCTGTCACCTTTATAATAGGCTAAGGAACTTGGCTTTGTCGCCCGTTATGTTTCTAGAACAGCCAAAAATCCAGAAAACACTATTGTTGTTCCTTAGCCTGCCACCACACCTACACGGGAAAAGTTTTATGTTACCTATTTGTTTTTATAGGTCCATGGTTGTTAGTGGCAGAATATTTAGAAAAATAATTTTGTGTAGACCCAAAACTGTTTATACATGTTCCTTTTGGCACCCAAATTGGTTTAACTTTGAGAGATTTTATATTTGTGCCTTTTGGAACCCAAATTGGTATGATTTTCACATGTTTGGGTCTATACCAACAATTATTGTGATCGTGTCCATATTTTCTACACATTGTGCACATGGAATTTTCTTGATTAATATCGCTTTCAACATTTTCAGATTGACTATATCCAAGTCCTTGTCTAATCGTATTACCAGTTTTCTTTCCTAATAGCATATTCAATGATTTTTCACCTTTTGAAAATTTATCTAAGGTCGTCGACAATTGTTGGACTTGTGTTTTGAGAGATTCATTTTCGTTTAACAATTGTGTGCACTTTTTAATAGAGTTCTCTCTCCTCGTTTTTTCACTTTCTTTCAAAATCAGAATTTCATTTTCAAGTTATTTTATATTAGTTTCTGATTTTTTGATTTCTTCTTCGAATGTTGGACACTTATCACACTTAGGGATCCTACTTTGATAGGTTTTAACTAATTGGTCAAGTTGTTTATTTAAATCTATCAAAGTATCTTTTTGTGATTAAAGTTTGGCATACTTCTCCCTAAGTCGTTCAAAACAACCATTCACTTCATGGAAATATATAAGTAATTCCGAATGAGAAAGTTTTGATACCTCACTTGGCTCGTCATCATCACTGTCAGTTATTTCACCATGAATACACAAGTCTGCTTTTTCATCCTCACTGTTAGCACTTTGATTATCTTCATCACTGGTATTCCACGTGGCAGCAAAACTTCTCCTTTTTGATTTCTTTTCAAAGTCGCGTCGATTTTGAGGACAATTTGGCTTGATGTGTCCGGGTTGGTTGCACCTATGACAGATGATCTTTTGTTCTTTTGGATTGTCCAATATTTTATTTATTCTGCTTTTCAATTTTCGATTTAGAGCTGAATTTCCGTATTTGTAATTCCACCTTTTGACTTTCTTTATTATCAGCTCCAATTCTGCTGCTCCATCATCTTTATCATCACTATCACTTTCTGTTGTTCCTTTAAGAGCTATTGGTTTCTTTCGAGTATCACCTCCTTCACGTTCTTCCTTGAATTTCATTTCTAGCTCATAAGCAGTGAGATTTCCGATGAGTTCTTCGACTTTCATTTGTTTCAAATCTTTTGATTCTTGAATGGCAGTCACTTTGGCTTCAAAACTTCGTGGAAGGACTCTGAGGATTTTTCGGACTATCTCCAACTCTGTATATGGTTTTCCAAGGGCTTTTGATTTGTATACGATATTGGAAAGTCATCCATGCATCTCTTTGGCATTTTCTTCTTTTTCCATTGTGAAATTCTCGTATTCATTGCTTAGCATGGCAAGGTGAGATTCTTTGACTTGAGATGTTCCTTCGTGAGTCACTTCTAGTGTGTGCCATATTTCCTGTGCAGTTAGACAATGTGAGACACGATTAAATTCAAATTGATCCAATGAAAAGATAATAGAATTCATAGCGCTAGCATTAGCATTTTGTAATTTATTTTCTAGTTCTGTCCATTGATCCATCGGTTTATCTATTTCTACATTATCTACAATTATAGTTGGTGCTCTATAACCTGTCTCAACAATGTTCCAAGCGTCAATGGTTTTCAGAAAAAATTTCATTCTATTTTTCCAATAAGCATATTCACCATTGAACATTGGTGGTCTAACTATGGACTGACCCACAGCAAAAGCATTATTAAAAGAAGCCATTTTAAAAATTCAAATTTTTTTTTAAGATAAAAATTGGTTTTTGAAAAACGATTTTTTTTAAAAAACAGAAGATGACTTCTATTCCTAGCTTTGATACCACTTGTAGGATCGATTTCACCCTAGAGGGGGGGTGAATAGGGTGATAGTATTAATTATAAAAATTAATTGCGGAAGCTTATAAAATAATTTCAACACAGATCACAGAATAGTAGCAGCACGGATAAAAGCAGAATAATAAATGCAGAAATAGAACGACACAGAATTTACCCAGCTTCGGCAAAAACCTGCCTACGTGCTGCCCCCAAGGTTTCTACTAGAAATTAGATAGTCACACGCTTACACACGTAAACTCGCGACACCCGCTACTGACTAACCTAACTCTACGCTCAAAACCCTGCCACAACTCAGCCACTGACTTGCGAATTCTCAAGCTACGCCACGTAGCTTGTCCGCTAGTCACACAACTAGAAAATACAACGGTTTGAAAAGAGATTTAAAATTAAAGACAAATTTAAAACAAATAATAAGATAAAAACCGTTAAATAAAAGCCCTTATTTAAAAAACTAAAAATCTTATTTTAAAAACCAAATACCCTAAAACTTAATGGCCGGCCCCTTTTATTATTTCGACCCGATCCTTTTCTATTCGTTCCTTTGGAAAATGGCGGCTTCTTCGATCATAATTTAGGGCTTTTGTCCTTCGATCAAAATTAGGGTTTCGGATGCCAATTTATTTCGTTGCTCTCGTCGATTGATATAGATGCTCTATTGATCCGCTACTTGGAGTCGCGCTCGGCTGCTTCTCTTGATTTGTTTGTGAAATTAGGGTTCGGCTTGGTTGCTTCGAGATAATCGAATTCGCCTTTTCTTCTGGTATGTTATTTGTATCTATCGCTTTCAGATTTGATTGCTTGAGTTCGATTGGTTTTTCATTCATGTCGATGATGATACTCTGGTACTGGTATTTATATGAATACCGAAACACTTAAGTTTGTTCGTATCAACTCGATACTTTCCTAATTTTCAATTACTTGATACTCACGGCTTTCCTGATATATTTTCACCTTGTTACTCATGGCCTTGATTTTTAAACGTTTGATTTCCCTTGAATAATACAGCAAAAACTTTCTTCTTTTATATGTTTTGACTTTTTCAAAAATTGCACGCACTTGATTTTCTTGACTGTATACATTCACGAATTTGCATTACTTCGACCATCACTGTTCCTCTGCACATATTATTCTCTGGTGCATTTGCCTTTGTTAAATTTTGGCCTTTGCTGGTTCATATGTTTTTGACATATTTGCTGTAGTCAGTTGGGCCTGCACATTCACTTGTTCATTTGATTCTGCTTCACACCTAAGCCTCAATGTAGTTGTGGTTGCTTCTGTGCATTTGACTGCGTTCATTTGAGTTGTTGCAGTGTTCCATACTTTAGTTCGAGCCTTGTTCTTCATATCATATGTACAGACTTTATTTGATCAGTTGGCACTGTTTATTGGTCCTGTTGCATACTGAGTCTTGATATCACTTGAACATTACTGTTGGTCTCTGTCCTGTGCACATTGTCGCCTAGTCCTGTTGCATGCATTGTTGATTTGAGTTGCACTGTACTTTAGTTGTTGGCATTGCTTTGTCTCGACTTTATTGGTGCATTGTTGCTGTAGCTTTTTGAAGCTCGTTCGGTCTTGTTCCTTCACTTTACTTGAGCAGTTAGCATTGAAACTGTATAATTTATTTTGTATGTTGTACTGTGAACCATCTTGATCATTATATATTGATACTTGTGCATTTCTGCTCTACATCTTGTAGTTTGCTTTGATGCACTGGTTTGGTTTTTTCTGTTTGCATGATTGAAGTCATTTGATCTTGATTACTTGTTGGAGTCTGGTGGTTGTTGTACACTGTCATGTACACTTGTGTTCGAGCTTGCATTTGTTACTGATGTTGTACTTCACTATTGCCTGGTCTTGTTTGTTCGATCACCTTGTTGTTCCATGGTTTGAAGTCTGGTTGTTCACTGGTCTTTGAGTCTATTGTAATTGGGCCTGTTGCACTGTTTTTGGCCATCTTTGTTCATTGTTATTGTCTTTGTCCATTCAAGTCTTATACTTGGTCTTGAGCATTTCCTGACTTCGACTGTTTTAGTTTGATCACTGAGCACTGCTTGCTACCATGTTGCATAATCCCTGGTCTTCAATGCACATGTATATATGATGTTTATTAGTCGATTGCTTGGTGTTGCATTTGTGCACCGTGTCTTGTAACACTTGTGTCACTTGTGTACTTGAGTATGCACTACATATTTGGTTTGCTCCTTTTCTGGTTGGTCTTGCTGTTATGTTGGTGGCTAGCCTTTGCTAGTTCATTCATGACATGTTGTCCATGTGTGTTCATTTGTGTCTGCATTGTCATGTTGTATTATTCCATGTATTTGTGCTTTGATGCAGTTTATTTGTAGTCTCTGGTTCTTGTTTATATTGGACTAGTCGACACTTGATTCTTGAGTTTTGGCCATTTTCACCTGTGTTGAATCCAGTTTCACAACTCGGGTTTGACCTTGTGCTGAAGTCGAGATTTTATTTATGTTGCACCTGAGTTGAACCCGTCTTTTTATTTGGGTTTGACCTTGTGCTCACCTGTCCCTGTAGCATTATCAAGTGTATATCGGTGTGCACGGCCTTGTGGCATGTACAGTGATTCACTGTGCATGTCACATTGTTCGTGTGTGATGAATTCAAATGTAAATGATGACGAACAACCCAAATAACTGAGGCAAATATTATTTTTGAAATCCACATTTTATTTTGTATTGCAAAAATATTTCTTTTTCAATTTTACTGCGTTAGTGAATATGTTTGTAGATTTCTCAGATGCTGGATTCTAACTGGAATGAAGTTGAAGATAAAATACGAGTGTGAGTGATATGTAGTGAGGAATTTATGTAAACTGAATTGTGATGTAATTAGAATCACAATTGTATATGTATTGTGAGAGCTTGAATTTGTACTATTCAAACATGTAATAAATATTTGTTTGAATAAAATTTCTGTTTGAATTCAAATTCCGTGTAACTTATTCTGTTTGAATTCAAATTCTGTGAAATTTATTTTATTCAACAAATATTTATTTAATCTATGAAAAATAAAATAGTACATTACCAAATACATTTAAATGAATATATATATGTATATTATCATCAAACAAAAATCATATAAGCGCATATTCAACATAGGTAATTGTGACGCTTGTTTGTAAATAATAAACTTATAAGTAATTAACAGTTAATGGTGATAATTATTTAAGTTACCTATTCATTTAGTTAGTCGAATTAAATTTGTGAACCAATTGAAATTGAAATGAAAGTTCATATATTAGTTGAGTGCATTATCTCTAACTGTTGATTAATAATAATGTAGAGTTCATTTGATGTAATATAGTAAATCGACTGATAATGAAATTTTATTTAAAAATCCAATATTGAAATCCGTCAAATATTGAACAATTAAATTGTTTAAATTTAATATTTGGAATCTATTGAATTAATTGAATAATGGGAATTGAACAACTATTTTAATGAAAATGGTTGTTCTATAATTTGAATTTGTTAAATTTTATAAGTTCGTTTGAATATTTCAAAAGATAGTGATTTAAGAATAATCAAATTTGTTTAAATTTAATATTACAAATGTTTGAATAATTAAATTCCGAATTTGATACGATTAATTTGATATTGAAATTTAATATATGAAAATAGAGTGAATAATTGAAATTTGATTTCATATGATTCAAATTGGTTTCCAAAGTGAATGTAAGTTATATTGGGATTAAAATAGAGTTAATAAGTTTTTAAAATTGGAATTTATTGGATAATTGAATAACGGGGTTAATATGATTAAAAATAATTTGTAAAATTTTATTTTATCATATTGGAGTTATAGTGATGTTATAGAACTTTTAAAACTGAATTTAAAATTTATTTGTGAAAATTGAATATTTTAATATTTGATTATCGACTGAAAAATAGCCAGTTTTGAACAGTCTCAGAATTGGACGAAACTAGTTCCATTGGATCCGTAATTGTTAGTTATTATCGGATTTCAATTTTCTTAGCAATCGGAGTTGTCGTTTGACCGTGGCAGCTCGAAACGCGTTGAAATTGTTTAATATTAATTTGGAGAGTTAAAATAGTCGTTTTTCAAACGGTCTCGGATTTCGACGAAACTAGTTTCATCGAATCCGTAATGTGATATTATTGTAAGATTTCAAATTTCATGTCAATCGGATTTACCGTTTGTCCGGGGCGAGCTCAAACGCATAGAAATTTGATTAACCGATTTAATTTCAAATCGATCATTTATTTCCGTAACTCGCGCAGACGATCGAATTAGCTTCCAAAACATGTTCCATTGTGTCCGGAACGCAGGATTAACCCTAGAAAAGCCGGTCACTGTGCGTAAATCGGAGTTCGAAAAATTGGAAGTGAATAGTGTTCGTTGAAATTTATATAAAGGGAACCCTTAACTTCATTATTTCACAAAAATCAAAACCCTAGGGTTTAGTTCAGTAGCCGCCTGCTACAAATTCGAACGGCCAGGAATCGTTCATCTTCTTTCCTCCAAAACTCCCAATCCGTCGACATTCACGCGAAACCTTCAACATGAAAGTTGTAGGGGGCATCGATATCTCTCTATCCAACGGTTGTGATCGTTTATAGACGCATGGATCATCGGGAAATCGAGCTTGAGTGTCATTTGTTCGTGTTCGTCTGGGGGGAGCATGGGTCGACCGAGCCCATTCATACTCCAGCCGAGGGTGGCGCAGGCATACGCGGTGGTGGGGGAAGTCTCAGATCCTTGTCTCGTCATCAAATGTGGGTGCGTGTATTAGGGCAAGCGGTGGCCGTGGTGGGTTCTTCGAACGCGAATACTAGAGGGTGGGGAAGAAAGCAACGAACGGTGATGATGTGTGTGTGGTTTTAAAATAAAAATAAAATAAAAATAAAGTGTAAATTGATTATATTAAATTCGTATTAACTCCAAAATGCTATAACTTAGTCATACGAGGTCGAAAACGCACGGAACCGGTCGCGTTGGAATCGTATGGTCGAGCACTTCGCTATGGAACTGGATTGGAATCGTTTGGAGCTAGTTTGAATTTCGGGTAAAATTAAACGCTCATTTAATTTTATTCGAAATAATACGCTGGAACCGCATTGAAATCAAGGTGAGTGTTTTGTAACGCTCACAACGTACTAAATATCTTTATGCTAGTTAAATTGACATTATGAAGTGATATGAATTTTATTTGTCGTTGTTTGATATAAATTTAATTGTCATATAGCTTGTTATTTGAATTAAGCGTTGAAAAATTAAATTGACAGTTAAATTGAAATTGAAATTGAATTGCGATTAAATTACCTGACATTGATAACTATGAAATTGCCATAAATTGTATTGGCTATTGGATGATGTATTTCGATGGATGCTATTGGTTGATATTTAAATGTTTGGATGTTATTTGCTTATGTATACTGTTATGCATACATATGACACTGTGATTGGTTTAAGTGATATATATTCATCCCTGACATTAATTGAAATAAATAATTACTTGGCCATAGGATAGAAAATTATATACGGACACCGAATTGGCTAAATTATTAATTTTGAAATCGTCGATTTGAAATTTAATTGAATGTTTTGATTTAAAGGTTATAAATAGAAATCAATTTATAGAAATCGAATTTATCGAAAATTGAGTTTGAAATGTTGAAATAAATTTTGGTTAAAAGAAATTGTTAAATAATTTAAGTCGAGACTTTGAAATTTAAAATTTGGATATGATTGAATTTCGAAACTTTATTTGTTGCGAAGATTAAACATTATTTCGAGCTTTGAGCATTACTAAGTAAAAACGATATAAAAAGATATTTTGAAATTGAGCTTGAAATTGGATCGTATTTGTAATTGGGTTTTAAATTTGAATATTGAAAGATAACTTTGTTAAGTGTTATAAATTGATATTTTGAAAATCAAGCTCCGAATCGATATAAATTGAAATTGAATTAATTGAAGGTGAATATAGAATTGAATTGATTTGAAGTCAAAGTTGACATTGTTTTGAATTGAAATCGAAATTGAATCGGTAGAATGGAAATCGAAATTGATTTGAATTGGGAAGTTATAATTGAAATGGTTTGGTTTTGAAGCTGTTTTATTTTGTTTTCCAAATTTCTCGGTTATATAAACCATTTTTGAATACTTAAACTATTTTTAATCTATTTTAAATCTACTTAACCCAGTTTAAATTATTTTAAACTATTTTATCTATTTGAAATCCATTTTAAGATTTTAAGTATTTTTAACTATTTTAATTATTTAAAACTACTTTAAACTACTTAAAACTATTTTCTAAAATTCCAAGCTGGTCAATAAGGTGAATGTTTATATTTAAAATCTTGAATCTAAATACGAATTGGATTAAATGAAATTGTAACCTAAATTGAAATTCGAAATGATCTTGAAAATCGAAATGAGATATTAAGACGAAAAATGATTTTTAAACGAAATCTGACATTTTAATAGATACGATGATATTTGAAATGGATTTGATTTTTGAAGCGAATATGATATTTTGATATCAATTATGAATCGATTTGAAATGTAAAAGAGCCAACGGTGTAATAATAAGTAGTTATTAAAGAGACCGGGATCGGATATGGACATACTCTCTGTCGATACCGAAAACCACTTTAATAACTATTATACACGGAGTGTTGATCCAGAATGTAGTGGATGATTTGGTGAACGCGTTGACTGAAGAAAGAGAACAATATTGGATGACCCCTGACATGACTAAAACAGGAGCCGCGCCGGGACATTGAGGTTCGCCACCTCTAGCGGGCACACTTCTTCGATACCATATCTATTATATTTGTGATTCGATTTGGGTGCACCCCTTGATTTGGGAGTGTTGTTTCGCAGTGTTGGGGTAGCTGCTGGCTATGCTCAACATCAGTCCGGATCACGCAACTACTAGTATCCTAGTTGGTATCGCCTCATGTACCTTGTCATACTGATTATCCTATTCGCGACCACTACGTTTTGTTTTGTGTTATACCTATGGGGTACCCTCTGATAACCACCAGTTTACGGTGGGGCTTACGGTGCTATATAGACTATGGCATTATAAACGTGTTAAGGGGGATTATGGTAACGCCTTAACGCTATTTTGATACTTTATATTACTGATAGACATTATCTACTTAGCGTACATTACTACCTAGTAGATAGTTTAACGGATCCTTGAGAGATGGAAAATCCCGTAACATCTCTTGTGTTATTGCACGCACGTTGACACTGGATATGAGATGTCAAACCCCGTAAACATCTCTGATGCCGTTACACTCATATTTATTTACGAGATTTAACTAACATGAGGATATTTTAGTCCTGACTCGGGTGTTTTGTCTTTTCATTACGCTCGGGTCACACCTGAGATTTTCAGCTTTTTGAAGATCTATCCTGGAGGACGAAGACGAAAATTTGGTACACTATTACTATTATTATCTGGCATCATGCTGTCTGCTGCATTATTTAATTGTTTTGTTATATATGTATAACTCTGATAAATGTTGTATAAATAATTGTCAAAGTATAGTAAATAGCTTCATGAACTGTTTATTTGACTATTATATTTTATCGTTCCGCTGCGAGATTCTGTGTTGTTTCATTTCCTTTATTTCTTTTATTTTCTTATTTACCCCAATAACTATCTGCACTTTTGAATGGTTTGGAATCGACATGTGTATTTGATCGTCGGTTTAAACTGTCCAAAAAGACGGGTCGTTACATTTGATTTCTGATTTATTCGATTTATTCGATAAATGAATATTTGAAGTTTAGATTAGTATGAAAGGATATTTGGTTTACTTGTAATTTGAGTTTATATAATATTGGATCTATGAAATGTGGGATATTAAAGCTTGGAAATGTACTAAAGATTGAATAGTTTATTTTGTGGATCAAATCTATATTTGAAATTAATAAGATTTGAAATGGTTTGTTGGAAAACTGATGGTTTGAATTAAATTAAATTGGAAATTTGAAAATTTGGGTTTAAATGAAGAGATTTGTAAAATGTAAAGAATTAAAGGATGGTACCATGATTTCAAATTTAACAACCTGATATTTTCAACCATTCGCATCCAAACATGCCGGAATTGAACTGATCAAAATACCAGATTGTAAGTTTATATTTGGCAAACTCAGCATATACAGCAAATAAATAATCACAGAATCACAGACACAGAGTAATATAACAATATATAGCGGAAACAAAATAAATAGTAGTTCATGAAGCTACTATGTATATAACAGAGTTAAATAAGATACACAGAAGTCTCAAATACAATAGTCAAATACAAGATCAGAATACATCACTGGAATCAACTGCATATCTGAAAGCTGGATCTCCAAGCGAAGCCCCAACTCCAAGGTGAGTCTCGA